>OX463826.1:11399340-12649340 GCA_949825045.1 Argyresthia goedartella
ATAATTTAGTTTCGAAAGCACAAGGGATTCACACAGCTGCACACGAAGATCTATGCTGAGGAAAGGCCTAATTTTGTACAGTATTTTCAATCGATAGAAGCAGTTACGCACTGTATTTGCGACATGTTTCTCAAATCTGAGGGTACTGTCCATCAGCAACCCCAAGTTACGAATTTCGTCAACCCTTTCGATGCTCTTTTCCATGATTTTGATATCAGGCTTGTGAGAAATTATATTATTTATTTGTTTTTTACTTCCAATGACCATAAATTTTGATTTATTGGGGTTAAGCATTAGACTATTTTGAGTGGACCACGCGACAATACGATGGAGATCTTGATTGATCTTTTCAGTAGCAGCAGAGGTTTCGTCTGGTTTAAAGGATAAGTATACTTTTAAGTCGTCTGCGTACAAATGATAGGAACAGTTCTCTAAACAACGAGTAATGTCAGCGCTATATAATATAAATAGTATGGGGCCAAGTATTGATCCTTGTGGAACGCCTCTCGTGATCGGAGAATCAGCTGAGGACAAGACGGAGCCGTCTCCTCTGCGAACTTCCACACGCTGGGTCCGGTTTTCTAGGTAGCTATGAAACCAGGCAACAGTGCTTGATTCGAAACCATAAAAGGATAATTTTGACAATAGCAGCGCAACATTAATAGCATCGAACGCCCGGGAAAAATCAAGTAAAGTCAGCACTGTACCCTTACCTATATCTTGGGAGGCTATAATATTATCTACTACGTCAAGTAGGGTCGTGGCAGTGCTCCGGGATTTTCGGAATCCAGATTGCAAACAAGGGAGGATTCTGTTAATTTCCAGATATCGAGTAAGTTGCACTGATACAGCCTTTTCTAGTAATTTAGAGAGGCAACAAAGTAGACTTATTGGCCGTAGTTCATTAACGTCTGCAGGGTTTGCTTTTTTAGGTATAGGCCGGACTATCGTAGCCTTCCATAGATCGGGAAAAGTTGATGATTGAATGGAATAATTAATCATGAATGTTATTATGTCCAGGGTATTGGGAAGTGTTAAAAGAATCATACTTAAGGTAATTTTGTCTGCCCCTTTCGCGTTAGACGTAAGCCCCTTGATGATCCCCCAAAGTTTAGTCTGCCTAATTGGTTCGAGATGAAAAGTAGAGTTGCCAAATCTATTGAACTCATAGTACGTCAAGTATGAGATACTGACCTCCGTTTCCCCAGGTACGTTAAGAAAGTGTTGGTTGATAGCATTGGGATCATTGAAATGGGATGGAAGGTCGGGATCATTATGGCTACGGAGTACTGTTTTTTTCAGATTCTTCCATAGAGTTTTAGGGTTTGCTGTGTGGTTAATTTTGGATTCAAAGTAGGCTCGCTTTTCGTTATACAAAGATATATTTACCAGAGATTTTAGTTCTTCATAAGTACTTTTATGTTCTTCATTTTTACTTTTACGATATTTATCGTGAGCCTGATCTCTAAGATGCATCATAAATTTAACGTTGTCAGTAATCCATGGATAGCTGTACTGTTTAATAAGTAACTTCTTTTCAGGGGCATGTAACTCAAACAATTGCGTTATAATATCGTTAAAAGCCAAAAGCATTTCATTTATGTCATTAAGTGATTTAATGTGGTTCCAATTAATCGAATTCAGATCTTTTTGAAAAAGCTCGGGCAGGATATCCTTTAAAGGTCTGTAAATTGTATAGGTAGGAGGCTGCTTAATTTTTCTAAAGCTAAATTCTGCCGCAACCAGAGCATGTCTACCCAGATCAGGGCGATTGTCCACAGTTACACAGCGCACGGCAGCATCTGTGCATATCAAGTCGATAATTGTCTCGGTATCGTCGTCAGCATGATGTGTTGCGTCTGCAACGATTTGAGTCAGGCTGACACTGTTTAGAAAGGAATTCAACTTTGCAGTTTCGGAACAGTTAACCGACAAAGTGTTAATATTTAGGTCACCCAAGAGAATGATATTATCAGACTGCGCAAAGGAGAGCACCGAATCCGTTATTGCGTCCAAGAACACGTCGACGTCTACCCACTGAGCCCGATACGCAGTGCCAATAACCAGTCTCCTACCATCAATTGTTAGACTAAGCCACATTTGTTCCACTGTGTCAACAACAGGGTGAGAACATATTCGCACCCTGAGGCCTCGTTTGATATAGAATCCTACACCACCAAAACCGGTTCGGTAGCCATCCGGGCGTGGCGTATGCTTCAGTATGTATCCGGGGATAACAGGGGCCTTATCAATTTCATCCCGTCTTAACCAAGTTTCATTTATTGCAAGGATGTCTAACTTAAGGTCATTTATTGCCACCTTATGACAATGACCTTAAATACCACTGATAATAAACGAAATTGCGTATTATTGCTTTAATGTGACTACATTAAAGCAATAATACGCAATTTCGTTTACCTGGTTGATATAATAATTCCAGTATTTTTGCTTTAGAAACCAAACCTCGGGACCAATTTCTAATTTTCAAAAAATGGGACTAAAATAAAAAAAGGATTTTTGAAATCAGTTTATAAATAGTACCAGTTTGAGGTAACAAACATTAATATATATATATTTGTATAACCGAATTGAGAACCACCTCCTTTTTTTAAGTCGGTTAGTAAAATACTGGGCCACGCGGGTCAGCTTATATGCCAATTATCGAGGAACAAATGACCATTGGCGCAAAAGAGAGCATTGAACACGGGTCTGACGTGCGGTCAACATTGAACGACGTGGCCTGAACGAAAGTCTCAATGTCGCCCAACATTGACTATCAGGGCCCGAACGGAACAGCACACATTTTGTTTCGGAGTATGAGTTTAGCCAACCACCTCATAAAACACAAGAGAATACAGACATAATACACAGAGAATAAAGAAAAAAAAGACGTAGTTGCGAATAGTAAAAATAATAATAGGGCGGGTAAAAATACAAGCAAACTTGACTTTTATGACTATAACATATTTTATAACCGGGAAAAAGGAGATTTGCGAAAATTTTCTAAACAAATACGGGTACAGGGTGTAATTCAAAGTACCTCAGAAAAGCCAGAAAAGTTGAATTTTTAAGGCAGTATCAGGCCTAATTATAACAAAGCCCTTGTTATGAATCAATTCCGTGATGAGCCGCTTTTAGTTAGAGGTACTGAACAGACTTTATGAAACTCAAAGATTAATTAATTGAGATTTTCAATTTGCCGTCTACACGGGTTTGATATTAGAATTTCGAAGTTAGTTTCAAGCCCACACATAGCGGACTTGCTATCTGTTCCAGTCGGGTGTTTTACTGACTCTGTATCTGCGATTGGGTATTTAATATGTAATATACATTTCTTAGATAGATAGTGTAGTATGGTGGCACATGCAAATGACTAGATGTTAGATTTCACTGTATTCATTACAAATATCACACATCATACACAGCATTACATACTTACTGCGACATTTGATGAATAACGCTGAGTGGACATTCCATTGCTATAAATGTATAGTTGATAAAGAGTTCTTATTTCCTACAACAACATACTGTAAAACCCCATTTAGCCCCCGCTAATTGGAATTGAGGGGCTAATTGGAACTAATAGAAAATGCAGCCAAATCACTGCATTTTGTATTAGTTCCAATTAACCCCTCAATTAGCCCTCTTTTACCGGTACGTCTTTACACTGCCTTCCTGCTCGTGCAACACTCGCACTATCCCTAGGATATCCCTTTATTACATTTAATCACATTTAAAATACAGAGAATTCTTCGACTATACGTATATAGGGCCCAAGCGCAATCAGTACTGACATACTGCATCTCTACGTGGGGAGCAGCTCCGATAACACATATGATGCAACTGGAACGAGCTCAGAGGGAGTTCCTCAAAGTTATGTTCTTAAACCCCAGATTATATCTCACCGAGAACTTGTGGAATGTTCTGTGCTGACAGTAAGACAACTTTGAATTAAATTGGTTAATGTGGATGAAAACTAGCATAAAAGGAGAAAATACCTGATCTTCAATGTACCACCATCTAGAACATGCTATGGAACAAAAAATACATCGAAAATGGGGCCTTTCATTTATAATAGAGCCAGCAAATCTATCAGTTTATGGAATCTAACCAGGAACGAATGCAATTATAACAATCCCGAAGTACCTTTTGCACCTCAACTTTGAGAAAACAGAGAACTTGTTTGCTATACTTACTTGAAAGGCTAAAAATACACAACACTACACACACACACACACACACACACACACACACACACACACACACACACACACACACACACACACACACACACACACACACACACACACACACACACACACACACACACACACACACACACACACACACACACACACACACACACACACAACCTCACACAAGCCCATGCACATGCAAACACACACACATAGACACACACACACACATATGGCATAAGTCCCAGGCTTTTAAATAGCTTCTCATGTAAGTAATTATTTAAGGAATGCTACGTTTTTTATTAAAATAAAATAAAACAATTGAAAAATTACACTTAAATAAATACAATCAATATTTGTAAGAACTTGAAGCACAGCAGAAGAGAGACACTGTAACCCTACTAAACAAGTTTTACTTAGTGTAGGGGACAGAGCTTCCTTGAGGTACACAATGATGAACGCAATTGTGATATTTAGTATGAACGCAATTGTGATATTATGTCATATTTGAGCATATATAAATAAATAAATTAAACAAACATTTAGAAATACGTCATAGGATAAATGTAACATACCTAACTTCACGTATACCCGTCGAGTGACACCAAAGCAGGACGATTGTAGTATCTTTAAAGCACGGTACAAAGTTCTAAAGTATCTGGGCGAGATAGATTCAGATTCTATCTATCTCACCCAGATTCTTTAGAACTTTAATGCATGGATTTTTGTTTGCGAGCCTAAATCACGTAATAATTATGCCCATGATGTTTTCCCTGCTAATTTAATTCGTCGTCGGGTAGTTTGTCAAAACCTTCTCAGTTCAGAATTCTAGAGACGCTCTCGGAATGGACCTAACGAGGTAGCGAAGTAAGTTAAGTTGCTGAATTCAGAGAAGGACCAGGGTGAGTTAATAAATAGTTTCTAATAGTGATGCCTAATTATATCTAAGTATGTACTTCTATAATATTATTATCGATATTTCTTTCTCGTCATAAGTCATCCATTCGAAAGTGCGGTACACTCGCCACAGGATCTGACATACAATAGGCAGTGCACGCTCAATAATCGTAATCTACCTGTAAAGACTGATACTTTTGCAGCTACAATCGATAGATTGAAAATGATGTTTAACTTGTTACCACTATTACATGACGACCCGAATGGCCGAGTCGGCAGTGACCCTGCCTACGAAGCCAAGGGTCCCGGGTTCGAGTCCCGGTGGGGGCAAATATTTGTTTGACGAGAACGGACCTTTGTACCCTAGTCATGGTTATTTATCTATCTGAGTATAATATTTATCTATATAAGTATGTGTATCGTTGTCTAGTACCCAAGATACAGGGAATCCTAGTTTGGGGCTAGATCAATGTGTGTAAATAGTGTCCAAGATATTATTATTATTATTATTGTGTATTTTCTTTTAAATATGCTCATCAATATGGAAGCTGGGGTTCACGGATTATCTATCGATAACAACTAGGCGTGACAACACTATTCGCCTGTTTGTATTCTAGTGGCAACAACCGCTAGACAACTGTCGGGCGGAAAAGCAGCGACAAACTGTTCCAATAATTGTTACGACTAGGGTCCTGTGGGACTTTCTTTTTGATTTGGCTGTGTTTTTATTTCTTAGTTTTCTCCAACCTTTTTTCGACGTGGGAGGATAGTGTTATCTGCCCAAGTAGTGTCTATGTCGGCGGCAAAGAAATGTGGCTAATTTTCCAAATAAAGTGGTTCTGTGACAACAGCAGAACTCGCGAGCCTTTATAAGTATTACAATTTTGAAGATCGATTATGAGTCAGTCAGTGACAAAATGACGGGACTTTGCACGGCTGTCATTTTCAATCGGTTAGTTCAAATTGACTGATTTTTACTAGTTTGTGTAAATTGTGGCCTGTGTAAACAGACAATTCAGGTGTACATCGACATAGTTACAGGGGGGGGGGGGGGGGGTCGAAAATACCCCGAAATGCTTTGCCCTCTACTCCCCACTTTTGGTTTCTTTTTCTTAATATCTTGTTTAGA
This sequence comes from Argyresthia goedartella, assembly GCA_949825045.1. Lineage (NCBI taxonomy): Eukaryota > Metazoa > Arthropoda > Insecta > Lepidoptera > Argyresthiidae > Argyresthia > Argyresthia goedartella. Next base: position 11,405,563 of record OX463826.1, read on the forward strand.
GTGAAGTTCTTAGTGTACCTATCAAATTTTATTGAAATCCGTTGATAAATAACGCAACAGAAATTTTGCCCCATTTCCCCCCCTTCCAATAAAAAAAATCGCGGTCGACAAAAAAATATTTAAAGTCAAGGGACTTGTGTGCAAATTTTCGTCAAAATCAGTTAAACATAACATAAACATTTATATACAGGCACATACATTGCTTCTGGCCCCACACTAGGATACCCTGTGTCCTGGGAACCAGAAACAGCGACGTCACAGTCCGGGTTTTTTTTACCCCCAACCGGGGATCGAACCCGGGACCTCTTGCATGGTAGGGAGAGCCCCAACCGCTACACCACAGGAGTCGTCAGAGACAGGCGGAAAAAGGCATTTTTGGCCAATCTCGAAACTGGAAGCTTCGCTTGCTCATTCAATAAGCTGACGCGATATTTATTCTATGACGAAAACTACTCATATTATATGTTTCTCTAACTAATATTACTACTAGCCACGTGGTTTTACTCGCGTCAAACCTAGCTTGCCTTGTGGTGTACCCTTTTCGAGACCAAAATTAGTGTGAGTGTTATTCCAAGTGCTTAATTCCGATGCTTGGAAATCATAGCGACCTCATAATGTCGTCATATAAGTCTCAATGTTGGTGTATATCCTTTTTAGTAATGTCCTAGCAAGATAAGACTTGTGGAGCAAGAAAAGGAAGCAAAGTTATATGAGGTGCTAAATCGCAATGCCTCATTTGGGTTAGGGTTTCGGTAAAGGGCTTTTCTATCAGGGCTTATGCGTGTGTATTCACAAAATGTTCGCCAAAAGTAGATATCTTGTACCTTCTGTATGCATATTGTGACAACTAAGCTATCATAAAATATGGCAGATTAGTCCAGCTTTTTATTTTTTATTAACAATGAAAGTAACCAAAATATATGAATTAAAAATAAAATAGAAACACTAAAAGAAACAACTACGCGAATAAACCACCCCGGGACATTGCCGAGGCTAAGGTTCCCATGACGCTTGCAGCATCTCCCCGCTGCACAGCCAGGGAGATCCTTTGCATCAGAAATGCCCCAGAGCGGTTGTCAAATCCTCTATCCCTTAGACGGCGCCCCAGATCCTTGATAAATATTTTCCCTTGTGTCCCCCAAACCCCAGTCGTCTCGAGCTTATATCAAGCTTAGAATGTCAGATTTCTGCTTCATGCATTATTTCTGCTTGGCTCTACCTCATTGCATATTGCTCACATAGATAAGCATTGAATCTGGCAAAGTTGCCATGTCGTTGTTTATTATAATGGCTGGGATAAGCGGTGATATTTCGGCTTTATTTTATCGATTAGGTGATAATCCTGTGGTCACCAAAGGTTGGAATAATGTCTAACTTTATCAGTATATCTAAACACTAGTGACACTGCAAGCTTTAACCTCGCGAGGTTACCTACAAGGAGTACCTATTGACTTTTCACCAAAATGATATCCTATGTCTTGGGAAATCCAGCGACACATCATCTGTTAAAATCCGTCGAGCCATTTGGCGATTAGGTTTTTTTAAATTTGAAAAAATCCGAATACTGAATCGGCAAAAAATAAACCGTCACGTGCAAGTGCATCTTTTTAAAAACAACATTTTTTTTAAAATCAGTACCTATCTAATATGTTTAGGTCTTTACTTAAATAGCACAGGAAAAATAATGAAAAATGTATGGTTTAAGTAGTAGCACCATTGGAGCGCAAATCAGAAATGCAAAAAAAAAAACCGTATTGTGTGTGAAAATGTGTGACATGTTTTATTAAAGAACTTGTTTCGAGGGTCCCAAATATATTTTAATCATAAACCTGAAATGCTTAGTTAAAAAATATTTAAGAAAATGGGCAAAAAAAAGTAGCATAAATAAAATAGTTAAGTTATATATTTTATCAAATAACGATAAGGTCTCGCTGGTCTCAAAATTCCTTATTTTAAATACACGTTTGCTTAACATCATCTGCTATACATAATTCGGTCGGTCAACATCTATCGGTATATACCTTTAATATTCTCGAAACATTTTTCGACTACAAATACAAATAACTGGCACTCTCGATAAATCAATAGATTCTGGGCTGGCATTTTATATGCCAGGGCTTAACGTAGACTTTGCTGCAATCTGACGAAACAGTAAAGAATTAATATGCATTTATGGAAAATACCGGTTATGACTTCCAACTTTAAAGTACTATCGAAAAAAGCAGATTAACTCACGACAAACATGTATGTTGTGTGTTCGCCATCCGACAGTAGGTCGTAACTAACAGTCGCCATCTTGTTAATTTCCGGGACAAAGATGAGCATAAGGTAAACGAAGTAAGCCCGGCGGCGGCTAAGAGTAAATTAATGTTATTTTCTTAAATAATATCATAGATTACTTTGCAAATCATAAATTTTCATTGCGAGTTAGTTATAAATCTTTAAAATGGTTAGTAATATGACGTGGATAAAATAAGATCAATTTATTTAAGTTTCCGTTATACTAATTACAATTTTAATGTGGCCCTGGGCCTAACTATATTTTATTGCCCAGTCTCTTCCTCTGGAAGTCTTATTCAATGTATTGTACACAAATGTTTACGCCGTAAAAATACTAATAAATAAATTTTTATTTTTATTTTTGACACACGTCTCTAGTCTATGGGATGTAATAGGCCTCTATACAACCTTTGCCTACCATGCGAAAAGTCCCGGGTTCGATCCCCGGCTGGGGATAAAGAAAGAGAAAACCCCAGGTCTTGGATGTTTATATGTATGTGACGTCGATGTTTCTGGTTCCCACGACATAGGGTATCCTAGTGGGGCTAAGAGAAATGGGCCTGTATCTAAATGTTTGTGTTTATAAAATGATGGTTCAGTCTTATCTTTACTGGTAATTTGCAATGAAACCATTTAACCGCAGTGATCGGATGGTAAGCTTTTAAATTATTTTTTTGGCTGTGAATGCTTTTTCACAAAAAACGTTATCTAAGCAATTTTGGCTGGTAAAAAATAAAACATTATTAAACTAAATAGATATAGATAAATTGCATAGAGCATAAATTGTATATGGAGTCTAGAAAAATTGAGCTTCGATAATAATTTATAATAGAATACTAATAAAAAAACGACGTCATTCAGGATGTAATAGAAAGGTTTAGTCATATTTTAGGGGGTTGTTAATTACATCATTCTAAACAGCTTCCTTAAATGACATCACCTTTCTCTTACACGCTGTGTAATTAATTAACAGCACAGTTTCTGCAACTAGAACACAGATTTTGGTAGGTAGGTAGTTCTTATTGTAGTGGGATAAAATATTCAATCTCGTCGTTAGTAAGCGACAGTAACCAGTCTGTGATTTCTCTTTTGAGCAAATATGAAAATAATAAAACTCCCAGAATTTTGAAATTTTGACCGAATTTGGTGCAGATTTTCAAGAAATCGAAATGAGATAATTTTTTCGTTTTTTCATCATCTTAGGTACAACAATGTAATCAAAATGTAAAATGTAATTTTTATCTACTCATTTTTTAACATAAACTTTGCATACGAGTACATACAGCAGTCCTATCTCCTTGTATACCGTTGTTGAGAGGTTCCGTTTCGGTTGAATTAGGACAAAACTTAATAGAGCCCTTTCTAAGTTGATTGATATTGGTTTTACATGCTGATCCCAAAATCGAAATACAATAGGATAGCACCGATCGACTGATCATAATCACACAATAAACCATATTACCCAATTCAACAACGCCAATGCGTGTTAGATTCTCAAATATGTACGTACATCATTTTTCGGGTACGTCCTGTTAGCATTGAAATGTGTGGTCGTCATGAAAGTTTTTCATCGATCAGCACTGCAAGACAATTTATTGCTTTGGTTCCCTCGTATACCTCTGCCAACCCGTGTGGGAAAAGGCATAACGCTATGTTTGTTTTGTTTGTAGAAATATTTATTATTTTATAGAAATGTTAGTTAATATATTTTTAAATTTTATCTTGAAGCCTCCTTCGTTTTGAGAAATGTAGAAATACGTACATTTACGCTGAAACCCTTATCAACAGGGCCTTCTTAATTCGCAAATGTTGTGAATATAATTTATGAGCACATCTGCCCAATGCGTACCAAGTTTAATTTAATAACTTGGTACGCATTCTCAAGGTACTAAATATAATATTGTTGACGGTGATGGATAGACAACCTTAGTCGGTGTTGCATCCACAAATAGAAATAATTCTGATGTCACAGCAATTTAGGCCACGTCACGTCAAAAAGGCAAATTGTATTTATATGTGTCACCGCAAGATAGTCAAAACCGTTAGATGATAAACTAACGCGTTAGCTGATCAACTATCGACAGATAGTAAACCAGACCGACAGGGTTAAGAATTTACTTTTCTTTTGTTCTTACATGTCAACCTAACACGAATACTCTAGTCTTCACCTAAGCTACCGCAGTGTTTGCCCTGGTATTTCGTTTGCAATACAAGTTTACACCAGTTTACTATTCAACGGTTTTAACCGTTAGTTTATCAACTAACGCATCGTATAGTAAGTATAACACTATAGTTTACTATTTGTCGATAGTTGTCCAACTTACGAGAAAAAAAACGTTTGTTTATCAACTAACGGTTTTGACTATCTTACGGTGACATATGCAAGGTGTCTCAATATTACTTACTTGTTGAAATAAAAAATTGTTGTGTAAAATAAATCAAGATTAGTCTCCATTTTCAAATATACAACCTGCGATTAACTGAACGTTCCTACAGATTAATCAATCGGCTAGTTTGCTATTATTATTATATTGCGATATTTGCGAGGCCTTTTCTTCTTTGATTAACCACAAGTACAAGCATTAAAAGGTATTCAAAATATTTATCAGCTTCATTTTACTAAACGGACCCTTTTAAGTACTTGTTTATTTAATCACTTATCCTTAAACATTATTGTGGCAGAATCATTGACGCTTCTGATTTTATTATGAGTTTGGAGTTGAGATTTCCAAAGGATCCATCCATTTCGAAGAACTACGGATAAATAAATAAATCAAGATTTATAATTCAGGCCCGTCGGAAAGTTTTGTAGGCGTTGTTTTCGTCTCTGTCGAGTTGTCAATTCAAACTTTATTAATTTAACTCAAAATGATTGTATTCTTAACACGTCAAGCATAAATCTCGACTTACGTGTCTGGGGACAAAACTCTTTAATTGGAAGGCTGTTGTAAAGAAAATATAAATAAAGATAGGACAATGCTTCTATAACAACACATAAGATGCATGGCGTCACGCCCTATGCCATACGGAGTGCTCTGCCACTCCGTACAGTCGTACCCACCTTTAGCTATTCATACTCTATACTGAGTGATAGGGGGCTACCCTATCACCGCAGCCATTGAGATAAATAGGTTTCCTCACGATGACTATAACCTCTCCACAACAACATATATACATCCACAACAGTGCAGCACAAATTCCTAGCAAGTTCCGTCCCTCCTTACTTCTGACTTCTGAAGTCACGTAGCCAGTATATGGATTTCCACTACGAATATAGGTATCGGGAAGACCGCAGCGTCCTGTAAAAATAAACTTAAAACTCGTAAGAGATGACCACATCGGTCCAAGGAACGTTTATAAGTAGCCACGAATGAAGTACGTGTTGGTTCTAAATATCCGGTTTAAACATATTTGGTGGTTTTGAAGTTAGGATTATCTTTGGGAAGGATAAGATATCTACTAAGATATCTAGAATATCTAGAAGAAGAATAAGTAAAAAAAACGGTATCGAATAAAAACTACAAACATATTATTCCAATTATATACTTCGATAATGAAACGAACGCTGATACTGTCATTTTCATAATAATAAATGTGTAAAGGTTTTACAAAATTTTACATTCTGTATATTTTTTACTTTACGACCCCGACGTATTGAGATGAATCGAGCTTTTATCTCAAAATTTCTCGAGCTAAAAAACTATTTCTACCCACATATTAAAGAGGCTACGTCTTAGTGAATGGCCGTTACGTGAGGGAGATTCGGTGCGATGGAATTTGGACCTTCGATATTATAGGAATGGGATGGGGTGTTATTTCCACTACGTACTCATGTGTAGTGTCGTAAAATATCTCTATATAAATGTATTTATCTGTATTGTAATGCTCTAAGTTAAGGCTAAGGTATTTTTAATATGAAAACAAGGCGTGTGTGTTGTTATATCTAAAGGAATACTTTTGCAAGAGTGTAGAAGGCATGCAGTAAATATATTGAACAATTCAGTTCTGTAATATACCGGCTAAGCAAACACACACACATGTTAATATACAGAGTTTTTCATAAAAAATATTTCATTCATCAGACTTCCCAAAAGTGGCAAGTTTCATTATAATAATCTAGCTTAGAGGTTCTAGGAATATTTTCTCTTAGTACAATCTGAAAAACTTTTCATTGTTACAGGTGGAGGCCCTGGGGTGTCTGTGTCTACTCAGGTAATATTTCAAGAATATTAGAAAATCAAGCGTGAGTAAACACCTATTTATTTCACTCTATACAAAGTGATTTTTAAGTCGGAAACTCACTTATGATTTCCTTTTGTCACTTTTTCTTATTATATTTCCTAAATCATCATCTCGTCGCGGTCCCCTGCATAACTTAATTACCTGTTTGTATATTTTCGCTGGCTGAATTTGATATTTTTTGCGTAAACAGTCGACAAAGTCTACTTTCAGAGCAGGATTTTTTTAATAGTTTTTTCAAGTCTTTTCAGACGGCCGTGTTTTGCTATGGCGCATGTTGAATGGGTAGAGGACATTTAAACAAACAAAAACATTATTTTAATATTTAAACTAAAGAGTCAAGTTAGCGAGATGATTGGAATTAAAGAATCAGTTGGAGCCAAGCCCCATTAATAAAAGAGATGCAACAACTATATCAGAACAAATGATCAAAATTGATGCTGTTAACGTTTTGTTAGACAATTTGTCCAGAAGCAGTCGTTGTTTCTGTTTCAATGAGGGGGCTACTCTCCCCCCAACCACCCGATCCTTCTTCCACACCCATTGCGTTCATGACTCCAGAAAGGGTTAAAAGCTCTAATTTGAATAATTGTGCAGCAGCAGTCCTTGTTTCTATTTCAATGGGGGCCTCCGCTCCTCGTCCTTCCATCAGTATCAATAAGGTGTACGACGCCAGAATGGGATAACAGCTCCAATTTTTCCAGGACAGTTGTTATTTCTGTTTCAATGGGGAGTTCCGCCGCGACCTTTCCTGCGTACGTACCCATTACATTCATATCACATTCACGACGCCAGAAAGGGTTAACCCTTAGATTATACATCCCACAAGATTTTCAACATTATGGCTTGGTAATAAATTACAAAGACCAATGAGAAATTCTGCATGCCCAATTAAGGGTCTAATTTATCTGTTTGCTCAGCATCAGTCCTAATTTCAGTTTCCACGGGGGGATCATCGGTATAATAAATATTAAAGGTAAAAAAATAAATACAAACAAAAAGTTTTGACAGTTCGGCGTGATTTGAACCACCACAACCATCCCGAATACGGTATATGAATAACATGCTCCACCGCTTTATTGTTATAAATAGTGAATTTCCGAAATCATTAAGGGCGAATAGTTGATGTTCGTAAAACTTTTAAAATAGCGTTTTTGGTGACAGTAGACCAAACGCAATATTCTTTTAAATAAAGTAGTAACTACAAAAATACTATATGATGATAAAAATATACAGCGATTTTCAAAATCTAAATAGAATCTAAACTTTGTTTCTAATTATTTAAAAAAAAATCTGACATTGATATTATTTGTGTTACAGAACACTGGTTGAAGGAAAATATGATGTCTTTTAACATAAATAATTACAAAATTGTCAGTTGTTACAATAGAAAGACTGCTGATAGAGGTGGTTCTTTAATCTTAGTGAAAAATAATATTAAGGTGAAACAACGGAAAGATATTCTTGCACTTACTGTTGAAAGACAAATAGAGATATCCTGTGTTGAGTTAGATAGCCATATTATTGTTTGTGTCTACAGGCCACCGAGGGATGAAAAAGGCCATGGAAATTTCGAAATATTTGAGAAAATAATGGAGAAAGCCCTCACTAAACTATGTAATACCAGAAAAAAGTTAATTATTTGTGGCGATCTTAATGTGGATTTGCTTGTAGGAACAACAATGAAAGAACGATTAATAACTTTATTCAAATCGTTTAATTTATGTCATGTATTTTTAGAGCCGACTAGATTTACACTTACCAGCCAAACTTGCTTAGATAACGTTTTTTGTGACTGTGCATTCACAAGTAAAAGTGTAATTAACTGCTTACCTTCCGATCACAGTGGTCAAACAGCTTCATTCCCAATTGCTATTAAGGATAAGACTGGTCCATCATTTTATAGGCCCATTACACCCCATAGACTAGAGACATATACGAAAAACTTAGATATAAATTTGCCAGTACCGGATTTTAATCAACAGAACCCAAACAAAATCTACTCAGACTTCTTTAACATTATTCAGACAGAATTCAATAAAGTTTTCAAATTAAAGAAAGTCAGTGACTACGACGGTAAATCTAAATTTAATGACTAGGCAACGTTTGGAATTCGTAAAAGTAGAGTTATCTTGTATGACCTTTATGATCAAAAAACCTATAACTTTGATCGAAAATTTCATGACTATGTTAAAAATTATTCCAAAACTTTCAAGTTGCTTTGTAGAACTGCAAAAACTTTACACATTCATAGACAAATTCAAATAATAGAATGAAAATAGTTTGGCAAATGATAAACCGCGAAACTGGCAAAGTTATACCAAGGGACAATGATTTCTGCCTAAAGATAGGTGATGATGTTGTTAAATCCAACGCTGATGTTGCTCGAGCGTTTTAAACATTCTTCACTAATATACCCGTACTCACAACAGACCGTCTAAATTCATCTCCATATGAAGCAGAGACTTTATTAAAAAATAACACTAGCGTCAATAATATATATTTAAAATTTCATCATGTATATCCCCAGGACATTGTCAAAACGTTTAAATTACTTAACTTAAAAAATACGGAAGACCTGTGGGGTATATCAGTCAAAGTCATTGGTTCAGTAATTCTAGTTATAGCCCCACACTTATCTTATATATTCAATAAATGTGTTGACGATGGGGCTTTCCCAGACCTCATGAAACACAGTAAACTGATACCTCTGTTCAAGTCGGGAGATAAGGGTGATCTTTCAAATTTCAGACCAATATCTGTTCTTCCAACAGTAAGTAAAATATTTGAAAAGATTATACTCAATCAAATGCTTTCACACTTCAACCGTACAAAACAACTCCACGCTAAACAATATGGTTTTATTAGAGGTAAATCGACTACGGATGCAGGTATTACCCTTATATCTGATATTTATTCTGCATGGGAGACCGCACAGGATGCTATCGGAGTTTTTTGCGACCTGCCGAAGGCGTTTGATTGTGTTGATCATAATACGCTATTAATTAAATTAAATCATTACGGAGTTAGAAATAAAGCGTTAGATCTACTAAGATCATACCTAAGCAATAGAATTCAAAAGGCAGAAGTTAACGGCGTAAAATCTGATGGATCGGGTGTTAAAATTGGCGTTCCACAAGGTTCCATATTAGGCCCTTTCTTATTCCTGGTATATATTAATGATCTGCCTTTCATGGTGGAGAAATTAACTGACATAGTGTTGTTTGCTGATGATACTTCAATGGTCTTCAAAATTGAAAGACAAAAAGGAGATTTTGATGATAATAATGGTGTATTGTCTTTAACCTTGAATTGGTTAACAGTTGATAATTTATAATATATAATAATATATATACAGTTAATACTTCCAAATGTCAGGCAAGTTGAGACCAGTTTAGTGTTAGACAACAGCACGTTAAAATTAGTAAATGATACGAAGTTTCTTGGAATAACCATTGGTAGCAAATTGCAGTGGGGACCCCACATAGATAAATTGGCTGGTAAATTTAGTTCTGCGGCTTACGCTGTTAGGAACATCAGACAAAACACGGATGTGGCTACATCTAGGCTAGTATATTTTAGTTACTTTCATAGTGTCATGTCCTATGGTATCTTGTTGTGGGGAAAAGCAGCGGATAATCAAACTATTTTTATTTTACAGAAAAGAGCTATTTGAGCAATTTCTAATTTAAAACAAACAGACTCCTTAAGAGAGCTTTTTAAAGAAATTGACATACTAACAGTAGCTAGTCAATTTATTTTCGAAAATATAATGTATGTACGCAAGAACCTTACAACATTTTCCAAACTTAGCGATAGCTGTAATGTTAACCTAAGAAATAATCACACGCGCCCCGTTTTAGACTCGCGAAGGTTAGCAATTCTTTCAAGGGTCAGTGCATTCTCTACTACAATAAGATACCTCTGGAGATTTTGAAATTGCCATTTGAGCAATTTAAAAAGCATGTTAAAGCGACTTTGTCGAAAAAGAGATATTACAATGTTCAAGATTACTTAAAGGACAGGACTGTATGGGGTTAATCTGGCTCAACACAGACCTTGCTGTCAATAGTTTTGTAATTATATATTCCTGCTTATTAATCATAACAATTAAATTTTTCATATTTGTATTAGTTAAGCACAACCTATTTTTAAAAGAGATCTAAAAATCAATCTGTGGGAGTTTCTACGCCCTTCTTCTCCCACAGTGGTCCAATGTAGAGAAGAGGCAAAAAATGACGTTTGCTAAGTATATGTAAATATCTACAGTAATAAAGTACTTTGACTTTGACTTTGATTCTCTGTCTACCTGTAAAAGTCGCATGAAAATCGGTTCACCAGTTTTGACGTTGTCCTCGCAAAAACAAACAAATGGACAGACATCATGAATTCTAGAAATCGCTGATTCATCTTCTATTGTTGTTCTTTAATCACCAATATTCATTTTTACTGCTTATCTTCAATGTACAGACTCACCTTGTTATATTGATTTATACTGATTGATTTATATTGATTTACTCATTTAGTGATAGGTGCTATGAAATGAAATTAAATGAAATGATCATTTCATTTCTTTTAGTTCGTTCAATCGGTTATTTCAGGTATTACCCCTAGTACATTTGACATAATGGAATTGTTAAAAATATTTTTTTAAATATAAATGTAAAAATAGTAAAGTTAAATTATAAAATCATCCATATCTTGGTCCTATCTGGCTATGCGCCTATCACTAAATTAGTAAATGCGCACAAGAGGGGTTGAGATGGAAAAGCGGAAAGCAGAAATATTGACTTCGAAACTTCGTTTGGACTAGTATGGAGAGAAACATACTAAAAGTCCTGACTCACTGAGGTGAGCCCTCGGGGTTTATAAAGAAGGCATCGTAGGAAATTTTGTTGTAAAATTCTCTACAAATTTTGATTCGGGATACACTTTTTAGCTATTCCCACTGTTCAAATTGTTTATTTTGACAATTTCAAGCAGTGCAGTTCTGATAAGGATTTTTTTATTGTATCTCAAACGTACAATAAATTAACCTACAGACAAATTTAATAGGAATTTCGTGTTTCCCTTGTTGCGTATATCCCTTGTTGCTTGTATCAATCAAATACAAACAAATGAAAACAGAAAAACATGTGCAAACGTGAGTGTATTCTTTAAACAAAGATTTCATCCTGTTTATTTTATTACTCACCCAAAATCACAGTGATGCCACAAACGGAATACCAATTTGCATGCGTGACAGTGACTGACATCGCTTTACCCACCAACCCTTGCCAGTTCTTACAAAGCTCTATTCATTTACGAACGCCCGCCCTTTCAACACCTATCACCAGTTTCCGCATATAGAAGTGGTAGCCTTGACGAATGAACAAGTGTTTGTCGGGATAAGCCAGATTTCAGCAGGCATTACAATTCCATGTCACGTCTCGTCGGCAGGTGGGATCGCAGCTCTATCTCGATATAACAAGGCTCAAGATTACACGGCCACGAACGGACGTGGCTCGTTTGCTGGGAAATCAGCTCAGATTGTTGTCTGATAATGGGTAGGATAGCTTCTGAGTACGATATTGATCATTTGAAGAAGAAGGTAGATGATTACACAGAAAATAGTATAACATTACGTAGCTGAAAAGTGACATCATGTTTTTGGGGGTTGTTAGAAATAACGATCTGAACAAAGTTTTACTGTGAAACAATGGGGTTACCTACGCCATCTTGAAATAAGTTTTATATAATAACACTTCTTCTATTTATACTATACAACATTTGTTACCATAATCCATGCAACTTAACTTGGCCAATTCCAATAATTAACTAACATACCAATAAAATGCGACACTTTATATTGTTGTGGGAATTACTGAATGAACTGCCAAGATCTGATTGTTGAATGTAGGAAATAATTCAATATTTTATAATTATTTTAGATTAATAAACTGTGTACAAATATCAAACCTTTCTTAGTTATTAAAATCAAAATTAAAAACTTTTCTATTGCAAACAACTGAACCTCGACCAGCAAGGTGGCGTTAAATTAAATACCTAATTATAAAAAAATGTACTAAACAGGAAACAAAATGAAAAACAGGTTTTATTTAAAAAATATGTTATTTTTCTAATTATAATTATAATAATTAGATACTTTCCAAGTAGATTCTTTAAAAAAACTATTTATGACCTCAGAATTGGCTTCCGGAAGCTTCAGACTTTATTTTATGCTAATTTGATTACACCGCCCGTTTTCTTTAATCTTTTATTTCACCGCAAATGTATGATACACTCACAACTCACATATAAGTAAATGAAATAAGCTAAAGACACTTTAAGACAAGCATAATTTTGAGTAAAATTATGCCTGCTGCCAGCCCAGCTGTTGAATTTGAATACGATGCGCTCAACAATTTGAAATGTCGATAGTCAAAAGTCGAAAATTCAAAAAGTCAACATTTCTTCATTCTTTCTTAATAAGCAATATCTTTAATTGCAATATTTATTATTATAGATAATAAGCAGGAATTAATAATTACAAAATTATTAACAGCAAGTTCTATGTTGAGTTAGATTAACCCTATACAGTCTCTTCACTTAAAGTAATATATAACATTGCAATATCCATTTTTAAATAAGTCGTTTTTACATCGTTTTTTCATTGCGTATCTTGTTGTTGTAGGCGTCCAAACCGGGGCGCAACTAGTCTATGATTATTTCTTAGGTTAAAATTACAGCTACCTCTAAATTTGGAAAATGTTGTAAGGTTCTTTCGTACATACATTATATTTTCGAAAATAAATTTACTAGTTGCAATTGGTTTGTCAATTTCTTTAAGAAGTTCTCTTAGGCAGTCTGTGCATTTTAAATTATAAATTGCTTGAATAACTTTGCTGCATGAAAATAGTTTAAATGTCCGCTGCTTTCCACTACAACAATATACCATAGGACATGACACTATGAAAGTAACCAAAATAGACTAACCTCGCAGTAGCCACATCCGTGTTTTGTCTGAAGTTCCTAACAGAATAAGCTGCAAAACTTCATCTACCAGAAAAATTATCTATGTGGGGTCCCCACTGCAATTTGCTTTCAATGGTTGTTCCAAGAAACTTCATAGCATTTACTAATTCTAACGTGTTGCTGTCTAACAGTAAACTGGTCTCAACTCGCCTGACATTTGGAAGTAAGAATTTGATACACTTGCTTTTACCAGCGTTTTACAATAAAATGTTAACTGTGAACCAATTCAAGGTTAACCAATTAAATATCAATGAAAATCCTCAAAATCTTTTTGTCTTTCAATTTTGAAGGCCAGTGAATTATCATCAGCAAAAGACAATTATCAATTTCTCCACCATAAAAGGCAGATCGTTAGGGATACCAGGAATAAGAGGGCCTTGTATGGGCCACCCAATAGTGTGTGTCTTGAGATGGTTCTCTAAGATGAAATAAAAGATGAGAAGTCCAATCAAATTATATTCCAACGCAAAAGGTACATGAGAGAATATGAAGACAAGTTTTTCGTTAGTTGTAGTTACGTGAAGAGTTGATTGTATTCTATCCTAGATGCCTAATTAAATCGATAACCTAAACTCGTTAAGGAAATAATATAGCTGACGTTCGACCGATTATAGAGAATGCACGTGAGGCCGCGGTAAGAACGGTCAAGTATAAACTGTACATGCTCTGAACAACTAAAATAATCAAACGTTAAAAATAAAAATAATTTGAAAATAAATTCGTCGTGTCAAGTTATGCTTGTGGAACACAAGCATAACTTGACAGCAATCCCAAAAAACGTTAAAGAAATAAAATTAAAATAAGATAATGCAATCTTAAAAATAAAAGTAACCACATCTTGAAAAATGCGTAATCAGTACATATAAAAGTACACGATAATAATCGCATGTAAATGGAATAGAAAATTAAACCTCGTTAAAATAAAAATGATTTCGGGATCTTCTTGACGACGCCCTCGCCGGTTGTCGTCTGTCCTCGTGCTTGTCTATGACGTCCTTCTCGATGATCCAGATCATTGGTTGGTTGATCACACGTTGGTTCATGGGCTGCGTCGTTCTAGGCCTGGCTGCTCGTCTGCGTCGCTTGATGCAGTACTCTAACATGGTGACTAGTGCTACTGCTACCAGTAAATACATCACTATGTACATCGGTGAGTGGATAGGTTCTGATATCTTCTCGTGATCCTTTTGGTAGCGGATCTGTTGCTCTATTTCGATATGTTCTTCGGAAGATTCCTTTCGTCCGGTTTGTAGTTGAACATTCGGAAAAGACCAGCTCGCCATTATGTTCACCGATGATGAAAGTAGCTGTGGTATATTAATGTCTGGTCATATCTTCATTGTGCATTGTTGATTCGTAACAATTGAGCCGGTGCTGCTTATCGTGGTTGAAGTCAGCATTGCCGCAAATAAAATGTAGCTTGCATACGTCACAACAGCTGTAGATCCAGGTATTATGTTTATATAATTTGATCCAGTTGTTTCTGCAATTTATCGATTATTTATCGATCCCTTTTGACTGAATATTATTGTTTCACACGGTTCGTTTTCGTTGTGCAGATTGTTTATGGAATGAATTGTAGTGCAGGTGAAGTTTGCTTCGTCCATCATATAGATGTTGTAAGTATTGATTATCCTTCTCGCTCTTTTGTTCGATGAGGATATGGTTTTGTTCAAACTCGGCCCAACTCGGATCCGCTTCTGCAAATATTCAGTCGTTTTTCTTGAAGCGCTGTCTTTCTTGAAGTTGGTCCAGATTTGCTTGATATTCTCAAAAGCTACTCGTTGGCGGTCGATGAGTTCACCAATGGTAGACATTTTGGATGTAATGGTGTAGTAGCTCTTTGCACTGAGTTGTAATTACGTAGAGCAGGCGCTTGTTCACGAAGATCGAGGATGTAGGTCGACGAATCTTCCATTCACTCAGTAATGCTCCACACTCCCTACGTTATGTACACCTTCTCAATAACTGCAGGAGGCAGATGAAACAGAACCAAGTGGCTGTTTGTCGAAGGACCAAATTGATGTATGTATATTGTGTGTCTTGAGGGTACCCCGTTATTATAGTTGACGAGAGATGAAATAAAAGATGAGAAGTCCAATAAAAGTTTTTTCCAACGCAAAAGGTACATGAGAGATTATGGAGACATTTTTTCCGTAAGTTGGGGTTACGTAGAGAGTTGATTGTATTCTGACTAAATTCATTGTTAAATCCACGCCTTAACCGAAAGGGGTGGAATCTTGGTAGGGTTGTTTTCCATTGGAATGTCACAAAGCAGTACTGACCTTGACGCCGTGGACCGGCATTCGAAAGCTCAATTCGAGGCGGGAGTACGGGATGAGGAACACGAGGGTGGGAGGTGATGGGAGTCGAATCTTACTCCTGTCGTAGTCCGCCGCCGGTGCCGTGGTGCCGACTACAAGGGTCGCTATCCGAACGCGACGAATTGGTGACCGAACCACTTCAACCTTTCACAGCACGAAGCACTCACTACGATGACGTGAAATCTACTTATTTCTTGACGATTTTTCCGTGATTATTACAAATAACATTCAGCCAAGCCTCCCGATGCTTGGCGCCGACAAATTCACCATGTGCAAAGTGACAGCTAGCTAGTCATTTTTTTTCTGTGCAAGTGACAGCTAGCTAGTGATGTACCGATCACTCGCGGTCGATCCGCGCAACAAAAAACCGGTGCATTCCGAAGCATAAATATTAAACAGTCACCCGCCCGGACAGGCCCGAACCTGTCCCTAATCAATAGGAAGGCGAGAAAGTGTTGCGACCGCTCTCTTGAGGACCGAGTCCCCCACCTTGACTTCTGCTGATCGAGGCGTGCCATCCCGACCCGTGTACAAATTGACGATCCGTCCTCGTCTCCATCTCAATGATGGCAGGTTCGCATCTTTAATCAGCACCAAATCACCGCCTTGAGGGGGGCTCGTCCGGTCAGTCCACTTAAGGCGCTGCTGCAAGATGTGCAAGTACTCAAGGGACCACCGTTTCCAAAAATCTTGCGCCATCTGCTGCAACATCTGCCACCTAGTTAACCGACTTTACTTAACATCACCGAATGGATATTCTGGCAGGGCGTTAAGGGGCTGACCCATCAGGAAGTGACCCGGCGTCAACGCTTCCAAATCATTTGGATCCGAACTGAGCGGGCACAACGGACGCGAGTTCAGTGTCATTTCAATTTTACAGGACAGCGTTGCAAGCTCTTCAAAGCGTAGAGAGGTCTCACCGATGATCCTCGTCAGGTGCGACTTAGCCGATTTAACCGCAGCCTCAAAAATTCCTCCCCAATGAGGACATCCCGGCGGACTGAAAACCCATTCAATCCCTCGTCGGTAGCAAGCCGTACCGATGGCGTCCTGGTTACCGTTCTGGAATTGAGTGACCTCCTGCAGATATCGCCTGGCTCCGACAAAATTTGTGCCGTTGTCCGAACGGATTAATGACGGGAGGCCCCTTCGTGAGACGAACCGATCCAGACATGCGATAAATGCCTCCGTAGTGAGGTCACTGACCACCTCCAAGTGGACTGCCTTCGTGGCCAAGCACACGAAGACGCACAGGTATGCCTTCACTAATCTGGCGTTCCGTAGCTGTGAAGACTTGACCATGAATGGTCCCGCGAAATCCGTTCCGACACCCGCAAAGGGCCGGATTTCGTTAACCCTATCCGAGGGCAAATCGCCCATCTGGGGCTGCATCGTAGCCGCCTTGGCCCGATAACAAGGCAGGCACCGAAATACGACGCTCCGCACTAAGCGTCTTCCCGATAGAATCCAGAACTCGCGCTGGAGAAACGCCATCAAGGCGTGGCATCGACATGCCCATTCCGAATGTGTCGATCCTGTATCAACAGTTCGACCAACTTCCCTTTCCTAGGGAGTAACAACGGGTGGCGAGCCGCATAAGGCAGGTTGGCATTACGCAGCCGACCTCCTACCCTCAGCAATCCTTGAGGGTCAATAATCGGGTTGATCCGAGCCACAGCTCCCTTCAATTGGACGCGTCCGCGTCTCAGAATGTCCAGTTCGGACTTAAAGTGCACCGTCTGCACGTTCCGTACCAATGCGAACAACGCATGGTTCCGTTCCCGTGGTGTCAGGACCTGTGTCCGCACTCGTTGCGCCTCATAATTGCGACAATTCCGCGCAAATTGGAAGATCCAGGCGGTCACATTGACCAGCTTGTCGAGCGAGCTGAACCGTTCCAGCAGGCTGAACTCCTCTTCCGGCTCTGGTTGCGTCGTACAGACACCGACTGTCAAGGCGCCGTTCGCCGAGGTAACGCGTGGACTCATTGGCCAATCCGATTTGGCTCGAGTCAACCATTTTGAACCCCACCACAAGGGATGTCCAACCAACTCCGGAGCGTGACACCCACGAGACGCATAGTCTGCTGGGTTCATTTCCCCTGGAACATGTCTCCAGATTAAGGGAACCTCCGAATTCAAAATCTGCGAAACCCGATTCGCCACAAAAATCTCCAGCTTGTGAACCGAAGCCTTCAGCCAGCATAACACGATCTGACTGTCCGTCCAAGCGTAGACCGTATCTTTTAACGCTATTGACCTACGAAGATCCGTCATCGTGTGGTTGACCAGACGAGTCAGGAGAGCCGCTCCTGAAAGCTCTCATTTGGGAATGGTCAGGCGAGTGCGCAACGGCGCAACCTTGCTCTTGGCCATGACCAACCGCACATCAACCTCCCCCGAGGAGTCGACCGTACGCAGATACACCGCAGCTCCGTAGCCCTTCTCCGAGGCATCGCAAAACCCATGTAGGGTGGCGGTGTATCGTTTGGTTGGGACCAACCTCCGTGGTAGTGAAATCCGATTGATGCCAGGGAGGGTAGAAAAGAACGATTCCCACTCTGAGCTCAATGACCCGCCGATCGGGTCATCCCATTTCAGCTCAGCAGACCACAATTGCTGCATAAAACACTTGAGCTGAAATGTTACCGGGGTGATCCACCCGTTTGGATCAAATGTTAGGACATTTGATCTATATAGGACGTCCAGACCTTCGGGGAGTCCAACTCGACCCGATACGAAAACATGTCTGACACCGGCTGGTACTGGACGCCTAATACCGACAACATATTCGGATTTTCCAGATTTTCGAAAATGTGGGGATCCTGCTGGTAGTCATCCGGAAGACCAGACAGTAACTCTGGAGAGTTCGACATCCATTTCCGGAGCTCGTAACCTCCACCCCGTAAGAGCTCAACTAGCTCGTCCCGTCGAGCGAGCGCCTCCTCTACGGAATCTGTACCGGTACAGATATCGTCCACGTATATCCTGCTCCAGGATCGCTGCTCCTCTAGGGAAATTTAACCGTTCTCGATCCGCTAACTCCCGCAGAGTGCAAAACGCCAAATAAGGACTAGACCGTAGCCCGTACATGTTCAGCTCGTACACCTTGATGGGCTGATCTGGGCTCTCTCGCCACAGTATCAGCTGATACCGTCTATCGTCAGGGTGAATGACCGTCTGCCTAAACATCATCCGGATGTCAGCTTCAAACACAACATTGTGTCGACGGAACCGTGTGATAACATCCGCGATGTCATGGTTCAACTTCGGCCCTGAATGCAAACACTGGTTCATGTTCATGCCGTTAGATGTTGATGCCGATCCATCGAACACTACCCGTATTTTGCCCTCTGGGGTCCTCAAGACCGCGTGATGAGGCAGGAAGCAGTGGTCTTCACGCTTCCAGTCGATACCCGAAACCGACATGTGGCCGAGCGACTCGTAATCCCGCATGAAGTCGACGTACTTCTGCCGGAAAATCCCGTCACGCTTCATGCGTCGTTCCATCGACAGAAGCCGCGTCTCGGCTGCATGGTGTGAACTGCCCAGCGGTGGGCGATCACTCCGGAATGGAAGACGTGTGATAAATCGACCTGACCGAAGGCGACCAGTATTGTTCCGATAAAACTGTTCACACTCTTCTTCAACCGGGTCCAACCGGCGGACCGTAGGTGGTTCCTCCACCTCCCAAAACTTCTGTATCACCTCCGAGAGTACATAACCGAATAAGGGACTACTAGTCGATAGGCGTGGGGCAGCCGGCATGACCGGACCCATTACCGCATGGCCCAGTCTGGTGTTGACCGAAACCAGACCAGTCGCCTGCAACACGTGGACACCTGGCACTAACAGGTATCCCAAGGCATCAACACCCAATAAAATGTCTACTGGACCCGGAATATCAAACTCCGGGTCAGCCAGTGACAACCCAGCGACCAACTGTCGCACCGAGGGCGACAACCGCACGTGAGGGTGTGAGCCCATCACATTGGGCATGACCAATGCCGTGACCGTCAGATTCACCGATGAATCCACCCGTGACGAGAGAGTAAGCCGACATACTCCCTTAACGGAACCGACTTCCATGTTCCCAATTCCCCGAATGGAATGTGGATACTCCCTTACCGAAATGACCAACCGTCTTACAAGGTTGCACGAGACTAAGCACCCCTGGGTCCCCGAGTCCAATAGTGCTCGTGCCACAAATGATTTGCCGTCCGAACTCCACGCTGTGATAACAGAGGCGGTGGGGAGCATGACCGTCTGTGGAGTGGCGGCACCCTGTTAGTTGGCGGCGCGTCCCTAGCGGGAACCTCCGCGGGATCCAAACCCGCTGAGACCTCCGTCGACCTTGGAGTAACTCGGCTGCTGATATGCTACCGGCATATCAGACCAGTGCATCAAGGGGTCCCAACCCGTATAATAGGCCCCTTGCTGTCCCGGTATCCGATCATACCGGACGGTGTACGGTGTGCCCTGTGCGCACCGTGGATGAATGGGGGAGAGCGGATCCAACCTGGGACGCTCTAGGAATGGGGGCGACATCCGACTGTTCGCCTCCCAGAGCGACGAGCAGGGTGGCGCAGAAGGTGGTGGGCTCCCAGCCTTCGCGCTACTCATAGGTGCCATCTGACACCCGCCCGTAACACGCGGTGAGCCAGCGGCCCGAAGTCCTCGCTGACCGTGGACAGCGGCGACCGAACCCCGGCTATCCCGCATGTTACCCCCCGCGCTGCCCCCTTCCCCTCGGGGGGTTCCCGTCCGCGGGTACCCCAGTCACCCCGTTGGTGACTCCCGTTGCCCGGAGGGGGACTAGGTCCAGCCCTGGTTGGGCCCTGTGGCCGACCAACCTGAGTCCGGCCCTGGTGACCATCCGAAGGGCCTGACCGATTCAGGCACAACGCTATGTGGTGCTTGCCACCACAGCACTCACAGGGGAATGCGCGCGAGCACTCGCTCAGCGTGTGCGGCCCCTAACAACCGAAACACAATCGGTGACGGAAGACAATCTTCCTGCGGGCAGCTACCCCGAGCGCCTTAAATTTGGCGCAACTGGTCACGTCATGACCGGCACTGTCGCAGTGCACACAGCCGTCACCCGACGGTGCGGCATTCAAAACGCCAAATTGTTTCGACCTCCCACCCCCCCCGCGGGGGCGGGGGGCGCGGCCCCTCCCGCATCCGCGCGGGTTGGCGCTGCACACTGGCCTCCGTGTCCAGTGTGTCACATCGCCTGCATTCACCCTCCAAAAAACCTGTCAATTGGACAAGTGTGGGCAGTTCCGTGCTACTGCCCCCATGCAGCTGTTCAAACCGACTTTGAACAGCTGCTGGCAACCGTGACAAAACCATATATAGAACAATATATGACCATTGGTCTACCGGAAGACCTAGGTTCTGAAGGGCCTTAGTGGCCACCAGCACAGGGTTGAGCAACTGTACTCGGATGTCAGCATCCCGGGTTACTCTAGGGATGCTAAACAGCTTCCCCAGCTGCGTATCAACCAACCGCCGTTTGTGTTGGTAGCGGTCAAACAATATGGACCTTGCTATCTCATAATTGCCCGCCGTGACCGTTAGGTGACCGACCAACTCCTTCGGTTCACCCCGCAGAGCCATCAATAGTTGGGCCAACTTGTAGGCATTGTCCAGGTCGTCCCGACCTTGGACCAAACCATGAAACAAATTAATGAAGGCCGGCCACTCATCAATTGCCCCACTGAAGGCCGGAATCTCCAGGTGTGGCAGCTGTCCAACAACACCCTTCGGGGGTGGGTCTCCGTTACCCTCCCCATGGTCATTCCTTCGCGACTGCTTAATTTTCTCCGCGCGACGCTCGATGTCACCCAAGCATTCCATCGCTTGGTCAGCATCCGCGGAGAGCTGTTTCACTGCAGCCACCGAAGCTTCATCAGTAAGCCCGAGAGCTTCAGCCTCCGCAGCCAGCCGACACACCTTCCCGACGCGTGTCATTGCGTCCTCCACACGCTTGAGCAGGACATCGTCCATGTCCGGTCGCTCCACATACTTATGAGTATGGGCGAGCCATCTCATTTCCTCCTGGACACCATACCGCAGTACCGTCAAGGGTGAAGGTGCCATGTTGACCGATTGAATGGATTCTGGTCCTATACTTCACTACCGAACTAAGTATAGCCAGAGACCAGCACTTGCCCGTCAGAGCTGGGCACAGAAATTAAAACTAAGTTGTCAAAACTGAGGTAACTACTGGAACAATTAAATTAAAAAAAATAAAAATTAAAAAATTATTTATTTACCAGAAAGTTATGTAACAGTCTAATATTATGCTTATGACCCACACACTAGGTATAACCTGTATCGTGGAGGTCTATAATGAAATTTCAATGTTGTGTTGTCCTGAGTTTGGGATAGCAACAGCAATAAAATAAAAAGTAATTGTAATTAGGGAACTCTTACATACCAAGGTGACCAAACCCTTCCAGACCACTGAAATAGTAATATAAAATATACTACAAACATAAACAATATATATCTATATATAATTAGGGATAAGGATAGATAAATAAGTAAATAAGCAATTCTGAATTTGTTTTAGAAATCCTAAAAATATTTAATATAGTCGCCCTGTGGATATACACCTTTTAACTATACACTCTAAATCAATTAGAGAATGCCACCATAAAGCACAATAAAAAATAACACACAAATTTTTATTATAAAAAAATGCTATTTTTAATATAATGTAGGTAGCCATGAACCTTCTAGAAGTGGCCTTTCCGATATGACCTGCACTTCTACTGGGGTCAGCAAAATCAGCTTAATTCCCCTTAAATAGCCTGACCCTGCTCTGTAAACCGAAATAACACTGCAGTACTATAGAACCCGACGTTCTACCGCAAGTAATACAATCTAGTTACTTCGCAGAATGACTGTTCAATCCTTTATGCGTACAAACAGTAGTTTCCGACTACAATTTTATAATAATTGTTAACTAAATCGTCAATTATACGTTCACTAACCGAAAATGAACCTAAATTGTGGTATACCGACCACAAGACTCACTCACAACAAAGATTGCCGACCAATCTGAGGTACCCTTTCCCACTACAACGCGGCACAAAAAACAACCCTACAACCGTCTGTGAATCGATTTCCTACTAGGAAACCGCGCCTCTGCTACCAAAATGTTAAATCCACGCCTTAACCGAAAGGGGTGGAATTTTGGTAGGGTTGTTTTTCATTGGAATGTCACAAAGCAGTACTGACCTTGACGCCGTGGACCGGCATTCGAAAGCTCAATTCGAGGCGGGAGTACGGGATGAGGAACACGAGGGTGGGAGGTGATGGGAGTCGAATCTTACTCCTGTCGTAGTGCGCCGCGGGTGCCGTGGTGCCGACTACAAGGGTCGCTATCCGAACGCGACTAATTGGTGACCGAACCACTTCAACCTTTCACAGCACGAAGCACTCACTACGATGACGTGAAATCTACTTATTTCTTGACGATTGTTCCGTGATTATTACAAATAACATTCAGCCAAACCTCCCGATGCTTGGCGCCGACAAATTCACCATGTGCAAAGTGACAGCTAGCTAGTCATTTTTTTTCTGTGCAAGTGACAGCTAGCTAGTGATGTACCGATCACTCGCGGTCGATCCGCGCAACAAAAAACCGGTGCGTTCCGAAGTATAAATATTAAACATTCATAATTAAATCTATTACCAAAACTCGCTGAAGAAATAACATAGCTGACGTTCAACCGATTAAGTAGTAATATGGATGCTTGTGGAACGCCTTTTTTTACACATGATCCAACAAATTTAACACCGTTGCCTTCTGCCCTTAAATTATATTGCATAACCTGACGCTCACAGAAAAGACGAGAAGCGAAGGCACGGCAGCGGGACGTGGAGCGGATACGGCATAGGCGATGTGGTATCGCCATCAACAATGGCTAGGATATGGCGAGGCTAAGGCAAAGTTTGTTACTATACATTCTGATTTTTATTGTAAAAACACGTTTCCTCTTGAGGCGAAAGGGATGCATAAGGTACACTCAGCGTCATAAATATATGGATAAGCTTCTGAGCTTTCTAAATTAAGTAGGTCTACTCTCCTTCTTGCGAAATACTCAGCATCATACGTATATGATGCTGAGTATTTCGCGAATTAAATGTCACCCTGATTACGTATAATCAGGGTGACATTTAATTCGCTGACTATATTTTGGTGAATGATAGTACTCATAGTTATGAACAACAAGTTTTCCCGAAGAGTTTATTCTGCGGCACTCGGGCGGCTCCCGTGAGTAGCAGAGGACAGAAACCTCTGTGAAACCAATTGCTGCAAACAGTCAATGTACAAAACTAGAGTGCAGAAACCCGGATATGACAACACCAAACAGCGAACGGTCCTTATCAGGGCCAATATTAACCATGGCTTCGATCAACATCGAAGGCATATCGCCAGAGAACAGATCCTAGCAGACCTGTCGAAACATAATCCAAGAAACACATAGAGGTACAGACAATAACCGACCTTGTGTGGAAGGCATGACCCTCATTGGTAAAATCCCGCACAGACAACATAGCAGTGCGGTATTTGTGAAGTCGGAGATCTGTGTCGAGGGAGTGGACGTGAACAATGCTGGCGGAATGGAAGTCATCAGTTGATCAGTAACATTAGTCTACAAGCTACCAAACCCACCATTTGATGGTTACAGCCTCACCAGAATACCGAGGAGCAGCGTAAACTACATCCTCGGTGAGTTTGACAGCTGCAGCAAGACTTGGGGCTACTCGCACACAAACGAAGATTGAATCAGGGACAAATAATGGGCGGACGGATCCAAATTGGACTTAATACATGACCCAAAGCTCCCCTCAAGTTTTAACAGCGTTCGCTGGCACAGAGGATACAACCCAGACCTCTTCTTTGCTAGCGCTAGCATCAGCCAACAGTGTACCAAGAGAATGGGTGATCCCATCCCACGCATCCGATATCTGTTATGCCTGGTTATCTCAGCCATTTGTCCCCGTACCGTTCCGTTCAGACGAAGATTGGACTTCCAGAAGTCGAATTAGGAGGGGTTCCCCTTGATCCTCGATAAAACGCTGAGTGTGTTTGAACCCTCGTTAGATAACAACGACCTTTTCATCCGCGTAATGAAAACAGTTTCCCGCCAACATATTCCCAGAGGATGTAGAACCAGCCACGTCCCAGGACTAAACCCTGAATAAAAACGCTCATAGAGTCACTGCTATTCGACCAGTACCCGTTCGCGGAAAAGACGACAGTAGAAGGAGTGTGTCTCATGGAAGCACTGGCTGAGAGCAGACGAGACAGATGGCGCAACCTGGTCTAAGGAATAGATATGAAACACAACAGCAAAAAAGCCTGGACTTTCATCAGAAAGCTAAACTGTGACACCAAGATCAGCAACGCCCACTCAAAAGTGTCAGCAGACCAAATAACAGCCCAGCTCGAATGGACAAACGGTGGACGGGTCCCACAACCCAAACTGTCAAGCCAACGTTCAGTTTGTATTGTCTTTTCTTCACCCCTTTCAACCTGCCAGAACAGAACCTGGCCATAAACAGCATCAGAGGGGAGCAGAACAAACGCTTTGCCCAAATTGCAAGGACTTGGTTACTGCAGCTCTATAATCAGTATTCACTCAAGCATAGTACGCCGGCCGAGTGGAGAAAGACACAGGATGTTGCTCTCCTTAAACCCGGCAAGGATCCCGACGAAGCCAAAAGTTACAGTACAAGTTGTTTGAAAGACTGATCCTCTAATGCATAGAACCGTCAGTCGACCAAAAGCTGATTTCTGAACAGGCTGATTTTAGAACTGGTAAGTCTCGTGTACAAGCTAGGTTCTGAACCTCACGCAACACATTGAGAACGGCTTCGAAGCTTGTTTGGCTACGGGCGCAGTTCTTGTAGACCTGTTAGCTGCATACGATACAGTCAACCACCGTTTGCTCATCCAAAAAACTGTTTGAGCTGTCCGGGGACTACCATATTACTCAAATGGTGGCTTCGATGCTGCGGCACAGACGGTCTTCCAAGGAAAAACAAGCAGATGGCGCGACCAAAAAAATGGGCTGCCGCAGGAAAGTGTTCTGTCTCCGTTGTTATTCAACATCTAGACCAACGATCAGCCAATCTCCGAAAACTTGCGATATTTCCTCTTCGCGGATGAACTGCCACTGGTAGCCCAAGGTAAGAAATTTAAAAACGAAATTTTCTCAGTGTTCTATAGGAAAAACCACCTGCAACCAAACCCAGCAAAGACCCAGGTCTGCGCATTCCACCTAAACAGCAAGGCAACAGAGAAGCGGAACATTACTTGGTAGGGCCACAAGCTGGAACATAATTTCACTCCGGTGTATCTGGGAGTAACGCTTGATCGCACTTTATCGCTCAAAAGTGCAAGTTCAAAGTCTTCGCGAGGAACAACCTGTTGCGACGAATTACGGGCACAACGTGGGGCGCTCACCCGCATACACCGAGAACCAGTGCCTTGGCTCTCTGCTGTGTGGTACAACTCCCCGCACTCCAAGGAGGTGGACGTGGCGCTAAACGGGACCTGCCACCTAATCATGGGTTGTCTGAAGCCTACCCTCACGGATATGCTGCATCGCCTGGCTGGCAAAGCCCCGCCTCCTGTTCGCCGTTCCATGTTCGAGAGGGGGAAACAATGCAACTACTCTCACCACCCTTTGTTTGGTCATGAGCCAGCAAAACCTCGTCTTAAATCCAGAAGAAGCTTCCTGGCCACAACAGAGCCTCTCGTTGAGACGCCTGCCTCCGCAAGGCTTAGGGCTTTGGCAGCAATCTACACAAAGCCATATAAGCCCTGGTTACGGAAAACCTGAGGAACAACTCCCTCCGGGCCAAAACCTGGGCTGGCAGCTATGGAAAAAACTTGAACCGGCTGAGATCACGCGTCGGATCTCAGGATCCCATCCTGCCTGAGGATGCAAGCACAAGCTGCCATTGCGATGCCCCCCAAACTTCCGGCCACCTACTATCGTGCCCGACTTCCTGCACACATGCCGACGTTATGCAGTCTAATGACAAAGCCATCGCGGTGGCTGAATACTGGAAAGATTTACTTTGATCCTCCCTACAAGTTTCCACACGAAAAAGAAGAAGATTCCCCAAAATATGGTCAGCTAATTAAATGACATCTATAGATCTAGATGTCCCTACTCATATAATTACTTTTTATTTAGAGATAAGTATTTAAGAAGAGAGCAGGTTAAATTTATAAGGAATATGTCACTTAATATTTTCCTCAGTTTTGTACGCATTATATTCAGCCTTTATATAAAGTGGCGCGTCGCTTGCGCCTGCGCTGCCTGGTTGCGACGATACGACGACACTTCCTCGCCTCTCTGAGCTCTCTACCGTAGTAGAGAGCTCAGAGAGCTTAGCGTACTAAATTCAGGGAAAGTGATGCAAAGTTAACTGTACCAAACAGTAAATACAATCTTGTTATATACCTACATCTAGTGCCAAATACAGACGAGCACTTCAATATGAGCATTAGAGATGAGTAGATCTACATACCTAATTGAGATAGCACGTGCTAAGCCTTATATGGCGCTGAGTAGTTCCCCTAAAGTAGATGAGTACACTATACTCCAGACCAAAATCAGCTTTTGTACTTTGAGGGACGGTGGGTGGCGATTGCGGGGAGTCTGATTTGAGTCGAGGCGCCGTCGTCGAGCGTTATGAATTTGTGCGGACCGGTTTGTTATACCTGGGTATTTTGTATTGATTTTAATTTTTGTTTATGAATCAATACTTTCTTGAAATATTTTTGGTTGCCGTTCATAAGGTGGTAGGTAAGATAGTTTTATTTTACTAGATTAATCATAAAATGAACTATTTATGACTAGGGTTGCCCAGGCCAGGTCATGGTATGCAGTGCTTTGTTGCCCCTATGGAATGCACGCCACTGATACCTATACTTTTTTTTAACTAGGCCTGTGATGTTTCCCACTGCTGGGCAATGGCGTCCCTACTTTTAGACCACACCTCCCTGATCCTTTTCTTGTTCCTGCCTGTCCGGGAGGTACCTCTCTAAGTCCTCGCGCCATCTCCTTCTGGGATTGCTTCTGAGTCATTGTCCGTCTTGGGGCACCCACTTGGTGGCAATCTATGTCCACCTGTTCCGGTGCATGCGACAGACAGGTGCGGAGTTTGCGCCTCTTCAGTCATAACAGGCTGGATGCTATTTTTATTTTTATTTTAATACTACGAATGACAACGGTCTTCTTGAACTACAATATTCATTCTGTCAAGAGATTTTGCAAAAGGATAACAATATTATTTGTTTACAAAATGCTATATTTCATTCATGTTTCTAAAAATACGCCGACGACACAAAAAAAAATCCACGAGACCAAGGGACCGGCTTAACGCGACTAACTTAAAATTGATTTGACTTCGCTATCCTTTTATTACTCTATTAACAAAATTAAAGTCACCACAAATAAATGCGAGCTTATATCATTCACGCGTAAAACCTGTCCCTTAAACTACACATAAACAACCCAAAATCAACCTATTGAGCGAGTTAAACTAGTTCGACTCTCGGTGTTCATCTAGATAATAAACTAAATATGAATGAGCCTATAATCACGTGATTAAAGCCCAGTTCTGGCTGTTGAGGTAAGGGGCGCCGCATTCGCCCGTCGTCATCTGGCGGGGTAGCGGAACTGGCGGGGTAGCGAGCGGCGCGGAATAGCATCGGGCCGCCCGGAGACGTTAAAAATTAGGTGTTTTTTCGAATTTACTGAAAAACGGAAATAAGCTAATTGATAAAATTTAAGGATTAATACGGAGCTCTAAAAGAGGAAGATTTAGGTATAAAAATTATGAGAAAATCAGTAATTTTATATTAATATTATTGAATCTCCTTTTAAATATAGACTATGTTCAGGATTTTTTACGATCAAGCTAACTTAATCCAATCGCGTAACGACATAGTATTTAAACTAGATTATCTCTTTGTGAAAAACATATAATTTTTTGAGACCTATGAACCAATTGGAAATAATTTTATATATTTTTTTTGCCAAAGCTATCTTCAGTGGTTTTGTGTGATCTTGGGCCTTAAAACCAACAAGGACCATAAAACTTATGGTTCGTGCTGCGCACTTGCAAACCTTTTACAAACATTGCATGCATTAAGGGCTGAACAAAGGCCAATGGCATTGAGAATTAGACAAAGAAAACAAATACCCGTCGCATCGCGTCGAAGCAGACTGACGCATGCTCCCGCGCAGAGACCAAGAAAATTATAGAAAATATTACTAAACTCCTGTAATAATAACATTAAAAATAAAATAAAACAACCAAAAAAATTCCCTTTTTAGGGTTCCGTACCCAACGGGTAAGAACGGAACCCTATTACTAAGACTTCGCTGTCCGTCCGTCCGTCCGTCCGGCCGTCCGTCTGTCACCAGGCTGTATCTCAAGAACCTAGCTAGCTAGAGAGTTGAAATTTTCACAGATTATGTAATTCTGTTGCCGCTATAACAACAAATACTAAAAAACAGGATGAAAGAAATATTTAAGGGGGCTCCCATACAACAATTATTTCAATACCACATACAAACTTATGGATGCACCTGGTTACGTACATGGAGTGTGAAAGTAACCGCACCAATAACTTTGTAAACAATATTTTGCTGTGTAAAATCCAAACTATTCACTCCACACCATCGCTTCCATTGAACGGTGGTACGGAACCCTTCGTGCGCGATTTAGACTCGCATTTGACCGGTTTTTTTTACCTATTTTTGCGTGTAAGTTTCATATAGGAAACTGATTTCGTCTCCGAGCGCTTGTTCATTTAGTTGAATAATAATGCATTGCGAAAAATATTCTTAAGTATTAAATATAACAGATATCCGATAATTTTAAAAGTCCTTTCTTATCTCTAATAGACCTTTTATAACATATATTTATCCTACATTTTTATGGTGTCTAGTTTAGCCTAGAATTGAATCTAAAGATGCATTTCTGGCCATATTTAATCCCTTAAAAAGTCTTCTACGCATTCGCAGCAAACTAGAATATGCGTCGAGTTTCTGGAATCCGCACTCCATCACCTATCAACACAAAATCGAAAAAAATGAAATAAAATTTCTCAATCCATTTTGGTTGGGACTACAGCTTTGTGCGAAATATTTCTCTCTATCGCCGCTTTGATTAAATTGGTGTTAAATGTTCTAATATCTCACATAACATAACATTTTACTTTTTTATCTATCTGGTGATACTACGCGGAACACTTTCCATATTGCTCTCTCTCTTCGATTAATAATTTGGTTTCCGTGGTTAGTTTGTTACTATTTCGTTTGTTCTGTTTATTTTTTCTGCTGGCTGGCTCCCTTTATGTTGTCATATTGTAACTGCTCATCATCTATGTCAACATTTATAGTAGTTTATGTGACTGATATATATTGGAGAGCATCAAAACTCGAGAATATATGAAACTAGCCGAAGGCGATTGTCATAATAATATCACTCGAGAGTTTTAATGCCTAATTATGTACAGTTACATTCACTAGTTTATCTACACACATATCATAAGCTGTCTTTGATGTGTTCAGGAACCGCATGTTCGACCGGCATTGTGGCATTTATCATTGCTCTGCACTCCTTTAGCTTGTTCAGTAGTAATAACTTCACAAACAAACTAGGGGCGGCAGGCAGGCGGGCGTCGGTGTTCGAAATTTGAATGCCATAATATGTCGAAATATTGATTCATTATAGTCATATGTATCAATATTCAGATAAGAACTGAGTTTACACCAACTAGTATCATTATGCTGATCGTAACGTGCGGTTTTCGAACGCAGTAAAGAGGGTTTATGACACGTGTGTCGATAAATCCTTAAAATTATTGCTGAGTACTAATTTGAATGTGTCTTGGTTATTTAGCAAAGTATCTCTAGTCAATCTGTTGATTTTCTTTTTGAATATACCCTTTCTCAATATTTTCATGTTAAAAGAAACTTTTGCCATGTCTATGGTCGGAGCTGAATGTGAATCTGTTGATAACTGACACATTGTTAATTAAATGTTGATCTAATGTTATTATAAAATCTATTTCAATTTTTGTGTTGTTGTCAGGCGAAATCCATATCCAAAAACGTTGTGGTTTCTTTAAGAAGAAACTGTTGCTGACCTTAAGGTTTTGTCCGAAAGCGGACTGGACTAATCGTGAACCTCGCTCGTTTCGGCTTCCCAGACCGTGTGGTCCGAGTATCGTTTGATCGTCCAATTCGTTCCTAATACCGAATTTGGCGTTGTAGTCACCGAGGACCATGTTCTTGTGTCTCAGTGCTCGTCGCAAGCCTTGTTCAAAAGGTCGTAGAACTCTTCTACCTATACTATAACACCCCAAAATTCTGTCAGCTTATAAAATGTTCCCAGCAAAGCGCACAGTCTAAAAGACCTCTTTCAACTTATGACTAGGTAGAGGTGGGAATAACGGCGCTTTAAAAAAACGATAACAACCGCTGAGTTATTTTATAAGGACCGTTATTGAAAACGGCTTTTCGATTATACGTTATTGGTAATAAAAATAACATTCGCACGTTTGTGTTGCTGTTATATAATAATGTGTGACATTGATGTTATCTAATGTTATTAGTAATATTATAACGATCAAATAAACTTCCGTTTCCGTTTTTTACTTCAGCTTTATTTAAATTTGTTATTGTAGATTTATACGTTATACAATTTTTACAATATTTACAAAACGCGTTTTTGTCAACGTAGCTTTTATCATAATAAAAATGAGGTCGTCGATTTTGGCATTTTGAAAAATGTTTATTTTACAAATCACTGCACTAAATTAAATACATATACACTATTCAATATCTACCTATGTACAATGACTACTCATCTCATCTTTAAACAAGATATCAAATAGTCATTCACGCAAGACAACTCTTTTACGACGAAACAGTTATACTTTCAAGCAGACGTATATGAAAGCGCGCTGTGTTTTTAAATGACGCAATGGGAATAAGCGATGCACTAAAACAAAAACAAAACGTACAACGCCGCATGTACTCGGGTGCGCAGTTGCCAAACCGAGCCGCGCCGGGCGATCACGCCATATCAATAATATAATGCAACTCAATCAACAGCGAAGCGGCACCGTATCGTGAAAACTGAAATGACAACTTCGCGTACCAGCAGGTTATTATAAAAGCTGCTTTATTTGTTAGCTGTCTTTTTAAATCATCAATAGCGGGGTATTTTATTAATTTAAAAGAACGGGTTATTTTATACGTTTTTGTAATTACGACCTCTGCTTATGACTCGCTGTTCGGAAATCTGAAATGGAAGTAGGGGGTGGATTGCAGAGTCGTGTTCTTCGTCCGCCTTGCTGTGAAATTCTGATTGATCACCCGGAGTGCTGTGTAAGTGGAGTTGGCTTAGTTTACTTAGTTGCACCTCGCTGGAGTGCTTTAACATTAGAGCGCCACAATGATGTCACAAAAACAGGTCCACGGATATGAAGACCGGACAAGAGTGACTTTTGCTTGAGTGTTGATAGATTTGTGGTCCGGAGTGTACCTTCGACTTTATCTGGAATTTGATTCTTGACTTTATTTTTAGCGCTGCAGTAGAATGAACGATAATCTTCCAAGATGCATTTTACTGACGGCGACTCACTTATATTTTATAGGTATGCAGGGAACTGTTTGCTCTGAAATTTCAGTTTTATTAGTTCAGTGAGTAGTTTTAGTAAGTTCCCGTGATTCCCGCCCCTTGATGATGTGTGATCAATCTCAGTTTGTCAATTTCGACAGGAAACCTAATTCCAATTAGATCAATCTGTGTTTCAGCAGCTACGCTAACCTTAAGACTACATGTCTATACCGTACACGAAATATATCTAATCTGTAAGGTGCCCTCCGACAGCGGTACTTAGAATTCTCCTCAGGCTTACTTTTAGAGAAATAGGAATTTAAATGTGCAGTGCAGTGCATTGCACTGTTATCCTTGTTTGACATTTGAATTCCCACACTTGAGGACTAACAGAGCAACATATCCTTATATTTTTTATACCGATTATATAATCAACAAGTTCATAAATTCAAATGCGGTACGCAATTGTAATATTTTTGTAGAATTTGACGTCATGAATTCTTGATGGCGGGCAAAAATTATAGAATATATGAGTGACGCACAGTCAAAGGCATATTTAGCCTTTCGAGCCCTGGACGTGATTATTAGGCATCGCAATTTTGAACATCATGCCATTTAAATAAAATTCAAAACCTGTAACGGCAGATTATTACAAAATAAAGATGAAAATAAACATATTTATATGTCAGAGTAAACATTAATTAAACAATATATTTTATATGTATGTGTGCACTCTAATAATATTTTCTCTGAACAGAGAATATCTGACCAACTCAGAGCCATCATTAATAATAAATACATTACCGACAATAGATTACAGCATTTACGGGATGAAGTGGCCATGGAAACAGAATCAGGTACCGAAGTACACGTTAATTCACTACCAACTCAATCACAGATTCACACACACCTTTCATCACCATCACAAAATGACACCCATCATCAGTTATCGAATCCGGAAAGAGAGGAAGACCAAAGTGACGCCAACACCACACACCACATAATCAACGCAACAATCTTGTAGTTCTACCTGAAGAACAAATTGGAGAGTTGGACGAATTATTCACCAAGACACTAGCAGATTTAAAAGACGTCGACCCTACATCAAGGCCATATATACCCAAACAGAAACCAAGTAGACAATTTGCTATTCTAGTACACACCATTAACGTAAAGATACTACCAAAACACATTAGTACTGAAACCGATTTTAATACATTACAAACAATAATTGACTGCGCAGCACATATTTCCATCACTTACAATGGTGGCAAAATACGCGGACCCAACGAATCGCAATACCCCAATAAAATAGGATACCAGCGTGGCAAAGAAGATTAGAAAAAAGAATAGCTGACCATAGAACAGATATAAGCAGGTTACCACATTATACACAAGGTAACACCAGCTCTAATGTCCAACAACATGTTGAACGAATCAAGCTACAATATAGGGTACACTCCCAATACGAACCAGATAACACAGACCCTTCTCAATTTTTAGACACTCTAAAACAAAAGTTGAATGCATTAGCAAGTCGTCTACGCCGTTACAAACTGACAACTCTTAGAAAAACACAAAACAATACTTTCTACACAAATGAAAAACAGTATTATAGATCTTTGCTCACCGAAAACTCAAACCGCCCCACACAATCACAAGAAGCACCTACGCCAGAAGCATTACATGACTTCTGGTCAAACATATGGTCAAAGCCAGTAACACACAATAATAGCAAATGGATCTCAGATGACCAGCATGCTCTCGAAAATGTTCCAGGAATGGAATTTGATGGTATCACTATAGATACTCTGATTTCAGTAATCGTGATAAAATTCATAATTACTGGTACAAAAAACTCACAATTACCCACCTAATATTATTGTTACAAATAAACGATTTTATACAAAATCCGGAGCACATGCCATATTACATTACACAAGGAACTACCTATATGCTACCTAAAGACCTAACAGATACCATAAACCTAGCTAAATATCGACCCATAACTTGTCTCCAAAACATACAAAATAATAACAGCATGTCTTAGTCAACTCATATACAAACACGTAAACACCAACCAGTTACTAGCTGAACAACAAAAAGGATGCCGCAAATTCAGTCAGGGAAGCAAAGAGCAACTTATCATCGATGCGGTCGCATCTAAACAAGCACTCCGTAAAAAAAGAAACATTAACACTATGTTTATTGACTATAAGAAGGCCTTTGACTCTGTACCGCACACATGGCTCATCTACGTATTACTATCATCTCATATCTATCAACAACCATGCAGACCTGGAACACTATTCTTAAGTTATACAATGATAACAATAAAATACAGACTGACAAAATCATCATTCGCAGAGGAATCTTCCAGGGCGATTCACTGAGTCCCCTCTGGTTTTGCCTGGCACTCAAACCATTATCAAATCTACTCAATAACACAAAAAAAGGATTCCAAATAAAGTTTGATAACACACACCACACATTATCACATTTACTATATATGGGCGATATAAAACTTTATGGAAGTAACTTAACAGAAATACATAAACTTGCAGATCTAACACAACAGTTTTATAATGACATACAGATGGAGTTTGGAATAGATAAGTGCAAAATACAATCAGTTCATAGAGGAAAAGTTGAGAGCAATACATACATATTAGAGAACTGAGATCAAATAGATCCAGTGGATAACGAGATAGGTGATAAATACTTAGGTTACTATCAAACGCAACAGATACATCAAAGGGAGATAAAAAAAACAATCACACAGAAGTTTAGGAAACGGATACATACCATACTTAAAACACAGTTGAACGCTCGAAATACCGTCAAAGCATTAAACACATACGCCATCCCAATCCTCACATATTCATTCGGTATAATCAACTGGTCCCAATCAGACTTAATAAAACAGCAACGCACCATCAATACACTTATGACTAAATACAGAAAACTCCATCCACGCTCTTGCATACTCACACTACCTTAAATTGAAGGGGGAAGGGGAATAATAGACTTAAAAAATTTACACAACAAACAAATAATTTATTACAAGAGTGAAAAATTGGAAAATTCATAAAAATATAATAATAATAATAATAATAATGGCGGGAATTTTCTTTGAGTGCACTTTTGGCGTGGGTGTATTCGAAGACAGACCCAACGGGTGCACCACATCCCATATTTGGTCTGGATAAATTTTCTACGTGTTGGACCCATGTCCCCACGCAAGCCTACAAAAGGCACCGGGACATTTTTGTACCGTGAAGCCTTAAACTCAGATACAAAGTAATAATAATAATCTTTATTTCAGGTTAACAAAAACCCATATCTATAAATACCTTAAAACTAGAAATACAGAATTTATTACACAAAATATTATCTAACTTAGCTGGGGATGTTCTTCTTCATTCCGCTTCCCTGTAGCCTCTGTATACGATGTCTCCGGCCAGTAATGTTTGGCCAGGAACATCGTATTGAGGTCCGTCGGCACCCGAAGTTTGAAGGACAGGAACTCCTTGGGTCTTTCTGACTCCAGAACCCCTATCTGTACCATCGCCTCCTTGAGACCAGACGGCGGATTTTCCTTCAGCTTTTCCAGGATATGACGTTCAACGTCCTCGCAAGTCATTTTCACGTCGATCCTGGAAATATATATCTGAACGGTGGGAGCGACAGCTTTCAGGCTACATTCACTGGCAGTGGCTTTGCCACGCAGATTGCGGCTGCGTCTGGAGTGGCGCTTCCTGTTTAGGACCGGGATAAAGCCTTCACCATCAACGGTCGCGTTCGCCGAGCTACGGGCGGTCTAAGCGCTTCTCACTACTTATTTCCTGAATGCACTATGGCGGTCACAGTAATTATGGTGCACGTATTCAAGTATATAAAAGATTTGAAATCTCCTGTGAAATCAATTAGTGGTTTGTGAGAACGTTAAAAACTTTCCCCTCCACTCCTGCCTTTTGGTTTTTTTTCTGCAATATCTTGTGTAGAATTAAGTTCTTGGTGTGCGTGCCTCTTAAATTTGATTTAAATCCATCGATAAATAACTCTACAGCAAACTTTCCCGCTTTTCCCCCTTTCCCCCTCCACTGCCCCATTACACCCCCCACCCCTTGAACTTTATCGGATGAACAACTGGAATTATTATAAATAAAATAACCCGACTGCATTTTTTTTCAATACCACATACAAACTTATGAATGCACCTGGTTACGTATATGGAGTATAAAAGTAGCCACACCAATAACTTTGTAACGCCATAAATCCGCCATTTTAAAAACAAATCTAAAAGCTGACTCGAAAAAAAAACTATATAATCATCAAACCTGCTCACAAAATTTCACGAGAATCTGTTGAGAAATGGGACCTGTAGGCGAGAACAGACAGACAGACAGAAGGACAAATGCATTTTTGGCCAATCTCAGACCTATACGCTTCGCACGCTCGGTTAATTAATGTATTATTTAAAAAACAAGTCCTAAAGTATCACATACGCGGAGAATTTGTTGGGAAGGACTGGCGGTGCCAGTATTTATTATCAAAGCTAATTTCTCGCAAACGTGACACCTTAGGACATGTTACAAGCCGTGATCTACCTTTTGGCCCTGAGTGCTAATTCCATAGTTATTATTGGGTACATCAAAATACATAATACATTTTAATTATTGAGAGGTAAACTCAAAAATTGCTGCTGTTTTATTAATTTTACTGCTTAGTTATTAATTGTTTCGACCTTTTAATGGACGATTAAATACCACCCGTTATTATTGTTCAGTCTAGCAACTCTATTAGGCTTACAATTTCAGGTATTCATTTATTAACGAACGCAATGTCAGAAAATACCACAGCTTAGTAAATTCAATTCAGACATATTGATGGAAAAGCGTTTTAGCCTCCTGAATAAGTGTTCTTTGGAAGTTTGCTGAGCATTAACGTGCATTTCCGGAATTCGAAATAGCAGGAGTATTTGAATTTCAAATATAAACATATTCGTATTTCCATTCGCAAGCTAGACAGTTATACAGATACACCATAATTATTTATTGGCAGCAAAGTGGAACGGAAAACTGTATACCTACAGGTTAATAGCTCCACCTCTTAAATGTTATGAAAACTTTCCATCCTGGTTTGGTGGAAGAAACCTGTTATACATATTACAAAATACAAAAATGCTTATTGTTTACCAAAATATATCACTTAGTCATTACCGCAGAAGCCTCCTTTTAAGTAAAGAATACATGTGACAGGAGACTCCGCTGCTTCTGACCAGGTCATTTAGTTCAACAATAACAAAATAAAACAATATTATAAAAGCATGCAACAAGTAAAATAATAATAGGGTGTGTTTGTGTTTGTTTGTATGTTGGGGAATTCTAATAGTTTTGATATTGTTTATTTTTATAATTTTTGTTTGTGTGTGTTTGTGGAATGGGGATACAGACTGAATCAAAGGCCTTTTTCAAGTCCAGGAATACAGCAAGACATTTTTTCCCAGACTCTAACTGTTCTACGATGTACGTTGTCAGAGTTGTCACTGCATCCTCGGTAGACCTTCCCTCCCTAAAGCCATATTGAGCATCGGATAATAAATTAAATTTGGTTAAGTAGTTAATATTTCTTGAATTTATAAGCTTCTCTAAGATTTCGGAAATGGAAGGTAGAACCGATATTAACCTGTAGTTGTTGACGTCATCCTTCGTCCTACTCTTGTGCACGGGAGTTATGATCGATTTTTTCAAAATTTGTGGGAAAATGTCTTGTGAGAAGCATAGATTCGTGACATGGCATATAATAGGAACCAATTCATGTTTGGCTATTTTTAAAAAGCGAGTGGGTATGTTGTCGTATCCAGGCGCACTTTTTGTTGTATGAAATAAGCTCGCAGTTATAACTGATATTTATGTAAATGATTTCTGAGTTGTTTTTTGTGGGCAATGAAAAAAATAATAGTCGTATTCGCAATATTTTGGAAGTTCGTACCTTTTTATATTTGGTATATACAGGGTGACTAGTAAGTCGACCTACATACGTTGGAAGATGCTAGCACGGATCAACACCCTACCCGAAAATTTACCGTTTTCGAGTTAGGTGCCTTTAAAGATTTTCGAGGAAAAATCCCACTTTACAACATATTTCGCACCAATTTTCCTAATCTAGGTGATTAAGTCCAGGTATTTTGCTGGCATTAGGTAAAAATAGAGTTAATTTAATATTTAGAAACAGCAAAAAAAAACTACAATACAGGCTTATGGTGAAAACCGAATATCGCATGTTTACTTAATGGGAAGACTTTGAAGCAGTGTCACAAAAAAAAAAAAAAACGGTCAAGTGCGAGTCTAAATCGCGCACGAAGGGTTCCGTACCACCGTTCAATGGATGCGATGGTGTGGAGTGAATAGTTTGGATTTGACACAGCAAAATATTGTTTACAAAGTTATTGGTGCGGTTACTTTCACACTCCATGTACGTAACCAGGTGCATCCATAAGTTTGTATGTGGTATTGAAAGAATTGTTGTATGGGAGCCCCCTTAAATGTTTCTTTTATCCTGTATTTTAGTATTTGTTGTTATAGCGGCAACATAAATACATAATCTGTGAAAATTTCAACTCTCTAGCTAGCTAGGTTCTTGAGATACAGCCTGGTGACAGACGGACGGACGGACGGACGGACGGACGGACGGACGGACGGACGGACGGACAGCGGAGTCTTAGTAATAGGGTCCCGTTTGGAACCCTTCGGGTACGGAACCCTAACTAGTAACTGTTTGTGCAAACAAAACCTAAAACATCTCCAGTTTTCTAGCTATTCAATGAGGTTCAATAGTTAAATAAAATGTTTATAATTCTTGGGAAAATTGGGCGACAAAGTAGATAAGGTAGCGGACTCTAAGATGACCGGTGGTTTAAAAAAAGGGTTTTAAGATGTTTTAAGGGCAAAATTATTTTATTTTTATCGCCCGATGTCCAAAAGGGGGTGTTATAAGTTTGAAGCGTCTGTCAGTCTGTCGGTCTGTCTGTCTGTATGCCTGTCCGTGGCACTCTAGAAGTCAAACAGGTGGACGAATTTTGATGCCGTTTTCTGTAAATAAAAGTAGACATCTCTGCGGTGGTTCTTAGATACGTTTTGTTAAGATACAATAAGTCAGCGTCAATACATTATCTTTACAATTCATGTTCAACATGACCACCCATGTTCCTAATACAATTTCGTAACCTAGTTCGTTCGTAAGCGATCTTCGTTTCTCGTCGAATTTCGACGTTTTGCGTCAAAAGCTTGTGAAAATGATATTTTTAGCTTTCTTACGTTATCATATTTGATTTATATTAAGGTCTTGTTCTATTTGTGACTTATATTCGACGTCAATAAAAACCCTGGTCATAGGACATGCATTTTAGAGGTTGTACTCAAATCCGCGTTACCGTCGGTATCAGCGGACTATAGTATCATATCTATCTGCCTACAACTAGCCTGCATGTAACAGTCCCGGAATCTTTAATTTGTGAGGTGGTAGATGGTAGGCAGTGGGGAACGAGATATACTGTAAAACTAAAGAACTATATGGCGACATTGCACCAATACTTATAGGACTGTCCCAAAGTGTTTTTTTTTGCTTTTTCGATGAAAGTAGCACCTCTGAATTTTTACAGTTGTTAGCTATGATTTTTCCGATTCTTAAAGATGAAGCACTACGCAAAACAACATTGTTTTATCACTGAAAATCCATAACGAAGATGGGAAATACTGAAGTCAACTGGCCACGATGAGCCAACCTTATTGACAATTTCCAGGCAGGCAGGTAACTTCAAATCGGGCAATTAAATAGTTTGAACCTCCAATTTCTGCAATCAAATGCAGTAACTTCAGCCATTCCAACTGGTTTTATCGCAGTTATCAATATACTGAGACTTTGCACAGGCGAATGATTTCTCAATAGCACTTTTTAATATAAAAAAACTAAGCCAATAAAAGAAGCAGCTGAAAACAATAATAGCCCAGTTCAGAACAGGAAAATAGTTTATCTGAATGGTTCATTATTAGACTTTGAAAGCATTTTCCTGTTTCAATGCACTTTCAGACATGTTGGTCTATTATTGCGACTCGTAGTGAATATATTTCAAAGACCCTATTATACCTCGCGCCACGAGTTATGAGCGGTTGCCCTGAATGCGCAGTAGTCACTTTTCAATACCTGTACATATGCACAGTAATTCCCGCCAACGTCTCCCAGCACTCTTCACTCGTAGTGCGAGGTATACAATACCGTACTATCAGCAACGGTTGTGGGATACCAATGTAAGGCTTATTTTCCCATGCAGTCCAATAGATGCCTACATATAAATTTTGGAGTACTCTTTTTACGCTCTCTTGATTGTACATATGAAAATTCACGAGAAATTGTCTGGATATATGGAAGAACGTAGTTTTCATTATTTTACAGGTCGATGAAATAAATATAAGCAATTGCGACCTGCATACTAAATAGTTAATAAAAAAACAGTACATTATGCCCATAATTCTCAACAAACTAAAAAAAACGGCAAGTGCAGATCAGACTTGTGCACCAAGGGTTCACCACAAATCTCAATTTATTGGTGAAGGAAGTTCAAATATACAGTTTTTGAATTATTCTTCTGGTGCTATATGAACTTGCTTTGTGCCGAATTTGATGGTTCTAGGTCAACGGAGCACCTAATAGGTTTTGATTCCTTTGCGAGTATCAAGGAAATTCAGCAAAATTAATACAAATACAAATACAAAATTGTTTATTTCATAATAAGAATTAAGGTTTAACAGAAATAGGATCTCTTTTGAGTATTTTATTATACTCAATTTTATTTATTTTGTTGTAAAGATAACTTGCCTGTATTTTACACTGCCTTTTAGCAAAATTTTATTTATACTGAGCAATATCTGCGACTAATGTCGTCGAGTTTAAAGTAGAATTGGGTTAAAGGGTTTTTTAATAATTTTATGAAGAATGCAGATTTTCTTTATTGAAAGTAAGTTGGATTTAAGATAGAGTTGAGTGGTGAGGAATCTATATGGTTGAAAGTACATGACATTTACGAGGGATCTTTGAGATCTTTCAAGTTCTAAGAATCTCATTTTAGCTGCTCCACCCCCTATTGGGATGCAGTAAGAGATAATGGACTAAACCAATGCAGTATATTTTTCATTTAGTAGTGGTATTCCGATGTAAAATGCCTAAGTTTTTTGAGTATCCACATCATTTTTCTAATTCTATTAGTTATTAATTCAATATGATCAAACCAACTCAACCTTTCGTCCAACATAACACACAAGTATTTTACTTTAGGAAGCTTGTCTAACACCACCAGGCAATCTCACGTGTCAGATGGTTGGTTACAGCTGTGTGGTTGGTACAATTTAAATTTTATAGTCAGATTTAGGTTGTGTTCGCCTGTTCATAGCAAAACACTTATAACTGGTTTCAGAAGTGTTGAGGGATAACATGATATATTTTAACCAGCATTTAAGACTTAGTAGCCCTACTTTGTCAGCTCCCTAGTCTCCTCCCAAGATTGACCTTGGAAGACGATTGCGGTGTCATCTGCTTAAGAGAATATGTTAGCATTATTAAGCTTTAGTAAGTACATATAGTTAATATAGATCAAGAAGAGTGTTGGCCCAAGGACATTTCCTTGAGGAACACCATATGTAATGTAATTCTCTTCGCTAATAATTGATTAAATTTTTACTTGTTGTTTACGTCCACTGAGATAGTCTATAAAAAGAGCCAAATGATAGCTTCTAATACCAATACACTCTAGCTTGTGTATAAGAGTGGGAATGGAAACTGGGTTGAAGGCTTTTTTCAGATCAAGGAACACAGTTAAGCATTTAAGTTTGTTGTCTAAATGTTCAATTATTAAGGAACTGAGATCTGAGACAGCATCTTCAGTAGATTTTACGTGTCCTAATCCATATTGCGAGGGAGATATGATATTATATTTTTCTGAGTTGAGGAGTTAAGAAGTCTGTTGTTTAATAGTTTTTTTAATATTTTGGATATGTAAGAAAGAACTGAAATGGTTGTGAAATTATTGATGTCTTCTTTTATTACCACTCTTGTATATTGGTGTTATAATAGCTTGCTTTCTGTCACGCTAAATTGAGTATTGAATAACTGGCTCCAAGTGGGCACTATTATGCCTCTGCCACCCGATATAGGAAAAGGCCTGACACTATGTTGTTATGTCAATAATTCCAGTTGTTCATCCCATAAACTTCAAGGGGTTGGGGGTTGATGAGAGAAGTGGAGGGGAAAGGGGGAGGGGGGGCGGTTTCTGTAGCAAACGTATTCGAGATAAAGAGAGAGAATCATTGAAAATATCCGAGCATCTCTGAGGCATGTCAGTAAAAATGATTAGCTCGGTGATAGATGAACTTGCCCCACATTTAGCTAAAATCTTCAATAAATATGTAGATGATCTTGATGATACTTTCCATGATCTCATAAAACACAGCAGGCTAGTGACTTTATTAAAAGCGGCGATAGGGAAGACCCTACAAATGGCAGTCCAGTCTCTGCCCGTATTAAGTTAAATATTTGAGAAAGTTATATTGGGTCAGTTGCCGGCGCACTTCAATGAACATCAAATTCTCCATAGCCAGTATTTTGGATTTACAATAGAGCGGTCGACAAAAGATGCTAGAGTCATGTTAGTTAAATATATCTTTAATGCGTGGGAAGATCATAGGGACGCTATAGGTGTTTTTTGTGACCTTTCCAAGGCATTTAAATGTGTAGACCACGAAACATTGCTCTTAAAGCTAAAACACTACGGCATAAAAGGCAATAAGCTCTAAGCTTATGAGA
This sequence comes from Argyresthia goedartella, assembly GCA_949825045.1. Classification (NCBI taxonomy): domain Eukaryota; kingdom Metazoa; phylum Arthropoda; class Insecta; order Lepidoptera; family Argyresthiidae; genus Argyresthia; species Argyresthia goedartella. The sequence continues at coordinate 11,448,953 of OX463826.1, forward strand.
TCGTATTCAGAAGGGAATGATCAAAAAGCTGACATCAATAGGACAAAATCGTCGGGTTCTCAGGTGAAGATGGGAGCCCCACAAGGATATATTCTGGGTCCGTTCCTTTTCCTCGTGTATGTAAATGGTTTGCCATTTATGGTACAAAACATGTCGGAGATTGTTTTATTTACAGGTCAGATTTTATCACTATTTTTTTAAATTAGGAGACAAGAAAATTATTTCAAGGAAACAAATAATGCTCTTTTGTGAGAACTAGACTGGTTTACTGCCAATTACTTGCTTCTGAATTCAAAAAAGATAAAGTGAATAAAATTCACTTTACGTAATGTAAGGCAAGTTGAAAGTTAAATTGTATTGGGGAAAGACAAACTTAAACTAGTGGATGAAACTGTATTTCTCGGCTTCACTATCGATGCAAAACTACAATGGGGTCCCCATATTGTAAAATTAGCACATAAAATTAGCTTCGCAGCATAAGCAGTTAAAAAAATCAGGGAATTGACTGACGTTGCAACTGCAAGACTTGTATATTTTAGTTATTTCCATAGCATTATGTCCTACGCCATACTACTATGGGGACGGGCTGCTGACATTAAGACCATCTTCATTTTGCAGAAGAGAGCGATTCGATTTATTTATAAGCTAGGTAATAGAGAGTCTCAGAGAGATTTCTTCAAAGAAACCAACATGCTAACAGTTGCAAGTCTATATATCTATGAAAACATTGATAGCCACCACAATGTGCAAACTAAAAATAAACAAAAATAAACTTTTCCAATGTTCAGACTCACAAAAGTTAGAAGTTATTTTATGGGACACAGTATAAGCTTATTCAATAAAATTCTGCAAGAAATACAAAACTTAACCGAAGCTTGATTCAAAAAATGTATAAAGCCCACTTTATGCACAAAGGCTTACTACAAAATTAATGACTTTTTACAAGAAACCGACATCTGGTATTAAACCAGTTCAATTCACCCTATTATGTAGTAATAATAAGGCACCTACCTAATGTTTTATTTTGCTTGCTTGATTATGTTATGACGTTCATTAAGTCTAAATTTTTGTGCTATTATGAATTTTTGAACTTGAACTTGAGCTTAATAACGCGGATCAGTTTTTGATTTATTTCGAAAAAAATATACCTAATCAGACTACTTAGTTTTCTCCGCCTTCATGAGACTAACCAGTAGACACCAGATTTGACTTTCTATGACCATGGAAACGCGAGTAATCGCGAAAACTTATACCCCTTTTTTGCTCAAAAGTCTACATAGTAATTAGAAAATTCAATCACCTGAAATTCAATTTAAAACTGGACTTTCTTCGTTTAATTGTTAAGTAAAATAAACTTGTATCGCATTATGATAACACCTTTGTTTCGGCAGTCGTGACAACATGTTATGTATGTATGTCGAAGGGATCGCGATGTCTACTGTTCTCATAGAACCACTAGTTGATATTAATTTCAACTTGATATCTCAACGCGTTCCTGAGAAAAAGGGTCTTGTCAGACGGACAAACGGACAACGAAGTGAGTTAGGAAGCCTAAAAATTGGAACTCTTTTAAAAGAAACTTTATCTAAAGTCGATTTTTATATTTTTACTCAAAACATTATCAGTTCCATGTACTGCGTCACTTTGACTTGTTCTAAGATATATGAGATCCCCAGCTAACTCCCACAACAAACAGCTCAGCGGTAGTTTGCAGGCGCCATAAAAAGTTTCCAGAACAGTCGACCGCTTTGTTTGGCTCCAACTTGTATAATCAGGGCGTATCACGAGTTTGCAAGAGTTTGTTTTATTGCTCATTGCTGGGATCGACTGGAACCTTATCCTATTACAGGGGCAATAAATTGTAGAGTTGTAGACGTTATTTCAGGGACTCGCTCAATTGTGCGAGATTGATCAGATATACCGGTACATTCATTTCATGAATTTGATTCTATCGTAGTTATGATTCACCACTCGATAATCAATTTGTGTGGCTTTTTATGCTCTTCATTGAATAGTTATTTTGCCTTGATACAACTCACATTTTCACGTGGTGTTAACTTTCTACATCTACGCTAGCAGTCTAGGGCTAGCTATTGGCAAAAACTGGTGATTATTATCTACCACAGTGTTTTTTGATTGACAATGTTTTGTTCTTATCCTCTTAAGTCCACCCTGCACGAGATTCGCTTAATCAATAAAGTGTGCTAATTTGATTTAACTTTGGCATATTTCATGATGCTAAATAGATCTTAGACGCTAAACGTGTATACTGAACGTCGATCAGTGGACCTTAGTCTTTGTTACTGGGTTAGCCCTGCAAGACAGAAAACTAGTTATCAGTAATCCCCAGTGATCTTTGATATTCCATAGTTTTTTCATTTATAACGCCATCATCTCGCCTTTTGCCGAAGAAATGAGAGTCATGTGCTCGTGAAAAGTTGTTAATAAGATTAAGAAAGTTGGCTGTTTCTTCTTCTTCTGTGTTTGTTTTGTCAATCATGTCCCTAGATTATCGAGCTATGTTGTGTGTGATCCGAGAATCTTTCCGCATTTCATCGTGATTAACTAGATCCACTTTATCTGATTACCTACATTCGTTCCCCTGAAAATGAACTTCATTTAATTACCTCCTAGCGCAACAGCGGTTCACTTTCGGCAGCTACACGACATATGGAGATGCCACAAATGTTTTTCGTTTCATCATCAAATGATCGAAATGAATAATAGAGGCTAATGAATCGCTCACAGACCAATCCAAGTCCAAGTTAGTAAACATTGGAATAAATGAAGACAACTTATTTCAACCTATTTCTTCTATCCGGATAGGGTTTTATAGAACAAATCTCTAATCCCTCAAAAGATCTCCGTGGTCTAGTGGTTTCACGCTCGCTTCTTACGCAGGAGATGCAGGTTCAAATCCGGTGCTGACCATGTACCAATGAGATAAGTGATTTATCTTAAGTACATTATTCGGACGTTCTAAAGGTGATGGAAAACATCGTGAGCTAACCTTCAATCTCCATAGCTGCGGCGATGAGTTAGCCCCCTGTCACGCAAAATGGAGTATTGAATAACTGGCTAAACGTGGGCACAACCTGTGCCTCTGCCATCCCTAATGGGGAAAAGGCGTGACGATATGTTAAGTATAAGTCTCGAATTAAAGATAAGCTCGTCTTTGTACATTATTAATGTATCAAAAGTTCTTTGTGTGTCTGTTAAGCGTAGTATAGGTACAATAAAGAAAACATTACGAATCACAGATTCATAAACCAACACAAAAACCTTGTAAGCTCCTATAATACGAGTAAAAGCACCATTTTTCCCCAACAGGCTGACATAGCTAATTCGGCGAAAGGCTACGAGTCGGAGGATGAAATCACAGGAAGGAAACGGCAGAAGGCCAGCGAAGACCGGCCAGCCAGCAAGACAACTATGTACTCGAAACAGGTGAGAGAACGCTTTACTGCGGCAAAGATAAAGTTCATATTTCCGTTGGTAGGAAAGAGAGATGGTTGAAAATAAATCTATGGGTTTTGGACGGGATAGAGAAAAAGTAGCACTGGAAACGCCCCACGAAAGTTATATCTGAAGCAAAAGTATCGAGTCATTTGTTGCGAGGGGCGGTGTACAATCTAACTTATGCAACTAATATTATAAATGTGAAAGTAGTGATGTTTAGATGTTTGAATGTGTGTTTGCGCCTCAATCACGCTAAAACGGCTGAAAGTATTTGAATAAAATTGAGCACAGAGATAGTTTATGAGCTAGATTAACAAGCAGGATAAAAAAATATGTACAGGCTCATACATTGCTCCGGGCCCCACACTAGGATACCCTGTGTCGTGGGAACCAGAAACAGCGACGTCACACACATATAAACATCCAAGACCTGGGTTTTTTTTCTCTTAATCCCCGCCGGGGATCGTACCCGGGGCCTCTCGCATGGTAGGCAGAGCCACAACCGCTGTGCCACAGAGGTCGTCAAGGATACTTTTTATCCGACTGCACCAGAAGGAGGGTAAAGTTATCTCTGTAAATGATAATTCCTAGGAACACACAGATGAAGTTGCGGGCCTCAGCTAGTAGTCAATAAAGTTACAGCTACAAACTAATTATTGTCTCAACAAACGAACGCAAGCATTCACATGATGGGGCAACACGATGATAGTTTTGAACATACTCGTAAAATAATGCATGGTTTTAATTCATCGGCAGAGGGGTAAAGTAATATATGGCGGTTCCAAAGATAGTTGTTCTGAGCAGTTGGGTTTGGTTGGGAAATCGTCCATTGTCGTTAGATATAAGAGATTGATTCATCGCTGTATATTGTTATGAATGCGGCCAGAATCCAATATCGCGCCTTCACGAATTCCTTTCGCTGAATAGACTTTATTTTGTGACCACTTTCCGATAAGAGTATATTTTCAATCAATTTCCTGGGATGATTTATTCAGGACTGTTTCAGACTTCATATAGTAAATAAAGTATATATTTAGCCCATTAATGTCCCAACCGAGGGGCAAGGGCCTTTACCCGGATACGAGTAAGATTAAGCAATACTCCACCACGCTGGCTCAGGGCGGAGGTGTTTTACGACCACTACAAGGTAGCGATAGCAGCCGGGACCTACAACTTTTACGTGACATCCGAAACACTTAACGTCTGATACTGTTCTTAAGATAAATTTGTTATCTCATAGATGGTCAGGAATCGAACCTGGATCTCCTGTGTGAGAAGCAAGCGTAAAACCCATTAGACCACGGGGCTTTATGTGTATCTTATCTTATTGGTACATGGTCAGTACTGGATTCGGACCCATTAAATTACAACCTGCGTTAAATTTATTTATAGGAGTTCCGGGAGCAGTACTGCATCAGCAGCAAACAACTGGATCTGCTGGAGCTGGAGAAGTCCAGAAAGGACAGATTCCTCGGATGCCTGTCGCAGTACCACATCGAGAGTCCATGCTCCCGAAACAATCGGTAACTACTAAAGTTTACTAAGTTCTTCTTATTCTCATACTTATCCTAGTTCTTTTCCACAATTGGAGGTAGGCAGTAAGCAGCATAAAGCATCCTTTCGCCAAACGTATCAGCTGTTCTACGGTGAATACATCCTTCCTCGGATGTATGTCACTACGTCTTCCTACTACCGGCCTATTAAAATACAGGTATAATAGTAGTTTATGTGACTGCTACATAATGGAGGACATTAATACTCGAGAGTGGGTTTATGAAACGAGCCGAAGGCGAGTCCACTCACTCCACATTCACTTACTGCTGTGCTGGGTGTAGGTCTCTTCTTTTTTCATTAGAAAGAAGAGGCTTATACCCAGCACAGCAGTGAGTGAATGTGGAGTGATGATTAAGATGATGATTATGAAGTTGCCCTTGTGTCCTGGGGATCAGAAAAAAGAAACCACAGACATATTTAACATTCAGGGTACGAGTGCATAAGCTGCTGAGGTTGCTGCAACGATAATAAGGTAAATGGCCCTGTTACCGTAGGTTTTTTACTGGGATTGGTAAGTAAGGGAGAAAAGTAAATATTTTTTCGCATCAAACCTGGATGAAAATATATTTTTTGGCAATAATTAATGTTATATTTGACCAAGAAACTCACAGCGGATTTTTACAGAATCACACCACGGTGTAGCAGTCTAGTCCAGTCAAATCCGCACTACTTCATACGATATCCACTCACGTGCTTGCCGGGCTAATAGCCCAATTTTCAAAAGCCCTTAATTGCTTGGCGGGCTAATACAGCCCGGCAGGCGCATTCAGCATTTACGAGTGAATTTTACAAATAGGGAGCGGTGTGGCAAGGGCAGCAACATTAGATCATTGGGTAAAGGAGTTTGTTTTTTTTTTAAATTATGAGGTCTAATATCAGTCACAAATAGGACAAAACCATAATATAAAGCAAGTATGATAACGTAAAAAAGCTATAAATATTATTTCATACACAAACTTAAGCGGTATCTTATACATATCAATATCTTAGCTTAAAAGTACGCGTGTGCTTTCCGCGTTGGTATGTGGATGGAAACCTTCCGCATCGCCCACTGGTTAATTAATATAAGTGTGATGCTGGTGTGATATATTTTGGAGTGTTAACAATGTGATGATTGATTGTTTGATTTTATTTAATTTTGTTGTACTTTACTCAAAAGCGAATACAACACGAAAACAAAAGTACCGTGGTTTTGATTTGATATATTTTTACGCCGCAGTAATGCCGCCACTTACCTTATTATTTGTTTCCCCATATAGTTGAACTATCGTTTAAGGTTTAACCTTTGTCCAGATTAAAGATAACCTTCTATAACAAAGTGTACTTTTTTCTTAGTTTTGTATCTGCAATTCTTCTACACGTATTTAATCCAATTCTAGAGGGTAACAAATTCAAGTATCGTTTTCTGAATAACATCTTTTCATTCCACGAGTTAAATAGTACTCTGGAAATGAATGAGTGACTTTTCTTATCCAAATAAATAGTTCCACACTTACCTGCTGCATTGACATTTCTATTTCAATGGTGAATCAGTCAAGTCCACTTATCTAGAATTCCTTAAGTAAACTCTTAGGGCCGGTTCACATGATGCGGTGCGGCGCCTCACCGGAATAATTTATACACGAGAGGTGCCGCACGAGGGAATGCGGCCATTACTGCGACATCACAGCGAGAGAAGAGTTTTGTAGTATGGTGCAGTCTGAGAATAGTGAAAAAAAAATGAAAGTAATAGTGAAAACAAATTTAAGGAGGCATCTATGTATAGGTAGCGCCAGGAGTATTGAGCGGTGTCCTTGAATGCGCAGTATTCACTTATCATAGGTGATTGGCGCGGAGAAGTGAGGTGCGACAGGGGCGGTAGACAGCGCCGGCGCCTAATTCGTTGATCAGTCGCTTCCCGTTCCCGCGCACCCAAAGCACGTCTCAAACCTTCCTAAGTACACTCGCATATATTATTACCCAACGTTATCTTTCAACGCTCGAAGATGCCGAAAATAAAAAAAAAGATAAAGCCGGTATAAAAAGTAGAAGTGAAGAAAGTCCTGAACACTCATTCCTTCACACTTACCCTAATATTGCACTTTGGAATTATGCCGCGACTATGCACATGCGCAGTTATCGTTGAATTCGTGGCGCGAAGTATACCCTACTTCGACTGCATTTGATTAGAAACTGGGCGGCATGACGTCTGAGTGGTGCCACTCTGGCGCGCATGTTCGTAAACATCTAGCGCGTTAGCCACCCGGGAAGTTTCGGCTGCCACCCTACAAAAAGCAATTCGTGGTCTTGTGAATAGCTAACGCGTTAGTAACACGCATTTGCTATTAACGAACCAATCTCAAGCCTTTTTAATATTATTTTGGCCGAATGGCCGAGTCGGCAGTGACCCTACCTATGAAGCCGAGGGTCCTGGGTTCGACTCCCGGGGGGGGGGGGGGGGGGGGGCAAAAATTTGTTTGATGAGAACGGTGGTTTGTAAGGGTACAATGACTAGGGAGTCATGGTTGTTTATCTATCTTAGTATAATTTATCTATAAAAATATGTGTATCGTTGTATCTAGTACCCAAGATACAGGGAATCCTTGTTTGGGGCTAGATCAATGTGTGTAAATAGTGTCAAAGGTATTGTTATTATTATTATCACTCCGCTCCACTTCGCTACTCTCCGGTTTTGCTTCTTCTAAGTTCCAATCTGACCTATAGCCCAATTCAAATGTAGCCAAAGTAACTTCAAATACTTTTAATAAAAACACGCGACCAAAAAGCGCACTTTGGGGTTTTGTAAATAGCTGACACGTTAGTCCAATACGTCTGCTATTTACATAGCAACTTCGAAAGGCTAAAGCGACGGGTATTTGCCAATATACCCCACCTCTGGCGAACACCTCTCCCGCCTCGTCTCTCCTTGTTAACGGAGTACGTGGGGTGCGACGCCGGAACGCGTGGCATATTATGCATATTTATTTCTTTATTCTTTATTCTTTATTGCACAGAAAATATAATGGTACAGCTACAAGAAACGTTATCTGCAAAGGCGAGCTATATTTATTTGTAGGTATTTATATGACTGGTGCCGCCGTATCGGCGGCTTCACCACTTAGGCGCCATCGTGAGAACCGGCCCTTACATAGTGTGCTGTTCATCATCGCTTCGCTATTTTCATAGTGTAACTAACAAGGTATGACTTCACTCCCTGGCTCACTCAGGTGACGTCGTCATACAGTGCCAGTGTACAGGGACAATCGATGGAATAAATTCACCCGTAGCTCTTTTCTGCATCTTTTGACATAATATCCGGATTCCTTTCAATTTCATACTACAGTCGCTTAAAATGACAACTCTTCAATTTGAACAAACTTCAAATCATCAATATGAAAGGGATTTTGGTAGAAATTTCCAGATGTCGGAGGATAGAGACACCGGTTGGAGGGGACGGAACATGACGTCACCTGACTCAAGCGGGCATCGAAGCGTCATACCTTATTGTTTATACTGAGGCTATTCCAAACAATGCGGATCAATAACAGTCTTCCGCTCCAGCGTGCTACAATGAATAAAGTTGGACTTGCTCGCTTCAGCGATAAAGTTTGAGTGATCGAACGTTCCTTGGAATTATGATATAGTCAGGGGTTATCAGTTGGTTGCAGCTCAAGTTCTTTACTGAAGGTTTTCGGTCTTACAGCACCACTACTCTTTGATATTTGACCGAACGATCGCGTAGCGCGACGTAAAGCGTCTCTGTTTCAGCTTGCGGTAAGAAATGGTTTCGTATTTTCAGATTTCCAGCTGTTCTCCTTTACAGGTCGCATTTCTCCGCCGATTTTCGTGGAATTTTGTGAGTAGGTTTGATAATTTTGTCGATTCTGTTTTTGGATGTTTTTTTTTTCGATTGGGATGTGAAAAAATCTGCTACAGCCCAAACGGCTAGACATATTACGGCTATTTAACAAATCAGGTGTCGTTGGATTTGTAAATAGCATGAGAGTGACGTTAGGCTATATAATTATGGAAAAAAGTCAATAGGTTGGATTTTAGAGCGCAAAATGTAGTTTACAAAGTTGGTGGTTACTTTCATACGCAATGTACGTAACTAGAAGCCTTCATAAGTTTGTATTGGTATAGAAAGAAAATACAGTCGGGTTATTTGTTAGGGTTCCGTACCTTAAAAAGGAAAAACGTTACCATTATAGGCCCAAGGTGTGTAAAAGTAATATTAAACGACCGAAATGTAGGTCTTTACCTAAATATTACTGAAAAGAAAATGTATGTTAGTGGGGGGCTGTATCGTGTGATATGTCTAATTAAAGGGAAAGAGAGTTAGAAACCTGAAATATTTAGTAAAAAAGGGCAAAAATACCCCTCCCCTTCCTATCTCCGAACAACTACGATTATGTAATAGGTCTTTACTTAAAACATTACAGGAAAAATAATGAGAAATGTATGGTTTACATTGAACAATTTCTTTCGATAACAAAATACAAACGGATAAAAAAAATGCACCTGCTTACATACATGGTGTACGAAAGTAGCCGCAATAATAACTTAGTACAACATTTTGCTATCTAAACACACATGCAAATAAAAGATAACTCATCCCCATGCAAGAAAACTTGAACACCATTGTGCGGTGGTAGGGAACCCTTCGTGCGCCAGTCCGATTCGTACTCAACGGTTTTTTAATAATATTTTCACTTCTTCATCCGATAAACTTCAAAACGGTGTGAGGGTTTGGAAAATAACAAAAATAAACGCCAATTTCCTGTGTCGCTCGCGAGGTCTGCAGCTAACAGAGCCACAAGTTTATTTTATACGCGTATACGTTGAGTCCTACTGGTGGGCAAATTTTTAATTTCTGAACATTAGACTCTGCCTACATGGTACTTTATTTAGGAAATAAAGTACCATGTATAAACTAATGACCTTGTGAGACGTCGTACCCCCTTTGTAATCCCATATTTTGGCCATTTTGTTAAAAATTTGCAACTACAGAATCGACACAAATTCCACATAATTATCGAACCTGCTCACAATATTTCGCGTGCATCGGTTGAGAAATGCGACCGGTTGAGGAGAACAGCCGGAAATCCGGACAGAAATCCAGATACACAAAAGCATTTTTGCACAAGCTGAACGGAGACGCTTCGCGCTCGCTCGGTCAATAAGCTTGACTCCCCGAATCGACACAGCCACAGACACAGATCTTATGATTCAAAGGCGGCACGGATTTTCCCCATGGATTGATGGCATAAATAATTCAAACATGTCAAGAGAGGTTTCCGCTCTGGGATTTGTTATTAATGGCACCGCTAAGTCGCCCAGACGGCTTATCTGAACTGAAACAGCGGGGGTTTAGATCACTCAATTGAAAGTTGTGGAAGTAGAATCCCGTTTTCTGAATCAATGTCGTTGCCACACAGACGAGTAATTTGAACCATTTTCCATTATTTTAAATAATTTGTCGGACAGTCGAGCAAGGTATGGTTAAAGTATTGCTAAAGTGACGGAATTCACTACAGTATTTGGTTTGGTTATGAAAACACTAAAAGTCTTATTACACTACGATCAATATAAATCCATTACTGGCACTACTCACTTAAACGCAAATTGTATCAGTTATTCCGTAAAGAATAGTCATGGTTAGGATGCGTATTTTGTTTTAATTTTTAATTGTTTACTAGCTGACCCGCTCTCGCTTTGCTGTAGCTCTACCCCTACTTTACCCTTACCCTACCCCTACCCTGCCCTACCCTACCCTTACCCTACCCCTACCCAACCCCTACCCAACCCCTACCCTACCCCAACCGCTACCCTATCCCTACCCTTCCCCTACCCTACCCTACCCCTACCCTACAATACCCTACCCCTACCCTGCCCTACCCCTACCCTACCCTACCCCTGCCCTACCCCTACCCTACCCTATCCCTACCCTAACCTACCCTACTTTTAAACCTTCCCTCGTCTACAACAAACATTTCAAAACCAAAATCAGCTAAATCGGCCCAGCCGTTCTCGAGTTTTAGCGAGACTAACGAACAGCGATTCATTTTTATATATATAGATATAAGTTTATAATGCATACGCATTATAAACTTATATGCTTGGGACAAAACAGTAAAACCAAATCGACACAAACAGACATTAATTCTAAGGACAGAGAAGCAACAGCTTACAGGAAAAGAAAAGATCTTATTTATAATAATAAGTAGCGACCCGTGCGAATCCCGTCAAAGAACATTTTATAAAACAGGTCCACCTCGGTTCTCTCTGATGTATCATTAAAGAGAGCGAGAGCCCTCATCACCGTGTGTCTGTGTGTGTATTATATTAACACTCGTATAATAATCTCAATACCCATACCAATAATTTCTTGTATGGGTACTTCTTTTAATTCTTAAAAACCGATACTTTTAATTATTTGTTGTTAAAGCGGCAATAGAAATACACTATCTGTGAAACTTTCAGCATATGTCATATTTTACTTCTTGCCACTGTAGGAGAAGGAGGGCGAAAAAACTCCAACAGATCGATTTTAAGATCTCTTTCCAAAAATTGGTTGTATTTAACTCATAAAAATATTGCAATATTAATTATTATAAATAATAAGCAGGAATAAATATTTACAAAATTATTAACAGAGCGTACTGTTTTGAGTTAGATCACAGACGTTAGATTAACCCCATAAAGTACTGTCATTTAAGTAATCTTGTACATTGAAATATCCCATTTTAGACAAAGTCTCGCTTTTACAGAATTTTTCAAACCCTCAAATGGCAATTTCAAAATGTCCAGAGGTATCTTGTTATAGTAGAGGATGCACCGATTGTTGCCAGAAATTGCAGATTGGTTAGCTACAAATGGAACACAGTGGCATTTTATTCCTCCGCAAGCACCCAATTTTGGGGTCTTTGGGAAGCCGGAGTGCGTTCTTGCAAGTTCCATCTAAGGAGAGTAATTGGTAACTCAACTCTTACTTTCGAAGAAATCACAACGGTGCTGGCTCAGATAGAAGCATGTTTGAATTCAAGGCCAATGTCATATATACAGGATCAAGGGGATCCTATGCCTTTAACACCCGGACATTTTCTTGTGGGTGAGTCTTTGTTATCCGTTCCGGATCACAATTATGAACATTCGTCGATCAGTTCGTTGAGAAGATGGCAGCTCTGTCAACGGATGCTTCAAGATTTCTGGCGACGTTGGTCACAAGAGTATCTTCATCATTTCATGCAAAGGCATAATTGGGCACAGGTTGTACCTGAACCAAAGGTTGGAGATGTGGTGCTGGTTAAAGAACTAGATTTACCTCCATCACGATGGTTGTTAGGTCAGATTGTTGAAAAACATCCTGGAGTGGACAACGTTACGCGAGTTGTGACTCTGCGCTATAAGAATTCCTTAATTAAACGACCAGTGTCTTAGTTTTGTATTCTACCTTTAGCGGAGTAATTGTCAAATAAGTTAATGTTATTGTAATTCATTTATAATCATCATCAAAGGGTGAAATGATGTAATGTTACTTTGATTATCATCGAGTGTTGCTTTGCTTACAATTATATTGTATTTTTTGGTTTTAAGTATGGTTTATTTATGTAATCATTGTAAGCACATGTTAGAACAGTTGTTCTTGGCGGGCGGCATGTCCAAACTCTTTAGTTTTGTTAGTTTTAAAACGACATGTGTCAAATATTGAAAATTGTCAGACGAGAAAATAAATGAGAATTGTTTACGTAAATTTGCATTTTTATTTAAAATCAGTGCGCAAAACTAAAATATAACCACATCATTCAAAACCAAAATCAGCTAAATCGGCCCAGCCGTTCTCGAGTTTTAGCGAGACTAACGAACAGCGGGTCATTTTTATATATATAGATATAAGTTTATAATGCATACGCATTATAAACTTATATGCTTGAGACAAAACAGTAAAACCAAATCGACACAAACAGACATTAATTCTAAGGACAGAGAAGCAACAGCTTACAGGAAAAGAAAAGATCTTATTTATAATAATAAGTAGCGACCCGTGCGAATCCCGTCAAAGAACATTTTATAAAACAGGTCCACCTCGGTTCTCTCTGATGTATCATTAAAGAGAGCGAGAGCCCTCATCACCGTGTGTCTGTGTGTGTATTATATTAACACTAGTGATGTTGCTTGTAATTATAATGGCTGTTGACTCCAGTTTTCATAACAACATTTGGTTATTATCGTTAGTGAATTGAAACTCACCAAATTAATTAATTACTTGGGTCACTGAAATGCATATTGAACTCACAATGAGGAATAACATTGTACGTCATGATAATACGTTATTATAAGATATCTTATAAGTACATGTAATGCACATATTTTTGGAAATCGATTATATTGATATTTGAACTAGTATAAACTAAAACAATATATTTAATCTAGGAGATCTCTTCTTTAACACTATCCTACCTGAGGTTTCTACCTAATCATTCCTGAGGTTTTTATTTTAAATGTTGGTCACGTTCCGTTTTATTTAATAAAACTCCTTAAGTGATATCTGGAGCTCTATTTTTGAATCACTCGTGTCGTGGCGAGCGCTCGCCAAGCGCAACGATTGGTTCATATCACTCGACGTAACTAAGCTCCACCAATCGTGTCGCTTGAAATGCGCTCGCTTCCGAGACGAGTGATTCAAAGATAGAGCTCCTGAACTGCGGATAAAACACCCCTCATGTAAACTCGAGAGTTTAGCTATTCCACTTTTATAAAGTTGGAAGGAACTGACTGCATAGTTGCATTAAGCTACGATTATGTAAGGAAGAAATAGACATAGACATAGACATTTATTTATTCACTAGACAAAATATGGTACACCAACAGGATAACTTGAAGAAGAAAACACATATTTTCTAAATAAAAGAAAAGGATGATGTACGCATGCTTCACCAGTGAAATGGCTCCAACTCAGCATAATGCTACAACAGGGCTGCAGCGCTGATTTTCAGTCAAAACCATTTGATATCCGTGCAGGCACCTCTCAACGATGCGATGTATAGGTAGATATATAGATATACAACAGAAATATGAAATAGGTACATAATAATAATACTAATAATTAAGTGAGTACAGGAAGTGACTTAGGGTGGATTTTACAGCAAAAAGTCATGCGAGAATAACTAAGTTAAAGTTAAGTTTTTGATCCGTGGCTTTTATCGAGATAATTTATATGACAATGACAGTTCAAAATGGGGTCATTCTTAGAAAAAGTAGAAAATACTCTCGAGTAAAAAGTTACTCTTCGATGGTAAAACTCGCTCTCAGTGAGTTAATTTGTATATTCGTAGGTGCGGCAGGGGTTTTGGATTAAACTTTAAGCGACAAAGGGAGACTGGCTGTTCGAATCTCGTAAGATGAACCGTAATGTCACAAAAGCAGAACGAGACAGAGCAGACGAATAGAAGAGTTGAAGGTTTATTTATAGAAGTAATGATGGAGTGGGAACCACAACTAACAAAACACAAACTTATAAACATCCTAGGTCCAATTTAGCGACCCGAATGGCCGAGTCGGCAGTGACCCTGCCCACGAAGTCAAGGGTCCAGGGTTCGAGTCCCGGTGGGGGCAAATATTTGTTTGATGAGAACGGATGTTTGTACCCCAGTCATGGTTATTTATCAATCTAAGTATAATATTTATATACATAAGTATGTGTATCGTTCTCTAGTACCCTACAGTAGACAGTACAGGGAATCCTAGTTTGGGGCTAGATCAATGTGTGTAATTAGTGTCCAAGGTATTTTTGTTATAATATAATTCCGGCCACTTATTTTTACTTCGGCTCAGGTTTGAGTAGGAGACCTCTGGTTGTGAGACGACTCGATAATTTTTCCTCAGAAGTTTTATTATTTGCTAAATCTGAATCACGTACACACGAATGGAACACCCCTCTTTTTTGCCGAATGTACAGGAATTTCATTTGTTCCTGTTTCTTGAGTCCGTGTAATTCGATTATTAAGATGAATGGAGACCTTTTTAGGTTAACTAAAGGCAATGAATAGCTCTTCATTATTATTGTGCTCCCTTCTAATTGAATTAAATGTACTACGGATATCTGCGTTAAAATAAGTATAGTACAATTGGTATTTCCTGGGGAAATTAACGAATACGTAGCTTAATTATATAATTAGTTTATGCTATTATTCGCAATAAATGCAAATATAGGTAGTATAGAACTTTGAATAAAAATAACCTCAAAATATCACACAGCACAGATCACAGCAGTGGCAGCAGAAAACTCTCTAGGTAGTAAAAATTAGGCGAATCTCCCTTTGCAGGAAATTATGAAACCATTATTATGCAAGTTTCCACTTAATCTTTACATTCATCTTCAGATCACAAAAAATATATGAATTATTTTCAGATCATCGTTCCTGTCCGTATGCGTCCGTCGTCGGGTGCCCTCAGATGAGAATCTCAACACAGACTATGCACCGATACAACGATATCCCAGGTGAATGTCATTGAGTTGTGAGGTTACACCAGATAATGCCTCTGGAAATATAACTTCTCCACTCCTCATGCTTGCCATCATCTAGCCTTAAATCTTATCTTCTTCAAAGTCTTCGATAATCATGGTATCAAGGCCTATCTTGTTTATTTTGATCACCTTCGTCGTCCTTATGGTCTTCATCATCACGTCTTCAATATTGTAACAAAATTTTCCCCCCAGATTTGGCCAGCCGTCACCCGCCCCACCCGAACTATGCGCATACGACGCCGACCTGGACTGTTCCTACTTCCGTCGGCGGCCTCGCTCCGTGTGCAGCCAACCTGACCCGAAGCGGTACACCTGGATGCCTGAGGATGAGGACTTCACCCGGATGGAATGGCCACAGTTGGTTATTTACCCTTTTGCTTCCTTTATTGGTGTTCCGCATGATAAATCCAAGAGTTTTACGATAGCTGGTTGACCGATATAAGGCTCGTATATAGGTAGATCCGATCAGCACAGGTCCCCATAAGTTGGCATAAAGAGAGGGAGGATTATACTCAGCAGTATTCGTTTGATATGTCCATAGGATTTCCAGTGGTTTAATATACGCAGTAAAGCACTGGGCGAAAACAACCTGCCGATGACGTGAACTTTTAGGAATATTACATAATCTACTAGAAAACACAAATTCACGCAAAATTCTACTAAGAATTTTAAATATTTATCTCAAATAAATGGGAAAGCTTACACTATTTTTAAATCAATTCTTAATGGGGTCACTCTAATGGCCTTTGATATTTTTGAAGGCTGTTCATTGTTATCGCAGGAGCTGGAGCCTGCCACGCATAAATTGATTACAAATGGGTCCCTACCTTGTTAAAAGTTACAAAATTGTAGAAAGGCTGAGCACAGAACGTAGTATTAAAATTAAATACCTACTTGGCTAAAGAAAGCAATTATTTGTGATTGATTTCTTGAGTTTTTGTTAGTAGCTTTTTATAGGTTTGCACAGTACGATTATTTTAACTTTACCGCTCAATACATCACGGCTTTTTGTTTTTTAATTTTTATGGTAAATCAATTAACTGCTTTCAGATTTTTACCTTATCAAAGTCTTTTCGCTTTCAAAAACCGGGTAAAAGAGCGCTTCCTCTCTCTTTTGTGATATTTGTAGTATATATTATTATTATATGTAAAATATGTACAGGTTTATGTATGGATTGGTACTTATTTGGTAGTTTGGTATATACAAGATGATACAAGTAAGTATTTTATTTTCCGTATTTTACAGATATTGAATTTACTTATATGTATTTTATTACAGATTAGATATTGTGCACTGCCTACCCTTTCATAATATATCTTCCTTTCATGCTTTCCTTTTGCTGGAAGAAATCTCTTTTTAGAGATAACGTCGCATTTGTACATATGATTTTTCTTTACGTACCTTTTTAAACTGTTTTCAATAAAGAATTATGAATTATGAAGTAACAGTATTGTACTTACTTTACTAATTTTATGCCTTTATTTTTGCCCCACTACAAATGAATCGATAATGGTACTATTAAGTATTCTGTGATAATGGGTAGTGTGGTATACTATTTGGGTAATATAATACAATTTGGTAAAGATGTATTCTCACGTTGCTGAATACTCGCGTTATTTTATCAAATAAAAAAATATCTAGAAGAAGAGGAAATATATTTTTATAGGAGCAGTTTACTTTGAGTATTATTCATGTATACATGTCCTTTTCAAGTTATCGATTCGATGGTTCGATGCTATTGATTCCAAACCAAACGTAAAAATCGAAAACCTATCATTCTTCAGCCTACTTTTTAACTGAATATCCATGTTTGGTTGTAAAACTTTCATATTAATAAATTTTATCGGAATAAAAATAGCAAGGTCGGCACTTCGAGATGAAATTTAATACAATGACGTTGCCTTTCCTCGTCCAGCGGGAGAAATCCTAAGTTCCGATAAAAATGCGACCATCTGTTGAAGATTCACATTTTCCTTCTTGGAAAAGGTTGTTTTAAATGATGCTGTCGGTATTTTTATATCTGACGATAAGAAAGCATGACAGGTACATTGTATAAAAATAAAACCCAAGAATCAAGGGGAAGAAGTCTGATCTAAAATTCCCTCACCAATTTGCTGGGAGTTAGGGAGTGTATGCTGATAAATTCTCAACGGCACATACCCGAATTGGAGTTCGTTAACTAGCTCGCCTCTGTGCATAAATTGACCCGAGGCCACCACAGCCCTGTGCATTATGTCTGTGTGTATAGGTACAGATAGGTATACAGGAACCCAACCAAAACTGGCTGGATTAGTGAATTGCTCTGCGTATGTTGATTCTTACATTTTTGGAGTGGATACTGCTTTAGAGTCTCTTTTTGAGCACTGAAAGAAACTGAACCATCCCGCCCATGTTCATACAACTTTGTCTTTCATACAACTTTCAGATCGGTAATAGAAGATAACGCGGGTTGGCCGCAAAACTACAACGTAGACCAGATAGCTTCGGTGACCCGCGGGGGATCCCTTCCACGACCTCCTTCCATAATACCGTAAGTAAAAATTGATTAGTCTTCTTCTTCACAGTTGGAGGTTGGAGCTCAGCTCTCCATACTTCTCCGTGTTCTTCGCAAAGAGCAGCAGGTGTTATATACGCTAGCCACTCCCGCCGATTCCTACCCATTCCATTAGATTATTCTAAAAACCCATGAAGGATTGTTTAGTTTAGACCTCTCCAGGTGCACTTCACTGATCTCGGTTCTGTGCAACTGTAGCTACCGTCCGGATTCCGTTACTGGGACTAGTGAAGCTGATGAAATCTAAAAACTGGCCAAGTGCCAGTCGGACTTGCGCACGAAGGTTTCAGTACCATTGTCTATTAAAACGGCAAATATAATCAAGTTTGTTGTATGGGAGCCCCCCTTAAATATTTGTTTTGTTTTAATTAGTTATTTTAAAAGTGTATAACTAAATATTCTATAAATATTTCAAGCGTCTACCTGTTGCCGTAATCAATACCGAGCAAATACGATAAAAAAAACGTTTGTTGTATGGGAGCCCCTTTAAATATTTATTTTATTCTGTTTTATAGTATTTGCTGTTATAGCGGCAACAGAAATAAATCATCTGTGAAAATTTCAACTGTCTAACTTTCACGGTTCATGAGATACAGCCTGGTGACAGACGAACGGACGGACTGTAATACACTGACGAGCAATGAAAAAGTTCCAGTGACATAGCACCAAATTTCTCCTAAACGGGAAAGGCTAGCTTAATGACGCCGTCTGCAATATTGAAGTACATTTAACAGCGCATCAGAATATTACCAATTAAAAACGTAAATATTGTGTTCAAATTTTAAATTAAATGTTTTAAAATTGTATGGGTGTTCGTCGGCATTTTGTGGGTGGAACTTTTTCATTGCTCATCAGTGTAGTTTGTTTGGCACCCTTCATGTACGGAACCCTAAAAACCAATGAAGATACTTTTACTATGAAAATGTTGAGTGAGTATTGTCCGGTCGCGTCATAATAGACTGAAAGGTCTCTGTCACTCTTGGTCATTCTTCCTTAACTAACTAACTAAATATAAGATGGGGAATTCCCAAACGATTCACATAAAACGAAATTAAACTTTGCATTTCACAGAACTCTCAATGAAGGTATGGTGGAAAAAAAACGATTTATCAGACAGCTATAGAACACAGTAGTGATACTATATATATTCTTAGCTAGCTATTGAAAATTACTGCTGTTATTTATTAGTTTTAAGTCTTAAGACAGAAGTTTTTCCATACTATACTAAGAACTTGTGTGCCTATCATATGCAACCTATGCAAGAAGCAATGGAGTTGAGATGAATGAGAGAAACAAAACCTAGTTCCTCACAGGAGAGACCCTTGCCATATTGACATAACCAAAGGTCAGCTGAACACCTACACATATTATATTTTGCGACGTAATGTTGGAACTAAAACACGCAAATCTGGTGCTTCGCGCTATACAGTGCTAACTAGTTATGTACAAGTATAGCTATAGCTATTTGTGTCTTTGGTAAGTTTATGTAAACATTTTAAATAATTAATTTTGTGTGTCAAACACTGGTGTAGTAACAGGAACTTTGTTTCGTAAACCAGGTTTATCAACCTATTTAATTGTATTTAAACATAGTTTAATAATCTGGTTAACACGATTATGATGTTCACTGACCGGGTTCGGTCACGGCGACTGCTGCGGTTGGTGAAGGCGTCATCGGTCCGGTCCATCCAGATTATTTCCATACAGAGCTTAGATCAATCTATTTGCAACAAAAATGCACGCAGTGTAAGTTAAATGTGTTCCAATATAATCAAGTTAAAAACTTAAAAAAACCGACTCCAAGTTCAAGCCCCATTTCTTTCTCCACAAACCACAAACCGAGACGACGTTTCGGTTTGTGGTTTGTGTTGTGTTTATATTTTTTGCATTTGTTGATTTTTTCAAAAAGTGCTATTTTTATTTTGATAAAATTTATATGGGACCACCTCTGAATTATGACCTACCGATCATTCAAAGAATTATTAAAATCGGTACATAATTGACAGAGTAATCCCGTAACAAACACACAAAAACCAGAAGAATTGAGAACCTCCTCCTTTTTCGAAGTCGGTTAAAAATAAGTGGCTCTTTTACGAGAGTTTAACCCCCATTTGAGTAACTGTGCCTTCATGTCATAAATTTATTAAAACTCATACGCTCAGGAGATATACCTCCTTAGATTTTAAAATCACTCAAAATGGTGGGTGGTCCGAAAGCCGAAGCTGGAATTCTAGCCTCGTACGCCGCTTTGGACTGTATATTAGTAGTTGGCCCTAAAACATAAATTCAAGCTCTTTCAGCGTAAATTGATTTATGACGGAATACATGAGGCTTTAAACAACAAATGTGTAGCAATTTTTCTGACGCAAAAAAATATATTGGTGGCACTTTGAGCCGAGCAAAAATGTGGACAAAAAATAGACTATTGGTGGCAAAATTATGTTATAATGCCACATTTTTTCCCGATTGGGGTAGCAGAGGAACAGATGGGCGTAAAAGTCCAGCCAATTAGTCATTATCCGGAATAACCTTTACAATATGACAGCAGAACTGATACTATTAGCTTAGATATAAACATTATCATTTAAGTATAGAAAAAAAATACAACAGAACAGTTACAGTATTTAAGATGTGTTTAGCTATAGTTGGAGTAAACATACGGAAAACATCTGAACCTGAGCTAGGTATAATCTGTATTTCAGGCTCAGCACTATTTCCTAAAATAATATAATTGCTAATAGAGCTGACACAGAAAAACAATCAAAACGTAAAAATAAACGATACATATTTGAAACATGCAAGTTTGTCAGGAAACATTTAGAACTATTTAAGCAACGGGACAACACTAATAGACGAACAGCGACACAAAGACCACTTGAACTGCCTAGACCACGCCTAGAACTATTTAGGAGAAATAGTGTTTATATAGCAGCACAGATATACAATAGTGTTCCCAAAAGTATTCATGCTCTACCAACAAAATCTTTCTCCACAAATTTATATACCTGGCTCGCTACTGAAGCATTTTACTCCGTAAATGAATATTTTATGAAATGCAAATAATATTAAACTTAATAAATTATAAATGAAATTTTGCAATACAATTTTTCTTAGGTTTTAATTGACATTTAATGTTTTATTGGTTAATTGATTTTTATGATTAGTTTTAAGGTTATGAATTTAATTATTTTATTGTAGATATTTGTGTACCTATGTTTTGCATGCCAATATCTGGCTAAATGTGCTGTACTTGTTAATATATATATATATATATATATATATATATATATATATATAATGTAACCACATTTACGCAAATAAATGAAATCTGAAATCTGAAATCTGATACAAAGATCAAAATAATCATAATAATAATTAATATTCACTAACATAAGGGGGGGAAAAAGAGTGAGTATGTGAACCTCTCTTTGTGTAGTATGGGAATGAATGAGTGAGTGTGAGAGGGTGAGTGAGAAGATAATAATAATAACGATATGTACGTAACATGTAATATTTATGAATGATTTATATGTAATTGTAATTTTATATGCAATAATTTTGATATTAAATATAAAAATATGAGACTGTTTATGATAGAGCTACCTATTTGTCAAAAGTAACTCTTCAGTTTTCTCATAATTGAGTTCTTGCAGGGTTTTATACATGGTTTTTTTAAGATCATGTGTGGGCATAAATGTCAACAATTTTATTAATTCTATTATACAGAAAGGGACCGAGGAAGCAGAAAAACCTATGGGCGTAAAATTTGCGGAATATTAAATTTGTATTCAGGCAAACCCTATCCTTGCGCCGCCTGGGGATAAAACATGGGTCAAAGATAATGAATGAGTGCTGTTTCAGAATAATGTGATGTACAAACAACTGCCTTACCGTAAGAAAGTCACAGGAGTTATAGAGAGAGACATGAAAAGGCGGGGACGGAAGGTAGAGACCTTAAGAACAGCTCTCTGGACACACTCTATTTGAAGTATTGAAGTCTTAGGTGCACCACCCAACGAGGTGATGCAATAGGAGAGCACAGATTGACAGAGTGCCATATAAACCTGTTTCATCAATCTTGCATCAGCAACATGGCGAAGTATTCTAAAGATGTAGATGAGCTTACGCACCCTAGATGCTACTAGCTGAATATGTGGACCAAAAGTTAGATTTTGATCTAGAACAACGCCAAGGTATTTAATGGTGGGGGTTTTGTTGAGGACTGGACATAGGCAGGTACCACCAGTCGGAAGTGAGCAATTATGTGCACGTATCAGGCCGTCGGTACAGTGAGAGTTTCTAATGGAGAAAGTTATGTACTTTGTTTTTTCGGCATTCAAAGTTAAAATGTTTTTATGAAGCCGAAGTGTTGCTTTTTTAAAGCCAGCCTGGGCAACCTCATAAGTCTCCTCCAAAGTATTGGAAGAGAAAAGAAGAGCTGTATCATCAGCATATGTTATAACTTTTCCTTGAGGGAGATTAACGTCACAGAGCTCATTGATATAAATTAAAAAGAGCGTATGACCCAAGATGCTGCCCTGAGGTACCCCGAAAGATATTGGCGGTTCGCCGCTACAGTGATCCCCTATTTTACAGATTTAGTACGACCAGACAAATACTCCTCAAAAAGTTTCAATTGGACCCCACTCATGCCAAGTCTGTGCAGTTTTCCGAGGAGGATGGGAACAAAGACCATATCGAACGCCTTAGCAAGGTCAAGGAATATCCCTAAAACCTTCTGTCCAGTGTCAAGTTTCTTAACCAGGTAGTCAGTGAGTTCATGAACTGCGTCACTGGTGCATAGCGCATTTCTAAAACCGAATTGGTTGTCTGAAAGGAGACTGTTACTCTCAAAGTAGTCAGTAAGTCGAGAGTTTAGAATTCGCTCCAGTAATTTAGATATAGAAGGCAAAATAGAGATAGGCCTATAGTTGTTGACATGGTCTCTGTCACCAGCTTTATGTACAGGGATTACAACTGATCGCTTAACTTCTGCGAATCCGGGCCGCCCCGGCGCGAAACAGCTAGGATACGCGGCATATTTTGAGCCCACCCGCCCGCGGCACTTGACTGACGTATCAAGTGATTCTGTTGGAATGGTAACTCTTAGAACTATACAAATTGTAGATCTGAGTAGCTAATGAAACCCTATCTTAGTTTATGCGAAAAAAATGTCACTGTGACCTTAGTTTATTTTTGTACCGACATGAGAATCACCGACTTCTATGAAAATGTTCCCTCTCGACACAAATCTAGCCGACATGAGAAAAAAATCAACAAATATACATGTTGTTTGTTACCTACGTAATCTACACAAGATAACCTTTTCAAAACAATAAAAACATTAGTGTGTTCTTTTAGAAACAATTCACTATTCACCATAAAAGCTCAGAAAAGATCAGTCACAATTCGCGCGCGAGAAAAAGTGATTTTGTTTTTTCCAGTCTGAATATCTTTTTCAACGAAAGACCACAGACAAATATGTTCATGGTAGAGTTTGACTAATGCCGCATTTACACTTGCCAAGCAAGCCAACATTATGCACTAAAATTGTACCAAAATACCGGTTTGTAAACACAGCGTCACCCGCGCATCAATAGCTACGCGTGGTAACCAACGGTATTTTGACTTTGCAGCTATTGATGCGTTCGGATACTGAGAGGTTAAGGGATTTGGGAAAGATTCCCTGAGTCAGACACTTATTGAAAATATAAGTTAGAGGAGGGACAAAGAATTATTTAAAAACTTTTATAACACGGTTTGAAATGTTATCCCAGCCAACAGCGCAGACATTCTTTAACCCAGAAATCAATCTCCCAACCTCACCCATATCAGTCTTTAATAGGACAAATGATTTGAGTGTATTGGGGGTTCGCGTGGGGAGAGTTGAATCAACTGGAAACTGTGATGAACCCATAGCGTTTATTTTATCTGCGAGATTTTTACCAACATCAGCGAAGAATTTATTAATATTGTCGGTAGCATTTGGATTGTCTGTAAAACCCAGCAACTCAGTCGCCGAGTTCTTTGAGGTAGAAGTGTTGGTGATCCCTGTTATGGTTGCCCAGAGTCGGTTGGAATTATTGCCAGCCTTTGCGAGCTCATTCTGTTCATGACACTTTTTAAGTTTTTTGAGCAGATTGTTGCAGAAATTTCTATACCTCTTGTACGAAGTAAGAAGTATTTCATTTTCCGGAGAATTTATTGATTTCTTATGTAATCTGTCTCTATTTCGCATGCATCGTATAAGTCCAGGTGTGATCCATGGCTTGATTACTTTGAAACGACATGAGAGTTTTTTAGTAGAGGTGTGACGATCAACTGCTGTTTGGACAGACGATATAAGGTAGTTGAGAGCAGAGTTAGGGTCAGATGAGGAATATATTGGTTGCAAGTTGATGCTAAGTAATTCAGAACTTAATCCGTTATAATTTAGCCTAGTAACAGTGGTCTGGCTGAGTTTTCTTTTTTGTTTGCTGTCGAGGGACAAAAGGACAAGACTGTGGTCGGTCAAGCTGGAATTTGCAACTAGGGTTATAGCGCGGTTTTTTGTTTTTAGTATAACGTGATCTAGACACGTTTTATCTAATCTCGTAGGCAAAGTGTGCGCTGGAAGGAGACCATGAGAGACACACAGATTTAGATCTAGTGGCTGTGACATCCTGCATAATGTTTATGTTAATATCGCCTATTATAGAAATATTATTATATGAATTTAGGGTACCTAAGATAGAATTTAACGAGTCAAGAAATGGATCCACATTGACTTCCAAAGGAGAGCGATAAATTGCAACTATAGACGTTTCAATCCCAATTTTGATTTAGAGGCAATTTGCCCCAGAACATTGCGGTTCCTCAACTATAACTTTTAGATCGTCTTTAATATATGCGACGACGCCATCATTTTGTAGGTGGTTAAACATAGTGGCATAATGAACGTAATTTTGCAAGTAGGGAATAACAGTAGAGCTCGATAAACGACATTCAGCCAGTATTATGACATCAGGTTCAAAATTAAGCCTCGTTTGCAATACCAGGAATCCATTCATGTTACACGAAATACTGCGAATGTTCTGGGAAACTACCGTGAGGCAGGTTGATAGAGTTGGCAGCTGATGTTTACATTCTTCGACCTCACAGGCCCTTGACTCCGATACGACTATGTTATCAAGCTCGTCAATAATAATAGTATCAAGCTCTGGATGAGTAAAATAAACAAGTGTCATAGGGATCAGTTTGCGAGAAAAATTGAATTTTGGTATATCATTTTATAATATATCAAGTAATTTGATATATTATACTTATTTTGAATTAGCAGAGTAAATTTAAAAATTTTAATACATATCAGGAAAGTGAAATTACAACGGACGAGAACCATACAAAGCTTGTCATAAAATTGTGGACTAAGTGGGGCTTTATGGAGAAAATTTTGTACAGTGTAAGTGTATTGGAGTGTGGAAGAGTTAATAAAATTTAACTTAACATTTATACATGTGTTAGGGATACAAAAACTATAAATTGCCGTGATGACAAAAACTAGTCACTTAACTAGGGTAGAATCTTCCTTTAGTTTGTCAAGTACTAACACATCGTCCACTCTTACGAAGGGGAGGCCAACCGCCTTTCGCAAATATATTTTGCCAGTAGGAGATCCAGCAGAACTCATAGTCGTACGACTTGGCGAAATCTCGGGCGAGGAATTGCAGCCGTCCTGTTCTTGGGGTAAGGCACTCCGAGATATAAACTGCACTAGCCGGCCCGTCATACCCAAGGTGTCTTGTGTTGAGCTTATGCTCGTTAGACTTCCTGTCATTGAATTTTTTGAGCCCTTTTAGCACACTATCTTTCATGACACTGATGTAAATTCAACAACTATTGGACCCAACCCAACATGAGAAAAATTAAACTATTAATTATAATTAAATTAAAATTAAACTAATTAAAAAAATAACCCAAACATGAGAAAAATTCAAAATACGATCCCGGTAACTATCGCCCTATCGCTCTCTTACCCTCTGCCTCATATTTTTTTTAAAAAGCTATGCGTAACAAATTATACGCCTTCTGTGAAAAATATAAACTCTTTGATAACTCCCAAAATGATTGGGATTGGGATGAGGAAGAACAGATCGACTACTTTAGCTGTTTATAAATATATACAAGAGGCCCTGAAAATTATCTATATACACAGTTAGGTCATAAGTTCTGTCACACAATAAAAACTTTTGAATTTAGAACGCTGGCCACAACTTTTTTTTATTGAATTCGAATTTCGAATTTTTCATGAAAATAAAAATGTGTACTTTTTAGAATTTTCCTCATTTTTAAATATGGAGTGGACACTTAAAGAAGACCGTGTCGCAGTTATTGCGTTGCATCGTTGCGGTTACGCGCCAATTCAGATTTTCGACTTACTGTAAAATTTGAATATAAACAAAAGATTCGTTTATCGTACCATAAAACGATACAATGAAGACTCTAGTGTAGATCACAGGTCAAGAAGTGGTCGCCCTCGCTCTGTTAGGACTCCAACAGTGATAAAAGCTGTGAAGGCGCGAATTCAAAGAAATCCCATACGTAAGCAGAAACTGTTGGCCCTTCAGATGGGGTTAAGCTAGACCACGGTGAAAAGGGTTTTAAAGGAAGACTTAGGGCTTAGGGCATATCGAAGAAAAACAGGACATCGTTTGGATGCTCGTTTAATGGACCTGAGACTGAAGAGATGCCGCGCTTTGTTGAAGCGGTACGCGGGAAAAAGGCATCGGGAAATTCTTTTTCGGATGAAAAATTTTCACCGTGGAAGAGAGCTACAACAAACAAAATGATAAGGTGTACGCACACAGCAGTGAAGAAGCGAGCAACCGTATTCCGCGTGTCCAATGAGGTCATTTTCCATCCTCGCTCATGGCTGGGTTGGGAGTCTCTTATTGGGACTTAACTGAGGTACATTTTTGTGGGAAAGGCGTAAAAACGAATGCAGTTGTGTATCAAAATACAGTCCTCAAGAACCTTGTGGAACCTGTTTCTCATACCATGTTTAACAGGCACTTGGTATTCCAACAAGATTCTGCGCCAGCTCATAGAGCGAAAAGCACACAAGACTGTCTGGCGGCGCGTGAAATCGACCTCATCCGGCACGAAGACTGGCCCTCCTCCAGTCCAGATTTGAGTCCGTTAGATTACAAGATATGGCAACACTTGGAGGAAAAGGCCTGCTCAAAGCCTCATCCTGATTTGGAGTCACTCAAGGCATCCTTGATTAAGGCAGCCGCCGATATTGACATGGACCTGGACCAGAATAAAGGCCTGTATTCAAAATCGCGGGGGTCATTTTGAATAAACTTTATTACCATAAGAATCTATGTTTTAATAAGTTCATTTTGCTATATAAATGTTTATATAAATAATAAACATGTCTAAATTATTTCATATTGCACATGTGACAGAACTTATGACCTGACTATGTATATAAAAATGAATCGCTGTTCGTTAGTCTCGCTAAAACTCGAGAACGGCTGGGCCGATTTAGCTGATTTTGGTTTTGAAATGTTTGTTGTAGACCAGGGAAGGTTTAAAAGTAGGGTAGGATAGGGTATGGGTAGGGTAGGGTAGGGGTATGGTAGGGGTAGGGTAGGGGTAGGGTAGGGGTAGGGTAGGGGTAGGGTAGGGGTAGGGTAGGGGTAGGGTAGGGGTAGGGTAGGGGTAGGGTAGGGGTAGGGTAGGGTAGGGCAGGGGTAGGGTAGGATAGGGGAAGGGTAGGGGTAGGGTAATGGTTGGGTAGGGGTAGGGTAGGGTAGGGGTTGGGTAGGGGTTGGTTAGGGGTAGGGGTAGGTTAGGGGTAGGGTAGGGTAGGGGAAGAGTAGGGGTAGGGTAGTGGATGGGTAGGGGTAGGGTAGGGTAGGGGTTGGGTAGGGGTTTGTTAGGGGTAGGGGTAGGTTAGGGTAGGGATAGGTAAGTGTAAAGTAGGGTTAGAGCTACCCGCAGCGAAGCGAGAGCGGGTCAGCTAGTCATTGATAAAAAATACGCAATAAGTCTATTTCTTGACATGACGAAGGCATATGATATAGTTAAATTTCAGATATTATTACATTGAGAGAGTAGAAAGAACTCTACGGCATAGGAATTCGTGGCATAGCACACAAATGGTTTCATCATACTTAAAAAACAGACAACAAATTGTAAAAATAGAACATTTTGATCATAAAAACGCAGAAATAACAAACATCCATTCTGGTAGTTCATCAGTAAACGCATCAATCCTACAAGGAAGCGTAATAGGTTGCCTTTTATTTTTGATCTATATAAACGATCTCCCCAAAATAATGAACGAACCATGTATATTATTCGCGGACGATATTTTTATACTTACACCATGCCAAAAAAATAACGATATAAACGATAATCTGAACTCTATCCTTCACTGACAACACTGATAAGTGACTACGTGACCACAACCTAGAGATAAACTTTAACCGTGTTACCACAAAAAATATGAAGCAGCGTTTAACCTCAAAAAAAATGTCAAACTTTTGATTTTAGACGAGTGTTCATCAGTAGTTTATTTTTTTGTGGTAAAGCCCTCAAAAGACAAAAATAATGACATTTCATCCTCATCAAAAACCAGCGTTAGACATCAATTTAATATATAATGACATTAAAATATACCTAATCAGTTAACGAATTTACGTTACTCGGCTTGAATACTGACCATCGTATTAATTGGAAAAATCATATAAACAATCTGAAACAAAAATTATCACGTTTTGCGTTTGCACTTCGGGAAGTCAAAATGTTTACGGATTTAAAAACCGCACTAGTCACGTATTTTGCATATGCATACGCATGGTTAAGCAATGGCGTTATTCTTTGTGGAAATAGCACGGATGCACCGTCGCTTTTCACCCTTCAAAAAGGACTCATAGGGATATTGATCCAAACCAAATCGACTGATAGTTGGAAGCCTTACTTTAAAAAACACGAAATCCTTCCCTTACCATGTATTTATATACTCGAAATTTGTAAATTTATTCGAAAATACCTTGAATTCAACATCGGATGCGAAAATATACCATCCAACCATTCTCAAAGATCTACACGAAAAAACAAGTTAATGTTACCCATTTCCAAAAAACTCTAATAAATGAACCGAAAGATAATATATTTATACATAAATTAAAAAAATTGTCATACAGTAAATGTCATTACAGTTAAAAAGTACAATGACAAATTGAAATAGAAAATAAATTCATTTCTAGGATAATTTTTCATGACTGATATTTATCTTCCACTGACGTTTAGTAAATATCAGAGGCGAACATATTATAGAGGCTGGGAGGCACTGCTTGCCCTAGCCAAATTTCCACCTTATAAAACTATTGATTCACGCCCCGTAGTTCCCGCGCTCCGCGACGACGTTCCACTGGGTCCCGCAGGCGATCGTACGTAAGTATGTTGACCCCAAAGGCACATGTATCTCAAGCTTTTAAAATATTTCCAAATCGTATCGAGCGAGGCCTGTACCACGAAAAATTCGATGCCAGCGTCTTACGGGGCATAATACCAGATAAAAGCTCGCCTGCCTTGAGAACAAGATGACGTGTCGAATCCAATGCGTATTTATTATAGGGACTATTAAATGAAACAATGCATGCCGCGCAGTGAACATGCGCTATTTGACATACTCACCAATAATTGTCCCACCGACACACAATTTAAATCAAATCAAACAATTGGTTGCACCGACCGAAACACCCGAATTATTTACGAAGACATACGACCACAAATAGTACTCGGAGCGAACGTTCATTTCAATTTGATTGGTTATTAGCGCATCGTTTTCGGGTGGTTTTCAGTTTTCCTATTGTAAATTAGCTGATTGATTGTCCGCCATTACTGAAAGTTTTCGTTTCGCGTCGGATGCAGAGTTGTGAATTGATAATCTGGTTATGCTTTTGTGTAGTTGTGAGTTGTTTTGAGTGTAAGAGGTGAGTGGAAGACTGAGTTTAGGATGGATGTGTATACCTGTGCGATGTGTAAAGAGGATGTGTGTTTAGATAAGGTAAAAAAAGGCACATTTCATAACTTTTCCTTTGCGTTGAAAGAAAGGATAATTGCAAAAGGGCGGTGTACTCCGGCTATAAAAATAGCACCAAAGAAAGGGAATACTACTAGACAGTTTCATTGTAGTTCCTACGATAAATATAGGTGGCTAGCCGGCTGTGCTCACAGCAATAGGTTATTTTGTTTTCAATGTGTCTTATTTGTAACAAATCTGAATGTTTGGAGTGACACCGGTTACATAGATTTAATTAATCTTGCCAATGCCGCAAAAAACATGAGTCATCGGAAAAACACCTAGCGTCATCTTTAAAACTTCGTACTTTCGGTAATTCTAGGATAAAAACACAATTAAACAATCAGCTTAGAATAGATATCGATAGACATAACGCAAAAGTTGACAGAAATAGGAACATATTTCAACGTCTAATTGTCATAGTATGTTTTTTAGCTAAGCAAGAATTACCTTTTCGGGGTCATGACGAGTCGTCGTCGTCACAGAACAAAGGTAATTTCTTAGAAATGGTCGAATTGTTGACAAAATATGACGGCGTCTTAGAACAACATTTGCAAACGGCACCAATTCATTTACGGGGCTGTCCAATATGATTCATAATGTCTTAGTTTCTTGTTTGGCATCCTTGATGACCAGCGAGATTAAGAGAAATAAAGGACGCGGATTTCGTCGCCGTAATGATTGACGAAACGCCAGATATCAGCGGTCGGGAACAGTTGGTATTAATATTGCGCTATTTCTCTGATTTGCAAGTTGTAGATCGGTTTATTAAGTACATTGATGTGAGCCTTGACCGCACCGCTAAAACACTCAGCTCTTTTGTTTTAGTGAACCTTGCGAAATATCGAAATTGATCGCCCAGACTTACGATGGTGCGGCGGTGTTATCTTCCGATAAAAATGGCGTACAGGCAATAGTTAGACAAACATGCCCTCAAGCACTGTTTGTGTGGTGCTCCGCGCATGTTTTGAATCTAGTTCTTTCCAAAACATTTGAGCGCATTGGTGAGACGAAACTTTTCTTCAACGTTGTTCGTACACTTACAACTTTTTTCCATAATAGTACAAAACGACAGGCTCATTACAATAATATAGTAAAAGCGCGAAAACTGCCACGCGTGGCTGAAACTCGGTGGACCTACCACTCTCGAACGGTAAATGTAATATTTAACGACCGGTCTGCACTTATAGAATTTTTTGAATCAATGAATGACTATCCTGTCTCTTGGGACGGCGAAACTTTGTCACAAGCCGATTCCTTTTTGAATAGTCTCAAAGAATTTGAATTTAATCTGTTTCTACAGATATTTCATGAAATATTTGCGGAGACAGATATTCTTCATGAGGTGATGCAGAAAAAAACATCTGACGTATCGTATTGTGTCAAAAAAATCACACAATTTGAAGATTTTGTCACACAATACAGAGAAAAATTCGATGATATTTGTATGAAAAGGTAGACAGCATGTGCGGACAGCCAAAAAAACGACGTAACATTGTCGTTGACATGAAAACTCATTTTAAACGCATATTTGTTGAAATATTAGATAATTTTTTAACAGAATCGCGTACGCGATACCAAAATTAAAAAAAAAATAACTTCTTCGAGCTACTGGCCCCGGAAAACTATACAAACTATGTTTAATCGTTTCCTGATAGTCTAGTAAATGACTTACTGGTCGAGCGCAGTTTTTCGATTCTATCGATCCGAGTAACCGATAAGTGACCGATTGCTTAACATAATGTGCAGAGCTGACGATAAAAACACTTTAGCGGCCGGAAGTAACCAAAAATTTACGTTTTTCAGAGACTTACTTCAAGAGACTACAGACAGTAAACCTCCACGCGTTCCTGAGGAAAAGGGTCTTGACAGACAGACAGACCGACAGACAGGCAGACTGACAGAAATGTACAGTTTTCGGATTTTTTACTTTATTTGTGCCATAAATATATCTTGTTTCATGAAAAATTTCATGGTCTAGGTTAACGGGAGTATCATATAGGTTTTAATTCCCTT
Source organism: Argyresthia goedartella (assembly GCA_949825045.1). Classification (NCBI taxonomy): domain Eukaryota; kingdom Metazoa; phylum Arthropoda; class Insecta; order Lepidoptera; family Argyresthiidae; genus Argyresthia; species Argyresthia goedartella. The sequence goes on from OX463826.1 coordinate 11,481,117, forward strand.
GCGAATATCAATCATTTTCAGTAAAATTCTGACATATTTGGCGCGGCGATATCGCTTGGTTGCGTTGGCCTATAAGTTTGTTTTTTCATAACTTTTATAATATCAACTTGATATCTTCAAGCGTCCCTAAGAAAAGGGGTCTTGACAGACCTATAGACAGACGGACAGACGGACAGCGAAGGGATCCTATAAGGATTCCTTTTTTTGGTGGGGAACCCTAAAAATTATAAAGAATCACAATAGTTTATTTGCAAATGGCGAGACCTGAAATTATTTCATTAGTTACAAAAGTAATAAATGTTAAATAGTATGTGCACGGTACGCGTGGATCGCAAAGTAATAAGAAAACTTTTATGTAATCACTACGTAATCACACATACATTTTTGTAACGTCAAAAGGCTAAAAAAATGCACATATAAGTGCTTAACCACTCAAAGCCTAGACCTGGATATGTGGTATCGCCATTTCAAAGCTTATGCCCTTGTAATAAAATCAAAACCTATAGCGGGCAAGTGACATTAATGGATGTCGCCATAGCGGTTCAAATTAGGTTCAAATCAAGAACATCACCATGGCAACCATTCCCATTCCAATACGCCATAATGGGCTTTATTTACTTGTGTTTGGACGGTCTTGGTAATCTGACGGATCAGTTTAGGTTTCTAACCTGAATCAGCATAAGATTTAGTAGTAACCCCTCTATTCCTGCCTTGAGGTAATACAGAAAAACACGGGTTTTTTTCGAATCATTTACTCCACTAAAAAGTCATCTGCGGATTTGATTTTTGGGTTAACGTTTATTGAGTACATATTTGATTAAGTTTCTCACTGAAGGAAAACGCGATTGGATGAAATTATCTAGAAATAATTTAATTGCTAAAATACATCAAAATTATTTTATTTTGCGGAAAAAAAAATCTAAATGTGCCTATGTATTCGTAAACTCTCCTTGAAAATATTTTTCACAAAATAGTGTAGTTTATTTTTAAGCAATTTTTATGTGGTTTGACGCTACGTTATTTTAGTTTAAGTCGGGCGCGCTCTCTTTTCTTTCTTATGTGGGAGTAATTCACGCTCGCTGTTTTTCGTTCACATTCGTATTCCTTTTATGTGTATTTTTACGTATCACCGCTTTGATCTCAAGATCAACCTAACACGACACTGCGGACTGTCAAGACAGAAAGTCGGGAATAGTTGTAGGTGAATAGAAAACGTGATAAGCCGGAAGTGACGTCACGCGTGATTTCAATGTGCATCGTCGCACATACGGGTATTTAGGCAGTCTAGCTGTCCAACATTACTTTTTTATTTCGGTGGGTTTTGAATAATTTGGTTATATGATACAAGGAAAGGGAACATAGAACGTTTGCGTCATAGAGTCATAGCCCCCAATTTGATTTTTAAAGCGTTTCGAGCTCAATGAGTGTCATATTAGATAGAGGACACAAAACGAACAAAACGTGTCACATAATATTAACCTAAATAACCTAATGTGTCACACTTGCGAGAAAAATGGGAATTAAGGTCAGCTGCTACTAAGAATCTTTTATTTTCTTCAATACTTCCGCGCGTAAAACTATGTGGCTAAAAGACACAGAAAAACATATAATTCAGTGATGTGACTGATGTGTCACGTTAACGAGGTGACTCGTCGTGCGAGAAAATCTTGAAAAAAATTAAGGTTCTGTGTTTTTATACTTGAGCTAAACAGGCAGAATTGTTGTAATCTCTATCGGAGAAATAAGATTATTCCTAAAAATATATTTAAAAGGAAAAGAAGCTGCTTAAAAACAACTTTAAAAACAACGACGCTCGGCAGAAACGAAATATTATAGTAATTCTGAAAACGAATTAGTTTCAAATTCGATGGCTAAAGTATTTTTTTTTTTTTGCTTTTGAAGTCTTGCAGGCGTTTATGCAAACTTTTAGTGAATAAAATCGTAATTAGCGTCACTATTCGATATTATTATTTATCATCCAGAAGGTAAAAAAACATCGAATTTGATGCTACTTATATATTTTTTTAATATCTGTAATATTAATACTTAATACTCTTTATTTTGAGTTACATTTCGTACGCACCGGGCTTGGTTTTTTATGAGATTTAAAACGTCATATAAGAGCATTTTTCAGTAGTTATTAATGCGTGAGTGAACTATACTAGGATTTTTAATTTGAGGCCAGAAATGTAAACTTAAGAACTGTTATTTTCTAGAACAAAACCGTTGATTTTGACATTAATATTATACTTTTTGTACTGGAAAATGACAGTTCTTTGTTAACATTTCTGGCCTCAAATTAAAAATCCTAGTATAGTGTGCATAACTTATTATGGTTATCTGCGTTGCGTCCTATGGATTCGGAATTTCGTGAACTGTGTTTGCTTACTACATTGCTCAAGTATAAAACAACTTCTTTATGCCCTTTCCTTGTATCATATAAAATATTCAATACATTGCCCAAACTCCCGTATGTGCGACAATGCAACGTCGCGAGACCAGCCCTTCACTCACACGGTTTGATGATAATTGCTTTCCCTCGGTACAGGCGGCTCTGGGTGTGTCGAGTTAGAATGGGTTTCGTGGCTCTGTTGTGACAAGCCGCCAGTATCAAAGGACTACTTAGTAGGCATTTCAGATTAATTATTCGGGCAAACGTTTATCCCCTTCTCATGAATTAGTTAAGAGAACTGCGATTAAATTATGGGTATGTAAATGGCCTTTGTCAACGACATTTCGTGACTAGTTCGGAGAATTGCTTGCACCTTTACAATATGAAGTAACGAGACCACGCCAATATACACAAACGAAGTGCAAATTGCCTCATGTTTCATTGCAGCTGCCCCGCCCACACGCCGATCCCACCACCGCCCCCGCCACCCCCGATGACGATTCCGCTTAACAGGTATATTTATGAAACTTAATAGTAGTTTATGTGACTGCTACATAATGGAGGGCATTAATACTCGAGAGTTTTAATGCCTAATTATGTACAGTTACATACACTAGTTTATCTACACACATATCATAAGCTCTCTTTGATGTGTTCTGGAACCGCATGTTTGACCGGCATTGTGGCTCTGCAGTTGTTTAGCTTGTTCTGTATCACCAACTTCGGGCGTCGGCGTTCGAAATTTGAATGTCAGTACCAACTTCACAGACAAACTAGGGGCGGCACGAGGCGGGCGTCGGCGTTCGAAATTTGAATGTCATAATGTGTAGAAAAATTACACATTATGGTCATAATGTGTAATTTTTCAGATAAGAAATGAGTTTACCAAGTAGTTTAACATAATGCTGATCGTAACGTGCGGTTTTTGTACGCAGTAAAGAGGGTTTATGATACGTGTGTAGATAAACTATATTAACAAACATTAACATTTATATACAGGCACATACATTGCTTCTGCCGCACACTGGGATACCCTGTGTCGTTGGAACCAGAAACAGCGACAACAACACATATGAACATCTAAGACCTGGGGTTTTTTTTTCACCCCCAGCCGGGAATCGAACCCGGGACCTGTCGCATGGTAGGCAGAACCGCAACCGCTGCGCCACAGAGATCGTTAATGAAACAACTTAATACTTTTGCTATATTGGATCATGGATGTAACAGAATGTTGTTCCCATATTTTAAAGTGTTGTTATGTGGATCATTCTGAACAAATTTCACTACGAAACCGATTTGATCAGAGCAACCTAAATTTTCCCTTCTCCATACAGTTTGGGCCGGGCGATCAGCTCAGTTTTGTATGGAGAAGTGAAAAATAAAGTTTCCTCGTGAAAGTTATTCATAATGATATAAATAAATATTAGAGGACAATCTTTCACAAATCGAACTAGGCTCTTAGCAAGCTCAACAAGGCTTGTGTTATAGGTACTTGACGACGATATATTGAATAGAGATAAATACTTATGTAAATTCATAGAAAACATCCAAGACTAAGAAATAAATATTCATGCTCATCATCATGATGATGTCCCTAACAACCCCCTAAAATATGACAACACCTTTCTGTTATACCCTGTATAAGAATACATTTATCATCGTCGTAATTTTAAGCCCTTATCGATCCACTGCGCCAAACCTTCACGGTCAGTCGTCGGGATCCGACTGATATTATCACTTTTTTTTTTTTTCAAACTTCATATTTCTTTATTAATGGAATCAGTTAACTATTAATATATATATTATATTAATAGTTAACTGATTCCATTACTAACTGTGGTGCTTACTATGGTGCTAATATATAATACATATTAGCACCATAGTTAGCTTACATATTTGATGAAAATAACCATTTACTTAGATGAAAAAAATATATATTACACAATTTACAAAACCAAAAAAAATACAATCAAAATACTATCCACACACGCTTCGTCAAAATGCATTTAAATATCAATTAGAAATTATAAAATGTCAAAGCTTAAAATTTAAATTTAAAATTAATCGAACAAACCGCGTCGTGACATTTCCGTGCTAAAAGTTCCAATAACGATATTATCACTTGCCGATCTATTGTTGCTATTATCAGTACCGTTCAAACATTTCTATTTATTGTATGTATAACCGGCAATCTGTATAATCCGGTATTATATATAATCCCTAGGCAACACATATAATGCCTAAAACGTGCATGTAATGTATGAAATATCATTTATTTTATACTTTGACTAGGTATTACATATAATACCCAATGCGCAGCCGGTAATGTATGTAAAAGCGTAAAACACTGCGGTATCTTAGGAAAGGGTAAAAGGGTAGAGCGAAGAGAAGCCCCCTTTATCCTTCGTATTAGGTTGAACATGTAAGAACAACAAAAAATACTTAAAACTAAGTACTTTTTGTTGTTCCTAAATGTTCAACCTAACACGAAGGATAATGGGGGCTTCGCTTCGCTCACCCCCTTTACCCTTCACCTAAGCTACCGCAGTGTTTTGTCGTGATATTCTACCAAAAGCTATTTATTTATTTTTATACTATTTTTTCATTTATTTATAATGGTTTACCAACATGACTTACACACAAAAAATCTCTGGGAATTTAAAACCATTGGACGCCAATATGGACGTCCTAACCTGGAGAAAACGTGAATTTGGTCAGCAAGTCATTCGGTTGTTTGTTAATCAACAAAGGACACAGAATGAGGTTTTTACTTCAAAAAGAAGCAGTAAAACAACTATACATCCATTTCACTTCCAGAACAAAACACGTGTCCTTTGCTCGCTCGCACACTCTCCAGACCTTCGACGATTCGGTGATGCCAGCTGCAGTTGGTGGCACCAGCCAGCGCTTCAGGCGGGACTGCGAAAGACTGCTTGATGGTCGAGTTGTGAAGCAGGTAACTGAGCTCTTTTACCCAACTGCACGAGAAGGAGGGTAATGTTTTTAGAGCGTTATGTATGTATGACCGTTTCGTTATTCATACATACGCTCCTAACGCTGTAAGCATAACAGCCCAAGAGATGTCGTTGAAGTTCTCTCAGTTGTGGGAGTGCCACAGGCTAATAATTTGAGTGAAATGTAATATTAAGTTAGATTTTAGAGAGCGAATTTAGTTTACAAAGTAATTGGTGCAGCTTCTTTTATTTACCGAGCGAGCGTAGCGACGAAGCGTCTCCGTTTCAGGATTGGGCAAAAATGATTGTGTATGTTCCGATGTGTGTCCGGATGTAATCGTCTACAGGCCGCATTTCTCAACTGATTCTCGTGAATTTTTGTGAGCAGGTTCGATAATTAAATAGATCTTTCTTGTCGGTTCAGATTTTGAAAATTTTTCAAAATGGTGGCGATGTAGTGGCTTTAAAAATTCCAAAAAACCGCTACAGTGTCATTGGATTTGTAGAGACCGTGAGAGTAACAGGCTATATAATTTCATAGATTTGCTTTAGTGAAAAGTCAATAGGTTGGGTTTAAGACCGCAAAATGTAGTTTACAAAGTTATTTTTGCGGCTGCTTTTATATTCCATGTGCTTTACCAGCGGCATTCGTAAGTTGTCGTATGTTATTAATAGAAAGTGACACTCGCGATATTGTAGATCACAGTGCTCAGAGGGAAACTATGTAACGAGGTGCGGTGCATTCAGAAATGTGTATGTGGTTCTGAAAGAAAATTCAGTTCGACCATTTGATTTTAAAATGATGGAATCAATCTTGTTAACGTTTATCTTTTAACAATAATATAATCTCATGCCAAAAACAACCTTAGAGTAGGTAGATATAAACATCTAGAGCTCATAATCGTAAGACTGACGTTCAAATTATTTCTAGAGCAGAGCTCACTCGTATGGAAATTACAACTCCAGTTGTTTGTTTTGTTTTTCAAAAATAATTTATTCAATAAAAAGTAACTACTGTAAAAAACAAGACACGGTCATTGTTGTAACTTAACATAAACTAATAATATCTCCTAATATGGTCTTCCCCTGCTCAGCAATCGACCTTTTCATCCTAATTTGGCTTGCTGGAAGAGATCTCTTATAAGAGATAATCTGGCCTTTGTACACTTTTTTATGCAAGTCTCAATGTCTGTATATTATTTGTGTGCAATAAAGAAATTATAAATTATTATTATGAATATCTCGCAGACTGAAATACCTTCATAATATTTATAGTACCTATTGGTATATGTGTATCTTATTTCGTAATACGAGTACATACCCAACTAAATTTTTATCTACTACGTAGTCTTTGAGTAGATACATTACAAACATAGTAGTTTATGTGACTGCTACATAATGGAGAGCATTAATACCCGAGAGTGGGTTTATGAAACGAGCCAAAGGCGAGTTTCATAATAATATCACTCGAGAGTTTTAATGCCTAATTATGTACAGTTACATATACTAGTTTATCTACACACATATCATAAGCTCTCTTTGATGTGTTCAGGAACCGTATATTTGTTCTGTAGTACCAACTTCACAGACAAACTAAGGGCGGCACGCAGGCGGGCGACGGCGTTCGAAATGTGAAATGTCATAATGTGTAGAAAAATTACACATTATGGTCAGAATGTGTAATTGTTCAGTTAAGAAATGAGTTTTTAACAAGTAGTTTAACATTATGCTGATCGTAACGTACGGTTTTTGTACGCAGTAAAGAGGGTTTATGATACGTGTGTAGATAACCTAACAAATAAAATATATAGACGGATAATTATTTGATCAACTATGAGAGACAACACCAGTAAGATGCCTTTAAGTAACAAATTGATTGTGCGTCTGCACTGTTTTAGTTTCGACCTAAATGCACCCATTGAGTTATCAATGCACATAGACACTCACGGGTGTCTGCGTATCAGTGTCAAAACTTCTTTATCCAGCTTTATTAAAAAACCTGAACTTTGCTTTTCAGGACCTGGAGCAGATGTACCCAGTCATGATGCCGCCCTATCAGCACCTCAGTTACTACCCGCCTCCCGCGCCGGTGCACTATCCTCCCGCCGCACACCCGCCGCGGGCGCCCTGTCTGGACCAGCCGAAGGTCCTCGTTTTAGGTGAGTTTACAGTTGGCAAGTTTTCAACCAGTTGGCTCCACTGACTGAACTAAGAGATCACTATTTCGACAATAAAAGGAGCATAATGTCATTAACATTAACCTCAAATTGGCCTCGGCGTTAAAAACAGTTCGTTAGAAAAGTGAAGAACTTACTCTTCAACTGATGTGCTTTTGACAATCTCGAGCAAAAGCGAGCGGTAAAATATTTTTTAATAATTTCCAGATAAGAAAGGTGTCATGAGAACACAAGCCACACAAACGGAAGTATGTCTGGGAAGAAAGCCACTGCCACCTAACTATTTATCTTTGAGTCCCAGAACTATAAAAAGGGTAAGTATATATATATATGAATTATGATAGTTGTCGTTATGTACCTTCGATCCTTGAGAGACTAAATGAAATATGCCCTGTTTCAGGTGAAAATGGTCGCAGCAGGAGTTCAGACTAATGGTATAACAGTTGGCGCTAGAAGGCTTACAAAATCATTCTCAGAAGTTGGGGGCGGAGAGTTAGAAAGTGAAGTTGCAGCCGTTGTTGGTGAAAGGTAAACTATTTGAGTTTATTCTATGCTTAGTTATTTATATGATATAATGTAATAATTGTTAATACACTCGCGAGCATTAAACTGGAATCACTTCAGCGCGGGTTGCTCAAGACATGTTTTTGCCTTTTTTTATGCAATGTATTACAAATTATGGCATATCAATTAAAAGGTAATTTTATTAGCTTTTGACCTCTTTAAATGTTACAGAAAAATATTTTTTCCTTTATGTCATGGAACGTTAAAACAAAAAACATTTTTTTTTACAACAAAAATTTGTCATCAGTCCAATATTTCACGTCACTGGAGCACTGAATCTGAAAGAAAATGGAAACCACACCTGCAGAAGCCGCTCAAATCGTCATCCTAATCCAGCAAGGGTTGTCTCAGCGTACCATCGCTCGACAGCTTCATCTTAGTCAGTCTTGTGTCTCGAAGGTGTATAAAAGGTTCCGGGAGACTGGAAACATTGTCCGGAGACGAGTATCTGAACGACAGCGTTGCACTTCGATGAGAGATGACCGATTTATTGTCACCACATCTCTCCGAAATCGACACTTAACCGGCGTCGATGTTCAACGGCAGCTCAGAGATGTTCGAGAGAAGATTGTTAGCAAGTGGATGGTAAGGCGAATCAAAGAAGCGAATTTGACCCCAAGAAGGCCAGCCACGGGGCCCAAATTGTCTCCAGCGCACCGACAAGCCCGGCTTCAATTTTCTCGCGATCTCTTAGATTGGGACATAGAGCAATGGAGCCGAGTCCTGTTCTCGGACGAAACAAGGATGTGCCTGCATGCGACCGCCGACAGAGAGTCTATAGGAGACCGGGGGAGCGATTTGCACAATGCTGTTTTTCGGAAAGAGTTGCATACGGGGGCAGATCTTGTATGATATGGGCGGGGATTTCTATAGAAGCAAAAACGGAGCTGATATTCGTACCTGGAGGAGGTCGGGGAGGGGGTCTAACCGCGGAAAGATACATCAACGACATTCTACAAGACCATGTGCTCCCTTACTCCGGGTTTATTGGTGAACATTTCCCGCTGCCACACCGCTGCAATGACTCGACAGTACCTGGAAGAAGTCAGGATTTCCACACTGGACGGGCCAGGCCTCAGTCCTGACTTGAACCCCATTGAACATATGTGGGACGAGCTGAAAAGACGGGTACGAGGAAGATATCCAGCTCCGACGACGTTAGAAGATTTAAAAATAACTTTAATCGAAGAGTGGCAGGAAATTCCTCAAGATTCCGTCAGAAAACTCATTCGGTCAATGAGAAACCGTTTACAAGCAGTAGTTAGGGCCAGGGGGGGTAATACAAAATATTGAGAGGGGATAAATTACACATTTTAAATAAAAAAAACGTATCTTATCATAATCCTCGTATTCATTTTGACATCTACAACTTTAACCATTTGCAACAATTACCTTTATTTAGGTAGGAAATATCATTAATTTAAAAATTTTTTGATATCATTTGAAAGCTAATAAAATTACCTTTCAATTGATATGCCATAATTTGTAATACATTGCATAAAAAAGGCAAAAACTTGTCTTGAGCAACCCGCGATGAAGTGATTCCAGTTTAATGCTCGCGAGTGTATATTCTAAAGATATGTAATCTTGCATTAAAGTGAGAAAATTAAAAACCGATAAAATAATAGTAAACTTATGATTTTACAGCTATATTGATCATGATAAGCTGCACCGAACGCAATCAGAAGAACCGCCAAGATCGCCCCGTTCACCTCCTTTGATGGTGAAAACATCGCCAGGTCTGCAACGAAACGACTCTGATATCACAGATACGTCTATAAAATCCGTGGCGTCTTCCAAAGCCTCGTCCCAGCAAGATAGATCTCCTGAACTAAATATGTTTCAAAAACAAACTCAGGATTACTTCCAACAAAACTTCCAATTCATACATGAAAGTGATCGAGATGATACTGTAGATGACGATATAGAAACGATAGAAAAAAGCATGGCTTTGAACCGAAGAAACTTAGAATATTTACAGCAAGAAATTGCTAAGCAAACAAAAGGTGATAAGTCCCTAAGATCTATACTATCAAAGAGTACGAGTGAGACGTCACAAAAAACTATTAATTCTTCGCATCCTCTATCAAAAACTTCAACATTCCAATCTGAGCCGTCGACTGAAACTTCAGCAACTACTACTGATGATAGTGAGAAAAATGAAAAAGAGATTATAATTGACTTTGAACCTAGACCTGATGAAGAGGCTATACCGTTTACAACACTAAAACGAAATAGAAAACTGCAGAAAACTCTATCTGAAGGCGAAATACTTCTAGACGTGTACGTATCACCCAATATTTGGAGAGTTTATGGAATTTTACACAGTTTAATTAAAATATATATTTATTTGTGTTTCAGAAGGAAAAGTGCAATTATTTCCTTTAATGACACTGTAAAAGATGCTCCACTTATAATGTCGACAAGTCAAGAAAACATGACAAAGGAGAACCGCGAGAGAGAAACTTTGTACAGAGAATACATAACACAGAACTACGCTCAGACTCCTATCAAGGACGAAGGAATTTTCGGATTTGAGCCTGATGGCTCTTTTAGGTAATATATTCGAAGAAATAAGAATGCACTGATAATTTGACTTTTGAGTAGATGATATGAGCAAGTGCATAATCAGTACTTATCCAAATTATATCATGGGAACTTCAGCATAGATCCATTCATTTCACAAATCATTAAGTGGGTCTGTGCTGTAGAATTTCCTAAAGATAAATAAAATATTGATATAATACTTGCACCAAAATGCATGCTATCGAGAGGGACAGATATGATTTACGCATACAAACTTAAAGTAGTAATTCTTGCACACATGAGCATTTTGCAGATTTCAGCATTAGGTAGTGTACATTCTTTAGAATTTTGTTCAGTTTTAGAAAATTGCGTTATGGACTTGATATACCACGCTTGCTTCCATTCTCATTCATGTAATTCTCTTCATAGTTCTTCCGACGGAAATGCACCGTACGAAGATTTTCATGAAAAATACATTAGTTTCAAGCATGACTCCTTTAGAATTCGAAGAGTAAGCTTTGAGGAACAAGTTGAAAAAGCCGAAATCATTGATGATGATGCTGCCGAAAACAGGTACTTTACACAATCATTCACGAGTCCACATTTATGACATGGCCTTTTAAAATATAAATCACAACAAAACTATACAAACAATCAACAATAAACATATACACCGAAATTAACACAAATTTAACTAAAGTTGATCTTAAAAAACATCCTTATGTAAAACATGATTTCAGTACTGCAAGATCAAGTCCAGGATCACCCGATGCAGTCGACATGGATGAAGATGAAGAACAAAAACCTAAAAATTTCATCATAACAAATGCTCTGATGAATACTCTTACACCATTAGAAAAAACATCGCCATGTGTTTCGAGTGAATCTCTAACCGTCGATCTAACCAGGTACACCTTCACATTCTGGGATGAGCATATTTGAAATTTACTTTGTGATCAGATAACAGATTGTTCCAATTTGAAGCAGAATAAAACTACCTAGCAAAGCAGAAAAGAAAATATATTTCCTACTTATTAGAAATTATTGTTTCAGAGACCACTCAGATGGGAATTGGAATGAATCACAGGCAACAGTACTTCAAGCGGACTCTGGGGCAGAAAATGGCACTGTCGTAAGGTATTTCATTTTGATGCACCTTTTCATTTCCATCTTTGGAACTTATAATTTCAAATAATTGCGTAAATATTATATACTTATCCATTTTTGTGTTTGGCAGTTCATCAGATCTCAGTTCTTTAGCAGCTTCACCAGGAGCTCTGGGGCTTCTCACTCCTACGTCTAGAAGGAAACATCTGCTGTTACTACAACATCAACAACGTTCGTCTCTAGACACAGATGCTTTGGATGAAGAATTTGATGCCTCTCAAAGCCAATCACCAACATCACCTCGAAATAAACTCGACAATACAAGAAACGGTTCGCAGCAACACAGACCATCATTATCACCTCCAGCTGTGGTACCAAACATTATACTTCCAATCACAAAACAACCAACAGTGTCTAAAGTCGTTTCGCCAAATTCACTGCCAAAAATTAAAAATGCACCAGCAATAGCCATAACTCACCCAAGCTTAGATTTATCAGATGTACCATTCAAAAGAACGTCAAGTTTTATAAATAAAAAGAGAGAACGAGCATTGAGCCCCTCCAGAAGAAGAGATTTACAAAGAAAAACGCTGCCTAAAGAGCCTAATGGTACTATAGCGAGTCAAATTGTAGATTCGCCTTCAGAACCGTCCCTAGCAAAAATAGCAGGAAGTGAAACTAATTTGGCAAGAACTGATTCGGGTAAGACTAATACAACTGATTTATCTGAAAGCACAACCACTACTGATGACTACGTTACAGCTAATTCGGACAGCTCAAAGAAAAGCAGCAAAAACAATAATAATCAACAATGTAAGTCATTTCTACCCACACATGGTATTGTTTGTTATGCCTAATATCTAACATCTGCTAATAACCAGTATCATAAGTTACCTCAGTTTTATGTCTCAATACAAATCCAACAGGTCCAGAAAATACAAAACCACAAGATGGGTCATCGTTCGAAAGTGCATCAAGCTTATACTCATCGACTAGAACAGAACATATTGCTGAAGAAATGGTGGCGTCTTGTTTCTCTCCACCATTACAAATCAGTGATGACTTAATAGTTCCTAGTCTTTCATCGCCTCCTCAAAAATTAGTTGCAAAGCCAAATATAAAAGAAAAGTTTGAAGCAACGGCTGAAACTAAGGTTGAATACAAAGAGATCAGGGAAAAGAGAGATAAGACTGAAACCACTAAGCCTTCCACAAAAGTTGAGGAATCTAAACCGGTGAGTTTGTAATTACATCTGGTTTTGTGGCTTGTCTTATAATATCCCATTAAATAATAGTTACATCAGTTTTTTTTTTGTTAAAAATTATACTTCACAAAAACAGTTACTTCGTATAAGAATAAAACACGTTTTACATTCGACGTACTTTGTATAAATATACAAATTAATATTATTAAAGTTTAGGGTTTAGGTGTTCGACGCTTGCAGGACACAGAGTTCCCTGGTTTTCTGGCTTCTTCGCATGGTGTTGCGGACCTCGTTACTCACATCTTGGGTATCTTCGAGTTCTGCATTCCTTTTGCGGGGGAGGCGGAGGGTTTATGGCGTGCCCGGTGTTCTCAGAGTTACCTGCCGCAAAGGCTGTATAGGCAGCGTTCCTGGGATGAGGTCATGTGTGAAGTCACTCGTGATGAGCTCCTCGACTCGGGGTTGTGGCTGCATGTCACTTTGCGCGTGTCAGTCGCTTTGCGTTTGGGTTGCACTATCTGCCAGCTACATCGATGCGTTTTTGGGGCATAGGATACATTATATAAGCAGCGCTAGCAGGTTTTCGCGGAACCACGCAATAAATGACATCGTTCGTAGGGCTATGGTATCGGACAACATTCCTACTGTGTTAGAGCCGCCAGGTTTGTGGCGGTCAGATGGGAAGCGCCCGGACGGCCTGACTCTGGTACCTTGGGAGAGAGGGCGTTCCCTGCTTTGGGGTGCGACCTGCGTCTACAACTTTGTAGCGCTGATGCGGCTCGCGCTGATGCAGCTGCCGAGTCTGCTGCAATACAGAAGTCCCTTAAATATGCCGCACTCATGGGCAATTACATTTTTGTGCCGCTTGGAGACTACTGGGGTTTGGGGAATACAATGGAAAATCTTTGTTAAGGATTTGGGGCCTAAGGGATAGAGGTTTTGACTACCGCTATGGGGCATTTCTGATGCAAAGGATCTCCATGGCTGTGCAGCGTTTAAATGCTGATAGCGTCTTGGGAACCATTGCCTCGGCAATGTCCCGGGGTGGTTTATTCGGGTACCTAATTGTTTATTTTTGTGTTTTATTTTATTTTTATTGTTTAATTGTTAATTTTATTGTATTTAAATTTAAATTGACGAAACTTGTGTGGGTGTATATCGTGTGTTTATAATCAATATTTCTTTAAAAATAATTAAAAATATATTATTAAAACTACACATAGAGACTCTACATTAATAATTGTGAAGTGATTGAATGTATTTCAGAAACCTACAAGAGATGCCACAAGTTTGAAAAGTAGTTCAAGTGGAAGTTATAGTATAGGAGGCTCCACCCCAAATGTTACTGACGACGTCGGTGTTATAACCCCAACAGAGAAAACAAATCAACAGCCAGAGAAAATACAAAAAGTAGAACCTATTAAAAAGGCAATTCCGGTGTCCAAAAATGAGCAACGTGTTCCTAAGATGAAAGTAAGACTTTTGACAGTGTAGTATATATAATATACGATTATAAAAAAATCGTTTCGCATACTCATTTAGCTATACGTGTTTGTTCAGGCTTCACTGTCGGATGACGAGAGGAGTGGCCATTACTCATCATCAGGATACTGCGAAAGCCCGGTCGAAGACGACGATGATGGTGGTTTGAGTATGTTTACTTAGCTTTCCTAGCAAATCAGCTTCTGTCTTGTTAATTTGTTCTTAAATTGATATGTAAATAAATTATTAATTACAGCTTATAAACATTCACAAAAATATAGATCCTCGAACAGGAGTTGGCTGATTGATGAGAAGCGCCGGAAAAAGAAAGCGTTTACGTTAGAGTTCTCAAAATCGTATGACGATTCTGTTTCAAGCACTCAAGACGATTGGAATAAGAAACTTAATGAGCCCGATTTAGTTCCGAATCGGCTTGAGAGGAACGGTTATGAAAGGAAAGGTGTCAATGGCAAATCTCTTTTAGAAGAAAAAACTCCAGAAGTGAGAAAAAAGAAAACTCACTTTGCTGAAAAAGCTAAAAGTGTTCAATCATCTCCAAGAGAAGCGGTTGACCTAGAAAAAGCCATAAGAGAAAGAGAAGCTGACGCTAAGAGACCGGCAGAGAGAGAAAGGCATGTCAAACGAAAGTTAAAGGCTAAAAGTCCTACAACAGCTAAGGTTATGGATGGCAATCATGCGTATAGACCACAGCAATTTGAGAGAAGGGAAAATATGGGGCCAAATCTGAAACTTCATCTCAATATTCCTACCTCTGATGATTCTAGTGAACAGTATAGGAAAGAAGGTGACAACATTATCAAAAATAAATTATTCTTGACAACTTAAAATAATCTTTCGTTTAACTTTAATTTAGTTTTCTAGATTTTACGTTGATATATTTATTAAAATATAAGCTTAATTTACAGGTACTGTTGGTAATGGTAACATATCACCAAGAAAACACAGACGTCTGAGAGATAGTCCTCGAAGAAAAACTGGTACTAATTCTATTGCAGCTAAATCTCCTACTTCCAATATTACACATCATGCTGGTCATAGGTAAGACTTCAAGTTAAAAGAAATTAACAATGCGTGGCGACATTTTGGATCATAAGATGATTTATTTAATTTGTGATTAAGTTACAGGGGTAGAAGGAAAAGTGGTTCAAATGAAAGCATATCATTGCCTGGAAGTCTACCAAGAAGAAAACCATCTGTTCAAACAATACCGCAAATGAGTTCTTTGGAGGCGGAAGATATTGGTAAGCAAATATTTTGAACAAAAAGTAAAATTTTTGAAAAAACTGAATTAAATAATTTGATTAACAACCATTTAAGCAATCATATCCCAACCGATTCAAAAGCAAGATTTGAGTAGCTTCGGTGGAAATCTGTAGTCTTCCTAATAAGTTCCATTTCACCAAGTCATCCTTCCCGAGAACTGCGCTTCCCAAGCAAGAGATAATAGAAAATACCCAAATCGATATAGGTGTATATTTGTTATTTGAGAAATTCCTCGATTTCTCCATGATCCCATCATCTGGTCCTGACTGCAGTTTATAAATTATTGAGGAGTTCTCCTGGTTCATCTAAATAACCTCCACTATGCACTAAGATCATACATAACTTAGCAACAGTAATAAAGTAATCATATTGAAACCTGTGGAATACCTAGTGTTCAGCGGTTCCAATGTTCTGTCGTCTTCATCATCAAATTCACTTCACAAAATTATGCTTTCCGGGAATAAATGCTCGAGTTACTATGAAACACACAAAAATCTATAGGTCTACCTATAATATTCGAAGAGTTTCCTCAATTTCTCCAGGATCTCATCAGCAGATTCTTACCTGGTTTCAATGGTACCAATGGTAAAGTAAACCCTTACAAACCGTCTTGGAGAAATCGCTGAACATACATAAAAAGCGACATAAAAAAGATGTCAACGAATTGAGAAACTCCTCCTTTTTTCAGTCAGTTAAAAAAACTTTAGGTGGTCAAATTGAAACCAATTTTCTTTGAAAAATATAATTGCTTTACAAAATATTTTTTGATTCTCTAGACACGACAAGAACTTTGACGAGAGCAGGTTCCCGGCTCACACCGCTTCGATATATCAAAAGTCCAACAATGTCACCAAGGGACCAAAGGAAGCAAGTAACACATAGTATGTACCCATTTTGTGCTATTTTCTTTCTTTTAATTGACTGTTAAATGACACAGACATAACATCTTAAAACAAAATACTTATTTATTAAAATAAATAATTTTTCTTTGCTATTTCAGATTGCAAATTTGCAAAAGCCGCATCGGCAGAATCCCTACGTTCTGTTTCGCCGGGATCTGACTCGGTTTTTTATTCAGAACAGACAGAACATAGTCTGATAACCATTGATGGAGAAACAAAGGCACACTGCACTCATTGTGGAAAGGAGGTCCATATTGTAACTGCTTCTAATGAAGTTGAAAGTCGGACATCCCGGACTTCGCACACATCAGTAAGTAATAAAAAATAATCTGGTAACATTCGTTTTTGTAAGAAAGATTAAACCTGCGTTTAACTTGAATTAGGATTGAGACTTACCCCCGAATGCTGCCGGCTCCTTTTGTTACGTTGAAACAAGTTAATATGTCTTGAATATATGCTACCTAAATACCAACATATATGGCTGTCTTACAATTGATATTTTTATCATATATATGAACCAGACCTGTCAAAATCCCAAAAGGTCACGTTGAGCAAACACAAACCAAAGCCTGACAAAATCTAAGCAAGTTCTATTCCAACTCCATTGCTTGAAGGACGTTATATTTTTTTTTTCAGGAGTCCTACGCTGACGCCCAGCCCGACATCGTGCCAGCCCCAGCCGGTTTCGCTGACTCACCGTCTTGCATGTCAAGGCGACCAGCCAGTGGAGCTCGACTGTATAAGAAGTTGGACAAACGGTACCGGTCGGAAGATAAGACGAAACAGCATCCACGGCACAGACAAGATGTCAGGGCTAAGGTAAATTGTTTATGTTGTTGTTGGGTAGTGACATGTCGACTAATATTTATTTTTGACACACATAAAAATGGTTCACTAAAAGAAATGCTATTACTTCATATCATTCCCTGTATATTCTCGTGTTCGTGCTGATAACGTTTTAGAATTTGGTGAAGGTATAAGTGTTCTGATATTTGAAGATTATAAAAATAGTGAATATATGTTATTGTCAAGAGAGTTTATTTTCAAGTGAAGACAGTCAAGAATATACATATAGAATATTCATAAAAAATAATATGTCAAGACGAATAAGTAGAATATGCCTGATATGAAAATAAGAAAGAGTCTGTACAACAGAGATCACGCAGTACGCAGTATCTAGAACAATAAGCAAGATAATTACGATAATAAATAATAATAATAGAGAATAGTCATGCCAATGCAATAGGCATGGCAAGATTGTTAGATGTGTCTTAACTTCGATCGTGAATATAAATAAGACATGTTTATGTAAAAATAGCTCTTTTATTTTAACTAAAATCCAAAGAACTTTAAAAAACATGCAAAATAACTCTGTATACCAATGCTAGGGACTTTAAATTGTGAATTTAGAAACGGTTTTTTCATTTTGACACAATTCTTATGTTTCTTGTTATAACTATAGTGCCATTTGCAAATGCATTCGTAGGAACCAGGAAGATTTAAACAGTCTTCAGTGGTTTTATTACATTTGTGTACACCTGTTACACACTCGTTAACATCAACACAAAGACCAAACTCCGACTCCCAAACAATTCCTTTGTCTTTACAAAAGCATGAAACATTCCATTTGTTATTAGTAATATCTTTGAAGTTTTGGTTATTTTTCCTATCTCTGTAACACCGTCTATGACTTATAGAAGACCGTGAGTTTATAGAAAAGCAAGGGTTTTCCGTGTTATCATAACAACCTGTATTTGATTTCACATGCTTTGTTGGACAGCATGAATCGGGACAAAAACTATAAGTTGCACAAGCAAATGGCTTTCTATCATCAGACCTTGGATCTTTATGTTGCGCACCCATGTCTTTGTCCAGGCAGTTGGCAAAGTTATCACAAGTTTCTCCAAGCATTGAAAATGCTGGTGTTTCCAACATCGTGTACCAACACATGTAATACGCTGCAGTAATGGACCACTGGAATTTTTCTGCTATGCTATCAAATGGCAAAACACTCTTTTCAGAATTATACTGCGCTTGCTTGCATTCCATATTAAGCTTCTTTAAAACTTTTTCATTCATAGGAGCTTGTCGTTCATTGAAAATTGTTACAACATCATCGTTTCTGGTCATAGGAAGGGAATTAATAATTTCATAAAGATACGCTACGCACTTATAGACGTTTGTGTTGCAATTTTCATGAACTTGCCAATGCAGAGATCTTAGTGGAGGGATTGGAAATGTTCTGTAAAACCCAACATAATCTTCAACAGGTTTATCTTTGTAATACCTTCGATCCCAACCGTTGAACTTGTAATTTCTCAAATAGTATGCTATATCTCTTATAGAAATCGTAAGCCTTGTTTCATCAGGGACTTGGAACGTAGTATCTTGCAGTTCAGCTGCAGACGGATGCCTAGAAAGCTCATCTTTATTCTTGGCGGAAGAAACATTATCTGCTTTACCATCTAATGATATTTCTGTTTGTTCAAAAGTAATCGTTTCCACGCTGAACATTGACATGGAAATTATCAGTGGAAGTAAAAATAATTTCGTTTTAATGAAAAACATTTATCGGCATCATATCATTTATTCAGTTTCTCTTTACAATTTCTGTTTTTTCACAAGTCCACATCACAATACAACACAACAACACCACATCAAAATAAATATTAAAAAAACAATATTTGACATTAAATAGTGCCAAAGACAGGAGCAGTGCTCAAGAGTATACCGATATACAGGTTGTTAAATAAGAAGGTAGTTAACCGATTTCATCAGAGCAACTTTATTTTGAAACTCCATGGAAAATATGGAATGATAATTTTTATTCTTATCTTTTTCTTCAGTCTGAAGAAAGAGGAAAAGAAGAATATGCAGCCAATGAAAAAACTCAAGATTCGCGCATCGCTCGGTCTGCTGGAACCAGCCTGGACAAACTCGGTGGCTCCAACGCAAGCATGGACGTTGACGGTAAGATATTTCAAGCTGAGCCCTTATACATTTATATATATACATATGTATATATTTATAGTAAAGGTAATTGTAAAATATAATAAGAAGCACACACGGCTATCAACACCTTGCGTGGTCCCTGTGCAGTGGAGCAGACTACAGTCTCTATGAGTGATCTTGCTATGATATAACGAGCAGGCGCTATCTTCTCACAAAAAATC
This sequence comes from Argyresthia goedartella, assembly GCA_949825045.1. Lineage (NCBI taxonomy): Eukaryota > Metazoa > Arthropoda > Insecta > Lepidoptera > Argyresthiidae > Argyresthia > Argyresthia goedartella. Next base: position 11,500,882 of record OX463826.1, read on the forward strand.
ATCTTACTTTGGAGTTTAGGACGAGTGTAGTATCTCTTCTATAGGTCACTTTGTTCAGACCACTTCCACTTGACTTTGAGTGTCATTGAGTCTTATATTGCAGAAATTGAAGATATGTCAGGCAGTTCGGAAGGTGCGGAGGGTCGTGAAGAGCGAGGGGTCTACGCAGCGCCTTGGTGGTGCGGCAACTGGATTCTAATTCCTGAGAATGATGACCAATGGGAGCGTATTCCACCAGGTAAACTTGCTTTCCAAACTTCCACGAGCACAAAATTCAGAACAATGCGTTTTTATTGCCTTGCGTGAGTTTACACAACATAACATAACATTAACATGCAGGCACACACATTGCTTCTGGCCCCACACTAGGATACCCTGTGACGTGGGAAACAGCGACGTCACAAACATGTAAAAATTCAAGACTAGGGATATTTTTTTCCACCCCAGCCGGAATTGGAACCCGGGGCCTCTCGCTTGGGAATCACAGCCCAGACCACAACACCACAGAGGTCGGTTAGAGTCGTTTCGTCTTTCACCATAAAATGTATGGAATTGCGGGATCAGTATAATGAAGAATGATAATAAAGTTTCAAGTTACCTACTTCAAATTTATTTTTAGGGATAAGCCCGCCTTTGTACATGCATTTTCTTTTAATGCAGCTTGTTTAATATTTGTGTGCAATAAAGAATTATGAATTCAAGTAACTTTCATAAAATATTTCGATACTTGCTGATGACTTCACCTGCATGATCCTAGGAATTATTATTTACCGAGATAACGTTACCCTCCTTCTGGTGCAGTTGGATAAAAAGTATTCCATATATTAGTCTAGCTCATAAACTATCGCTGTGCTAAATTTCATCCAAATCCGTTCCGCCGTTTTAGTGTGATTGAGGCACAAACACACAAACAAACAAACACACAAACATCTAAACATCGCTACTTTCACATTTATAATATTAGTTTGATTTTGCTGTATCACCTCAATTTCTTTGGTGAGATGTTCAAAAAGTTGATATTTATGTTTTAGATGCCATCGCACCCAGTGTAGAGCCGGAGAGAGTCGAAGACCCAACAGAATCCGAGACTGAGTTCAACAAACGCTACATGGCCCTGACGCATCGGCTGGTCCACCGCAAGGCGTGTGTTCACTTAATCAAGCGACAAGCTGAGAATAATTTCGGTAAGTCTAAGAAAATAAAAGGAAAATTAGGAATATCTAACTAACCATTATTCGCAAACTGAAATCGACCAAATATTGTGGAAAAGTTGCAGTTTGGCGTTACAATATTTGGTTCGCAGTAGCAGCGAACCGAATGCTAACCATGGTAACGGTCGGGTCTGCTACCATGATACGCTTAAGCGACAGTAATTTCGAACATAGCACGCAATACGTAAGTATCGTTAACCCGTTCGAGAGCGTACAGTGGTAGAAAGGAGTCGATGACCGCTATTGCAACGAACGGGCACCAATTTGACACTGACTGAATCAATTTTTCCGAGGATTAACGATTAACGTTCTCATGACTACTTGTGTACTCTTCCAAGTACTGTACGCAACAAAATCTATAACACAAATAGTAAAGGCAAAGTGATTTTTAAAGGCTAGTATCGATCGCACATCAAAAATACCGATTTGCACAGCAAAAAAGCATCAACAAAAACACTTTTTATGTTTTAAATTAAATATTTTATGTGTACTTAAGTTTATGTTTTAAGTATATTTTTTTGTCCTTACATGTTCAACCTAACACAAAGGATAAAGGGGGCTTCGCTTCGCTCACTCCCTTTACCATTCACCTAAGCTACCGCAGCATTTTACCTTGATATTTGTGCAAATCAGTATTTTTGATGTGCAGTTTAACATTTCTCTTTTTTAAACAGTCCGATGCCATGTGGAATTAATTCCCCAACTGAAACGTGTTCGTAGTGGATAAAAATTTCGACCGCATCGCAAAGTAACTCCTGCAAAATCATTACGTCACACTGTCACCTAGACCGCTATTATTTCTGGGCATGCGTGATGATGACGTGTAAAACTATTTTCAATTTGCACGTTTAAAATACTCGTAGCGACTTGAGTGTCTTCTAATGTTTTCGCTTAACCGTGGCATTGGAGCAAGGAGAGCATTGACGTAATGGCATTTTTAAAATTACAGTACAATTTGTACTTCTTTTAAATAGCTTATTTTCGTTAACTTGCTTTCCTTCAGATTCTACATCTCATGAATCGGGAGCACTATTACTTTCATTCATATCATCAGTGGAATACGTGAAGTGACGTCACAAATCCGACGCTAACTATAACTGGCCGAACTGTTACTCTATATTTAATTCCTGAACACATCGGAACGTTAGCTCGCAGTTGTAATAGCCGCTCAACTGCGCGCGCCAGAATCTTTAGTACTCTGAACTGTTACATTGTAGTTCAATTTGGAACTCAACTTTGGTATTGAAGCATGTCATTGTCGTGAGGATTTTGTAGGTTAGAGGATAGGTATAGAGATTTAGTAAAGCAATTAGGTCAAGTTTGTTGTTGGGTTTCAAGTGCATAATGAGTTTTAGAAGGAAATCCGGCGCCATGGGTTCTTGTGAGTATCATTTGTGGTTTTATTTATTTTTGTAGTTTTATTTTATTTTCTATTTTTTAACAGATAGCTAGTTCAAATAATTTTGTTATTTTATTGCCTAATTAAGAGACAATATTCCTATGAGCATTTCTTCTCAATGGTTGTAACTACATTCTTTTTAACAATATTGATTTCATTTTATTACTTGGAATATTCATATTTTCAAACATTAACGTAGGAATTAATTTCTTTACATAATTGTTTGTTTATTTTGTTTTGTTTTTAAGTTCAAGATCTCATCAAAAACCCAAAAGGCAGTCTGAGAGATAAGTTAGAGGAGATATTCAAACTGATGCTGATGCTGTGGAGTCGACAATCACAAGCAAACAAGCTTGTGGCGCCTGAATCTTGTGGTAATGAAGTATTTATTCTGAATCAAATTACTGGTTATTAACAGAAACCCCGTAAATATTTCGTATAAATACGGTATAAATTTAATTTTTAATTATTTCAACAATCGAACTCATTTAAAAATATATTATACAGCGCTTTTCTGAGCCTAGACTTCGGCTTTGAATTATCCTTATTCGACGTTTATGTTATGATTATTTTCTCTATTTTTCCACACCTAAATAGGAAAATAGGAACCCTTGTAGGATAACTTAGTTTTCCGTCTGTATGTATGTTTATCGTTGTCTAGTACCCAAGATACAGGGAATCCTAGTTTGGGGCTAGATCAATGTGTGTCAACAGTGTCCAAAGTATTATTATTATTATTATTATTATTATTATTATGTCTGTCTATCTGCCTATCTATCTGTCTGATTGTCAAGACCTTTTTACTCAGTATCGCGTGAAGGAATTCATTTGTAAATTGATATCAGGTCTTTGGACCCTTTAGCTGTAAAAAAATCAAACTTCAAGGCCGACGCAGTCAATAGGATACTATTCCCGGTGACCTAGAATCATGAAATTTGGCACAAACAAGGTCTTACAGCTCAAGTAAAGGAAAAAATACTAAGGAGCTTACCACGAAAATTAAACTACTGTTCATCACTTGTTTAAAAAAAATGTATGGGATTTGATGTTTGCTTTGAGGTTAAACGCTGTTTAATATTTTTTGTGGTAACACGGTAAAACTCTAAATTTGTGCTATAGATCCTGCACGAAAAAATGCTAGTTGTACAGAACCCTCAATGCGCGAGTCCGACTCATGCTTGTTTTTTAGGGTTCGCTGATGGGAAAAAATATAAATAAAAGGAATACGAATGTAAACGAAAGTGGCAGCGTTAATTTCTTCCACATAAGAAAAAAAGAGAGCGCAAACAATGGCTCGACTCTAACTAAAATAACGTAGCGCCAAACTACATAAAAATTGTTTAAAAATAAATAAATATTGTCAAAAAAAAAATCAAGGAAAATTTACGCATACATAATATCCACATTTTGAACACAATTTCGCAATGAAATTAGTTAGGATTTCAGTATTACAGAAAAAAAATAGAACAACTTAGAGGTCTTTTCGTAATTAAATTCTATCGAGAAAATTTTATCCCATCGCGTTTTCCTTCGGTGATAATTTTAATCAAATATTCAATGAACGTTACTCAACAATAAATCAGTAGATGTCTTTATAGTTCGGAAAAAATATTTTTTTTCGTTTAAAAAGGAAAAACGGAACCATCATAGGTGTGTCTGTCCTCACAGTACCCAGTGATAATTTTTGCACATCGGTCTTTGGAAAGAGACTCGGCTAATTTAGGCTCTGTAGCACGTTGTCACATACTATAAATATTTGGCGTTTGCCAGTCTTTGTACAGGTGCAGTAGAGGAATATCCACATTTTGAACACAATTTCGCAATGAAATTAGTTAGGATTTCAGTATTACAGGAAAAAAATAGAACAACTTAGAGGTCTTTTCGTAATTAAATTCTATCGAGAAAATTTTATCCCATCGCGTTTTCCTTCGGTGATAATTTTAATCAAATATTCAATAAACGTTACTCAACAATAAATCAGTAGATGTCTTTATAGTTCGGAAAAAATATTTTTTTTCATTTAAAAAGGAAAAACGGAACCATCATAGGTGTGTCTGTCCTCACAGTACCCAGTGATAATTTTTGCACATCGTTCTTTGGAAAGAGACTCGGCTAATTTAGGCTCTGTAGCACGTTGTCACATACTATAAATATTTGGCGTTTGCCAGTCGTTGTACAGGTGCAGTAGAGGACGGTCGCATTTAATTAAACATATATAATATAGAGTTGTTGACACCCCCTACTTTAAATGTCATGTTTAGAAAAAAAAGGAAATCCTTTAAGTAGTCGTATATATAGTATAAATATTTTATGACGAAAGCCGACCGATTAAAAAAATACGAGGGTGACAATGTAAGTCATTATTTTAAGAAAGTTCAAGAGCGAGTCACAAATGCCACTGGAATTTCAAAAAGAAGTTTTACCCTAAAAAAAGGGAGACCAAAAAGCAATTTTATTTAGATATAACCGATTTTGATTTGATTTTACTTAAAATTGAAGGAACTGCCGACAATAAAGTCATCAAAAGATAAATTATCTGAGGCTATTAATTACAATGGGTCTGAAAAGATGCTCAGAAAAATAGATCATAAACTGGGATTTCGGTTCACTAAAATGGAAGACAATCAAAAAGTCCTTATGGAAAAACACGATGTAATTCTCAAAAGAATTAAATCCCTCGACAAAATACACAAAGTCATAATCATAACGTACGAGTTTTTTTTACCGAGTATGTGAAAGTCGAGTGAAGTCAAAGTACTTTATTACTGTAGATATTTACACATACTTAGCAAACGTCATCTTTGCCTCTTCTCTACATTGGACAACTGTGGGAGAAGATGAGCGTAGAATCTCCCATAGATTGATTTTTAGATCTCTTTTAAAAATTGATGGTGCTTAACTAATACATTTTTTTTTTAGTATTATGATTAATAAGCAGGAATAAATAATTACAAAATTATTAACAGCAAGGTCTGCATTGAGCTAGATTAACCCCATAAAGTCCCGTCATTTAAATAATCTTGAACATTGTAATATCCCTTTTCCGACAAAGTCGCTTTCAAATGCTTTTTAAATTGCTCAAATGGCAATTTCAAAATCTCCAGAGATATCTTATTGTAGTAGAGAATGCACTGACCCTTGAAAGAATTGCTAACCATCGCGAGTCTGAACAAGGGCGCACATAGTCTGTGATTATTTCTTAGGTTAATATTACAGCTATCGCTAAGTTTTGAAAATGTTGTAAGGTTCTTGCGTACATATATTATATTTTCGAAAATAAATTGACTAGCTACAGTTAGTATGTCAATTTCTTTAAAAAGTTATCTTAAGGAGTCTGTTTGTTTTAAATTATAAATTGTTCGAATTGATCTTTTCTGTAAAATAAAAATAGTTTGAATATCCGCTGCTTTCCCCCACAACAAGATACCATAGGACATCACACTATGAAAGTAACTAAAATATACTAGCCTAGATGTAGCCACATCCGTGATTTGTCTGATGTTACTAACAGCGTAAGCCGCAGAACTTAATTTACCAGCCAATTTATCTATGTGGGATCCCCACTGCAATTTGTTATCAATGGTTATTCCAAGAAACTTCGTATCATTTACTAATTCTAACGTGCTGTTGTCTAACACTAAACTGGTCTCAACTTGCCTGACGTTTGTGAGAATTTGATATACTTGGTTTTACCAGCGTTTAAGAATAAATTATTAACTGTGAACCAATTCAAGGTTAAAGACATCATCATTAACATCATCAAAATCTTCTTTTTGTCTCTGCTTCATATGGAGATGAATTTAGAGGATCTGTTTTGAGTAAGGGTACATTGGTAAAGAATGTTTCGAAAGCTCGAGCAACATCAGCGTTGGATTTAACAAAATCATCTCCTATAGTTAGGCAGAAATCATTGACCCTTGGTATAACTTTGCCAGTTTCACGATTTATTATTTGCCAAACTGTTTTAATTCTATTATTTGAATTTTGTATTTTTCCTATTGATGTGTAAAGTTTTTTCAGTTCTACAAACCAACTTGAAAGTTTTGAAATATTTTTTAACATTGTCATGAAATTTTCGATCGAAGTCATAGGTCATTTGTTCATCAGGTCATACAAGATTAACTCTACTTTGACGAATTCCAAACGTTGTCCAGTCAATACATTTAGATTTAGCGTTGTAGTCACTCACTTTCTTTAATTTAAAAACTTTATTGAATTCTGTTTGAATAATGTTGAAGACGTCTGAGAAGATTTTGTTTGGGTTCTGTTCATTAAAATCCGGTACTGGCAAAATTATATCTAAGTTTGTCGTTTATGTCTCTAGTCTATGGGATGTGATAATCCTATAAAATGATGGACCAGTCTGATCCTTACTAGAAATTGGTAATGAAACTGTTTGACCACTATGATCGGATGGTAAGCAGTTAATTATATTTTTACTTGTGAATGCACAGTCACAAAAAACGTTATCTAAGCAAGTTTGGCTGGTAAGTGTAAATCTAATCGGCTCTAGAAATACATGATATAAATTAAACGATTTGAATAAAGTTATTAATCGTTGTTTCATTGTTGTTCCTACAGAAAATCTACATTTAGATCGCCACAAATCATTATCCTTTTTTCTGTTATAACATAGTGTAGTGAGGGCTTCCTCCATAATTTTCTCAAATATTTCGAAATTGCCATGGTCTTTTTCATCCCTCGGAGGCTGCAGACACAAACAATTATATGATTATCTAACTCAACACAGGATACCTCTATTTCTTTCAACAGTAAGTGCAAGAATATCTTTCCGTTGTTTCACCTTAATATTATTTTTTACTTAGATCAAAGAACCACCTCTATCAGCAGTCTTTCTATTGTAACAACTGTCAATTTTGTAATTATGTGTTAAAAGAAATCATATTTTCCTTTAACCAGTGTTCTGTAACACAAAAAACAAGGATGTCAATTTTTTTTAAGCAATAATTCTAATACAATTTCTTTGCCAGGTAGCCCCTGGATGTTTTGATGGGTAATTTTTAAGTGGGGCTTACACTTTGACACTTTGGCTCTTGTATGCTAGAGATTACCTCTATTGTCATAAGAACTAATTAATTTAAATTACTTGGAACAGATTCCAATGTTGCATGCAAAGTATGTTTAACCGGTGAATTCCCGATAGGGGTGCATGTCATGTTACTCTTAACATAAGCAGGTTTCTGATTAGTCTGTTCTGTTCTGTTATTGCTCATGGTCTCATACGACGTTTTTCAAGACACTTGTGAGGAAAAAAACAGGTAGGTAAGATATCAGTAAAGTATTCTATATTTTCACAATTAAAACAATTTACGACAAGTTTTATTCGTTGAAAACTGGATGAAAATGTCACGCACATTTTTTTTTCTTTTCGCTCGTTGACTTGACTGCCAGACGCAATGCAAAAACCAAAGAAACAGCCAAATATTAAATTTTATCATAGTAATTTGTATTATTAGTTTAGTATTATTAGTATTAATTAATAATTAAAGTCAATTAATGATATATTTTCCAGCTTAAAAACTCTTTGCTCTCATAACTTGTATAGTTGATCAATTAAAATGGCTTGTGTTTAAACGATTACCAAAAAAATCTAAAATTTACTACCAATAAATTCGAAATGATTGCCAGAATGGGTAATGATCACCAAATTGTGGTTGGATGATCACCCTTTTCTTTTAATGTTTTGTGTACTTAAGTTTATGTTTTAAGTATTTTTTTTTGTTCTTACATCTTCAATCTAACACGAAGGATAAAGGGTGCTCCGCTCGCTCATCCCATTTACCCTTCACCTAAGCTACCGCAGTATTTTGCCCTGATATTTTCTTCAACTTTTGGTGATAATTTATCCATTTTGGGTGAGAAAAAAATATTTTGGTGATCATTTAAATTGTAGCGAATTAAAACTTTATCCACACACGCGTGTACGGTAATATATATTATTACCGCACGCATGTATAATAGAGTAATATGATTCTAAAACCAACGTCATAAGGGTTATGAGGAAGTGTGTTGAAAAAATATTATCTATATGGATGTGTCTTATATGTACATATACATACATCCCACACTAAAAGAAAAACTTGGAGTGATGACAGGAAAAATTAATAAAAAGGTCAACGTTTTCATAGTTATAGTTCATGCAGGGAACGAAAAAGGCTTTGTGCCCAGAGACTTTTTAACGTATAAATCCACGGATACGTCAGGTGATTATCATAAAGAAATGAATATACGAGAAATAGGTAGTCAGTCAATTAATCCCAAATATACCCCCTCGCTCTGTTATAGTAATCGAAAAAGCACCTTATCACAATAAATATGTAAAAAGACCCCCAATTCAACAGTCTTGAGATTCCAGTAGATCCAAAATTGACAAAACCCCAGCTTAACGATATTATATGTCTGGACAAAGAAAGGCTTACAGAATTTTCCGTGGAAAAATTACTAGCCGAACATGGGCACACTGCGTTGTGATTACCACCAATACCACCATATATATCATCCGGATTTTAATCCCATGTAGAATATATGGTTTCAACTAAAACGCTTTGTTGCCGCTAGAAATGTAGGTATAAATTTAAATTCAAAAAAGGAAAAGTAAACATGATCGGGGCTAAAGAATGGAAATAAGTTTGCGATCATGCAGCCAAATGCGAGAATGAATATCGAAGAATTCAACCACATATGGTCGATTACACTAATAGATTCGTAATAATTACGGCTGATAGTGACAGTGATATAGACCTCATTGAGAGCACAGATATCGAAATGGAAAGAATTGAGAATAAAATGGGGTTATTTTGTTTACTATCTATTTTGTTATATTGGATTACTATCTTTTTTGTAGTTGTTGCAGCTCTGTAATTTTCCAAATTGTGTAAATGGTATGTATAAACAACGACTGATTTCTGGACCGGTTAAATAAAAAAATGGTAAACTTATGTATAAATGTGATCCATATTCGTATCGATCCACGATCGTTCGTGTTACGTAAACAAATTAATTTTAAAATTTAAGGAGGCTCCCATACAACAATTCTTTCAACACCGGATAGAAACTAATGAATGCACCTGGTTACCTACATGGAGTGTGAAAGTAACCGCACCAATAACTTTATTAAACAAAATTTTGGAATGTTAAATCCAAACTATTCACTCCATACAATGTACAGTGGTAGGGATGATACGGAACCCTTCTTGCCTGGTTCCTACAGGTACTTGGACGGTTTTTAATTTGTTAACGTCTTCTTTTAGTTTTTAGCTACTTGTATTACCGTAATAAGATTAATAATCTTAAATAACTGAAAGGTTCAACGTGACCACAGATGGCTTGGATAGAATAACCTTATTTCGCCGTCTGGCAGCAAGCCAAACACAATAAATAAACTTGAAATGTAGTTGCAAATTATAGGTAGTTCAAAATTGGAATGTTGTTATTTCCGTACTCAGTATCAAGAGTGGCATACTAGGTCACGGCCAGGCGTTCGCGAACTTTTTACTACCGTCACTAATAGGATATTGTAGAGTAGACATACAATGCTCTCGTCTATTTTTGTTAGTTTCTGTTTTGGCGCATTTCAGATCTAAATCTAGCAAAGAGATATTCGAAAGTCGTTCCTAAGAAACAATTTTGAATATATTTATGAGAACTTTTTCAATTAAATGCGTAGTGGTTGAAATTTTTGGACCAAACCACATTAAAATAAAGTTCACAAGAGCTCACACTGGCTGATTATTGCTATACGTTCAACTCTACTCTTTTACGATATTTTGAGCACCTATTTTTTATGCAAGAACCACAATATCGATATTCCTTTTATATCCCATGAGATAACGCGATTTAGTGAAAAACATCTATTTTTAGTCTTTTAAGGGTTCCTTTAAGAAACAAGGAACCCTTATAGTTACGTCAAGTCTGTCTGTCCGTCCGTCCGTCCGAATGTCACAGCAACTTTATGCAGAAACTATTAGGACAACACATTTGAAGCTTGGTATGTAAATGTATTCCGTGAACTGCTTTACGATTTTTGCATAAAAATTTTAAAATTATAATAATTAAAGGGGGATCCCCATACATGGAACTAAAAAAATAAAAGATTTCATCAAACCTATGATAAATAGAACAAATGACTTAAAGAGATAGACCCTTCCAAAGTGGAAAAATATGTGACCCCCTCTAACTTTTAAGTTTTTTAGTAAGATATAAAACATTTATTAAAAACCGCAAAGATAACTTTGTCATTCATACAAACACTATGAAAAACAAAGCTACAACACAAACCAGTTACATAATTATTTGCTACAACGGAACCCTTCATGGGCGAGTCCGACTCACACTTGGCCATATATTTTTTTCATAAAGTTTTAATTGACATTATGATGTTTTCAAACACTCCTATTGAAGGAAACGCATGTCCTCTAAACATTTGCCCATCAACATATTTTTTTTGTGAATTTGGCCATCATGATAATTTTCAGCAAAGATTAACAACAAACACAGCATTTTACATGCAGGTACATTTCTTCTGGCCTCACACTAGAAAACCCTGTGTCGTGTGAACCACAACCAGCAGATTAGTCACTCCTTTACCTTGCGGGGTGGCAAGGAACAGATGCGCATACCTTGAGCCAGTTATGACGATAAGTTCTTTACCTCACTACAGATAACATATCCTTTACAGAGAGCGACAAAACAGTAGTGGTTCGTCGCGGCAACGAAGAGTTCGGCTTTAGAATCCACGGCAGTAAGCCTGTGGTGGTGTCTGCCATCGAACCTGAGACCCCCGCTGAGACCTCTGGCCTGGAAGTTGGAGACATAGTTATAGCAGTCAATGGTATGTTGATATACTGAATATCTTTGTCAATGCACTTCGAAATATAATTTAAACCATAAACATCTAATTATTGGCGCATTATGCATCGCATTTCCATTTCCGCCACGCTTGTTAAAAGTAACTCATAAATTGCCCTCAGAAATTATGGTAGTTGAAAGGATGCTTGTTTAATTATAAAACACTCTCTCATTTCCAGGCATCAATGTCTTAGATAAATCACATTCGGAGGTTGTAAAAATAGCTCACGCTGGGTCGGAGATTCTAGAGCTAGAGGTAAGTAGTATTACTATTTTCATGTTACATCCGATATAATACAAATAACCAAAGACTTCAAACTACATAAATAGGTGTATTCAGCGAGATTTATTATTGGCTTATACTTAAATAACTGTTTACCAAATAGAGTGAAAAGTAAACAACATAACATTTAAAAAATACCATTAATCTTAATCAAAAAGAAGAAATTATGATAGTTTATTTTCTTCTTTTTTGACTAACTATAACTATGCAGGATTTCATTTATTTAGAATTTAAATTATTCAAACTCTAACTAGAATCAAACCCACCAAAGGTCATTACACAATTTATTAATATAAATTGTGTATTGTAAATGTAATGTAAATAATAATGTAAAGCTTGTTGCGAGATTTACTTATGTAGATGCATATAAAATATGTATTTTGAAAATACATTCTTATTTCTCTCTTAGATTTACTTTGTAAAGATCAAGTTTCATAAGTATTTATCTACACAAGTAAATCGCGCAATATGCTTTTATATCATACAAGGTGACATTTAATGAGCTGAACATATTCTAGGGAATGATAGAACCCTTCATTATGAACAACTTTCCCCAAGAAATATATGGTCGCAAACGAAATAAAATTTTGGTTCCTCCATAGTAACGTGTAATCAGCTGATCGGCGGGCTTATTACGTAAAATTCAGCAATCAGCAGCTATTGCGCAGTGATCGCGCATTCATCGCGCGGTCGTTAGCGATGTGTCATACCAAATTCGTATTATCTAAAGTGATCGGTCGCTAATTGTTTGCTTTCTGCCAGTGTTGCCGCCAGGGCAATCTAGTTTGTGGCTACATAAAAAAGTAAGCAGTTTTGTAAAAAACAAACACTTTCTAAATGTGGCTATAAGTGGCTAAATATCATATTATTCTTTGCAGACTTTCATATTCTATGACTATTGATAATATAATATACTTATCTTAGACAAAGATATGATTTCGGTAAATTATGACAGGACTACTTTGTACAAAACAAACTAGGCTCAATGTAAATAGTAATAACGTAGATTTTCTTTTAATCGAATCTGAATTACGGGAAAATATATAAACATTAATTGGGGAATCCCTCGTCATAGATTACAACTATTATGATGATATGTATTATGTATTACATATGTATTATGATTATCTTCCAAAAGTAATAATCTAAAAACATACCAAAAGTAGCTGGATTCATTTTGGTGGCTAATTATATTGATTATTTTTTGGCTAAAACCGTTGAAAATCCTCTAGATCTAGCCACAAAGTGGCTAAAACGGCAACACTGCTTTCTACTACTTGCAACAACAATGCTGTTTTTAGTTTTGCGATTGCTCGCTAGAGGCAGCACCGCTGACCGTTGGCTACACTCCGCTATTGTCACTTTTGACAGTAGAAATTGCGCAATTTTTGTCGATTGCTTACTGTTTGCAAGATACGTAATAACCCCGCGGGTCAATGTACTGAGGGACAAATATTGTTTTCCTTTGCGACCATGTGTTTCTTGGAGAAAGTTGTTCATAATGTTGGGAACTATCATTCCTCAAGATATGATCAGTTAATTAAATAATAATAATAATTATAATAATTGGACACTATTTTACACACATTGATCTAGCCCCAAACTAGGATTCCCTGTATCTTGGGTACTAGACAACGATACACATACTTATATAGATAAATATTATACTTATATAGATAAACAACCATGACTAGGGTACAAACATCCATTCTCATCAAACAAATATTTGCCCCCACCGGGACTCGAACCCGGGACCCTCGGCTTCGTAGGCAGGGTCACTGACGACTCGGCCATTCGGGTCGTCAAATGTCACCTGTATATAAATTGTACTACAAATAAATAAATAAACTACCTCCTTTTATGAGAGTGGTAAATTATTTCATAAAAACTTTCGAAAAAAACTGTTGCAATCATTGCTAAGTACCCTAGAAGAAATAAGGATCACTATTGTAATGAGAATTCAAAAATAAATATGTTGTTTCCGACTGGTTGCAACGAAATTTTCGCTATATGATAAAATGCTACAGTTTATATATAGCCATGTAGTTTATATAGAGTCCATACAAAAGTGACCCTTCACTTTTTTGCAAAGATCGCCATGGTTTTTTTTTATATAAAGTTTTTGTAAAACAATTTGTCGTGGTGGAGAGCTCATAATACATAATACACGGAAGTTTTTTAATCAATTTGTACACTCAGTTCAAAGCAATTTTTTGACAAAATGGCTGTTATAAAATTGAAAATTTGTTAGTTTCCACATCACATGAGTGGGGGCAGGGCTGGGGCTCACGATGGGCTTACTAATTAATATTTTTTTTACTTAATGTTATCTACAGAATTATTGATGTATTAGCTAACGAACTACATTAAAAAAGTACCCAAAGGTACGTAATCAATTAATTATTGTTTTTTTGGGAAATAAATATTTTATGTACACACGTATCATAAACCCTCTTTACTGCGTTCAAAAACCGCACGTTACGATCAGCATTATGTTAAACTACGTGGTAAAAACTCGTTTCGTATCTGGAAAACTACACATTATGGTCATTATGTGTAGTTTTTCTACATATAATGACATTCAAATTTCGAACGCCGACGCCCGCCTGCATGCCGCCCCAAGTTTGTCTGTGAAGTTGGTACTAACATTCAAATTTCGAACGCCGACGCCCGAAGTTGGTGCTACAGAACAGTTCCTGAACACATCAAAGAGAGCTTATGATATGTGTGTAGTTAAACTAGTGAATGTACCTGTACATAATTAGGAAATTAAAACTCTCGAGTGATATAACCACTAAGGCACTAATACTCGAGAGTGAGTGTAACCCACTCTCGAGTATTAGTGCCCTCATTATGTAGCAGTCACATAAACTACTATTAATGTAAAAACCTTAATGAATCGTTACCATTAACACCCGTATAAATTAGTATGTTATTAATAGCAAATTCTGATTTCTCGATGGATTTGTACGGATTTCCATTATTTTATTACAAAAACTTAAATAGAAATATGTTGCAGGTCGCGCGAACATGCGAAGTCGTAGCCTCCCTCGCCCACGAAGGTGGACCAGCAGCCTTATACTCCGGATACCTCTGGAGAGCTGCCCCGATCAGGCCTCATCACCCTCCGAGGTGGACACGGCGCTGGTTCGTGCTGAAGAGAGACAACTGCCTTTATTACTACAAGACGGATTCTGTAAGTGGGATTTTAGGATTTGGCTTGTTGAAAAAACATACTGAAATTCTGATAACCTATAGTAAAAAAAAAACCGATTACGTGCGAGGCCGTTCCGTACCACCGTACAATGGCAGGGATGGTGTGGATTAAATAGTTTGGATTTTACATAGCAAAATGTTTGTTTACAAAGTTATTGGTGCGGCTACCACACTCCATGTACGTAACCAGGTGCATTAATAAGTTTGTATGTTTTATTGAAAGAATTGTTGTATGGGCGCCCCCTTAAATAATGTTTTTTATTCTGTTTTTAAGTATTTGTTGTTATAGCGGCAACAGAAATACATCATCTGTGAAAATTTCATCTGTCTAACTATCACGGTTCATGAGATACAGCCTGGTGACAGACGGACGGACGGACGGACGCACGGACGGACAGCGGAGGCTTAGTAACAGGGTCCCATTTGGCACCATTCGGGTACGACAGCCTAAAAACCAGGACCATGTAAAATTTCAATATCAGATTGCGTTTAATACAACAATCTTAGCAAACAAATTGGCAAAATTAATGCAGATTTTTTTATCTCCGGGGTGTACGACACTTCCCCGCGGCGCTGAAAGTATACAGTTAGCAAGAAAACAATACATCACATGTTTTTTTTTAAACTGTAAATCACCACGCTTCGGGACACTTTCCCGTGGGGAGGTGACGCACATATATTTTACTTCGCTCTATAGCTTACAAATCCCGATTTATAAAATAACAATTTTTTCCATACACTGCAATCTAAAAATCTATTAGTTTATTAGTTAGCAAAAGTAAGAGGAAAACTTTATAAGTATTTTATTCACCTTTAAAAAACAATGTTGTTTCTTTTCTCGGCCAAGCTCTCTGGCCTGTGACCTGTGATGCTAAAGCCTTGACTACGTCATTAAAATCGTCATATTCAAACTTTTTTCAGAGCATCCACCCAGTAGGAGCACTAATGTTGATCAACTACCAGCTAACAGAGGAAGACAGTGGCAGAGCCCATGGATTCCGACTCCATCGCGGTGGAGGCATCAGACTGTCCCTAGCGGCTGACACTGCAGAAGCATCCGCTAGATGGCAGGCTGTGCTGGCCCATGCCATTGATGCTAGTAATCAGGTAAATGTACACATAGTAACAAACACGATATTTTGTATGGAGTCCCCGAAGATATTGTTTTGTAACCAAAGGTTTTTTTTTGGTATCCTAATTACCATTGTTATACCCTATTTACGGTGTAAGTAACTCATAAACCGCTTACTTTTTGTTCCATTGTATGAGTATTTTATTTACCCTTTTATTTTCACTACAGAAATCAGATGTTTGTAAGGTAAGGCTTTTTCAGATCTGCCATCTTTGTAGACGTAGCTCCATCTAACGGTGCAACTCAAGATCACGTGTCTTCCCCTTCTCGCTCGGAACAGCACTTGTTATCGCGGCCCTTTCTCGAACAGACGAATCTCATTTGCTGCAACACGAACATTTTCAACATTGGTGAAGATGGCGCTGTTGCGGAAATGTTTATAAGAAAATTCTTGAACTTTCCATTCCAACCTTTATAGATACAATACTTGCGTTTCTTAAACCGAACTTTACCGTTTTGAATCAATTATCATAGCGTAAACATGACCGTGCTCGTAGGGTGAATTTGTCATTTTTCCTCCAGTCTAGCCTTACAATATAGTTAAGGCTGACAAAGCTGCATAAATACCTGCTTTGATATCGTTCTATAGAGGCTCAATTACGAAACAATATTTCTGTACTCTATTACGGCATTACATCACCATGCTTTTTCATGCAATTCCGGTTTTACGGTTATCGTAACGTTATTACTTAGATCAACTGCAGCCACAAGTTGCGCCTCATCCTCAAAGTTTTGGTTTCCAACTTCAACTTATAAGATGATAATCGGAATGACAAAGCTTCCTGGATTACCATACCATTCCAATGGCTTCTAATAGAAAATAATAATCATAACATCATATCAGAGCGTTTCTGCTGGACTACGCCACAGATTGTGATCCACCATGCCCTTTCCAGTTACTTCCAGTTTAATCTGGCTTTACATTAATTATATTGTCGACCACCTCTGTGGTGCTGCAGTTGTGGCTCTGCCCGAGAGGTCCGGGGTTCGATCCCCGGCTGGGGATAAGGAAAAAAATAACCCGAGGTCTTGGATGTTTATATGTGTATGGCGTCGCTGTTTCTGGTTCCCACGGCACAGGGTATCCTAGTGTGGGGCCAGAAGCAATGTAAGTGCCTGTATTTAAATGTTAATATACAATATATTTGAAAAGTAACTCAATTTCAACTATATCTATGTCCACAGCGCGATGGTTGGCTAGAAGTTACCATGCGCAATATGAAGCTGCCGCCATCTTCCATACCACGGCCTGACTGCTTTGGCTACCTCATGAAATTAGGCTCCAAATGGAAGTCCTGGTCCAAACGATACTGCGTGCTCAAGGATGCATGCCTATACTTTTACAATGACGGGAATACTAAGAGTGCTTTTGGTGAGTTTCAAAGATACTGATACCTATTTCAAAGGAATGATTACTATGAGTATGACTTATACAATAAATCCGAGATCTTCTGTAGACAACTATTACGGCTTTACCGATTGCATCTAGTATACAAGTTTTTGGTATCCAAATTATAAAATAAACAATCATTTTTTCAAATCACGAACGTTAATTTCATCACGTGATATCGCTGAACCTTAAAAAAGTTCGTACATTTTCAACCCAGAAGCTAAGTACTTGCTTCATAGAATATGAATATATCGGGTGTAGGTGTGCTGATAGAGAAAATAAATGTTTACTCTATTCTATTCTAATACAAAATGTCTTGAATTTGATTACAACACAAGAACCTTTTCAAGGTCTTGACTAAGTAATAAACTGGTCAATCATCAGAACAAACTGGTTTGAGTTACCTTTGAATGACTCCACATATAAAACTCTGACCTCGTCAAACTAAAGTTTAGGGTCCATAACTGTAAAATTACTATGATAGTCTTAAATAAATTTTTGGTATTAGGTAAATAGTACAGTCATTTAGTATTTTTACCTGGAAAGTTTTCCGGGAGTTTTGAAATTGCCAAATTTCAAAACTCCCGGAAAACTTTCCAGGTAACCTCTATTTTTTCGACCAAATGACTGTACTAAAAATGAAGCCCATTATAGAGTATTGGATGGAAGGGAAACGGTTGCCATGGGAATGTTGTTTTAGATCCTAAGCTGAATCGCTAATAAGGTAAGGTGGTAAGCAAGCCTCCTGGGACCCTATTCTGTAATCGAAAACGCCTAGCGACAGCGTATTGAACAGCGCAAAATGCCATATTTAGTTTGACTCTTAAAAACGGCATTTAGCGCCCTTCGGAGCAATCAATGTGCTATCGCTATGTGTTTCCCATGAGAGAAATGGGGCCCTGTTTATCGGAATGTATCTTATTTCATTGGATGACAGTCGTTTAACAGATATATCAAATTTCCCTTAAGCTGAAAACCGATGGATAATTGGCCATGTTAAAAAAACCTAACCATTTCAAGATAATTGTGTTCCTAACTCAATTCCGTTATTCTCATCAAAACATATTACAGGATTACTAAATTATCCTTAAAAACATAATGTAAATACTTGATATGTCCTCTACGCCGTATTTTGTTCTAAATCTCTTTGCCGTTAAGTTGGCTGTTCTGTAATACTGTCAAGTATCAACAGTCAGTAACGTATGTATGTCAGTCGGTAACGCAGCTGTCAGTCGGAACTTAAATAAATATTGATATTATAGTTTTTAGTTTTATATTCGGAAACAACCAGCCTCAAGTACAACCGTTCCAAAACTGTGAGCAAGTGACGCCACGAGAGTTTTATTTTAAGAATTATTAAAAAAAAAATAGTCATCTATTAATCGAAATATTCAAATGCGTTTCTTAAAATAGGCTTAGTTATCATAAAATAAAATAAAAATAGTACATATATTTTTTTGCATGGCCCATTAAATTACGGCTGGTATTTAATCGCACATCAAAAATGCTGATTTGCACAGCAAAAACGGATCAGCAAAAAAAACCTTTTTATGTTTTAAATATTTTATGTGTACTCAAGTTTATGTTTTAAGTATTTTTTGTTGTTCTTGCACGTTCAACCTAACACGAAGGATAAAGGGGGCTTCGCTTCGCTCACTCCCTTTACCCTTCACCTAAGCTACCGCAGCATTTTGCCCTGATATTTGCTGTGCAAATCATAATTTTTGATGTGCCGTTTAATATTTCCCTTAAATTACTGGCTAAACTTCGGCTCTGTTTGGGAAAACGAGTGACACTTCATTTGTTCAGATTCTGAATAATAATCAGAAATCAGAAGTCTTCTGTTACATTATCAAAAAATCTACAGCCTAATTTATGATACTCATGATTTGCTGACATTAGGTAATTGAATTTGTGGTGAGCAAAAAGAATTGAATACATTGATGGTCGATTCCTAATTCAAAACAAACACCTAACGTACTCGTTTAACAAAGTTACTTTTATCTAAATCCAGGTATGGCCTGTCTTCATGGCTACAGGGTGCAGCAAGGTCCGGGAGGCAAGAAATACGCATTTGAAGTTACGCCAACAGAACCAAAGCAGAGACATTTCATCTTCCATACAGAATCTGAGATGGATAAGAAACGGTTAGTGTCGTATCGAAATCACGAAACCACGAACATCGGTCTATCGAAGCAAGAGAGTTTGGCTGAACTAATACTTATTGATTTATAGGGCCTCTAACACCTCAATACTAAGTCGAAGCTATAACAGGATGAGAAGTTACTGGATTTACTGGATTAGTAAATCGTCCATACCCCGAATCGTTGCTTACATTAGCACTACGCTGATGCTGATGACATTTTAACTGACGCATTTGCATATAAATTAAAATAGTAAATTGTTCTGTTATAGATGGATGGCAGCTTTGGAGTACTCCATAGATAGATGGATGAAGGCCGGCTGAGATTACCCGAAACTTTTCTCTGAAAGCTCTGAAGATATATAGAATTATTTACCATACCTTTTATACATATTGTGTTACCATTTCCATAAAATACATTAGTATTTTCGCTTCTGTGCAATCCTTTTTTTTGCGTTTTATCTTTATTCTAGAGTTATAATTGTTTATACGCATTAACATACGACAATTACGTCCTAAGGTTATATATATACATTTTATAGTTACCATATGCCCGTCCTAGTACCAACGATGAAAAACAAAGTTTTTCGAGTAGGTAGATATACATAGATATCTACCTACAATAAAGTATGATAATATAGCAATCGGATTTTATTCTGATGAAATGCGTTATTTTTTAAAAGTACTTTTTCTCTCAAAACACAACATTTTGGTTACAGATTTCCAGTGCTTATTCTCGTCGGTAGGACATGCGTTTCAGTAATGCCACGATGAACGCTTTGATTGATTCTGAATTTTAATAAAGTTATAATGCGCGGCGTATAAGTTGGACCAAAATGGCGGCGTCTGCGCAGGTAAAAATGACTGTTTTAGATACATTTTACCCTGCGCAGACGCCACTATTTTGGTCCAACTTACACGCCGGGTAGTGTCGATGATTTGAATCTTTCGTTTTCTCACTCGCAAATCACTTAACCGTTCGTAAAATCTTAGGATTGATCCTGAATGTTGATAGAAATAATGAATCTATACAAAATGGTGCAGCGCTATTCTAAAAATAGTAGATATAAACCAATACCCATTTAATAATGTTGTAAGATAAATAGTTAGAACATGGTACTAGCAAGATACTGCCGTGAATAACTCTGTAGAAGAAAATGACTCAAAAGTAGCAAAGACTGTAGAGATGTCTGATGTAGATGTTCAAAGTGTAATTTTATTTCGTCACTGTGATGTCGATTCTCGTTTATATTCACGAACGCCAATATACTAAAAAAACGGCGCAGTTTTAATGTCAAATGAACATGGGCTTCAGCAGCAGGGCAGGAGCAGTGCGATAGCAGCGCGGCCGCCACACTGAAACAACAGCGAGGCCTTTCGTATTTGGCGTAACGTGCTTCAGTTTCTTGTATTTGAACTCCGCCCTGCTACCGACCTGCTCCTGTCCTGCATATGGTGTGCCGAAGCCTTTATGGTGTCGTCGCTATTTGGTTAGCCCTCTGCACCTCCGCGCCTACCCTACTTCAACCCTAAAAACGAACATTGTTGAATCCATGCTACCGACTTCTCCTGTCTTACATGCCCAAGGAGGTTATGGTGCCGTCGCCATTTGATTAAAATAAAGCATCGTCGGAAACGTTTAACGAAAGTCAGCCATTTCAGAGTCAACTTAGCCAAAATAAGAATAGGTTGCTATATGTCACTTTCTGTCCTATTGCGCAAGTTAGGTAGTGTTAGGCTTTATGTAAAACCTGGAGCCGAAAGAAGCAGAGTGGAGAGTGACGATTCCATGGTGCAAGGCCAAACCGTCTTGTGTTCATCATTTGTACGTTTAGGCAACTCGTTAAGCGTTTCGATAAGTCATTTGTCCGATGGACCTTTGGCCATTTGATTGAATTTGGCTTGGCTTTTGACTAAGTGCCTAATTAATCCAAATGGTCGCGACAACTCTTGTTTCATTATTAGTATGGGGTAGCCAGAGCGAGTACGGCCTTCCATGCCAACTTTTCTTTCACCGGCCACTTTTGATTATTTCATACAAATATAACTTATTTTACTTTACTAGTTAGATTATGTACTTTGTGCCTAATTTCCTACGATGCCTTCTTTATCAACATTTCATTTCTGTACACCAACTTTAATAAAATCGCTTGTTCTTAAGCCTACTATTTGTAAATTATATAATATAATATTCATACACCATTTTACTGGTAGGACATAGCGGTAATCTAATTTCTTTAAGACCTGTGTATTAATGTAACCTATGTTCATGAAATAAACAATTCTATTCTATTCTATTCTATTCTATTCTATTCTAAAGTCAATTTGATAAGTACTAAAGTATTTTGTTCAAGAAGTATTTTATTCCTTGCCACACTAAGCCAGCGTGGTGGAGTTAGGCTCGATCTTACTCTTATTTGAGTAAAGTTCACCTCGGTGACATTAATGGACTATATATACAAAATAGATGCAACAGCTTAGAAAGAAAGAAAGAAAGAAAGAAAGATATTTATTGTATATACACACAAACAAATAAACACACATTACATAAATAAAACACAATGTTAGTAAAAAAGATACTTTTTAGAAACTGTCAAAACGGTAATATGGAATACTAGCATGTGACGTCATAGTCAAATGCTGTCTTATTAGCAAAAAAATGTAAACAATTACTTCTACTAATGTAAACAAACTAAGCATGAAATTAAAATAAACGGCCAAGTGGAAATCGTACTTGCGCATAGAGGGTTCCGCACAAATCGAATTTACTCTATCTTCATAACAATTTAAAAAAAACATAATTTCTTTGTTGTTCTGCAATAATAGATTTAGAAAAGTTATGAGATAAAATGTGTACAAAGGTGAGCTTTATTTGTTTGTTCTGTAAAGCCTTGCATATTGCCAAATAACATGATTCTAGGACAAAGTGAAGTATCCTAGGTTTTTATTTCTTTGCGAGTATCAAGAAAATTCAGCAAAATTTTGACATTTGTAACGTTGACCGATATGTTTTTTTTTTCACAACTTCTTTAGGTAAGATACCTGCGTAATCAATATTATTTTCAACTTGGTACCTCCACGCGTTGCTGAGAAAAAGGGTCTAGTACGGACAGAAGGACAGACAGATTTACAGTCTTCGGATATTTCCCTTTAATTGTGCTTTAATACATTTTTGCTTTGTGCCAATTTATATAATTCTAGTTCAACGGGAAGTACCTAAAGGTTTTGATTCCCTTGTGAATATCAAGCCATTTCAGTAAAATTATGACTTATATTGCGGTATCTCTTGATCGCGTTAACCTAAACGTTTGATTGTTTCACAACCTCAAGAAATTATACAGACTTGAATAATCTATATTTTTCCAAAAATACACTTCCACGCGTTCCTGAGTGAAAGGGTTTCTTTTTTCCTTTTAACTACTAAAAAACCGAGGTTAGTTGGGAGACATCGCGATTTTGAACCCTATGCCATGGTAGTAAAATTTAAAACCTATAACGGAAAAGTGGCCGGTTAAAACTGAGGGGCTAAGGTATGGAACCCTAAAAACCAAAGGACATTGTTTAATCCCTCTGAAATTTATTTTATATTAATGTACTTTTCATTGGCATAATTTGTATGGTTTTTATGACACTTTCAAACGGGCATTAATTGTTAGGGAAGATTATTTAAAAAATTGAATTTTTGCTCTAGTCTATGTCAAAGATGGCAACAAAATCCTTTTATGTATAGTTCAGTTCTCTAAGTTGGCAAGGTGTTATTATCTTATAATAAAAAAAAAAACGAAAGATAGCATAGAGAAATAAAAATACCCGTAAATTTAAAATACTTATAGTTGGCATGTCCGGATATTTTTTTTAACAAACAAAATTAGCATTGAAAGGAATGTTGGCATGGAAGACCGTTCCCTCCTTCCTTTTTAGGAGTCCATTGGATTATTTATTTATTTGTATTGTTTAATCGAATCGGTTGTTTGTACGGAGGCATGTCATATTATCACAGTTCTGACTTTAACAAGACAAGAAATCTTCATCGATTTGGAAGAATGCGACTACGACTTCAAAATTTAATAGAACCCAACAACATATAATTGTCACCGTTAGATAGTATCGACAGATAGTAAACCAGACCGACAGGGTTTAGAATTTACGTCTATTTTGTTCTTATATGTCAACCTAACGAGAAGACTATTCGGGGGCTTCGCTGCTCTTTGATTCTCTAGTCTTCACCTAAGCTACCGCAGTGTTTGCTCTGGTATTTTAGCCGTTAGTTTATCAACTAACGCGTCATGTAGTAAGCAGTATGCTAAAGTTTACTATCTGTCGATAGTTGACCAACTGACGAGAAAAAAAACGTTAGTTTATCAACTAACTATTTGACAATCTTACGGTGACATATACAACTAATTTATTTAGGACATAGATACCTTTTAAAACATATATTTAAAGTTATGTATTCAAAATAGTGATAAATATTATTTATGCTATTCCCTCTCATGGGGATTTTCATCAAAATACATTTTACATAATTGTTAATCATCTTAAAAACACTTTATTCATATAAAATTACTATCGCACAGTATGTTAAAGTTATTGTAACGTAAATGTCTCCCTTAGAAAGTGGTCCATACTAGGTGACTTAATCTAGAGTAATAAATAAAATACCTAATATCGTAACAAAGCGGCATTTACAAGATGTACATAAACGTAAAAGCTCAAAATATATAAAACGAGAAAAGTAAAAGACTTGAATTTAAAAAAAGAAAATGTTGATAAAATGTCTAGTGCTTACGGTATATTAGCCTTGTAAATTAGTATTTGAATTTTAAACTTATGCGGTGCAAAATGCAAAACAATTTTGCACAGTAATATTAATAGATGTAGGTAACATTTCTATAATAATGTTTAAGTGAGTGTATGATGTTAAAACAACAATGTAGGTATTTTAACTTGTGTTCATTCATATCTAGTACGAGAGTGTTGATAAAAAGATTATTGTAACGTATTTCTCAATTTTGATGTTGTCAGTTTGAAGATTAACATTATTGAGTTCGTATGTGACAAGCTAAAACAAATTTAATAATTGTCGGAGACTTATACACATAGGTATTTAATTTTTCTAAAAGTATATATGCCTAAGTGCAGTGCAGAAGCCAAAATATTAGACATAGTTATTTAGTTGTGCCAAGAATTGTTTAGTATAATATGCAATATCTATGAATTTTATTAAATTGTAGTAAAATCTGATAAAGTAACTATTATTATAATCCATCGGGTTGATGATGCCTACAAATTTGTTTATTAATTGTTGCGTAATTTAAATAAATCGAGTCTACGTGTAGATGTTTTTTAAATATAATATGACTGTATCGATAGATTTAGCTGTAATAAAGATTACAAAAATCGGTATGCCTTTAATTTAAAGTCTAGTCATGTCACAGATACTATAATACTATACAGTATTGGTCAGCATTGGTCATGTACACAAATAATGGTAATAGATGAAGAACAGTAAAATAGCTAATGATGACCATTGGGCTCTAAAAAAATAAAAACAAAAACTACTGCATCTCCTGTATATGCTTATATACCATCAGTCCGAAATGCGGAATCCCACAAAAACCGGCGACATCCACCGTTTTTTATCGCGTTCAAATTAAAACACAATGAAAGGCTTCGGCGGTGGCGGCGGCGGGGTGTGCGGGGCGCGGGGTGGCCACGGGAGCTACTGCCTCTGATGCAGGCGCAGTAGTACGCGCGCTCTACTCCCACCAGCCGCGCGCCACCTGCGCACACGCAGCGCCCCCACCAACCAACTAGCAGCCATTACTGAAAACTCACCAGTGGAGCTACCTCTATAGAAGAATACAGTTAACACTGACGACTGACTGAATTAGACTGAGCTTGGAATATAAAATACAGTGTCGAACTGACATGTGGATTACAGTGATCAGACCAGAATCTAGGAAGTGAAGTACAGTGTGGTGATAATTGCCTCGTGACAGTATAATAACTTTTCGCTCACAGTTGTGCCTATTAACTGTTTTATGGGCTGTGCAGTGCGTCTATTGTTGTGTGCGCGTCCACTAATCTCTTATTCACCTGTCAGGACGCCACCGAGTGCGGTTGGACCGTGAAATGTGACAAAAAATTGCAATAGCTGCCTGCTGTAAGGGTTGGACCGTTTGTAAACTTTGCGGGTTGCTACCTGACTACTGAGGGAGGGTTGACGTCCGTGGATCCATCGGGCGAGCACTCGCCTTGTGAGTTCCCCATGAGTTGTTTTTATCGGGTTATGGGTAATTTAATACAACGGATGTGGAATAAATTGGGTAGGCAGGGTGCGCATCGACGCTACCTGTTTTGTTATCTGGTCATGTGCTTGATGGATGCGTTTTGAGGTTCCTTTAATATGCATGTTTGTTATTGTTTCAAGAAGGGTGGAGCAGATGCGGCTTCTTAGAAAAAATGGAACAATTCTGGGAGGCAACGGTTCTGTGGTTAATGCCACTGGTTCGCTCCTATTGTTCTGAGATGTTGGTGTTATTTTTAATGTTTGTTTAATGTTTCCTGCCACTGTGTTTCGCAGCAATTAAGACTACATTGTTTTCTTACGGATAAAGATTTATTTGTTTTTGAGACCTCACAGTAATTAAAGTTAAATGATAAGATCTATTAATCAAGATGGGTGGAACTTTTCAAATAGTACCTAAATGAGAATGAATATTGAAGAAGTGCTACAGACACAGTTAGAGAACAAATATGGCATATAATTTTGACGAACATGTTTTAGTTTGATTAGTTACCTAGATCTGGGTCTGATAAAACCAGAGTTAAAAATTATATGGTTAATAGTGTAGATTTAGGTACACGTACACCGCATAACATGAAACAAAAAATAATAAAGCATATACCTATTAACTCAAAAAATAACCCACCGAAACATTTAATTAATACCAAAAAATATCAAGGAAGGTAACTTCTATGAAGCAGAAGCGGAATTTCTAAACAATTTAGTAGTTTATCTATACAATCAAATAATAAGATAATAGTTTAATCTTATCACGGTAAATACGCCTTGGCTAGAGCAATAAAAACACAATTGGTTTGTTAGTTAGGTAGATGGGTATAATCTTCGATATTCACTGAGGCGAATTGAGTAGTTATAACTATATCTAGTCTAGGAAGTAGATATTTACATAAATAAGTCAAGAAGTGAACACAAATATTAATTATACCTTGTTATCTTTCTTCCCCAAATAGTTATTAAATGTCCTAAAGCCAAACACATAATGATACATCCCATGTAACTATTTTGATTTATTTCTGATCCAAAAAAATCCAACGTCTACTCCCACTCAGTCATGTTATTATTATTTTATCTAGTAATAATATTTCAAGAATCCGTTCATGGTCTTCACGTTAATATCGATTGAGGCACTCTCCGACCAACACGAAATAAAAAATATACCAATATTACCCATCTCTTTGGAACTTGTTAAATGGTCGATATCCAATCATCCCAGAGCAGGCGAGAAGGAACACTTCAAGAAACTCACAAGAGTAATAGAGACACCATGATGGAAGGCTTTAAAGGTAGAATGAACAATGTCAAAGCGTTTTATCATCTTTCCTCGATTAGGTAGTTTTTGATATTAAATCTTTTCCTAAACACCACTGTTAGATTTTTCCACTAAATTTCTATGGAAAGAGCGATGTTGTCTTTCCTGAACCAGACCATATAGTAGAAAAAGACATAAACTAAGCTCCGGAAACCTTATGCAAACATTACCCTTTAGTGAAACGTCAATTTTACGGTCGCATTTAATGAAGATGTTCATTTCGGTTCAAAATAGACTGAACAGTCGTAAATCTCAGACTGCTGTCTATTCTAGGCACTGCCACGACACGTTCTAGTGATTGCATTTGTTTATGTTAGTTAGTTGATTAAGATGATTTTTAAAATTTTCTGGAATATGATTAAGCATATATTGGCAATTTAAGAATCTTGCATGTTATTAATTGCATGTATTCTTCACCATTAATAGTTAGTTGTAACTTGTAAGGGTGATTCCTTTCTGAATCAAATTATAGGCACGCTCAATGCCCGTGAGAATCAATCTAATATGCTTTTAGAGCATCACTTGATTTGTCACTAACTTGTGATATCTTCTTAGAAGGTGTAGGTGTAGGTGTCAATACTAATTTGTATTCCTGCCCCGACAAATCCGTGTAGGTATGACGAAATGTAGAGCTACTTAATTATGTTTCTCGTTCCATAAATCATAATACACATTAGGTGTCTGCATATCAAGTAGCGGCATGTGCTTTGAAGGATATTACTTACGTACAAATGTCAGTCTGATTTTATGGTAGCGGTTGAATTAGCTAACTTATGAAATGGTTTCACTTGATTCCAGATATTACATGAGTCGTCATGGCTGACAATGGAGGAGCCGTCGTGCCCAGGGTGTCGACACCAAGGCCTATTCCTGATGCCGCAGTCACTGCTCCCCTCCGCTCCAGACATGAACAATTCCTCGCCAACTCAGCCGACCGAACTGGCCAGTCTCGACCATCCTCGAGCGGCAGGAACTCGGGAAACTTTGACTCTCCACCATTACCCTACCACCGACAGATGACAACTGGCTCCTTACTTAATTCAACGCATAGAGAATCATCCGCATTTGTGCCGGTTGTACCCACTAGAGCCATTCACCCTGTTCTGTATCCTAATGAAATGCATCCAGCGTTGATGCCGTCTGAGATAATGGAAAGAGAAAGAATGATGGATCGGGAGCGGTCCGATAACACAGCAAAAGGATCGCCTGATAGAGCACCAGGAAACTTTTCTAAGAGAAACTCCTTTGACTTAATGGCAATGATGGTAGAAAAGAGAAAAGAAGTAGCTCTTCGGGAAGCGGCAGCAGCCATGTTGTTACCTCATCATAGAGCGTCTTCTATGGACGGAATGATGTCCGATGGCTCGGCTCAGCCTCCAATATACGGGCCTCCAAGCGCTTTTTTAGGAGCACCCGGTCCATCCCCAACTGCTGCTGGTACCTTCACGTTTCCTGGAGCAGGATTATTCCCACCTGGGGCTGGTCCTCATCAAATGCATCCCCATCTAGACAGACGACTTTTACGAGCCCCAGGCCGCGCTTCAAGACCGAAAAAACAATTTATTTGTAAATTCTGCAACCGGCAGTTTACTAAATCATACAACCTGCTGATCCACGAAAGAACTCATACGGATGAGAGGCCCTACTCTTGTGACATTTGTGGGAAAGCATTCCGGAGGCAAGACCACTTGCGAGACCACAGGTAAGCGGCTAACATCAATCACTGATTATGGTTAGATAGTCTCTTACACTTAAATTGCACCTGTTCAGATTATTATTTGGTTCCCTGCACATTTTAATTTTCTGCAGCGTTGATCGTAGACCGGTATAAATAATATCTAATTTATATGCACGTAATGGGCAACGGGTGTAACTCAAGTTGCAGATGCCAAGTCAAGTGTAGCTGCATCCGCTGCGCTACTTGGAAACGTGTATTTATACAGTAATGGTTACCGATCTACGGAAGCTTCTAAGAATTTACTTTATTTTTACTTTACGTAATGAATATAACCTAACACTCGTTTGAAATACCATACAACTGATGCTTGAATCAACTATCCCTAAGAGTTACAATATATACCTAGGCCCTTATATACACTAGTGTATGACTTAAACTTATGTTGTTGCAATATCCTAAGATTTTCCTCCTGGCACATTGGTTGATAGAATTTTAAAGTTTGAGTAATAGCGTCATGGCCAAAGATTACTGGCCACGATCGTTCTTTTTTGCTACAGATCATCAAATTTTGAGCTCTGCATGGTCTTATAGCTAATCGTTCTCAGTTTTGAAACATAACCGTTTTTCCTTAATAACACCTTAATAACAACGGATAATACAAAATCGATCTGTTTCGACATTATAATTGGTGCTTCCATCGAGATCAGTAATTGTAAAGTTTTAGCTCACACCGAAGATTTGCGGGGATGTAGATCTAGAATCATATCGAATTCAGATGAGTGATTCTTTACAACATCTTTTTTCATAGTCTTCCTTATGAAGCCTTACTTAAAAAATAAGCCTTTCTTAACTTACTATATGTACTTACATTTCAAAAGCATAATCACCAAGCCGACCCGAGACCATGACTCAAAAGTCCAAGTCAGGACTTAGTACTTTTTGATTACTCCAAATCCGAAATGCCGCGCCGAGGTTTCGTCTCACATTAGTTCCATACAAGTTATTTTTTTTTCGTTGGCTCGTAATTAGTTTAAATTCTGATGACTCATCTGTTTCTATTGGTGTTTTGGAGTCGCTTGGTAGAGAGGAATGGGTATGGTCGGCAGCAAAAGAATCTAGAAATAAAGTTTAATCTGCAATATTTTATTGAGCCATACTTTGATAAGGCCTTATTGGACAGTCAGGAAGTTATTTCACAACTGTTATCAATAAATCTTTTTATTAAGGGCTATGTCGCCATATCCTCTATAGTTCTAAGTAAGTTTTCACTTTGAGTGTTTTTTTGGTCACAAGTTATGTCTTCTCCAATTTGCGTCTTATTGGACACCATCTGGCTGGCCTGCATCTCCATTGCTTTTAAAAGTACCCGCGAGTACTCTGCGCTATCATTCCGAACCCGAACCCAATTAAATAACCTAAAAAACTGATCGACAAAATACGGTTGGTATATTTTAGAATGTGGAGAAGCTGTTTGAGTAGTTTCTAATCCCATGTCAGGATTGATTGCCGGAGGGGAAACAGGAAATCGCGAAGAGCTGAAGCGCAGAGCCTTGCGTCACATATATCATAGTGCTGCGCAGTCTTTATAGACCCTGATTGTCGATATCTTGGATGACGTTGAAACTTACACTTACTTACTTGTGTACTTCAATATACTTTATTGCACGGAAATAATGGGTAAACATTCATCAACACTTATGCGCAAAGGAGAGCTTATCTCTAAAACTAGATTTCTTCCACCAAACCTTGGCAGGATAGGACAGTCTATTGCTAGTAAGGGCATTCGTTTTTTTGAAATGGCATCGGCTTCTTCATTAATACGTAAGGATAAAATTCAATAATCATTCTCAAGCACGAGATTTAGCTAGAAAAGTTCTGGAAAATTGTGTCATTGAACGGAAAATATATTTTGATAAACATGTTCAGAAAATTAATACCCAGTAGTATCAAATGATATCATCATCATTATCAATCAGCCCACATTCACCCAATGCTGGGTACAGGCCTCTTGTTTACCACGCCATCTATATTTCTATTCTTATATCATCAAATGATAGAGGAATAGAAAAAGAGTCGGAAGCTTTTATCGAATTCGAAGTAACCAATTACGAACGAATATTCCTTAAAATGTGTTTCTTGCGATGATAGTTTAGGTACTTTAATAACTCATAATTTCCTTATTACACACAACTCATAAAAACCGGCCAAGTGCGAGTTGGACTCGCGCACGAAGGGTTCCGTACCATTATCTAATAAAACGGCAAAAAAATCCCGTTTGTTGTGTGGGAGCTCCCCTTAATTTATTTTTTTATTTTTATTTATTTAAAGTAAATATGTAACTAAATATTATATGAATATTTCAAGCGTCTACCTGTTGCCCTTATCAATGTCGAGCAAATACGAGAAAGAAAAAAAAATTGTTGTATGGGAGCCCCCTTAAATATTTATTTCATTCTATTTTTTAGTATTTGTTGTTTTAGCGGCAATAGAAATACATATCTGTGAAAATTTCAACTGTGTAACTATCACGGTTCATGAAATAGAGCCTGGTGTCAGACAGACGGACGGACGGACAGCGGAAGCTTAGTAATAGGGTCCCGTTTGGCACCCTTCGATTACGGAATCCTAGAAAACCGGTTCCATTTCACCGTACAATGATAGGGATGTTGTGGAGTGAATAGTTTCTTTTGATTGATTTCACATAGCAAAATGTTGTTTACAAAGTTATTGGTGCGGCTATTTTCACACTCCACGTACGTAACCAGGTGCATTCATAAGTTTGTATGTGGTATTTAAAAAATTGTTGTGTGGGAGCCCCCTTCAATATTCATTTTATGCTGTTTCTTAGAATTTGTTGTTATAGCGGCAAGAGAAATACATCATCTGTGATTTTTTTATCTGTCTAACTATCACGGTTCATGACATACAGCCTGGTGACAGACGGATATACAGACAGACACACGGACAGCGGAGTCTTAGTGATAGGGTCCCGTTTTACCCTTTGAGTACGGAACCCTAAAAATTACATGAAAATAGTGCATAAAAGCGAACTTGTTATGAAAAATACGATATAAGAACAAATAAAAAGGCGATGAATCTTCATTTTGTCATGTATCTACTAAAGATCTACTAAAATGCTTTTCGTTTAAGCGGAAAAATGCGCTCGTGTGAGTGACACGTGTGGATGTTACGTGTGAGTGTGAGCTCCGCATTTTGAAGCTCGGAGCTCTCTCTCTCACACGTACCGGTAACACGTGGCCCTCACACAAACGCATTTATCCGCTTATACAAAAAGCACCTCACAAAAAATGTCCCTTAAACTTGAGTTGAAGATTTTATGCAAAATACACAGTACTGAAGTTTTTATGGAACTTACAGTGAATTTTCTATTGTGCAAGTGCCGCGACTAACGAGATATTGTTTTACTTTTAATCTACCACAACCAATAAATAATTTCATCCTTAAAATAATCAACCAGTAGGTACATAATCTAAAGATACTCAAAAAAGATGCAAATTAATGTTTAAAAAAAAATAACTTGCGGGCCGTAATTTTGTTGCAAATTATATATGAAGCCACACTTTTTGCTTGTCGCAAACAATTATGTTGGCATTTTTAATCGAGATGCAACGCTTATGGCCTTTATAATGCTACTTTATTATACCCTGCACAGTACCTAATCAATAACCGCTATTAAAAAATTGAACTTTGACCTCTGCACCTCTGATGAACAAGAAAACGGAATATTTCTAACAAAATCTTTGTGTTAACATCCCAAAACCTGACAGGAAAAATTATAAAAACTAAACTATTAGCTTGGCAAAGTTAAGCATGGTAACGTTGAAAGCCTTGCCAAAAGAAATAATGATAATCAAGATGCGACATGGAACAGTTTTCATGAATATTAACGAGACTGAAGCCACTTTTATGCAAATACGAAATAAACGATAAAAGCTTATCTGGCACCAATCGATTCCGAAATTCAACATCAGAATTTTCGAAAGGTGTCCGAGACTTTGAGCAAAGATAGAGAGACAAAAAAAGCAAAGGAAGCGATATTGCCTGAGAGGTTCTACATTAATATTCAAAGTGGTCTCTCTCGTAATTACAAGTACATTCTCAAACGAACGGCCGTACCTCGTCTGGTCGGTTTAAAGTGCTGGACATTTTATTTACCTCAACCTCACTCATGTCAAACAAAAGCTATAGCCTGTTTTCACCAGCGCTTATGGTTGTGTAAGAAATAAACCAGGAGCTTTATATTGCGTATATTGCAACGGAAAGGTGCAAGTTGGCAATCGGTTTAGCGAGTTCGAGAAATAATATGGACAGTCTTTCAGACGAGGAAATATTAAAAAGTCTAAATGTTAATGCTACAAGTTGATATAGAGAAAATTAAACAATACTCGCGGGTTTCTTGCGGTCTTAAAGCACTTTCATCAGCCCGCATATATTTTCCCAGCATTTCGCCAAAATAAATGCCTTCCATCAACTTCGGCCACAAAATACGAATATTAATAACGTAAGCCATAATTGGCCGGCACTCTCAAAAGTTTTCGAAGGCAAACACAACACACGTAACCCTACCAGAGCATTCACACCAAAACTTGTATACTTATAACAGTTATTGTTATAGATATGTTACTATAGGTACTAAAAATAATGATAATAATAATACCTTGGACACTATTTACACACATTGATCTAGCCCCAAACTAGGATTCCCTGTATCTTGGGTACTAGACAGTGATACACATACTTATATAGATAAATATTATACTTAGATAGATAAACAACCTAGTAGTTACTATAGGTATGTGTATGAGATAGAAAGATGGGCATCTACGAGCAATACACGTGGTCTCATAACTACTACGTAAGTAGACGTTAGAGTTGTATGTGCTATCATTAATTTTCCACCCTGCGAGATGGAAAGCAATTTCATATTAAAAACTGGTCTGCGTCCGCTGCGTCTCATGAGAACTTCGCATTAATAACAGAAGTAAAGCAATTTCTCTTCTAAGTGTTCCATGGAAGTCATTTGTTTATTGATGATATCATTCACTCCATTTAAGAAAATTGTTGTCAAGGAAGGTAGTAACAGGTTTTAACATAGGTAAAAACATATTTAATGGCCATCGAAAATCCATTTGGTCTTAGACCAATGGTAATTATTTATGAATCTGAAAACACTTGCTCAATGTAGATATAAATATGTTTGCATCAAATTATTATTTTATCTGAATCCTCATATGCAATTATGATTCCTCTGAGAGCACATATAATGGGGACGGGGCAGACCTCCGCTCGCTCGTTGCAATCGCTCAAGGGCCCAAAGCAAAAAGGGATATCAAATTAATATTGAATCCATAATAAATCAAAGAGGCAGGTGGACCGAGTCGCGGGAATAAGAGTTTTGCCTACGGATATCTTTTGAAATAATCGTCATTAAAGCAATTTAATCCTTAAGACACCTTGGGGCAATGGTTCGTCACACACATTCTTCAAATTGGTGGCAAATTCTGAAGATGTTTTCCAATCATCGAATTCACTCTCCCTATCATGTCGATTGCAAATGTCACGCGATCTTTGATTTTGTTTTCCAACAACAATCTAAAGATGATGTTATGATAATTTGAAACAGCCCTTTTATCCGCAATATGCCTTAAAATCAGTACAACAAAAATGCTCGTGAATATTTTCTATCACAAAATTGTGAAAGGATTTGTAAATTGGTGGGGAAAGAGTTAATGAAGTTCACACCATTTGCGGAACAGGTTTCTTTAGCAGACGTAGAAGCAACACATGCACATGAACTAATCGTGACTGAGTTTGTAGAATAATTATCTAGTGTAACCGTATGAGCGGGGAACATCTCGTCGATTTCACAGATTAGTTCTTGCTTTTGAAAGTTATTTTGACCACGATATGCGTTGTTACGAAACGCTTGCATATT
Organism: Argyresthia goedartella; assembly: GCA_949825045.1. NCBI lineage: Eukaryota > Metazoa > Arthropoda > Insecta > Lepidoptera > Argyresthiidae > Argyresthia > Argyresthia goedartella. The sequence continues at coordinate 11,535,777 of OX463826.1, forward strand.
CAGCAAAGAGCTCCAAAAGTATATTCAATAGATACCTGAAACACATAACAAGACAAAAATATTTAAATAGTTTATAAAATATCTCAGAAGACATAAACGGACCACGATCATTTAAATTATTCAGATTCCGCTTAAGTCAGATCGATACAGACAGATCAAGTTATTTTTAAATTTAAATTATACTTTATTGGTTTGCGTGTATGGCTGCTAACTTTTTTTGACGATTTCGAGCCAATTTGGGCCGCAGCTCGCGTGATTCGGATTCCGAGAGATTTTTTAATCCGAAATATCAAGTTGGTTTCTCGTTATGGTGAACTTCTTTTGATATAGCAATTTTGAGCAAAAGTAGAATTAAAAGAATAGTATGGTCGAAAAAACTAAAGACCATGGCATTTTGTATCACAACTTTATACTTTAATTCAAACCTTTATTATAAGTTTTACGAAATATTCCATGAAGTATCATGATTTATATTAGGAGTAGTATTTTTTCTTATTTCAGACTCAAAACAGACTTTCTAACTGCGTATGGTAGTATTATACATGTAAATGAGTACCACTTGCTTGACTATTCAACAAGACGCATTGTGTTCACCACAACTAAAAATTACTGAACTTATCTTAAAACTTATTTTATAAGTTATATGAAACTGTTCTTTCTATCTATGCGGCCAAGACAGAAAATACCATTCTCTTTCGGATACTTAGCTCATAGCGTGGGCAGACAAGACTTATGCTTATCGTTGATTTGGCGTTTCTCTGCTACCTAATCCAGTTGTTTAAATGCCATTAAGCTTGTAGTAGCAGTATGTAACTCCCGGTTTGTAAAAATAGTCGTCACCTTGCAACAAGACTTTACATTAACATAACACCATTTGTTTAATGAACATTATCACATACTTGACGTGCTCTGAATTTGTTTCTATAGGTCCATCATAATCAATGTGAAATATTTCCATCATTAGTATTATGGCGGAAATATTTCGATAGTCAACGTCTCGTGACGTAAGTCATATTTTACCGTGTTCGAGAGCGCAACTTGAAATATTTCCGACGAGAGGTTTCGTAGAGTCTCCATGCAAACAGTGACCGGTTGGCTGTCCAAACAAACGTGATGGGGGTACCGATTCTACCTGCAAACTTATATCATCAACCATTCATATGATCATACATAACTCTTATTAGAACGTCTGAAGGGTGATCTGCGGTTGTCGCGTCAGATATCATAAGTTTGTAGTCAGCGTCATGGCCTCAAGAATATAGGCCCACACGAGGAGAGAATATTCATATTGACATTGCTCTGTAGAATATTACTTCACATTAGTATTTACGGAGTTTGAGTATCATAATTAGGCTTGAAAAATTGTTGTCTGAATTAACCGTGACATAAAGATTTACCTGACTATCTGTGGTACCTAAAATGATGATATTGTACAATTTATATATTTACTAAACTAAATCTTTATCACTAACATGAGATTTAAAGGAACTATCTATAATAAGTACAAAGAATTGAATGATGTGACATTTCTAAAAAAGAAACAACATATTTCTGTCCAGAGTTCCACCTAAGAAACTAGTTTCGAAAGTATTAAAAAAGTAGATACCATTGTTATTTATGAGCATACGGAAGAAAGGTATCCCAGGCGACTTTTGTACGACCATTAATCATACGACGACGTCTACCACAGATAAAATCCGGAGAGGCACAAACAAACCAAGATAGTTTTGTTTGAATATACTACCTTACGTTATTATGACTAGCGCATATATACTCGTAGTATCAGTTACATACAGATTTCTGAGATAGTTAAGTTTCAGAAGAACTTCTAAAAACTCTAAAGAATACATTCGATCCATAAAACATAAAAATACCTATTTTAATATAATAATGCTAGAAGTGCATCGAACAACAGGTACAAATACCAGGGCAGCAGAAACGCGAAGAGCAAGCGCTATCAGATAGTGTATAGAGTTGCAGAGACCATCTACAGAGGCTTGTGGCGGGAGAGATACTGGTGGTAACCGGTTGTCCTTGGCGGGTTGTACTAAGGCACTCTCGTTGCAAGCGTTGCTTTCCCGCATCTTGGGGCTGAGGTTATTTACTAGGGAGAGTAAAGTAAATAAAAATGATAAATATTCTACGAAATAAAAATGAGATTTCTAAGATCATGCCACATAGGACAGGACGCCCATGTGATGACGATGATAATGTCGTTTTAATTACAGAAAATAAAGATTTACATTCGCATTTTAAGTTATGACATCGCTTTCTTAAAATGAAATAGATATTCAAGAATGAACAAGTGAAGAAGATGGGATTTTTGATGAAATTCTCTATAAAAAACGCTGTACAGTTTGGAGTAAACCTTTGGTATGAAAGAAGTAAAGTCCCATTAACATGCTGTAACAAAACGCTGCTTATCTGATTTACTTCAGAGATATTCTCATTGAAATGGACTTTGCGTCGTTCACAACCAGTTCAAAAGGAAATAATCGAGTTATTTATTACCTCAACCACCGTCGTGTTTAATCTGCTCTGCTCTAAGCATGAGAGGCTTATTCCATTGGATTAAAAACGTAGTTTAAAAAGTGTTTTTATAAACAATAAATTGTGACTATGGAAATGGAATAGATTCGGTTTTAATGAAGGTAATTTAACTATGCGTTGAATTGCCTCTAAAATGTGGTAACTAAGAGTCATTAAAATATTTACAAATTACCGATGTTTGGCCGTATGATTTTATACAAAAAATATTGAATATAGATTTAATATTTATTGTATTATATATAGATTATAGAATATTATATAGATTATAGAATCTATATAATATTTTGATATTTATTCTTAGGATTTATATTCTTTTTATGTAGACATAGCTAGTTTATTGTTGTACCGTACAGATACTAGCCCTGCTCAATAATTAACATTTCTCATCGGAACTTGGTTTTCTGGATGAGATCCCTTATTAGATATAAGCTCGCCTTTGTAAAATATTTCATGTACTTCTTGTATTTTCAATTATTTGTGTGCAGAAAAAAATGAAATAGCTCATTACTAATATCCTCAAAAATATCGATTAGTCCCTGATTATTTAAGAGGTCGCTAGACTTTGATATGAAGTGATATTTATCACTCCTTGGGTTTGATTGAAACCTAAGAGCTGCAGCACCGAATGAAACTAAGAGATAATATTACGATTATTACATACATTAGTATGGAATTGAAGATCTCCTTTTTTAAGTCGGTTAAAACGATTTTGGTTTATTATTTAGCTATGCAGATTTATAAATTTCGTTATCTATTACCAACCATAGTTTAATTACTCAATGCTTGAAAATGTTTCGAGATCAATGTCGTATATTGACCACTATTGAATAGCATTTTACTGGTGGTAAGAATAATTATCACTTAAGAAAATTTAAATATAGGAGCTTGGCTAGACTACAACTTGCCAACGGATCTTTAACTACTAATGACAGCAGACATCAAGTTTAATCAGCTATACATATATGTAATAAAAAGTTAATAAAACCAAACCTATTTCTAGCGATTACGTCCAATTACACAAAACGTTTAAATCAAATTTATGACGATACCAGTATTACTCTTCAATCTATGTCCTAATTGTGGGTTGAAGTTTCATAAATCAACTCACAAAACAACTCAGAAGATTTGAAGTCTAATTAGATCTGGTATCTGTGTATACCTAGATTGGTTAACAGAAAACCTATCAATATCGATTTATTAATGGTATCGAGAAGACTAAGTTTAATTGCTGACCGAGACCGTCGCGTCGGGAATCAAAAGATGAAATAATAAATCTGATAACAGAAAACAAGTTTCAGACGATGGAATATACTGCTTCCTTAGACCTTCATTGGGCGTGCTCCAAGAATATCACCTTGGTTTTGTTTTATTTTACGTGTGACTTCCAAATTATTATCTTTGTAAATTAAAGTTTTTATGGCAGCTAGTGGAACACTGTTTTGCTGTTTTTAAGACTGATTCAGACTGAATGGCACATTCTCTCCCATCTATTCTATATTTTGTAAATCCCTGCTATCCCACATATCTTCGAGAGAGAAATTCTCCACAGATGACAATCGGAGATCCCACACGATGTCTCTCCTTTCAACTCCTCGGCATAACACTGCCGCTTACGAACACTCGATTGGGTTAAGAGCAATCAGACTGTGGAACGCACCCTGCGCTATTAGGGATAGTCCCTCAATTGAAAGTTCATTTCCTTTCTCTTTCGTAATAGGTACCATATCTATGTAAGTATATGTATAATATTGCATATATATAATGCATGCTATATTTTATATTGTTGGGGTATATATTTTGTTTATTAGGTATATTTTATTGATATTTTGAAATTATCTTTTCTTACTTAAGCATGCATACAGTTTTATTGCGCACTAGGACTGTCCTGTTTCATGAACTCTCCTGTCTTGCCTAGGTTCGCTGGAATAAATATATTTTTAGAGATAAGGTCGCCTTTGCTTATAACATTTGCGTCTGTACTTTTATATTTTCTGTGCTATAAATAATATGTATATGAATGAACCTGTTTAATTTAACTGAGAGAATAAAATATGCTATGGCATTATTTTACACCAACAAAAAACTCAAAGACATTGTAGGTTATATAAACCAATGTATCTTATGTAACCTACCTTGCCTAATCCAATTTTAATAAAAAATTTAAAATAATATCAGACCGAGTTAAGTCTCTGATAGTGTATCAAATTCCCACCAGATTTTTAAAGTGACTCTCTGGCGCCTTTTGTTCCATTTTTAATGTGAATAATGTAACCATGGTGTAACTTCCCAACATGACTTTACAATCAGAAAAAAATATGAAACCAATCCTCGTTTTGTTAAAAAAAAAATTGTACTCAGCTGACATTTTATGGATTGCTTAAGTCGGAAGACAAAATCATATCGCCGAACTGTGAATTCTGTAGCACGTTTTCATGTTGTTTAGAAAAAATAATTGAATATTTTAAATTTTATGATCGAGGCGGGCAAAGACACCGTCCAACCAATTCAGTTGAGAGCAGCGCACCTGATCTAGCCACTAGAAGACTAAACTAGTCTTTTAAACTTGGAACGAGGTCCGCCATCATTGTTTGCGTCGGTCAGAAGTGAAATTGACTGTGAAGCGGCAGCGGCGAGACGTCGCTCCCAATACGTCGGCTCGGGCCTGCGTCTGCGCAGCGCTACGAACCGGCTGCGGATGCGCGGGTGTAGAATGCTGGCACGGGCGATAAGCCTTTTCAGATTATTATTTTGAAGCTGGCGATGGCATACCTTGTACTGCTAAGATTTTTATACAACTATATAATCTTTGGTTTACGCATCCTTCAGGGGCAGAATTTCGATACGATCCTTTGTTACCTTACCTAAGAAGTAATATATTAGTTAAAATTGAAGTGTGTTAATTGAAAACTGAGAATCAGCCATGTTTAAGTACTATTGATTACGATTAACGAATATACATGACGAAGGTAGGCGATGGAAAGGATTGCTATGCAATACTAGAGGTAGAGGTGAAGATATCCCTACAAAATCTTAAGGAAACTGTCCATCCAATCCAAACCATGTTCTGTTATACTAAAACAATGATATTTCCGATCAGAAACAGGTACGAGCTAGTCTTCACAATATACTCACGCTTCTTCCCAAAAACACTGCCAGCTACTTGCCACCTCGCAGCTCGGTCCAAGCCAGTCCGCTTTACCGCGCTCCATTAGTATTTTCCATTTATTTTTTGTCCACGTACCTACCTGTCCGACTTTTGGGGATTTCGTTTTTTACAGCCTCGCGCGACGAATACTCAATTTCCTTGGGAGGCTGTGGAAACTAACCGATGCGTATTGCGCACACTATGAGTTCGTGCAACTATGCGGCCGGCTGTGAACAGAAAGGGTTTATTCATTTTGGATTGAGTTGATACACGAATTTGCTTCTCTGAGTTTTTCTTTACCAAACTTCTTGCATATTCTTCATGTCATATGTAGGTAGCGATTCATTACTCAGGAGACTGGTTGTCTGAACAGCCCGTAATGAGTCATTGTGCTATACGCTGATTGAAAGCCATACGCCTACGTCGAATCTATTAGTACAACTTCAACATGCCAACTGCTTGCTTTACAAAGATCCTGATTGACCACACACTATGTTTGATTTGATTATTATTCCAACCATAAATTTCGAAGATAATTCTGATATGTAGAGCAGTTATTTCAATAAAAAACGTCATTCCAGTCGGATTTATTGACGTCTCATTTAGTAAGGAATGGCAAAAAATAAGAACTAATTAAAATGCTAATGTGCTTTTTGATGTAAATGAAAAACATTATGTCACTCTTATTCAACATGGGACGTTTAGCTACTGCTAAAAGTTGTACTGTCGATGAATATTTCAATTATCAGGTCATACACATATCAATTATTTATGATTGCCTGACTACAGCGAAGCCAAAATCAGAGTTAATTTTAATCAATGAAGATGATAACCGCTAGAGATCAGCTCGTGTTTGTACAAAGTGAATCTATTATACTTTTTCTGTATAGATATACAGATGTTTTGTGTCGTACAATAAAGAAATTATAAGTTACGAAATTACTCGTATGATAGTATAAAGATTCTTATAGCGTGGATGGAGGCTGTACCATCAATACCTTCACTAAAGATGGTTATACTGTAAAATTTATTCCCAATTTGAAGAAATATTGCTATACAATCAGCCATTTCTTCATCTTCGGAGTGATTTTTCAGCAATGTGAATCCGATGACAATTGTACTTCCAATGCAAACACAAAACACTTCTCCCGACTAGAGGCAATAACTCACAAAATATCTCACGGTCTTCGCTATTTTGATGTAAATGAGCTGAAAGTCCACAACTTGCACCAAAAGCAAGACAAGAGAGCGTTGGCGTTCGTTCCTACCGACGTCCACTGAGATATTAGTAGCATAACAATAAATCCAGTTAAAGGAAACCAGTTCAGTTGACTGCGAGATAAAGTAAAGCGTGGGCTTAGCCAGTGGAGTACAGTTGCTTAAGTACAGCTTTTATGTTCCTTAATGCGGCGAGGTGTCTCCTGAGACACCGTTTCATTTATTTTGGCATTTACTTCGGTATCGGAGTTATTTTAGGTGCGACTTCAGAATTTACGCGGATTGCTAATTCAGATTTTGCATTAACATTTGGTGACCGTGATCTGATATTAGCACTTCCAAATCGACTGACATTAATTTGACGAGAAAACGGCCAACGAAGTTATATGCCGATGCGTTCATTATTTAAATGGCGGGATTATGTTAATTTCTGCTATTTATAAGCGGTATCCGCTTACCTAAAATACAGAATACTGTTGGAAACATTTTCTGCGACAAAATTTATGGTTCTTCTGTTGCTACCGTTGTGGTTGTTGTGAATTTTGCATATAAAGCAAATTATAATAATTTCTGTGGCAGTATCTCCTTTTATAATCAAGAGGTTTTGCGTAATCATTTAAGTTATATTATTCCATCCGCCATGTCAGACATAACATAACATTTATTAAGTTTTCATTTACGCATCCAAGTAAAACGTTTCCGTCAAACTTCGGGATTGGTCTAATAAAAAATCCAATTAAGGCAAATCAATAAAACGCACGTGCGTTGTAAAGTTTCAAAAAAGTAATTATTATTTACGAGCTAATAATCAAAGCTGTGGTACGATTAATCAAGTCGATATAAGATGCTGTGAGATGAGCTAGTGTAGACGCGAGGAGAGGGCCAGTTGAGGGGCAAGGGGAGGACGGTGGGGGGAGATCGGCCAGTGACCCAAGCACCGCGCGCGCTGGAATTCCAAGCCACGCTAGCCGGCTTGCTCTCTTTACTTTTAAGCTCAAGTATGGAAAACATTGAACCTTTTAAACAGGTTTTTGCGATGCCAAATTTGAATCTAATCCCATTCACGTTTTTAGACCCACAAATCTCCTAATCTTCAATCCGAATCCCATACCTATCCGAAGGAACTCATCGTTATAGGTCGCATCTTAAATTTACTTTTTGGCAACAAACAGTTGAAGAAATAGCTAAAGTAAATGAGTTATGTTTTCTCCGGAATTTAAAAATAATTTTGAACTGCCTGCAAAACTAAGTACTACACTTTTAAAATTTAAATTTTTTCTAAACTATAGAAGTTAGGGATATGAAATAAAAAATGTTGTAAAGAAAATTTTATCAGCTTTCTAGTTTTTTTGATTTTGAAAGAATATCTTATATACTTTAAAAGTTATTGCAATTTTAAAAGTGTGATACTTAGTTTTGCAGGCCAGTGTATTACGAAGGAGTATACATTGTATTCCTACCGTGTCCGACTCACTATTTAAATGTAACAGATGAGTATGCCACTCGCAGCCGTCCAGTTGGCTGACTTTATCTACCATACCGATTGAAAAAAAAACTAAAGAGAAATTGATTCGCTCCGTAGCGCCCGGACGTAGAGCTAGGAATATTTAGATTTACGTTTAATTTTTTAAATTCTACTTCATATCCTTCTTAACTCTCACATCCTGACTCTTTAAGAGTAAACAGCACAATACATATTTCCCAAACAAATCTCTTGACCAGGTCCATATGTGGTACTATTGTAATGACATCGCGTCCTTATTATTTAAAAATGTCATCAATACGTAGATTTTATTTTGATATATTTTTTTTCAGTTACATTTTTAATCGGTTGGTATACATATATATATATATATATATATATATATTGATGACATTTTTTTTTACCAACCGTTTTCAATATATATACATACACAGTCAGGTCATAAGTTCTGTCACACAATAAAAACTTTTGAATTTAGAACGCTGGCCACAAAAAAGTTTATTGAATTCGAATTTCGAATTTTTCATGAAAATAAAAAAGTGTACTTTTTAGAATTTCCCTCATTTTTAAATATGGAGTGGACACTTAAAGAAGTCCGTGTCGCAGTTATTGCGTTGCATCGTTGCGGTTACGCGCCAATTCCGATTTTCGACTTACTGAAATTTTTTAATATAACCAAAAGATTCGTTTATCGTACCATAAAACGATACAATGAAGACTCTAGTGTAGATGACAGGTCAAGAAGTTGTCGCCCTCGCTCTGTTAGGACTCCAGCAGTGATAAAAGCTGTGAAGGCGCGAATTCAAAGAAATCCCATACGTAAGCAGAAACTGTTGGCCCTTCAGATGGGGTTAAGCAGGACCACGGTGAAAAGGGTGTTAAATGAAGACTTAGGGCTTAGGGCATATCGAAGAAAAACAGGACATCGTTTGGACGCTCGTTTAATGGACCTGAGACTGAAGAGATGCCGCGCTTTGTTGAAGCGGTACGCGGGAAAAAAGCATCGGGAAATTCTTTTTTCGGATGAAAAAATTTTCACCGTGGAAGAGAGCTACAGCAAACAAAATGATAAGGTGTACGCACACAGCAGTGAAGAAGCGAGCAACCGTATTCCGCGTGTCCAACGAGGTCATTTTCCATCCTCGCTCATGGTTTGGTTGGGAGTCTCTTATTGGGGCTTAACTGAGGTACATTTTTGTGAGAAAGGCGTAAAAACGAATGCAGTTGTGTATCAAAATACAGTCCTTAAGAACCTTGTGGAACCTGCTTCTCATACCATGTTTAATAACAGGCACTGGGTATTCCAACAAGATTCTGCGCCAGCTCATAGAGCGAAAATCACACAAGACTGGCTGGCGGCGCGTGAAATCGACTTCATCCGGCACGAAGACTGGCCCTCCTCCAGTCCAGATTTGAGTCCGTTAGATTACAAGATATGGCAACACTTGGAGGAAAAGGCCTGCTCAAAGCCTCATCCTGATTTGGAGTCACTCAAGGCATCCTTGATTAAGGCAGCCGCTGATATTGACATGGACCTCGTTCGTGCTGCGATAGACGACTGGCCGCGCAGAATAAAGGCCTGTATTCAAAATCGCGGGGGTCATTTTGAATAAACTTTATTACCATAAGAATCTATGTTTTATTAAGTTAATTTTGCTATATAAATCTTTACATAAATAATAAACATGTCTAAATCATTTCATATTGCACATGTGACAGAACTTATGACCTGACTATGTATATATATATATATATATATATATATATATATATATATATATATATATATATATATATATATTATATTAAAATTACCTTTTAAACAATAGTAAAAAATTGTATTCGTAGCATTTTTTTTAATTAATTGTCAGGGCCCAGTCAATACTGTTCTTTACTCTATATGCACCATGAAGCCCTCGATCGCCTATCGATAGGCAATCTTGAACGCACGAATGAATTATAAAAATCTCTGGACCAGGATGGTCGGAATCAATAGACAGAAATTCTTGAGGTATTAACATTTTTACAAGTAGTTTGCTCTTGGGTTCTAGTTTCTCTTTTAATTTATAAATTATTTGGTGTACTTTAATTCGTATATTGATCCACTTTATGACCAACTGCTTCTCAGCAATCGCCTAACAATAGTCCAAACAGTTCGACAATCGGTCTAGGTATTCGTATAATAGGATGCAATAAGCCTATTCCACTTTACTTAGGTAAGTTTATCGTGTAAAGTTAAAACTCATCAACATTATTTGAGTCGTTTTACTATTAAGTAAAACGACATTTCGACATTGAATGACAATGAAATTCACTGCCTAATTTCTCTAGTATCTCGAAAAGATAAAGTTTCCAAAAACAAAAGTTTTGGACCAATATGTATCTGTTTATTTTTATATTTCTTGTTTTTCTAAAATTCAGTAACTTCTTGTTTTTCTAACACTTAGTTTATTACTTCACCAATTCACTCTTATCAGACTCTTCAACATTGTGAGTCATTTTCCATTTTCTGTCTCCACTCCGATGCAATCTTCCCTCGTAAGTGGCCGTTCCGTTTAAACCCGAGACGTTATCCACGCAACTGTAATGGAAAATATTTTTAATGTAGCAACCATTAGCGCCATGGCTTGGTCCTCTCAGTAATTTCGAGCCTCGGTTTTTTAATCCCCATTCTGTTGATGGAACTTGGGCCGATGGAACGACTGTCGGTCCTGATCTTTATCTGGTCTATAATAAAGAGAGACAGACGTTACTTATATTTTATTTAATGTCATGAATTGATCGAACTTGCGCGATAAGACGTCAGGGAAGGGAAGATTTGTTTAAACCATTAATTATGTGTATTCCGTACGATTATTCTGTACAGGTATTTTGGTCACCTATAGGTGATTCAATTAATGTTGGTAGATTTGTTTGTTAGTGTTCCTTGACTTGTAGAATGGACACACAAACTTGTTTCATAATATCTTCTGCAGCAACTTTCAATAGCCTTATTATTATAAGCTCAGTGAGGGGCTGCGAGCTTCAGACGTAAATAAATGAACCATAGTAATTCGTCAGAGATTCTTCTAATACTGACAAACTAAATAATAGGCCATTGTTTTACATAAACACATTATACAGTACTAATAATATTGTTATTGCCGATAATAATTTCAAAGAGTTTATTTTGTCTACTTCAGCGTATACTGGAGTATATTTTAAATGTCGTTTTCCCTATAAGAGCTACCTGTTCTTAATTTATCTTCTAAGGCCTTTTTCATTTAGGCAAAACTTCACGTTACGTGCGTGTTGGGACAAACTGTGTATATTATTACTCGTATAACAAAACCGGTCTTGTAGATGGTTCGTGGCATCACTCAAGCAGGATTTTCTGTGAGCTATCATGTGACCCTTAGACACAAAGACATAGAGGTATGTCCAGATTGAGTCCCTTATTATTTGCAGCATCTCGATGTTCGTTGTCTCTGCTAGAAGTATTTGTGAGTCTACCAAAGCTAAGAGCTAGTTAAGTTTTATGAATGGATTTTCGCTTCCAACAGGGACATTTCCGAGTCTCCAAGAAAATTGTTAGAAAATATTTCAGGTTTGTTATAGTCTAGTATAGCTTAACAGTACTTCGTAAAGGTTCGTTTGTCTGTGATTCGTAATATTTTTCATAGAAACAATAATTTGGTGTAACTGCAATAACTCTTAATTTTTACTATTAATAGGCAATTTAATATGTTAAACAAAGTCGGGTTAGTAACTTATAACTCGAGAACGGCTGAACTGATTTTAATGATTTCTTATTAGTTGGATTTGTCTCCACCCCGAATAGCAGAATAACTTTTCATATCTTATCGGAAAAATTCACGGAAAAATAATATACAGAAAATAGTTTTGTTTAAACGAAATTAGGTTTGGAAACCCGCCATCTTCTACAATTGGCAGCTAGTTTTTAATACAATTTAGATCTAAAAAACGTTGTATTTGGACGTGGTCTCGGGTCCTTCAAGATTAGTAAAGGTGGAAACTATACCAATATTGAACTTCACTGCGATCGGGTAGAGTGTTTGCACAGGCGCTTAACATGATGCCGCCAAGCCAAAGACAAAGTTTGTGAATTCCATTAACGAACATGGGACGTTTTCTCCATATTATTAATATTGGTTTTGAACCGACCAAACCCCTTATTGGCTTTCATCCACAGCTTTTTTTTCTATTGTTTTCGCATTTAATTAATTTCTTTTAAAAAAACTTTGTACCTTTACAAAATTTACATTGACGTTGTTTTCAATGTTGTGTCTCTCCCTACATGTACTTAGATGATTTATTATATACATATTATGTGCCCATCCATCTGTAGTACCACAATGTGTCATGTCAATGTTGTCAACATAACCTTCCAGTGCCTAGACAAACCGTCAATGGTTTTTTGGCACTCTATGTCTTAGTAAAGTTTATATCACATATTAATAAATAAATAAAATAAACATAATAAGATAATTTAATATCGAGTTTAAATGCGTGTTGCATTTAAACTTTGACTTGTCCATAAAATGGAGTTTTAATATAAATGCAAAATGTAATAAATCACGTAGTAAACGTCTAGCGTAATTTCTCGTCCGAGTTTAACCCTAGAAAAAGTAAAACTTGTTTAGTACGGCTTAATCTTAACCGCAACATAGCACGCAGAAACTGTTCAGCAATTACTGCAAGTCCTGGAATTACTGATGTCTTCAGTCATTATTAAATAACAGAGATTGGTTCATAAATGTATATAGTTTTAATGGAATTTTGATGGAATTGATGCCATGAAAATTATGGACTTAACACCATGAAAGTGGTGAAACTATTATAAACTTGAGTTAAAAGTCAAACGAAAGAATTATCCATATATTTCCTTATATATACATTTATTGGAAAATAAATTGTCAATTTTTTCTTTGATATTTTACTTGTAGGCATTTAGTAAGGAGTTACCTGTACCAGAAGAGAATAGTATTTTAAAAGACAAGCGATTTAGATATTTTAATATGTTCAATAAATCCTTGTCTCCGTGAACGTCACTCATTCACTTATGAACAACCCCACACAACACATGTGGTCACCAGTAACTCAATATGGCGACCATTAATAATAATAATCGCAGCGATTGGCCACAAAATGCTTAAAGTTAATTCGATGCGGCCGAACTGGTTGAAACTCTTGAGTAACACAACCATTATAGAGAGAACTTTCGCCTTCCATGAAAAATTGGTTTTGAGATTTATTTAGGGGAAGTAAGAGGGCGTCATGTGGGTCTAGTTATACTGGTGCATGGTGCTAGCATCGTCGGTTTGCCTTGAGACGAGAGGTTCAAGTTACCCGGATCACGTTCAAGGTGCACATGCGCTGTGTAGTGGTCAACGTAACTTTTTTAGATTTATTTACTATTATGTGATAAACACAACGGATCTATTCTATATCGATATTGTAGATAAGCCCATGGTTATCACACATAACTCGATCTGGATGTTCTTATGCTAGCTAAGTATAAGTACTAGAAGATAGTGATCTTTTAGTTATAATAAATGGATCGACATAGATAGTGTACTCGTAGATTTACATCGGCTTGCAAAGTAATCTTCATAGCTATAAAATCAAAACGTAGGCATGGTGCAACATGGTGCCATAAATAACCCACCTACAATCTGTGTTCAGTTCTGCACAACCCGCTTTGGAACATGCCCCGCCCACCGTCAGACTTTTAATTAAACCACTATATTTTACAGCACCAGCCACCAACATTAAATTGTACTCGTATCTCCAGATTAATATTATGTTAATTGTTCCCACTTTGATTTAATTTAATTTCAATTTGTTTCAGATACATCCACTCGAAGGAAAAGCCGTTCAAATGTACCGAATGCGGGAAAGGATTCTGCCAGTCCAGGACCCTGGCTGTGCACAAGATCCTGCATATGGAAGAGTCACCTCACAAGTGTCCTGTCTGCAGCCGGAGCTTCAATCAAAGATCCAATCTCAAGACACACCTCCTGACCCACACTGATCACAAACCTTATGAATGCAATTCTTGTGGAAAAGTTTTCAGAAGAAACTGTGACTTAAGACGTCATGCCCTCACTCATGCAGTTGGTGATGTACCGCCAGGAGATGTTTTGGACGTTGGAGAAGAAGATATCGGCAGACCAGGATCACCGATAGAGCCTGGATTTGATGATGATGATGGAGAGATATCGTCACCGGACCATTCACCAGTTAGGCGTGCCCGATCATCGTCTATCGAAAGTATTGGAAGAGAACAAAGCGAAGAAAGGCCAAGACAGCTTTCGCCTCTAACCAATCATTCCATGTCCATGCAAAACGCATTTGAACGGACTCATTGCCATCACAACGAGCCACGAGACCGAGCTAGCCCATATACCATGCGTCCGCAACAAAATGACAAGCTTCGGATGCCATCTGACCTTTACGAAAATCGCAGATACACCTCCGATGAAATAATTGAAAAGGAAATGCGCTACAACGATGTGCCCGAACAAGTGAGGCATCCCCAACTACAGATTCGAAGAGACTTGCACCAGGTGGCTCCTCCGGATCCATCGAAAACGGGTCCTATGACCAATCCACCGACAGATGCAGGGCCTGCTCCCATGTACCTCAGTCCGTTTAGAAAGAGAAGCCATCCGCCCGACTTAAGAGACAATGTGAGATCATGCGCAGCAGTATTCAGAAGCCGGTCACCAGAACCAACCAATCTGACCATGCCTCGACCGTCCCTAGGAAGTACAGACATGAATGTAGCCTTACCACCATCAATGATAGCAATGTCCCCGTACCACAAATTTGGTTTGCCAATGCCTCCACCGCATTCTCACATGGGATATCCCGGTTCTGTCGCTCAAAGTGTACTTGGTCCGCAGCAGACTCAAGCTCAGGATTTGATCATGAAGCATGCTCCTCCTAAGGACACTGCACCGAGTACCAGTACTACAGTAACAAGCTCAGAGACGTCACTGGGTAACTCAAAAGATCCGGATGATGCTGGTCCGTCGAGCTTAATTACTGAGGGTATCAAAAATATTGTAGGCATACAGCCAAACGCGAATCACAAGCCGAGCTCCAGTCAATCCAGTGCCCCGAAGAAAGGTTTCAGCATAGAAGATATAATGCGACGTTGATGATAGCCTTCCGTTTAGTATGTACTATCGACTGTAAGTTAGGTTATAGCTCAAAGGAGTATTATTTGTATTGTCAGCCTTCTTTTCAGAAGTATTACTAGTTAAACAATGTTGATTTTACATTTTGTAAATAGAGGTTGGTACTACAGTACAGTTTACAAAAAAAAAACATTGCAAACGCGCTGTATCTACATTTTTGTAACATGTATTAGTACCCCTGAGAGAAATGTAAACCCAAGTTTTCAACCCTGAACCCGTGGTGCTCGAAAAACAGCAAAAAATGGCACTTTTTTGAAATCTTAAGGAATCGTTATTAGGATAAATTAACTCCACTTTTGTGAAGTAAACTTAATTTTCTTCAAATTGAGTCCGACCAGAAGTCTCTAGGTCCATTATTTGCGGAGGTACAGCCAGTTATTAACAGCAATTTTTCCGAAAAACTAAAAAAATATCGGTAAGGTCATTGGGAAAAGGAGCATAGAATAGAACACTTACGTCCAGCCTTTCAGCAAGTGCACGAGCCTAAGCACTCTTTCTTACTTTTGCAAGCCAACATTCTGAGCAGGTTCTGAGGAGCGGGCTCTGCGATTATTACGACGGGAATAAGACCTCTTTCGATAGTGGCCTATCCCCATGTGACTGGTCACATGGGTTTTTTTAAATAATTTTTGCACCTGGTAGTAGGTCCTCCAAGAATAATATTTTGCAGCCTCTATGGTAGGGGGGAGGCTTGCAAGATTGACTTTGGCCATTGCTGCCAATTTTACATGTATGTTGTATTGTTTGTGTATTTCCTACTTCTTTGGTTAGACTTTGGATCAAGGAAAATGCTGCGAGGTCTGTCCAGCAGGGATTTATTTTGAGGAAGTAGCATCACTTCATCTTGCCTTGCAAGAAAAGGGCAGAGGTGGTGTCACATCCACTTATGCCATGCAGGAATAAAACCATGCAATTTTCTGTTAACTTATTAACTTCAAACTCCTGACAGACTGACTGACCCACCACGTTGACTTATATATCAAAGCACTACCTAAACCGCTGATCCTAGGGATATAAAACTTTGTACAAGGGTTCTTTTTATAGAGTAGGGTAGCACTAAGAAGGGTTTAGACGAAATTCATCACCTATGGGTAGGAAAAACGGGGTTTCAGTTGGTACGAAAATCAAAAACTGTAGAAAGAAACAAAAATTATAGGTATGATACGTCAGCAAAGCCAGTGATTTTTCAAATTTCACTCCGATAAGGGGGGGATGGTGGGAGTGAACTTTGTGTGGATATAAAATATAACTATCTGACCTATGAAGCTGTAATTTTGCAGTACCTAGCTAGTTTATAGATATAGTGCCAGAAATTCGCAGTTTTTCGAGCACCACGGGAGTAGCACAGGGTTTTCAGGATTGCAAACTCTGATATAAATTGCTCTTAGGGGTACCAACAACATTATAAAAAAAAACATTTATACATGCGCGTTTGTGACGTTTGCCTTTTTTTGTTGATATAAACTGTACTACTATGTATGTGACTATATGTATGTACGTATTTGCAATGTGGATTTGGTTTTCGTAAAGATCTCATAAGGTTTGTTTGTGCAGTGTTTTGTTTACCTCCAAATTTTAAATATTAGATAATCAAAAATTATAAGTTTTTATGTTAGTTTTTTCTAAAATCTTAACATTGTTATGGCGTGGTTGATGTAATTAATGGTAACAGAACAAAGGATTTATATGCATGATTTAGATTCGCAATCCATCAGTGGTAAATATAAAATTATAAATATGAAGAAAAGGACTGGTTAATGAGTTTTAATGTGTTATTTATTATGTAGATTTTATTGTATTGTACACTGACATCCCTCTGTTGTCAATGTATGTATAAAATATAAGCATATATTTAAGTAGGTATATGTGTGTTATAATAAGTGATTTTATGTGATGCATTCTAATATGCAAACTATAGCAAACTTCTGAAATACTTTGTTTAAATGTTAAAATTTAATTCTGTATAATAAACTTTGTAAGTTAATCTCTAGATATGAAACTTTAATTAATAATTGTGTAAGCTGGACTTAATGTATTTCGCCTTAAAATACTTTTGATTGTAAGTTTTTATTTAGAGATTTATCGCTAGTAATTTTTTTCACTGGAGACTGATTCACAGTTATTTTTGATTCGTGCCTTTTTATAGTTCACGCTTTATAAAAACCCAATATATTTTTATAAATCAATGGCCGTGAATCAGGCCCTAAGTAATTAATCTAATTAACATTCATATTAGATTAATCAAGATCAATCTAATATGAAACCTTTGGACTACTATTTGTAAGGCACACATGTTGCTCACCTAGAGTTAGATATTTTAGTGATTTAAATGAATAAATTATCATTTCTGATGAAAAACAAACGGTTCTATATTTCTACCTATTATTAGGTGCAACAAACAGTTGCAGATTAAAATACATACATTTGGTAAGGTAAAATCACGATCGTTAGAGTAAAAACAGTACTAGTTTCGTTAGAAACTCACTAACGTTTTCTCTATTGTACATTTCGTAACTAATATCAAATGATATTAACAAAACTAATACGAGTACAGATTATTGTTTTATGTCCAAATACATTGTGGATATAGTACGCCATCAATACCGCACGGCGCAGCGATAAATTCATGCACTTTATAGGTGCAATATGAATATTAAAGTTAGATCGTTAGAAGTTTAATCCCCGCAGTATGAGCTTATGGCGTTGGTACTAACATCGCGTCGAGCTTTTGCAAATAGCGTCACGCCATTTTTCATAATGGGGTGGCAGAGGTACATATTTAGTTTCTAATGATTGGTTAATAGACCAAACATTAGCCACTAAATATGATACTATACCGGTCCATTACTGCGCTAACGCGCGAGGCATCGCGATTTTGAATTCATATTCATAATTCTTTATTGCACACAAATACATTAAAAGAAAATTTATGTACACAGACCAGGAAAAGAGCTGACCGATAGAGAATGGTTAATAATGTGGGGAATGGGCAGAAGCAACTCTTCAAGGACACTGTGGATCATCTGATGGCTGATGTTGTCGCCACCAGCATCTTTGAAGGTTATACCGAGCACTGCTTTTCTAACTCCGCTGATTCCAACGAGAACGGTGAGGAACCGACTGCAGCCTTCAGCCGTAGACGACGAAGGGTTGCTTCCTTTGTGGCGGGATTCAGCGCAACAGGGGGAGAAGAGAAGAACTGGTTGAGACCGTTGAGATCGACATTACCTGAAGAAGATTCCTGGGACTAGCCAACACCAAAGGTTTTGAGAAAATTCCAGACCTGAGCTGGGGTGTTACATCTCTATGCAGTCATAAATGTGGTGCATAAGTGTGGTGAGGTTGCACAAGTTTGAACTTTATGCCATGGTAATAAAATTCAAGACCTATAACGGGAAATAGAATTTCTACAAATGCCATAGCAGTTGAGTCCTTAACACTTTGTGTGCCACGGGTAATGCGTTCACTGTCGCTAGACAACCGACAGCGCAATGTTTTACGGATACTCAACGATAAGCTACTCTCTATGCCTCTTGCTCAGGAAATGACTGACCAGTATGTTTTTAAGTGGCAGTTATTGAACCCCCGACAACCAAGGTCTTAAGGTCTACCCGTGGCACCCTAGCGCTCGGGTGGACGGATTTTATTGCGTGTTCTTTAAATGGTTGGCAATTTCCCTGCGATGGTTCTTATCAACCAATCATTCAAATGTATTTTTACTGTAGATATTTACATGTACATACTTAGCAATCGTCATTTTTGCTACTTCTCTACGACGACTGTGAGATAAGAAGGGCGTAGAGACTCCCAGAGATGTATTTTTAGATCTTTTTTAAAAGTTGCTTGTGATTAACTAATAGAAATATTACAATATTAATTTATATAATTAATAAACAGGAATAAATAATTATAAAATTATTAACAGCAGTTGAGCCAGATTAAAAGATGAAAAGGCAATTTCAAGATCTCCAGCTATGTTTTATGAAAGCAAGAAATAAGAAGCATTTAATTTGCAAAAAAAAACCAACAAAAATAAACATGCAGATAGAAAAACGGTAGTATTTAATCGAGTGACTTTAAATGAAAGTGTTAAGTGACGAAAATAATTAATTCAGGTTATTTTATTACCTAGTGGGCGACTGACTGCGAGTGACGAGAAATCAACAGAACAGCAACTTACAAACATTACTTTGAGTTACTTAAAATACAAAATGGGAAGCTTTTCTTTACATACGCTCCGCTCCGCTCCGGGGTTGCTTAGTCTAACCTATAACCCAATTGAAATGTAGCCACAATAGCCAACTCTAGCCAAATTTGGCTTTTTTTGGATACGCTCCGGGGTTGCTTCTTCTAAGGTCTAACCTAACCTATGATCCAATTCAAATTCAACTACAACTCTAGGCAAATTTGGCTTTCTGTGTTCCATTATTGAAGTTGCCCTCTCTATATTTCTAGAATTTAATATCTGAAATGACCCCTTTTGTAAGCTCGTTCTGGATTTTATTAATATCAGAAAAAATGCTGAATTCAGTGTTTTTTTCGCTCATTTCAAGTATTTCCGCTGTTCATGGTCATTCGCTCAGTGATCATTCGCTCAATTAGCTTTTTATTCTCATAATTCCCCGTACACAGACAAGGCAAAATAGGAACGGTCTCAGCATCTGCTAGGTGCAGCACAAAATGCTAAGTGCAGCACAAAATATCAGATTAGTGGTTCAAAAGTTGTCAGCTGGCCAAGGAAACAATTGAGCCAAATTTTAGACTTAAGATTTAATTAATTCTGTCGAGGGTGTTTCAAATTAAGAATTTCTAGGTGTGACTCAAACTGACTTCACATCTTACCGGCCGCAAAGTGTGTGTGTTATGTGAGAGAGATCGCATAACCTCACTAAGTTTCTAATTTACTTGAATTAAAAGTCCCAAATACAATATAGTAAGGCAGGTTTATTACCATAAAAGGTGTTGCTTTTACGATGGCGATTTTACGATGTGAAGCGCGAATGACGTTTTCAGACAGACAGACCCACCGACGTATTGCTACTTGGGAATTTATTTTTATAACGTCTACAAAGTAATCAGACATGATGATGGGTTTTGTGAAATGCGTTTTTCCATCTTAAAAGTGTCATTCCTCCTAAAGGAGATACTTTCCAAATCCAGCAAAAGATATGTTATGAAAACATCCCTTTCCTTTAATCGTAGTGTAGACATGATGGGTCTTACCACAAAAAAATAAACTCCTGTTCAACACCTGTCTAAAGACAAAAATGTATAGGATTTGACGTTTGTTTTAAGGTTAAACTATGTGTAACATTTTTTGTAGTAACACGGTATGTTTTCTTCGCATAATTCCCATTAGGAAACTATATGAAGAAAAAAATATCCAGGTGAGAGTCAGACTTGCGACCGCACAAATGTCATTTTTTGGTGATGATAGCACTCTATAAAAGCTTGCTTCTTGCCAAATTTCATGATTCCAGGTCATCAGGAAGTACCCTACACGTTTTGATTCCGGCCGGCCATATCTTTTGATTGCGTTGAACTAGAAGTGTGATTTTTTCATGGCTCTAAGGAACCACAGCCTTGAGGAATCGATATTAATGACTTGATACCTCCACACGTTCCCGAGAAAAAGGTAGACTTGATAGACGGACAATGGCCATACAATACAGGTGTGAGATGCTATGCTCCACCACGCTGGCAGCTATAAAGCGACTACTACCACCGAGTAGCGATAGTAGCCGGGACCTACAGCTTAACGTGTCATCCGAAGCACGGAAGCAGCCAGAAAAAATGCCACATAGAAATGGACATCCATGCAGTGGCTGTCTAAGCCAGATGTTGCTACCCGCATGATATTTTCCGATTTCCTAGGCCACGGACGCTTCACGATATTAAATATCGTAAATATTATCTAGTCATTAGGATTATGGCTTTATCTCACAGATAAAAATACACTCATGATCAGTTAGATCCAATTGCCTATACGTTTGAATTACCTAACTAAGTTATCTAGAACTGAAATGAAAGCATCGAATTCAACAGCGGCAATCGATTAAATCGTTCGACTCTTAATGGCCATAGCTAATTATTTAGGCCGTTACTATAGCTAGTAGCAATCTCAAAATGGCGACATAGCGGCAGATTTCCAACAGATACCTAGCAGGAGTAATAAAGTTTGTTAACAGAAAGTTGTTAGTAGCTGGAGCTAGTACTACATCAAACAGTACTGGCTCAAGTTACTAACAACTTTCTGTTCACAGACCACAACCAAACCAAAAATAAAACAAACCGTACCGGTACGGCTTTTCTCTTACGCGGTAGCAGTAACTGTTGCTCCCATGTTTAGACCTGGATTCTCTACAACTAATCCAGATGACCCTTAATACGAACAGAGGAAATTATTTCCCACCAAATACTCAACCTTTTGGCCACGTAATAAACTCCAGGAATTCTGCATTCTTATGCCTTATTATCATCATCATTGGCCTTATCATCTTTTCAGATGTTTATTACAGCCGCTGTACAATGTCCACAAGACGCAGACTTTCCCAGCATCTACATCCCTCTTTCGAGATCTCCAGTATGGCCACCAGGAACGAGCAAGTCGATACGTGGAGATGGAGAACTGGTCTTAAGGTGCAAGTTCTTAGCCGACTGCAACTGCCCGTTGAGTGTGAGAGCGAGACAGTGACCGAAATTACCTACACTCTATTTGCCGAAACAAGTTCATCTTCTAGTCTGTGGTTTTTCCGGTACGGGAAACGTCAGGCAGGCGCCTGTGTGTGATTGCCCCGGACCGGGATAAAGAAATTAGGTTAAATTTTACTTCCGTTGCAGCATTCGTGTTAATCCTATCTCTTACAACCTATTCCAATTGCACGTGAAAGAATAGCGTATCTAATGAATTAATCGTTTTATACTTACTCTGTGGTCACTCATTGCTCAAATAAAAAGCACTCAAAGATGAGGTTGAGGGGCTCTATTTTTGTAACTATTGAAAAAGTTAAATATTATTAAATAAATGTATGAAGACTATCTGTGTTTATTTGTAGTTCTACACATTAAAACGCATAAAATAAAACCAAACTTTAGGCCTAATTCTTGAATTAATTTATAAAAAATACAGAAATAAGTACAACTTATGATGCTTCATATTCATATTAAGTAACACATATTCATCATTCATAATCAAACTGAAATAAAGGCGTTGTGGAAAAGAAAAAGGGTAAAGAATTCTAATTAAAGAGTTATTTTAATAATGTATCCTAAATTCTAACTAGAATAGGAGAATCTCAAAAGACCTGTGTGTGCGGGCGGGTAACGGGAAAGAAATGCACTGGCGTTTGATTATTTTTTCTAACGAACCGGCTTCTTTATTTGTTTTTGTGATAGAGTGCAAACATGACGATTTGGCGCTTGTTTAACAGACTAGTCGACTATTAGTAAGACTTCCGCGGTCCTGACAAGTTTAGTTATACCTTTACCTAAAACATCATATATCCATTGTGCCAATCCTCTTCAAAGTCCTAGAATCTATTATCCATTCTCAGCTCTCCTCCTACCTATTCTCTAACAACATGCTGAATCAATTCCAGTCTGGATTTAGACCAGGTCATAGTACGTCATAGCCTTACTCAAAGTAACCGACGAAATTCAGCAAGCAAAGGACCGTTCACTGCTTTAAAGTCCTTGAATGTGTAATCCATCTCTGACTCTTATCTGAGAGGTCACCAGCAGCGTATAAAGTTGGAGACGACTTCAACAGAGTGGTATGACCTCTTTGCGGGAGCCCCTAGTGTGGTATACTCTCCCCTCTTCTTTTCTTTTTCTTCAGTAATTCCATCTAAGATGCCCTCTCCTCATCATATCATCTTTACGCCGACGATCTCCAGATATACCGCCATTTTCCCTCCTACGATATGGCACTAGCTGTAGAGGTATTAAATGCCGATCTCGAGAAGATCAGGGTTTGGGCCTCGTCTTTTTGATCTCATGTGGAAAAAAACAGGACCCGTCTACTCTTAAAGTATCACACATAAGGGTTCTATATAAAGGCAAGGGTGACCGTTCCGATTGTGGTTCCTATCGCTGGATTTTGCTTTTATCAGTCCCTGGGTAAGTATTTGCCAGAGTACTCCTAAACCACCTGATGAAACTATTAAAAACGCTGCTACCTGTGACCCAGTTTGGCTTCCGAGGCACAGCTGAGGCTGAAGACAGACTCTGAATGAAAAGATTCAGTGCGTCAACTGCAAGAGAAAAGCAGAGAGCAGGGCCGTCTCATGTAGCTGTGTTTAATTGACCTTGACAAGGCTTTTGACGGCGTCCCACAAGAAGCTCTCTGGACGGTGCTCGGAAATATAGGGTGCACAGAGAGATTTTTGAGACTTCTCAGACTCCTCCACAACGACATTCAGTGCTGCATTGCTATCAACGATGAACAATCAGAGTTTTTCCCCGTTACCTGTGGGGTCAAACTAGGATGCAATTTGGCAAGGCAGAGCTAGAGTCAGATACGGATTCCATCGGTTCTGCATGTTACGCCTTATCAGGTTTAAGAGACGAACTTACTTCCGATCAACTGAAACTGATCTATTATGCTTTGGTAGAGTCCAAACTACGATACAGTACACCGCTGTGGGGGGCAGTTATCAGCAAAATCTTAAGCAGGCTTTCGTTGCGCAGAAGAGAGCTTTACGGATTATCGAGCGTATTCCGCCTTGGGAATCATGTAGGCCAAGTTTCAAGAAACTCAACATTTTGGCGGTATCGAGCCTATATATTTTGGTGGTGCTTACAAGACTTGTAAAAAAACAAAATAGTGAAACAGTTAATCAGAGGATTATAAGACTAGTTACTAGAAGGAAAGACCTAACTTGTGATATAGCTCCTAAGTTAGACATAGTTTCACATTGTGCTCATTAACAAACAAATTTTTTTTTAACAAGATGCCTACTGAGCTAAAAACAATTCAGTCTATTGACGTATTTAATTATTGATATTTGAATTTATGAATTGACTTGTAAGGATTTATTTGGAATGATTGTTGAATTTTATTTTATTTCTTGTTATATAACTAGGTATTTAATTGTTTATAATTTGGATTTGGTTGCAATAATATGATAGTGATTTAAACTTATTTCGAACACAATGTATTTTGTAAACGAATAAACGATAAAAAATAATAATAAATATATCGACCTTGTCTTTTGTGTAACAGAGACAACGCTCTATTTAATTGTTTCGGCAAATAGAGTCTAGCTATATACAAGTCAGCGAGCGAAGTATCTGAGATGAATGAAACTCTTTGCTTACTGTGTGCGTAGTATGGTGTATACCTACTCCTGTCTCGCTCACGCTCATCGTAACTGCGATCGTGGCCTCGCTCAATCACGCCACACTTATGCAGTTGCATTCTGTGAACTTCCTGCCACTTTAAGATGATCTAAGTTAAAGTGTACAGACGAACTATTATATTCACAACAGCAAAATCTATAAACTCTTTATACATGACTCATAATTTCAAATAACCGTCAAAGTACGTGCTCCAAATACTTAACCAGCATATGAGTGTGTTTGAAATCTTACAAAAGTTACTAAGAAATACATCAGAGTGGGATTCCCAAAAGGTAAATCTTAACCACCAAGCACTACGTGACAAGACACGAAAGATGAAAAGGTTGGTGTTTTTAGAATTTAAAATTTTTCAACGAATGTTTTGATATCACGCGCAGTAACCACACATGTAGTCATGTCATGATAAGTAGGTGAAATATTATTTGATGACAAAGACGTAGAAACCACATCTACGTAATTAAACGTTATTTGACTGACTGACCGACAATGCACAGCCGGTAGACCTAAATCATGCAAACATTTGTACAGGGCTTCCTTATGTAGCATAGGGTAGTACTAAGGGATTTGGCAAAATTCGTCCTCTAAGGGGGGAAATGGGTGATTACAGTTTCTATGAAACTCAAAAACTACTTGACCCGTTCAGATGTGACACTTAGGCAGGAGTAGTTGCTAAATATTAGACGTAAATGTCAGTGCTATTTTCGCAATACGAGAGAGAAGAGAGAAAAAAGGGAGATCAGGGCTAGGGCCCGCTTAAGACAGTGTCATGTCAAGGATGGGGTACAAACAATAAATTTCAAGTGAAAGAAGAAGAAACTTCTGTATGACTTGGACATTTTTATACAACTCCAAGCAGGTTAAGCCGCGGGCGACGGCTAGTGTAGTAACATATAACTTTCCAAGAACTGAGTAACGTGTGCTGAATATTTAAAGATGTTACACAAACATGATCTGTTTATCAATTACAGGTCTACTTGTATCAGTTAGCTGGATGATTCACTAAGAGAATTCATTCGTTTAAGAGGATAAAAGGGCTGTGTAATCGTTTCACAGCAGTTTAACTGTCAACCCTGTGAAGGAGACGCTATCGAACAAAGGTCCCTTTCTTAATTGAAATCTTTCACTTTGTCTGAAACATTTCAGAAGTTCCGCTAGTTTCAGAATCCCGCATCAATCAAAACAGCTTCGTCTTTGCTACGTGAAACAAGAAAACAAGCAACATCTTTCAAGATGTCAATCTTTACTGGAACGACGGTAACTCAGAGTTGCTATAACAATTACTGTTGCATCCCAGCCCAATCGCCATGTGCGGGGGATAAAGTAATAAACTTTTATCGTGCAGTTCTCAGAATTGCAACCTATCTGATGCGAGCCAATAAAGCATGTAATGATAGGCATTTTATAAATCCGGCTGATGTTATAACGCGGGAGGCGAAGGAATCCTGGCAGAGTATGAAAGGAATTTCTATTACATAGTTACTCTATATTACTCTGCGATCCAGCGAGTAAGTGATTTTTATCTTGATAAGTAGTTAGTTTTTATTCTTTCTCATGGTTTTCACCTTACCCTACCACGTGGTTTAGATAATTAAATATTCTTAAAAACTTAACATTGATAACAATGCCTATACCAAAGCCAAATAGGGACCTAAAGTCTAGTAAAGTTTTACAAATATAGTACCAAAATCAGTTTACGGGTAAACTGAGTTTGGTGACCGCCGGGTTGCAATGGAGAGACACACAGATACTTAGACAGACAGACGCTTTCAACCTATATCACCCCTTTTTTCATCGGGGGTTCTCACAGGATTAGTTGTTACAGGACCTCGAATGGATATGAGTCTTATGCCCAAAAGATGCTGAACTATGATGTTAATGATGACGAGTATGAAACAACTTCCTTACTAAGCGCATCGACGGTTTTTCCTATTGTTATAATATAAAAAGGCTTTCTGCATTTGTAACCCACCAGCAAGTAGCATACATATTCTAGCCGTGGTATAATCAATCAGACCAAAAAAGTTCAAACGAATCTCAGGGATTAGATAATTAAATATTCTTAAAAACTTAACATTGATAACAATGCCTATACCAATGCCAAATAGGGACCTAAAGTCTAGTAAAGTTTTACAAAAAATAGTACCAAAATCAGTTTACGGGTAAACTGAGTTTGGTGACCGCCGGGTTGCAATGGAGAGACACACAGATACTTAGACAGACAGACGCTGATAAAATTCCACGCCTCAACCGAACGGGCGTGGAATCTTGGCAGGGTTGTTTTTCACCAGGAGTTGTTTTCGAGGCAGGAACACGGGATGAGGAGCACAAGGGTGGGGGGAGAGGAGTCGAATCTTACTCTCGTCGTAGCCCGATGCTGTCGCCGTCGTGTTGCTTGCCGACACAAAGAGTCGCTGTCCGAATGCGACGAATTGATCCCCGAATCACTTTAACCTTTCACAACACGAAGCACTCACTCCGATGACGTGAATCTACTTATTTCCCGACGATTGTTCCGTGCTTATTATAATTAACATTCCGACCAGGCCCGACACCAGTGTTAGACAATTATTACAAATAAAATACAGCCAAGGCCCGAATGCCATGTGCAGACATTTTCTCCATGTGCAGAAAAGTAACCTCTAACTCGTCATCTCGTTTCTATACAAGTGACAGCTAGCTAGTTCCGTTCCGATCACTCGCGGTCCGAGTCGCGCAACAAAAAAAGGTGCGTTCCGAAGCATAAATATGAAACAGTCACCCGCCCGGACAGGCCCGAACCTGTCCCTAATCAATAGGAAGGCGAGAAAGTGTTGCGACCGCTCTCTTGAGGACCGAGTCCCCCACCTTGACTTCTGCTGATCGAGGCGTGCCATCCCGACCCGTGTACAATTTGACGATCCGTCCTCGTCTCCATCTCAATGATGGCAGGTTCGCATCCTTAATCAGCACCAAATCACCGACTTGAGGGGGGCTCGTCCGGTCAGTCCACTTAAGGCGCTGCTGCAAGATGTGCAAGTACTCAAGGGACCACCGTTTCTAAAAATCTTGAGCCATCTGCTGCAACATCTGCCACCTAGTTAACCGACTTAACTTAACATCACCGAATGGGTATTCTGGCAGGGCGTTAAGGGGCTGACCTATCAGGAAGTGA
Organism: Argyresthia goedartella; assembly: GCA_949825045.1. Taxonomy (NCBI): domain Eukaryota; kingdom Metazoa; phylum Arthropoda; class Insecta; order Lepidoptera; family Argyresthiidae; genus Argyresthia; species Argyresthia goedartella. The sequence continues at coordinate 11,563,889 of OX463826.1, forward strand.
CCCGGCGTCAACGCTTCCAAATCACTGAGCGGGCACAACGGACGCGAGTTCAGTGTCATTTCAATTTTACAGAACAGCGTCGCAAGCTCTTCAAAGCGTAGAGAGGTCTCACCGATGATCCTCGTCAGGTGCGACTTAGCCGATTTAACCGCAGCCTCAAAAATTCTTCCCCAATGAGGACATCCCGGCGGACTGAAAACCCATTCAATCCCTCGTCGGGAGCAAGCCGTACCGATGGCGTCCTGGTTAACGTTCAGGAATTGAGTGACCTCCTGCAGATATCGCCTGGCTCCGACAAAATTTGTGCCGTTGTGAACCGATCCAGACTTGCGATAAATGCCTCCGTATTGACCATAGTAAGGTCACTGACCACCTCCAAGTGGACTGCCTTCGTGGCCAAGCACACCAAGACGCACAGGTATGCCTTCACTAATCTGGCGTTCCGTAGCTGTGACGACTTGACCATGAATGGTCCCGCGAAATCCGTTCCAACACCCGCAAAGGGCCGGATTTCGTTATCCGAGGGCAAATCGCCCATCTGGGGCTGCATCGTAGCCGCCTTGGCCCGATAACAAGGCAGGCACCGAAATACGACGCTACGCACTAAGCGTCTTCCCGATAGAATCCAGAACTCACGCTGGAGAAACGCCATCAAGGCGTGGCATCCGACATGCCCATTCCGAATGTGTCGATCCTGTATCAACAGTTCGACCAACTTCCCTTTCCTAGGGAGTAACAACGGGTGGCGAGCCGCATAAGGCAGGTTGGCATTCCGCAGCCGACCTCCTACCCTCAGCAATCCTTGAGGGTCAATAAACGGGTTGAGCCGAGCCACAGCTCCCTTCAGTTGGACGCGTCCGCGTCTCAGAATGTCCAATTCGGACTTAAAGTGCACCGTCTGCACGTTCCGTATCAATGCGAACAACGCATGGTTCCGTTCCCGTGGTGTCAGGACCTGTGTTTGCACTCGTTGCGCCTCAGAATTCCGACAATTCCGCGCAAATCGGCAGATCCAGGCGGTCACATTGACCAGCTTGTCGAGCGAGCTGTACCGTTCCAGCAGGCTGAACTCCTCTTCCGGCTCTGGCTGCGTCGTACAGACACCGACTGTCAAGGCGCCGTTCGCCGTGGTAACGCGTGGACTCATTGGCCAATCCGATTCGGCTTGAGTCAACCATTTTGGACCCCACCACAAGGGATGTCCAACCAACTCCGGAGCGTGACACCCACGAGACGCACAGTCTGCTGGGTTCATTTTCCCTGGAACATGTCTCCAGATTAAGGGAACCTCCGAATTCAAAATCTGCGAAACCCGATTCGCCACAAAAATCTCCAGCTTGTGAACTGAAGCCTTCAGCCAGCATAACACGATTTGGCTGTCCGTCCAAGCGTAGACCGTATCTTCTAACGCTATTGACCCACGAAGAACCGTCATCGTGTGGTTGAGCAGACGAGTCAGGAGAGCCGCTCCCGAAAGCTCTAATTTGGGAAAGGTCAGGCGAGTGCGCAACGGCGCAACCTTGCTCTTGGCCATGACCAACCGCACATCAACCTCCCCCGAGGAGTCGACCGTACGCAGATACACCGCAGCTCCGTAGCCCTTCTCCGAGGCATCGCAAAACCCATGCAGGGTGGCGGTGTATCGTTTGGTGGGGACCAACCTCCGTGGCAGTGAAATCCGATTGATGCCAGGGAGGGTCGAAAAGAACGATTCCCACTCTGAGCTCAATGACCCGCCAATCGGGTCGTCCCATTTCAGCTCAGCAGACCACAATTGCTGCATAAAACACTTGAGATGAAATGTTACCGTGGTGATCCACCCGTTTAGATCAAATGTCCTAGCCACCGTTGAAAGGACGTTCCGTTTCGTCCAGACCTTCGGGGAGTCCAACTCGACCCGATACGAAAACATGTCTGACACCGGCTGGTACTGGACGCCTAATACCGACAACATATTTGGATTTTCCAAATTTTCAAAAATGTGGGGATCCTGCTGGTAGTCATCCGGAAGACCAGACAGTAACTCTGGAGAGTTCGACATCCATTTCCGGAGCTCGTAACCTCCACCCCGTAAGAGCTCAACTAGCTCGTCCCGACGAGCGAGCGCCTCCTCTACGGAATCTGCACCGGTACAGATATCGTCCACGTAGAGATCCTGCTCCAGGATTGCTGCGAATCGCCAAATAAGGACTAGACCGTAGCCCGTACGTGTTGGTGTTCAGCTTGTACACCTTGATGGGCTGATCTGGGCTCTCTCGCCACAGTATCAGCTGATACCGTCTATCGTCAGGGTGAATTACCGTCTGTCTAAACATTTTCCGGATGTCAGCTACAAACACAACATTGTGTCGACGGAACCGTGTGATAACATCCGCGATGTCATGGTTCAACTTCGGCCCTGAATGCAAACACTGGTTCAGGTTCATGCCGTTAGATGTTGATGCCGATCCATCGAACACTACCCGTATTTTGCCCTCCGGGGTCCTCAAGACCGCGTGATGAGGCAGGAAGCAGTGGTCTTCACGCTTCCAGTCGATACCCGAAACCGACATGTGGCCGAGCGACTCGTATTCCCGCATGAAGTCGACGTACTTCTGCCGGAAAATCCCGTCACGCTTCATGCGTCGTTCCATCGACAGAAGCCGCGTCTCGGCTGCATGGTGTGAACTACCCAGCGGTGGGCGATCACTCCGGAATGGAAGACGTGTGAGAAATCGACCTGACCGAAGGCGACCAGTATTGTTCCGATAAAACTGTTTACACTCTTCTTCAACCGGGTCCAACCGGCGGACCGTAGGTGGTTCCTCCACCTCCCAAAACTTCTGTATCACCTCCGAGAGTACAGAACCGAATAAGGGACTACGAGTCGCTAGGCGTGGGGCAACCGGCATGACCGGACCCATTACCGCATGGCCCAGTCTGGTGTTGACCGAAACCAGACCAGTCGCCTGCAACACGTGGACACCTGGCACTAACAGGTATCCCAAGGCATCGACACCCAATAAAATGTCTACTGGGCCCGGAATATCAAACTCCGGGTCAGCCAGTGACAACCCAGCGACCAACTGTCGCACCGAGGGCGACAACCGTACGTGAGGGTGTTAGCCCATCACATTAGGCATGACCAATGCCGTGACCGTCAGATTCACCGAGGAATCCACCCGTGACGAGAGAGCAATCCGACATACTCCCTTAACGGAACCGACTTCCGTGTTCCCAATTCCCCGAATGGAATGTGGATACTCCCTTACCGAAATGCCCAACCGTCTTACAAGGTTGCACGAGACTAAGCACCCCTGGGCCCCCGAGTCCAATAGTGCTCGTGCCACACATGATTTGCCGTCCGAACTCCACGCTATCACAGAGGCGGTGGGGAGCATGACCGTGCTTCCGTGGAGTGGCGGCACCCTGTAAGTGGGCGGCGTGTCCCTAGCGGGAACCTCCGCGGGATCCGAACCCGCTCAGACCTCCGTCGGCCTAGGAGTAACTCGGCTGCTCATACGCAACCGGCATATCAGACCGTATGTACATCAAGGGGTCCCAACCCGGATAATAGGCCCCCCGCTGTCCCGGTATCCGACCATACCGGACGGTGTACGGTGTGCCCGGTGGCCACCGTGGATGGATGGGGGAGAGCGGATCCAACCTGGGGCGCTCTAGGAATGGGGGCGACATCCGACTGTTCGCCTCCCAGAGCGACGGGCAGGGTGGCACAGAAGTTGGTGGGCTCCCAGCCTTCGCGCAACTCATAGGTGCCATCTGACACCCGCCCGTAACACGCGGTGAGCCAGCGGCCCGAAGTCCTCGCTGACCGTGGACAGCGGTGACCGAACCCCGGCTATCCCGCATGTTACCCCCCGCGCTGCCCCCTTCCCCTCGGGGGGGGGAGGGGGGGTCCCGTCCGCGGGTACCCCAGTCACCCCGTTGGTGACTCCCGTTGCCCGGAGGGGGACTGGGTCCGGCCCTGGTTGGGCCCTGTGGCCGACCAACCTGAGTCCGGCCCTGGTGACCGTCCGAAGGGCCTGACCGATTCAGGCACAACACTATGTGGTGCTTGCCACCACAGCACTCACAGGGGAACGCGCGCGAGCACTCGCTCAGCGCGTGCGGCCCCAAACAACCGAAACACAATCGGTGGCGGAAGACTATCTTCCTGCGGGCAGCTACCCCGAGCGCCTTAAAGTTGGCGCAACTGGTCACTTCATGACCGGCACTGTCGCAGTACACACAGCCGTCACCCGACGGCGCGGCATTCAAAACGCCAAATTGTTTCGACCGCCCACCCCCCCGTGGGGGCGGGGGGCGCGGCCCCTCCCGCATCCGCGCGGGTTGGCGCTGCACACTGGCCTCCGTGTCTAGTGTGTCACATCACCTACATTCATCCTCCAAAAAATCCGTCAATTGGACGAGCGTGGGCAGTTCCGTGCTACTGCCCCCATGCAGCTGTTCAAACCGACTTTGAGCAGCTGCAGGCAACCGTGACAAAACCATATATAAAATAACGTATGACCATTGGTCTACCGGAAGACCAAGGTTCTGAAGGGCCTAAGTGGCCACCAGCACAGGGTTGAGCACCTGTACTCGGATGTCGACATCCCGTGTTACTCTGGGGATGCTAAACAGCTTCCCCAGCTGCGCATCAACCAACCGCCGTTTGTGTTGGTAGCGGTCAAACAATATGGACCTGGCTATCTCATAATTGCCCGCCGTGACCGTTAGGTGACCGACCAACTCCTTCGGTTCACCCCGCAGAGCCATCAATAGTTGGGCCAACTTGTAGGCGTTGTCCAGGTCGTCCCGACCGTGGACCAAACTATCAAATAAATTAATGAATGCCGGCCACTCATCAATTGCCCCACTGAAGGCCGGAATCTCCAGGTGTGGCAGCCGTCCAACAACACCCTTCGGGGGTGGGTCTCCGTTACCCTCCCCACGGTCATTCCTTCGCGACCGCTTAATTTTCTCCGCGCGACGCTCGATGTCACCCAAGCATTCCATCGCTTGGTCAGCATCCGCGCAGAGCTGTTTCACTGCAGCTACCGAGGCTTCATCCGTAAGCCCGAGAGCTTCAGCCTCCGCAGCCAGCTGACGCACTTTCCCGACGCGTGTCATTGCGTCCTCCACACGCTTGAGCAGGACATCGTCCATGTCAGGTCGCTCCACATACTTATGAGTATGGGCGAGCCATCTCATTTCCTCCCGGACACCATGCCGCAGCACCGTTAAGGGCGAAGGTGCCATGTTGACCGATTTAATAGATTCTGGTCTTATACTTCACTACCGAACTGAGTATAGCCAGAGACCAGCACTTGCCCGTCAGCGCTGGGCACAGAAATTAAAACTAAGTTGTCAAAACTAAGGTAACCACTAAAACAATTAAAACCTAAAAAATATTTAATATGGTCGCCCTGTGGACATACACCTTATAACTATACACTCTAAATCAATTAGAGAATGCCACCATAAAGCACATTAAAAAATAACACACATAAATTTATTATAAGAAAAAAGGCTATTTTTAATATAATGAAGGTAGCTGTGAACCTTCTAGAAGTGGCCCCTCCGATATGACCCACACTTCTACTGAGGTCAGCAAAATCAGCTTAATACCCCTTAAATTGCCTGACCCTGCTCTGTAATCCGAAATAATGCTATGGAACCCGACTGCAATACTATAGTCCGACCGAATGACTGTTTCTTATGCACACCGAGTAGTTTCCGACTACAAATTTATAATAATTGTTAACTAAATCGTCAATTATACGTTCACTAACCGAAAATGAACCTAAATTGTGGTATACCGACCACACGACTCACTCACAAAATGGTCGCCGACCAATCTGAGGTATCCACCCTCTCCCAGCTACAATGTGGCAAAAAAACAACCCTACAACCGTCCGTGAATCGATTTCCTACTAGGAAACCGCGCCTCTGCTACCAAAATGATTAAATTCCACGCCTCAACCGAACGGGCGTGGAATCTTGGCAGGGTTGTTTTTCACCAGGAGTACTGACCTTTGACGCCGTGGACCGGAATTCGAAAGCTCAATTCGAGGCAGGAACACGGGATGAGGAGCACAAGGGTGGGGGAGAGGAGTCGAATCTTACTCTCGTCGTAGCCCGATGCTGTCGCCATCGTGTTGCTTGCCGAATTGATCCCCGAATCACTTTAACCTTTCACAACACGAAGCACTCACTCCGATTACGTGAATCTACTTATTTCCCGACGATTGTTCCGTGCTTATTATAATTAACATTTCGACCAGGCCCGACACCTGTGTTAGACAATTATTATAAATAAAATACAGCCAAGGCCCGAATGCCATGTGCCGACATTTTCTCCATGTCCGAAAAGTAACCTCTAACTCGTCATCTCGTTTCTATACAAGTGACAGCTAGCTAGTTCCGTTCCGATCACTCGCGGTCCGAGTCGCGCAACAAAAAGAGGTGCGTTCCGAAGCATAAATATTAAACAGACGCTTTCAACCTATATCACCCCTTTTGTCATCGGGTGTTCTCACAGGATTAGTTGTTACAGGACCTCGAATGGATATGAGTCTTATGCCCAAAAGATGCTTAACTATGATGTTAATGATGACGATTATGAAACAACTTCCTTACTAACCGCATCGACGGTTTTTCCTATTATTATAATATAAAAAGGCTTTCTGCATTTGTAACCCACCAGCAAGTAGCATACATATTCTAGCCGTGGTATAATCAATCAGACCAAAAAAGTTCAAACGGATCTCTGGGATTAAGATAACGAATACTGCATATTAACCCAATCTTCCACCGCTTTTACTGTGTTATAACCAATGAAATTACCAATCTTATTATGCGGTTGATGACGATGTTCGTGAAACTTGGTGTTGGAGTGTCATTTTTAAGTGAGATGTGGCACATCGTAATAACTACACCAAACTCATAAACTGTTAGCGAAACGCAATTTTGTATTTTTTATAATAAAGTGGTATCCAAAAATATGAAGAAACAATAATAAAATATAATATGTGCGATTTAAATTAACCAAAACCCTAACTGTTTTCCTAACTACCTGTAAAAACCGCATGAAAATCGGCTCAGTGGTTTTGACGTTGTCCTCGCGACAGGCGTCTGCCTGTATGCAATGCAATATGCGATTTTTAGAATTATTTTCTGTCTGTCTAGACAGATAATAATTCTAAAAATCGCATATTTTTGTTCTGTAATTAATCTTAGTAACCTCTTTTGTTTTTCTTACTTATCTTCAATGTACAGACACATCAGATCTGACCTATTTTATTATGTGTATATTGATAGTTCGCGACGGATTTGGATGGCTCTCAAGAAGACGTGATATATTATGATTTAAGTAAGTTGTGGCATTCCTATCACCCTCAAAGATAACAGTGGGATGTTGTAGTGGGTTAAAATGCGAAAGAAGTGGAAGTCCGGCGACGACAAAACATACTTTTACCATGTCTTCCCCGAGTGCCATCCTAACCCGTCGCGAAATATATGTAGGTCCGTAATCAAAATACACATTTAGAACTATTGCAAAATTAAAGCTCTTTATTTCACTGTTTTTTTAGTAAAGCCACCATTCTAGATTATTTCTCATCAATCGTTATTAAAAAATAAATTAAAAATTAATAATTGAACTTGTTTCAGAGTTCCTCTGTTACTACAATACACAGTCTATCTGGCCAACGTGCCACCAGCCGAGGTACATTCCTACCAGCTAATTAAAACGGTCCAGGAGACCTGCTATCGGATCCAAAGCCAAAGATTATGGTTACGGCCCGAGACATGCAAACGGAGACTTGGGCGAAACTCGAGAGACATTTCGCTCCCACCGAGATGTGAGATAAAGTCTTGCGAAATTGTTACTTTTTTGTAGAGGTATGGAGGTAACTGGTTGGTTTGTTTGTGGTTGGAGCAATGGGGGCATTTTGAAGATGCCTTCTTTGTGCAATGTAAATCAGGCGGGAAAGTTAAAAAGTGGTAAATTTTTAGATGTATATGTGCCTATAGGCTCGGCTCTTCTTATGAAACCAGACGATAATGACCCCGAAATTATAATATTAATGAATTAGCATTTTTTAGCAAAAATACATGAATTGATGTAATGATTCCTATAGGGAAGGACCTAACACAAGGCAAGATCTAATATTACTTCACGCTATGTTAGAGAACTCGACATAATTTACTTATATAACCAGTTTTTGCTACAGATATGTCGGATAAATGTAAATAGCCTATTAGGAACCTTTCAATTCTTAAGATATTCTTATTTCTTTTTCCAATTATATTAATCGTATTAAGCCTTTTGAATTTTAATAAAGTTTTATGATTCCTACAGAATGCAATAAGCCTGTAATAAACGAATAGTCGCGGTGGTGTGAATTGGCTCTATGAATTGGTCAAGAGTTGTTTTAAAGAGTCTAAAACCTCTTAATGAAATAGTTTCAAGTAGTGAAAACTTAGATAATCAACTTATATGATGAAGTGATATCTCCCAACATAGTAACTTATCTCTTACTCATGTGTTGACTCTTATGTACTACAGTCATCAGGTACATTTGTTCGCGAAACATCGGAAATAACAGGAGTGGCATGCGTTTAGTACGAGGAACGGAGTGGAATAGAGAGTGCCAAACGGGACCCTATTACTTAGCCTCCGCTGTCCGTCCGTCCGTCCATCCGTCCGTTTGTCCGTCTGTCACCAGGCTGTATCTTATGAACCGTGATAGTTAGACAGATGAAATGTTCACAGATGTATTGCTGTTTCCGTTTGTTGCTATAACAACAAATACTAAAAAACAGGATAAAATAAATATTTAAGGAGGCTCCCATACAACAATTATTACAATACCATATACAAACTTATTATTAGTGCGAAAGTAACCGCAAAAATAAATTTGTAAGCAACATTTTGCTATGTAAAATCCAAACTAATTACTCCACACGATCCCTACCATTGTACGGTGGTTAAGAACCTCACACTTGACCGGTTTTTTTTTTCATTTATTCTACAACAGCGAAGTGGAGAGTCCTGGCAACCACTCACTCACATTTTTCACCAAGAAGCTCAGAACATTTCAACGAAAGTACAGCCCGTAATATCGAGATATTCTCGCAATATATGAAGCTATCCGGTATTTCAGAGTGATGATTGAACCGCGACCGTGCACCAATCACACGGATCACAAGCCAATAACATTTTCATTCTCCATATCTCGAGATAAATGCTCACCTCGACAGTGTCGTTACCTAGACTTTATCGCACAGTTTAGCACGGACTTGAGGTATGTTCCTGGAAAAGATAACCATGTAGCACACGCTCTTTCCCGCACAACCGCACTTTGGCAGAGGATTAAGCCGCAGACGAAGAGCTCCAGCAACTGCTTGCTAATGGTTCCAGCTTACATCTCGAGAAAGTAAAAGCAGCGCAATCTGGCATACAGGTATTTTGTGATAATTCAACCCCCGAGCTATGACCCTACATTCTTGTAGCACATTGCAGATGTGTATTCGAGACCTTGCATAACCTTAGCCACCTGGGAGCAAAAACAACAGTTAGACTTATCATACAGAGATTTGTTTAGCCTGGCATTTACAAGGACTGCAAAACACGGGCAATAAAATATCTACCTTGCCAAAGAAGCAAAGTCACAAGGCATACTTGAGCTCCTTTGTCGCTTTCGATACGTTCACATGGAGATTACAGGTCCCTTACCTCTCTCTTCTGGCCACAGATACTGCCTCACCATCATCGATCGCTTCACTCGATGGCCTGTGGCGTACCCGCTGGAGAACATCACCGCCGAGTTCTGAGCCCTGAACTTTATCTCGGGCTGGATCGCACGCTTTGGCTGTACCAAACACATCGCTACGAACCGCAGGGCGCGTTCACAGTCCCGTGTCTTCAAGAGTGTCGCAAACTTACTGGGCGCCACTCATCATTCTACAATGGCGTATCATCCCGCAGCTAACGGCCTGGTGGAGAGGATGCACCTTCAATTAACAGCAATGGCGTTGAGACACAGCCGCGAGTATACAGAATGGCTATGCGGGTACCTGTTGGAGAAGGCCTTCCCCAGAGTAACCAAGCAATCTTACACTATATAGATTCGAATGCCAATCAGGAAGAACACCACCTCTACGCGCCCCTACTACTGTGAGGGTTACGCAAGACGCATCGCAACGTCTGGTGATTTCCCTCGAAGAATATTTAAAATTGCTAGCTTATGGCACTTGGACCCTGTGCAAGTTGTACACAATTTATCTTATACTCGACACGTAATCACTCTGCACACGGGGTCGAGGAACATTGTCGAGAAAGACGAAAAGAAACCATTTCTGATGAAGTTTAAAATGCCGATCTCTGTGGCGTTATACAACAGCTTCGACATCGACGAGGTCGGATTTCAAAACAATTTATCAAGATAATTACCATGTCGGCATTCCAAATTTTGCTAGCCAGGAGTCGGCGTCCATAAGACGATGACCAAGACACCAAACGTCGTAAGAAACAGAAATACTTCGGCAGATCAGCAATCTCACCTGGATTTCTTGATAAATTCCAATGAACTCTGCGGACGGACCATTCGCATTCAGTGAGAAAGTTAAAAAGAAATGTCACACTCATAAAGACTCAATAATGTCGACACCGCAAGTTGTACGAACGTGAGTAGTTTTCGAATTCCTATTCGTCAAAATTTGGCAAAGTCGGGTACTTCAATAGAAAACCTACTCGTATGTCGTTGACACAACAAACGTCAATGTGAAGTTGATACGTGTGGCATCACGTAACATAAATAAATCCGAACAAAATTAAGCAATTGCTTATGCACAATTGCTCGGCTTCAGATTAGTGAAAAGCAAAGAGTGAGCGTTGTTCTGGAGTGCGGTGGTATGCCAGCCATATAAAGAGTATTCTCCGGCTAAAACGCTGCTCGGAAGTCATACACGACACATCGAAGATAGAAATATGTTTCCCGCAGGGTATACTGACAAAATCTCCAAGGAAAAGCACGTAGGTAAGCCCGCGGTCACCCCACTGTCAAGAATAACACGAAAACCATACAAACATGCAACACCATTGTCAATCTCTTTATATTCAGTACTCACCTCCTCTTGAGATATCAAAAAATCCTATTATGCTACATGCCCCTAACGCTCAGTTTTTGGTTATGTACAGGGAAACATTTGCCCACATTGTTAACCAGTTTTCTACGCGGAAAATACATTTCCCGTGGTTAACTAGTTATTAAACTTGGTAAGAACATGGAAGGACAATTCCACTCGAATAACTGGTTTTCTTCGCGGAAGATATGTTCCCCCTAGAGTTATCTAGGGGGAACATACCCAGAAAACCAAACTTGATAACTAGTTATAGTTATCAAATTTGGTTTTCTGGGTTGAACAAACGTATCTTCTTATATTGTATTTTTTTATTTATTTAATTTATTTATTTAAACAGTCTTATACGAATTATACTGTACTGAAAGTCCTTCAGAAGCTATTTAATTCCACCTTGCTCGAGGGAAAAACGCCTGAGGCGTGGAACAGGGGTGTTGTGGTACTGTTCTTCAAAAAAGGTGACAAAACCTTACTGAAGAACTACAGGCCCATAACACTGCTGAGCCACGTCTATAAGCTGTTCTCGAGAGTTATCACGAACCGTCTCGAACACAGGCTCGATGACTTCCAGCCTACCAAACAAGCCGGTTTCCGAAAGGGCTATAGCACCATAGACCACATTCATACACTTCGGCAGATTATACAAAAGACTAAAGAGTATAATCGCCCATTATGCTTGGCGTTTGTGGACTATGAGAAAGCCTTCGATTCCGTCGAAACATGGGCTGTTCTTAGATCTCTCAAGCGATGCCGTATTGACTATCGGTACGTTGAAGTGCTGAAGTGCTTGTATAACAACGCCACCATGTCAGTTCGAGTACAGGAGCATTCCACGAAGGAAATCCCCCTAAAGAGAGGAGTAAGACAGGGAGATGTAATATCTCCGAAACTGTTTACTGCTGCTCTGGAGGATTCCTTCAAGCTCCTGGAATGGCAAGGACTAGGCATCAATATCAACGGCGAATACATCACTCACCTTCGATTTGCCGACGATATAGTAGTCATGGCTGAGTCGCTTGAAGATCTTGGAAAAATGCTCGATGACCTCAATAGAGTTTCTCAACAAGTGGGTCTTAAAATGAACATGGACAAAACGAAGGTCATGTCCAACGTCCATGTTGCACCCACCGCACTAACTGTTGGGAACTCTACTCTCGAAGTTGTTGACGAATATATATACCTGGGACAGGCAGTCCGATTAGGTAAGTCCAATTTTGAGAGAGAGGTCAGTAGACGGATCCAACTAGGTTGGGCAGCGTTCGGTAAATTACGCAACGTCTTCTCGTCCAAAATCCCTCAGTGCCTGAAGACTAAGGTGTACAATCAGTGTGTGTTGCCAGTGATGACTTACGGCTCTGAGACGTGGTGCTTCACAAAAGGACTTCTTCAGAGGCTCAATGTCGCGCAGCGAGCTATGGAAAGGGCTATGCTTGGTATTTCTCTACGAGATCGAGTCAGAAATGAGGAGATCCGTAGAAGAACCAAAGTTGCTGACATAGCCCGTAGGATAAGCAAGCTGAAGTGGCAATGGGCAGGCCACATAGCGCGAAGATCGGATGGTCGATGGGGCAAAAAGGTCCTTGAATGGAGACCACGTACTGGCAAGCGCAGTGTGGGTCGGCCACCTACGAGATGGACCGACGACCTGGTGAGGATCGCTGGATCTCGTTGGATGCAGGTGGCTACGGACCGGTCACGCTGGAGTGCGATTGGAGAGGCCTATGTTCAGCAGTGGACATTAACAGGCTGAAATGATGATGATGATGATACGAATTATACTTAAATAAAAAACATACGAATAGACTTGGAGTTCCATAAGATAAATTAAAATATAGGTTTTTTAACTCATTAGCGATCGAATGAGAGAGCGCTCTAAAGCTCTAGCGTATCAATAATTAGGTAATGACGTCGAAAGAAAACCATAATTATAACGGAGCTAAACCTAAAATTATTAAGACAATGTTGATCTGAGGAGATTCTTAAAAGAACCTAAAGTTTTTTTAAAGGGATCGATATCATTAAGAGACCTATTATAGAATTTTGAGACAGGTCTGAAGAAAGTGTGCTGAGAGTAGTTGGTGCGAGCAAAACGTACGTGGAAAAGATCACGAGAAAGTAAAGAGGCGTTTGAGATTTTAAACGATATCTTATCTAGCAGGGAAGGACAATTTGTAAAATTATTTAGAATTTTGAAAAAGAATAGTTCATCGAGGTACAAGCGACGATTGACAAGGGACGGCAAATTATGGTGCTTGGCCGAATTTACTGCATTATCCGAGAAATAACGCGTCAGACGCACAATGACCTATTTTACGAACGCATATTGCCCTAATCGCAAAATGCCCCTATCGCAAAATGCCCCAAACGCAAAATGCCCCATACGCAAAATGCCCCAAACGCAAAATGTCCCAATCGCGAAACGCCATAAACGCAATATGCCCCAATCGCGAAACGCCCTAAACGCAAAATGTCCTAAAAGCCCCCTACCATTACCTCATCAACGACCCAACTTCACTTTGAGTCTAGAGGTTAACAGACATGCACACCGTCGCATGAATCTCAAAGGTTGGTAAAGCACGCACTCGTAATTAAATCTGCTGGTGTTACTAGTTATTGCGACTGTAATGGGCGAATTACTTATTAAAATAAAGGGCTATTGCTATTGCGGGAATAACAATTCCAATTTTGCAGTCATGCAAAAATGTATTCAATCCTAACATTGAAATGTGGTACCTACGATATTTTATCATTATCAACCTCTTTCGATTTGAATAATAGGTATTGTTCGCGTATTTAGACTTAATCATGGCCACTTCAGATATACGAGTATTATTCTCTTTATGAATCAATTGTCATACTCGTATTTTGTTTGTCATCTTTCACTTGATCATAATTATATAATTTAGTGTAAAAATGGAAGAACAAATAATTTTTTCCACTAATCAAAAAGGGAACTCAACTTTGCTTCATGAGGGATACAGGTACAACAAACTCAGTAGAGTGAACAAGAATGGGACCAGCGTTTGGCGATGTGTACATCGAAGTTATTGCAGGGCTACAATAGCATTAAAGCTTTCGTCGGAATCTCCAATTGTAAAATCCGTTTACGCATCGTCTGAATTCAAAATCGTCAGAAAAAGTGTTCACTTGTGCTCCATTGAAGAGAAAAGTAACGACATCTTTTTGGTGAAGCAAGAATGCAAGGAAGCAGTATGTAAAGACTATTCTCCAGTTCCTGCTATCATTGGAAAAGTGTTCGCACCAGTAAAAGAAGTTTCAGAATATATCAGCTACGTTCCAACAGTAAAACAAATAAAAGATTATATGCACAGAGCGAGAAAAAAAATCCTTCACGTAGAAAGTTTACAGCAAAGGGAATTAGCTAAAGTTAAAGTTCCTGAAGTACTAGCTGATGACTTTTTGATTTATGACGACGGGGAAACAGATAAAATATTGATTTTTGCATCCAGGACGTCACAAAGTTATTTGAAATATCTCCATCCGACAACTGCACAGTTCTACGGCGACGGAACTTTCAAAAGTTGCCCGTCTGTCTTTTCTCAGCTGTACGCTATACAAGTTGATCTAGGATCATCAGAAAAAGCTATGAATGTAGTACCTGTTATATTTGGGCTGCTTCCAAATAAAACTCAAGCAACCTACACGCGATTTTTTCAATGTATTAAACAGGCACTGAATATAGACATGCTATATTTTAAATGCGATTTTGAAGTGGCTGTTATAAATGCAGTTCGTCATGTTTTCCCTAATGTGATTGTTTCTGGCTACCATTTCCACTTTTCCAGGGCAGTGTGGAAAAAAGCTCGAAAGTTGAAATTACACAAAAATTGTGATGCGAGGAAGGTATTGAGACTCATCAGCAATTTACCATTACTACCAGTGGATTTAATAACAGAGAATTGGCAAAATATTCTAGAAATAAGTCCAAATACGCAGAATATGAGAACGTTTGCGAAATACTTTCGGAGAGAGTGGTTGCAAGTTATTACGCCAAAGACGTTAAGCTGTGCTACTGACATACACCGCACCAATAACCTGGTAGAAGGGTGGCATTTACGTTTGAACAGGAAAATGGGTAAACACCCGGGATTATATGACTTATTACAAATAATCAGACAAGAATCTAAGTTTAATGATGACAGAATAATTCAAAATATGTTCTCAAACTCAGCAACCAATAGAAAAAAATCCAATATTTTGTTCGATAAGATGTATTGCTTGCTCTTGAAGAAACTCCAGAAAAATAAACTAAACGGTATACAGTTTCTGCGAAAAGTTGCTTACGTTAAGTTGAAGCTATTTAAGAATAAAAACCGAAGGTATTAATGGCTACGTAATTTAATTACTTAAGTGTTTTTTATATCAGGTCGTTATATAAGTGGATCTTTTGAGTTTAAGATATGTTTTGTATGAAGTAAGCAAAATATGTGTTTATTTTCATTTTCTTTCAATAAACCTTTTAAATGATATATGTTTTGTCCTTTTCTAACGTAACACAAATGTTAGTGTCAAATGTTTAACTATTGGCGTATAAGTTATTTATACCATTTCCACTTTAACATGATTTAATACGGCTCATTTAGGCGATATCATGGCATGGTGTTTGGAGGAGCTAGTCCGATTTTAGCGGGCCGAAGTTTTGGAAAGGACATTATGCGATCAGGGCATTATGCGTTCAGGACATTTAGGACCACTTGCGTTTATGTCATTTTGCGTTTGACTCATTATGCGTTTAAGGTATTAAAAATTTGTGGCATTTTGCGTTTGGGGTATTTTGCGTTAAGGACATTTTAGGACTTTAGGACAATATGCGTCTGACCCGAAATAGCGTTAACCGACTCTGTAGTTAAGTGATTTTACAAATATATTTTGGATACGTTCTCGCGTAAACGATCAATATGAACCTGATATTGGGGAGTCCAAACCACACTCACGAACTCAAGGATAAGATAATAGGATTTTGTATGTAAGGGACTTCTTAAAAAAATGACCAATTCGGTGTATCATGCCAAGGGTTTTGCACAAATATTATCTATGTGAGTATTAAATGACAGTATTGAATCCAAAGTAATACCCAAATCTCTAATGCAAGCGACACTATCTAAAGTATAGTTGAAATTTATGGGGGATTGTTTACGGGAGAAACTTATGACGGAACACTTGTCATGATTCAGATATAAATTATTTCTATTACAATAATCGTAAAAAATATTTTTGCGAATAATAACGAATTTATAAAAACATGCAGCAGAGGCGCATTTGTACCCACGTTTATCCAGTAATTAACGATACTCCATTAACGAATAATACTTCAAAGTAAAAACTTTTTGATACTTTAAATATTTTCTCTGTAAATTAAGTAGTGACCAATCCACAACACCGATGCCGCTCTATGTCCAAAGCCGCGTTTTAGTCTCTCCACACCGGTCGGTTCGCCGCCGCCGCTGCTACGATCTACCTCATGGTGTTGCCAAGTTTAGCAGAGGTTTTTCCAAAAAATAAATTAGGGCTATAATGTAAGGTCATCATCGCGTCACGCATTTTACCATACAGGGTGGCAGAGGCGCAGGTGTGCCCTCGTTATTCAATACTCTATTTTGCGTGCCAGAGGGCTAGCTCATCGCCTCACAGCTATGTCGGTATAAGGAATAACATAATTATAGCGACACTGGCACACTCTGCAACTTTCCATAACAATCAATGGTAATGTGGGGAGGAGGCAGCACACGCAATGAACGGAAATATCAATACAGGGTATTATGGAAAGGTTGGGTTTATATACCCCATATTTTAAGGGGTTGTTAGGGACATGATTCTGAACAACTTTTACTATGACACCTATGTGATCCGAAAATTCTATTTTTCATTTCTCCATATGTTTTGATCCGGGCGGTCAGCTGATTAGTATGGAGAAGTGAAAATTAAAAATGCTCTGATCAACTCGGTTTCATAGTTCTTTGAATGGTTTTCCAACCCCTTTAAATATTACCATTACACATTTCACACCCTGTATATCATTTCATAGATAACGTTACTGTAGCAAGCTGAATTTGGGTTACTGAAAGAAAGAAATATTTCTTTATAAGGTTGCCTATGTTCGTGTTATTTCTACAAATTTTGTTTGTATTTTAGTTTCATGTTCGATCATTTACATTACGTTACCGTTTAAGCTAAAATTTCTCTCAAAAGCATTTGAATCTGTCTCCGATGTCCTGGATGTTGGAGCCTACAGCCAGCCCTACCGAAAATTCCCTATTTCCACGGAAAGCTCCCCTCAATTGGCCACACACTCCCGGAACCAGTTCTGCCCCCTATATAGTACCTGGTCGGCATACACGTATTACCTGTTGAATCGATTAAATAGACCATATTCTAGATCATACGATACGTCGGTTGCAACGGCAAGATATGGTAGTTTTAGATCAAAAGAACCAAAGGTGCTTAATGAGCGCAGTTGTTTTGATTGCTCGGAACTGCATTAGTGAATACGAGGTTCAATAGCGAAGTATTCAAATTACAAGACATAACGTAACATTGCTTCTGGCCCCACACTAGGACATCCTGCGTCTTGGGAACCAGAAACAGAGACGTCACACAAATATAAACATCCAAGACCTGGGGTATTTGTTTTCCTTCTTCCCCAGAAGGGATTTGAACCCGGAACCTCGAGCTTGGGAGAGAGACCCTCGAACCGCAACGCCACAGAGGTCGTCACTCATAAACATAGCGTCACTATCTTTCGCATACGGGGTGGCAGAGGGGCAATTGTGCCCACGTTTAGCCAGTTTTTGACGACCATACAAGAAGTCCCGAGTTCGATCCCCGTCTGGGGATACAGAAAAAAGAATCTTAGGTATTGGATGTTCATATGTGTGAGATTTCGCTGTTTCTGGTTCCCACGACACAGGGTATACTAGTGTGGCGCCGAAAGCAATGTATGTGCCTGTAAGGTTTGTGTTTATGTTTTGTGTTATTCAGTACTCCATTTTGCGTAGCAGAGGGCTAGCCGTTACAATAATCAAATTATCGAAGTCCTTCTCAAATATTAAGGCATAGGCATGATTCTGAATAATCAAATAGCGTATTGCTAGTTTACGTTTCCCCGCTTTGAACTGCAAGTTTTGAATTTTATTACCATGCTATGAGGTTCGAAATCGCGACGCCTGATAACGGGATTCGGTAAAGGTGCGGTTAGGTATGGGAAACCACTGAAAACAGATTTTAACTCTTATAGCTAGGTATTATAAACTAAAACTAAACTATAACTGCACTAAACTAAATTAAAAATTTCCCTGAGTTCACTGCCGGGCGGGAGGGTGCCCAAGACGCTGGCACTGTTACCTCGCTGTATCGCAATACTGATGCGTTGAGCGAGGTAGGCGCCAGCTCTGCGGTCCCCTGACGCTTCGACGAGCCTCTTAGAGATGTCTTTGAGGACTCTTCGAGCGTCAGGGCCCCACGGCCCGAGGGTCTCAAAGCCGAACGGAATAAACAGATAGTCGTCGCCGAGAGCGGCGTATTTGCGGGTTTTGAGACACTCTGCTGCTGCCGCCGCAGCGCCGGCTGTGGCTGAGGTTGCCGAAAGGTGACACGGTGCCAGCGTATCTACGCAGGTCGCGTCCCATACTAGCGACCTCCCGCTCTGCCAGGGAATGAGCGTCATTCCGTCTGGCCTCTTGCCATCGTCGCGTGCCAGTCCATTGGGTTCAAGTATTGCTGGCACGCCACAGCTGGCAAGGGCCCGACGGATGACGTCATTAAGATTGGCATGACGGGACCACCGACCGGCGCTGCGTTGGCAGGAGAGGCCGTGGTGACCTAGTTGGTCCACCCTAGCACCGCAGCGGCACCGATGGATTTCGTTTGTCTTTACGCCGAGTCGCAGGCAAACGGCGAGGGTAAGGGTGGTACGGTCAAGCAGGGTGCCAATGTGCGTTGATGGGATTGCGCGCAGCCAGTGTCCTGACTCCTTCTCCCTGGTAGCTAGGAGACGAGCGCGCACTGCTGGACCACTAGCCGTTTTTACCAGATCTTCGCGGGTTTTAATGCATAGCGGCTCGTCCCATAGCCGTTGAGATTTTAAATTTGTTGGAAAATTTTGCCTCGGACAGGCTTGCGTCCAGGCATTCCTGGCCTCGACCAGACACGTGACCTCCACATCACCGAGTGATGGGTTTATAATTTTACCATAGAGATCATGTGAGCTATGGGTTGAAGACAGGAAGGCCGGGAGCGCCACATCTGAGATTTTCCGGATCCCCAAGCCACCGTGTCTGATTGGAAGGGCGGATTGGGTCCAGCTTCGTTCATCGAGATTAATGTTTAAAATTTTGGATAATGTACTTTTGGTAATATCGTCTAAAAGGTTGAGAATGGGAGGGTATTTCCAAAGAGGAGAGCATCGAAGGAGGTAGGTAAATTTGGGTACAAAAAGGCAAAACCGTATGATAGACAGGGCCATGTGGGGATTTAGGTCAGTCAGTTTGATAGAATTTTGATTGAATTTAGAGATTTGTTCATCCACGAAGCTGGGGATCCCGTCCTCTAGAACGGGGGCCCCTAGGAGGCGAAGTGAGTCTTTGTCTAGAATTTTAATGTTAGGGGCAGCTGAGTTGAATTTAAAGATGATCTCAGTCTTTTCCGAGAGGGTAATATTTTCGGATATGAACAATTCGCATTTCGAGAAATTGAATTCTAGGCCTATTTTTTTTAATTCTGATGTTAGGTGTTCTAAATCTTGTAATACGTCTTCGACTTTGCCTCCTATGGTCCCATCGTCTAGGTACCAAATGTTGAATTTGGAATTTAGGCTGGTAATGATCGGATGGATAGCCAAACTGAATATTGCCGGTCCGAGTGGGTCGCCCTGCTGACAGCCGACGGCAGAATTTATAAGATGGTCCCTGAAGACTAATTTAGAATGTTTACTGTAACATTGCCACATATAATTGTAGATAGATGGTGTATGCTCTTTAATTTGGGATAGCAGGGCGCCTCTGTCTACCGAATTGAAGGCGTTTTTCACGTCTACCTTCAGCAGCACGTCACCTCCTCCGTTAGCTAGGAAGGTGCGAGTCGCGTGCACAGCGGCCTCGCAGCCTCCCCTGCTACCGAAACCCAGCTGTACCGGTTGTAAGGTAGTGCAAAGATCTGGTAGGATATACCTACAGCATATCTTTGACACTATGCGGCGGATGGTATTGCCTACAGCGATGGGTCTGATACCCCCGTCCTTCTTTATGAGGGCACACAGATTAGCTCCGTAGAGCACGTCTGTTATGCCTTCGTGTACCTTTCCAGACAACATGAGGCTCGCCAGTTCAGCGACATCCGCCAGGAGAGTCTGCCCGACGTCCCCGACGGCTCCACAGATCAGGTCTTTGTAGTGTTGCGGGGTCATGCCGTCGAGGCCGCCTGCGGAACCACTTCTGAAGGACATCACCGCAGATGCGATGTCCTCGGCTGTAGCCTGGGGGGTACGTTCAGAAGGGTTGGGGGGATCAGGGAGGTGCAGTGTTGGTGAAGGTGCTGGGTGCTTTGACTCCAGCGCGTGCAGAGTGTCCGGGGAGTCAGGGGCGACAGCATCGCTCGAGAAAAGAAGTTGAGCAGCTCCCTTTAAATCCCCGTCACTTATTTTATTCTCTATTGTTCTCGTCATGTTAAATTTGGATCGAGATCTATTGTTGAGAATTTGGCCCGAAAAGGTTGGTGATTGGTTCTTGCAGTTGTTTTTAATTGATTGTGTAAGGGATCTGCTCTTGCTTCCATCCTTATCTACGTGCAAAGTCCGGTATGCGAAAGTAAGCAGCTGTTCCCAACTGGGGCCATCATTGTTTAAGATGACCTGTCGTATGGAAAGGGACAGAGAGGTCGCCACGCATGTCCTGGCACCACGAGGGATTCTTTTAATTACTGGGCACATTTGTTTAAGGCGTCCTAAGGTTTCCCAGAATGTGCCCGTTGACGGCTGTGTTCTGCTGCTATCATTGGGCGCAACCTGAGCGCCTTGGTTGCCCTGTGGTGCGAGGTAATGTTTTTTATGTGTTTTGGAATTGTGTATCTTTAGACCTCTCTGTCCTTTGAACAGCCGCTGCTGTGTGCATTCCGGACACTGCACGAGATCTGAAAGTGATGTGTCGAAGGTCTGGCTGCAGACGGCACCTGCTGACGGCCCGGTTGACTGCGACATCGGCGTAGCACGAGCGAATAAGAAAGCTACAAATATAATTTGGTACTACTGAAGAATAGAAAAAATATGTATATATAAATAAACAAACAAAAACTGTTCATCACGTCGCACTATATCTTCTTCGTGCTGTGAGAAGCCGCCGACGCCGCCTGCCTCGGCAGGTTCCGTGTGGCGGCGGCGTTCTAAATAGATGTAGGCTGGATCAGTGCCCCATTTCAGGGATCAATGATCCAAGAGCGAGCTAGAATTTGATCGAGGTAAAGTGGATTGAGCTGTCACTTTCTTGAACTGTTAACTGCAATCTGCGGGCTGTGGGATCTCTCCTGCAGGTGGAAATCACCTTCAAGCACTTCTTTTACATTGAAATTTTGAGCGTGAGAAAAATAAATAGGTGTCGGTCGAAATGTCACAACAAACTGGATATTGTGAAAATGGGTAAAAGTGTCAACAAGTCATCACATCAAAAACTACATATTATATTATTCTTCTTATTACATTTGATTAATTTTATTTCTGACTTCTTCGAAATCCATTTACTTTGGATGATAAAAATACTAGATGATTATATATTTATTTTCTAATAAAATTTTCTGTGGATTATGTTTCACTTCTCCATGTTTTGAGCGGTGACATCCACGGACAAGTCGACGAAGTTTGTGCCACAGATGTTCGAGTAGTCTAGATTTCAGCCCAAAATTTTATTTTTAGCAGTATGGGAAAGCGCTTCTAAAGTTCTTTAAATTTGGCCTATTAGTTAGTTAGAGTCAATTCCCTCTAAAGCACCTTAAGGTGATATCAAAATATATAAAAGGAATACTAATGTAAACGAAAGTGACAGCATTAATTACTTCCACATAAGAAAGAAAAGAGAGCGCAAACAATGCGCTCGAATCAAACTAAAATAACGTAGCTCCAAACCACATAGAGTTGTTTAAACTACGCTATTTCATCAAAAAATATTTTTAGGAAAGTTTAGGAATACATATCCAAATTTTGAACGCAATTCCGCAATTAAATTAGTTAGGCTTTCAGAATTACAGGAATAAATAAAGCAATAGAGAGGTCTTTTCATAAAAAAAAAATCTCTGGAAAAATTCATCCAATCGCGTGTCCCTTCAGTGAAAATCTTAATCAAATCTGTAGATGACTTTATAGTGGAGTAAATGGATTCGAAAAAAAAAATTTGGTATCGCCATAAAATGGATATTATTCAAGAATTGGAATCAAAATAAGCTATGCGAATAATACATTTAGAAACTTGTTTTTTATTTAATTGATTTTGACAAATAAGCGAAGCCCATTTAGGTGGTTTTCAAAATAGACGATTGGTTTATACACTAAATACGAAAAAAAAATTTTGGTATCGCCATAAAATGGATATTATTCAAGAATTGGAATCAAAATAAGCTATGCGAATAATACATTTAGAAACTTGTTTTTTATTTAATTGAATTTGACAAATAAGCGAAGCCTATTTAGGTGGTTTTCAAAATAGACGATTGGTTTAGTGTATGAGATAATTGTCACCTTTGTATGAGATAATTGTCAGTTTTCCGATCATTTTGATCGATTTCAGTTAGTGTAAAGTGGTGTCCTGAAAGCTATGTGACTACATATTTGTAGTTAGTAGACTATTGCTTAGCTTTCCCAGCTATTATTGTTTTCATAACCATGGTTCAGAAACATTCTTGCAATGTTTTGTCAACACACCAGAGACTTTCTTACTGGATTCTCATAAAAAATGACATAAACTCGACATCCCAAGTTGAACCCAAGTCCCACATTTTCTCCATTTCTGGATCTCTTATCCCTTTCCAGCGCCTAAAGAGAATTTGATGTCCGTCCTGCTCTACAAACAATGGAATATTAACATAAAAAATATGGAACCGACAGTGATGGGCCGTTACATTATGTAGATATCGATATATCATTATTTAACTCTATGTAGTATTGAATAACTGGCTAAAAGTGGAATCAGCTGTGCCTATGCAACCCCGCATGGGAAAAGATGTGAAGTCATGATAATTTTGTACTTGATAATGATAATTTTGTACTTGAAGCGAGCCTATTAATATGCTACAATTCAGTATACCTTCAGACTTTATATTCATATTTTAGTTACTTCCTTAGTATCATGTCCTATGGTATTATGTTGTGGGGGAAAGCAACGTATATTCAAACAATTTCTGTAAAATAACAGAAAAGAGCTATTCGAGCAATTTATAATTTTAAAACGCACAGACTCCTTAAGAGAGTTTTTTAAAGAAATTGGCATACTAACTGTAGCTAGTCAATTTATTTTCGAAAATATTATGTATGTACTGTATATGTAATGTATGTAAGAACCTTAAAATATATCTCAAACTTAGCGATAGCTGTAATGTTAACCTAAGAAATAATCACTGACTACTTGCGTCCCGGTTTAGACTCGCGAAGGGTTTAAACTTTCAAGGGTCAGTGCATTCTCTACAACAACAAAATACCTCTTGAGATCTTGAAATTGCCTTTTGAGCAATTTTAAAACCATGTTAAAGCGACTTTGTCAAAAAAAGGATATTACAATGTTCAAGATTGCTTAAATGACGGGACTGTATGGGGTTAATAAGGCTGTTAATTATTTTGTAATTATTTATTGCTGCTTATTAATTATAATAATTTATGTTGTTATATTTGTATTAGTTAAGCACACGCAATTTTTAAAAGAGATCTAAAAATCAAACTGTGGTAGTTTCCACACCCGTCTCCTTCCACAGAGGTCCAATGTAGAGAAGTGGCAAATAAATTACGATTGCTAAGTATATTTAAATATTTACAGTAATAAAGAGATTTGATTGATTGATTGATTGATTGACCTTGTGGTACACTTTAAGAAGACACTATTCCACCTATAATAGGTTTGAGCTTTGACTCAGTGATTCTTGCTTAGTTGGGCCGAATATCATTAAAATCTTATGTTCTAAAAGCATAAAATAAATTGTATAGACTGCAATTCTCGTAATGTGGTACCTACCTGCGAAAAAACAAAGCTGCGCTTTCTGTTAATTGTTCAGTTTGGTTAAGGCCCAAGATCACCAAAACCACTGAAGAGCGCTTTGACAAAAAAAATATAAAATTATTTCCACTGAATTCATAGGTCTCAACAAATATATTTTATTCACAATGAGATAATCTAGTTTAAATACTATGTCGTTACGCGATTGGATTAATTTGCCTCGATCATAAAAAATCCTGAACATAGTCTATATTAAAAAGCGCATACAATAATTTTAATATAAAATTACTGATTTTTCTCATAATTGTTATACCAAAATTTTCTCTTTTTGAGCTGCGTATCAATCCTTAAATTTTATCAATTAGCTTATTTCCGTTTTTCAGTAAATCCAAAAAAATACCTAATTTTTAACGTCGCCGGGCGGCCCAATACTATTCCGCGCCCGCTACCCCGCCAGAAGAAGACGGGCAAATGCGGCGCCCCTCACCTCAACAGCCAGAACTGGGCTTTAACTTCAAGGTAACTTCGAAGGACATACATGATTCGTAGTTTTTGTGGTTGTGGTGGTTCACCGATTAATACCTAAAGAATATATATTTGATTTCACCAATAAACTGTTCTACGAATGTCCTTAAAAAAGTAAAGCGCATCTCATAACTTTTTGGACACAGAACCCTAAAAACCCTGGTCGTGTGCATGTAAGTTACAGTAAAACTACTATCTACACATACTTATCGATCGGGTGATCATCCAGAACATCGAGAGATTCCCATCCCTAGCTGCCGCTACTGCCACAAAAAATGCTTTATCGTGCGCGGGGCAACCTAAAAAAACAATCATCAGTAAGTCACTGGCGGGGCCGGGCTGGCACGCACAAAGCGTTTTTCCTTTTTAATTTTTTTGTCACTGTACGGGCTGAGGTGGTCAACTTGCTATGCCAGTGGATTTAAAAGTTAGAGATCATTTTAGAAGTTTTAAAATTATGATTTGTGGTGGACTTGGAACGTTTCTGTCAGAAGTTAGTTACGTGCCAGTTACCTATAAAACTCATTCGGAAGTCGGATGTATGAGAACAACTCTTTAAGTTAAATGACTAAAGTCCAAAATATCTATTTCAAAGATTAATTACGAATTAATATGGAATGTCAAATTTGACACAAGCTTTACTAGAAGTGGTGCGAGTGGGTCCTTTTTCGACAACATTTTATTGTTGTGCCCATTCCACAACTTCCCAATTCGACCAGTTTCCATTTATACAACTTACCATTTCGACAACATTTTAATTTGTGCCTTTTCGACAACTTCCCAATTCGACCACTTTCCATTTCGACAACATTTCGGCTGAGAGTAAAGGGTGAATACCCATTTAATCTTTCACTACTAAAGTTTAGGGCGAAAGCCCTGAAACAAACTTGAGCTATTTCGAGCAGTAAAGGATAATTGTCAAAAACTGATTGCACACATGCTATGTAATTGTGCAAATAGCAGCATCGCCAGAAGACCAACCTTCTCTCTCCTTGAGGTACAAGCCCATGACCTACAAGCGTTAAATGCAAGTTAAATATTGTCAAATTGGGATGTTGTCGATTTGTGAAGTTGTCAATATGGAAAGTTCTCAATATGGGAAGTTGTCATTATGAACCTTGTCATAATGGGAAGTTATAGAAATGGACCTGAAGGGTGCTAACAACAGGTATTCAAGATAACCCAAAAGCGACATTTACGCGATGAAAATAAGAAATAGAATTAGCTTAGCCGGGCTGTTTACCAATTCAGTACGCAGCCCAGCCAATTCTGTTCTATGCTGTACACGAGAAGAAACTATTTAAAAGAGATTTAATGCATGGCACAAACCAAATGAACTGCATACGGGCACTTATGTGCATAAAGATAGGGATTTTCATGCCTTCATCGAATGAGGAACACAAACAGAATCGCAGCACGTACGACATGGTCCCAAATTTGATCCAAGTTGTAATAAAGGTTGGCTTGGCTTATATGCGGCGGAATGCTGAGAAGTCTCAGACAACACTTCAATTACTTTGTGTGTTGTGTTTTGGGCAAGGACTGAATAACCGAAATATATCGGCAGAAACCAAAACAATACAGCTGGGCGTCCGATCTTCATTTTTATTGTACGTCACTATGTCTGAATCCAACCGATATAAAGTATTGGTTGGTTTTGACAATCCACGCCGCCCGCCACTTCTTCGTCATTCTCCTTGAAACATCTCAATTGCAATCATCGGATCATACATACCATACATTGCTTTACGAAAGATATGCGTACCATCATTCCCCAAAATATGGTTAGCTTTCGGAATATAATAAACAGCCAAACTGTTTATTATATTCCGAAAGTGAGCTTTACTGACACTCACTGTCATATGACAATGACATTTAAGGCCCAGTTCTGGCTGTTGAGGTGAGGGGCGCCGCATTCGCCCGTCGTCTTCTGGCGGGGTACGGAACTGGCGGGGTAGCGGGCGGGGCGCGGAATAGCATCGGGCCGCCCGACGACGTTATAATTAGGTGTTTTTTCGAATTTAATGAAAACCGGAAATAAGCTAATTGATGTAATTTGAGGATTGACAAAGAGCTCTAGTAGAGGAGAATTTAGGTATAAAAATGATGAGAACAATCTGTAATTTGATATATAAATAATTAATTTTCCTTTTAAAAATCGATTATGTTCAGAATTTTTTACGATCGAGGTAAAAATAATCCAATCTTGTAACGACATAGTATTAAGACTCTATTATCTTATTGTGAATAACATTACTTTTTTTTAAACTGATGAATTTAGTGGCATTTTTTTTTTGGCTAAGGGCTTTACTGTGGTT
This sequence comes from Argyresthia goedartella, assembly GCA_949825045.1. Lineage (NCBI taxonomy): Eukaryota > Metazoa > Arthropoda > Insecta > Lepidoptera > Argyresthiidae > Argyresthia > Argyresthia goedartella. The sequence continues at coordinate 11,591,061 of OX463826.1, forward strand.
TTGTGTGATCTTGGGCCTTAAGTTAAACTCCATCCTCTTGAGCAGCATCTATACATTCAGGCTTGTTGTTTACGACCCTATATACTTACATATAGGGTGCACAACTAAAAGGAGAAAATAAATGTTGAACTTGGCTGTTTTTTCATATTTTTGACTTTAACGTTTCTGGTTATTCTCACGGCACACGCTATTCTAGTGCGGAGCCAGAAACAATGTATGTGCCTGTAGAAACAAGTACACCGAAAGCCACCTTAATTAAATTAAAAAACTGACTTAAATTTCAAGCTGTTTTCTTCGTCCCTGGTCGGTATTTGAATATCTATAAACTCGAAAAGTCCTCATCAAAAGTTTGGCTGAAATCAAAACGTCATCTTTGTAAGGTAAATGTCCGAGTGGACGACACAGACCCCAGTGGATGACTTTTTTGCAGTTCTTTCAAAAAATAAGAAAAAGGATATTAATATAGCCCAAAAGCGGATTAAATCAACTAAGAACTGGGTCTTCAATGAAAGCTTTTTTAATTCCTTGAATACTTTTGGATTTGTGTGACAGTGCTTGCGAACAAGTGTTCCGAGTTGGGCGAGCCGAGCGTCGTTATACCTAGGGAATCTGTTAAGACCATGCTTCGTGAAAGTGGAAATTATTTTGCGTTTTTTTGGTAAGTGATCATTAAAAATATTAGATAATTAAACAACCATTGATATTCTGTGTCTTTAAATAACTCATTTTGATTATCATATAGTATTTCGGAGGGATGTCAGACACTGGTACATTTTTTTTGTGTGTGTATGACACCCATGTCGTTCAGTCGTACAAATGAGATGTATTGCAAAACTTAATTTGGAGCTTGTGGGAAGGAAAAAGAACATACATTAAAATTACTCTGTAAGTGACAAGTTTCTATCGATGGTTTGAGTGTGTCTGACATGGGTATCAGAGACACCTTTACTATAAATGACAGTTGCATATTGGGTCATAAATGTATGTCATTCATTGGTTACAAGTATTTTGTAATGAAAACATGCCTTCAAGAATCCAGGAGTCGGAGTGTGAATAGCAAGAGTCAAGGGGAAGCACAAACGACGTGTAATCTGAATATGAAAGCATTTGTTTTTATAACAATAAAAGTATTTTTTTTATTACTTAGTTGATAAGTACCAAGGGTCCAATAATTAAAGTATTTTGGTTAAATATAAAGAATCAACTCTGTTTCTTTATTTCAACTGTTAATAAATATCTGATTAACTTAATTCAACTGTTTTATTTAATGTTCATCACTATTAAATTAATTAAACTATCATAAAAACTTGATGCAACGCCCTGTCGAATACTGGTACACAGACTGGTTTTTTTCCTGGTCATTCAATGGGACATACCAAATTTTGCCTGCCATGCACTGATACAATTTCAGAGGTTGCGGAAAACCGGAAACATCCAGTAATGGTATTATTGTCATGTTTCTTGTTCCTGATATGAAGAACCGGTTAATATATTTGCATATAGTTGAGTAGTTTTTTGGATAAATGTACGAATTCGCTCCTTGTAGTGTCATTCACTGGTACATTTACCTTAAATATTTTTGTATATGTTGATTTTTTCAAAAAGACCTTAATAAATTTTCATAAAATGTATATGGGACGACCTCTGAAGCATGACCTACCAATCAAAACAGGAATCATAAAATCGATTCATCATTGACGAAATAATTGCGTTACAAACGTACAAAGAGGCTCCGTGGTCAAATGGGTTTCACGCTTGCTTGTCACACAGGAGATGCAGGTTCGATTCCTGGTCATGTACCAATGATGAGGCAGATTTTTGCGATGGAAATGTATAAAATTAAGATCCAATATTGTTACCAAAAATCATGCAAATAAACTTATTTGATTTGATTTGATTTGATTTGATAATGAGATTTTCTTAAGTACATTATACGGACGTTCTAACGGTGATGGAAAACATCGTGAGGGAACCTTCATTACTCCATAGCTGCGGCGATGGGCTAGCCCCCTGTCACGCAAAATGGGGTATTGAATAACTGGCTCAAAGTGGGCACAATTGTGCCTCTGCGACATGAGAAAAGGCGTGACGCTGTGTTATGTTATGTTAAACATAGAAAAAAACAGTGCAATTGGATTCCTCCCGCTTTTTGAAGTTGGATAAAAACCCAACCTCATGTAACCCCTCATCCTGTCCGCCACGTCGCCGGCACGCAGATTACAGGGCGCACAAGCCCGCCCCGCCCCGCCCCGCCCTAATTCCCGCGGGGGGGGGGAATAGGGGAGGGGTAGGGGTGCTGAGATGGCATCTCCAATGTGGGGGTGAAAGCACTAGCGAGCTACTCCCAGAATACAGTGTCTTTCAAAAATAAAGTTGCTCTGTTCGAATCGGTTTTATAGTAAAAGTCGATATGAGTGACGTCATTATCGACCCTTTATGATTGCATTCATGGTGTAACGAATAAATAGTATCAAAGGAGTCATGAAAATGTCACGAAATTGAACAAATTTATAACTCAAATCGACTTGTAAGTCGTTGTTTTGGTTATTTTGGGTTAGTACTTAATAGGGGGACTGAGCATATTATTTTTCTTTTCAAGTCCTTCGACTGTAAAAACAAATAGCTTTTCAACTTTAGCAACTGGTCTTTTCTTGGGATTTATTTTACTTATTGTTTCTGGTTCACTTTTGCCTCGCATAATATGAAAAGTAATAATATTGTTTGCCGTAATTCCTTTAAAAACTATTTTTTTAACCTTAATAATCATTTAGCATAAATATTAACGCATAAATTTCAAAGTCAAACAATGGAAGCATTAACATTTTTAAGACTACAATATTATACAGCATAAACATAAAAATATGTGACAATAATTTCACATAATCAGCAATATATGGTTTTTAGGGTTCCGTACCCGAAGGGTTCCAAACGGGACCCTATTACTAAGACTTCGCTGTCCGTCCGTCCGTCCGTCCGTCCGTCTGTCACCAGGCTGTATCTCAAGAACCTAGCCACTGTTGTTTCTGTTGCCACTATAACAACAAATACTAAAAAATAGGATAAAATAAATATTTAAGGGGGCTCCCATACAACAATACCACATACAAACTTATGGATGCACCTGGTTACGTACATGGAGTGTGAAAGTAACCGCACCAATAACTTTGTAAACAATATTTTGCTGTGTAAAATCCAAACTATTCACTCCACGCCATCGCTTCCATTGAACGGTGGTACGGAACCCTTCGTGCGCGAGTCCGACTCGCACTTGGCCGGTTTTTTATTCTTATATGTCAACATAACACGAAGACTAAAGGGGGCTTCGCTTAGCTCACTCTCTTTAGCCTTCCCCTACCCTGACCCACCACTTCGCTGAGGTGTTCGTCGTATGCAGAATTTCACAAACCATTATCATCTAAAATTTTATTTATAAAACAGCCATCAGTGGACTCAAAAGTAGCCCAACTGAAAATACGATAATACTATAATCACTAAGTAAAAAACTTTAAAAGAACCGACTTCAAGTACAAGCCCTATTTCTACCTCCCCTGTCCCGATGCAAATGTCGTCTTTGTACAAGATGATGATGAAATATTAGTCTGAGGCTAAACGATCTATCGTTTCTAAACGGTTGCACATGCACACCCTTACCACCATCAAACTCAAACTCAAATCAATTATTGGCAGTTGGCAAAATAATGCACTTTTACATGTCGTACACTTACTTAAGTCTCATTAACATAAGAAAAAATAAATAACATATGGTCAACTAAACTAATGAGTACATAACTGATTGTGGTTTGAGTTTAAAAAAGCAAGTTTCTCCTTCAAGTGGTGATTCATGGCTGAATCTCGCACAGGATAAAGAAACTACATTAACTCTACCTGTGCTTCGGAAATACGCCCGTCGGAGAAGATAGCACCAAGAAACTCTACGGGGATGTCATTTTTGAAATTTTCGACATAATTTTTTTTATTACACAATGTACGATATAAATAATAATAATAATAATAATAATAATACCTTGGACACCTTTTACACACATTGATCTAGCCCCAAACTAGGATTCCCTGTTCTTGGGTACTAGACAACGATATATATACTTATATAGAGAAATATTATATTTAGATAGATAAACAACCATGACTAGGGTACAAACATCCGTTCTCATCAAACAAACATTTGCCCCCACCGGGACTCGAAAATGTATCTAATCTAATGACAATATTTAACATCGCATCCATAAGTGCCAATAAGATGTCTCAAAATAACAATCTAACAAAATAAATAAATAAGAACAAAGACAAGCTGTAATGAACATCACTTATGAGAAACCAGACAGGACCAGGCCCCCCAAGGAACATCAAGAACTACGTTTCAGGCAACAAGGGGTTACTGAGATGTGGAGATGTGTCGTATGTTGCCTCTGGGCAGTCACAGTTCATAAACTACAGGGTACAACCCTTGAAAGAGCTGTGATTGGCTTTGGCAAAACAAAATATGCTAAAGAACAAATGTATGTTGCGTTAAGCCGAGTCAGACGTTTGGAAGGCATACTCTTTTGAGATTTGGACGCAAATAAATTATTAAATCGACCACATGATGACAGATCGTTATCGGAAATTACGAGACTACGAAATCTGTCTTCCAATAATCAATAATATAATAATCAATAATGCTCACTTTTCACCTACATATTATATCCAAAAGTGAAAAGTGAGCTAAATACAATACAGATATACGGCTCAAAAGTGAAAAAATGCAAACAAGGAACGTCATAATTCACCTAGTTAGAAACTATTCAAAAACCAAGCCCTATTTCTTCTTCCCAGGTCGGGATGCAAATGTCGTCAAAATACACGAAAACGCTGCGAAATCTCTCTGTCTGACAATAAAGTCCACACGTATTACACGACATTATAAACGAATATACGGTACTAATAGACAAAATTCATCTAATGAGAATGACCTTAACCACCAACGATAAGTCACAGTAAAGCGACCCACAATTATACGCAATTTCGTTTACCTGGATGATATCATAACTCCAGTCTTTTTGCTTTAGAAACCAAACTACTGGACCGAATTGAATTTTCAAAAAATGGGACCAAACTGGATGGATCGACCTTTCAAATAAAAAAAGAATTTTTAAAATCGGTTCATACATAGTACCAGTTTTGAGGGTTTTTTTTTTAATACTGCTTTTTTGAAGTCGGTTAAAAAGCAAGTTCTGCCGAAGTATTGTTATAAGTAATACTATAAATGCCATCACAAGTCATGTCAAACTCACTGTGCGACAACTAAGTACATAAAACATAAAATGAGAAGCAAAGTACCGAATCATTGTTTCTTCATATAGGAGTTGTGATGGACTTTATACTACTCTTTTTTTTTAACCAAGTGGGTATGTAGATGGATGGATGTATGAAAAATAAGTTCTGATGAAATCGGTTTGTTATTAAATTGTTCCTTCCTGTGTTTAGACGTGCGATTTGCCCCAAAATTCAACTCTGTTGTGAAATTTAAATAAGTAGGTACTTCAAATGAAGATTAGTGGATTGTTGAGTAGACGTTTTTACGCAATAACCCTCAAATCCCATCTACCCCATTGACACCACAGACACCGATAACGTAAACATTCGATGGATGTATGAAATATAAGGTCTGATCAAATCGGTTTGTTATTAAATTTTTCCTTCCTATGTCCAAACGTGCGATTTGTCCCAAAATGCAACTGTTGTGAAATTTAAATAGGCAATTCAAATGAAGATTAGTGGATTGTTGAGTAGACGTTTTTACGCAATAACCCTCAAATCCCATCTACCCCATTGACACCACAGACACCGATAACGTAAACATTATTGATTGGATTGTCAACACAAACGATGTGATTAAGTAGCCTCGCAAAATGGCTGACACGGACTCTGGGCGTTCAAGATAAAGTATGTGCTATATTTTTTTTACATACAGGATCATACGTTGCTTCTGGCCCCACACTAGGATACCCATGTGTCGTGGGAGACAGGAACAGCGACGTCACACACATGTAAATAAACGTCCAAGACCTGCCGTTTTTTTCTGTATCCCAAGCCGGGGATCTAACCCGGGACTCTTGCACACGGAACCACAACCACAGCTCCACAGTGGTCGTCAAGTGTAACTATTTAGAAAAAAATGAAGTTATATAAATATGCGTTAATATTTTTTATATTTTATTTCTTATTATTATGTGATTCTTATAATGTTTGAATCACCGGAGGAGGTAAAAATATCAAAGAAACTAGAAAATTGATTTTACTAGCAATTTTAATACCTGCAATAAAGTAGCTATGCGCCAAAAACTACATGGTTTATGCGGAGGGAGTGAGATTTATTATGTATGAGGATTTTACGCGTTATTTTCAGGCACATAGGCGTTCCTGAATTGCCAACCGTTTACAGCCTCGGTTTCGGTAATGAACCCCGGTCGCCGGCGGAGGGAGGGTGGGCTAACTGAACTAACTCGTAAACCACCGGCCAATCACAGTTATAACACGCGTGATGGATCTATTTCACGCTGCCGCCTAATAGTGGGTGTTGGTGGACGAGATTGGGGTCTATTATTGACTGAACGAGCGACCGCGTAGCGTGTTGAAGCGACTCCGTTTCAGCTAGGGCAAAAATGCTTTCGTAGGCCCGGATTTCCGGCTGTTCTCCTCCACTGGGTTACCACAATCTTTTTCCGGTTCAAATTAGGTTCAAAATAAGAACATCACCATAGCAACCATATCCATTCCAATTAGCCGTAATGGGCTTTATTTACCTAATACCAAGATTTGTATTTAGACGGTCACGGTAATTTTGCGGATCAAATTAGGTTCTTAATCTGAATAGGCTTAAGACGTTGTGGTAATTCCTCAGCTCGCATTTCTTAACTGATTCTGGTGAAATTCTGTGATCAGGTTCGATAATTACATATTTTTGTGTTGTTGATTCAGATTTTGTTTTTTTTCCAAATGGCGGTGATATGTAGTTGGTAATGTAAAAAACCGGTAATGTGCGAGTCTAACTCCTGCACTAAGGGTTCCGTATCACCGTACAGTGGTAGGGATGATGTGGAGTGAGTAGTTTGTATTTTACATGGCAAAATGTTGTTTACAAAGTTATTGGTGTGGCTACTTTCACACTCCATGTACGTAAACAGGTGCATTCATAAGTTTGTATGTGGTATTGAAATGGTATGGGAGCCCCCTTAAATATTTATTTTATTCTGTTTTTTAGTATTTGTTGTTATAGCTGCAACAGAAATAGATCATCTATGAAAATTTCATCTGTCTAACTATCACGGTTCATGAGATACAGCCTGGTGACAGACGGACGGACGGACGGACGGACGGTCAGCGGAGGCTTAGTAATAGGGTCCCGTTTGGCACCCTTCGGGTGCGGAACCCTAAAAACGCTACAGCCCAAACGGGTTAGGATATTTTATCAAATTAGGTGTCTTTGGATTCGCGAAGATGTAAGTAGTACACGTAACCAGATGCGTTCATAAGTTTGTGTATGGTATTGAAAGAAAATTCAGTCGGGTTTTGTTTTTATTGGTTTTTATAATAATTCCACCTGTCATTTCTGCACTACGGCATTACAGTAAGGCCCGAGCACTAATCTCGGGACAACTTATACGTTTCATATATTTTTTCTATGGACTGACAAAGTTATCCCGCGATAAAAGCTAACTCGCGTGTACCCCGCGCCCGCCACGGATTAAGAGCGCTGGGCGCTGGGCGACGTTGGCGGGAATTAACGCGCATATTACAGGTATTGAAAAATGACTACTGCGCTTTCAAAGCCACCGCTCATAATACGTGGCGCGACGTATACACGTATGTTGTCCCCAGTAGGTATCTTTTCAGATTTATGAAACTGAGTTAAAACTAGAGTCGTTGAAATCTTTTACAGTAGCTAGACAAAAAGTAGGTATAGAGGGATGTTAAAGATTACTCAAATGTTAGTTGTCTTTGAAAAATTCTTCATTTCCCTACACTGTTCGTTAGGGTCACAGAACTTAAAGTCCTGTAGTTAGGGTAGTAGTTGGTAGGTACCTAACCTACCTTACTGTATCGTTTGCTTGTGGTAGCATGCCCTAACAATAATTATTACAGTAAGCGCCACCTAGCACTCGACATGGTAACCTTAAACCTTTTGTCTGTCAGGATCTATACATAAAAATCATTAGACTACATGTTTAGGTATTAGAAATGTAGATGGCGCTGATCACCTAGCTGAGAGAGCCATCTATCAGAATGAAGAAGTACTTTTACGATGATTGCTCAGGCAATGCGCTCAGGGATTTATCGTTTTTAAATAAGAGTTCTACTCAAAACTATCAGATGGCGCTACAACATTTGAGTCTTTAGTTAGATAGATGCAATCTTGTTTTGAGTGATGGGTACCTACTATTGTTTTGCAGAACCGTAGGTTGAACAAATAAAGAAGAGGAATAGCTGCGGCGATGAGTTAGCCCTCTGTCACGCAAAATTGAGTACCTATTGATTATCTGGCTAAACGAGAGCGTAACTGTGCCTCTGCCAGAGTCTGCCACCTATACTGTATTTCGTGCCATCTCTTTCCATCTTGTTGATTCCCATTATACCTACTTGTCCTTGTCCTCTCCTTGTATTTTACATCTAGCGTCAACGACGAAGGAGTTCCTTGAGTATTGCTAGATGTCGCCATCCGGCGCCATAGCCATGCCATTTTGATCACTCCGCATTGTACGCACAAGGCAAGGTCTACTATGTACGACCGATTTGGACACGTGACTCTGACCATGTTACATTAAGTCGTGTTATCATGTCGCATTCCTGTGATCCTGACATTGCCAACGGGCTAGGCATGCGCGGCGTCCATAAACTGCAGCCGTTCTGTCTGTAAAGGTTGGTCCTGACATGTTCTTTTGTCCGTAACGTACCTCTGTTGTATATCAGAGCGTCGCGATCCAAGAACGCATATTTGGACGCACGGATCGGCTGCGATCGAGACGTTTTTGGATCCCGACGCTGATAATGATAAGAAACGATATATGTTGCGGACAAAAGAACATATCTGGACCCATCTTTAAGCTTGTTTCTAGAGTCCACGGCCGCTGTTGTGTTAGAGCTGCTTACACCTCACGACGGACGCTAAAGTCGCCTATCTTTTTATTTCTAATAGATATAGTTACCTAATTTACAAACAACCTGAAGCGATTTGCAGGCATCCATCGACTCTCCGCAGCAGATTGTCTATTTCCCCCTCCTCCAAATTTGCATGCAGAAGCGCCACTTCAAAGGTAACTGTTGGAAACTGTTTTACTTCTCTTCACTCAAATATCAACTCAAACACTCCAACACAAGGTCAAATTTCCCCTGCAAGCGTTCATTTGGATTTAAATATTTGTTTTCCTGGGATAATCGCCCGTATCTTGATGGAGGTTAGTGTCAGAATCGAATGAAGTTGTAAGAGGTTTTCCGTATTTCCGAGATTAGATTTGATGCAGAGCGGGGTCCCAGTTGGGGTGATTTAACACAATTTGGTACCGGTGAATGAGTTTTGGTAGCCGCCAGCCATGTTTTGCTTTTCAGCGGTATTACTTGGTAAGAATATTTTTGTCACTAAGAATAACTGAATTGTCACCAAAATGGAAGGTAGGTATGCATTTTGGTTTACAGCAAAGATTTGTTTCGTTTACTTTATACAAGAAATACTTGGTGCCTGAATTTCAGGTTCAGACACAAGCTTTACAGAGAGTATGAAAATGTCAAAAATAATAAAAGTAAAAATAATAAAGCATACCATATAGCGTAGCATAGCATAGCGTTACGCCCTTTCCGATATGGGGTGGCAGAGGCACAATTGTGCCCACTTTGAGACAGTTATTCAATACTCCATTTTGCGTGACAGGGGGCTAGCCCATCGCCGCAGCTATGGAGTAATGAAGGTTTCCTGACGATGTTCTCCATGACCGTAAGAACGTCCGTAATATACTTAAGATAAATTAATTATCTCATTGGTACATGGTCAGGAATATAACCTGCATATCCTGTATGAGAAGCAAGCGTGTAACCCACTAAACCACGGAGCACCAGAATATAAAGTTCTGATGAAATCGGTTTCATAGTAAAAGTTGTAAAAATGATGTCCCTAAGAACACCTTACCATTAGGTACACGCTGATAAGGCTACTATATACCCCATGCATTTAAGGTGAACGCTTCATTAATTAGGTGACCACTTAAATTTATGCATACTTACCTTCCCCATACACTTTACTGTACTGTAGTCGCTTGTTGATAATGCGTTATATCATTATCATAAAACATTTACAACTTTGATGTAATTTTGTATGTTTGGGTCCATTATACATAACCACTCCCCAATATGACAACTGGACAAGGTTCATAATGAGAAATTCCCATTTTGACACTTTCTGATTCAATAAGTTCTCAATTCGACCACTTCCCAGTTTGAACACTTTTTTAACCCATTTGGGAGAGGAACACAACAAAGGAGAGGTTCTCAGTTCTTTACGTTGTTGTATGAATTAATTATTAGCGGAAACGCAAATATTTACACATATTATTATTTTAGGGCTTCCAAACAAGAACAAACATAGGTGTATGTATGTATGTATGCATGTTTGTATGATATGTCTGTTTGTATTTATATGTAGGTTTGTATTAATGGGTGCATGTATTTTTGTCCACGTAAACTATGAATCGGATTCTAACCATTGTACTAATTTACTCCAACTTCGGGAACAGTGCAAGTTTTGTCAAAATAGGTTCAGCAGTTTTTAGGTGGTCTAACATTACAGAAAAAGACCAGCTAGAAATCTCGATAAATTGACCCTTTTTTAAACCTTTCTGAAGTTGTGAATATAATTAATGTGCAAAAAAGACAGGGTGTTTTCCGCAGTAGATACTTAACTAAAATACTGACAGGGGGACTATTACATATTTAACATTAGTACTACTAGTACTAGTATTACAACAAAAACAAAAAAAAAAAAAAAAAGTTGTTTAATTTCATAGAAACTGTCAACATAGCATATAACAAGACTTCCCAGTAAGTAATAATAATACTTGTGTTGAGAATGACTCGCAACTTCTCCTAAGATTCTAGCGTACAGTTAAAGGTAAGCATTTTTACTTTTCTTAAATATTAACAGATAAGGGTATATGTGTTTTGTGTATGTGTGTGTGTTGTGGGTGTGTGTGTGTTGTGTTTGTGTGTGTGTGTGTGTGTGTGTGTGATATTATTACCATTAAACTAAAAATTACGAAAGAAAAAGTAGGTAATAAAAAAGTCAATTTCAAAGTAACTCAAAAGCATGAAATAATATATTTTTTACACATAAGTTACACATAGAATAAAGAGAGAGAAGGTTGGCCAAGTAAAGTGGGTGTTCGCCCTCGACTTATAGACGGAAAACTGACGATATGGGAAGTTCTAACTAAATAAGGGTTGTGATAAAATTGGGAACGTGTCACATTATTGCGATTAATTAAGAGTTGACGAAATGGGAAGTGGTGAAAACTGGTCGTGAGGATTATTTTAGAGGTTAAAATTATCTTATCATTAATCAGGGCTCAAATTATCTTACCATACTTATTCTGCGATTTCTAATTTGATGCCAGAAATGTAAACAAACAACTGTCATTTTCCAGTACCAAAAAGTATAATATGAATGTCAAAGTCAACAGTTTTGTTCTAGAACATGACAGTTGTTTGATTACATTTCTAGCCTCAAATAAAAAATCGCAGTATAGGTACTTATAAAAATTAACCTAAAACTAAACAATCAGCGAAAACGACTCAAACAGGGTCGGGCACACTAGTAGTTAGTATACTGACTATATCCACATAAAAAGGTATCCATAAATATGTATCTCAAAACCAACTTCCACATTAAATGTCAGAATAAAGAGTTGTTTCATAAGTTATCGGTTAACGCAAAACAGTGGCTCAAAACTGCCATAGTAAAACTGCCATAGTAATTTTAAATCTCAGTGTCCATATTCCATACAATCTAACTACATATATCCAAAGCGCACTAATTATCACAACTGTAAGTTATCTGTGATTGTCGATCACTCGTCAGTACTCGTCACAAGGCCCGCTGCTAGACCGGGGTTTTGCTGCTTGAGTTTCTACCCAATAAGAACCATATTTTAAAAGCTTTTATTTTTATTTTCGCCTGTCACGGGCTCTAACCGTGGTCGGTCTGTAATCAAATCTTGCAAGTTAAATTTGATCCACTTCCCGCTCTCCAATTGAGCAGAAATTTTGGATGCATATGTTTAGGTAAATCCGATGACAATGCAATATTTTGATGATATGAAGCTGATCTGTTGATGCAGCCGGAAGGTGCCCATGGGAACTCCGTAGTGATTGGACGCAACCCCATCAAGTTTTGGCTCTAGGCCTAAGATGGATAGGACATAATTAAACATTATACAGATCTATGTGCACAATATCCAATAGGTTAATTAAAATAATACACTACTTACCGATATGAACATAAATACTATAAATATAGATATACCTAAATACAAATACTTAAATTGTATATGGAAAGAAAGATAGTATTCTTTTAAAAATATTGGGGACAGACTGTCTCTGGAGGCGCTGGGGATTTTATTTCAGAGGCTGATAGCTCGAAGTCTGAACCCATGTTCATAGGCGGCAGTGTTATGTTTCAGAGTTATAAGTAGTGACCTAGTGTGAGATCGCCGTGGCCTCGGTAGCGATGATTACATAAACTATTGAAAAGGCAAATAAGAATATGGGAATCCCTGCGACGGCGAATCGGGAGCCATTTTAACTCCCTGCGATATTCCTAACTAACTAACTAACGTCACTGACATGCACTGACCAGGAAAGCTGGTTATCGAAGAAAACTCTTAGATATTTGTCTTTGGTACTGTATGAGATTATAATTTCATTATAGGTTACAGGAGCAATGGATGAAATAGTTTTAGACAGTACCTGGAACCAATAATAAAAGCCTGTGACTTACTAGGATTGACAAGTAGTCCATAAGACAAGGCCCAGACCCTGATTTTCTCGAGATCGTTATTAACCTCTTGAATACCACCGGCGTTAGCTAACGCCACTTTTCCGTTATAGGTTTTAAATTTTATTACCATGGTATAAGGTTCAAAAGCGCGACCCGTCCTAACTACCCTCGGTTTTTGACAGGTTGGAAAATGGCGGTAAATCTCGAGATCGTTGACGTTAAGATGGTATGATGAGAAGAGGACATCATAGATAGTATTTAAGAAAATAGAGAAAAGAAGGGGACAGAAAATACCAACCTGGGGGACACCCGCAAAGAGGTCCCACCACTCCGTTGAAATCGCCTCCGACTTAATACGCTGCTGGCGCCTCTCAGGTAAGAGTCGAACCAGTTAGCAGGGGCGGAGGACACATTCTGTGACTTCAGTATCTCAATGAGAATATTGAAATCAACTCAGTCAAGGGCGCTTCTTAAGTCGTGCAGTGCTGTCATCGTGAGCTATTTCTCATCTATTGCATGCTGAACGTCATTGGTGAAGTTGAATAAAGCAGTGACGGAACTGTGACTAGAACAAGATCTGAACTGCTGACAAGCTGATTGAAGATAGGTAGGAGGAGTGCTGAGAATGGAAGATGGATTCTAGGACTTCGGAGATGAATGGCAGGATGTAAATTGAACGATACTATTTAAAGGCGGAGGCAATGTCTTGGGTAAAAGGATGACTAAAGTTTTTTTTCTACACTTAGGGGAAGGGCGGGGAGAGAGTGGTTTATAATGTGTGTGATTATCGATAAGCCTGAAGTCAAAAGGAATGGAGGTACAACTAATAAAAGCTTTTTTATATACATTAATGATAACGATAATGCGGATTGAACATATTAAAAAAATCTTATTTTCAAATAATTTGCGCATTTGAAAGATATTTCTAGAGAATTTGCATGTTATCTCTTTGTTGCATGATGCTGAAGTCCAATTCGCCGCTAATACCTATAGAGTGGAGTACATACAGTAACTTTTATGAGAATTCCTTTTCTCTTTTTCCCACGGAGTGGTCCAACGTAAAGAAGAGGCAAAAAAATGTTAATGTGTTCTTAGCATATTGTAAATATCTTCAGTAATAAAGAGCTTTTGTTTGCGATTGTATTATGATATTGTTGAAATTTTCTGTTAGCTCTACCTTTTCTGGTAATAATTTCGTATTAATCCCGCTCTAGTTTTAGTTATAGTGTCTGTCATTATCGCGGCGGGTGGCGAAGTAAGCGCGACGTCGATAATGCAGCGATAGCGATAACCGTTTGTCGGCGCGCGCGCAGATGTGACGGTGACGCCCGCCGACTGATGTTTGAATTTGGAACCTCTTCATAACTGAGTTTCAGATTACGGGTACCAACAACAGGGAATGCTAGAAAATTGCGGTTCGATTGGATTCGAGCATTGGTAGTTTTGTAAAATGTATGTTAGAATGGTCATATGAATACTTCTTCATTTGACAGTATATTAAGCGGTTTTTATTTTATTTTTAATATGCCGACGGCCTCAGAGCACTTCTATTTCTCGTCCCTTTTTCTTCCTTGCTTTTCACCACAGTTTTCATATCAGTTATAGATCGTCAAGTAGATCATGAAAAATTACATTCTGGGCGGCCATTGACATTTGAGGGAGAGTCTAGACTAAAATACTAATCATTATGAACATTAGTCCACGCTCAGATAGGACGAAATACAGATTGGACGTTGCCCGAACTGTCTTGCGTCCACAGTGGGGACAAAAGACACACAAGATATTACATGTAATATACAATAGAATTCTCATGGGTCCGGCTATTATTCGTACTTACCGGTTGGTCCACAAACCGACCGGATAATGTATATAATGTATAATAATTATACCTATAATAATATTAATATAATAAGAAAAAAGACGCAAGTGCATTTATGTGAGATCGCTGGAATGAGTATAAAAAGGCGCGTCCGCTGAAGACACATTCGCTAGAAAATTCATAACAGAGATACGCTGAGAATAAGGGGCACCATTGTATAGCAAACCAACGTACAAAGACAAAACAACGCATACGATCTTGCTTAAATGAAAGTTCCAGTAAAAAGGCACTATTGCTGGTGGGAGTGGGACAATACTAAGCAAGAAAGTCACTTTTTTATATCAGCGCCTTGATTACTTAGTTTTACGCGCGGTCTACATAAAATATTCCATGTTATCTGGGTGCAATTGACAATGCGCCTTCAAATTTCATTTCATTAGTAAGAAGGACGCAAGGTAATAAGATCAAAAGTGAGGACAGACGATGATAATTATGAGAAGGAGAAGGGTGAAGTCAGATGAGGAGGATGAGACGTAGGGGATGAAGGTGGGCAGGGCGAGAATAGGAATAGCATCATCATTATGTTTGAGTATCAGAAATATGATCTTTTTAATAAATACAAGAATACACACAAGGCCTCAGAAGCAAACTATGAGGAGTATCACGAAAATATAGAAAATCCTGTGAAAAGTGAACCAGCTCATTGCCTGACTGGAATATAGGACTCATCATAGTCAACCCATACAACAAACACGGGAGTAAAAGCAGTTATCTCATTAATATCTAGCTTAAACACAGCCAAGCCAGACAAGTAACGCCAAGTCACAGTGAAATCAATGCCGTTAATTTCAAATTGACATTTGGTGGATGGAAAAACTGTAACTTTGTTACATCATTCTATCGATTTAAATTAGTAAAACATTATTAGTTAACGTAATTTAGCATTGACATTTTTTCCTGAACGAGGGCGCGAAAGATACGCTCTCTTTGTATCAATAAAATAAGTGAGATTGCTAAGTCACCACCTTTATTATAAAAAATGATACGAGTAAGATTCAGCCATACTCCAACGCCTTGGGTCAGTGCGGGTTGGTCGAGGGGTTCTACGACCACTATTACCAATTAGCGATAGTAGCTGGGACCTACAGTTTAACGTGTCATCCGAAACATGGAACGTCCGATAATATACTTAAGACTAGTGGTTCTATGTGAACAGTAGACCTAGCGAGCCCTTCGACATTCATTCACTTAAGTGAATGAATGTCGACTGTCGTCAGCCACGACAATATGTTTAAACATATTGTCGTGGCTGACGGACAAAAGACAGAAAGAAAAATTATAATGCGAATCAAATTTGTTTTGCGCTACAATTTAATGAAGAAAGTCCAGCTTTAAATTGAACTTTAGGAGTTTGAATTGCAGCAACCATGCAGACTTTTGAGCAAAAGAGGGGTATAAGTTTTGACGATTACTGGAACTTCCTTGACCCTAGGAAGTCAAATCTGGAGTCCATGGGTTTGTCTTGTAATATCAGTGAGAACTGTGTAGTCTGGTTAGGTAAAAAAAAATTTAAAAAAAAACGAAATCCGCTATAACGAATACTTTTGCTACAGCAAACTCCCCCGTTTTTCCCCTCCACTACCCCATCACACCCCCGACCCCTCCAAGTTTATCGGATGAACAACTGGAATTATTAAAAATAAAATAACCCGACTGCATTTTCTTTCCACATACAAACTTTTGAATGCACCTGGTTACGTATATGGAGTTTGAAAGTAGCCGCACCAACAACTTTGCAACGCCATATGTCCGCCATTTTAAAAAAATCTTAAAATTGACACGACAAAAAAAACTATATAATTTTCGAACCTGCTCACAAAATTTCACGAGAATCGTTTGAGAAATGTGACCTGTGAGCGAGAACAGACAGACAGACAGAAGGACAAATTCATTTTTGGCCAATCTCGAAACTGGACGTTCTCTCGCTCGGTCCATAAATTACTTATCTCATTGGTACATGTTTAGCACCAGTTACGAGCCTGCATCTCCTGCGTGAGAAGCAGGCGTGAGACCCACTAGACCACGGAGCTCTTATAATTATACATATTATGTAAACGCATAAATAGTAATAAACATTGTGAGGAGATCTGCACAGATTATGTATGCAAGTCCATCCAGCATTGACTCTGATGGAATCACAACTCGAAGTTCTTGAGCAGTTACAACAAGAAAAATTGTAACTTGTTAAACGGCGCGCAAATTTTTGCCTCTGCTACCTTTTATGGGAAAATGCGTGACGATATAAAAGGTGTGTGAATATGGAGTCGTCGTTTATACCATTATGCAAAAATAAATGTATTAATTAAAACAAGTGTATCAAATTCTCACTTCCAAACGTCAGGAAAGTTGAGACCAGTTTACTGGTTGACAGCAATACGTTAGAATCAGTCAATTTTTCATATTTCATATTTATTTATTGATAACGTCAGTTACAAGTCATTTTACTCAATTGTTACTCAAATCTTTATCATGATAAATTAATAATAGTAAAATTTAAAATTTTACACTTCAGGTTTACGGAACTCATTTTGAGCTTGTGATTACTCTGTGGCTTGTGTCAACTTTGACCTTGCGATGCGACATTACAACACATTTCAAACACGGTGATAAATACGTAGGACAGGGAAAAAGGACGGGGCGCGAGGAACGCGGTCAGCGAGGGGGGCGGGGTATTGTTTATGCGTAGGTTTTGTAAGAAAAGTTCGTTTTAACTGGTAGAATATGTTCGAAATAGTTCGTTAAAAGTAAATTCTTCGCTTATCCAACTTCGTGTAAGCGGGTATGCTTTAACAGAACCTACCTAATTATGAAACCAAACTTGAGTTTACATTGTCTTCGCTAAAACCGGTTATCAGTAATAAACGAGTTCGTCATATTTGAATTCTAATGTAGTAAGTATAGATTCAATATCAATAAACCCTCTCAGACCCGAATGCATCACCGATAAATTACTCATATTTTAACTGGCACCCAAACAATAGGATTTTTATGAGAAGAGTTCTAGTTGCTAAGAGAGCGGCCAACAATTTTTCCAACCTAAGAATGACACTTAAAATTGAATTTGTTAGTAAACGTCTAATTTAATAATTGGTAGGTATACTTGGCATCTGTGTATTTGTATCCATAGTTTGGTACTTATGGACTAACGTACAGTCGTCTAATAAGGCCCACCAGTTAGCAAGGCCCAGGCGCAGAAAACCGACTTCTATACAGTTGTATTGCGCGAGCTTCAAAGTACTGTGGAATAGACCAATAGGAACTCAGAAACGCAACAGCGCGTAGCGTGGGGCCGCCATCTTAACAATGACGCCCAGTTGTTCGCAGATGTCGGGCGCGGCCCCTGATTACGCTAAATTGTGCGCCCACAAAACGTAAGTATTTACTTGTTTATAATGCGATTTGTAAGTAGATTTTTGTTAAGAGTGTATATTTGATCATTATTATTTTGATATTTACATAGGCATGTGCGATTTCATGTCTATTTATTTAGAAAATGATCAATTAGTGTTGGAAGGCCCATGTCGTTAGGAAAGCCCAACAAAATTGTTGCTCGGGCCATACAAGACTCGGCTGGGCCTTCCAACCCTACTGCAGTCTAATAAAGCCCGCTAGTTTCTGCAATGTTAAATTTAACTAACAATGTTTTACTGAGTCTTACAAAAGTGCCTGATGATGATGATAAATACACTTATAATTACTGATCGGAAATTTGGATGCTTTCGGTCAAGTGAATTGTACTAAAATTTAAAGGGCCTTGTAACCGACCATAGGGGCATTCTTAACGATATCTGTATAATATGGGCCAATGTAATAAAATGAAAAATCAAAAAACATTGACAATAATTTCTCAATTATAGCATGAATAACAATATTATTAAATAAAATACTAATATTTATTCACAAAACACCTAAAAAGTCAAAAGCTAGGCTGATTTCCCACACAGTGGAAACGCGTATTTTTGTAACAAATTATTGATGATTTAAGTTTATGCTTCCTGTAATAATGTTCATGAATATCATAATGTTCATATTTATTCAATCTTTGAGGTCTTTAATGCATACTTTTAAGCCGAACGACCTACAATCGGCACGGGCCTTATTATCGACACCATTTTTATTAAAGCCCAAAAAAGAGATTTTTAAAAACGTTCAAAAAAGTAACTTACCGTCGTTATAGCTATAAAAAGTACATTTATTTGGATTTTAAAATAATCATAACTTTCATTATAACTTTTTTTCCTTGAGGGTGGTTAAATAAAGCTTTTATTTCAATTTGTAAAAAAGTGGGCCTTACTTACCATACCATACTACTACTTTCATTGTAAGTTTTCAGTCCAAGTTATCTTGCAGTTAAAGATTAAGAGGCATGGTACTTTCCCACACTCTGATAAACTTCTGAAATGGAAACATTAGCAAACATACTTATCAATTTCATTCCTTCAGTGGCATTTGAGATTAGAGAATTTCACACGGTTGACATTTTCGATGTATTTAGGCTTTCTTTACGTAGTTCATGTCACATCTAAAAAACCCCAAGCAATACGATTAGGTAGTCGTTGTTTGCTTTATCTTGTTGGCTGTTTGGATTGATTCTCATAATTTAGTTGCCTTCTTTTGTGATTCAAATAAATTATGTCAAGGAGATGTCAGTTTTTTGGTGTACAATTGGTGTATAGATACTCAGACAATTTTGTGTGATCTGATTACTTTTTTCGAATCCTTATGTTATTTATGTTTCATATTGAAATTTGTGTCGTATAAACATATTTCGTATTTTAGGGTTCCGTACCCGAAGGACGTCAAACAGGTCCCTATTACTAAGCCACCGCTGTCTGTGCAACAAATAATGAACTACACACAATCTAAAAATTAAAACGGTACTCAATACAAGATACTTTTTTGCGCTTTATGTTATACGTATATAGGGAACCCTCACGTGCGTGTCCGACTCGCACTTTACGGGTTTTTACATCCATCGGACATGGTACTACTTAAGTTTGTATCTCATGATTCTTTGATTGGACAATGTTAAGGAAAACGACACTTGTCTTATCATTATGAGCGGCTCAGTCACTATGTCTGCCAGGAAAACATTTACCAACATATTATTGGAATTAATTAGCTGTAGTCATCGATTGAGTCAGTGTTGATAAAAAAATGGGTCACTAGTTTGTTATCAGAAGTTGTGACTGTTTTAAAAGTACCTTTTAATAATTTACAACAATGAGGTAATATTACATTGGAGTGATTAGAAAACTCCTAGTACCTATATTAATCACCCAATCAATGACTAACTTAATGAAGCGATATAGCCTAGGTATACAAAGTTACATTTTGGTAACGAACAACTTGAAACCATTCCATGCATCATTATCTATCACAAATAATAACATCGTTTCACGGCTTTTCGCTCAGCTGGCTGGAGAAGCAAACAATTTAACATAAAAGTTAAGGCAATGACATAATATATTATTCCCCCACAACAGAATCTTCAGTACCTACACTCTTTCTTGAGAGAAAGGCTGACTGAAGTACTGACTGAGGTCAGTACAGATGACGTCTGTCAATTACAGGACTGGATTGTCCTTATAAATAATAATACATTTTAATTTTAGTGAAAAATCAGATATCTGTAAACACCTTAAAACTAGACATACATGTAAGAATAATTATTACAAAAATATTCGCTAGCCTAGTTCGGTATTCTATTCTTCGGTCTCCCTTCCCTTCATCGTCGGTAGAAGATCCTATCCGACCAGAATCATATACATTTTGATACATTTTTTTATAATGATTTCCTATTTGTTCCAGCTCCTCGTTGCTAAATAAATAATAACTTCACACGTTCTAAATCTCTGAGTAAATATCGTTGCGTACGTGTCAGGGATTGCGCTAAAGTCGTCTAAGAATTTACTTTATGTAGTGGAGATAAGGTTTTGGTAACAGCAGGATTGCTTGACTGTATCTAATCTGCTATTCTAAATAGTCTAGTAAAAGATACGCTCAGGTATCGTATTTAAGAGTTAACACTTGTAAGTACATCAGTAATGTACTATGTGAAGCCTTTCAAATCGCCGTTATATATCCTAATCATTTTAAAATATTTTTTTGCGTCATTTCGAGGCCAAAATTACACTATCAAAAAGGTAAAGGAGGTGTACGTATATATTTTAAATGCTAAGGTCGCCTATTAGCATTATTCTTCTATTAAGTATTAGCTTCTATTAATAATACAACAGTATTTTTTTTATGAATTTACCCATACAGTTACGATCATTTACCTGCAGTCTCAATAACGTCAAGTCCTTGTGGTGCACGAAATAAAAACCATGGATCCATAACGCAATAGGATATTCTAGCATACAGTATGGCATCAATACGTTAAATATGTATAGCGGCTTCAGCTCTACAATACCGTATTAACAACTAGCATTACGGTAATAATAGTGTTGCTAAATACAATACAATTTCGGGTATTCTACGAGACAAGACAAATTTTTTAGTCATCCCGGCGTGCTTCAGCCACGCGACCAAAGCATCCGCTATTAGTTTTAACAATTATTTATTAGTTATTATTAGTCAACCTTTAGTCAACAATAGAAAATCACTATTCTTTATGGATCATAACTGAAGGACGAATATTCGGAACGGAAGGTTACAGAGGAATATTGTTGTGACTTCTGGCTAGCAGTAAAATCCGTATAGTTTTTTCAATGGATGACGTTCATTCTTCAAAAGCAAGAGTAGGTAAGCATTTGTTAAAAAGTTCACAAGAAACGTAGCTTTAAAAATACTTCTGATGAGTGGTGTACTCATTTATGAGTATATTTGCTAATAACTAAAACCTCGAGTTAGTAAAACAACCTTTGAGAACGGCAACCAACAAAGTCTATTTCATACCAGATTTAAAATTGAAAATCCCATCCCTCTCAATTAATATGAAGGATATACTGCCATGTTTCTGGCGAATCTAATCATTACCAATACTCCCAAGACCAAACAGCTGAACCTGAGAATGTGTTACGGATTTAGGATTAAGGAAACTAACGCGTTTGTTTAATACAAAATGGGCGCTAATTGAACAGACTTTTTTAATAGCATTATTCGCCTCTAAAAATCTATATTGCCTTCTAAATTACTAAGTCAGCCACAATTAACTAGCATCTGTGTGATACTATCTAAGCCACTAGTTATCTTCTTTGTAAGCCACTATAAATACAACTCTGCATGGTGGTTAGTTTTTAGCATCTAAATTTGTAACATGCATTCAAGCAGTAAACTTCTAAAAAAATAATATATGACATCAAGTAAGATATTCTATTTTTTAACTCAGTACATTCAATATGTAACTCATCCCACATTAATCGTCAAAATTTTGCTAAAATTGCTGTCGTCTCGCGCACTCGCGCCAAATCTTGCAGTGGCCATTTTCACGATAAAACGAATATGATGTGTTATTTTACATGCTAAGTTATAATTAATGATACTGTCTATGGAAGCTTGAATTATATTTTTTTGAGGACCTTGAAAATTTGTGGCTGAGTTAGTAAATTAGGTGGTAATGTTTACATAAGAAGGACAAGTAAAAATAATTGTTGAACTTTACGTGACGCTTTCTAGAGAATATTTAATTGTCATTGTAAAAAAAAACGAATTCGTTTATTTCATTTTCCCGTTGCTAACTTATAAAATGAGAAGTTAGATAACGTGGCCAATAAAGAAATCTGTGGCTTGACTTATAATTTCCCATACAAAATCTGTACCTTATGTTATCGATTGCAAAGGATGTAAATTGTTGGATGTTGTGCTAAAACTCAGCAGGGTGCAAAAAGCGTGGCCAGGAGTAACAACAGTTCCAAGTAAAGGCAAAGGCAGCGTTAACGCGTGTCCAATGTCCAAAATCATTATTTGTCTAATTCAAACAGACAGACGGACCAGCCATTAACGTGGGCACATTAACACAAACAATGTTAACAAAGGGCGACAATAAGCCGCTCATGTATCTCGCATTGTTTATTGAACAAAACCATTAAAAAATTATCGGCCGGAGCAAAAGATCTTTTTGGTCGCTTTTTGACGTTACTGGGAATTCGAGATGTTACTCTGGAACAACTTCCTTTTTTCTAGTTGTACAAGTCACATAAAAAGGCATTACAACTTGTGTTATCTATCATCTAGGTAGGATATTTTCATATCCTTCCTTATTCGTAAACACATCATCACAATCGATGATGACATAGATAGATACATAGATAGATCTATCTATCAGGTGCTTGATATCAAAACCATGACCACTCCACGAATTCGTTTGTCATTATTATTTTATGAAGTGTATTTATGTACAAGTTAAATATATGGTTCTTGTTCCTTACTAAAGTAGAATTTTTAATTTGAGGCCAGAAATATAAAAAATAAACTGTCATTTTCCAGTACAAAAAATATAATATGAATGTCAAAGTCAACGGTTTTGTTCTAGAAAATGACAGTTGTTTGTTTACATTTCTGGCCTCAAATTAAAAATCGCAGTTTAGGTTTGGTAGAATAAATCTCTTGTTAGAGATAAAATTGCCTTTATAGAATACAGAATAAATATTGTATTCCGTATGATATGGACTTTCCGACTTACTGGATTACTCACAAATTGCTTAGCCAGAGCGATAGAACTAACAGTGTTGTGCCTCCCAAACAACCAAAGCAAGGAAACGCGATAAAAACACATAATAATGATTGCCTTCTGTTTTTATCACCGTAGCACAGTTGAATGCCTGTGTCACCGATCGTAAAGCAAAATCAATTTGGAGTTCTGATTGCATAATCCTTTTAAGGGTTCCGTAGCCGAAGGGTGCCAAACGGGACCCTATTATTAAGCCTCCGCTGTCCGTCCGTCCGTCTATCCGTCTGTCACCGGGCTCTACCGGATCAACCGAAATAGGCAGAGAGCTGAAATTTTCACAGAGGGTGTATTTCTCTTGCCGCCATAACAAAAAATAATGAAACATACCGGTTTATAATTATTAAAAAAAGTACCCATAAAATGAACTATTGGTATGGACATTTTCTTAGCCATTTCGTTTTATTTATTTTAGAATACAATTGCAACCTTTGTGGTAAAACATATAGACTATCGATCGTTGTGTCTGCCTCTTGCATTAAGTATTTACGGTGAAAATTGGTCTCCCGATCTTATCAGGAAAAGATCTTTAATTGCAGGTATTGAATTATTACACGATTAATAATTGCTCATTAGAATTATAATAAAGAATATTAAGGTTTTTAAAGTTATATTTGATCTTATTTCTGTAAATAAGTTACTCAATTTCTATTCACTTCCGGTTCCAATGAGCAAAGAGTTTCGTTAACCTGAGTACATAGTTCAATACTTACATACTACATACAGAAAACTCTTTTTCAATGTTTCGATGTACGGCCTTGAATGTAGTCCTACAGTCCTACCTAGTATTTAATATTTTATTATCCTAAATTAAAAAGGTATACTCGTGCAAAATTAGACTGTCGTTTTACGTTTTTCCGTGTACAATGGTACGCAACCCTTCGTGTGCGGGTCCGACGTCCTACTCGCACTTGATCGGTTTTATTTTATTTAGTCTCGAACTATTGACTATACTTTTTGCTGAAGCAGAAAAAAGTTTATTGCTCGCACGATTTAGTAGAACGTCTGAAACATGTTTTGGAACTCCACCCTTTGATTCTGTGTTTTTAATACAGGTTTTTACTTAAGGAGTAAAAATTTATAGCTACGACAATTCGCGGAACGGCCGTATCCTCTGAGAATGAAATCCTTTTGGTACACTTGTCGGTAATTTACGATGGGATACCTATATATTTTAATTTCCAATGGTATCGGTGGCGGGGCAGATGACAAATACATTTTATTACTTGCCTACGACGTTAACATAATACAGTGGTCAAAATACTATGAGCAAAAAGTGAATTCTTTCAATGCAGCTGCTTTAATTTTCGAAGTCTTTGGATGCCATGAACTCATTCTTCTTCTTCATCATAAGAACACTCTGTTAATAACAAGGACTGCTTTCGCAATATGATTTGTTGAAGTCTAATCCTGTTCGTTATTGGATTCTGATTTTTTCAGTCAAGTATTTGTCATGCCTCACTCATTGGAAATGCACTCATATAATTTGAATCAAGATATTTTTGACATGTTGATATGTTGGCTGGCTAATGGTGTTTCTGTGTAGCTACTGATGAATGCTTGACATTGTTACTTATCGGGGGAGCCTGATGGGATGATAAACCTTGATAACAAAGATATTGTGCATAGTTTTAAAATTAAACTGATAACTTCGATTGACATCTCAATCTGTTGTTGATTTTATATGTTTTATACAGTAGAATAAACACTGAAGTGGTCTCTTGGTTGATACTGTGATGAGATTTATTTTAAAAGTATTAATCTTCTTTGTAGAGAAATAAATCTACGATTAGACAGTTTATATCTGGCCAATCTGGATGTACCCACCAAAGTCAGGGTTATTCCGAAAATCAATAGATTTTTTACATTGTATACAACATAATCAGGCACTGATAATCTCAGTTTCACATTTCAGTACACGTAGATGCAGCCGGCAATATACCACGTAAAAAACTCCAATCACTATTCGAAGAAAGCTAGTACAAAACTTGAAATTAGTAGCAACGCAAAGTCGTGAAGTCGATTAAAACCACTTAAAATACCAACCCTTAACGTGAAACACATGTCAAGTTAAAGTCATAATTTCTCCCTCTTCAGCAATTTATCGTAAACCTCACTTAGTACGTCCATATCCGAAAACATGCTGTTATTCCAAGCAAAATTACATCCTATTCGTAGGTAATAACAATGATAATATCAAAACCAACTGCAAATGTTAAGTTGGTCACACTGATAAAACTGCTTAGTTTTACGCTTTCAAGTATTCTACACTCTCTTAACCGTTGTCTAGGATATTATCAAAAGCGCTTACTTCTAAATCTGTTCTTAAAGTTTGAAGTGGGTTTCTTTGAGAGCTTTCACACCAGATGAAATTTTAACTAAGAAAAGGCTACATAGTGAAATATTGTGCTGTGATAATCCTTTAATAATCACAGTGCAATTAGAAGCTAGCAGAAGTTATGCTAGTAGCATTTTAATGTTCAACTCAGTCCATAGCACAGAATACTTAATAATACTACGACCATAGCCCATAACTATACTTTAACATAAATAAAAAAACGGGTGCGGGTCGCACTCGCTCACGAAGGGTTCCGTTCCGTGCCCTCCTACAAGAAAACTTAAGCACTAAAAATAATAACACAAAGTAAAATATTATTATGTCCGAAAGTGGATTTGAATCCAGAATTTAAAGATTACGCGCGATATCACAGCAATTGCGCCACCAAAATCAAGAGATGCTGCTGAATCAACGATCACATTTGATATAGCCTGTTATAATGCGGAGGGTGTAAAAACTCGTCTATTGTATGGCGACCCCTTTAATTTATTAAATCTCGTGTTCATTTTTTGTTGCTATAGCGGCAAAATAATATACATTCTGTGAAAATTTCGACTATCTATCTATTACGGTTCATGAGAAACAGCCCTCTGACGGACTCACGCACGGAAAGACGGACATCAGAGGCTTAGTAATAGGGTCCCGTTTAGCACCCTTCGGGTACGGAACCCTAAAAACTGCAAAATTTTTATCGGTCTCAAGGAGATCTCTCTTGATGGTACTACAAAAATTTATATGATGATCATCATTATTATCACAATCTGTAGAATATAGTATAAAA
Source organism: Argyresthia goedartella (assembly GCA_949825045.1). Taxonomy (NCBI): domain Eukaryota; kingdom Metazoa; phylum Arthropoda; class Insecta; order Lepidoptera; family Argyresthiidae; genus Argyresthia; species Argyresthia goedartella. The sequence continues at coordinate 11,617,769 of OX463826.1, forward strand.
ACCTGATCGCCACTGGGGGCGGTTGAGGTATCAGTGTCGGATCAGTGGGTAGACATCGACATGACGATGGCATCTGGCTTCCTTATCAGGGGCAGTACTCCTCTGTGTTGATAGCAGTTGGCATCTGGTGACCAGTGATAACTGATAAGTGATAGTTAATGGTCCTTGGCTTCAGTTTAATTAGGTTATTCCAAACTGTTTAAATAAAATGTTCAAATATATTTCAACCAAATGCGAGTCTCTCTGCCTCCAATGCCAAGTATGCCAACTTTATTTCCAGGGCCACAAAAGTAATCCCACCGGTAAGTTAGAATGTCTGAGATAAAATTAAAAACCATCAAAGAATATGGAAACAAAAATCCATCTACGAGTATAAGTTTAGTATAGGTTTGTGGGTATGCATATGGTTCTGTAAAAACATTCCCAAAGGCGACCAGCCACTCCGACAGCTAGCAGCTTCAGTATAATGACCATGTGATGATGATAGCACCACACTAAGTGCTGGTGAAATTATTATTCGGCCTGGGAACCGTACGGCACAGCCCCAGGCTATAGAAAGTGTTTTTTATCCACTACCGGTATGTGAAGCAGTATGTGATTGTGAGTAATGACATGAGAGAGAATTTCGATGATGATTGCTTTCGTGCGAAGGTGTTGTATGTCAAAAGGTTGAGGCGTATTTTTATACGCTCTTGTAGACGTTTTATGTGACGTGGGCGGCTTGTGTGCGAATCTATAATGATGGTCTGAGATCGGCTGATGCAAATAGACAAAATCAATCCATAAGCCATCCAACTCGTTCCTTCTATCTTCTTAATTAACTATCCACTGATCTTTGAACTATATTTAAAACCACCACAGGTCAATCAATCTGCTGTAGCTGTTACTAATATTTAAGGGTGTGAAAAAATTTGCTTTTGTAAAAATTTCCTTGACGCCTAACTTCAAAACTAACACATTTCTGTGCAAAGTGGCACTTCTTAGAATCCTCAAAAGGCGGCAAAGGAGAGATTAGATGCGAGAAATGATGACTTGCAAATGCACATGTGCTAGATTAAGATAAGACAAGGTAAGGTAAGGTTATATGTCAGAATGATATTTTGTCCCTTGTGACCGGGTGGGTCGACCGACATCCGTGGTTTGACACTCGCACCAACATATTTTTTTATCCAAAATATAAATGACTTATTAGACTTATACTGACAAAATAGCATTGCGGCAATATGATATTATCATACATAATTTTATACGCTCTTTATTATAACATTACTTGGAATAACTTTAGAAATAACCAGACATACATTGCGTCACATCTTTTTACATACGGGGTGGCAGAGACATTGTTGCGCTCACTTTTAGCCAATAGAGAATAACGATGTATTTTTTTCCTTTTCTATTCACTGTTTACATATTACTATCATAGGGAACAATAAAAATACTATCATCATTATAAATAATGAAAGAATCATTTTAAATATTAAAATCACATTTAAAATCACGGAGTAAATTTTAGCGTCTAAAATGCAGCCGATTGTCGCGACGTCGGCGGATGACGTCACATGCCATGCCACCATTCCCACTCCATGTTTGTGTTGGTTATTACTGGTGCCGGTTAGTTATCCCAATCGGTTTTATTTTGGTGAGACAATGAACTTAAAGGCGCTACAAATCTTTTTATAGGTTTTAGCATCGTGCCAAAGTGCAATAACATAATTTAACAGATAAAATAAAAATAAACAAATGATAATAAACAGATAAATACAATTACTTATATATGTCACCGTAAGATAGTCAAAATCGTTAGTTGATAAACTAACGCTTTAGTTGATCAACTATCAAGAGATAGTAAACCAGACCGACAGGTTGTAGAATTTACGTTTCTTTTGTTCTTACATGTCAACCTAATATTCGGTTGCTTCGCTGCGCCCGCCCCCTCTAGTCTTCACCTAAGTTACCGCAGTGTTTTCCCTGGTATTTCGTTTGTAATTCAAGTTTAAACCAGTCTACTATTTAACGGTTTTAATCGTTAGTTTATCAACTAACGATTAACGCGTCATATTATACTTTGCTACCGGCTTCAAATCTAATTTTCACAATAAAAGTTTCGATTTTATTCGATTAAAAATGTCTGTAGAAGCATACTTACAATTTATAGAACTGGAAAACTGTATCTGTTTTATCATCGAAGGTAGTGTTTACATAAGCATTATTGAATTTATTTCAGGTCAAGGAGAATACAGAAAATTATGTTCGACAACCTAATGAAAAAAACGGGGAAAAAGTGACACTTCGGCTACAGAAAGTAGTTGTGCCTCATTTATTCACCTGCCAAAGACAGAGCAAAGAGTTTGATTTATCTGAGGCCGCGGCCGTGACATCTGACGTCACATTCCATTTAGACCGATTGTGATGCGTTTCGCAAATTTGAATTTCCTGTCCTTATTTTGCAATTGAAATTCAATATTTTAGACATTTACACAGTCAGGTCATAAGTTCTGTCACACAATAAAAACTTTTGAATTTAGAACGCTGGCCACAAAAAAGTTTATTGAATTCGAATTTCGAATTTTTCATGAAAATAAATATGTGTACTTTTTAGAATTTTCCTCATTTTTAAATATGGAATGGACACTTAAAGAAGACCGTGTCGCAGTTATTGCGTTGCATCGTTGCGGTTACGCGCCAATTCAGATTTTCGACTTACTGAAAAATTTGAATATAACCAAAAGATGCGTTTATCGTACCATAAAACGATACAATGAAGACTCTAGTGTAGATGACAGGTCAAGAAGTGGTCGCCCTCGCTCTGTTAGGACTCCAGTAGTGATAAAAGCTGTGAAGGCGCGAATTCAAAGAAATCCCATACGTAAGCAGAAACTGTTGGCCCTTCAGATGGGGTTAAGCAGGATCACGGTGAAAAGGGTGTAAAATGAAGACTAAGGGCTTAGGGCATATCGAAGAAAAACAGGATATCGTTTGGACGCTCGTTTAATGGACCGTTGTTGAAGCGGTACGCGGGAAAAAAGCTTCGGGAAATTCTTTTTTCGGATGAAAAAATTTTCACCGTGGAAGAGAGCTACAACAAACAAAATGATAAGGTGTACGCACACAGCAGTGAAGAAGCGAGCAACCGTATTCCGCGTGTCAAACGAGGTCATTTTCCATCCTCGCTCATGGTTTGGTTGGGAGTCTCTTATTGGGGCTTAACTGAGGTACATTTTTGTGAGAAAGGCGTAAAAACGAATGCAGTTGTATATCAAAATACAGTCCTCAAGAACCTTGTGGAACCTGTTTCTCATACCATGTTTAATAACAGGCACTGGGTATTCCAACAAGATTCTGCGCCAGCTCCTAGAGCGAAAAGCACACAAGACTGGCTGGCGGCGCGTGAAATCGACTTCATCCGGCACGAAGACTGGCCCTCCTCCAGTCCAGATTTGAGTCCGTTAGATTACAAGATATGGCAACACTTGGAGGAAAAGGCCTGCTCAAAGCCTCATCCTGATTTGGAGTCACTCAAGGCATCCTTGATTAAGGCAGCCGCCGATATTGACATGGGACCTCGTTCGTGCTGCGATAGACGACTGGCCGCGCAGAATAAAGGCCTGTATTCAAAATCGCGGGGGTCATTTTGAATAAACTTTATTACCATAAGAATCTATGTTTTATTAAGTTCATTTTGCTATATAAATGTTTACATAAATAATAAACATGTCTAAATTATTTCAAATTGCACATGTGACAGAACGTATGACCTGACTATGTAATGTAGACTAAATAATAAAATTTATCAAAGATAGGTTGTAAGGACGATAAATATTCAAAAAATAATAATTTCCGCCTTTAATTGAACCACATTCCCTATTATTCAATAAGCACTCCATTTTGCGTGACAGAGGGCTAGCCCATTGCCACAGCTACAAATCCCAACATACTCTCGGATTCATTCGGAACATTCCGAGATCATCAGACCCCGAAATTCTAAAAACTTTTTTACAATTCCAGAGGCCAATTTCACGATCTATTGACATTCGTGGGGATTAAAGCTGGCCTACATGCATCACAATTTGACAGTTCGGTGAAATTCGACATTCGACTACGCTACCACTTACTACCGTGTAACATATGTTTATAGTTATTATATTTTCAAAGAGATTTCAACCGAAAAAGGTCTTTGTCGGGGTACATTAAGAGTCTTTGCCTGTCGTGGCCTTTCGAAGATACAAAAAATCGCATATGTCAAGATTTGCGTGTGCCGCGATTTCGAGCAGTTTTTGGTTAGCATGTTTTTAACGCTTTGGGATTTGTTTGCTTGGCTACTGAGACATCTGCTTCATAATTTTAAAACCAGCTCAAAAACGACCTCATATTTGGAAGTCAAAAGCTAACTCTAGAACTTCTACCCTATAATAATCAGTAATCACGAATGTAAAAACAAACTAATAAATTGGTTATTCTCTCTTGACTAGGAGCAAAACGAAAACATCAATTAAACATAAACATTTATATGCAGGCATTGCTTCTGGCCCCACACTATGATATACTGCGTCGTGGAAACCAGAAACAGCGACATCACACACATATAAACACGTTTTTTTTTCTTCATCCCCAGCCGGGGATCGAACCCGGGGATTCTCGCATGGTAGGCAGAGCCTCTACCGCAGAGCCACAGAGGACGTCACTCACTCACTCAGAAAAAAAAAGTGGTAAATTTAAATAAATAACGGCTATAAGCAGCCGAGTGACTTATTTCGGAGAGTCTGCAAAATCTATTGCTAAAATTAACCTAGCCAGTTTTGTTAGCAAGACTTGCGAAATACCAAACAAGTCAATAAATAAAACAAATGTAGCTCATTAGTGTCCCTACCGAGGGTCACAGGTCTTTAACCGGATACGAGTAAGATTAGGCCATACTCCACCACGCTGGCTCAGTGCGGGTTGGTGGAGGGGTTTGACGATCACCACCACGTATCGATAGTAGCCGGGACCTATGACTTAACGTGTCGTTTGAAACACTGAACTTCCGATAAATAATGTACTTAAGATACATTAATTATCTTATTACCTAATGTAGAATACGACAAATTTATGAATTAGCTCCTTTCGCACGCTCGATATCGGCTCGACTGCCGATATAAATTGCTTTTACATCAGAAGTCATCAATTTCTCATATTCTACATTAGGTACCGACAAAATAACACGTGTGTCATCTTAAGTAACAGTTCACGATAGCGTATAAATAAAAAATAAAAAAGAGAGGGCATCCAAGAAATACCTGGCACTGACAGCTTAAAAAATGGGGAATCCCGAACTATATTACATCCAAATTTCACTAAGGTCATGTTAGTTTGGCTTATTCGATGCAAGGGCTCCTACGGTGTCGCTATCTTTTGGGACTCCCTTTATATATCGAATTACCAATCATTCTGTAAAATATTTTACTTCATTTAGCTCTAATTTAACCCACAAATACAAATATATGTATCGAATTACCAATCATCTAGTAGATCTAGACTATAATATCTTATACAACCTACCTATTCACAATGGATTTCTTAAAACATATGGCTTATCAGCTGGAAATCGTAGAAAGTACTGCGATAAAGGGCAAATCATTTGCCAAATTAAGACTTCTGTATGTTGTGTCAGTCCATTGTTGCTCAATAATTGCTCAAGGTCAGAAGAATTCTTTAGCAATAATATGTTCTCCTCGGCGGGGCGGCGCCTTCCTCACTGTTCAATCCTTCTCGCAGACGAACACCTGGCAAATTTGGCCGTGGTGAATCTGACGCGCTGGATCGTCTGCGCTTTTCAACTACTCCTGTTTCTCTGTACTTTCTACTACTACTTGGTTCTCAGTGAAAGAGATCTTCTCACTCGCCCGACTCACAACACAAATGCAGAGAAAAGACAGCACCCGGCCTGCGGGGTGCGGGGGAGAGCCGGCGGGCGGTTTACGGCAATCTCCAATCGAATCAAACGGCTAGGAACAACAAGCACAAAATATTTCTGCCGTTTAGCAAAGTATACGGTACACGTTCTGGACTAATTTTTGAAACCCAAACCAAGTCAAAAGGCCCTTCCGTTTGCTTGCACGAGGGATGAGGATTACAGCTTGACGGCAAGCTGTAATCCTCACCAACCTATAGCTATAACTTCGAAACTATAAGTGGACTAATTTTCTTTTTTGGTGGACTATTTAGGACTATTTTTTAGCATTTTCAAATTTCATTTTCATGAAGGTTTCAATGGTGAGGATTACAGCTTGATGGTCGTGTTAGATGTGATCATGTGAGTTGTTGTTGTATCTTGCTTTGTAACTCAGCTAGTGTTGAACAAATCAAGTTGTTTGTAAGATATACTCAAACAACTTTGTGATTTTTTTATATCGCTATCACTATTTAACAATACATAAGTTAGTTGTTGTTATATCCAACTAACACGGTTACTTGTACCAAAGTAAATCACATAGTTTAGTTACTGTATTTAACCGAGCGTACTTACTATTTTTATATAATTTAGATATAACGTCACTCTTATTTATTAGAAACAGATGAGTTCGTTGATGATAGAATCAAAATTTACACGCTTAATTGTACCAATGTAATTTTTCTAGTTTCAGTTATGTATTCTTAGTCTATAATTAAGTATTAAATTATATTTTTATATATTTATGATTATATTTAACAAAAGCACCTGTCTATTCTTAATTCAATTTGTATTTTATAAAATTTTACCTCACTCTTATTTAGAAATATATAAGTTTATTGTTGATAGAAGCAATTTAACACGGTTAATTGTACCAAAGTAATTTATCTAGGTTCAGCTATGTATCCTTAGTCTGCAATGAAATATTCAATTTCATTATATTTAACCGAGTGTATTTGTATATCCCATAGGTTTATATTATTTTAATTTATCGTCAATTTTCTTCTGAATTACTTAATTTAGATGTTTATATTAAAAAAATAACACAGTTACTTGTATCAGAGTAATTCATCTAGTTTCAGCTATGTATCATAAAGTCTTTTAACTTGATTGTATTTAACCAATCATACTTGTGAATTTTTGAATAGATTTTGTTTAATTTAAAATTAGAGTCACTCTTGTTTATCAATACTAAGTTCGATGTTGTTATTAACAAATATAGGCAATCAGAGTAATAAATCTAGTTTCAGCTTTTTATCATAAGTCTACAATTAATTTTCAACTTGATTAAACTTAATCGATTGTACATTGTCTATTCTTAATAAGATTTTGTATTATTTAAATTTAAAGTCCTCTTATTTAAAAATACATTAGTTGGGTGTTGTTGTTAGCAGTAATTCGTTAGCAATAAGAGCATATTTAAATTTAACAAAGCTGTAATTCGTTATTTTAAATAAGTCTGGGTTGCGTGTAATCAAAATATTTTTAACTAAGCCAAAATGGCACTTTGCTAAAGCACATTTTTCGCTTGCACCTTAATCGTCACTACTTATTAATTTACAGTAAGAAACAAACACATTCACATCACACAAACAAAATACCACACACACACAGTAAACTTTTATTTTATTTTATATTTTGTAATAATCAGTGATAATTACGCCCAATAATTACTATCTGATTCGAAGTTCATTAAACGTTGGAGTGTCCATTGTAAACTGTAATGCTCCTTCCTAGTTTAGGTGTCAACAAACGCTAAATACTCGCTGTCTAGTCAATAAGAAATTAGCTAAGACAAAAGGTATCACTTATCTGAGTCAAATAAAAACTTCTTATTTCTATTTTATTTATGACTTGCACCAGACTTTTGACATCAGCTAAATACAGTTTAAACACTACTCAAATAAAACACGGCTATGTTAGGTGGGGGCGGCACTGGACAGGAAAGAGTGGTCCAAAATAGGGGAGGCATTTGCCCAGCAGTGGGACACAACCGAGACTACGTAAATGTTAATAATAATAATAATAATACCTTGGACACTATTTACACACATTGATCTAGCCCCAAACTAGGATTCCCTGTATCTTGGGTACTAGACAACGATACACATACTTATATAGATAAATATTATACTTAGATAGATAAACAACCATGACTATGGGGTACAAACATCCCTTCTCATCAAACAATTATTTGCCCCCACCGGGACTCGAACCCGGGACCCTTGGCTTCGTAGGCAGGGTCACAGCCAAATCGGCCATTCGGGTCGTCGTCGTCAGGTGGGAACCCTGGCTGATAGGCATTGAGCTTGCCTTGTCGATCGTTTTGTACTTAAGTTGTGTTTAACTGTGTTAAACGCTACCAAAATTCTGTTGTAAGTCGCCCTTTATACTGTTGGTTCATCTTTGTTTTTGGTTTCCTGAAATTAGCTGTATAGGGGACAGTGTGACGACATTGTCCCTTGACATCCCGCTAGGCAACAGTTACCTCACTATTCGTCCAATAATTACTATGCTAAAGAGCGTGAGTCGCTCTCTATGGGATTCTTCGGTTGTTTTCACTCAACACATTATGCAGCACGCTTAGACCCGCGCACCATTGTTCAAACGCGTCACGCTGGATTCTACACCGCAGTTTGTCCAAATTTCGGTTTCAATTTCTAAGAAGTTAACAGAAAAGTTGTGGCGACTCATTTGTAGCCTGTGTTGGATTGTTGGGCCGTTATACAACACTCGGGTCGGCCTTCGGGACGTCAGTCGACAGTTACGTTTTTTTCTATCAAAACTTTTATGGGTAGTAATAAATTAGACGAAAGTGGAGCATTTTATTGGAACTGACTTCCATGGTAGTTGATTGCTGTGTTCTTACTTTCGAAGATTTTTTTATATGTGCGTGTACAATAAAGATGGAATATGACGCTTTTGTTGTGTTTTTAGTTAGTTTCGCTTTTAGGGGATAATTCTATATTGAAAATAAAAGGCAAAATAAATTAGTTTTTTGGTAAACAAGATATACCTCGCGCCCCGAATTAAGATCGCTGGGCGACGTTGGCGGGAATTACTGAGCATATGTACAGGTATTTAAAAGTGACTACTGCGCATTCAAGGCCACCGCTCATAACGTTTGGCGCGAAGTATATTTTATTCTTCTTTCCATCATGAACAAAATAATCCAAACTACATATCAACATAAAAAATGGACTCGTGCACTTTTGATATTCCAAATAGCATTAGGTTTAACAAAGAGTTTGAGACACACCGAAGTGAAAGTCGATAGAGCTAATTTCTATCCAAATGCTAATTTTACAATGCATTACGAATCAACCAAAAACAGTCAAAGAATTTCACTTTTCGCTCCTAATTACCCCTTCTCGTTCGGCAGAAATGAATCCTTTGAAGGAAGAATAGCACAATTTATGGTACCTCCGCTCCCAAGCTACGCAGCAAAAGAGTTCTGTAACAAAGGTCGCTAATGATAATAGAGTCGGCAAGGTTGTTCCTGATACAGTTAAATGCAACTCTTTGGCTATTGAGACAGCTAGCGGTGCCTTTCCTCGCCTGGCATATTGTCTGCTGAGACAAAAGTTACGGTATTAGTTACGGCAACGGCAAAGGGGTAAACAAATAACTTAGTATCGTTTTGCACAGTTATTGCAGATGTACATTTGGCATTGAGCATGCTAAAAGGTTTATTGATATTGCTGGACAGTTATGTGATTCGCTGTTTTGAGCGTTTATGGCAGTCGCGATAGTTCGGCGAAAAGGGGTTTTTAGGTTATTGTTAACCCTTTTTTGAAGGTCGGTTTTTATTTTATTTTAGAAATTGCATGTTTCGCCAAATGTTTCTAGCATTGTTTATTTTTTGTGTTGTATCAGTAATTCGTGATCGCTAATTTATTGGCAAAGGGTTGTTTAGAAGAACAATAATGTTTGTATTGTTGTTTAGTTTATTTTCGCGTAACTGTTGAATAAGACGAATTGTTAAAATGGCTCGAATAAATATTCTTTCTTTGCGAAAATCTTACAAAGCAAGGAGAGTTTCAAATAATTTTAGAAGCATTAGTATAGTGATCGTAAAATGTGAAAATTTAAACATATTAGCTTAACGCGTGCTTACATTCAAACCTTACATTAATGTGATAATAACATGGCGCATTTCCTTGAAAACGGATGAATATAATTATTGTCTAGCGGATAGTTAAGCCAAGCTTAGTGCACAAATGTAGGAAATCATAAAATTTTGCGAAAAGAGTTTAATTTAAGAGACACTGGCCAGTTTCATTTCGAAATCAGTTATTTAATAGTAGTTTATGTGACTGCTACATAATGGAGGGCATTAATTTCGGCTCGTTTGTGCAAGATTTTTTACAACTTCAAATCTAACTTGTAACGAGATGAATTGTTAAATCGACTTTGACTATAGCTTCTATGGATAAGTCCTCACCTAAAGACAACGTGTACCGCTGGTTGATGAAATTAAGTGTGGTGGCTTAACTTTCAGCGGCGAAGAAAGGAGCTTTCGTCCTTTGACTGCGGTTACGGAAGAAAATATACTGGCAGTGAAAATTTTAATAAAAAAACAGGCTAATCATCACCATATGAGGAGATTCAGCACATTCTGCAGATTGGATCGGGAAGCGTCCATGATATTTTACACAACCACATTGAGAAGAATTTTTTGCGCATGGTTATCTCACAATCTCACCGAAGCTCAGAAGCAGGCGCGAGTGGAATGTGCCACGATATGATTGACAAATTCGAAGAAGGTTCGTGTGTTACGCCAATCCAGCCGCGTAACACACGGACATCATTATAGGTGACGAATCTTGGATTTACCAATCGCGCACGTTAGCCTTAAAGAGAGCGCGATATAATAATAATAATAATGATTTATTCAATAAACATTTCACAATAATGACAAAATGAAAAATGAATACAGAATAAGAAAGGTACAGTTTCATATTATATAACTTAACTAAAGATTAGGTGTTGGTAGTAAGCAAAAATAGCGTCAGAGCACACCAAATCAAGTACTATTAAAATTTCAATGATTGCGCTATGTAGCGAATGTAGCTTAAAACTTAAAGAAGGTAATTTAAAGTTTAAATTTCTTCATTTAGTGCCTAAATAGTTAGTATTTGTGTGTGTGTGCGTGAGTATTTGTGAGTGTATATATGGGTGTGTGAGATGAGAAAGTGTAGTGGATGTATGTGAAGTGAGGTGTGTTATGAATGTGTATTATTTTTACCATCATTTCTCAAAAATAAGTAAGTATATGCACCTAAAATATAATTATCAAATAGGTATTTATCAAGTATTGATTGTACCATTTTATTTATTCTGTTATACTTATTATTGTTAAATGGTGATGTTTTTTTTGGTTGGTTGGTTGGTTTAGGATATACATTATATTATATATATATATATATATATATATATATATATATATATATATATATATATATATATATGATACTAGACCTAACCTAGAAAGAAGCGCTGGAAACATTTTGTGGTTATTCCCTTTCGAGATCAAAGTAGCTTTAATGCGGAGTGATACACAATGCGGAGTGGTATACTACTAAATGCTTTCCAAAAGTTTTGCTGCTGGCTGCAAGCAATGAGCAACCGAACACGGGGCTCCGAGGCCTTATATGCTCCACAACGACAACGCGCCCGCGCACTCCGCGATCAAGACGAGGTTCTTCCCAGACAGATACACAATTTGGCAGATAAGTAGTTTATAAATGTGAGACTTCAGTTCATTATGTACTGAACAAGTTTTACAAGTTTTATCCTTTGCGCTCACAAGGGGGAGTCAGAGTTTATACGAGAGACCCTTGACCCGCGAAGATGGTAGGAGGTAGTTTCTAGATAGGAGACGTCATTGACAGTGTCATTTTCGAAATTGCCCAGAGGAGAGAAAAAGGGAAGGGGGAGTATTTACGACAGGGTTTATCGAGGGTGGGTTACATGGGTTACAAACACGAAATTAAATGTTAAAGAAAAATAAATGTCTGTATTCACGTATGACTGCCAAGTCATGATAAATATGTCAAAATTGACGAAATATAGAGTACTCTATACATCGTCAATTTTGGCATGGTGAAAGAATAAAGTTATTACCATCCTTATCGAGGTAGCAGCTCCTACAGTAACATTTGTACTCATAAACTGGACCTTTTGTGAAAACTGTATATTTTTCGGCGTCTTCAAAGTAATAAACTGGAGTAACGGAAAGAAAGTAGCCGGTTATAAAACTGTTCCGAAACAGTCCTCAGTGGGGTAATGTTTTCTGTTTGTATTAATTGCATCCCAACGGTGTAGCAAAGGATGCCGACATCTAAGTAAACATGTGCATTTCTTGAAGCTTGAAACAGTTTTTTTTTTAAATAGGGCATAATAACGGCGGTCTGTGTTAGTGATTAAAAAGTAGAGCGTCAAAGAAGTGATTTGAAGAAAGGAAAGTATACGTTCGTAATTCGTTAATTACGATACACTTTGTATACACTGGAAAATACATACCAATACATATTGAATAAATACGTCGTCGTATTATTCCGAAAATTGTAAAATGAAGCTACGGACGTTAACAGCAATCTTAATATTGACACTAATATTTTAAGCAGATCTTGCTGATTAAATAAAAGTTTTGTTTATATGCAGAAAAGTTCCGATAGCTCTTCAATATATCATTATTAATACTTTATTGCACCATAATATAAATTTCAATTAAAAGTCGTTTTTTTATACAAAGGCGGGCTTATATCTTCCAGCAAACCTAGGATGGTCAGAATATAATGATGAAACAACAGCTCTTCTGCTCTTTTATCAGATATGTATATTACTAAGTTCTGCAAAACTACGTCTGTGTATCAGCTTGCAAGTTTACTAACAGGAACAAAAATGGAATGAAATATTTTTTACAAGGAGAAAGATATTATATTGCAGCCTTTAAAAATTGCATCAAACTTTCGCGAACCCTGCAATAAAGGCTACATTTTATGATTCAGGATACTTTTTACGCAATTTCTGAACTTGCAAAAACCTTGCAAGTAAGTAAGTACTTGTGGACCCCTATAAAATGTACCTTCTAAGGTAGATAATCGAATTTTAACAGTGTTTCTGAACTCTACACCCAAGTCTGAAGGTTGAAGATATTATATTGTTCAAAACTTCGGTGTTAGTCTGACCCACGCTACGCAGATCCTTTCCACAGTTTCTGCCGCTAATGCGCCCCTGCAACAGACCCATACAATTCGGAAATTAACAATACTCGAGCACAGTAGGAAAGAATTACTTTATTGGGGGCAAAAATAGACGTTTATGATGTACTATTGTAGCAGCAGCTAATGGCCTTTGTTGATGAATAGAACAAAACAATTTAATTGTTTTAGGTGCGTCTAAAGATGCCGATTCAAGTTGTGTCTTTGTGTATTTTAAATGTTTGGGTGCGTGCGCTATTTTTTCTGACGGTTATGCAAAAATATTACATTTTTGTTTCTTGCTGAGTGATGTTTGTGTTTCATATTTCATAACTTTGGTAAATTAGTTTTCTTAAACGTGTCATCAAAATGTTTAAGAGTTGCCTACTTAATGGAGGAAGCGTATCTTTATTCTGTAATCTTCTCATTCATACAGTATGTTTTTACTTACATCAGTTTCTCGTACCTAAGTACGAGATTACACTTCTGTGGTATGTACCTAAGTACACACCACAGAAGTATAATCATGGTCACAGCGAAAGATCTCTGGTATAGTTGTTGTGACTAGTGATGTACTAATACCATCATTGTTCATTTAATTAATTTAAGACAATTTCAAAATAATTTGAACAACAAAGCTTAGATAGCATCGCCCCATTCTTTTCCCATCATTGACTCATATTTTAAATAGCATCCCCCTCAAAGCCATAGCTCCAAGGCAAAATCTCGACGCTTGTTACATAGCGAATCCTGTCCACCCCACAAGTCATCAGGATACTTCCTCCCCATAAGCGTGTAAAGGCGTATAATGGATCTAATTTGTTGTTCAAACAAGGGTGCATTCACACAAATATTGTCCCAAAGACGTATTCGACACGTTCAAGGCAATTGTCGCTTTCGGACCGCTTTCATTGTTTGGCGGAATTGCCGTACTTATTACTGAAGCGCAGCGTGATGTAACCTTTATTGACAGGATTTGTAGGTGAGGGTAATTAACATGACGCGAATCGTTTGTTACTTTTGGAGTACGATTTTGGTGGATATTTGAGTTTGTGCCGGATCTTTGGACCGGCTAAAATCTAGCCCTTACTTCTGCAATACGATTTTAAATATATGTCAAAAATCTATATTCTATAGTACTTTGTGTCTTTGCCTTCCCGTATGGGAAAACATGTGATTTTTTGTATTGGATGCTAAACTATGAAATTGGCGAATATTTCTTACAGATTCAGGCGTTCATAATTCGAGTAGGTAATTCAATAGCTATTTCCAGTTCTTTTTATTGTTTTTAAATTATATTTTACATCTACTTATTAAATTTTCTTTTAATTTTCAGTTTGATAACTAAAATGTTATCTTCAAAATCAGTGCCTCCTAAATGTCATCCATTTTCATGATAATATTCGTAATATTTTTTAATAGCTGACACTTCAAAAATTATATAAAATTTTCTGTTAGCTAAATTTTGTCTCATTCATACACACAAAGTTTATAAAATTAGGATCTGTCATTCCTAAAAAAATACAAAAATGTTTGTACTGAAAATTGAGTTAACTTCAATTTCTCCATACAAAACGCTAATTTCATAGGAAAGCACCTGATATAATATATGTCGGCGGCCGATCGTCAAATTCGGCACATCCTGATGTGCCTCGGCATATCATGATATGGCGGCATTTCTTGATCTGCCATGTTACACCCGCCATATCGTTTCAAAACCAACGTTCGATGATCTGCCAGCTTTTATGTTACTCGGCATATCGAAAGATCGGGTGTCAATAGATTTGGCTAGGTAGGTTGGATTAGGTTAGAACGTGTATGTGCAACCAGCCGAGCGAGCTTGCGACTGAAAGTAATAAAAAGCTAGCTAGCTAGCCCAAATTTGGCTAGAGTAGGTTATTGTGGCTAAATTTTAGTTGTGTTTTAGGTTAGGTTGGTACTTAGAAGAAGCAAAACCAGAGCGTAGCGAAGCGGAGCTAGCGAAGCGTATGCAAATGGAAACAACATTTAATAATGAGGATAATAAAAGTCTCTAAAATATCATACTCGGATACCCAAAAGAAGTCCACCGATTCCCGTGTGATGGTCATCCTACTTTTCTTGTTTTGGTTTATAACCTAAAAAAATATTAATGGATAATTATTTTTAAAAGAATACTTGTAACAACAAAAACATCATTGTAAAAATGAAATAGATTTGTTTATCCGTAAAACTTGAACTATTCATTTTCATATCCAAAATCCAAACGATTCACAGTATTCTTTATTGCACAAATATCATAATGGCAAGGTAAAAAAACATTTTATGATCAAAGGTGAGCTTATTTCTAAAAAGAGATTTCTACCAACAAACCTAAGCTCAAGAAAAGTTGTGTAATAGGAGATTCCTAGTGCGCAATAAAACTATAATAAAATACCTCTAATTATTTACGAAACCAAAACTTATTATTATATAATATAATAAATAATGTATGTTACTATGGAAAAAACAATAGTACAAAAATAAAATATATATTAAACATATAATATACATAAATAAGGTAGTACTTACCTATCAGAAACGAGAAAGGAGTTGCTCTTTTCTTAAATGTGAAAATTGAGGGACTATCTCTAATAGCGCAGAAGTGCGTTCCACAGTCGGATTGCCGATTCGTTGCTATCGTTCCCACCGAACATACGCTATCTATTACGCCATTAATATAAGTATTAAATACGAGTATAGGTATTCAGAGTTTTTTATAAAAACAAACTCCATATCAACTTCTGATCGACGGGACTTCAAAGTGCTTCAAAACGCTTCAACAGTCTGACGACAAAAGAAAGTAATCCAGAGGATTTAAAAACGCAACTGCCAAAGGGCCATCGCATTCACTACTCCTATGATATGAAAGTGTAACTCAAAAACGTAAAACTGTTGAAAAAACCGTCTCCTGTGTGGTCTGCGCAGAATGAGTAGCGTTAAACTGACAACAGAAGTTAAAATTGCATGAAATTGCATCACAGTATTGTGGTATTTAGGGTTTCTGAGTGATCTGCTTCATAATTGGGGTTCCGAGACTGTATTGATGCGTGGTGTCGCTGCACTTCTTAGTGAAATCGAGTGGAAAAGTGCGCAGCAGATGTTGTGAACTGTTGGTGAATAAAACTGTAAGGCGGTGTCCTAATGGTTATCGGCGGTACGGCCATAGTCATCGGTTCAAGTGGTATGTGTACAGAGAACGGGATGGGCCGGAAATGACGTCATGCGGGAAATTTATATGTCCTTCCGATGGCGCCATATTGAGTTAAGGCGATACGTAAAAATATTTATGAAAGCAATATCAATGTAAACGAAAGTCACAGCGTTAATTACCTCCACATAAGGAAGAAAAGAGAGACTCAAACTAAAATAACGTAGCGTCAAACCATATAAAAATTGTTTAAAAATAAACTACGCTGTTTTGTCAAAAAAAACAAAGGAGAGTTTACGAATACATATTATCAGCACTTTGAATGCAATTTCTCAATACATTTAGTTGGAATTTCAGAATTACAGGAAAAAATAAAAGAATTTAGAGGTGTTTTCGTAATTAAATTCTATTGAGAAAATTTCATCCAATCGCGTTTTCCTTTAGTGAGAATCTTAATCAAATACTCAATAAACGTTAACACAAAAATCAAATCTGCAGATGACTTCATGGTGGAGTAAATGGATTCGAAAAAAATCCCATTATTTTTTCGTATCACCTTAAGTGTATTCATCACTTAGCCGATGTCATTCGGACTATAATAGCAAATCGTAAACATCTCAATCATAGTTTTTTGAATAGGGTTGATATTTATACAAAACAATAAGTTCGAAGACTAAAACCCGACTACCACCGCCCTGACTTTTGACTTTTCATTGGTCTTCACGGTCATTGACATTGGGATGATGGAGTATGGAGCTAACAACCCTTCTAGTATCGGTCTAGGTCAGGTTCAGGTCAGATCGTAAGGTTTCTTGGCGAGTGAGCGAGGTCACCCTCTCTCTCTCGCCTATGTATGCCATCTCTTATACCCATGCACCGCTACCCACTCCCTCTAGGTGGCATTCAGACGCCAACAAAATTTGCGTCAGTTCTATTAGGGATAGCTTCGACAAATTTGCAGAGTAGTTGCATTTAAGAACTATTACTAGACTTAACATACATAGATAAAGACCAAACGAAGAAGACAATTAAACAACGATTTTTTACATAATCAACTATGTATATTAAATATTAAAAATTACGTCCATTAGATGTTTGCAAGGCATTAAAATTTAAAGATCGTTTCCAACTCAATGTCAGCATCCTACTAAACCTTCTTCAGTGAGACGTCACATATCCCTTGTCAAGTGGACGATCAACAAGAAGCATCCAAATATACCTCATTTTTAAAATTCTCATTAGTAGTTAAGTTGTCTGGTGGAACAAATGAGCATACATACACACATACATATATATGTCACCGTAAGATTGACAAAACCGTTAGTTGATAATCTATCGTTTTTTTCTCGTTAGTTGGTCAACAATAGACGGATAGTAAACTGTAGCGTACTGCTTACTATATGACGCGTTAGTTGATAACTAACGGTTAAAGCCGTTAAATAGTAAACTGGTTTAAACTTGAATTGCAAACAGAATACCAGGGCAAACACTGCGGTAGCTTAGGTGAAGACTAGAGTAGTAGAAGTAGAGTAAATCTTCATGTTAGGTTGACATGTAAGAACAAAAGAAACGTAAATTCTAAACCCTGTCGGTCTGGTTTACTATCTGTCGATAGGTGATCAACTAACGCGTTAGTTTATCAACTATCTTACGGTTTTGACTATCTTACGGTGACATATACATTCTGACATAAGTACATACAGGTCAATCACATAACCGCTCCTTTTGGTAGTCGGGTAAAAATTAACGCCTGACAACACTTCCGGCTCATCCTGTTCTCTGTAACTTCATCTACAATTTTACCCAACTTTATTACTACGGTCGCACGACTGGCAGCTATGTCCGCCTTTGCTACCGCTTGGTGGCGCTGCTGGCGTAGTTGAAGACAAACCGTGTACCACAAAAAATATTAAACAGCATTTAACCTCAAAACAAACGTCAAATCCCATACACTTTTGTTTTTCAACAAGTGTTGAACAGAAGTATTTTTAAAATTCATCTGAGGCTAAATTCTAAAAGACACGTGATCTTTCAAATACATTTGACACTGGCCAAATTTACCTCAAATAAGGATAGCGAGCAATATACCTTGACACATAATAAGAAGAAGTAATTAAGTTTGGCAACTTTGAAAGACAGCCACCCATTTATACCAGCGCCATCTGCAACGAGCTTTTAGGATTTAAGCACATTTGTATTGTTGTCACTGTGTCTTGCTCGGGAAATGACAGTGCCAAAATGGTTTTAAGGGGCGCTTTATTTAAGCAGAAGTCTGTGCATTCGGCCCTTAAGCTATGTTATATAGTAATGATCAGCCCCCTTTATTCAGTACCTCGAAGCCACGTTTAGTGTACGGGAAGTCTGTCACATTTCGATAGTTTTAGGTCGATCAGCAGTTTTGTATGGCGGAGTGAAAATAAAAGTTGCTCAGATCAAATCGGTTTCATAGTGAAAGTTGTTCAGAATGATGCCCATGTCAACTAACCTAACCTTTCTGTTACTCCCCGTATACGTTAGATATTTTCTAGAAAGCATTTATTTATTGTAGGTATCAGCACAAACACACAGAGAAATAAAAGTAAAGCAGAAAAAACACATTAAAACACCTATATTATAAAAGCTAAAAAAAAGTTCTTAGGGGCGTTCAACATATTCACGACTGGCGAGCAAAAAATATTTAGGTTATTTGTACTAATTTTACAAGGCTGGTATTTATTCGCCCATCTAAAATACTGATTTTCGCAGCAAAAAATGATCAGCAAAAACACTTTTTATGTGTTATTAAAAGTTAAGTTTATGTTTTAAGTATTTGTTGTTATTCTTACATGAGCCTAACACGAAGGATAAAGGGGGCTTCGCTTCGCTCACCCCCTTTCATCTAAGCTACAGCAGCAAATATAAGGGATATGTGCTGCGCAAATCAGTATTTTTGATGTGCAGTTTATTATTTCCCATTTTACAATTGTAGATATTATTACTTACTGCCTGTCGTTAGAACATTATATGTCGGAACTACTTGGTGTCGGTCTCGTCTCCAAATAAATCCCTCCATTAACGCCACACTTTCTACAGAGTTGTTATTTTTAAAACAAAACGTGCAAAAAATCTTCCGTCGTGGGTGGTCGGGTGCGGCGCTGGCGCATCCACGTTTATTTACTTTACCCTCTTGTTACAACTTCGCGAAGGGCAAGTGTGACATCGTGTGTTTCAGGGTGGGTTCCGCCTTTTGAATTGTACCTTTGTTTTCAATGTAATAAAAAATAACGGTTTGATACTTACTCTCTAATTTTGGAGGCATCTATTTCTACTTACCGACTGACCCAACTGCACCATAAGGAGGGTAATGTTTTTCGAGCGAATATGTTTTGTATGTATGTATATGTATAATGTATGTTTGTATGTTTGTACGCCCATTTTATTAGCACGCGCTACAGTCCAAACGGCTTGACGGATTTTAACAAAGGAGGCGTTGGATTTGACTCATGACCGTGAGAGTGGCATTTTTTTTTTTATTATTTGTAATTTATGATTGCTGAAGTTGTGTTTTTATTATTATAATATTGATTTTATTTATATAATTGTTAAGGTGTTGATGCTAAATGATTGATTTGGCCTGTCTGTGAAGGCCCAATTATTGGATTTTAGACGGCAAAATCTAGATTACAACGTTATTGTTTCGGCTACTTTCATACTGCATGTAGGCAATCAGGTGCATTCATAAATTTGTATGTGGTATGTAGTGTTATGCTACTTACATGCCATTTTCCAGTCTGTTCAGCTGAATACTTGCTGAGCTGTACAGCTGGATATTTTGTATCACCTTTATTTTCATAGGACCCTGTAACGGGAGTAAGGCTGCTACGCCTCCTGCCTACTGCAGCTACTTACCGTGTTGCCTGCCTCCACTGACCGGCTCGCCAGACGGCTGGTACTTCACCTGCCCACTGCCCCTACTGGAGTAAGGCTGCTACGCCTCCTGCCTACTGCAGCTACTTACCGTGTTGCCTGCCTCTACTGACCGGTTCGCCAGACGTCTGCTGCTTCTTCTGCTCCTACTCTCCGTGTCCTCCGCTTTCTTTTTTTTATCTGGATACCTGTATTTTTTTAAAAAACCTGTCTCACCCCATTCATCCTCATCTT
This sequence comes from Argyresthia goedartella, assembly GCA_949825045.1. Classification (NCBI taxonomy): domain Eukaryota; kingdom Metazoa; phylum Arthropoda; class Insecta; order Lepidoptera; family Argyresthiidae; genus Argyresthia; species Argyresthia goedartella. Next base: position 11,638,212 of record OX463826.1, read on the forward strand.
CCTTTCATTTTTATAAAAATAGTCACTGTATATACGCATAATAAACTATCATTTCTAAATTTTATCCTGGTTGTTGTTTCTTGTTAGGTTCTGGTTAGGTTCTTGTCGCTACACGACATTTTGGCGCCCAATGTAAAAGTTCTTCTTCACCCTTCTTCACCTTTTCTGCGCCTTGTCTCTTTCCCTTTGATTTGCTTTCTCTTTCGCTCTTAAATCTTTATCTATTCATCCTTTTCATATTTTCCAAATTCTAAAACAAAACTTCATCTAGTTTTTCAACTCATCTGGATTATATTTAGGCCTACATTTAACTTACATTACTTCATTTCACTTCACTTCACTTCACTTCATCACTTTAATAATTTTAACAAAGGAAAGAGGTAAAATTTTCTAAACAATTCGAATCCTTGACTCCACCTTCAACTGCAAATGACTCTCCATCACTTGACCTTCCTGCTGATCCGACTGTCATGGAACCCCCTCTTGTTTCTCAAACTTCTGTCCTGAAGGTGATACGAAAGTTTAGCATTAAGATATAAAATCTTAAATTTTCTTAACTTCTATTAACTGTTAATTTGTATATATGTATATTCTTTATTTCAGACACATCTCGTTGGTGATGTTGCTGATCTCTGGCTTCGAGCTCTACCGCTCTGGCCGTTCTTAAACTTTTCTTAAGGCAAAGCGACTAAAGCTACCTTAGGATTAATTTGTTTCTCTTTACCTCCACTTTTTTTTTTTCCACGCAGGAGCGGATGACAACTCCTTAAGTAAGCCTGAATGTCCTTTCGAAAACACACTTTTAGAGTGGTAGTCATTGAATGTGAACTCCACCCTTACCTGAATGAAGATGATGAATGTAAGAGATGGTATATCTGATTTTGCCTGGTGATGTCTGTTTCTGCAAAGCTGTGATTTTATGGTTTATTTAAAAAAAATGTACATATCAAAATGTTTGCTGAGTCAAAAATTTTTCCAGGGTCGGGGGGAAAATGTAGTGTTATGCTACTTACATGCCATTTTCCAGTCTGTTCAGCTGGATACTTGCTGAGCTGTACAGCTGGATATTTTGTATCACCTTTATTTTCATAGGACCCTGTAACGTTTTAAACCATAAGAACGCAATAACAAATCATTTTCACTTCGTATTTTCACACTATCAGCACTTCTAAATCGATAGCGAAGGGGTTTACCTTTGGTGACCTTGTATTTGGCTTTCTCCGAAACTCTGCAATCTCGGGCTTCGTGCGCGCTGGTGCGCTACCTTTTTATCTATCGCTGTTATGTAATTTTGGCTATGTGATCTGGTTGTTTTCTCTATTACGAGCCTGAAACCAAAATCTGACATATTGCGATGTTGTTTTTTATCTGGTTGTCATGGCAATGTCCATTCAAACTCGTTAGCGGTCTGATATGTTTACTTCAATACTTTTTCAAAAATACCTTTTTCCTCTTGGCCATTCACAAAAATTGCTTTTAATTCAAATAATTTTTAGAACTCTCCAAAAAGGGTATAAGAGCGGAACATTTCTGAAATTCGGGAGTCTCACTTCAGCTTTTGAACAAGAAGCATCACCTAAAGGCCTTATCCCGGGACCGCACTGCCCCGGGATCTTGCGAGCCTCTGCTGCTACGCCTCCTGCCTACTGCTGCCTACTTATTGTGTGGTCTGCCTCGACTGAACGGCTCGCCAGACGGTTGCTACGCCTCCTGCCTACTGTTGCCTACCGTGTTGCCTGCCTCCACTGACCGGCTCGCCAGACGGCTGGTACTTCACCTGCCTACTGCCTCTACGGGAGTAAGGCTGCTACGCCTCCTGCCTACTGCAGCTACTTACCGTGTTGCCTGCCTCCACTGACCGGTTCGCCAGACGTCTGCTGCTTCTTCTGCTCCTACTCTCCGTGTCCTCCGCTTTCTTTTTTTTATCTGGATACCTGTATTTTTTTAAAAAAACCTGTCTCACCTCATTCATCCTCATCTTCCTTTCATTTTTATAAAAATAGTCACTGTATATACGCATAATAAACTATCATTTCTAAATTTTATCCTGGTTGTTGTTTCTTGTTAGGTTCTGGTTAGGTTTTTGTCGCTACACGACAGGTATTGAAATTGAAGCCGGGATATTTTTCTTTATAATCTTCCACTTATTTACATGTGTCGTGAGGCCATTGCCAATAATCGTGGCAGATTCATAATGGAATATGACATTATACAATGAAAAAGTACATCGACATCCCAAAATCAGGGTGCTGCCTAGAAACAGGAGAATGGCAGTATGAGGGCAGTATTTAAGTTGTTCACTTGAGTTTTTTCCCAAAGGAACGCTAAACTGACCAGTTGGTGAGGTTGGGTTTATTTTATCAAAGTGATCTTCAATAAACATTGCTCCCAAATATTATGGACGGGCTGTCCAACTTCATGAATGAAGTTAAAACTTACAATATACGTAGGACTACAATATTTTTAGGCCTGATTGAGGCCAATATGCATTTGCCAATGCCAACACAAAGTTTGACTGATACGAACTGATACTGATATTAAACTTACATAGATGTAAGTTTAATATCAGTATCAGATAGTAGATATATTGGATAACACATATTTATTCTACCACTAGTCCATAGATCTTTGGACTAGTGGTAGAATAAATATGTGTTATCCAATATATCTACTATTGGTTCTGTAAGAACAGAAGACCTGGCGAGCCCATAAGGTTATGAAACCATTAACATTTTGAGATGATCGATGATGGATGAGTCAGTCAGTGACAAAATGACGGAACTTTGAACGGCTGTCGTTTCCAATCTTTTGGTTAAAATTGACTGAATTTAGGGAATTAGTCTATTTAAATTGGTCACACTAATTTCAGGTGTCTAGCTTTATCCACAACATAATTACAGGGGGTCGAAAATACGAATTGTTCCCTTTGCCTCGCTCTCCCTTTATGCCGCTCCTCGCTTACGCTTTTAACCAATTCCCGTTACCTCGCTCCTCGTAAGTAAAGATTCCCGTAACGCCGCTCGACATTGTTTTTATTTAAGGGTGTTAGTTTTGCGTCGCAGGGGCTAGCCCATCGCCGCAGCCATTAAGAATTCGACCTGTTATATTACCCCCATCCCCCTCCACTCACCCCTTTCGGTTTTTTTTCGCAACGTCTTGTGTAGAATCAAATCCTTAGTGTGCCTCTCAAACTAGATTGAAATCGGTTGATAAACAACGCTACAGCAAACTTCTCCCCTTTTCCTCCCTATTTTCATCCCAATAAAAAATTGCGATCAACCAAAAAATTTATTCAAATCAAGAAACTTGTGTGCCAATTTTCGTCGAAATCGATTGAAAAATGCGACCTGTAGGCGAAAACAGACTTACAGACAAAAACATTTTGGGGCCAATCTCTAAATTGGATGGTTCGCTGGCTTTGCTCGCTCGGTCAATAACATTACAAACAAGTTTTAGGGACCAATTCAACTTTGTTTTAAATCACCACATATATCTAAATGTCCACTATATTCTAAGAAGCTCTTGTATAGAGTAAGGTTTTTAAAAAAAATATCATTGAGTAATAATATCATTCTCAAAGTATATCCCTTTCTTAGCGCCGGTCTCAGAATTGAGAAATTCACTAAGTTAACACCTGATTAAGTATCGTTATGTGCAGTTCTTTTTTGAGACATCTGCAGAGACAGAACTTCACTTAAGTATTTGATTGGTGAAATGCTCAATTCGGAAATCGGAGGTAAGTCTCCTCGTAGTTTGCCTTCTCCTGCCAGTCTGCTAAAGCCATAGAGCCTTATATTAGTGATTCTGCGACAACAGTAGACCTCGCTTGTTTAAAATTTCAAGCTTGTGCGTCTACTAGAAGGTCTATTTTGTCATGAACATTTCATGACATAGTCAATTATTTCATGAAATTATCAGAACTAGTATAATTTCACGAAAACATGTATTTTAAAAGCATTTGTATTCAGTAAAACGTGATGTTTTTAGTTTTATTTATTTATTTATTTATAAATACAGAAAATAATTAATATAAATACGAAATGCCAGTTACTAAACAAATCGATAAGAAAGTTGGTAGGAGGAAAAGTAACCTTATACATTTGATAATTATGGAATAAAATAATAACTAATAATTACAATAACATTAAATTCAATTAAGTTGGCATTAAATTTAAATTAATTGATATTTAAGTGTGCGAATGTGTTTGTGTGTGTGTGTGTGTTTGTGTGTGTGTGTGTGTGTGTTTGCGTGAGTGTGATAAATAAATAGTTCCCCGGATATCAATGTTGATCATTGTGTATAATCTGACCGATTTCTGTACAAATCCTGGATATAAATTGAATACGGCTTAGGCAAAAGACATCGACTTCCGCAAAGTATTTCTCATATACGTATATGCTCCTATTCAGTGCCGAATGCAAAGCATAATTGGTGCGTGTGTGCGCGTGTCCAAGCACCGCCGGGACGTGCCGGCGCGAGCGCGCAGATGCGACCCTCAGCAGCACCTAGTGTTGTACATGTCAAGCTAACACGAAGACTATTCGGGGGCTTCGCCCGCTTTATTCTTCACCTAAGCTAACGCAGTGTTTTACCCTAAAATATTTCTTCTTTCAATGAAAGTTCTAATTCAACCATGGTTGGCTATATCATTCTATAGTCAATGCTACGATATTGTTACGACATACATATTACGATAAATAGGTGCAGTCCATACACTACATGGTTTCATTATTCTGCTGCGTAAATTCTACCTATCGTATTATTGGAGCTCAAATTACTTGACGTTGATAACAATAACAACCGCAGGGGATTTGCTGTTATGGTCAGCAATTTGTATTTCTGAGCCGCCTTATCTCTCATCACGTCACTTAGTTATTAGTACACACTTCAGTAGTGGCCAGTTATAGTTCAAAGCACAAGCCGCTACTAGGGCGAGGGTATACTTGAAACAATGAACAATTGTACTAGTACTGTAAATAATAAATGTCCTCACCGAGGGACACAGGCCGTAATCCGGACACGAGTGAGATTGAGCTATACACTCCACCCCGCTGGCTCAGTGCGCGTTGATGGAGGTGTGTCGGGCCAGTGGCCTACCCGACTGTCAGAATTTATCAAGCTGCCCTCTGCGGCCTCTGACACAGCTTTACGACTACTACCGAGTAGCGATAGTAGCCGGGACCTACAGCTTAGCGTGTCATCTCAAAAACGGAAGCGCCCGAGACAAATGCCACATAAAAACGGACACCCATCCAGTACCCGGATCGTTTCTCACGATCGTTTCTCACTATGGGATTTAAAATATATATTACATCTCAAGAATTCTTTGTATGAATACGTCAAATATAAATTTGACGTGTTCAAAAAACTGAATATCGTAGTTTTGATATATTTTAATGTTTGTAAACATATTTAGAGGCGAGAAAGATTATGGACCCAACCCCGTTATATTATATATTAGGCATCGCGATTTTTAACCTCATGCTATGTTAAAAAAATTCAAAACCTAAAACTTGAAAATGGCATCATATGATGCCGTGGGTCGTTGAGAGACTAAGATTTTCAGTTCAGGAAATTGAACACTTCACCACAGTGAAAATTGCAACTTGAGTAAGGATTAACATCTGTTCCCTGTGGTGTACATTGCGATGTCTGCACAGTTTTCTAAATAAGCAACTTCATATTCTTATTCATATTCTTTATAGCTCAGAAATAATAATGGTGAGGTTAAAACACAAGGCAAATATTAAACTGCACATTAATAATACTGATTTGCACAGCAAATATAAGGCCAAAATACTGCGGTAGCTTAGGAGTAGGGAAAAGGAGATGAGCGAAGCGAAGCCCCCTTTATCCTTCGTGTTAGTTTGAACATGTAAGAACAACAAAAAATACCTAAGACATAAAATTGTTTTTGCTGTGAAAAATCAGTATGTTTGATGTGCTATTAAGTACTAGCCAAAAAACAATGTAAAGCATAAAAAGAGTCCTTGTGCACAATAAAAAACTATATATCTCTAATTGTAAATGAAACTATTCTTTTTCATTATTTTTATAAGCCCATAAAGTCCCACTGTTGGTTTAAGGCATCTCTCCCCTCTTCCACTCCGATCCTGAGCGGTCTCCCTCCAGTTCTTGTCCCAAGATCACAATACTCCATCTTCTCCTGGGTCGGCCCTTAGCGTTTTCTGGGAGCCAGTCTGTGGCTCTGCTGGCCTATCGATTAGGTTGCATTCGAGCAACGTGGCCGGTCCCGTCCGACTTTAGTTGGGCAACCTTCTGAGCTACATCTATCATCTTTCTCTGGGAACGCAGCTCAAAATTCTGGATCCGGTCTAGAAGCCGAACACCGAGAATGCTGCGTTTTCTCTGTCAAACCCCGAATTTGAACCCTTGCGGGTCAGTCAAAGACCAGGTTTGGGCTCCGTAGGTAAGGATGGGGAGAATGCACATGTCCATGAGCTTGCGTTTCAGGGTCAACGGATGCCGTCCCTTCATGAAATCTTTCATAGAACATATATAGAGATAGTCTTTCGACTTCCTTGTTTTGTCGCACCTGGAAAGAGACTTTTTTGGCGAGGTAGATGTTCAGGCCTCTCGGCACCCAATGACCTCGCAGGGGCCCATAGCTACGAGGTAGCGTAGCGATCGGATGCCAAGAAGCAAGAACGTCGGCGATTCACCGAGCTAAGTAATAGATTCTATCTGACCTGGTCTGTGCTTCGTTCCCGTCAAACACCTGTCTCTCTGCAAGGCCTGGGTGCACCCTAGGCTCTTCTTGGTAGACAGGTTCTTCAGCCAACCAGGTATGGCTGGCAGGCCAGCTTCGACGCACACAGTGTTCCAAATACGAACTTTATCTGGTTCGGAGAACCACAATACACTCAGCTATAAGACAATCCTGAGGGGAGCCCGAATACAATTGCAGATGGCTTACGATTTAATTTTAATGCCCAAAATCAATACGCGTCACATTACGGGGGCTTTTCGTCTGTCAGTTGTCAAAAAACTGCTCTGTGGCAGCTCCGTCAAATTCAAAATGGCCGTTCCGGAACCATAGATCGAGTATCGATTTTGAATCGAACAATCACCCGCCCGGACAGGCACCCACCTGTCCCTTAATCTACGGGCAGCCGAGACAACGTTGCTACCGCTCGTTTTAGTACCGAGCCTCCTACTAGAACCTCTGCAGACCGGGGGGTCCCGTCCTTGCCAGGGAACAAGTTAACAATGCGCCCCCTGCGCCAACGTAGTGGCGGTAGGTTAGCATCCTTAACCAGCACGAGGTCACCAACACTAGGGGGGCTGGTTTTGTCAGTCCACTTAAGGCGCTGTTGTAAGATATGCAGATACTCGAGCGACCAACGCTTCCAGAAATTCTGAGTAAACTGCTGCAACATCTGATACCTTGACAACCGATACAATTTCACTCCCTCGAAGGGGTGCTCGGGCAACGCGTTAAGTGGCTGTCCTATCAAGAAATGGCCTGGGGTCAGAGCCTCCAGGTCATTTGGATCCGAGCTGAGCGGACACAACGGTCGCGAATTGAGAACGGCCTCGATCTTACAAAACAATGTCGCGAGCTCCTCAAAAGTCAGCGCGGTCTGACCTACTATACGCCCTAAGTGCGTCTTCGCTGACTTAACTACGGCCTCAAAAATCCCACCCCAGTGGGGGCAACTCGGTGGGCTGAAGGTCCACTGTATACCCCGACGGGAGAGGGCCGTTCCAATATCCACTTTATTTACATTCAAAAAGTTGACTATCTCTCGTAAGTATCGTTCCGCACCGATGTAGTTAGTGCCGTTATCAGAGCGGATCAAAGTTGGAAGTCCCCTTCGAGAAACAAACCTATCCAAACAAGCAATGAAGGCCTCTGTCGAGAGATCAGCAACGAGCTCGAGTTCAGGAGCCCGACATCCCCTGGATGCACAATCAGACGGGTTCAATTCTCCTGGTACATGTCTCCAGGTCAGTGGGACCTCAGACGACACAATCTGGGGGACACGGTTCGCAACAAAAACCTCTAAGGTATGGACCGAAGCCTTCAGCCAGCACAAAACAATCTGGCTGTCCGTCCACGCGTACACCGTATCCTCCAAAACCACTGACCCACGCAACACTGTTAGAGTGTGATTCAAAAGTTTGGTCAAAAGAGCAGCCCCGGACAGTTCCAGTTTTGGAATCGTCATCCTTGTCCGAATAGGCGCTACCTTGCTTTTTGCCAAAGCCAATCGCACGTCGACCTCCCCGGTGGAGGTGACGGTTCACAAATAAACCGCTGCCGCAAACCCTCGTTCAGAGGCATCACAAAACCCGTGAAGGGTTGCCCTGTAATCCCCAGCAGGGACCAATTTCCTCGGCAGCGATACATTATTTATATTGAGGCCCAACCATTTCGCTAAATCGTTCGATACAATGCAGCCCTGAGCTCCAGAATCTAATAGGGCGCGAACGTATGTTGGGTTGCCCGCCAAATCCCAAACAAGCACAGAGGCGATCGGTAACACCACCGTCTCCGGTTGGGGGGCAACAAATTGTTGGGCCGTAAATTCCTAGCGAGGACCCCCGGGGCCCCACTGTGCCTGCAACCGATCAGGCAGGCAGCTATACGCCAGAGGGTCCCATTGTACAAATGGCCCACGCGCCGGTTCCATTGCAACCCTACGACGCCCCCCGAAGGGTTGTGGGCGTGAGTTTAACCGTGGCCGCTCCATGAGCGGGGGGGACATCACATGCGACCGACGAGGACGGGGCGACGAGCGGGGCGACAACTGAGGCGGCGTCCGAACCGCACCCGCATAGCTCGAAGTTGTCCCATGCCACCCGCCCGTTACGGCCTGCTCAACACACCCAATGTGCCGCTGAGTCGGATGCTGAGTCGCAACCGAGAACTCAGGGCCCCCCATGTGATGACCCTGAGTGCGGCCCTGCACCCCTGGGTGGCCGCGTGGATGCCAAGAAGCAAGAACGTCGGCGATTCACCGAGCTAAGTAATAGATTCTATCTGACCTGGTCTGTGCTTCGTTCCCGTCAAACACCTGTCTCTCTGCAAGGCCTGGGTGCACCCTAGGCTCTTCTTGGTAGACAGGTTCTTCAGCCAACCAGGTATGGCTGGCAGGCCAGCTTCGACGCACACAGTGTTCCAAATACGAACTTTATCTGGTTCGGAGAACCACAATACACTCAGCTATAAGACAATCCTGAGGGGAGCCCGAATACAATTGCAGATGGCTTACGATTTAATTTTAATGCCCAAAATCAATACGCGTCACATTACGGGGGCTTTTCGTCTGTCAGTTGTCAAAAAACTGCTCTGTGGCAGCTCCGTCAAATTCAAAATGGCCGTTCCGGAACCATAGATCGAGTATCGATTTTGAATCGAACAGTAGATGTATTCCTGGACATATGCAAATGCAAATAAAATATACGATACAATGTACAATAGATGTTATGAACAAATATTTACTATTTATTATATTTATAATTACTCATATGTGGTAGGTACCTATCACGGAAGAGAAAGAAAATGCTTTGCAATCCTTTCTTAAATGAGAAAATTACGGGACTACCTTTAAAAGCACAGGGAAGGACGTTCCACAGTCGGATTGACCTAAAACTAAACGAGTGTTTGTATTGTTATGTAAACGACAAAGTTATGCACATATATCTGAGGTGTTATGCCAAGGAGTTGAAAGGAAAGACGTCGTGTTGGATCTCCGATTGCCATCGTACTCGAAGATAAGTGGGGTAGCGGTGAATATTGAATAAAATATTGAAGAGATAGGAGAATGTGTGCATATCACAGCGAAGATGGATCGAAAGCATCGGATCGGCAGCTCCTTGCGGGACATGGTTGTACTTGCGCAGCCCAAAGACAAACCTTGATTGGAAGACAAACCTATTTCTAAGTTATGATTATAAAAATATATTCAATAAAGTCTGAACTTTAATTTAATTTATGTAAAAGTCAAATTGACATTAAAAATCAATTTAACACAATGTCTGATAGTATTTCTGTGGAGAAAACTTTAAAAATTCAACCTTTATGAATAAAAAGCTTTTTCTGTTGGAAAAAGTAAACGAAACTATTAAGAATACTATGGAAAGGAAAGCAAATAAAAACAGTGCGCCATCTATAAAAACTAGTGTTGAGCTATATTTAGATCAGTGGAAGTGTTCATCACATTCAAAGATTTCTGCGTCGCCGTCGGTGGCAATGTTTGTCATAGTGAACAAGCAATTAGGAAGTTATTTTGGATTTTTTTATTTTGGAATTGTTAGTAATAAAAAAATACTTTGTCTTTTAATTTAACAGGTACTGAGGATGTTTATTTTATCATGTAGACAGAGCAAAGTTTGTAATCTAGCTAGTTTACATACTTCTCTAAAACACCAAAAACAATAACAACTTATATTACTTTGAAAGCACGAACGAGCAACTTGCCTTCGTGGTGTCATTTTTAGGGTTCCGTACTGAAATGGTCAAAACGAGACTCTATTACCAAGACTCCGCTGTCTATTTGTCTGTCTCTCCGTCTGTCACGAGGCTGTATCTCATGAACCGTGATATCAAATACTAAACAAAATAAATATTTAAGGGGGCTCCCATACAACAATTCTTTCACTGCCACATACAAACTTATGCTTACGGAGTCTAAAAGTAGCCGCACCAATAACTTTGTAAAAACCATTTTGCTACCTAAAATCAAAACTATTCACCCCACACCACCATTGTACGGTGGTACGGAACCCTTCGTGCGCGAGTTAGACTTGCACTTGATCGTTTTTTTCCACTACAAGCTTAGAGCTACCAACTTTAAAATCATAACTTTTACCAATTGTCAGCAAGAGTAGGTAGCATTATTGAGGCAAAAAACTTGAAATAATATCTACATTAATTTAGGCTGTTGACCGCTGCGTGACACGGTCAAGCTAGAGTCGACATTTTCCCGATATAGGTTTTGAATTTTATTACCATGGCATGAGGTTCTAAATCGCGATGCCTCATAAATAACAGGATTCGGCAAGGCGCGGCAAAATACAAATGTTCATCAGAATGAACACTCCTTCTTTAAGGAAGTAAACCGGCGAGTATGGTTAGGTGCTATAGACTTTTTTTTGTTTTCCTGTAATAGCATAATTTGACAGAGCAAAAATATGTTCATTAACTTAATAGTGAAGTCTGGCGTTTATTTCTGAAGTGGATCCAGCTTTTGCTACTCGTTGTTGGGAATACACTTAGCTTATGTGAAATATGATAGTTTGATATTTATTTGTTTTATTATGCGTCTTTTCTTTTCACATGAGTGGTAGCTGAGGCATAGTTGTGCCCTCGTTGAGCCATCGTTGTCAGGGGCCAAGCCCATCGTTGCAGCTTAGGAATCAACACAACTAAACTATCTAAGTACATAATGCACTCAGCCTAACAATCACTCGCAAACATCACTGAAATGCACTCGTAAGTTAAACCGCTAATTCGCTGATAAAGATACCGCCCATTATGAACATTACAACAATGTTATATGAAGTTGTGGGGATTATACCGCTATTTTATTATGTGTTGACAGTCGAAGGTTTTGGTATGTTATGTCGACAATGCGATAAATGTTACTATGCATTTCTATACAGAGAAATTCAGTAACAAATCAGCAGATATTTCCGATAGAGAAATATATTTAGTACCATTAAAAGTGACAGGTGGAATGGGCTGTAGCTGCAACAAGTTAAGAGAATGTCTGGTACTGACAATCATGACCTAAGTTCTTATACTTATATATCTGGAGATCATCAGCGTAAAGATGATATGAGGAAGACACGAAGTAAATGAACATCGAGAATAATAGAGGAGAAAGAATACCACCTTGAGGAACGCCTGTAAAGAGGTTACACCATTCAGTGGAAGTCTCCTCCGACCTGACGCTGTTGCCGATCCCTCAAATAAGAGTAAAATAATAGTCAATTGTTCTTATTCCGTTCAAAAAAGACATCAAATCTGTAGAACTGAATCTATCTAGTTCACGCTGTAGAATAGTTTTGAATTTAATCAACCGACTATTGTGCCTCTACTATCCAGTATGGGAAACGGGGTGATGTTATGTTATGTTGAATGTAATAAATAGAAAATGATTGAAATTTAATTTTATACTAAAATGCATTTTAAACGCACAATTGCACAAACACAGTTTGTAAAGCGCCTCAAGCTAAATTATTTCTGTCTGATAGCACCGCGTTTTACTTGATAGCAATAAACGATATCGTAGAGTACTTAGGTAGACATTTGGTCGTTATTCTTACTAAAATGTCAAACAAATGCAGGGTTGTTACTCTTTGGTATTTTATCTAGCAAAAAATGATATTCTTCATGTGTATTTATTTATTTATTTAACACAGGCACAGTAACAATACAAACACAAACATTATAGATAAACTTTAACAAAAGTGGTACATTTTTGTATCAAAGAGATACTACGCACAACATTCACAACTTTTCACATCAATCTGCTGAAAGAAATATATGTACATAATAAAAATTAACACCAAAGATAGGTATGATTATGTTTTTGATACTTACAAGAAACACAAAAGAAACATGACAATAGGTAATTTTTATATAATATGAAACTCAGCTTTTTGAAAGTTAATAGTAGTTTATGTGACTGCTACATAATGGAGGGCATAAATACTTGAGAGTGGGTTTATGAAACGAGCCGAAGGCGAGTTTCATAATAATATCACTCGAGAGTTTTAATGCCTAATTATGTACAGTTACATACACTAGTTTATCTACACACATATCATAAGCTCTCTGTGATGTGTTCAGGAACCGCATGTTTGACCGGCATTGTGGCTCTGCAGTTGTTTAGCTTGTTCTGTAGAACCAACTTCATAGACAAACTAGGGACGGCACGCAGGCGAGCGTCGGCGTTCGATATTTGAATGTCATAATATGTAGAAAAATTACACATTATGGTCATGTGTAATTTTTCAGATAAGAAATGAGTTTTTACCAAGTAGTTTAACATTATGCTGATCGTAACGTGCGGTTTTTGTACGAAGTAAAGAGGGTTTATGATACGTGTGTAGATAAACATGTTTTAAGAGTTGGGCTTGGGCTGGCAACCCCAGACCGAATAGCTGACGATGTAAACAGCTCTGTAGTTTTTATTTCAATTAAATTAGTCAAAATTGTTTTTCTGCACGAGTAAACTTAATTTAAGTAGTAATTAGTGATTAAATAATGTGTAGATAAGAAACATCTGTGCAAACATACAAGCTTTGGAAAAAACAAGACCGATTGTACCGGCCGATTGAACTGTCAAAATCAGTTCAAATAGCAACGACGTAAACGGGGGAAGTATCGTTTTATTTCTGTATTTATATCAATAATCTCACCTTTCACACCCGTAACAAACTAAACAAACCTTCATATAAGTGAAACACTTGCCGTACACTCACTCGGGTACCGTTTTGTCTCTCTTTACTTGGCAAAAGCGGAAGCAAAGTTGAAGACGCAACATTCTGCCACATTCAACAAAAACACACACTTAACACCTTAATTGTGCAATAAACTCCTTAGTGTTCGCTAGTATTCCACCCGGTCATACACTGACACCTATTCGCGGTTTTTTTTCAGGCGAAAAAGGGTGCAATGCTGACCCGAAGCAAGATGAGCACACGCGATGTGGAGTTGAAGCTGAAAGCGACCTTGCTGGAGCTCAAGAAGAGCCAAGAGCTTTGTGAAATACTTCTACGAGAGCGAGATGAGTGTGAAGAGGAGATAGGAAAGCAAATTAAGAAAAATTCGGCGCTAAAAGAAGAGCTCAGTGAGTTGGACATCCAATGCCAGGATCTCAGTGCCCAGAGAGATGAACTACAACACCAAGTCGACTCATTTTACAAGTGTCATGATGTCCACCACGTAGCATTGCAACACATAAAATCACTCGAACAACAGCTTGCAAAGGCACACCACGAGCTTCAAGTTTTCAGCGAGCGGGAGGAACAGCGAGACAGTGCTACAACCAGGGCCTTGTATAATGAGGTCATGAGCCAAACTGGCATACCAACTATTGACCTAACAGCTTGTGATCTCACGTGTGATAGTCCTAATAGATCGCAATCAGTAACCACTATGAGCTGTAGTAAAAATAAATTAAAGAAATATGTTAAATTGAATAATTATATAAAAAAAACACAAAAACTAGCTAATAGAAATAAAATATTTTGTAAAAATGTAAATTGTAGCAAGGAACGTGTCGAATTAATTAAGGAAATCGATGATTGTAGATTATGTTTGGAAAAAACTACAGAAAAGTACGAATGTGACGCACGGCGACTCCAGTCAGATATGCATATTTTAAACTCATCATTACAAATTATTACACGTAAATATGAGTCAGCACAATACGAAATTAAGGAACATGTGTCGGCTATGAATAGTTTGTTGGAGACGTGTAAGTATAATTATGACACTTTCATATCTTTGACCGACAATCACATCTGTGATTGTAAACAAGCTCCAGCGGACTGTTCCGTGCCGACCGTGTGTCCCGCCGAGCAGCCGGCCGAACAGCTGATACTGACCCAGGCGCCGCCGTCAGTCGACTTGAGTACTAATAGTGTTATCAATAACGCCTCCTTCTCTCGGACAAAGGATAGGTATATAATGTACAGCGTTGAACTTGGAAAAAATATGGGTTTACAACTTAGTCAGCGCGTGGGCCAGGCAATATAAATAACTGTATGCCTGGCGCCACATATTCACAAATATTAAACGAAGTGTTGTCATCGCAGTTTTTAGAACCAACCACCCTAATTATTTTAATTGGTAGAAGGGAAAATGTATCTAAAAAACTAATTACTAAATACTTTTCCAAATTAAATTCTTTACAAAATGTAGATAGAATGATCTTGTTTGCGTTTCCCTTCAGCCAATCTTTGTCACAACATGAAAATCATATAAGACATGATTATAATACATTTATACACACATTGACATGTCGTGATACTGAAAAATTTCATTTCATAGACACCAATATTTGTATTGGAAAATATTTTTATTTGACTAAGGATAGGTATTACCTATCTAGGTTTTATAGAAAACAGATAGCACAGTCACTATCTTATTTTATTTTGAACTCAGTCAAGTTTTTGACTAATGAAACGCCTGCTTCTATTGAGCAGTGTAATAATAATGACATGTACTCCTTGGAATCTGTTCCAAGCTCTTTAAATTAACCCATAGGACAACAGAGAGTAACTCTGGCAGTAATATTAATATTTGTATAAATATACCTTCATCTTGCACATTAAATCAAGTTACTAGTAATGAAAAATGTAAAAGTAAGAATATTTTAAACGTGGTTCATCAAAATATACAGGGCATGTTAAGTAAAGAACTGGAAATTGAGTTATTCATGAACTGTAATAATATTGATATTTTATGTATAACAGAGCACTTTTTAAAGAGTTATCAGTTCATGTTCAACTTTAATAACCACCACGTTGCTAGTTCGTTCAACAGAAAAACAGCTGATCGCGGTGGCTCCTTAATACTTGTAAATAATAGTTTTAAATATAAGGAACGAGTTGACATAGTGAGCCTGTCTGTTGAGCGTACCATGGAAATAGCCTGTATTGAACTTGAACAACTTATTGTAATGAGCGTATACAGACCACCAGATTCATCCTTTGATTTATTCGAAAAGAAAATGGATGAAGTGTTGATTAAAATCAGCGATAAAAACAAATTTTTTATTATTTGTGGTGATTTTAATGTTAATCTGTTAGAGGATAATAATATTTGTACTAGATTAAAATCTTTATTTTTATGTCACAACATGAACTATCTGTTTTTGGAGCCTACTAGAATTACTGCAACATCTGCTACCTGCATTGACAATATATTTACTAACATTAAGCCCATTTTCAAATCGGTCATCAATAAATTAACCTCTGATCACTCTGGTCAGATAGGTATATTCAATTTTAAAATAAAAAAGGACCAAAAAGAGGATATTACATGTGTGCCCGTTAGTGACACTCGGCTTGAACACTACAGGAATAATATTTTAGATAAACTATGGGAAATACCATACAGTGACGATCCAAATTTGTTGTACAACTCAGTATTTAACCTTGTCAAAAATGAATATGATACGGTATTTAAATCAAAAACTATAAAAGTTAATAACAAAGCTTTGTTTAGTGATTGGGCGACAGTTGGAATTCATAGGAGCAGACGAAGATTATATGAACTCTATGAAGAGAAATCATATAACAAAAATACGGCCTTTCTAGATTATGTTCGTAGTTATTCAAAAATGTTTAAACGCGTTTGTGCCGTAGCTAAATCTAATTTCATTAAAAACAAAATTGAATCTAGTAGCAATGTAATGAAAACGACTTGGCAAATTATAAACAGAGAGACTGGAAAGGCCAAAGCTACACATAATAACTTCAAGCTTAAGATAGATAATCAATTGCTAAGTACAGACCTAGAAGTAGCAAAAGCTTTCGAAAATTTCTTTACGGACATTCCAGTTTCAACAACCAAGTCTTTAAATTCATCTCCCGCTGCTGCTGAATCTATACTTAAACAAAACTTTGAGGATTGTAAAACAGATTTTAAATTTAGGCACGTAAATAATGAAGACATTGTAAAAGCGTTTAAATCCCTGGAAATGAAAAAGACAGCTGACGCCCATGGTCTATCAGTAAAAATTATTAGTTCCATTGTAGATTGTATTGCACCTCACCTTTGTTGTATATTTAATCAATGTATAGATAATGGTGTGTTTCCTGACTTGATGAAACTAAGTAAAGTTATACCTTTATTCAAAGCTGGTAGTACATCAGACCCCACCAATTTTAGACCCATATCGATACTACCAACGCTTAGCAAAATATTTGAAAAACTCATACTTAATCAATTGCAAAGTCATTTTTATCTCAATAATTTAATTCATATTGCTCAGTTTGGTTTCACAAAGGGTCGTTCAACAGCCGATGCTGGTGTTGAACTAATCGACAATATTTTTGATGCCTGGGAAGACGCAATGGATGCAATAGGTGTCTTCTGCGATCTATCCAAGGCTTTTGATTGCGTCCATCATGACACTCTTGTCAGGAAGTTTCGCCATTATGGTGTAAAAGATCAGGCACTTGGCCTTCTGGAGTCATATCTAACAGATAGGGTTCAGATGGTCGATGTTAATGGGAAAACATCACCTGGGTCTTCAATAGGTATGGGCGTACCGCAAGGTTCAATTCTTGGTCCTTTCTTGTTTTTAGTATATATTAATGATTTACCTTACCTTGTTAAAGCAAAACATGGATTAGTATTGTTTGCCGATGATACTTCTTTGATATTTAAAGTTAAAAGACAGCAATCAAATTATGACGAGGTAAACAATGCTATCTCTAGTATAGTGAACTGGTTTACTGTTAACAATTTATTACTTAATGAAAAGAAAACTAAATGTATTAAATTCGTGTTACCCAATGTGAACCCGGTAACTACAGACATATTTATAAAAGGACAGAGATTGGACCTTGTGCAGTCAACTGTCTTTTTGGGCATTACTTTAGACGCCAAACTACAATGGGATCCTCATATAAATAAATTGTCGAACAGACTGAGTTCGGCAGCGTTCGCAGTTAAAAAAATTAGAGCTCTTACCGACGTAGACACCGCTAGACTAGTCTACTTTAGTTACTTTCATAGTCTAATGACCTATGGTATTTTATTGTGGGGTCACGCTGCGAATGCTAATAGTATATTTTATTCTGCAGAAACGGGCTGTTCGTGCAATTTATAGATTAGGGCCTAGAGTGTCACTGAGGGAAAAGTTTAAAGAAATCAATATTCTGACATTTGTGTCTCAATATATCTATGACAATCTTGTGTATGTAAAAAGAAATATAACTAATTTTCAGAAGTACAGTGATATACACAATTTTAATACTAGAAATAAAGACAAGTTGGTTGCTTATGTAAGCCGACTACATAAAATTAGTAATTCTTTTAAAGGCAATAGTATGCGCTATTACAATAAGGTCCCTACTGATATTAAAAACTTACCTTTAGACAAGTTTAAAATAATAATAAAACAGAAATTGTATAAAAAAGGTTACTATAGGATATCTGATTATTTAGAGGACAGATGTCCATGGGAATAGATTGTTTGAGTAACAGGCTGTTTCGATATATAATTAGCATTAATTTTGTAATTTGACAATATTTTATTTAAAAAAGGAAACGCAAAAGATGCGACGACTGTGGAGTTTCTTCAGTGAGCTCTTCTCCACAGATTCCGCCATTGTGTTAGTGAACTCACCCAAAAAAATGTAATGACGGATCTAAGTGATGTAACAACATCCTATGGAAATAAATGATTTTTGATTTTGATTTTTGATTTTGGTACAAAGCGTAACACAAATGTGTATTTTGTGAGGGAGGGGTCTTAGATAAATAGGGGTTTTAAATAAATTTTAATCTTGAAAAATTACCTAGATTACCACGTATATGCCCAATTTATTTATGCCATACACGTTAATGTATGGTATGCATAAGAAAATCTACTTGCTATTTTGAAAGATCGATTCCAAAAACGAATAACTGGCTCTATAATAATCCGTGTAGCTGGCTAAGCTCGTGCGCAACTGTGCCTCTACCACCCCTTATGGGAAAAACCGTGACGCTATGAATGTGAAATTAAAAGTAATTGCGTAAAGGTTCTTCTAAGTTATTAAAAAAATTACACAACACCTGAATTATTTCTGATTATATTTATACTTTTTTACTATATTACCACTTTGTAGCAATACCTGTAATTGGAAAATAAATATTTTTGTACATAATAGTAGTTTATGTGACAGCTGCATAATGCCTAATTATGTACAGTTACATACACTAGTTTATCTACACACATATCATAAGCTCTCTTTGATGTGTTCAGTAACCGCATGTTTGACCGGCATTGTGGCTCTGCAATTGTTTAACTTGTTCTGTAGTACCAACTTCTCGCAGGCGGGCGTCGGCGTTCGAAATTTGAATACCAACTTCACAAACAAAACTAGGGACGGCACGCGGGTGGGAGTCGGCGTTCGAAATTTGAATGTCATTTTATGTGGTAAAACTACACATAATGACCATAATGTGTAGTTTTCCAGATACGAAACGAGTTTTTACCAAGTAGTTTAACATAATGCTGATCCTAACGTGCGGTTTTTGAACGCAGTAAAGAAGGTTTATGATACGTGTGTAGATAAATATATTTTTTTGTATGATAAACCCCATTGCGACCGATAATAATCTACATAATTTTGTGATTGATGCATAATGTTGAACATTTAAAATAAGTTAATGATTGATTGATGATAACATTTGATGATGTTTTAAGATTGACAACGTTAAGTGAAATACCTAATTTTGGGTCGTGTGTTAAAGAAAATGTGTTTCAAAGTTGAATGAAATAAATAGAGGTAAAGTTTCATGTAAAATTGTCGTGAAATGAGTTTTTTTAGAGACAAAAAGACGGCAGCCACAAAAACCAAAATAAAATAAAATATATAAAAGTAAAATTCGATGGGGATTCTAAAATTGGTTACCATTTTGGGCTCAGTTTCAAAAAAATGACGCAGACGTGGGACTTAATGATGATGACAAGTTTCAACTTCTAACACAAGCTATTACGCCCGGCTCTCCTGCGAAGAGTAGTAGACGGCTATCCATTGAGCACTGAAAACTATAAGAAGTATCTTGACCACTTGAAATCCAGGTACGCAAAGTAGGACCTACTCATCCAAGTATACGTTCGAGAGTTACTCATCTTAGTCCTGCGTAAGGATGGAATTGACTTGGCCTCGCTCTTTGATCAGATAAGTGCTCACTTGACGCTCTTTACAGTCGCTAGGCGTTATACAAGAAACTGCAGCTTTTATCTTCCGATTGGTTGAATCCGCTCTCTCCCCTAACACAACAAGAGAATGGGAAAGGAGAGCAAACCACCCCAATAAAATGGATGTAGAGCCAAGTGTAGAGCCAAGTCAGCACGATGGAGTGTAAGTTCAATTTGAGAATGTGGGTCACATCTGGTCATTTATCAAATAAATGATCCTGGCAAAGAAGTAATTTCAGTTCTAAGACTCAATTATAATACTGTTTCAGATGAACTCTACTGCAATTTGAAGAGTATGCCAGCCTATGATGACTTGGAAGCCGTGACGAAACGAGATTTGTTATCACTGATACAGAGAGTATTCGACCCCATTAGATCAACTACAACAGCTATCATGAATCTAAATAATATATCTAGAGTCATCATAAATCTAGAGTCTCTCCACAAAAGAAAATAAGCATATCAAGACTCGAGTTGATGGCTCCGCTCATAGGCCCGAAATTGTTTGCGAACGTACGTGAAAACACATATATACCGAAATTTCGTGAATATTGCTGGACAGACGCTGGGTAATACTCAGTTGGATAAAGCGAGAGCTGCCCTTGAATAATTTTGTTGGAAACAGAGTGGAAGAAATTCGGATTAACACCTAATTATCAAACTGCTATCACGTCCCTGGTGAGTATAACTGTGCAGATACAGCTTCCAGAGGCTGCAATGCCAAGGAACTTGTTGAATGTAAATGGTGGGAAGGTCCTCCATTATTAAAACTACCTTCACATCAATGGCCACGTTCTGAGATAGAGGTGGAAGAATGTGAAATCATGCATGAAACCAAGAAGACCGTAATTTGCAACAATGTTTGTTACAATGAAAGCTTATTTAGCTGTTTGGAGAAATATTTTGCTTAGTATAATAATATAGTAAGGATGACAGCATGGATATTTAGATTTATGTATAATAGAATAAAATATAAAAGAATTCGAAAATGCAGAGAAAATTCTCATAAGATTATTTCAGAGAACATACGGCGAAGTGATGGAAGAAAAAGAAGGGGGAGGAGAAGAACGATCCTCTGAGCGTTGGAGATATTGTTCTGATTGAGACGGAAGAGAAAAGGTTGAAGTGGGCCTTGGGTAAAGTCTTGTCTATTATTCCAGGAAAGGATGGAGTAGGCAGGATGGCGCATGTAAAAACAAGCATAGGTTCGAAGTTTTGGCCCGTGCAGCGTTTGTACAAAACGGAAATTTCGGAGTCCACATAACATTTGGTTTCTCGGCCTGATAGCGTGACTACTAGAAGTGTACGCGAGGCGCCCCAGTAGGTTCACTACATATCACTGAGCTCTTATTTCATGTATGTCAATGACTGTGCCATCTATATAATGTATGGACTAAGTTTTAAACTAACTTTAACCTTATTTAATTGTTGACTTTGAATACGGTGTCGATTTTGGTGTATCGTTAAGTTACCATGTTTCATGTTGTATTAGGCTTATTATAACAGCAAGATCAGGTGCCGAAGTTTAGACACACTTGAGTTACTTAGCTCATATTAGTGTATTTAATTTTTACTTACACCTGTTTATTTTTTGAGGTTCGGTACCCGAAGGGTGCCAAACGGCACCCTATTACTAAGCCTCCACTGTCCGTCCGTCCGTCCGTCTGTTACCAAGGTGTATCTCATGAACCGTGATAGTTAGATAGATAAAATTTTCACAGATGATGTATTTCTGTTGCCGCTATAACAAACAATACTAAAAAACAGAATAAAATAAAATATTTAAGGGGTGTGAAAGTAGCCACACCAATAACTTTGTTAACAAATTTTTCTATGTAAAATCCAAACTATTCACTCCACACCTTCCCTACCATTGTACGGTGGTACGGAACCCTTCGTGCTCGAGTTCGACGCACTTGACCGTTGTCTTTTAATTTTTTTCGGTATACAGTGTCGTGAAATGAGTTTCTATTTATTTAAAAAATGTCTATAATATGACGCAGTCGGTGTATATGAAAAAACGTGGCCCTTCATTAAAAGTATGTACTTATTTTCTGCAAGAATTTTATTTCATTACAAAATGTAATGCATGGTTACCTACACTGGTTACCTCAAGTAAGAGGTAGGTATCTCGGTCTATATTATGTACATCACTACATATTTTTTATCTATATATATAATTCTTCCACCTCTATCTCAGAACGTGGCCATTGATGTGAAGGTAGTTTTAATAATGGAGGACCTTCCCACCATTTACATTCAACAAGTTCCTTGGCATTGCAGCCTCTGGAAGCTGTATCTGCACAGTTATACTCACCAGGGACGTGATAGCAGTTTGATAATTAGGTGTTAATCCGAATTTCTTCCACTCTGTTTCCGACAAAATTATTCAAGGGCAGCTCTCGCTTTATCCAACTGAGTATTACCCAGCGTCTGTCCAGCAATATTCACGAAATTTCGGTATATATGTGTTTTCACGTACGTTCGCAAACAATTTCGGGCCTATGAGCGGAGCCATCAACTCGAGTCTTGATATGCTTATTTTCTTTTGTGGAGAGATTCTAGATTTATGATGACTCTAGATATATTATTTAGATTCATGATAGCTGTTGTAGTTAATCTAATGGGGTCGAATACTCTCTGTATCAGTGATAACAAATCTCGTTTCGTCACGGCTTCCAAGTCATCATAGGCTGGCATACTCTTCAAATTGCAGTAGAGTTCATCTGAAACAGTATTATAATTGAGTCTTAGAACTGAAATTACTTCTTTGCCAGGATCATTTATTTGATAAATGACCAGATGTGACCCACATTCTCAAATTGAACTTACACTCCATCGTGCTGACTTGGCTCTACGCTTGGCTCTACATCCATTTTATTGGGGTGGTTTTCTCTCCTTTCCCATTCTCTTGTTGTGTTAGGGGAGAGAGCGGATTCAACCACTCGGAAGATAAAAGCTGCAGTTTCTTGTATAACGCCTAGCGACTGTAAAGAGCGTCAAGTGAGCACTTATCTGATCAAAGAGCGAGGCCAAGTCAATTCCATCCTTACGCAGGACTAAGATGAGTAACTCTCGAACGTATACTTGGATGAGTAGGTCCTACTTTGCGTACCTGGATTTAAAGTGGTCAAGATACTTCTTATAGTTTTCAGTGCTCAATGGATAGCCGTCTACTACTCTTCGCAGGAGAGCCGGGCGTAATAGCTCGGCTCTCCTGCGAAGACCGTAATTTGCGTAATAGCTTGTGTTAGAAGTTGAAACTTGTCATCATCATTAAGTCCCACGTCTGCGTCATTTTTTTGAAACTGAGCCCAAAATGGTAACCAATTTTAGAATCCCCATCGAATTTTACTTTTATATATTTTATTTTATTTTGGTTTTTGTGGCTGCCGTCTTTTTGTCTCTAAAAAAAAACTCATTTCACGACAATTTTACATGAAACTTTACCTCTATTTATTTCATTCAACTTTGAAAATTTTCTTTAACACACGACCCAAAATTAGGTATTTCACTTAACGTTGTCAATCTTAATACATCATCAAATGTTATCATCAATCAATCATTAACTTATTTTAAATGTTCAACATTATGCATCAATCACAAAATTATGTAGATTATTATCGGTCGTAATGGGGTTTATCATACAAAAAATATATTTATCTACACACGTATCATAAACCTTCTTTACTGCGTTCAAAAACCGCACGTTAGGATCAGCATTATGTTAAACTACTTGGTAAAAACTCGTTTCGTATCTGGAAAACTACACATTATGGTCATTATGTGTAGTTTTACCACATATAATGACATTCAAATTTCGAACGCCGACTCCCACCCGCGTGCCGTCCCTAGTTTTGTTTGTGAAGTTGGTATTCAAATTTCGAACGCCGACGCCCGCCTGCGAGAAGTTGGTACTACAGAACAAGTTAAACAATTGCAGAGCCACAATGCCGGTCAAACATGCGGTTACTGAACACATCAAAGAGAGCTTATGATATGTGTGTAGATAAACTAGTGTATGTAACTGTACATAATTAGGCATTATGCAGCTGTCACATAAACTACTATTATGTACAAAAATATTTATTTTCCAATTACAGGTATTGCTACAAAGTGGTAATATAGTAAAAAAGTATAAATATAATCAGAAATAATTCAGGTGTTGTGTAATTTTTTTAATAACTTAGAAGAACCTTTACGCAATTACTTTTAATTTCACATTCATAGCGTCACGGTTTTTCCCATAAGGGGTGGTAGAGGCACAGTTGCGCACGAGCTTAGCCAGCTACACGGATTATTATAGAGCCAGTTATTCGTTTTTGGAATCGATCTTTCAAAATAGCAAGTAGATTTTCTTATGCATACCATACATTAACGTGTATGGCATAAATAAATTGGGCATATACGTGGTAATCTAGGTAATTTTTCAAGATTAAAATTTATTTAAAACCCCTATTTATCTAAGACCCCTCCCTCAGAAAATACACATTTGTGTTACGCTTTGTACCAACTCTTAAAACATGTTTATCTACACACGTATCATAAACCCTCTTTACTGCGTACAAAAACCGCACGTTACGATCAGCATAATGTTAAACTACTTGGTAAAAACTCATTTCTTATCTGAAAAATTACACATGACCATAATGTGTAATTTTTCTACATATTATGACATTCAAATATCGAACGCCGACGCTCGCCTGCGTGCCGCCCCTAATTTGTCTATGAAGTTGGTACTACAGAACAAGCTAAACAACTGCAGAGCCACAATGCCGGTCAAACATGCGGTTCCTGAACACATCACAGAGAGCTTATGATATGTGTGTAGATAAACTAGTGTATGTAACTGTACATAATTAGGCATTAAAACTCTCGAGTGATATTATTATGAAACTCGCCTTCGGCTCGTTTCATAAACCCACTCTCGAGTATTAATGCCCTCCATTATGTAGCAGTCACATAAACTACTATTAACTTTCAAAAAGCTGAGTTTCATATTATATAAAAATTACCTATTGTCATGTTTCTTTTGTGTTTCTTGTAAGTATCAAAAACATAATCATACCTATCTTTGGTGTTAATTTTTATTATGTACATATATTTCTTTCAGCAGATTGATGTGAAAAATTGTGAATGTTGTGCGTAGTATCTCTTTGATACAAAAATGTACCACTTTTGTTAAAGTTTATCTATAATGTTTGTGTTTGTATTGTTACTGTGCCTGTGTTAAATAAATACACATGAAGAATATCATTTTTTGCTAGATAAAATACCAAAGAGTAACAACCCTGCATTTGTTTGACATTTTAGTAAGAATAACGACCAAATGTCTACCTAAGTACTCTACGATATCGTTTATTGCTATCAAGTAAAACGCGGTGCTATCAGACAGAAATAATTTAGCTTGAGGCGCTTTACAAACTGTGTTTGTGCAATTGTGCGTTTAAAATGCATTTTAGTATAAAATTAAATTTCAATCATTTTCTATTTATTACATTCAACATAACATAACATCACCCCGTTTCCCATACTGGATAGTAGAGGCACAATAGTCGGTTGATTAAATTCAAAACTATTCTACAGCGTGAACTAGATAGATTCAGTTCTACAGATTTGATGTCTTTTTTGAACGGAATAAGAACAATTGACTATTATTTTACTCTTATTTGAGGGATCGGCAACAGCGTCAGGTCGGAGGAGACTTCCACTGAATGGTGTAACCTCTTTACAGGCGTTCCTCAAGGTGGTATTCTTTCTCCTCTATTATTCTCGGTGTTCATTTACTTCGTGTCTTCCTCATATCATCTTTACGCTGATGATCTCCAGATATATAAGTATAAGAACTTAGGTCATGATTGTCAGACATTCTCTTAACTTGTTGCAGCTACAGCCCATTCCACCTGTCACTTTTAATGGTACCACAATCGTATATAGCGATAAAGCTAAAAACCTGGGTCTTATCTTCGACAACCAGCTGTCCTGGTCTGCGCATGTTAATAAGATCAGTCGCCGAGTATTTTCTACTTAACACTCTCAGGTGACTTCAGTACTTATTGCCTAAACACTCTCGCTAAGTGGCTCCTACTACCCCTCATCGATTATGCTGATGTCTGCTGGATCAGTCGACAAAGTAGAACGACTTCAAAATCTCGGGATTCGGTTTATCTTCGGGCTGCGCAAATAAGACCATGTATCACAACATCGCAAGGAGTTGAATTGGCTGCTGACCAAAAATCCTAAATTTCCTCATTTTACGCAATCCACGCTATTCAACCTAACTGCGAGACAGTTTCCAATCCCTTTCTTTCAGCAGACCTCGAAAAACTCACGCAGTTTCCATGCTCACAACTCCACAGCATAACACCGCGTCCTCTGAGCACGGGTTTAGACCCCCCGGGCCATTCGGTTATAGAATGCACTCCCCACCCCTGCACCACCAGGGACATGCATAGTACTCTGAATGTATTTAAAAGTTGTGTGAATTCTCTCTTCGGAATTATAGGTAGTATGTATACATATGAGCATTTGTTAGCATATAATATAGTAGTGTATATTATAAGTATGTAGTTTAATATAATAGTATGTTTATCTACACACGTATCATAAACCCTCTTTACTGCGTACAAAAACCGCATGTTACGATCAGCATAATGTTAAACTACTTGGTAAAAACTAATTTCTTATCTGAAAAATTACACATTATGACCATAATGTGTAGTTTTTCTACATATTATGACATTCAAATTTCGAACGCCGACGCCCGACTGCGTGCCGCCCCTAGTTTGTCTGTGAAGTTGGTACTGACATTCAAATTTCGAACGCCGACTCCCGCCTGCGTGAAGTTGGTACTACAGAACAAACTAAACAACTGCAGAGCCAAAATGCCGGTCAAACATGCGGTTCCTGAACACATCAAAGAGAGCTTATGATATGTGTGTAGATAAACTAGTGTATGTAACTGTACATAATTAGGCATTATGTAGCAGTCACATAAACTATTATTATAATTAATTTTATTTATTTATTTGTATGTAATTACTCGTTTATTTCGTTATATTATTGTACAAATAGGTTTATACCTGCTAATAAAATAACATTTCCCATCTTATAGTGGTTTGCTGGAAGAGATCTCTTATTAGAGATAAGCACGCCTTTGTATACTATTTTTATGTAATTCTTGTTTTTAATATGATTTGTGTGCAGTAAAGAAATTATGAATTATGAATAATACAAAGCTTACGTGCAACATGATACCTACATAAATCATGTCTCGCTGAGCGTGTGGCGGTGGCAGGTATCGGTTTCCGCATAAGGTCTAACGCCATTGAGACACTCAAATTGAGTCTCTCATTGAGTTGCAATTATCAGCTGTCTCTTAGTCGTGTATTACTCTGATCTGCAAAAGGCAACGTTACACGGCTTGCCCTTTTGGGTACTTGACCCTTCCATTCCGATTGGGTAGAACATGCTGGCAAAGGCGGCCTTTTGTCAGATCAGAGTCACGCATGTCAAGTGGGTGGAAACCGTGCCTTACTAATGAAATGACAGCGCCAGTACTTCTGTAAGTATAAGTAATTGCGACAACGAACTAGTATATCCGATGGTCATAATTTAATAGATGCTAGCACAGATGACTAACTAGGTACCTAGGTATAAATGCCAGTACCTATAGAGATATAGGTAGGTATTGCTTAAATGCCGGCTGCTATAACTTCCGCCGCATCACGAAACCAAATATCAAAAGCCGGCGACATCAAAAACGTCCAATAAAAATATAATAATATCACACGTTTTATTGTAGCTACTGTAACACTATCAGTATTCAGGAGTCCCTTATCAAATCATCGGCATCCTTTGAACTGATATCGGCGATTTAGCGGCGGCCCTTTGAAGTCATATCTTTGACTACCTGAGTATTGTTTCATGTCTATACCTATGAGAACATGAGGCGTATAATCGCACTAATGCTTTGCTAAAGCGATAAACATATGCGTTTTCTGAGGGAGCTGATAAGCATTCGCAGAAATGTTTCTTTTAAGGTACCTAGGTGCTAACCTTTGTAACCTTTTGGCTCCTACTGTTTAGTTTGGATGTAGGTGTGGGTTCAGAAAGTGTGTACCTAAAGTTATTTTATCTTCGCATTTTGTATCTAGGTAAATCTACCCATTCATGAAGAACCTAATAGATGCTCCAGTTTACTTATCTTTAGCTAGGTATCGAGAAAGTAGAATACCTAGGTACTTTTAGTCGTTAACTCATTCTAGGAGTGCTTATTTTGACTGAAGTAGTTAGGTACTTTTACTAGATGAGCGGAATTTTATTTTCACGTGTTTATGAGATTAAACACTATCTATCGGATTTTTGCCTACATTCTTCGTGTTGGCTCAAATTGATTGAGTAGGTATCATTTCATTACATAGGTACTTCATGAAATTTACAGCTATTTAAGATCTATCTATCTAAACCATAGACTGCCGACCTATACAAAACCATAAACATACGTGCATGTACTTACTAATAGTTAGTTAAGTATTGCCTACTAAGGAAGTACTTACAGACCTTCCTATAAAGTTTGATCGTATTATTCAAACCTTAAATAAATCTGATCACTCTCTTCCAGGGTTCAGTACTACTCTACTTTAAAAAATACCGTGCCATGCCACTGCTGATAACTTTTTCTGCTTCACAGATCTACCCAAATAGAGTCTCGAATCGGCGGCGGCGACTTCAAAGGAAACAGTGGCATGTAAGGCGCCATAATGCCTGCTTTGGCATTGTCCGTCCATATCATACCCATTCATAGAGTCGTGTTTTAAAACAGCACATTGTTCACTCATTGTTTCGTAGGTAATCTTTGTTTTTCTGTCCGTCGGTCGGCGCGTTTGAAGTCACAGGAAATTGGGTCAGACGGCCTCGGACTGTTCCGTCTGCTTAGTTTTAGTGCTTGGTTACTTACCTGTTGTGCAAATATAATTACAATTATTATTCGTCTTTTTACAGGATGTAGCTGAGGTGGTGCGCCGTGGTATGTAAATATCATTCACCAGTCTCTCAGAATCAGGACCAAGCTGTTGATCTACAACTTTACATTATCTATGATATATATGACTTTAAGTACCTACCTACCTATACATACGTTTTATTAATGGGTGTCTATTATTAAATTATTATAGTATTAATGAATATCATTCATGAGGAACTTTTAAGAGGTAGGTAACTAGACGTTTTTATTTCCTGTGATGCGTAATTAATTAATTATGATCGATACTTAATACCTACTAATTGTCAAGCGCAAGAGCTACTTATTATTTAAATGATTTATGGTTCTTGTGAGTTTGTGTGGGCATGACCTCTGCTTATCCATATTTGGGCCTATTGGTGGTAAATATATTTGAAGATTGGAGACGTAGATTTGTTGTGGGTTAAATAAACCATGCCCATTGTTAAAGTGAAAAGCGATAATGAATTTCATGCTGGTAGGTACCTATTTGATTTAACTCCACATACAACCAGTAGGTACCTAACTTATATCAAACATGAATTATCGCAACCTTTGCAGTTTCGCCACCCATCCATCACACTTGATCATCATTCCTTCACTCTCCTAACCACCAGAGTACAATCATCTAGCTAGCTTCAACAAGGTGTCTAGTCGCAAGCAAGCCGTCGTCGGTCGTCATATTTGCGTCGGCACCTTTGATGGTGACAAAGGGCACCGGCGCCGTGTCATGGCACCGGCGCCGTGTCATGTGACCGGCCGTCATCGCCCACCTGACCGATGTTTGTTCACACATCGAAGGCACGGTAGAGAAGGCACAGTGCCCGATGACGACGTAGAAGTACTCAACATGCTTGAATGGATGCAGAGATAATAAACAAAGGCAGGCTTATAGAGAATCATAATTATGTACTTACTTATGTACCTATTCGATTGGTAGAGTAAGATTTCACCACCAATCTATCCCTTAAACTTTTTCTGAAACTCCAATGTGGATGTGATAATAAGTCGTAAACACTACGCGCGTGCTACGCCAATGCTACATGCAGCTACTGTTTCGTCGGCGTAGCAAGTAGCAACCGCGTAGTAAGAGTGATCTACGCAATTTGGAAGTGGCTGAAATAATAAGCACCCTTAAGCATTAGCAACATTTTAATTTGCACGGTACACAATTTCCGGGACAATTTTTAACAAACTATCCTTAGGGCTCTCCTTCTCTGTTTATGGAGCCCAAAGTTTCATGGTCGGCTTAGGCTATGCGTTGTCTGTCAGTCAGATAGTCAGTCCATAGCTTATAATTAAGTAGATATAATAATAATAATAATAAAAATATACCTTTGAAATATATCAATATAACGATACACATAGTTATATTGATAAATAGTATACTTAGATAGATAAACAACCATGACTAGGGTACAAACATCCGTTCTCATCCAACAAATATTTACCCCCACCGGGACTCGAACCCGGGACCCTTGGCTTTGTAGGCAGGGTCACTGCTGACACGGCCATTCGGGTTGTTATTCATAGGTTATGTCGGTGTTTTCATATTTGGGCTAAATAGTAAAAAACACATTCCACGACATTCTGAAAGAATCACGCAACGTATTAACACCATAAGTTATAGACACTAGTTTAAACACTCACGCGTTAATGACCACTCAAAAAGCTTTGAATTGACCTTTAAAATAAATAAAAATAGGCAAAATCGTAGTTTGACGAAATTCCTGCACACAGATTATCAGCTCCCATAATCATTCCGCCATAGTAGTTTACTTTTCAGCTCAAATATAAAAACTCAGACTGTATTCTCGGTCTATTTCAGAATTTATGTAAAAAATCTTGATGGCATGCCACCAATTTTAACTCCACTATAAACTATGGCCGTCTATTATGACCACGGCCACAAACACTCCATTCGAATAACATTTTAGGTACTTACAACAGACGTTCTCGTAATATTACACCTTTTGGATTTTGTATCATTGTTATTTCATAGGTACCTACCTAGGTATTTCAGAGACTAGAATCGCACTGGCATGGTCTAATTTAAACCTGAACGTAAATGTAAGTTGTTGTAATGTAATGAACAGCTTTAACCATAGTTAGAGATAGTAAACACTATAATTACACACACAACCTATATGTTTACCTTTAAGTTTAATGTAGTTGTAGTTGTTGATGTTTTCGGCATATTGCATTAAAATTGGAACGTAGAATTGGAAAATTGGACATTGGCGATGAGCTAGTGAAATTGGCACAAAAATTTGCCTGTGCGCCATTCCATGGCATGATCACACTTAGATAAATAAGCCAAAAGGGTTTAGTAGATAGGTAGTTTTGCCTAAAATAGTAGATAATGATTCGTCTATCCTCACTAACTTCTCTAGCATTAGCAGGTTAGGTACCTACTTACATTATGTTTTCGATATATGGCATTAATTGTAACATGTATTGAATGAATCATACATTTATCTCAATTAAGTCACACATTTAACCTGCCATCACAATTTGTGAACAATGTAACAGATCAGTGATTCATTTAATTCAAGTAACCCACCCAACTGACAATCTCATAAATAAATTAACCATCACAAATCGGCTAATTAGATAACTAGCTATAATGTAACGTTGTGTGCAAATGAATCAAACATTAAATGCTAGTGTCATAAAACACTTTCTCTATAATGGCGTATAGAATAATAATCGACAAAGGTATACGCCGGCCGTTTAAGCTGTAAGTACAAGGTTCGAATCACGTTCGAATGTTACATAAAGGCCCTCTCAATCCACAAAGATATATCCATAGCTAATCTGTGTTCACTTGTACTGTAATCGGCTCTCAAAGGCTTGCCTACAAAATTACAACATCTACTTATCCTTTCACCTAATGGCTTCACTAAAACTTTTGTGTGTCACAACTCACAAGCAATTTGCATGCCGAATCACCCAAACGATAAAGCCTGAACATCGAACATTTTAACAACGACAGAGTTCCAAGTTGTCTAAAGAAATTTCGCGCGAGGGACTTAAGTCAAGTAAGAGTAGAGAGAGTTAAGGCGCGGTGCTGCGATCGATTTCGAAGGCTTGGCTCGGTAGACCCCGCCCACTAGGCGGAGTTTGCTGCCTCGGGAGCTAGCGAGTGCGGCGGCGGCTTTGATCTATCCCCACCGTTGACTGCGCAGGCGCGGGCGTCTACACCGCACGCACACAGGCTCATACCGCATCGAGCGCTCCCACAAGCCGGTTGTCAGTTCTAAAACCGGTTTCGGACTGTGACGACAGAGGTGATACCAAAGTGTTAAGGACGTTGTGACTAGTGTTTTGGTTTATTTGGACTGTGAAAATGGAAGATAAGCCGTACAGTGTAGATAGTTCCGATGATATCAACATCGATGAGGAAGAGCATATTGAGGAGAGTCATTGTAAGTTTGATTTTATTACTTATATTTGTGAAAATGAGTGTTTGCTATGTTTTGTTTGTTTGAGTCGTGTGTTTGTTATGTGACACAGCTTAGCTTCTCTAGTAATAACATATATACTAGTATTTGTGTACCAATTGACCTAGACTTCACAAGAAGCGCTTTTATGACCAGACTTTCAAAACACATTGGGTCTTAAAAGTTAAACTTTAAACTCTACAATAAGTATATAAAATGGTATCGGTAGGTTTAATTTTATCTTGTATATAAAAAAGATTTTTTTCCATAAAATTCTAAGCATCACTCTCCTTTGCCCTACAGGTTACCCGCCGGACTTCCCAATCGAAGCCCTGGTGAAGCTCGAGCGCCCCTCTCCTCCCCTGCCGACCCCCCCTCGCACGCCTACTGACGACACTCCCCCCGCGGTGGTGGTCTCCCGCCTTCAGCCCCGCGCCTGGCAGCCACAGCCCTACCCGAGCTACCCCCGCCCCATCCTACAGTCAAACTACGACAAGCTGCCCGTACAAATGCCTCAGACCTTCCAACAACCATCCATGTCGGCCTACATGCAAGCGCAAGTCGGCTCTATTCCCCCGACTGCACCTTACCAAGCCATGCTGGTCAACCAGTGGATCCGAAACGCTGCTTTGTACCACCACTCGCTCAGATACCCTGGAGTGATGGCTCAAAGGCTTCCTGGCAGAAACCCACCGCCGCTTAGAGCCCCAGGAGCTCCTGGAACCCGCCCGAAGAAACAGTTCATCTGCAAATACTGCAACCGTCAGTTCACCAAGTCCTACAACCTATTGATTCATGAGAGGACGCATACGGACGAAAGGCCATACTCCTGTGACATTTGCAGCAAGGCTTTCCGGAGACAAGACCACCTCAGAGACCACAGGTAAATATCATATCGATTACAACATTTTAAATTTCATGTTGACAGAATTACGATCCGAACAAACTCAATGCGTTATGCGATACCTATCTCTAACGAATTCTAATTATACTGTATACTTATCACGCCCATAATTTATCTCGTTTATCTAAACTTCACTGACACCGTTCTTTGGATTCTAAAATAATAGCGATAACGGGTTTCATTATGTATTGGAATAGATAAAATATTTCTCAATAAATCTCGAAGGTGTTAAACAGATATTAGAAATCAATTACCATATTGAAAACCTCAAATCAAATTTAATATACCTCTTCTAATATACCAACATCGTGATTTAAGACGTGTTTCACCGAGGTATTGTTGATAAGAGAAAAAAAAAGTATAAGCCTTTTTGTGAGGTCGCGCGATGAGCTGGCCGCACGCGCTCCCCTCCAACCGGTTTGGTTCTTTACGACCACTATATCTGTCTCGGTCCGCTGTTGAACAAATTAAACGTTATATTTCTTCGCTTTTAAGAGACAAACTTATTTTTCCTCTTAAATTCATTACCCGTGTAATGTGTCCGTAATTTCAAATTGCTTCAATTCAAATTCATAACGGTTATTATCGTTTTCTCTGACCTTGCTTGCAAAGCCTTTTATTTACTTTGGTCTGGTACAGTTCTAAGTGAAAGTTGTGCATTAGTTTAACCTTTGTTTTCTGTTTTTCCAGATACATCCATTCTAAAGAAAAACCTTTTAAGTGCACGGAATGCGGCAAAGGGTTTTGCCAATCCAGAACATTGGCCGTTCACAAGATTTTGCACATGGAAGAGTCACCCCATAAGTGCCCCGTTTGCAACAAGAGTTTCAACCAGAGATCGAATTTGAAAACGCATTTACTGACCCACTCCGATGTCAGTAAACATCACTTGGAGCACTTGGATGCCTGTCAAGAAGTATCGTCTACAAGCCAAGTCCCTGAAAGCTCTCTATTAGATCTCTCTCACAAACCTTCAACACCCGGGCAACCGACTTACCCCATTCAGCAACTTCAGCAAGAAGCGTGTCAATCACAAGCCTCACCCGTGGAAGTACCTAAAAAAGTGCTAGGCTTTTCTATAGAAGATATCATGAAACGTTAGATTATATCTGTATTTTTTGCCAAAGATACATCTCACCGACTGATTTATAAAATACACTTTCATTTAGAGATTCCATCTCAAAGATCTCAGTTATTTTAGGCAATAGTTTCTGATGCACATCTATGTTATTTCGACAGTTGATTGATTGAACTCGTGTGAAATTACTAAATGGAAAAGACTGACATTCTGTTACAGTATTTTATGTTAATTGTTAAGTTTTAATAGTTTTATTTATTGTGATTTCTCTTAGGCCTAAGTTGACAAACAACGGAAGTTACCGAAAAGTATTACCGACTATATTCCAAATTCCGAGGCTACTTCTCAAGATTTAAGCAATTGCTGTACATTCCTGTAAATATGTAAATACGTAAATACGTAGTTGTAAATTGTTTGAAATTCTAGTGGTATTCTATTAAACCTTGAGGCTTATTAAAATGTATGTACCTATGTCTAAGGACGATTAGGATGAAGATGATACATATTAGAAAATACAGTGACAACTACTCTTATACATTGTTTTATTTCCTATAAGTATTAGTTACATTATCTCTTTCTGAATAGATTGTTGGTAGAACCAGAACGGATTTAAGAAGCAACTGATTGAAAAATTCCCACCTAGAGCCAGGAGTATTTCAAACATTAAACACTTTTTTCCTGACAATCAATTTTGAAAAGGAAAGAGCGAAAATATTAAAAACGGTTAGCTAAACTACTTGTTAGAGTTTACCTACCATGAATTTATGACATAATACCGATTACTTGTAACTAAATCAAAACCTTAATATTCAAAGTATCAACTGACAGGAATCAGGCTATAAGCGATAACGCAGGACATTAATAATTAGGTATGTGAAATATAACTATTTCCAAAGTCAATAACACTATTCGCCTGAATTTATTATAATTCCGAGTTTCTTAGTTGAACCAGAACTGATTTAAAAAGCAACTGATTGAAAAATTCCCACCTAGAGCCAGGAGTATTTCAAACATTAAACACTTTTTTCCTGACAATAAATTTTGAAAAGGAAAGAGCGAAAATATTAAAAACGATTAGGTAAACTACTTATTACAGTTAACCTACCATGAATTTATGACACAATACCGACTTCTTGTAACTAAATCAAAACCTTAATATTCAAAGTATCAACTGACAGGAATCAGGCTATAAACGATAACGCAGGACATTAATAATTAAGTATGTGAAATATAACTATTTCCAAAGTCAATAAAACTATTCGCCTGAATTTATTACAATTCCGAGTTTCTTAGTTGTGTACATGAGAGTAAATACCGGTGACATAGCTTTGGTGTGCATTAATATCTTATCTTACTATACCATTCACCTGCGAATATTCATCAATATAGATAGATAAATAATATTTTCACTTGTACCTGGAGATAGGCCTGCTCACCCAGGTGACGTTGAGTAACGGGACACCTTGCAGACATACAAAGATACGATATAAAGTATGTACCTGCATAAGAAAGCACCTTTAAACATAGG
The DNA here is from genome assembly GCA_949825045.1 of Argyresthia goedartella. Lineage (NCBI taxonomy): Eukaryota > Metazoa > Arthropoda > Insecta > Lepidoptera > Argyresthiidae > Argyresthia > Argyresthia goedartella. The sequence goes on from OX463826.1 coordinate 11,674,071, forward strand.
TGCTTTCATTGGTGTAAGTTAGCAATTATATGTTCTCAACATGAATGAAAGTCAAAAAGTCAAATCAACAACAAGTAGATCAGACATTCACTAAATGTAGTAGTGTACCTATCACACATTCAGGCAGTAGAACTAAATAAGTAATGCCTAACGATGGTAGTCAGTGCCGTACCTGCATTGGTTAGTGTAGTGTATACCTACTTATAACTTGTTAGTTTATACTTAAGTTGTAATAGTACCGCTAATTATTCAAATTGCAAGCAGTGGCGCCATCTAGGTCGAGATCTTTGAACTGCTCGATGTCATTTGTCGCCTTACGATGTCGCTACTTGTAGCAAAATTGCTCGGGGGCGAAGCATAGCTACAAGATCTGAACAGGAAATATGTATTGTTTTGAAAGGAGGACGGCGCCTTAAGATAATGTTACTTGGAAGTTTTAATCGACTAAATAATATACTTGCTAAGCCATGGTATATAATTTTATTATCACCACAGAATTACCAACAGCGTTCAAGAAGTAAAGCTATCGTGCAGTGTAGATATACAGATATGTCTAAATAGAGTTGAACCCTATCGGAGTGACTCAACTTTTTAAACACGAAAATAATTATAACCCCAAACATAATTCACCTACAAAATTGTCGGCATCAAATACAAGTATATCGTCTAAATGGTAATAAATTTAGGTATAATTTAGCTTTGGCTTTTTGTTGTGCTACTTCAGATAGTCGTTACGTTAGTAATAACTGGCTGGAGGGCAAACGCAATCTTCATTAACTAAATTCCTAGTATTTTTGACCTTACAATACGCCTATAAACTTTAATCGTTTTCATACAAAAACATAAGTTTCTTATGGAAAGTTGCGTAAAATCATGCAACATAAATGGTCATAAGTACCTACTTTTTGGTTACAACCTGGATATGATTCACATCTTAGAATGGGTAATTAAATTAAATTACCTACCATATGCTACCATTTTCCAAATCAATGGGCTATGTTTTAGTTGTAATTCGAATCTTATACACCAAGTATAAGGCATTTTACACTTGAGTCCCTAGAAGGTAAACGATATGTTTACAGAGCATGCAAATTATTGAGTTATGGGATATTTACGATTATCGCATGTTATGCTTTTCCGAATCGGAAAGACACCCCAAGGCCTAGTCTGTGGTCGATACCGCCGCTACCGACCCATAAATCACTAACGCCACCTATTATAGTCCTGATTAGAACTGCCTAAAATTACGCATATAAATCAATAGGCTACACTAAATCAACCGCGTAAACCTCGCAGCTTGTACTGGCAGTCCAACGAGTTGAAATATTGCCTACAGGAATTTCCAAATTTGAGTTTAATCCTTTCGAAATTGTTGTTAATTGTTCGGCGGCTGAGGGAGGGTAACAATCAAATAATTATTGAAATCACTCGTGGAAGAACTCATTCGACAGTAGGTGTAGGTAAGAGAGGAATGGTTCTGGAGAACCTGCTTTCTGAGCGGAGCTTTGTAATGCGGATTAATGGAAGAAAAGAGAAGAAAATATCTCCTTGTTATCAATCTCATAATCTGATATTTATTCTCAGAAGTTTTCATTTTATCAGGGTAATTGACGACCCGAGTGGCCGAGCCGGGTTCGATTCCCGGTGGGGGCAAATATTTATTTGATGATAACGGATGTTTGTACCCTAGTCATGGTTGTTTATCTATCTAAGTATAATATTTATCAATATAAGTATGTGTATCGTTGTCTAGTACCCAAGATACAGGGAATCCTAGTTTGGGGCTAGATCAATGTGTGTAAATAGTGTCCAAGGTATTATTATTATATATATATCATATAATAATTAATACATTGGATCCTGGTTTAGGTTAATGAAGCTCTAACTAGAATCTAATATTAATAAATAAATATTAGAGGACAAACTTGCACAAGTAGAACTAGGCCTTAGTAAGCTCAACAAGGCTTGTGTTATGGGTACTAGATGACTATATATTTCATAGAGATAAATGCTTATGTATATACATAGAAAACATCCCAGAATAAAAAAAATATATATTCATCACACACATATTTGCCGTTACCGGGATTCGAACCCAGGACCGTCAGCTTCGTGGGCAGGGACACTACCCGATAGGCTAAACCGTTCGTCATTCTGAAAATAATGTACAGATTTTATCGAATGGAACACATGTCGGGATGTTGCACTAACAATTTGGAGGTCTAAAATGCTGTTGAATAGTGCCTAATTAATGTAGATTGGATTTTGCGGCAGTGATGCGAGAGAGGTATGTACTCGTATTTATGTAGTCTGAACTGCGTGAGACTTCAGCGGGGTATCCGCATAACATGTAATATATCATCCCTCCCTCCCACACCCCCCAGGAAACTATGAAGAGTATTAGAAACGAAAAGCTTCTCTTCTCTTGTGTTCTCCCATGTAGTCGCACAGTCATGGGAAAGTCGGGCAAAGCAAAGTTTTGCAAAAGGTCTTAGCTCTGATTGAGCCTAATCGGAAGGGTTCCAAGCAATTTCCATTGACTGGCAAATTGCGAGTTGAATAACTCGAATCGTCCATCAATCGGTGATTCGCAATTATTTTAGATGAATTCGAATGATTTAGGGAACGAGGTCAAACGAAACATTTTAGTTCAGACTTTTAGAGGGTACAGAAAAAACGGCTTAATGGAGAATAAAACAAGAAAAAAAAATCAAGTGTTCTTGAAAAAGCTGTCAGTATTCAGATATCTCCAGCAAGATAAAAGTACTTTGTAAACCAAAGTGTACTTTGTTTACAAACCTAGCTAAAGATATTCGAAACTCTGGTAACCACAAAACAATAGTGCGAAGTAAATATACGAGAAAGAGGACATATCACTTTGTTTAGAGCACTAGAATACCATTAGGTAAGTAGTGTAACAACTTTTCAAAATTTGATTTTTCTAAGGTAGCTAGTGCGCACTAAAGTTTATGTTAATGCATTCAAAATCTAAATTAGTTTGTACCAAAACTAAAACATTTTAGTTATTCATCGCCCTTCCAACAGGTGCGAGATCAAGTCTCTAATTGGCTTAAATGGAAGTGGATTATACGATGATTTTTGATGATTGACAGCTGCCAATCAGCATCAACGAATACCAATAAAACCACAAACGAATTCTTTGCATTTCAAACCTTAAACCCATCACCCTTAGATATCTGCGGTGGTATTTTCGGTGATAGAATGGTTGGGTGTAGCGTGACTGAGTAGGCGCGTGTTCGTTTTGGTAAAGAGTTGGAATAACAATATGAGGTATTAATATTAACCCTTATATTTAAAAGGTAGGTTACTATTGGCTGTTTCTGTTCAAATGTAATATTAACGTACCTTAGCAAGCTAGGGAAATACTTTATCTAACATAACATAACATAACATAGCGTCACGCCTTTTTCTCATACGGGGTGGCAGAGGCACAATTGTGCCCACTTTGAGCCAGTTATTCGATACTCCATTTTGCGTGGAAGGGGGCTAGCCCATCGCCGCAGCTATGGAGTTATAAAGGCTTCCCCACGATGTTTTCCATCGCCGTTAGAACGTCCGTATAATGAACTTATGATAAATTAATTAACTCATTGGTACATGGTCCGTAATCGAACCTGCATCTCCTGTGTGAGAAGCAAGCGTGAAACCCATTAGACCTCGGAGCATACTTTATCTATACGTTTTATTGCATATTTGTATATTTAAATAAGTGGCCCATTAGAAACAAAATTAACTGGCGGGCATAGACAAGTAAAGAGTCTCAGTATGTTGACGTGAGGAAGCGTATGCTCTATATCTCGTTGATATGACAGCACCTAGACGTCCTAAGTAACTTCCTCTCTTCTTGGAAAAACGTTTATTTTAAATATCTTTTCAGGCAAAACTTAACCATATTTTCGTAACTTGAGAGGTGAAGGGCATAGGGGAAAACCGATAGATCATGGAATCATTGCCAACCAAGAATGTTATTATTAACCGATAACGAGAATACATTTTAGTCTTGGCCGAGACCGAGAGCGAGAATGTATAAAGGTAGTAAGAAATAGTAAAACAATAATATTCAGAAATTCTAGAAATAATAAATATGATATACAACCAATGAACTTAAAAGTCATACAGTCCAACTACCTAATTTATCGTACTTCCCTGAATTATTGGCATTATTTTTTATCGTAACTACATCATACGAATGTTTTAAGGGTGATGGAAAACATCAAGAGGAAATCTTAATAGCTAGGCCGATGGGGATCTTCCCTATCACGCAAGATGGAGTATTGTTACTGGTTAAACTAGGACACAACTGTGCCTCTGCCATCCCCTATCATATGGGAAAAGGCTAACTTTGCATCGGGAGTGAAAAATAAGCACGTGAATCGATTTATATTCAAAATAAAATAAAAAATATGCCTGCGGAGGCTATAGTGAAGCGCAAAGATATTCAAATATACTGATTTCTATAATATGGATCACAGACTCGTCCCCAATGGCGGAGAATCTCGGCCTATTATGGCCGAGACCGAGACTGTCGCAGAGACACGAAAAAAGGCCGATAATGGCCGAGACCGAGACCGAGATCTCGGTCGGAATTACAAAATCATTCTTCGCCAATGTTGAAACCACAGGATGGCAAGCCTTTAGTCTCCCTGTCATGTAACCTTCAATATGATTGACAAGCGGATCGGTAAGAAAACCAATTTCTTTCTCCAAACCCACCAAAGACTCAAATATGAGCCTTACTTCTACATAATAAAGTTGTAATCTTGATCTTTGGAAGAATTATAGATATGCTCATAGTCTCATGTCTAGAAGCTGACACCAACACGTCAAACAAAAAGATTGAATAATGCTATGGTTATGGTTAGGATAGATATTATATAGAGTCTTTGAATGGTTATTATCATAAAATTGGGAGCAATTATTATTTTTCGAGAAATAGCTATTATGTGAGTAGGATTTAAAAATGAAACCTGCTACACATTTAATATTGTGGAAATTTGAATTGTTAGTTGCTGCTGCAACTTACCCATTTCAGGATTTATTTTACCAAATAAATAAATCAAGTCAAAACTCAGAAAATAATTAATTATTGTCAACCATATTTTTATAGCATTTCTTATACTGTGTACTGTTCTGTCAATATAAATTTGACGACCCGAATGGCCGAGTCGGCAGTGACACTGCCTAGGAAACCAAGGGTCCCGGGTTCGAGTCCCGGTGGGGGCAAATGTTTATTTGATGAGAACGGATGTTTGTACCCTAGTCATGGTTGTTTATCTATCTAAGTATAATATTTCTCTATATAAGTATATATATCGTTGTCTAGTACCCAAGATACAGGGAATCCTAGTTTGGGGCTAGATCAATGTGTGTAAAAGGTGTCCAAGGTATTATTATCTTATTATTATTATTATTATTATACTTATCTGAAATTTTCTATCATAATGATGATTTATTTAGCAACAAATAACAGTTAGCCCAAATTTGTTACAAAAATCCGTTAAATCCTCCCAAGTTTGGTATCCGTCTAATTGTAACTTTAGAAACCAACAATTAAAATAGATAATGTTGGACTATTATATTCCACCAATTATCTGGGAAGGGTTCTAATGCAAGCTCTTAATCCTATCTTAAAGCTTTGTAACCGTTCGCAGTGGGAGAAGGCTTCTAAGTAAAACCAGGTAAGCGGAAAAAATAGGAAATCGATGCAAAGACAGACGTATAATTATAAAGGACGGAGAAGCGAGATCCTGTGTTTGAACCCGTTATTAAATGTACAACATTTTGTGGCCAAATGTGGTTATAATCGCTCCGCTGCAGTTTTGAATGATATGGGACTAGAAGATAGTAATTTTGTTATGACGTAAAGTATGGTTTATTGTATTCTTCAGCCATTTTGCGGTTGTCTTTATAGCAGGTACGTGCCTTCCGTTCTGTCGGGATAATTCAAATGCGAAAAGCCAATTTCGGGAGGACCGTTTTATTTTGGTAATGAATGGTGTTAGAATTTGACTCGAATTCATTTGTGACATAAAATTGGTTCTAGGAAACGATTGGCTTGGGACAATAGCAATGGCAATTGGATCAGCATTATATTTCCTTATATTTTTATTGATACTCTCCGTAATCGTTCTATTTACCTGTGGTTTTGCAAGACCTAGGGCAAGAATTACCGTATGATGACAAAGTCCTGGTAAGCCTTTCAGAAACTGATCTGCAAGATAAACCATAACTTTTTGTTTCACCGGAAAAGAATAAAAATATCAGACCGATAAATTCTATCGAGAAAATTTTGTCAAGCAGGGACCAGTGAAACTGGCCTTAAATATATACTTCTCACGTTAATTTCGACATGCCCTGGACATAATTCCTATCCATATAAGAGTGTCAGTGTATCTAACACCATCCGTGCAATCAAGTAAATACCCGAAACTCCATTATCATTTTCGAAGTATTTTTGGCAGAGGCACTGGCATCGTGATCTTTCCCACAAAATCCTTAATCTTCCAAAAAACACGAGCATGACTAATGCAATGGCGCCACTGGACTTTTAATTCTCACAATTTAACCGCATCAGGTCGTTTGCCAAAAAACCGCAAACTAATCAAACATAACTTATCATTACCCTGCTGTGAAAAAAAACATGATGACGGAGGCGTCGGGATAGTCAATGAAACTGTTTATTAAATTGTAGGGCCACTTACTGGGTTCTCAAAAATGGTAGCTTAGTTGAAACAGATGTGTTACTCACAAACGCCTGTTGCAATAGTGTCTGAGAGACAAAGATTTTGAATTTTGAATGTTGTAAGGGAACAAACCGCGCGGTCAGGTCAGACCTACCTTCCTGTAAATGGAAATGGAAAAAGCCATTATCATGAAAGTTCCTTACAGGAGATCTTGGGAATTTTAAGTTGCATTTAGTAGGTGTAAGGGAAAAATATGACTCATCTATATTAACCTTGCTCTTGGGATGTATAGATCGTTTCCAGGTCGTTTCAAAGATGTCAAAATTACCGTCCGTCCCTTAGTTTGTTAGTTTCGGTCCACAGACCCGATCGTTATTTGTTGAGGGGCCCTTAACTTAATTATGTTTTTGTGCCATTTTACGAAGGAACGGTTACTAAATATATTTTTAATGTTAAGGAAAAACTATCTGCAATTCAATTGTTTTAAGTAGCTCACTAGGTTTAAACATTTAAATCGCAAATATTTTATTTTTATTTTGAGATTGTTAGCGAGGTGTAAGCCTTAAACACTTAGTTTTGTCCTCAAATGAATACTAATTAAATGATTCACAACTAATTTAATTGACTCCAATCATAGGACGTGCCATTTTGTCAATATTCAGATCCCCACGGCAGTGGAACTTAAAATTTACTAATTTCGGGAAAAATTAACCATCATTGAAGGGCCATTGCTAAATCCCTATAGTGCTTCAGTAAGACTTCAATAGTTGCAAATTTGATAAACTTTTCTAGAATGCGTAGTAATGTTGTTAAATAATTCACAGTTTATAACTTTTAGAGCAAAAAGTGAAAAAAGTCTCAAAATTTTGCAGATTTTGCAGCGAGCACAAGTTTTTCGATGTTTTTTAATTTGAATTAACACATCTTAACGTGTCGAAAAAAGATACAAAAAAAAAACAAGAATGTCGATTTCTACCGGCGTAATATGCGCAGAGTCAAAGTTATATCTCTACAAATCATATGCTAGTCTAGCTCCTTATTCCTCCGATAATAAAATAAAAGTTAGTAGAAACATTATAGTGTAGTTCTTGTTATATGCCAAAGTCTTAGAAAGTAAGTCACATTTTTGTTAAATCGTATCAATCCACATAGAAAGTTAGTTGAATTATAAAAAGTCATTTGAGTTTTATACCTAACTTGAAATTTTGATGTGAAATATAACAGTACTTTTTCCTTCGTTAGTCACGTGCTACAGCAGAAATCTTTGTCCACCACTGGACAAAGTTCATGTTTTAACTGATGATACATCCGTAAATTCAAGTAGTTCGTCTTATGAGCTCACAACAATTTCTATGATATTGTGTGGGTATCCCATAGGTTCTGTCGTTGTATCCTTAGTCCACTATTTTAAAGGCAAGAAATGAGTAAAAGGAATAGGAAATAGGGAAGCATCACATAGTCTTAGGGATCCCTAAACGTGAAAGATAAATGCCTTTGATATTACTTAAAGGTGCACTTAACTACCGTTTAGTGTCATTACAGGCTCAGAGATAAAACAATAATGTCCTCCGCGCGTGCTATATGAAGATTAGACATACACGGAAATACTACGAAGAGGCCTTTCGACATCTCCTGTAGTTTTCCGACAACTTTTACAGTAAACTTGCTTGCATACGAGTACTTACACTCACGGAGATATTCCCAAAAGGGTAAATAAACTACTCTGGAATGTTCTGTGTTTTAAAAGGCCGATTTTGTAAAACTCGATCTAGATTAATTCTTACATCAAAGTTAGTTGCTAGATAATCAAAGTCCCATTGCGTCCCAAAAAAAACGTCCAAATCCACCTGCAACAGTAACACCCAGAGCATTAACTTTGGCTCTCGCACGACTTTTGCCTAAAGCCAAAATGCTTATTATTAGGGCTGCGTCCTGCACCTGTGTGAATATTCTCATAATCCGTAATTAGAGGTATGCTCAGGATCCTCCGAAAGGGGCCAGTTTGGATCCTTACCGCGGAGGCCATAAATTGTTCGACATTTGACCTCATGGGCCACGTTTTTTGGGGAATTTGCCCTCTAGCGGTTTCGGTTGGACGCTAGTGAACATTTGTTTGATGCATGTTCGGAGTAAGATTGTGTCTTTATCTTAAGATGTTTATGTGATTCGATGGTATTTAAGTCCATATTCACTCAATCTATCAGTTATTCTACTAGCTAGATACACTTATTTTCAGTGATTTATTATTCCTTGAACATCCACCGCTCTGATTTCAAGAGTTACCGAACTATGTGCCTTGAGCTTGAATAACTAAACCATTTTGTCCAAACCAGCTTAAAAATCAATTGGATTGTGCAACAAATCGACAAACAAGTCGATACAAAAAATCTGAGCCTCTATATTCTTCTTACCGCCTTCTATCCCGAATTATCCCACGTAAACCTTCGTTGCTGCACTGTCAGATATATTTATAATCTCGGAGGATCGTCAACCGTGGCGTACTGCCGCAGGGCCCACCGCCTGGCCAGCTTGTTCCCACGTGCGCCGAATGCTCGGATCGCGTGTGACCTCTTTGCTTACACTCCTACCTAGCTGGAGATATTCGAGATTCACTTCTCCTTTACCTACATGCACACTCCTACCTAGTTGGAGATATTCGAGATTCACTTCACCTTTAACTACATGCTCACTCCTACCTAGCTGGAGATATTCGAGATTCACTACACCTTTAACTACATGTTTCCACTGCGTTGGGTACTACTTTTTTGTCGTCTAACTGTTTCTATTGTGGCGAACATCTGACGGTCGGGTTGACCACTCGCAATGAGCCAGCGTGATGGAACATGGCTCAATCTTACTCGATTCCGAAGACCTGTGCCTCTGTGGGGGGACATAAATGGGCTACATTTTTTTACAAGTATATCTAGAACATAGGGCTTCAACAATAGGCTCCGACTTCTGCTAGGTCCTACAGCTATGACTACAAGTTTTGTAACTACACAGGTATTTAAAAAAAAAAATGATGCTAATGAAAATGGCAGCTAAACAGTTCCCTGAATCTCTAAGATGAAGGGACAAGTTCAGTACAATAAAATGTAATGTCGGCGAAAATAACAACAGCTCTTACTTAAAAAAAAAAACGGTCAGGTGAAGTGAAATTGTGAATACGGTACCGTGTGCAGTCACTCATCTACCGAAACCACAGACTATAATTTTTTCATCAATATCACCACCGTCCCTTTCAGTATCCACACCACCGATGTATTTATAGTTTTCTTCTGTAGACTCATCAATATTTTTTGTGGCATGGCTGGTAGAGTGATGTATGGCTGTTGTGGCTGCTTCAGCGGCTCTCGCCATTTGCTTCAGGCTAGACATGGACCCACCTTCGAAAGCAGATTTGGGACCGTGAGATCTCCCAGTCTTCTGTATTAGGAGATCCTTAATGATAAGGCCTGATGGTTTCTTGGGTGTTTCCTGAACCCTGGATTCCTTTATAATTATTACCTACCGCGAGTTTTGTTTCAAAAAAGGTTTGTTGTGGGAACTCATAATCTGTCTACACACTATGGCGGATTTATAAGTTGCATATCGAATGCATCGTACATTGTTAGCCAAGAAATCCACAAACAAGATTATTCCTTACTTTGAGTGATGTTAAAGCGTTTGAGCATCATGTAATAGCCTTATTCAGTGTAATGACGATACTAAGCGACCTCAGAGGCGATTACAATCGATTACTGAGTTATTCGGTAATCGATGGAGCCAGTAATCCCTATTGGGAATATGAGGGAAAAATGCGAGGAATTTTATTGGAACTTCCAGCTGGCGTGACGTCACGTAATAATGTCTGGACTAAAGAATGCTGAACTATGTCAGATAATTATATACTTTTGTATATATGTTCATTATGAATGTAAGTGGTCGTTGCTTGGGTATCTAATTTGCTAAGCTATCGTTTATCCCAAAATACTGGTTGGGTTTAGTTAATCTTGAAGCTTGTTAACAACATTGTTTTCCTTAAACACAGTTCAGCTAATAATCACCAAAAAGCTGCCAGTATGTTTCTTAGGAAAGTCGCCTCCGAGAACACATTATCCTCCCCATTTCGGGCAGACGAAGTCACGCGCCCCTAACATCAGGAACCACCCCTAAAGGCGGCTCGATTAACTCGATCTCGTTGCGGCCTACCGCCAATTAGGGCCAATTTTGGACTAGCTCAAAGGGCCCGTGTTGTCCTGAAGACCATTCGGCGGTAATTAAAACAAATAGGGTCAAAAGCGGCCCGCCCGAGGCGCCAGGGGGCGTCCGCGGCGCGCGACCCGCCGTCGCCGTGGGCAACTCAGCCCCCCCATTATAATCTTAATCTAATTATTGAATTCGTACAATGTTATGTTTACATTTTTTTCTAATTTGCCTCACTATACTTAAGTCTGAACGCGTAAGCGCTAAATGGCACGTTTAGGGTAATATATCATACGAAAGCGAGTCACAGAGCCCGACGGCTGTGTTCTCACGCTTTGAGGCTCAGGTTTTTTGAGAGTTCAGGCGGTTGGAGATTCTTAGGTGTATCAGTATAGACATTAGGGCGGTATCATCAGACATTATTGTGAGGCGTCGTTTAGAAGTCTGCCTCTAGATGATTGTCACGACCCTGCTGCATACTTCAGGGGCAATGATAGGTTTTACCGATTTGAAATGGGATCGAATTCTTTCGATACTATTAGGCAAATTACTTTCTCAAAATTGTGGTCAGGTCAACAAAAAAAAGTAGAATGTTTATCCAAGATCTTGCTTTACTCTACGTAACTGAGCTTCAATATATACTGTAATCTCCAATACTGTATTAAATATAAATTATTTTGTATGGCCTATTGATAAATAAATATGTTGCTATGTGCCAAGCATGATAGCCGTCGAAATAGTTCAAAAAACCACCGCCGCCGGCGCAGGCGGCGCTACAACTTTCTTCATACACCATCGGTACAGTTCGAACATGCTCGTGTGATCCTCATCCATCATGCCCAGTAACGACCTTTATGCAAAACACTGACTGGCTTGTCTTCTCATAATTTACGGGGTGTATATAGAGCTGATAGTAGATTTAGATCTGGTTGAAGTAGTGTGACAAATTATAAATTTTTTGGGCAGATTATGTAATGGTTTAGTATATTTTTAGAACCGGCTCATGAAGCCCTTTAATTTGATAATTCACACGATACGTTTCAGAAAAAAAAACATTAAAAAAATTAATGACGTCATAACTCCCCCCAAGGGGAAAATCGGGAAAAGCTCTGGACAAAAAAAACTTTTAACTCAAGGAACACGTGTGCCAAGTTTTGTGAGGATCGCTTGAAAACTGTGGCCCCTAGACCGGAACTGACAGACACACATAGAGACAGACGAAAGCCTAATCGGCCTCCTATTTTGTCGAAATGGAGGCCTTCGTCGCTTCGCTCGCTCGGTCAATTAGCCTAACTTAGCCTAACAGTAGCTGTAACCGTTGCACGAATCTTCCCAACGCCGCCGTACAGACAAGAACTTGTTACTTTTTGTGCCGGGTTACAGTTACAGATAATGAGTACCCGACTTTAGATAACAATGACGTATATTGTCATGATTGTATCATATTTTGTAAGTTCCATTTGCTGAAAATAATGATTCAATTATAATAATAATGATAAATTGGCTGACATACAAAAGTTTCGACTTGAGGTTTGTCAGCGAAATATGGAGCGCAGTATCCTCGGGGGCTGGTTGTTGAACCGAACGGAAAAAGCGGCCGAAATAAAGTGGAACCGGGACGGCTAAGTGGCTCGTATGCAATCACACTGATGGGCCAAACTAACAACTCTCTGGATCCCGCATGTAAAACGAGGAAGTGGTTGCACCAGGAAGCGTTGGAGTGACGAGCTCAGGGACCACGATGAGATCTGGTGGGAAACAACCCAGGAGCTTGAAGAGTGTCAGAGGGGAAGAGAGGACTTTTCCCAGCAGTGGGAAGAAATAGGCTTGTAATAAATAGTTAAATAAATAATTAATCATTATTGAAGCTAACCAATACTATCCACCACCATGTTCTATGACATACGGATCATAGAGTTGTGCCATAATAAATTGAATATCTCTTCATTATAACTTGGTTTGCTGGAAGAGATCTCTTGTTTAGAGATAATATCGCCTTTGTACACGAATTTTATGTTATATCTTTCCTTTACGTAATTTTTGTGATATGTGAAATTATAAGTGTTAAAGTAACCAACAATTGGGGCTACACATGAATTTCAAATTGGGCGTTTGGAGTCTAGCCGACCAGTTCTTTAGACCTACACAGCCTAGCACAGTTCGTTTGGCTCTCAATCTGAAACCCAATTTTTATATTCACCTCTGGTTTATAATTAACAATCTCACACTCGCATTCTCTTCTTCAATACTACAAATGAGGAAATTAAAGCCTCATGGTAAAAAACACCTATCAATTTACTGTTGTAGCAGCTCTACAAAAATGTGCTCTAAGTTTTACGATTCCATTTCATAATTTATACGTACGTCAGGGTCATTATTTACTGGTTTGCCTGAGGACACAGCGCGGGTCAAAAGATGCCACCACAAAAAACATGACAGTACTAGCCCGAGTAATCGACTGTCTTATAAAAATGCATGAAACTGTGTACCGACAATAATTCTGTTTTGAAGCGGAGAATCACTAATTAGATTCGGTCGAAATGTATACCTATTCACCTATCTACCTAACAAGGTGTATCAGAAATGTGTGGTCATATTTTAGGGGGTTGTTAGGGACATCATTTCTGGTAACTTTCACAATAAATCCGATTTGATCTGAGCAACTTTAATTTTTACTTCTCTATATAGTTGGGGCCGCGCGATTAGATGTTTTGTGGGGAGAAGCGAAAAATAAAGTTGCTCCGCTGCTGCTGCTGACTACATCTTTCTGTTAAACTCTGTATTTCCTAAACAAATAATACGAGTCTCTTAGGATTTAGTTAAGAGTTTTCAAAGTATCGGTTAAGTCCGGTTATAATACGTGCTTTGATGAAAATGTATTTTTTATTAATTTATCTACACACGTATCACAAACCCTCTTTACTGCGTACAAAAACCGCACGTTACGATCAGCATAATGTTAAACTACTTGGTAAAAACTCATTTCTTATCTGAAAAATTACACATAATACCATAATGTGTAGTTTTTCTACATATTATGACATTCAAATTTCGAACGCCGACGCCCGACTGCGCGCCGCCCCTAGTTTGTCTGTGAAGTTGGAACTGACATTCAAATTTCAAACGCCCGACGCCCGCCTATGTGAAGTTGGTACTACAGAATAAGCTAAACAACTGCAGAGCCACAATGCCAGTCAAACATGCGGTTCCTGAACACATCAAAGAAAGCTTAGTGTGTAGATAAACTAGTGTATGTAACTGTACATAATTAGGCATTAAAACTCTCGAGTGATATTATTATGAAACTCGCCTTCGGCTCGTTTCATAATCCCACGCTCGAGTATTAATGCCCTCCATTATGTAGCAGTCACATAAACTACTATTATGTGTTGTTTATCCATAGGTATTTGTTTACTTAAGATTATTTTGTTTAAAGCATTCCGTACCCGATGGGTCCAAACAGAGCCACATTGCTGTCACTCTCGTGTGTCGGTCTGTCAGCCGTCTGGTCACGCAGGTGTATAAGCCTAACGGTTGGAGCTACAGTCTCCAAATTTTCACAGTAAAAGCATCTTGTTGACGCAAAGCCACACAAATTGTCAAAAAAAATTTTTATATGGCTTCCAGAGAGCGAAAGGGGAGCGCGAAAAAAAAATTTGAGTTTCCCCATCGAGTGGGATATTGTTGTTTGGAACTCGTTGAAGAAATGACAAACAAAACAACGGATGAAAAGCCACCAAAGTCACCTTTTTAACAAAAAATGTACCGAAGAAGTTTGTAACTTGACCTATAAACTTTAAATATGATTACCATAACAATATATCAATTAATCAGATTTTTTCTTTGCAATTCCCTCATTTTCCCATCGCACAGCTTACCAAAGAGAATATTTGGTACGTAACCCTAAATGTGCGAAGTCCGAAGCGTACTTGGCCGGTTTTTTTGATCGTTTCTTGTATTTTTGCAGAAACTGGCCTGCACACGCGTTTGGGCGGGTTAATACTGCACCAGCATTGGGCCTATTATCGCGTCTCGCGCTGTCATGTGAAAATTCGGCAACCCCTTGCATAAACGTCCAGCGATTCGAGCCGCATTCCTGAACACTTTCAGAATGAGCACATAAATATCTCACGTGAAGAATGAAGACGCGATGGCGGCGCGGGCGCTGCTCATTAATGCTCATTTGAAACGATATTTACAGGCCTATTAAGTTATGTTATGCCACAGTAGGTTTACAGAATATACAGTATTGGGGATACTCTATGGATTTAAATAATGAATAAATAGAAAATAAAATCATAATTTCTTCCAGTCCAGCCGCTAACTATTTGAGTTGTAAATGTATCCTTGTATTTCAGGAATGGAAACAGTGATACCTATCACAAAAAAAAAACCGCTGAAATGCCCTTTTTTTCATTCTTTTTGTTGGAGGGGAAAAAAATGGAATTACCCATGCCCAGGAGTCAGACCTCCCTGCTATGTCCGGGTCCCCACATATTGAGCGGGCATCAGCTTGTGTGCTATACTGACTAAAAACAACCCCTTTTTTACAGTTATCTGTGTATGATTTTACTGTGAGCCATGGGCCGCCAAAATGCCCTGCTATACCTGCTATTTCTAGGGCTCCGCTGTCCATCTGACGCGGCTTGTATTTCTCGTACTGCAAAGTTGGTGTCTCTTGAAGTTTTCGGAGCTTAGTTGGTACTCGTTAACTTTTTTTTTTCCTCTTTTTTTTGATAATAATCAACTTAATTTAATAACTGTCACATGATATTTAATTAAGTTGATGGTAAAGTAAAGGTAAAGTAAGGTGGTGGTAAAGTAAACGGAGCTACAATACATAAACTCCTCTACAATATTGCAATACTGCTGCTGATTTATTCGCGTTTAAGATGCGCGTACCCATGATTCATTGCATTTCGGCCGCGTCGTCGTTAGTGTCCAAATGACACTTTACAAGGAGCAAATAAGATTTCTCTTTATTGGTGCATATTTTTATGCCATATTTCAAGTTGCTGTCATAATTCCAGAAAGCGCAAACGCAAATGGCGACTCGCACACTTAACCGATTTTTACGCCTGAAGAATTGGCCTATCAAAGACACGAACGGTTTACTTATAGATTTATAGAGCGGCATTTAGACCCTTCTCCAGTGTATATTAAACTAACTCAGTAATAGGAAAAATTGATAGATAATTTATTTTTATTTTTACTAGTAAGATAACATTGACACATGTATGAATACAACTTAACCTAGCTAAATAAATACAAATATAAAAAATCATTCAGGTCGCCGCCGTCGAGTGGTAGGGTTCCCAACAAGCTGGCACCATCACCTCGCTGTATGGTATGGCCACACTAACCCTCTGGGCGAGGCAGGTACCAGCTCTTGGATCACCCGACCCGACGCTTCAACTAGTCTCTTGGATTTTTTCGATTGGTTCCGACCCTACATCGGTTTCTCCACCAATGTTACTCGGGTGTAAGAAACTTATTTTTTGGCCAATACCTGGTGGAATCTCGGATGGGCGCGCATCAGGGTGACCCCTTAGAGCCGCTGTTGTTTAGCTTAGCGATCCACGACGTTGTGAAATCAGTAAACACCCCGTTGAATATTTGGTACCTGGATGATGGCACCATCGGGGGACCTCCCGAGGTGGTTGTGGACGCGTTGGAGGCTATTATCAGTGGTCTGGGGGACTTGGGTCTTCACCTAAACTCGGAAAAGTGCGAGTTATTCGCTTGCTCTGGGAATCTGGCCCAAGATTCCAGAGCGGAGTTGGATCTTTTGATGCCAGGGGTGAAGGTCCTAGATAAAACAAGTTGTACTCTATTGGGCGAGCCCATTTTTCCGGAAGGTGTGCCAGGGGTTTTCCGGGGTAAGTTAAAGTCCTTGTCTGGGGCAAAACCACAGCTTAAGGAGCTTTCCGCTCATGTGGAACAATTCTACGGAGTTATCTGTCCCTGTCAAGGCTAACATACTCTTTGCGAACCGCTCCGGTTTGGCTGTGTAGGCGGAGGCAGAGAACAAGCTGATAAGTTTGCTAAAGATGATTTTTAACGTGAAAATGTCCCCCTCCCAATGGGATCAAGCGGCCCTTACAAAACGGTTTGGTGGTCTCGGCATTCGTCGCCTACAGGACACGGAGCTCCCACCTTTCTTGGCCTCTTCGCATGGGGTGCTTGAACTAGTCACTCGCATTTTAAAGGTGACGGTTTTGACATTCGTTTTGCGGACGAGGCTCTTCAGCGGTGGTGGGCCCGTTGCCCGGGAGGATATGTTCCGGAGAAGCCCGGCGTGCAGTGCCCCTGGGATGAGGAGGTATGCAAGGTGGTTTTTGACGGGCAGTGTCCCAGTGCTTGGCTGCATGCTTTGCCGTCTCCGCATTTAGGAACGCTTCTGGACGACAATTCCCTGCGTGTAGCCGTGGTGCTTCGTCTGGGTTGCAATATCTGCGAACCGCACCACTGGGTTTGCGTGCGTCGGTAGATTCGCGGGGGCGTCACGGGCTACACGGTGCCAGAAGTGCAGGGAGACTCTCTCGTCACCACTCGATCAAATAAATCGTCCGGAGGGCTCTCGTCTCTGCCGACGTTCCATCAGTTCTTGAACCACCGGGTTTGAGTCACAGCGACGGGAAGCATCCGGATGGTCTCACCTTGATACCGTGGGAGAGAGTTCGTTGCCTTTTATAGGATGCTACTTACGTGTGCAAGTTCGCGGCATCTCACATTGGCTCCACCACGATGACACCTGAAATACCTTAAGAAATACCTCAAATACGCGCAGCTGATGGGGAGCTACCTCTTTGTCCCCTTGGCCGTCGAGACCACGGGTATTTGGGGTGCTCAGGGCAGGATGTTTGTCAAGGATAATGGGCGACGCTTGAGGGACCGAGGTTTTGACAAGCGTTCCGGGGCGTTCCTGATCCAAAGGATTTCACTCGCCATGCAGCGCGGTAATGCTGCCAGTCTGATGGGTACCTTAGGATCGGGCATGTCCTGGGGCGGTTTACTTGTTTAGGGCTAGTATTTAATCGCACGGATCAGCAAAAACACTTTTTATGTTTTAAATATTTCATGTGTACTCAAGTTTATGTTTGAAGTATTTTTTGTTGTTCTTGCATGTTCTAGGTTGAAGGATAAGGATACACGAATGATAAGGGGACATCGCTTCGCTCTCCCCTTTTACCGTTCACCTAAGCTACCGTAGCATTTTGCCCCGATATTTGCTGTGCCAATCAGTATTTTTGATGTGCAGTTTAATATTCTCCTTTGTTTATTATTGTGTGTTCAGTTTGTGTGTGTGTGTGTAGCTTTGAATTATTTGATAATCTTAACTACTTGGGTTATTTTAATTGACGATGTACTTTGCGGTCTCTTGGAAATCTCCTTAAAGACTTGTGGAGCGCCGGGCCCCCATGGTCCGAGGGTCTCCAAGCCTAACGGCACAAATATCCCTGAGGGCTGCATATTTGTGCCGCTCGAGACCCTCCGCAGGATCCGCTGCAGCGCCGATCCTTATGGCAGTCGTTGGTAAGTGGGATGGCGCTAGCGTGTCAACACAGGTCGCGGCCCACACTAGCGACTTCCCATGCTGCCACGGAATGAATGTCATTCCGTCGGGCCTCTTACCGTCGTCGCGGGCTATACCTAGGTTCTAAGATGGACGGCACGCCCGCGCTGGAAACGGCCCGGCGATTTTA
This sequence comes from Argyresthia goedartella, assembly GCA_949825045.1. Classification (NCBI taxonomy): domain Eukaryota; kingdom Metazoa; phylum Arthropoda; class Insecta; order Lepidoptera; family Argyresthiidae; genus Argyresthia; species Argyresthia goedartella. The sequence goes on from OX463826.1 coordinate 11,692,666, forward strand.
TGTTCGCTTTCATTTTCACGTTTATCATGTCGAAATAAACGAACGAACAGTTGACAGTTTCGCGCGAAAACGGACCTACAGCGTCTTGTGACAGCATAACACTTCTTGTAAGGGACAGCGCTAGATTGACGCATTCTTTCACTAGACGATGATGGGTGTTTTAAAAAACGTTCCGTTCCACGTTACTTTAAAATCGTAATTTTTGTTGAAAATCAATACTAAATAAAATAAAAACGTGCACGGTCTTTACGGTGGTTCTTTATCTTTCCTTCTCTTTCTTTACGGTCTCAAAATATTATTAACCCGTCAAACGTGTTAATCCGGCCTTCAAGTGAAAACCCGATGTAGGATTTGAGTTTTATTAAAATGGCATAAGGTCCAAGCCGCGGTGACTCATTTTAAATGGCGCGCTGCAAGGGTTACATGTGATAATATCTTAACTGAACCTTCTCTATTGCGCTTTTGCGCTAGTTTCCTATTCGCGGCGTATTTTCAGCCATTTAGTTCTGTTCACCTAACATTTAGTAGCATTAGCATACCATTACCAGTTTAGCCAGTAGGCGGTTCCCTTTGTGAGTTGTAGCTCACTTCCCGTTGTTACTTAGGTTAGCCGCTGTGACGGGAGCTGGCTATCTAGACTTGATCTAGATCTCACTCTGTGGTAAATAGGCAAAGTTTAAAATATAAGTGGAATGAATGTCGGACAAATTTGATTTTCCGTGATATAATTGTCGTGGCGAGATCGCAAAATTTATCATTTCATGATGTGGCGGACCATTTAACCCATATATGCCCGTAACTTTTTACATCACCGATTTTAATGATTTTTTGATATGTAGATGTTGGTGGATCATTAATAAGGCCCATGGTGAAAATTTTGAATTTTTAGCACTGAAAGTAATTTTTTTCAGGTGGGTCGATAACGACCCCTTGAGCACATATGATACCATAGATGTATGAAAACTCGACAAGTTTAATAAAACACGGAAAATAAATTCTGAACGTATTTATTTCTTTTTACCTAAGCTCTACATACAAAAGGAAGGAAGGGATCAAAAGCTAGGAAAACAAATCAAACAAACATCTAATCATGGAAAACGCCAAAGCATTTGTCATGCAGATTGACACCACATTTTCGACACATTTTCACAGTTTTATTGTGACACACTGCGCATCGTCTTCTTAATTGACCCGTAAGAATGATATGCTGAGCCTCATGTTGCCTCACTGCAACTGGTAAGGTGAGCGATGGACGTTGCTTTGGTCCAGTATGTTCTTTTGGTATGTCATATTTCAGTAGAAGTGACTTTGCTATTGATCGTCTGAATGCTAATGTGTCAACATTAGTACCCATAGATCGAGCTAATAATGCTGCATCGTTCACAGCTACGTCGATTATCCACATTAGAATTGGTATGTACCATTTCTTACCTCCGATGGCTATACGATATACACCAACATTAGCATCAAGTCGATCTACTCCACCCATGAACCGATTATATTGAAATATAACATTTGGCTGATCGATGTCATTGCGTCTTCTCATCGCAGCTGAATAGCGACTGGCTTTCTGTAGAGGTTGGACACCAAACTCATTTGACAACAAAGTCACAACGTTCTTGTCATTCCAACGTACTGCGCAGATATTGTCATTAGTGTCCAGTCTCTGGGTTCCTTTTTGAACGCCTTTACATCTTTGAGAGAACATTTGTCAACAAGGTTCTGTCTAACTGTGCCAGTAATTTTTACGTTATTGCCTTGCAGATTGGTAAGCAACGACGGAGACGTAAAGAAGTTATCGCAATATATCGAGAATTTATTGTCCGGATAAATATTTCTCACTGATTCAGTCAATTTGGTGACGACGTGTTCACCAAGCCCAATTTCACGCTTTCTGAGCGACCTCTGTATAAATCAGCTTTCAATCAATATCCTAAACGGGTAGCCGCCACTCATGCCTTGAAGCCAAATCGTATCGGTTGTCCATGGATATGTTGCTTGCAACTATGCCGTCCATAGTACGGTATCATAGAGTCATCTACACTGAAATTTTTCTCAATTGGTGCATATATCAGAAATTTCTCATTCATCATGTCACACAAAGGACGTATTTTGGCCATTTTGTCCCCAGGCTGAAGATCGTCATTATCAGCTACATGAAGAAATCGAAGAATCTCCTCAAAACGGTTTCTTCTCATAGAATTCGAGACTAAAATGTTATGTGTATCGTCTTGGATTTCCCAATACATTCGACGTCTTGGCAAAGGTACATATCCACTGAGTATCAATATACCAAGGAAACATTTAATTTCGTCCGAGGAAAGGCAAAAATTTGTATTAGGATCTTTACTGACAGCGTAAAGTACAGACTGTCGGACTATGTGATGAATTATTTCTTCATAAAAAAATAGTTCGAAAAATTCTATTGGCTCGCTTTTGTCAGATAAAGTCAATACAGATCTTGGTGGTGGTGCTGCCCAATCATCCACATGGACTTGTAAGTCACGTTTCAGCCACCTCCGAGGGTGTACTGTTGGACGAAGTCTGGTGACGGTATTCTCGGAAGAATCTTCTACGTTTCGAGTCCTCGAGGAAGTTGCTGTACTCCCTGCTTGTGCTGAAGTTCCAGAAGTACTTGGCATATCAGAATCGTCAGCCACATTTAGATCATCAATCCGATCATCTTGAACACGATGAATCACCATTTCAGACGGGGCTAGCAACTGATGACGATTCAAGTTTTCAACGCCTTGATTATCTTCGTCACCGGAATCTCCATCAGATATGTGACCATCACATGGAGGATCCATGAAGATATCCACTGCTTGTACGTCTTGTTCATGTTGCAAGTCCTCCAAGTAGTTAATTATTTCATTTGTGGTTAACGTTCGCCGACTCCTGCAAAATCATATTACTACTGTAACTGGGTAGTACATATGCCCAAAGGGTCGTTATCGACCCAGTAAGACAAACCCATCGAAAAATATAAGAGATGACTAAACTAGGTGGACAAAAACTATTGCAATCTATAGATGTATAACTCAGGTAAAAAGTAATGTGGAGTAAAAGGACAACTTGTCATAGAATAATTCAGTACTTACATATTTCGAACGCAAAACGGCAATCTTGACTCGAAAAAAGATAATGATATTTTAGCACCACAGTCTGCCGTTCAGGTAACTACACAGAATACATATGACGTCGATTTACGGTAGGTCTTCTATTAGACTCTTTATTTGTGAAGGTATATTGAAAATAAAACATCACATCTCGTAGTTCTTGTCGACTGATTTGGGTGGGTAGTTTGGGGTCGAAAACGACCCCTTGGGCATATATGGGTTAATGAAATGGTCAAATTTTCATGAAAACATTTTAATGATCATTTTTATTCAAAACTAGGAGGCCTTTTTTAGATACAAATGCCATGATAACCTAAGACTATTAGCCTAAGCTACCGCAGTGTTTTACCATATAAATACAATACAATAATTTTATAAATATCATTTTAATATAATTATAAAATAGTTCTTCGCTGAATAAACATAAACATTTATATACAGGCACACACATTACTTCTGGCCCTACATTAAGATACCCTGTGTCGTGCGAACCAGAAACATTGACGTCACACACATATACACATCCAAGACCTGGGAATTCTTATTATTTCTCTTCAGCCGGTATTCGAACCCGGGCCTCTCGCGTGAGAGGCAGAGGCTCGAACCGCAAAGCCACAGAGGACAATTGAGAACAATTTAAATGACCACCGAAATATTTTTTTCCTACCCTAAATGGGTAAATGATCAGCAACAGTTGCGGAAAATATCAGGGCAAAATACTGCGGTAGCTTAGGTAAAGGATAAAAGGGGTGAGCGAAGTGAAGCCCCCTTTATCCTTCGTGTTAGGTTGAACATGTAAGAACAACAAAAAATACTTAAAACATAAACTAAAGTACACAAAACATAAAAAAAAGTTTAGTGATCATTTATCCAAACACAATTTGGTGGTCATTTACTAATTCTGGTGGTCGTTTCGAATTTATTGGTAGTGAAATAGGTGCGTTTTTGATGATCGTTTAAAGATATGCCAATAAAATTTATTATTCCATCATGATTGTCCACACCATGAAATGATCAATTTTATGGTATGGCCACAACATATTTACGTTGAAAACCTGAGTATGCGTTCCCGCTGAGAACTCCTGAGCATGATTTCTCATTATATCATGACTACAATTCTTCTCCATTACAGGTTGGCAGAGGCAAGCACAGAGCAACTAGGAAAAAACCATTAGCCAAATTGGGAAGTGGTCGAATTGAGAAGGGTCGAATTGGGAACTGGTCGAATAGGGAATTGGTCAAACTGAGCAGTGGTCGAATTTGTAAGTAGTCAAAATGGGATGTTGTTCTTATGAACCCTGTCATAACAAGAAGGGGTCATATCAGGATATGAGGATAGTCCATCGCCGCTTTGGAGATGACTAAACCTATTCTTTATGCTGGATCGAGGAGGTTCTGCAAAAAGGCCTCTGAGAAGGTCGACCGACGGCTACTCAAGGCGCCGCCTTTGTGCTGCTAAACGCTAAATAACAATACTCATTTATATTTTCCGAACCTATAACCTTACTTTGGCGTCGTAAGCCGAATGACCTATTGAACCGTGGGAACCCCCGGCCCGGACTCGAACCTGGGACCCTCACGTCGCAGTTTACGAACAAATTACAAGCCGGCGACTGAACGTGTGTGACGAAGCCGATAGCGTCATACAGGGCTATTTTAGACTACAGGTTTTAAGGTACACTTGTTTACAAGCACATACATTGCTTCTTTGCCCCACACTAGGATATCCTGTGTAGTGCAGGATGTAGGATGCAGAAACAGCGACGTCACACACATATAAACATCCAAGACCTGGGTTTTTTTTCTCATCAGCCGAGATACGAAATCGGACGTTTTACTTGTACAGTTGATAACACATCAAATAATACATTCTTATTGGAATTCAATAGAAAATAAGAGTTTGTAATTGATGTGAAAGAGACTCTAAAATACTTTATTTGGGTTTTATTTACGCACTGGGCAGGGCTTCTGTTTGTAAAAGTATCTTCACATGATATTGGAGGTAAATACCTTCTTCTATAATGACAAAACGTATTATAAAATAAAACTTGCGCACCTTAATAAAGCACTGTGCTAACGCGGATTAGCCAATTTAACCTCGATGATCTGTCGAAGTATCTGTTGATGTAAGAGGAGTTTTGATAATGGATCGTGATGAAAGGAATTACCATATTTTATGTTAAGCTTCATAACCTATAAATCCTTCTATCTACACACCTATCATAAACCCTCTTTACTGCGTCCAAAAACCGCAAGTAACGACCAGCTAATGATATACTTCTTGGAAAAACTTATGTCATTATGTCTTATCTGAATATTATACGTTATGACCATAATGTACCAAAATTTGTCGTATTATGACATTAAACGACGTCTGTGAAGTTGGTTAGTACCAACTTCACAGACGTCGTTTAATGTCTGAACAAGCTAAACAACTGCAGAGCAATGATCAATGCCACAATGCCGGTCGAACATGCGGTTCCTGAACACATCAAAGAGAGCTTATGATATGTGTGTAGATAAACTAGTATATGTGACTGTACATAATTAGGCATTAAAACTCTCGAGTGGTAATGCCCCCCATTATGTAGCAGTCACATAAACTATCATAAATGGACGCTAGTAAAAAGTGGGTCAATAACCTGCAAAACCAAATAAATGTATGTAATATCTAATTCGTTCCTATAAACGTCCTCTGTGGCGCAGCGGTTGTGGCTCTGCCTACCATGCGAGAGGTCCCGGGTTAGATCCCCGGCTGGGGATACAAAAAAAAACATGTCTTGTTTAAATGTGTGTAACATCGCTATTTCTGGTTCCCACGACACAGGGTGTCCTAGTGTGGGGCCAGAAGCAATGTAAGTGCCTGTATCTAAATGTTTATTAATTAATCATTACGTTTTACATGTCGCAGTTAGTTGGTTAAATCAGACACTTAACTAACTCTCTAGACCGTTAATTTAATACCGACGTTTAACCAAGTCACTAAAATTCCGTCAGACAAGTGAGTGAACGAAACGTTTAAGGTGCTCTCTAAAGTTCCTAGGCAACAAGACATACACAATATATTTTTTTATGTTTATGTTTTAAGTATTTTTGTTGTTGTTACATGTTCAACCTAACACGAAGGATAAAGGGGGCTTCGCTTCGCTCACCCCCTTTCCCTTCACCTAAGTTACCGCAATGTTTTGCCCTTAAATAAACTGTGCAAATCAGCTGTGGTCGTGACGCCATCTTGTTTTCCAACACGCCGGCTTTCGGTAAGACATATTGTTAAACTTTTTGACGATGCTTTATTTAAATCAAAATGCTGGTGACTTAGTTAAACGTCGGTATTTAATTAACGGTCTAGAGTTAGTTAAGTGTCTGATTTAACCAACCAACTGCGACAGCGACATACATACTATAATTATTTTTTAAAAAACTACAACAATATAGTGTGCACGCTTCTTTCACTACAGAGTTACAGGGGAGTTACCACAATCTCTACATCGATTCAGATTAGGTTCAAAACAGGAGAATCACCATGGCAGCCATTCCCATTCTAATACGCCATAATGGGCTTTATTTACCTAAAACCTAAGAAGGTCATCGGATCAGTTTACCTTTGTACCTTTGTACGTTTGTACCTAAGACATTGTAGTAACCCCACAGGACTGCTATCTGCAAACCTATCAAAGCAATTAAAGTCTGTAAATAAATGCACATCTACCTTACCTAAGTCAGATCAGATAGAACATGGAACTTACTTCTATGGGCGGTGTGGAGAAACGGTCGTGGGGCGGGAACAGTGTTCCAAATTCAAATTCGAATTGCTGCACGCGAAGAGAATTGCATAATCGACACGGTTTTCTATTGAGTTTTGTAAACGTTGGTATGGAATTTAAGAAATGTCGTGTGTCCTTGGCAGTAATTTGTAATTGGTAGTCATAAAGGGTAGATAAACTAGATTGCGTTATGACATCATAAGTCGAAGTAGGGATATAGCTAGTTAATGTGATACGAAAATAAAATGGGTTTTTTTTCGAATCCATTTACATCACCATGAAGTTATCTACAGATTCGAATTTTTGGTTAACGTTTATTGAGTATTTATTTAAGGTTTTCACTAAAGAAAAACGCGATTGGATGAATTTTTCTCCATATAATTTAATTACGAAAACACCTCTAAATTGTTTTATATTTTCCTGTAATTCTGAAATCCTAACTAATTTCATTGTGGGACTGCGTTTAAAATGTAGATATTATGAATTCGCAAAATTTCCTTAAAAAACTTTTTAACAAAATAGCGTAGTTTATTTTCAAACAATTTTTCTGTGGTTTAGCGCTACGTTATGACATTTTTTCCCGATTCCGTCCCTCTCACGCTGCGGGTCTTTCCGCCTGGAGTAACGGGACCTTTGCTCTATAGATAAGAAGAGACGAAGGCAAAGAGATTTATAGTCTTGGTTCATTTAAGTCTAAGAAAGATATGTTCTGAATAATTTTGATTGAAAATTGTAAAACTAAAACTTGAGAATTCTCATTTGTATGAAGGTCACACGGCTTTCCAAGAGATATCAAATGTGATCGTTGTACCTTCTGATTTTCGGAATAAGACGTTTTACTATGATTTTTACTCAGGCTATTTCATCACATACGGCAACTGTGTCACGCCTTTTCCCATACTGACTCGAAAGAAACAGTTGTGCCTTTGTTAAGCCAGTTATCTTGTAGTCCATTTCACACGACAGGGGGCTAGCTCATCGCTTCAACTATGAACTAGTGGCTCTGTGAGCTGTAGGCCTCGCGAGTGACACTTTCTTTTAATAACACACACAAAACTAATGGATGCACCTGGTTATGTATATGTAGTATGAAAGTAGCCGTACCAATAACTTTGTAATCTAAATTTTGTGGTCTTAAACCGAACCTATTGACTTGTCACAAAAATTATGGCCTGTTACTCTTTCGGTCTCTACAAATCCAACGACACCTCATTTGTTAAAATCGGTCAAGCTGTTTGGACTGCAGGAATTTTTGAAATTTTGAAACGCCCACATCTCCACCATATTGAATTTTTTTCCAAAAAAATAATTGACCAAAAATTAGATACTATTTAACTATCGACCCTGCTCAAAAAATTTACGAGAATCAGTTGAGAAACGCGGCCTGTAGACGATTACATCCGGACACACATTCGGACATACGAAAGCATTTTTGCCCAATCCTGAACGGAGACGCTTCGCTCGCTCGGTCAATAATTGAGGGTTTTCTACAATACAGGTACTCATACAGATACCTACATACTAACGAAGTTGCTGATTTAGAGTTTAAATCATAAGTAGCACTTTCATTTTTATCAGCCTAAATCTCGTTATGCCTGTCACCGTAAGATTGTCAAAACCGCTAGTTGATAAACTATCGACAGATAGTAAACTATAGCGTACTGCTAACTATACGACGCGTTAGTTGATAAACTAACGGTTAAAACCGTTACATAGTAAACTGGTTTGAACTTGAATTGCAAACGAAATACCAGGGCAAACACTGCGGTAGCTTAGGTGAAGACTAGAGGGGGCGTGCGCAGAGAAGCCCCCGAATAGTCTTCGTCTTAGGTTGAATGTAAGAACAAAAGAAATGTAAATTCTTAACCCTGTCGGTCTGCTTTACTATCTGTCGATAGTTGATCAACTAACGCGTTAGTTTATCAACTAACGATTTTGACTATCTTACGGTGACTTGTCTAAATTTTAGACATGACGAGATAGAGGCTTATGGTAATTTAGACTGATACAGATTTTGCTACAATACGAAGTAAGCAAGAAGTTCAATATACTAACACAGACATAGACCTAACGCTAATTAAATATGAAGCTTAGTCATAACGAGAACTGCAGCCTTATGGCGTAAGTTGTCTGAGCTATGAACTTCATATAGACCAGCCTCATCTGTCAAATTGGTATCACGCAAGTAGTATCATAATGGAGGCCAAACCCAAGCTCATTGAATGAAGCCTAGAAGCCTTCGGTGTCGATATCTGTGGCCAGAACCAATGTAAAATAAAAATTGATAAATACGCCTCAAACACTTGACCATTCCTCTAAATGTGATTATCGCATGTTCTGAGACAGTTAGCCCCTTCAATATTAACCCGACATGTCCAATACTATAAAGATATCCTTTTCATAAAGCCTTAAGTAGCTTCAGGGCACAAAGCAATGTTAGCGTTTTTTATATTAAAAAAAACATTGCGTGCGAACACGGGTAGCAAGGTCACGCAACTATGTAAATAACATGGAGAGATTTAATGATACCTTTCGTTGACTAATGACGTTTATTAAGATAATCCATTTATTGAGACAACCCGAAGCTAAGTGAAAGGTAACAATAATATTGATCGGCGGTCGTCACGCGATTTGTATTTACAATTTATCTGGAAAAAGGTATTGGGCGGACGCCATGGAGGGAAGATACTCGGATTTGAATTCGCATCGTAGTGACTCAGTCGATGTTACAGCGCCATCTAGCGAAGAATGAGTGAATTGTTTGCTGTTAGCCAAAAATAGAAGAGAACTTAAGGTTTCAGATTTTTTCCCTTATTTTATGATTTAATTTCATGATTCTAGCTAGCTGTTGACCTCGAAGGGAAGGTTTTAATTCCCTTACTAATATGAAGCAATTTCAGCAACCTTGTGGCATATATGGCTTTATATCTTTTGATTGCGTTCGATATTTTCACAACTTTACGAGACAAGTAATCGGTATTAATTTTAATTTCAGAGTTACTTGAAAAATGGGCCTTTTCAGACGGACAGACAGACGGACAACGAAGTGATCCTATAAGGATTCCTTGTTTCCTCTTATGGTACGGTACCCTAAAAAACCCAATAAATAGTTTTCAAAAACGTATCAGAACTAGTTCTACTTCTACATTTTTTTTGGGTTTGTAAAGCAGAAAAGTAAATTATAATATCAAAAATAATGAAAATCTGCCTATGTATTACCGAATGTCACTAGCTTTTGCTGAAGAAATTGCCAAACAACATTATCCGATAGCCTGATTGCTTACAATACCTACCTCCAGGATTCCATCATTGTAAAAGGAGTATATCATGGTATGAAGCCTCTTTCATTCCAGTTCCGCTGTACATTTATATCAGACGCCTTTTCCCTGCGAGTTTTTTTAAATCTATAAAACAAATGCTTACAATAATACTATAAATGACAGTGGATTGCAGTGGGAACGTTCTTGATACCAATGATCCGATCGGCGTCTATTAAAATAGTTTATATGATTGAGGTTCCCATGGTTTGCTTCTGGGAATGGGAGTAATCGCTGTGATTGATTATATAGGGCAACACTGTTGTTTACTGATGAAGAAGTATTGGAGAAAAATGTTATAATGAAATAACTTTTTCTGCAAATAAGCATACTGCAGTGGAACACGTTTTTTGGTAATGAAAATAGAAAACAAGTTAGCACCAATGTAATAATATAGAGGAAATGCAAAAATGATATGGTTTTTAATACGTGTATATCTACAGTAATAAAGCAACGAAGCGTCCGTGGCCTAGCGGTATTCACGCATCGGAACCGATCGTGCGGGTAGCAACATCCGGCCGAGACGAGATGGGTGTCCGTTCTATGTGGCATTTGTTTGTAGGTCCCGGCTACTATCGCTACTCGGTGGTAGTAGTCGTAAATGTATATCAGAAGTCTTAATAGGGCAGCTTGATAACTTCTGACAGTCGGGTTGGCCACAAGCCTGACACTCCTCCACCAACCAATACTGAGCCAGCGTGGTGGAGTATGGCTCAATCTTACTCGTATCCGGGTAACGGCCCGTGCCCCTCGGTGGAGACATTAATGAGCTACATTTATTATTATCATTTTAATAAAGAAATTTTGACTTTGAATCTTGGATAAACTTTGATATCAAAAGTAAAGGTTCATAATAATAATAATATAATAATACCTTGGACACTATTTACACACAGGGATCTAGCCCCAGACTAGGACTCCCTGTATCTTGGATACTAGACAACGATACACATACTTATATAGATAAATATTATGCTTAGATATATAAACAACCATGACTAGGGTACAAACATCCGTTCTCATCAAACAAATATTTGCCACCACCGGGACTCGAACCCGGGACTTCGACTTCGTAGGCAGGGTCACTGCCGACTCGGCCATTCGGGTCGTCTAATTGTTTGTTCCAGTTTGTTCTAAATTAGTACTTACCAGACCTACTGTTCGCATACACGTGTATTATTACCCCAAGACCAAGATGATGATACCGATGCCTATGGAATGTAAGTAAGCATGAACATATCCACCAAGGGTTTCTCCCGAACCTGTTACTTAATCCTTAACGCTTTTAATTGCCGTGGGAAAGTATTTCGCGACCTAACCGTCGAAAGCGAAAGAATCCCGAGCAAATTTGGCCCGTCTTTTAGTTCCAATGTCGATTATTGTTGTGGGACGCGCGATTACATCATGCATGTCTTTGGAGTGGCGCACACCACCATGGCGATAATATTTGATAATACCCGATATTTTTAACCCCCGACGACGGAAGAGAAGGATGTTATAAGTTTAAAGAGGCTATCTTTGTGTGTCTCTGTCTGTCTGTAGCACACTAGTGCTGGGATTACAATGCAGTATTTTTAAACTGCCAGTAGACTTTCCTGTTGTGGTTATTAGAAAGATTTTATTAAAATTGGTTCAGTGGTTACAAAGTTATCTGCATAACTAGGAACCAATTTAACCAAATTTTAGGCGTATGGATTCTTTAATGTGTCTGGGGTTCTTTTAAATTTTAAGTTTGTAGTCATATGTAGCCATAGTGACTATGGCGCTCTACAAGGGAATGTCCTGACGATGTTCGTTTTTTTTGTTTGCTTGTAACTTTAATTTATACTGATTGTCTTTTGTAGTTGTATTTACTTTCTCGTATGTATTTTGGATTCACATCTGTGATCTTAAAGTTCTGATTCGTTACCTACTGTTCAATATTGAAAAAAAACAACGCTAGAACTGTGAACTATGGCCATATTACTATACTGAGCTGTACCCGTTAGGTCAACACCTCGATTTATATCATCTCATTATGATTGGCCATCATCTTTTGAAAAAATCTGTTCTGAGAGAGATATTAATTTATTGTAGAGCCCGCATCAGTCAGAGTTTATATACAGTAATATTTATATCCATTTCTTTAACTTCTAATAACATTCCGACAATAGTTTAAGCACAATATAAAAGGAGTGTACAATCCAAGTTAGCAAGGCTACATTTTTATTCCAAAATAATTCCAAGCGTACTAGCAGCTCCGTACATATAAATATGTTATTAATTCCTTCTTTTTCCGTCGGTCGTCGGCGCACGCGCTCCGTGGGTGGATTTTTTCACGTTTCTCGGCGATTAGAATGGTAAACTCCCATCGCAATGCGCTTTATTGTTCAGCCGGTGGACTAAAATACACATAAACACGAAGACGGCCATACATTGGGCCTATAATATCGACATATATGTTATAACTCGCCCGAGTAACATCGTGTACTTAATGGACCTCACGCTTCTATACCGAAGTTTATCGTTGCAAGTTCAAAATTCAGCCTTTTTATAATTTCTCTAAAATTGAAAAACTTTGCTGAGGTATTCAATTAGCAACGATGGTTATAGCTCAACCAAATTACATAGGTACAGTGGATAGCAAGTAGGTCGAGCTATAAAATATAAATTTTGATATTCTATTCAAGTGTATGGACGTCTTGAACGCAGCCGCGTAAAAGATCTAACACGCCATAACACTCCACTCAGAATTAAACTGTACCTAGTGAGCATTTAAGGTCTACTTTTGTAATGGTTTATGGTTGGTATTTTTTTTTGTCGGCCATGTTCTGAGCATCTGAGCATGATTGTACGCATGTTATGATTACGACGGTTAAAGTATTGCTTTTTTATTACTTCTCGAGCGTGTACGAAATTTTTCGCGCATCAACCATAAACCTTGTGTTGGATAGTTGATAGCTATTAATTCAATATGAGCTTTGACGATGTCGTATGTGCCCAGACATTAGACTGAGTATGTGTTCTAAAATGTTTCACTACTCATTCTTGCCTTTACCGTTATTTTTCTTTTGCCGTTCCAGGACCTTTTTGACTATTATAATTACGATATTATTTTTTAGTTAAATTATAAGTTATATTATAACGCATTGTTGTCACGTATTTCACGTTAATGAATATAACGAGCACTCAGCATTGAGTCAAAAATATGCATTTACCACTTAATGTGACACTTAGTATTTTTATTATCTAAGTAGACTGGTAGAGAGTTGATACTTTAGAACATCATTATTCCTAACCACTTCCGATGGTAAATTTACTAAATGTAAATCAGTAGTAAAATGCGATGGCTTTTCCGAACTTACAATCTCATGTTCAATAAACATTTCCAAGTGTATCTCCAGATAAGTTAGAGTTCTCGGTCATGTCATCCGTTCGACAAACGGCATCATTGTAGGGCCAATACAAAGGGTTGATGGGGCCAGCCGAAAAAGGAGGAAACTGAAATTTTGTGAAATAATTGAGGCAACTTTTGGTGACTTATTAAGGATCGTAATCTTATATTAGACAGTTTGTGGTTTTGAATGAAGCCCTATTCCTGAGGGCTTGCCAGAAAATACAAATAGGATTAAATAATTATATAATTTGTAAAATATACACACAATACCTACTAAATACCATTCATTACATTAGTATATTATTGGTATTGATATTATGCATATATCATTGACCGAGCGAGCGAAGCATCTCCGTTCAGCTTTGCTTGCTTTTTTGTATGTCGGAATTTATGTCCGGCTGTTCCTCTTCACGTTGCATTTCTCAAGCGATTCTCGTGAAAATTTTTGAACAGGTTCGATAATTATATGGGTTGGATTTTAGATCGCAAAATGTAATTTACAAAGTTATTGGAGGAGATACTTTCATGCTCCATGAAAGTAACCAGGTGCCAACCAATTCAGTAATTTGGATGTAGTATAAAAAGAAAATGCAGTCGGGTTATTTGTTTTATTGGTTTTTATTATAATTCCAATTGTTCATCCGATAACAGGTATGGGTCGGCGGTGTGACGGGTTGGAAAATAATGGAAATGAAGTTTCAGAGTCACTAGTTAACTATGTTTTAATTAACATGAAATCTGCGTCCCAAGAACACGGATAGGTATATTTCAATTGGTAAATTATATCCATTTAAATATAAATTTTCACTCTAAAAATCATAAGTACGTAAGAACCAATAAGTAACCGTACCAAACATTGCATCAATTATACTTACGCACATATACATTAAAGCCGTGGCAATATTCATTGGGCACGTCGACAGCTCGTTACGTTTGGCCGCGAGCTAAGCGGCGCAGGCGCATTTGTGAAAGCTCTCTATGGCAGTTGGATCGGAAGTGGAGAGAATTTCGTCATTAATGGATCTAATGGTTCTGGGTTTTAATCAATGAAATAGAGCGTTGGTGAGGAGTTAGCCATAGCTCACAAAAAAGGTCAGTTAACAGTGGCCTCTGAGCGAGCGCCGACCTCTCTCACTCTCTCAAACCATCATACCCCATGGTCGGAGCTCTCTCAGTGGCCAAGCTCCTTGGTGGCAGGTCTGCTGAATTGGATGCCTAAAGTGCAACAAATAGAGATTTGACCGAATTCCGAATAGCGAATGTATAAAATAATAGCCAAGTTCTTGTCCGAAGCGCCGAATATTCGGCGCGAATCCAACTAATGTTATAAATGTGAAACGGATATTTGTGTGTTTAAGCCTCAATCACGCTGAAATGGCAGAACGGATTTGAATGAAATGAAACATAAACATTAATATAAACATTAACATACAGGCACATACATAGCTTCTGGCCCCACACTATGATACCTGTAACGTGGGAACCAGTAACAGCGACGTCACAGACATATAAAACATCCCAGACCTGTTTTTTTTTTCATTACTCTCAGCCGGGTATCGAACCCGGGATATCTCGCATGCAGATATCTCGTAGGCAGAGCCACAACCACTACGCCACAGAGGTCGTCTCAAATTTAGCACATAGATAGTTTATGACCTAGATTAACATATAAAATAATAATAATAATAATAAATAAATGTAGCCTGTTATTGTCCCCACCGAGGGACACAGGCCTTTACCCGGATACGAGTAAGATTAAGCCATACTCCATACTCAAGCCATACGTAATATTAACATATAGGATACTATTTAATAGGCTTCACCAAAAGGAGGGTAACGTTATCTCGGTAAATTATACTTCCTAGGAACACGCAGATGAATTTGCGGATATCAGCTGGTATGCACATAACAAACAGGTAGTTTTATATGCCTTGGGTCACGTGGGTGGCAGAAATATTGCCAACCCGTATTGAATATATTTTATTCGCTACCTAGTCCTGCCAAGTCACGCATTCTTTGTTCATATTTTTTTCAGATTGTATTACTAATTACGGGTAGTCTGCATCACTAAAAATATCACCATTAAAACGGCTTTTCTATTTTGTATTTCTTGTCACATTATTTATTTTTTCGGTAATGAATTGAAGACTTCATAATTTCTTTATTGCACACAAATCATACAAAAAACAAAAGAGACATAAAAAAGTGTACAAAGGCGAGCTTATCTCTAATAAGAGATCTCTTCCAGAAAACCAGGTAAACAAGGGAAAAGTTGATGGTTGAGCAGGGGTAGACCTATGTGTACAATATATAAAATAATAAATAAAATAAATTAAATAATAACTATAATAATATACTAAATACTTATAATATATTACAACTGCTATTTTATACACTATACTAATACATACTTACATGCATACTACCTATAACTCTGAAGGGAGAGGTAATGCTTTTTCACACGACTTTTAAAGATATTCAGAGTAGGACTGTCCCTGATGGCTTGAGACTTGAGACTTGTTTTGTTGATTCTTTTCCGGGTTTAAGTTATCACGATTTTAACAAAAAAAAAACTTTTCGGTATTCGCCCGAATATAATAGAAAAAGTGGATGAAAAAGCGGATAAGCCGAATACCGAATAGTTGCCGAGTATTCGTTGCATTACTATTAAAAGGCCTGACGAAAAATATTTTTTAACTGCGATATTTTTAATTGTTGAATCAAAATATATGTAGTAGTTCTTACTACTGCACTTACCTGTACTTACAGGTCGCGCCAAGTTTCTTTGGGTCGGAGCGAGCTGCCACCCCCCTTTATTCTCGACGCACCTTACCCTATGCAAGAAAGAGAGATGGCATCTCTCTCAGAACCAAAGAGCAATTGCCTTGAATTAACAAATTGCCACATCAACCCGGCAGAATTCAAAATCACCAATTTTAAACGCCAGCGCACTAAGCTCTATACCCTTATTCACATAAAAACGAAGTAAACTGACAACATCAAATGTCAATTCTTGAAATAATGTTGCCATATACAGTTTGGTAGTGATGTTCTCATTCATTCTAAATGGAATGAAAAGCTGCATATTTTGAAAAGAGAGATTCTTTACAATCAGAATTTGTAATGAATGTTTGTCACAATTTAATGTGACATTAGATTGCATTACGCTTTATTTCCATTTGAGGTAGCAGAAGCAAATTGTTTCCACTTTTTGTGAGTAATAGTAATAATGAGTAAGAAAAAGTATGCACTGACTAATGATATTCTCCCTCTCGTTAACCGCAACCTCATTGTATTCATAGTATAGCTTGTTCACACTAAATGCAGTCGATAAGATATAATTGAGACAATAGAATGAACTAAATCATTCTTAACCCCATCCCTATGTTTTTTCTACCAAAAAACGGTAACACTGGAACTGTCATTTTACTTCGTAATTATATGAATAAGGGTATAGGTATTTTCCAAGAGATCGGTATTCGCGGTATGCAAAATCTTAGCAGAATTAACCGCCATAGCCATGCCGGCCCCAGGCTGATGACAGCCCCATTGCGTTATGTTCAGATTTGTAGAGCCCATCTATTTAGCGCCAGTTACATTACGATGCCGCTCTAAGGCCCTGGGTTTGATTTAAGACCTGTAATGACATTACAGGTCTTAAATCAAAACCCTAAAATAATATTTAAATTCCTTTGAAATAATTATGTATTTACTTGAGTATTCAGTAAACCTCTGCAGTGTTCAAACTGTTGATAGATAATTTATACAATTCTCAATTATATATCATCGGCAGTGACCCTGCTTACGAAGCTAAGGGTGCCGGGTTCGAGTACCGGTGGAAGCAAATATTTTTTTGATGAGAATGGATGTTTGTACCCTAGTCATGGTTGTTTATCTATCTAAGCATAATATTTATCTGAATAAGTATGTGTATCGTTTTTTAGTACCCAAGATGCAGGGAATCCTAGTTTGGGGTTATCAATGTGTGTAAATAGTGTCCTAGGTTATAGTTATTATTATTATTAATTAATTGATGAAAAAGACTTATAAACACGACCGTAAATGTGCATATGTCGTTGATATAATATCTATCAATTATGGTCTCTTGTTTTGAAATGAGAGTTTATAATTAAACGCCACGTATGAATAAAGGAACATATGTATTTACGAGTAAGTACCTACTCCTCCTCCACAACGAAAATTAATTCACTTCCCAATATCCTAAATACAGAACAAAATGAACGTACCAATGAATGGAGAAAGGGCCAGATCGAGTACTCCCATAATAAGATAAAACGTATTCGTAAGCACATTAGCATATTGGAATTATTCAATGTAACCGAGTGAGATTATCAGCAGGACCCTCATTGTTTTCCCACTGGCCCCTATTTGCATGAAGCGGTCCATCTACCTTGCAGTACTATCAGACGAAATTATCGTCTTCTCGAATTTCAGACTTAAGCTGGGAGGAATGGAGTACAAATTGGAATGCGCCAATTTTGCTGACACTGGTCGGTTTAATTTAATTTTCATATCAGTAGGCTATCGCAAGACGAACTCATATTTCCATGATTAATTCAGGAAAATAGAAAAATCGGTTAAGAGCGGGAAGGACTCGCACACGAAGGGTTCCGTACCGTACAAGAGAACTTAAGCTCTAAAAATAATAAAACAAAAACAAAATAATATTACAGTACTCCAAAACTGCTAATGCGCATAGAAATCTTCGCAAGTTGTCGTATTCCCGAAAACATCCGAATCTTATAATCTTATGAGCCCTAAACATTGCACTTGCAATTTGTACCTTGTTCGAATGAAATAGCCATTGGATTCCGTTTCGGGTAGGGTTCCGTACCCGAAACGGGATCCAATAAAAAGTGCTGTTTAATGTCCAGAGTTAGTAAGTGTTCTAATTACTGATCCGACCCATTGACATCACTATTACATAAGTGATGCATGAGTATCACGAAATACGTATTGTAGCCATTTGGGTGCTTCGACCACCACAACGGCGTACAGGTCAAAGGTTTCAAATCAATGTCTCAGGAATAAAAATATGAGGAAACAAACGGCTGTCTCTAGGTAGGTAGGCAGATGTAGGGTGGTCTTTTTGTCTATGCTCTTACATGTAGGAAAGGTGTAGTGATGTAGAATATGTTGTCGATTATACCAGTCTGTTTCATTGCATCATTATTTTAAATCGGGTCTCTAATTAAGCTTGCGAGTGATATTTGCTCATAATTTCTTTATTGTATTGCACAAAACAGACATACAGATATTTTACAGTAGAAAAAATGTACAAAGGCGAGCTTATCTCTAATGTTTTTCCAGCAAACGATGATGGGTAGGGAAGGCGAGGGTTGAGCGGGGGAAGATATTTGTTGGGGTATTAAGCACTAACGATATTTATAATAACAAACAATGATTATACTTTGCACGAAGAAACTTTTTGTGCTTGCACGAAGAATCTTTTTGTGCTTGCACGAAGAAACTTTTTGTGCTTTTGTATTTTATTTAGTATATATCATTTATTACATTATTATGTTTTAGTTGTAAACAATTAGATGTGTACAGTTTTATTGCGCACTAGGACTCTCCTGTTGCACAATTTTTCCTGTCCTGCCTAGGTTTGTTAGTAGAAATCTCTCTTAAGAGATAAGCTCGCATTTGCTCATAAAATGTTTTGTTACCTTACTATTAACATTTATGTGCAATAAAGAATATGATATATATGAAGAAACGAAAAGTTTATTTGCGATGAAGGCAAAATATGGCTTAATACATATTGCTATAGTGAGCTATTGATTTTCCGTGATGTGTTACAAACAACTCGCCAATATTTCGTAACACTTCTGACGGAAACAAAAAACAACTAAGTATTCGATATCCGTTGCAGCTGAAATCACAGCAGCAACATTTCCCCTCATCCGCACCTTGCGTCGGCGAACAACTTATTGGTATCGGGCGGCTGTATCGATGCAGGTTCCGATCCGGATAGTGATCGCGGCCGCAGCACAT
This sequence comes from Argyresthia goedartella, assembly GCA_949825045.1. NCBI lineage: Eukaryota > Metazoa > Arthropoda > Insecta > Lepidoptera > Argyresthiidae > Argyresthia > Argyresthia goedartella. Next base: position 11,712,260 of record OX463826.1, read on the forward strand.
CACTAGAGTCACGACCTGTGCCCTTTGTCCGTGGCTGCATCGCGCACATGTCTGTGCCCTGAGGGCACACCGCCCAACACCTTTCTGGATGCATCTTGATGACGGTACACTAAAGTGGATAAACCGAGAAATTGGTGCTGATTGCTGATTCACTTTTCGGATTTATTTTCTAGCATAGTCAGCTCAGCTGTGGTAAATGTTACTATTAATAATAGTCATGATAACATTTTAGAAAGGCTAGTATTTAATCGCACATCAAAACTACTGATTGGCACAGCAAAAAAGGATCAACAAAAACACTGTTCAAGTTTTAATTATTTTATGTGTACTTAAGTTTATGTTGTAAGTATTTTTGTTGTTCTTACATGTTCATCCTAACACGAAGGATAAAAGGGGCTTCGCTTCGATCACCCCCTTTTACCCTATACCTAAGCTACCGCAGCATTTTGCTCTGATACTTGTTTTGAAAATCAGTATTTTTGATGTGCAGTTTAATACACTGACTAGCAATGAAAAAGTTCCTGTGATATTGCACCAAATTACTCCTAAACGGGAAAGGCTAGCTTAATGACGCCGTCTGCAATATTGAAGTACATTTAACAGCGCATCAGAATATTACCAATTAAAAACGTAAATATTGTCTTCAAATTTTAAATTAAATGTTTTAAAAAATTGTATTTGTTGTCGGCATTTTGTGGGTGGAACTTTTTCATTGCTCGTCAGTGTATTTCCCTTTTATAAATAGATTTTAGTGAAGTTGAAAATCCAAGTTAATTTTATGATGATGATTATGACGATGGTGGAGTTTTCCGACCGACGTATTCGTCGCCCGTGGGCTCTCAAGTGGCTTAGGTAGCAATATTGGAAGGTCCTCGCACATTACGGTCTGGCATTACATTAGAAAAAGTATCGATTAAAATTCTGATATTAATCGATTTCACGATTTATTTGATGTCAGAACATTTCATTCGAATAAACAAAAATACCTGCCGATCACTACAACAAATAACAAAAAAACATCTGCCCACAAAACACGTGTTCACCGATCATTAAGTTGCCATTGAGATGCCTCGCATTCCTCACGTTCCTCCTTCGAATAGAACTCAACTCGACAATGCCTCACAAAGGCGACTTTGACTCAATTAAATCTTAATTCCGTCAAAGGAGTCGATTAATGAAATTAAGTCGACTCTTAGTCAAGTTCACTTTCAAACGACGACAATAGACTCGAATAGTAACAATCGAATCAAAAAAGATTCTCCACGTCTCATATCAACAATAGAACTAACTAACTCGAGTTGCCTTACAGTGACTATTAAAATTTAATGACATGATATATACACAAAAAGCGGGAAAAAAGGGTACGATGTTAGGTTCATTTTTCATAAGACGCAGTTGGTAGCAAATCGCCGAATAAAAAATGTTTAACAGGCCGACACTTTATGAAAAAGGCTCTCCTGCTGTGCGCCGCTTTGTCGCCGGTTTCGGAATTTATTCATGCTTACCTGTTGCGCCTGCGACGGTTTCCATAAAGATTATTCCATATTTCTGGATTCATATGCGACGATACAGAAAGCTGCAGATAAATACTGGCTGACTCGAATCAGTTCCTATTTTAAAAATCAAATTATTTTGTAATTGATATTTTTCCGTACTCGAAGGGTGCCAAACCGGACCCTATTACTAAGCCTCCACTGTCCGTCCGTCCGTCCGTCTGTCACCAGGCTGTATCTCATGAACTGTGATAGTAAGACAGTTGAAATTTTCACAGATGATGTATTTCTGTTGCCGCTTAAACATCATACAACAATTGTTTCAATACCACATACAAAGTTATGAATGCACCTGGTTACCTACATGGAGTGTGAGAGTAACCGCACCAATAACTTTGTAAATATCTTTGCTATGTAAAATCCGAACTATTAACTCCACAACATCCCTACCATTGTACGGTGGTAAGGAAGCCTTCGTGCGCGAGTTCGACTCGCACTTGACCCTTTTTTTTACTTATTACTCAGCACATTCCTTTATATAAGAGACAGGTTACTTTAAACATCTAGTTCATTTGATGCATGGAAATGATGCCCAACTCTTGCTACATATTTGCGGGGTACCCACACACTTTGCAAAACAGTCAACGAAAACTCAATTCTTCAGTCCTATGAAAAGGTATATAACAAACTTCTTTTAATCAAGTCACTTTTTGTATTTCCTAACGACCGACACTTTCCTCCGTCTCAACATGGGTCCGATGGATATTTGGTCATTCTCCAATGGTAGCCGTCTCATTTATAATATTTTATAGAAATCAACAAAACAGAATTGAGAACATTAACATGGGATACAAAGCGCTCTGCCCCGATTCAAAACGGCATTTTTATCGTATATAATTTATATTTGGAGGTTGACCATGGGTTTGTTTCCATCGGGATGTTCCGATTGTATATTATATTTGACATTCAACCACTATATTAATATAAACGCAAAAAGGAGTATTGGATAATTGGCTTAACGCGGGCACGACTGTGCCGCTGCCAGCCCGTATGGGAAAAGGGGTGACGGTATGCTATGATATTAATATATAACTAAGATGTCTTATCTGACGACCTCTGCGGAGCGGCGGCTGTGGCTCTGCCTACCATGCAGGAGGTCTCGGGATCGATCCTCGGCTGGGGAGAAAGAAAAAACCCCAGATCTTAGGAAAAAATAATGAATTTTTACAAGTCAGACACAGTCATGGAGAAAAATAAAAAATAAATCAAATATATTCAACTAAACTATGCGTAACTGATTATGGTTTGAGTTTGAAAAAGGAAATTTCCCTTTCAAGTGGTGATTCCTGGCTGAATCTCGCTAAGAAAAAAGGAAACTCCATTAACTCTACCAGTGCATCGGAAATACGCCCGTCGGATAAGATAGCACTTCGCTTTATAACTCTATAAAAAAGACCTGCATTAGTGTTGACAAATATTTTGCTAAAATTCTTGTATAAAGTTGGTTTGACATTCCTTTATTATGCCAAATCTTCTCCATACCTACCAAATGACAGCCAACCAGCTGCTTCATATTAAATTGGTGTCAAAATTATATATGTGTAAGCATTTCATATCCTTCTGCTCTTTTCCCACTTTCACAATGACTTCAATAATAAAACGAAAATTAATATAAATTATGATAATACCATCAAAAGTTTAGAACAGAAAAATAAACACATAATAGTTTCTAAACAAGTTTTTTGAAACTTTTCAATATATAAATTTTTCAATACTTTTCTGGCGAGTCCTTATGCTTGAGAATGGACCATTGGTTTTTCCTTTTCACACTTGATGAAGAGGCAACTGATGCCATTTTAAAACACCAGAGCAAGAACAAGCATCAAGGTGCGCAAAGGTGAAACAGGGTCTTTGCGGTTATGCGGGACTTCCAATTTCCCCTATGGCCATCCCAAAATGACGCGAACGATATGTATGTCACTATTTTGACAGGTGTCACTGTTTTCTACCGGTGTAACTACTTTGTTAGAAGACACTATTTTTGACAGGTGTCACTATTACTGACAAGACATCTGATTTTGACCGGTGTCACGATTTTGATAAGTAGATGTCATTATTTTGACTGGAATAATAATAAAAATATTAAATGTAACCCATATCCCGTAAAAAGTAACACCTGTCAAAACCTGTTATACATTGTGTTGTGACGTTGTGCCTGAACCACCTCATCCCAGAAAAGGCATGTAAATGAAATACACAAGATCTTAGCAAACTATGAAAAGATCGAAAGGAGATGAAATGCAAGGATACAGAAGCCTTATTCATGGTGACCCTACGTTGTTTCGGTCGAAAATAGACAGAATGTACATTTACAAAAAATACTCAGTTTTGATATTTTGAACAGGCGTGGTTTGTAAATAACGAAGTGTAAACTAGATTTGATTTGATTGTTTATAGTAAATAGGCTGTTTATTCAAACAGTTTAACGCTTGTTTATCGTGGAGGTGATAAACTGATAATTCAATAGTTTTCAGCTCTTTTCTAGCTTTCAATAAAACCTATGTGTTTTTAAAGATAAAATCAATATAAGAGGAAAACCAGCAATCGGAGACAAAGAGTCGCCTAGCGAAATGAAATAAAAATATAGGTGATCGCAAAAATTTTTGTATCAATAATATTAATACAGATTAAAAAAATGTTCGTGGGCCCAAAAATACCGCAAAAACCTTAAATTTGTCAAGGTCACGGTGACTTTTAGAATCATTTCATTCTCCACACGTCATCGTCACCTGGACATTGTGTATCAGGTAAGTAAATGGTAGCGAATATGACAATGACAAAGAGGGTTGGAACTTTGTCTAAAAGGTAGAGAGAGACTCTTAACCGATTTTTTTTATCGATGCCCAAAAAGGATAATATCTAAAATTTATTCGTATCAAGATGGGAACACCTGTTGCTAATTGCCACCTTTTTGGCATTCTGTTGTAGATTTTTTTATAAAAAATACTCCAAAATACTTTAAAAACAAAATATTATAACCGATATGTTTTCCTGTGGTCTAAAAGGTTTCACGCTTGCTTCTCACAAAGGAGGTGCACGTTCGATTCCTGACCATGTACTTACTAATGAGATAATTGATTAATCTGAAGTACATTATATGAACATTCTAACGGTGATGGAAAACATCTTGAGGAAACCTTCATTACTCTATAGTGCCGCGATGGGCTAGCCCCCTGTCAAGCAAAAATGGAGTATTGAATAACTGGCTCAAAGTGGGCACAATTGTGCCTGTGCCACCCCGCATGGGAAAAGGCGTGACCCTATGTGTATGTGTATGTTTTCCTCTTGTTATTAGACTTACGACACGCCCATTTAATGTGGTTAGACAGATTCAACGTATTACATAAAGGTCTTAACTATGTGAAACCACAACTAAAAAAGGTGCTGATTAATCAAACACCATGCCGAATTCGGCCCTCCATTGTCATTGAACATCTTGACCTATCAGACAATTACATACAGACAACACCATACAACACCAACCAAAAAATAACCACGAACTTTAAACATCTGTCGACAAGCCCTCTGGCCTGGTTAAAAGGTTAACATCTGCCTAAAGAATTGAGGAGGTACGACACTAATGTATGCTATGTATCTATATTCGATCAACTAGATACATGTGGTGTTCCAATCAATCAACAATTGAATATATTTTCTCTGTAGAACTGGCACGTTCTGTACATGGTAACTCAATAAACCATGCTTAAATTAACGATTAAACCTATTCTTTATTTCAAATGCATATTTGAATAGGGATCGATAATAACTCAAAACATGTGTCTCCATAGCAGGTTAGGAATAAAAGTCATTCGAGTTTGTATTCCAGTTTTAATTGCCATCTGTTTTGTATTCAAAGTCATAGCCAAATTGTTTTATTACTGTAGATATTTACATATACTTAGCAAACGTCATTTTTTGCCTCTTCTCTTCATGGGACCACTGTGGGAGAAGCAGGGCATAGAAACTCCCACAGATTGATTTTTAGATCTCTTTTATAAATTACTAGTGCTTAACTAATACAAATATTACAATATGAATTCTGATAATTAATAAGCAGGAATAAATAATTACTAAATTATTAACAGCTACGACTGCGTTGAGCTAGATTAACCCCATATAGTCCCATCATTTAAGTAATCTTGAACATTGTAATTTCCCTTGGACAAAGTCGCTTTAACATGCTTTTTAAAATGCTCAAATGCTATCTCTACTATGAAAGAATTGCTAACCTTCGCGAGTCTAAACCGGGGCGTAACTAGTCTGTGATTATTTATTAGGTAAACATTACAGCTATTGCTGAGTTTGAATAATGTTGTATGGTTCTTGCGTACATACATAATATTTTCAAAAATAAATTGACTAGCTACAGTTAGTACGTCAATTTCATAAAAAGTTATCTTAAGGAGTCTGTTCTTTTTAATTTTAAATTAATCGAATAGCTCTTTTCTTAAAAATAAAAATAGTTTGAATATCCGCTGCTTTCCCTTACAACAAGATACCATAGGACTGACACTATGAAAGTAACTAAAATATACTAGCCTATGTGTTTGATGTTCCTAACAGCGTAAGCCGCAGAACTTAATTTACCAGCTAATTTATCTATGTGGGGTCCCCACTGTAATTTGCTATCAACGGTTGTTCCAAGAAACTTGTATCATTTACTAATTCTAAAGTGATGCTGACTAACACTAAACTGGTCTCAACTTGCCTGACATTTGGAAGTTAGAATTTGATACACTTGGTTTTACCAGCGGTATTTATCCAGGCACCAAACAGAGGCTAACCATTTTCACAAAGCTCTAAATAGGTTTCTATGATAAACCGAGAAATATAATTCTCAGATCTCTATATTGCCTCAGTTTCAGTTACATCCACGACTCACCTAATATCTCATTGTCCACAAACCAAGTAGTTGAAAGTTGGTGAGATGGTGCAAAATGCTGCGGGGCAAACGTAATAGTTTTGTAAACCATACCAAAATATTTTCGGAAATCACTACACTTCTTATAGCGTTGGGTTAAGGTTGGTATCTTGTAATTTCTGTGGTAGGTGTAACTTTGTTATGTGTTAAGAGGTCGGGTCGTGATCAAGCTATTTAAATTCAGTCGCTGCCACTAGTGGGCCTTCTCAGCGGGGAGTGCACCCTTAATTGGGAAGTCCATATGTTATATCCTCAACATTAGTAAGAGTAGGATCTTCATGACTCGAAGTGGTCAGTTGCTCGAATCCCCATAACTCATGGACATATATTTTATATTACCTACCACAATGTTGTGGTACTGTAATAATATTTATGGTGATTTAAAAATAAGAATGTGGTTCTAAAAAGCAGAATAGTGGGTCAGTGGTGTTTTTGGGAAAATAATAGTAGTCGTATGTATTATTTTGCGAAAGCTTTTCCATAAAATTTAGACAATTTACTATCTATCTATATGTAGGTGTTTATATTTTTATGTTCAGATGGAGATGAGTATTCGATACCTACCTAAGTGCCTCTCAAAGGCTTTGATAAAGTTAATGGATGGATCCATCATCGGAACTATTAAAATCTGGATCATCACCGTCTATGTCTGGAGATATTGTAAATTTCCTACGGGCTATCCGCAATGCAATGCCAAAATTCGCGATCTTCTTCAAACCATGACATATGCTTACACGGAGGAATTATTAACAATAGTTACTTAATATTAATTTAGGTATATTTTAACTTTACTACTTTAATAAGATGATTATTTATTAGAACTAGCAAGTAGGTATGTCTAAAATAGCGTTATAAGTAAAGTTTTATTGATGCATACGAGAGATAAAAAAAATGTAGTTGCCATGGTACAAACTAAACTTAAAGTGTAACACGCGATTTTTCAAAAGTAAAAATGTGCTAATTAAGACAAAACAAAAGAGAAGATAGATTAGATTGGCTCTAAATTAACTTTATCAAAAGCCTTAATATGCTTAAAATGCATAAAAGTGTAACTGAAATAGAAAGCGACTGTACAGAGCATTGTATTTTCCAGCCCACTTACTAGACCTATTTAAACCATTTTCCCACGCGCTTACCGCCCGCGATAGACAATTTGTCTTGCAATAGAGAAATTCCCAATCGCCAACAATGCTGAGAGACAAATGGGCAATGTCGGTTAATTAAAAGTAAACATCATTCGAGGGCCAATCGCAGAAGTCTGATGGGCCTGATGCCTGGAGCCTTGGGTGATGGATAGAATCAACTACATTGTTAGGCGCAGAGCAGTAGAAATGTAGAATAAGTAATGCACATGGGTCCTGTTAGAATGGTTCTCGTTCTGAAACAACCTGGTAATAAGAAGTAACAGTTATCATAATCGAATTGTTGATAACACCCAATCCACTAAAAGTTTTAGAAATATATTGCTTAGCATATTTCTATGTAATTACGCTTTTAGTAATACCATTAGTATACTCCAGCGTAATATTGTCAATCACAATGTATTCCTTTTGCCGGTTCCACATACCATTAAATCCAGTGTGGATCTACCTGTGGTGAATGTATTGTATAAACGCTATATTAATTTACATATTTAGCTTCCAGTTTTCGTGATGATAAAAGTTCATAGACTTTTTAAAGATCTACTGCTGATTCGCAAACCAAACCACCGTCAATCTTGCTCATTACCCACTTGCGATACTCTATACACCACCATTCATTAGCTTCGATGATATTCCCCTCATTCTAAACATCAATTAATTTCTTTGTTCTCGCGTGTCAGCCTTAGATTGAGAAGCAAACAGTATTTACAAGTTGTCTGACTTCTCATTCAGCGAGTCAAACAAGGCACTGTGAGAAACGACCCGTCAACAGCTAGATGGTTAATGAACGCCGAACTAGTGTGGTTATAACTAATATGAGAAATAATGATCTTTATGCTCTTTACTATTTATTTTGGAATAGACATCTGACAAAGTTACGTTTGCGTCATGTGTATAGGGAAGAGCACATCGATACTGTAAATGTCATAATATTACATCTATCAAAAACTGACAAACAAATAGGAATACAGGTAGGTAAAGATATTCATGGAAATACTAAAGTAAGGTTTCAAATGAAATTAGCGAAAAAAAATTGGTTTTTAGCTGTCCAGAATTTAATGTGATAGTTTTTTTTTAATATCATAACTTAATTAGGCGACATAAATTACGTGGAAAGATACGTCATCGATCTGAGAACTAGTGGCAACTTTGAGAAGGCATACTGCTAACTTGGCCGAGATGGTCCATCGCTTCGCTTGAGTTACGTTTGTTTGTCCATTTCATAATTTATCCTTCTCATTTCAAAACGAAACGATATAGTATTTTAATTTAACGCACCACAAAACGAGAGATTAACTGATGCTTTTTAATCCTGAAAAATCTCATTAAAATTCACATAAAACCATGCCACATGGAACGACAAGGAGAATCACAGCGAAGAGTGCACTGTCCGCGATTGATTTAAGAGATACTGCATATTTGTGTCAAAGCGGTAAGTAAATCACTGGGAGTTGTTACAGAAAATAATGATTTATACACACCAATTAAAACTGCGACGTATTTAAGGGGTATTTCACCACAAAACTCCACGGAATCAATCGTTAAAGATTGCCATTATAAAAAACCGATTCGTTCAGCCATATCGGTTTGGGGACCATAAATATTTTTGTCAATATCGTCTGCGTATGCGCTGTTAGAATTACGAGTGTTGTAACTTTTGTACCATTAACATTTGAGGTTTTGCGACCTCCGTCGAAGCGTCCAGTGACGCTCGGTCAGTCTTGTGGGATGTTTAGTGAAACCGACCGCATACGAGGTTGAATGGAGCCATAAACATGAGTGAGCCGCGATTTGTGCGAATTTATGCCTCATTGTTACACCGCTTTCCTAAACTCCTGTGTAAACAAACACCCCTCAAGGACCGCATTCCTGGATGATATTCGTATATGCTGAGGAGAATAACGACTTTCCCATACCTTACTACTTGAGTATTTGTATGACAGTAAACCTATAAAGTACTGGTATAGTTTACAAAGTAGTCGTCAATGATAAGTACGTACAAACATATTATTCAACAATATTGAATTAAGCTTGTTAAACAAGCCTCAAATGAAAAACGACTATTTTTCATATTTTTTTGGCGCCTTTTCATTCTTATTTGGTTAACATTGTTCTTACCTCATCATCTACAGAAGCACAAACGTCTCTCTGAAAAAAAAAGGAGAATCATTAGCCTTAAAAAATAATTATCCTTTATATGAACTCCGCCTATTTTTAGCTACCAGAATCACTCCCGTTCTGAATTCTATTAAAACTTAATTAACTTTTTCTCGGGAGTTATAAATATTAAATGGTTTTTAGAAGTGAAAAAGGACTCTCAATTTGTTTTGCTACTCCTAAACGTCACTTGATGTGATGATAAATGTATCCGAAGCGGGATTGCATCTGCTTTGTTTAGTTCGTTGCCGACACAAGCTTTTGTCACGGCTTTTATCAACACCGCGAACTTTTGGAGAATTATGGCCCATAATTATTCATGACTTCACAGCGAAGTGCGAGTTTCGCGTATTTTGCAAAAAAATATGCAAAAACACAGCTCGTTTTCGCAACTCCATTACCCATAATTACTCAGAAGCAAACAAGCCAACGAATCATTAAAAATCTCATTAGCCAAACCAAAGAGGCAATAATAATGAAACCCAAAACCAAACATAAACGTTCTGGGCTATATTACCAATCACAATAATACCAATCAAATTAGTCGAGCAAAAACCGAAACATAAAGTTAATGGAGCTGGATACAAAAAGCGAATTACTCTTTGCAGAAATACTCTTTGGTGTCTGGTGGCAATATGGTCCACGAAGGTCAGGAATTTGAGACACGCAGGACTTGGCCCGAGGTGATCACTGATCATGGGGCTACGGCCACACCATATTTCACGGGTGATGCCCAATGGGTCCGGGAACACCCGCTGTGCTTCTGAATTAAGTAAAAGCCTCGGAGCTCTTGTTTCTTGATGCCTCTAGTAGTGGTTAGGAGGCGGTCCCATTGGTGCTGAAGTAATCATACCAAATATCATAACAACAACTAGTAAAAAAATGATGATGTTGAGGCAGATGAGTTCTTGAATCAAGATGCAGTGGACCCGTTGTAGGCTGATGATCATGATGATGATGAAGTTTGATGCATATTTTATCCGGTATCAAACATCCACAATTCCACACACATACGAGTAAAATCGGTTGTATTCTAGGGTGGCTGGTGATGCGACACAAATAACCTCACGAGTCCTACTCCACGTTCCACAAACTCCTACCACATGTATTACATGCAAGAAATGCTCCTGATAGTTTACATACATTTTTTTTGTATCTCGGGGCACTAACTCATTGTCCTAGTCGAGATTACGCATACGGTCTGTCAAAATGACGAAACATAATAAAATAGCACTTTTAATTATACTAAATAACCATCACTTCCATTCTGATGACCTCTGTGGGGTTGCGGTCGAGGCTGTGATTCCCAAGCTACGGATCCTGGATTCGAAACCCGGTTGGGAAGGAAAAACATCCGCAGGTCTTGGATGTCGCTGTTTCTGGTTCCTACGACACAGGCAATCCTAGTGTGAGGCCAGAGGCAATGTAGATATGTGCCTGTAAGTAACATTGAATGTTATAATTATTTTCAACACCATTGTAAACGCACCTCATCCCACCTTAATAGATGTCTCGACCCAATTTAGCATTTGACGTGTTTTTAATTTAGCGACGGCTGCGCCCGCGGCTGTTGCCGTCGTCGTCGGGGGATCTAAATAATGCTCATATCTTACCCCGAATTACTTACAGAGTCACTCATTACTGACTCATTTGAATACGGGGCTCGAGCGAAGTGAGCTATTGCAAGTTTGGAAGCCTGCGGTTCGGGGAGTTTGGCCAGTTTTTGAAATGAAATAATGCACACTTGGATGGAAAATTCTTTTGCGTTGCATTACGGGGTTCAAATTCGCCATATTAAAATTACCAGAGTGTTTTTTATATTTGTGTTAGTAAGCACAACCAGTTTCTAAAAGAGATCTAAGAATCTGTAGGAGTTTCTACGCCCTTCTTCTCCCGCAGTGGTCAAATGTAGAGAGAGGCAAAAAATGACGTTTGCTAAGTATATGTAAATATCTATAGTAATAAAGTACTTTGACTTTGAGTTAGATTAAACCCAAAAGTAATTATAATGAAGTAATATAACATTATAATATCCCTTTTTAGAAAAAGTGGTTTTTACATGGCTTTTAAATTGCTCATGGCAATTTCGACATTTCGTACTGTTATAGTAGATAATGCATTGACCCTTGAAATAATTGTTATTCGCGAATCTATTTTGGGTTTTCGACTACTCTGTGATTATTTCTTAGGTCATTACTTAGGCTATCGCTGATTTTAGAAAATGTTGAAAGGTTTCGTTTCGAAAAGTTTTCGAAAATACGTTGACTTGCTTCAGTATGTCAATTTCTTTAAAAAGTTATCTCTGGGAGTCTGTGCTTGTTAAATTTAAAATTGACCGAATAGCTCATTTCTGTAAGATAAAAATAGTTTATATATCCGCTGCTTTCCTCCACAACAAGATACCACAGGACATGACACTCTGTAAGTAAATAAAATAGGCTAGCCTAGATTTGGGGTCCCCACTGCAATTTGTTATCAATGGTTATTCCAAAAAAAAACATGTTATTTACTAGCCTCATATTTGGAAGTGAGAGTTTAATACACTTGGTATTACCAGCGTTAGACAATAAATTATTAACTGTGAACCAATTCAAGGTTAAATACAATACATCATACATTCATCATCAATGTTAGAATAAGGACCCTTGTGGAACGCCGATTTTTTCACCCAATCAGATTTAACGCCGTTGATTTCTGTCCTTTTATTTTTATTGCTTAAATATGATCTTAGTAGATTCAACACTTTATTACTAATTAATTACATAATGATTTAATTTCATTAGAAGTGCATCATGATCATGATGACCTCCCATGCAGAGAAAATATGCGATATAAGGGTAATGCCCGCATCCGGAGTCGATATATCTCTAGTGAAACCGTATTGTTTGGCGTGGAGTTGTTTTGTACGCTTGAAGTGTGAGAGATATTGATTGAGTATAGTTTTTTCCAATATTTTATTTAGAGCTGGAAATATAAATATTGGTCTGAAATTTGAAGCACACCCTTGTTCCCTGACTTTAACAGAGGCTTCAGTTATGGTTCATAAGGTCTGAGAAAGCTCCATCTTCAACACATTTATTGAATGTATAAACTAAGCATTGGTCTATAACCAGAATTACTGAACCAATGAGTTTGACTGATATAACCAACAGGTCCTGGTTTTGACAATTTCCTGGAAATATACATAATTACATTTAAAATCTATACTACTCAAAAGAAAATAAGGGCCACTTACATATTTCTGTTTTTGAGTAAATTTTTAGATGTAAACTAATTAATAAGTGACTAATTAATGATGTCCGGCCTCCTTCAGTATCCAACCTCTTTAATGCTGGTGTTTAAGTCTTACAGCTGGCCAGAAATTGAAGCAAATAAAAAAAACGAGTTTCAGGTCAAATTCCTTTCAGATGGAATCACAATTTTATTCTGTTAAAAAACTATTTCTGTCCATCTTTTGCTTCTTTTAACATCTTTTGTTAATAATGCCACGTCAACGAAGGCATATGGATACCATTACTGCCACCAGAGTAGTTACATTGATTGCTGAAGGTCATTCACAGCGGTCTGTAGCTTTGTCGTTGGGTTTCTCTCGCCGAGCCATCCACAATGTGTGGGATCGGTTCCAAGAGACTGGCAGTGTTGCAAGAAGGCCTGGATCGGGCAGGGTGCGAGCGACTACGGCACAAGAGGATCGCTACATCCGATTGAGTGCCCGTCGAGAGCGCTCTGGGACGGCACGTAAGTTACAAAACCGCCTACGGTTGACAACGGGGACTCGTGTTAGTGACCAAACGATACGTAATCGACTGCACGACTGCATGAAGACCAGCAAAGGTCCAGACGCCGAGTAGTACGAATTCCTTTATCTAGGGTTCAACGTGGAAATCGTTTAAGTTTTTGCCGCGAACATTCAGATTGGAGCATGAATCAATGGGGTATGGTGCTCTTCACAGATGAGTGTAAAGTGAAGCTTTGTAGTGATGATCGGCGGATTAGAGTATGGAGACGACAGGGTGAGAGATTTTCCGATGTCTGCATCAAGGAAAGTGACCGCTTTGGAGGTCCTAGTGTGGTGGTTTGGGCTGGGATTAGCTTACAAGGCAAAACTGAGCTGGTTTTCTTAAATCAAGGCACAGTAACTGCACAACGGTACATCGATGAAGTCATCAGGCCTCATGTGATTCCATTCTCACAGAGAGTGGGGCCAGGGTTCTGGTTAATGCATGACAATGCCCGCCTACACACAGCTCGGGCCACTCAGACTGTACTGGATGACTCCCATATTCGTGTTCTACCATGGCCAGCGTATAGTCCGGATTTAAATCCAATAGAGCATATGTGGGACCAATTAAAACGAAGGGTTAGGGAGCATGAGCAAGAGGTTCACAACCAGCAACAGCTTATGGATGCTCTGAAACGTGCGTGGGAAGAGATACCTGATGAAAACATCAGAAACTTAATCGAGAGTATGCATTCAAGCCTCCAGGAGTGTGAAAACAGGAGAGGAGTACACACTCGTTACTAAACCATTAAAAAAAACAGCTTGTGTCAGTTTTTGTTTTGTTTTGCAATGAGTTTCTGTTTAGTTTTTGCTGTTGACAATGGACTAATTTCATATTAATTGAAATAAGTGAAACAATTGACTACACAATTAAATGGTTGTTAGCATAAGTTAAAACAAAAGCCTTGTTACATGTTATTTTAATAAACATACATTACTGTTTACTATATTTTTCACGTAGCAATCAAAATACTTAGTGGCCCCTATTTTCTTTTGAGTAGATATATTACTGACGCTAGTGTTGTTTTTTTTTGTAGATGTAGATGAATTTAGATGAATTTAGACGCTCTTTTGTGAGTAAGGGTACATTGGTGAATAATATTTCGAAAGCTCGAGCAACCTCAGCCTTGGATTTAAATACATCATCCCTATCTTTAGGCAGAAATCATTGTCCCTTGGTTTAACTTTGCCAGTTTCACGGTTTATTATTTGCCAAACTGTTTTCATTCTATTATTTGAATTTTGTATTTTTCTATTAATGTAATTGAAACTTTTAGAATATTTTTAACATAGTCATGAAATTTTCTATCAAAGTTATAGGTTTTTTGGTCATAAAGGTCATACAAGATGCACGCTAGTGCTGTTTTTTAACGAAGTCTGCGTCATATGGAGATTTTTAGATTTCGTTAAGATGCTCTGTTGTGAGTAAGGGTACATTGGTGAAGAATGTTTTGAAAGTTTGAGCTACATCATCGTCATATTTAATAAAATCATCACCTACCTTTAAGCAAATATATTTTTCCCTAGTTATAACTTTACCAAATTCATGGTATATTATATTCATTAAACCGTTTTCATTCTATTGTTTGAATTATGTTTTTTTCTAAGAAAGTGTAAAGTTTTTGCAATTATACAAACACCTTAAAAGTTTTTAAATAACTAATAATAATTTAATAACTCTCTTACATAGTCTTGAAAAAATGTATTAAAGTTATAGGTGTTTTGTTCATAAAGGTCATACAAGGAAACTATTTTTACGATTTACAAAAGTTTCTTAGTCATTACATTTTGATTTACCGTGGTTGTCACTGACTTTCTTTAATTTAAAAACTTTACAGAATTATGTTTGAATAATATTGAACAAGTCTGAATAAATTTTGTTCAGGTTCTGTTTACAAAAGTCCGGGACTGGCAACTGCATCCCTGAAAACTCTGTGTTTCTTTTGTGGTGATTGAAAAACTGCGTAATGCTGCTAGCTGGTATGATACGCCTTTTCTCTTTGTGGAGGCAAATTACGATAAAACATTGCTGAGCTGACGTCTCATATCTATAAACTACATTTATGTATAGTCTTCATAGCTCAAGTAGTTTTTTATGGCCATACAAAGTTGGGTGAACTTGATTTTCATACAAACTGTAACTCCCCCATTTCTTAGGGAATGAACTTCGCCAAATCACTTCTTAGTGCTATCCTACGTTTTATAAGGAACCCCTGTATAAGATGATATCTCAAAGTTGAGGACTAACGTTTTATGCCGTGCGTTGATGTATCAGTCAGTCTGTGAGTCAGTGAGTCAGGTCAGCCAGTACTTTGAATTTTACAAGTTATTCGATAAAATCCCTTCACATGTGGAAACATTCAGGCTCTACGAGAGATGGTTTTATTTTTGCATACCATGAATAGATGTGGTACCCTATCTACACTTTTCTGGTAAGGCAAGATGAAGTGGTCCGACGTCCTCAAAATAAATCCCCACTGGATAGACCTCGCCTGCATTTTCCTAGGTCCAAACTACAAACAGGAAGGACGTAGGAAATGCTGACGAGAAGATCTGGATTGACCTCTACGGACATCCACCCTACCATAAACAACATTTATAAAATTTGCAGCAACGACCTAAAGTCAACCTTGCCCGCCTCCCCCATACCACATATCACGTGATAGTTAACCACAGAGGCTGCAAAATATAATTCTTGGAGGACGTACCACCAGGTGCAATAATGGTTGTAGGTCGACATAAAACCCATGTGACAGGGGATGGGCTACCAGCGAATAAGGCCTTATGCCTCTTATAAATGTGCATAGGGCCCGCTCCTCAGACCCTGGTCAGAAGTGTGTCTTGCAAATGCATGAAATGCACTTGCAGACACCAATAATATTTTCCCAATAACCTTACCGATACATTTTACTTTTGATAAAAACTGCTTATCTTTGACTGGTTGTATGTCTGCAAACAATGAAATTCCCCTGGTTGGACTGATTATCTAGCAAATTAAGTTTTCTTTACAAAAGTAGAGTAAATATACCCTAATAACGATTCCGGTAGCTTTCTTGAAAAAAACTGAAGCATGTGCCAGAATTTCACAATTTTTCGAGCACCACGGGAGTAGCACAGAGTCAGTGATCATGGTTGTAAACTTAAGTATGAATTACTCTCAGGGGTACTAACAATATATTGTAGATATCGTTTGCGATGTTCGTTGTTGTTATAAACTATAAGTTTGACGACCCGAATGGCCGAGTCGGGTCACTGCCGGCTCGGCCATTCGGGTCGTCAAACCAAGCCGCCTACGAAGCCAAGGGTCCCGGGTTCGAGTCCCGATGGGGTAATTATTTGTTTGATGAGAAAGGATGTTTGTACCCTAGTCATAGTTGTTTTTCTATCTAAGTATAATATTTATCTATATAAGTATGTGTATCGTTGTCTACTATCCAAGTTACAAGGAATCCTAGTTTGGGGCTAGAACAATGTGATGTGTGTCCAAGGCATATTATTATAATTATGGTATTAATTTATTTTCTCTCTAACTGTTACAAGAGCGCAAATATGTGTACAATTTAGTTGTTATTTTTGTTTTAGGAAATGCAATTATAATTAAGTAAAGTAATTAAAGTAAATAAATAATAACCAATATTTTGGTTACCTATATCGAACATTCGGATGCCGCCACCAAATATGAAATAGATTTCGGTTTCCCGAATGTCGTCCTTGTTTGTATATTGTGCGCTTAATTGGGTTTTAGATGGGTTTTTTTTTCGGTTCAAAATTTATGTTATAGCCTAGCCCTGTCAAATGAATAAATGTAAGTGTGGGCAATAAAATTACATTCTTTATTATAATATCCATATGTATTTGTCTCAAATGTTTGAATATTTTTACCATTTTGTTACCGTTTCGTTTTACTATGATGGTTATGTGTTTATTTACGTTTTGTATAGAATTAAACATTTATCCAATGATTTGTAGACATTTTATATTGACATTTGGTGCCACAGAATGGCATATCGGACTCATATCAATTATAACAGAACACTTGACTATGATATCAAGTTTTCATCAACTTATGTTAAACATAAACTCCTATCGCCATTATAAATAAATACCTACTTCAAAGCTCAACCTTTAAATATTATTTTAAAAGTTGCAATAGGTACCTTTACATTTAGTATCTCAATACAATTTACAAAACAGCAAGTTAAGACATACCAAGGCGGACGTGACTCAGTACTCCCGGATTCGTAACCATTTTCTACCATTTCCTGACCTGACGACTAGTGTCAGCTCTATCATACAAATGCAGTTAGAAAGAGAGGAAGATGTTTTGTAATGCTGTGAAAAAAGATAGGATTCGCGTCGTGGGGTCACGCGAGGTCAGTAGGGTCGGCTTTGACCGAGTCTTTGTCGAAATTAAATTACTAAGTTGTCTTTTAGAGTCAGGGTCAAAATTTTGTCCTTGTTCTCTTCTAGAAGGTACCGATTTTCCATGACAGGCAACAAGTTATTAATGAACTCCTCAACTATGTTTAAGCACGGTGAAAGCCAGATATTATAAGGTCCTCGGGCAACACACGAAATAATTTTCGCATAAATAATTGTAATATGCCATCGACTGTCGATACTCCGTAAAATATTGATATTCTCTTCTACCTCCGTATACAAATCACTTATAAAATGAGAGTTGATAAACTTTGAACGTGTTAGTAAAGTTAATAGTTTATAAATATTATTTGACTATTTCTATGATAGTGATGATTGGAATAGATGTTTATTAAAATAATATATTTGATATTTAATCACAACGTCAAGTGGAGTCTTTGAGATGATTAAATTTTGTATTTATTAAAATTATAAGTAAAACACTTTGTGTGTGGCGCATTATGTGGTTTACAAATTTAAATTAATTAAAATGTCACACACAGACTGACAGTCAGGTTGGCCACTAGCCCGACAACCCTTCATCAACACGCACTGAGCCAGCGTGGTGGAGCATGGCTAAATCTTATTGGTAATCCGGTAAAGGCCCGTGCCCCTCGTTGGTGACATTAATGGGCTATATTTCCTGTTAACTTACCATACATAATTATAAAGGAAACTACTACTACTGTTTGTCCTTTTTTGTATGTACCCAGACAATTTCAATTTCGCTTTTTGTTTCCATTAAAAGATATTTTATCACCGACTTTTTAAGTTAAAATCACACCAATACATTATGGTGTCTCGACCTTAAACAAACAATTTGTAATCCTGAATTATGTGATGCTGAATGCATACATTTAAAAGATATTAATCTATTAAATTGGTGATGTCCAACTTCAGCATGAAAAGTTATCGATGTAGAGACACTTTTACTTATAAGTCCACGGCAATAAATATAATGACGACCAAAATAACTTTTTCCTACCCAAAATGGGTAAATGATCACCAAAAGTTGCAGAAAATATCAGGGCAAAATACTGCGGTAGCTTAGGTGAAGGGTAAAAGGGATGAGCAAAGCGAAGCCCCCTTTATCCTTTGTGTTAGGATGAACATGTAAGAACAACAAAAATACTTAAAACATAAACTTAAGTACACAAAACATAAAAAGAAGTTTGGTGATCATTTATCCAAACACAATTTGGTGGTCGTTTACTAATTCTGGCGGTCGTTTCGAATTTATTGGTAGTAAATTTCGAATTTTTTGGTGATCGTTTAAACATAAGCTGAGAATTTAGATACTTTTAATTTTTTGTGATTTTGGTAGTTTTAATTGTATTCATTTTATTATTTATTTATTATATGATATTTACTTATATGAATACCTACGACTTTAGTGATAGTTACTTCTCCTGCTCCGAAAGTGAAGATTCCGATAGCGTGGGAAGTGGATTGTCGTCCACGGACGACGTTTTGCCTATTGCCCTCAAACGTGTGTTTTCCAACCTCGGTAGGAACTTCAATGTCGTCCACATAAATGCTCAGAGCATTCATTCCAGTCATGCCGACCTTATCGACTCCTTCAGCGATCAGAGCATTCATGGTATTCTGATCTCCGAATCATTTCTTAAACCCTCTCTTCCATCTACCTTGTATGCTCTGCCGGGGTACAGGCTCTATCGGAATGATAGGACAGGTAAGGCTGGTGGCGGTGTTGCTATTTACCTTCGTTCCGACATTTCTTGCAAAGTCATCAGCCACTCACCTAGTCTGTACTCTGGATCGGCTGAACACCTCTTTCTCGAGTTATGCCTGCATCACAATAAGGTCCTTCTGGGTGTCTTCTATAGCCACTCTCTACTCATCGACTACTTTGATTCTTTTGAAAGCATTCTTAATTATCTATCTCCTCTTTACAGTGACACAGTTATCCTAGGTGATTTCAATACCTGTTTACTTAAAAATGATGTTCGCTCAGCCAAACTCCAGTCTATCTTTTAAGAAGTGAAGATGTGTAATTGGCTTAAAGATATTTATATAAGTTACATTACATTCATTTATTGTGCTGTATATCTTCCGAATAAAATAAAATAAAATAAAAAATAATCATCAGCTCCCTAAATTTAAATATTCTTCCCTTGAGTGCAACTCACTTCCAGCCCCACTGCACCCCCTCTCTTCTAGATCTTATGATTGTTTCTAACATATCCAACGTTGCTACGCATGGCCAACTTAACGCCCCCTTCTCCTTTCACGATTTGATTTATCTCTCGTTCAAGTTAAGGCCTCCCAAGCGCGCAGCAAAATTCCTGGATATTCGCAGTTTCAAGGGTATGGATCTCAGCTCCCTTAAGTCTGACGCTATAGACTGGTCTCCTGTCGTCTGTAATGAGACCGTTGATGACAAAGTCCAGCATTTCAACTCGATTGTCTTAAGTTTGTTCGACAAACATGCTCCTGTCAAAAAGGTTAGGGTCAAACATCTCCCTGCGCCTTGGCTTACCGACACCATCAAGGGTCTGATGGCCCAGACAAACCGTGCCAAATGTAGATATAAGAAGGATCCGACGGACGATAATCTCCTTATATACAAACGTCTCCGTAATCGGTGCACCCGTCTTTGTCGAGATGCCAAACGCCGCCACATCTACGAGAGTATCGAGAGCTACTCTCCTGCACAGGTTTGGAAGTTCCTGAAGACCCTTGGTGTTGGTAAGTCCCAGGACGCAGTTGCCGGTAGTGTCAACCTCAATGGTCTCAACAAATTCTTTGCTGTCTCCCCTGTCGTGATGGACCCCTGTGTCAAGGATGCTACCCTTCGAACCTACCAGAACGACATCCAGTTGCTTACCTTTCAACCTCATGTCTGTCGGAGTTGGCGCAGTAAAGAAAGCTATTCTAGAAATCTCGTCCAAGTGATGACAATATCTGTTCTCAGATGCTATTCAGTGTACTCGATAATGTTTTACCACCCATAACGCATATAATTAACGCGTCGCTGAGCGAGTACTGCTTCCCAAGCCAGTGGAAAAGAGCATTAGTGATACCCCTGCCTAAAACTTCTAACTCGTCCTCCTTCAAAGAGTTCCGTCCCATTTCCATCCTACCAATCCTTTCCAAAGTCCTTGAATCAATTGTCCACTCCCAGCTGTCCTCGTACCTTTCCTCCATGGATTTACTGAACTCTTTTCAATCTGGTTTTAGGCCAGGGCATAGCACCACCACCGTACTGCTCAAGGTAACTGACAATATCCAACTGGCAATGGATAAGAAGCAGCTCACAGTCCTGAATCTCCTTGACTTTAGCAGCGCCTTCAACTGCGTCGACTTCGATATACTTGTTTAAATCATAAAAACACTCAATGTCTCTTCATACTCGGCTCGCTGGTTTGACTCCTACCTGAGAGACCGCCAGCAGCGCATCAAGTCTGAAGAAGTCACTACGGAATGGTGCAAGCTCTCTACTGGTGTTCCGCTGGGTGGCATCCTTTCTCCTCTTCTTTTCTCAGTTTTCATCCATTCCATCTCGGATGTATTGTCTTCCTCGTATCATCTCTATGCAGATGACCTTCAAATTTATCGGCATTTTCCCCTGTGTGATCTGACTTCGACTGTAGAGGCTTTGAATGCTGACAACATCAGGAAATGGGCTCTTTCGTATGGGCTATTAGTCAACCCGGATAAGTCTCAGGCGATGATACTGGGTACACGGCACTTACTTAATTTATTGCAGCATAGGTCAGTTGCTCCCGTGATTTATGACGGTACCATTGTCAAGTACAGCGAGAAAACCAAAAATCTTGGGGTTGTTTTTGATACTCTTTTATCCTGGTCGTCCCACGTTTGTGAGGTCAGCAGACGAGTCTTTGCATCCTTTCATTCCCTTCGGCGTTTGCAGTACTTCTTGCCTAGGCAGACTAAAATCATGCTAGTTCAGACCCTTCTTCTGCCTTTAATTGACTACGCCGATGTTTGCTGGGCCAGCGCGAACGAAGATCTACTGAACAAACTCGAGCGACTTCAAAATCTCGGGATTCGGTTTATCTTCGGTCTCCGCAAGTACGATCACTTATCCCAATATCGCAGGGAATTAGGCTGGCTCCCGATCCGACTTCGTCGTGATATGCACATTCTCTCCTTCCTCTTCAATATTTTGAGAAATCCGCGCTATCCCGCATATCTTCGTGAACATTTTGAGTTTCTTTTCTCTGGGGATAGACTTCGGAGATCTCACACGGTGTCACTTTTGTCAATTCCTCAGCACAACTCTGTTGCTTACGAGCACTCGTTTAGGTTAAGGGCAATACGTTTGTGGAATGCACTTCCTTGCGCTATTAGGGATTGCACATCCTTGTTCTCTTTTAATAAAAAGTTGAAACAGCATCTCCTCTCTTCCGCATAGTGGGTATCTTATAGTATGTATGTGTATCTATGTATTTATTGTATTCTATTAATTTATTTTATAGTATGTGTAGGATGTATTGTGATTTATCTGATAGTATATTGACTTTATATCTTTCTTTTAAATCTTAATTGTACACTAGGACTACCTCTCTATAAATATTTTTTCCTTTCCTCACAGGTTAGCTGTAAGAAATTTATTTTTAGAAATAAGCTCACCTTTGCATATTGTTCGTTGTATTTTTTCCATTGTGTTTTCTGTGCAATAAAGAATTATTATTATTATTATTATAAGTCCAAGTCTACTGGGTGTAACAGAAATGTGTAGCCATATTTTAAGAGGTTACCGGACGGCATACTCTTTCATAATTCTTTATTGCACACACACATATTAAATTTAAAAGGTTACATTAGGAGAAATCATATGTACAAAGGCGAGCTTATCTCTAAAAAGAGATTTCTTCCAGCAAACCAAGGCATGAAAGCGAAATGTATCATGAAAGGGTAGGCAGTGTACAATATCTAATATCTAATCTATACTAAAATACATATATAATATAAAATACGGAAAATAAAATACTTACATACCAGACTACTAAATACAATACATATATATAGTTTATATATTATAATGATATACATACTATATATAACTCTCACGAAAGAGAAAGGAAGTGCTCTTTTACCCGGTTTTTGAAAGAGACAAGAGAGGGACAGTCTCTTATAGTGCTAGGTAGTGCGTTCCACAGTCGAACCGCCTGCAGCCTGAATGAATGCTCATATGCCGAGGTGCTATGCCTTGGAGTGGCTAAGAGTGAGACCGTGTGGGATCTCCGGTGCCGATCTCCTGAAAAGAGATACTCAAAGCGGTCTCGAAGGTAGCTGGGATAGCGCGGATTTTTCAATATATTGAAAAGATAAGAGAGAATATGAGTGTCTCGGCGACGACGAATTGGAAGCCAACCCAACTCTTTGCGATATTGAGAAACATGGTCGAATTTGCGCAACCCGAAGATAAACCGAATCCCAAGATTCTGAAGTCGTTCGAGTTTGTTCAGTAAATCTTCGTTCGCGCTCGCCCAACAGACATCGGCGTAGTCGATTAGTGGCAGGAGAAGGGACTGAGCAAGGGTGATTTTGGTCTGCCGTGGCAAGAAGTACTGCAAACGCCTGAGGGAGTGAAAAGACGCAAAGACCCGTCTGCTGACCTCGCTGACATGTGGAGACCAAGACAGCAGGTTGTCAAAAATAACCCCAAGGTTTTTCGCCTGATCTGTATACTCTATTGTGATGCCATTGTATGACACGGGAACAATAAGTTTTTGTATCAAGGAAAGCGTGTGCCTGGTTCCTAAAAGCATGGCTTGTGATTTGGTCGGGTTTACCAACAGCCCGTATGATAAGGCCCAGTCTTTCACATTCTCGAGGTCAGCATTCAGTGCCTCCACGGTTGAAGCTACATCGCAGGGGCAAAAGTGGCGATAAATTTGGAGATCATCTGCGTAAAGATGATACGAAGAAGAGATAACGTCGGAGATAGAGTTGATGAAGACTGAAAATAGAAGAGGAGAGAGAATACCACCTTGAGGCACTCCTGAGGAAAGATCACACCATTGAGTTTCGGTCTCTTCAGATTTAATGCGTTGCTGACGACCTCTCAGGTATGAGTGGAACCAGTTAGCAGCATGGACGGAGACATTCAGAGAGCTCAATATAGCGACCAGGATGTCAAAATCGACACAGTTAAAGGCATTGCTAAAGTCAAGCAGGGCTAGGACCGTGACCAACTTCTGATCCATGGCTAGCTGTATGTCATCGCTGACTTTTAAGAGTGCTGTGGTAGTACTATGGCCTGGTCTGAACCCAGATTGGAAAGGATTGAGAAGTTTGTTTGATGAAAGGTAGGAGGAGAGTTGGGAGTGGACTATGGATTCAAGGACTTTGGAGAGAATGGGTAGGATAGATATGGGCCTATAATCTTTGAAGGAGGAGGGATTGGATTTTTTTGGCAGTGGGATAACGAGTGCTTTCTTCCACAGACTAGGAAAGGAGCTCACCGATAGAGAGAAGTTGATGATGTGGGTAATTGGAGGAAGCAACTCCTCAAGGACGCTGTGGATCATCTGATAGCTGACGTTGTCGCCACCAGCAGCTTTAGATGTGATAGCTAGTACTGCCTTTCTAACTGCACCGATTCCGACAAGCTTAAAGTTAAACGGTGAGTTGCGGACTGCAGCCCTCGATCGTAGACAATGAAGGGTTGCCTCCTTAGTGGTAGGGTCCATCACGACGGGAGGAGAAGAAAAAAACTGGTTGAGACCGTTGAGATCGACATTACCTGAAGTAGATTCCTGGGACTTGCCAACACCAATGGTTTTAAGGAACTTTCATACCTGAGCTGGAGTGTACATCTCTATACGCTCATGGATGTGGCGTCGCTTGGCATCGCGGCACATGCGGTTGCACAGGTTACGGAGGCGTTTAAAAGCTAGGAGATTGTCGTTGGTCGGGTCCCTCTTATATCGCCCTTTTGCACGGTTTCTTTTTGCCATTAAACGCTTGATGGCGTCGGTAAGCCACGGGGCAGGAAGATGTTTGACCCTGACTTTTTTCATTGGTGCGTGCTTGTCGAAAAGCCCAAGGACAATTGAGTTGAACTTCAGGATTTTGTCATCAACGGTCTCACAAGTCATGACAGGGTTCCAATCAACAGATGAGGCATCGGATTTAAGGGAGTCGAGGTCCTCACCTTTGAAGCTCCGAATATCCAGAAATTTGGCTTTGCGCTTAGTGGGCCTAACTTTGTATGAAAGATAAACGAGGTCGTGGTAAGAGAAGGGAGCGGTAAGCTGACCATGAGAAACCACCTTGGCTGTGTTGGAGACGATCATGAGATCGAGTAGGGAGGGAGTACAATGTGGTTGAAAGTGAGTAGCGCCGACGGGAAGAATATGTAAGTTAACGGAATTTACAATCGATTCAAGTTTGGTAGAGCGGGCGTTATTTTTAAGAAGACAAGTGTTAAAATCCCCGAGGATGAGAGTGTCACTATAGAGAGGGGTCAAGTCACATAGTAGCTTTTCAAAAGATTCAAAGTAATCGATGCGGAGTGAGGGGCTATAATATACACCCAGAAGAATATTGTTGTGACGCAAGCTGACCTCAAGGAAGAGATGCTCAGCCGAACCAGAGTACAGGCTTGGCGAGTGGCTGATGACTTTACAAGGAATGTCAGAACGTAAGTAGATAGCAACGCCGCCATCAGCTTTACCCGTCCTATCGTTGCGATAGAGCCTGAACCCTGGCAGAGAATACAAGGAGGAAGGAAGAGATGGTTTGAGAAAGGATTCTGAGACAAGAACTCCATGTATACTCTGATCGCTGAAAGCTTCAAGGAGGTCAGCATAGCTAGCAGGAATACTTTGGGCGTTAATATGTACGACATTGAAATTTAACTCCGATTGCGTGAACACGCATTTCAGGCTGCTGGACAGTGACGCATACTCCAAAGTCCTTGAGACCATTGTCCATAACCAGCTCTCCTATCACCTTTCCTCAAACAATATTCTGAACACGTTCCAGTCAGAATTCAGAACGGGTCATAGCACTGTCACGGCCTTACTGAAAGTCACACAAACAGCTTTCCGCCTTGGCTTTACTTGACTAGGCAGGCTTCGGAGGACCCCACAACATAACACCGCGTCCTACGAGCACGGGTTTAGATTCCGGGCCATTCGATAGTGGAATACACTCCCCTGCACCATCAGGGACAGTCCTACTCTCAATATATTTAAAAGTCGCGTGAAGAAGCATTTCCTATTTCTTTAGAAATAGAAGTACTTCCTACATACTTTTATTTATTAGTCTATATACATATATTTAAACCATAATGATAATTTTCCTGATACGTACACATATATACGAGTGTGTGATGTATAAATACATAAAATATACATCTTAGGATGTATATTTTATGTATTTAGTGTAGACACTCGTATGTATGTACGTACCAGGAAAATTATCATTAGGGTTTATTGTGCACATCGGTCTACCCGTGCTGAGCGATCAACCTTTCTCATCCTTACCTGGTTTGCTGGAAGAGATCTCTTGCTAGATATAAGCTCGCCTTTGTACACTATTTCATGTATATCTGTTATTAATTATTTTATTATATATTTATGTTAATTATTTTTATTTATCTTTATTTTTCACTTTTCATACAAATTGACTGTCTATGATAAATTGAAATTGTAAAATTTACCAAACACAATTGCAGCAATATATAATTCTAAAATATTCAATAATGGCTACTTAAACTTTAATTCACACCACTACGTCTCGTATCTTTGTGAGTAAGGATTGTATAAGAAAAAACGCCGTTTGAATCTAAGTCAGACTACATTTCATCGATGTTTTCACCTGCGATTGTCTCAGCACTTTTATTAAGTCATCGACTTATACAAATAAAAACATGGACATGTCGCAGCGCCCCTGAGATCTTCGTACTGTGACTATTTGTCACCTCCACTTGACTCCTGTACCGGCGAATGCAAACATTCTGATTCGCTTCTTCAACTGCTGCATGAGCGGGTTTCGTCTCGTCCTCTTCTCCCACACTCTGCTTTCGACGTTATTACATTTGGTTTAGCATTGTCTTCAGAACATCGTCACGTGGTGGTTACGACTTTTCGTCAGAGGTTTTTATCCTCGCTCGAGTACAGGGTCAACGTTGTTATAAACATAGTGAGAATAATATTTTATGGGTAAATTCAATCATTTTAATTACCATAGGCGAGGCAACGCCATCCTACTGGGCACATTTCCCAGCGACGGCGGACTGGCCCAATTTTTTACCCCCATTAATATTTAAATATATATATATTTTTTACCCTAATAGTACAGCTTGAAATCATCTGACGATTGGATTAGCCATCAGACCGACACCCACCCAGCCAGCGTGGTGGAATATGGCTCAATCGCACTCCGAGTATCCGGGTAAAGACCCGTGCCCCTCGGTGAAGACATTGATCGACGATCGGGCTACATGATTATTATTATATTTTTAGTTTTTCTTTCCTTTTTGTATTTTTAAGCTAAATTTAAACGTTATTGTATTGTTTATTACGATGTAAATATTGAATATATTTCCGTGAAAAATAGTTGATTCAATTGTTTTATACTACCTACTCATGTGACATTCGATACAAAGTGCAATGAATAAGCATTTAAATGCAGCCTTTTACACAAGCTAGATGATAGGATAAGTTGTTACATCATTATTGTTCATATTGAGTTCAGTTGAGTTTTTAAATCTTAAATATCCGTTTTGGACCGATTTTAAAGTTCTTTTACATACATACGTTTACATTTACATACAGGCACATACATTGCTTCTGGCCCCACACTTGGATACCCTGTGTCGTGGGAACCAGAAACAGCGACGTCACACACACATAAACATCCAAGACCTGTTTTTATTTAATTATTTATACCTCCAGCCGGGGATCGAACCCGGGACCTCTCGCATGGGGCAGGCGGCGCCACAGAGGTCGTCGTTTGCCAACACATTTTATTTTGCCACAAAATTAATCGATACAAACAATCATACTCATCTTAAAATCACTCACGCCCCACGATATAACAACAATTGAGTGTCAGTTAAGACGAATCCAAGATACCGAATTCATAAATTACGATCACCAAACTTGAATTAAGTTGAGTACCTCAAGCAGCGAGTTCATTATTCTTCATAAACCTCATGTACTGCTCGTCTAATGATCCCAAAACTAAGACTACCGAACTTAATAAATATAAATCATGCGCTAGCGCATTAATAAACTATATCAATCATGATATCTCTACTAATATTTAACTGTGATATTGGTCTTGATCTCTCTACTTTATGCTTTGGCTTTAGGGAACAGTGGCCAATTTATTTGCTTTACTAAGTTGCGATTACAAACGAATAATGGTAAGTTGTTGTAATACTCACGTGTCATTACTTTTATATGGTAACTTTGTGGGTATACGGAATCGGCCACACGTGCTAAGTAGAAGGCTCGTAATATACCTACTTATAACTAAGTTGAAACTGACTGATTAGCATTTGATTACCTATAAATTAATTAGAACATCAATATTGTTTTCATGTTTGCAGGTCGGTAAGATCAAATGCGGAAGTCAATCAGCCGCACGCAACGATAAACCCACTGAACCCAACCAGGAATTTGTGCAAGCAGATCACAATCGAATAAAAAATTAAAGGGAATAAAGTTTGACGTGTACCTACTGTGCAATAAAGGAGAAAATCGATTAGTCATTATTTGATTTAGTTCATCGGACTTTTTAGTCTCCTGGCGTGCAGCCATGGGGGGCTACCACGAGCGGCTGCTAAGGCACTGCCGTCCCCTGCCCAGCCATCGTCATCAGTCCGCTTCGACACTTTATATATGGCGGCAGGAGACGGGTAATGGTGGAGGAGCCATACTGCACAGCAAGCGCAGCCGATGAAGGATCGCCGAGGAATTTTATTCTTAGTAGAGTAGCATGACTTTGGGTTTCTAGTCGGTATTGTCTTGGTTGTTTTATTTTGTTTAAGCTTTTAGTTATGGAAATTGGTTTATTGAAGGGTAGTAATTATATAGGAAAAGTACATTATGTTTTAGTAAAATAGCTCTTTAATACGAGTATGAGAATATGCTACACAGTGGCATAGTTTAGCAATGTTTTGCTCATATTATTGTTTTGATGATAGTCGAGATTTCACATCTGAAGTAAGGCTTCTAATCAACTTAACAGCACACATTATTTTACTTATACAGAAGTAATGAACTTCGAGGGGGGTTAATTATGAATAAGCAACCAGCTCTCAAATAAGCACAAAAAGACCGATAATATGAACTCAATGCAACATAATTTAACGACTTTACATGCTCATTTATGATTAGTCGGCGCGAAAGGGCAAATCCTGTATTAAGATAGGTAATGAGGTTAAATTCAAAAGACAATTCTGAAAGGGCTTACGTTGAATCGAAGTCCAAAGTATTCCACAACGTAGCCATAAGTCATACGGTTCTCTTTGATGCTGACTCAGTTGAAATCGCTGACAAAAATACGGTAGAAAATGATATAAAGAAAGCAGCAAAGGCTGAAGATAGAAATGGAAGAATGTACCTTCAGAGCTAAATGTATAAAGCGTATAATGTAAAAGCAGATTTTAATGAACGGAGTTAACGATGGATTGTGTGGTAACTCGGCACCCTGCTGCCGAGGCCCCCGACCGCGCCTATCACGGACAAGACATCGATTAGTGATCGACTGAATTCAATTTCTTACCGAGACAAGAACTCGATACTGTCGATGCATCGAAGCAGACTGATCGAGATCTGTATTGTTCGCTTTTCGAAAGATTTGCATTTTGAAAACATCACGTCAGTGACAATGCTGAGTCACCTGACAAATCGAATGGTCTAGATCGTGTTGTTGATATCGAAATGCGTTGACCGTAAGCCCCTTGTTGTTATTGTGGTAACATGATTACTGTCAACCTGGAAGCATGCATGGATTTCGATTTGTAGATGAAATGCTGTGTGCACTGTCATCTGAGGTCCATTCTTCCAATAAAAGGTTGGCCTTTAAACAGTTGTACAAGACACGCATGTTCAATGATGTGTGTTTGACCATAAGTTTGTTATTTGTGTTTTAGACTAATAAAAATATGAATCAATGATAAAATAATGTGATGATCATAAAAACTAAAGTTTCCGTGTTCGTGTAGAGCCAAATTTATGGTGTGTTCGGTGTATTGCATGCGTGAATCTATTTCTGTCTAGTAGCTCAGCACGAATGCTGGGGCATCACGTAAACCTATCACGATTCTAAAGAATATTTCATTTTTATTGGCTCATGTCATGACATCACCATATGTGGTGGAAGCCATGACTGCCTCATTGAGAAAAAATTTGACTTTTGACTACGAGCTTGTCTTTTATGATTTAAGTAAAATAAACAATTTCCTTAAGAAATAATATCAATAAATTATTCTATAATGATTGCAAACTACCAACGAAGGGGTTATGCTCGTTCATTAAAATAACTGCAAAATTGTTTCTACATCATTTGCATCCCCATAACTAAGAGCTCCTTGACACTCAGTCTAACCAGTTTTTAAATTTCACAGTACTCTTCGAGTATTTATAAACTAAAGGCTCCATTGCAATGGGCTTGTTGATATGTGGTCACATTATTTTTGCATTCTCCACACAGTAGGATACCCACTGTTAATCTAATAAAAGAATTTGAATAATGCCATTAATAATATCGAGGGCTAAGAGGGCCTTTTATTTCTTTCATTTATTTGAAGGTTCTTAATAATGTGTTCTACTATTAATGTATCATCATTTTTCTGTTCATTTGAGTGCCATTGTGTTTCAACCTCCTGTTTACTTATTATTTCATTATGTTTATTTATTTCCCATGAATCTTCCAAGGACATACCACAAAAGTCTATGAATCTCTTAATAAAACTACGCCTCAAAACCTGTTAATCCTTAGCAAAGCCTCAAATCTATAGTTGGATCTTAGCATGGTATGCACTGACACGTTGCGGCTTCATCGACATGTTTTGACCAATCCAAGCGTGCTAATCGAATTAATTGTGGCAACGATCTTTATATGAAGCCGCACGCGCAGCTTGACTATATGAGCGACGTAGGTTCTTCCTCTTGCGTGCTCTCATGGATCTTGTGAATTAGATATATTTCAAGGTTTTTAGTTCGCTTCTTCAAGCAACTTTATTTTATATTGTTCGGCTGCTCAGGATGGGATATTAGCTTAGCAATTAATAGATTTTCAGTTAGCTTCTTATGTAAGACATTGGCTCGCAATGTAATTATATTTTTGTTATCATGTAAATTCTTAAAAGAGCTTCCTTTATTCACATTTCTTATATCTTTATACTCATTTTGTTAATTACGAAATTCAGCTCCACTTGCCTCTGCCTCTTTTTATGCATGACATAAGCTATTGAAGATTTTTGTAGTGATACTCTTCAAAAGTGACTTCTATCCGCGTTACAAAACGGTGGGTGTCAAAGGAGTAAACCATCATCCAAACTAACTTGTTATTAAATAATTTAAACTGAGTTCGTTAAATTAATAATACACATCGTGGTTATTTGCATAATTGCTGTGATTTTGATGGATTCCAATAATTGTTACGAGCTCTATTAATTATATTAATTACTGGTCTAGGACCTACCTTCATCACACATTTTTTAATGTTATTACTTATTTTTATTAACTCCTATTTATAAATCTGGCAATAATGATACAAGATGATTCTACACCAATCAGCTATTGTATAAAATCTTAAAACTAAATTGATATCTCACAGAGAACTAAACCTTAACTCAAATTAATTCAATTTAATAACACATATAACTATATCTCTAATATATGTCTCTTGCTTACCGGAAAGGCTTCGAACTTTTTGATTACTTACTTTTTGATTATCCCTCCAACACACAAGTATTCTTTTTAATCGTTCTTTTCGTCAGCAGACGGAGTAGTCTGCTTCATCATCATTCATCACCAACTTACCATAATCGAATCGGTTCATGTCATTTTAATTAATCGGTACACGTGACTAGTACACCTTAAAATATGGCGCCAATCGCCACGAACCAATCGAACGTCCACAGTAACAAATAGCTGCGCGGACGCAGACTCGCTCTGTTTACACGCGGAACCAAGGCCGGATTATGCTGTGCAACAAAAACTTAACAAATAAGACATTGTGTTAAGTAATTAGATTAGCACAGCACGTTATTTATCCGATGCAACTTAAAGAGATGGGATGGAGAGAATCGGGGAACTGTATAGAGCTCTTACTTTTGCCCGAGTAATACTTCCCGAAACGTTCTTCGATTTTTCGAATCAATTTCGATTTACTTTATTGTCCCGTACTTGGGACAAGATACAATACAGACACTACTCACTTACCTATATATACCATGGGTTCAGTCAACAGAGAGGACTTGGGTGGAGGACTTGGACCTTAGAAACTCGCTACTAGTGCTTCTGTGAGAATAGACCTCGCGAGCCCTTCGACATACACACATACTTCAACGAATAGTCACGACTGTCGGGCAAAAGGCTTTGTTATAAAGCAATACAGGTTTATTTTGCGCAACTATTTAATGAAGAAAGTCCATTTTTTTAAATTGAATTTCATGCGCTTAAATTTTCAAAGAGATATGCAGACTTTTGAACAAAATAGGAGTATACGTTTTGGCGATTACTCGCGTTTCCTTGGTCCTAGGAGGTCAAACCTGGTGTCTTCGGGTTCGTCCCGTTAAGGCGGAGAGAACTGCATAGTCTAATTAGGTATACATTTTCCGTGATAAAATCAAAAACTGAAATCCGCTATAACGAATACGTTTGCAACAGCAGCAAACATACCCCCTCCCCCCCACCACTCTTTCGCCCAATCCCCCATCACATCCCAAAAAAAAAAAAAACGAAATCCGGCCAATCTCGAAACTGGACGCTTCGCTCGCTCGGTCAAAGGAGTCAGTCAGCACCGAATTTCCGTCTCGATCTTTATAATAACTAACTGCTCTATACAAATACCAAATTAATAGCTTTTAGTGGAAGATACTAAATTGCAGTTCAATCTCTATGCGAAACAATGTAACATAAATCTAGGATTAGTCTCACCTGTAGGCTGTTCTTTAATGCAGCAATTATACCTCGCTTCTGCAGCCACCAAGTTTAAATTTATTTCAGTACCTAGTATATTAAATTTCGATGAAGCTAGCATCTGTCTATCTTTAACTACCGCTTAATGTTGCCTCAGTGCCATTGCCAAAAATATGTAACCACATTTATATTTATATTTATAAATATGTATATACATTTGCTAATGAAATCTGAGTTTTTTATTTTTAGGGTTCCGTACCCGAAGGGTGCCAAACGGGACCCTATGGGACCCTACTAAGCGTCCGCTGTCTGTCTGTCCGTCCGTCCGTCCGTCACCGGGCTCTATCGGATCAACCGAAATAGGTAGAGAGCTGAAATTTTCACAGAACGTGCATTCCTATTGCCGTAAAATTAAAGAGGATCCCCAAACAAGCGAGTGTTTTTTTTTAAATCCCTGCTCTTGCCCCCTTTTAATACCTCATAACATCATGATTCAATATCAACATAAATTTCGCTGCTCTTAATAACTTGGAGATGACTCAGTCAGTTTCGTATCGGTTTCGCAATCTTGAAGTTCCGGGTTCGATTCCCAGAGAACACCTATATTTTTTCTTTTTGTTTTGGTTTTATTTTTTAGGATTTAGTGTTTTTTTTTGTACGATGGTACGGAACCCTTCGTGTGAGAGTCTGATCCGTACTTAACCGATTTTTAATTATTTTTGTTTAGTTAACTTGTATGGCAAATCAGGAATTATTCAGCACGCATTCCGAGCGTGGCGCGGGTTTTGTCGCGGGATGATGAGGCAAAGAGCTACATAGCGCTAAGTCTCTCCCTCAGTTTCCCGCGACTAAACCCGCGCCACGCTCGCCGTGCTACGATTAGATCATAGATGTTTGCGTGTGCGGCCAGAGATCTAACCGTAAAGAAATATTGTGGATTTATGAATCACCTAACTAAACCGAACCAAACGATTTCACAAAATAAAAATCGATGACCAACCACTAAGACAATTACTGGACAATAAATCAACAATGCTAATGGCATAAATTCATACGTCGATAACTCGAGACTGACGATCGTTAAGAGATGGTACAACATAAGGTAATAAAAATTAAGCAATAAAACAATCTCAGGTTCTGGTTAAACAGTCTACCTCTACAGGGTGTAACATATAGGTGTTGAATATTCTAAATGACGTCATTCTAAAAAAAAAAACACTTTAAAACGCATTTCTTGAAAGATTTCATCTTACAATTTGTCAGTATTAGCAGAACCATCTCTAACATCAGATTCCGCATATGTTATGACTAAAGTCTCGCCGCTGAGAGAATGCGATCCTAACAGCTTAATTCCCATACATTTTTGAGGTCAGCAATGAAAAATATTGCTAATTATGTACACATTAAGGAAATGCCATAATCGCATTCTAAAAACGGACGAAGTGTAAACTGACTTAAGTCACCTAATTCACCAAGGCTAGTATTTAATCGCACATCAAAAATACTGATTTTCACAGCAAAAAATAATCAACAAAAACACTTTTTAAGTTTTAAATATTTTATGTAAGTACACATAAAATATAAAAACATAAAAAGCGTTTTAAGTATTTTTTGTTCTTACATGTTCAACCTAACACGAAGGATAAAGGGGGCTTCGCTTCGCTCACCCCCTTAACCCTTCACCTAAGCTACCGCAGCATTTTGCCCTGATATTTGCTGTACAAATAGTATTTTTGATGTGCAGTTTAATATTTTTTCCATTAACCAATAAGTACAGTTGAATTCAATTACACCTATAAATGTAATTGTAATCCGATGCCTCAAGGAGTCATTTAATAGCGGTCAGCTAATTCGTGTGTGGTAAAAAACTAATAACGTAATCCCATTTTTATTTGCCCAAATACGGTTGTCATTTTTTTTAATCGTTTTCCTACCAAAGTTTAATTGCGGGCAATGAAGTAATCAAATGTGACAGTCATAAAACACGCGGACCTCAATAAAACATAATAGCCTTGTCGAGTTGAGAGGTGACAGAACTGTGACGATGAATGTACAACCGGCGACATATCAAGGCTTCTTTCGGTAGGAAGGTTTTCTCTCTTCCTTTTGTTGTTTCGAAGAAGAAGATTTAGTAAATTTTAAGGCCTAAGATCACACAAAACCACTGAAGAGAGCTTTGGCAAAAAAAATATAAAAAATCCAATACATTTCTCAAATGTAAATTCTGAAATAATTTAATATTTCTCAAATACAGGTCTCAAAAAAATCTCAAAAAACAAAGAGATAATCTATTTTAAATACTATGTCGTTACGCGATTAGATTAATTTGGCTCGATCGTAAAAAATCCTGAACATAGTCTATATTTTAAAGGAGATTCAATAATTGTAATATAAAATTACTGATTTTTCTCATAATTTTTATACCTAAATTTTCCTCTTTTAGAGCTCCATATTAATCGTTAAATTTTATCAATAAGCGTATTTCCGTTTTTCAGTAAATTCGAAAAAAACACCTTATTTTTAACCTCTCCGGGCGGCCCGATGCTATTCCGCGCCGCCCGCTACTCCGCCAGAAGACGATGGGCGAATGCGGCGCCTCTCACCTCAACAGCTAGAACTGGGCCTTAATAGCTATCACTGCAAACATTCCCTTACTTCGCGCGAACACGAATATTTAGTTATGTTGCTCAGTTAGTTCTCTATACTACGGCTCAAAGTTGTTTAACATTTGAATTCTTATTCCCCAAAAGAAAGCTGAAAGTGAATCATAAATTCCGCGGCGTCCAGCCTTAAGGAAAATAATCTGACAACAAGAATAGTTTTATGTGTGTACTATACTGTCACGGACAATATAATTCCATTACATTTTCTTATATTTTTTCAAAGACATGCAAAATTAATCTAGACCCTATAAATACATATACCTTCGTTTGTGATTTCATTTTGAGGCCCTGTAAATAAAGCGGGTTGCCGTGATGATACGTTGTGGACTAGGGTTACTCTAGGAGGCTGCTGAAGTATTGTATTTTCTAAACCTCTTTCCATATACGACTTTCCTATCTTAGAAGACAATAAAAAAATCGGTCAATTGCATGTCGGACGCACAAGCGAAGGGTTTCATACCATCTTACAAGAGAAACGCAAACAATCACGTATATATGGACTTATCCTTATCCTTATCCTTATCCTTATTTTTTTAAATTGCATGTAGGTCGTTATTTGTTGCTGTAGCGGCAACAGAAAACATCTACCTATTATGTTTCATGAGATGCAGCCCATCCCGCATCAAAATCCTAATCCCGCAAGCCTGCGGGATCGAGGTCAACAATACCGCGGATCCGCGAGATTTGGGGGTTGCTAAAAATAATGTATATTTTTGGTCTAAATATTTATATACTTATATTTATGAAGTATAATATGAAATAAAAGCCAAAAAAAAAAAAAAATCATAAATAAAACAGATTTTAATGAAGTGTTTTTTTTTTAAGTATTTCCTAAGAAATGAAGAATCTTGTCTTTCGCCGGTAAAGACTGTTTCCATACTACCTACTCATTCTGTTCTTATAAACATTATAAAACAGACGGATACTCCGTTTTACCGATAACACAAGCAATTTGCCGCTCTAGATTTTAGGACAACTTTTTTCTATAAGGAATTGTCTCTTTCTACATAACACAACACTTTAGTTGACTGCGTCAGTGTTTCCAACTCCGAAAATTCTAAGTCGCTAGACTTCCATACGAAAAGTCGCCAGAAAGTCGCTAAACGATTCAACGACGGGCAGATCCAGAATCTGGAAGCCAATTTTCAATAATATGCTATCGTTGCAGGTGCAGGAATTTAAAAAACAATTCTATCTACCATGCAATTAAACATCTACTAATTTGCAGTTTAATGTTTGAATAAATATCCCATACCGTTTATTCATTGCAAGCTGGTAGTACATCAGACCCCACCAATTTTAGACCCATATCGATACTACCAACGTTTAGCAAAATATTTGAAAAACTCATACTTAATCAATTGCAAAGTCATTTTTATCTCAATAATTTAATTCATATTGCTCAGTTTGGTTTCACAAAGGGTCGTTCAACAGCCGATGCTGGTGTTGAACTAATCGACAATATTTTTGATGCCTGGGAAGACGCAATGGATGCAATAGGTGTCTTCTGCGATCTATCCAAGGCTTTTGATTGCGTCCATCATGACACTCTTGTCAGGAAGTTACGCCATTATGGTGTAAAAGATCAGGCACTTCTCCTTCTGGAGTCATATCTAACAGATAGGGTTCAGATGGTCGATGTTAATGGGAAAAGATCACCTGGGTCTTCAATAAGTATGGGCGTACCGCAAGGTTCAATTCTTGGTCCTTTCTTGTTTTTAGTATATATTAATGATTTACCTTACCTTGTTAAAGCAAAACATGGGTTAGTATTGTTTGCCGATGATACTTCTTTGATATTTAAAGTTAAAAGACAGCAATCAAATTATGACGAGGTAAATAATGCTATCTCTAGTATAGTGAACTGGTTTACTGTTAACAATTTATTACTTAATGAAAAGAAAACTAAATGTATTAAATTCGTGTTACCCAATGTGAACCCGGTAACTACAGACATATTTATAAAAGGACAGAGATTGGATCTTGTGCAGTCGACTGTCTTTTTGGGCATTACTTTAGACGCCAAACTACAATGGGATCCTCATATAAATAAATTGTCGAACAGACTGAGTTCGGCAGCGTTCGCAGTTAAAAAAATTAGAGCTCTTACCGACGTAGACACCGCTAGACTAGTCTACTTTAGTTACTTTCATAGTCTAATGACCTATGGTATTTTATTGTGGGGTCACGCTGCGAATGCTAATAGTATATTTATTCTGCAGAAACGGGCTGTTCGTGCAATTTATAGATTAGGGCCTAGAGTGTCACTGAGGGAAAAGTTTAAAGAAATCAATATTCTGACATTTGTGTCTCAATATATCTATGACAATCTTGTGTATGTAAAAAGAAATATAACTAATTTTCAGAAGTACAGTGATATACACAATTTTAATACTAGAAATAAAGACAAGTTGGTTGCTTATGTAAGCCGACTACATAAAATTAGTAATTCTTTTAAAGGCAATTGTATACGCTATTACAATAAGGTCCCTACTGATATTAAAAACTTACCTTTAGACAAGTTTAAAATAATAATAAAACAGAAATTGTATAAAAAAGGTTACTACAGGATATCTGATTACTTAGAGGACAGATGTCCATGGGAATAGATTGTTTGAGTAACAGGCTGTTTCGATATATAATTAGCATTCATTTTGTAATTTGACAATATTTTATTTAAAAAAGGAAACGCAAAAGATGCGACGACTGTGGAGTTTCTTCGGTGAGCTCTTCTCCACAGATTCCGCCATTGGGTTAGTGAACTCACCCAAAAAAATGTAATGACGGATCTAAGTGATGTAACAACATCCTATGGAAATAAATGATTTTTGATTTTGATTTTGATTTTGCAAATATTGCTAAAAGATAAAAATAAAAAATCACTTACCTACGCCTTATTTCTTGTCGCTAGTGCTAAGTCAAAAGTCGCCATTTCTAGCGACCAATTCGCTAAATTGGCTACACTGATTACAAAGAGTTAGCCACGAGGGAAATCCCCTGTAATTGCGTAGCGTATTGGGCGCGTTCGGATACACGCATAAGGCGTACATAACAAAAATATCGGAAAATGGAGTATAGACTAACTGGCTAAAAGTGGGCACAATCGTGCCGCTTCCACCCCTTATGGAAAAAGCGTGATTGACGCTATGATATGTTGTTGTTGTTAGTATGTTGTTGTTGTCTGCGTCTAGTTTTCTTGGTATTTTAGTTTTGCTTCAATCCCGCATGCCCAATCCCTCATATCCAATCCCGCAAATAAGGTGCGAAATCCCGCGTTTGCGGACAGACGGATAGACGGACAGACGGACAGACGGACAGACATTATGGCCGAATGTTCGCAGACTTCAAATAAAGTGCTGTTTAAATATCTTACTGGATGGCGATGTCGTTTCCGGCGCCTGAGACAGTATGACATTGTGTGTCCGTAATACTTTTACCTCCTGCTTCATAAAACTTATCAAAACTATGATAGCTAAAATGTAATTTGTCTTTTTCTCACAAACACAAATTACAAAGTGACAGACAAAGACAAACTAATTATAACGGCATTATAGTTAAAATAGGTTTATTAGACGTTTATAAATAAGGCAGCTAGTCATTGGTTGTGTATCCGTTATTGTGCACCTTAGTTATTGTGGTTTTGCCATTCCAACATGTCAAAATACAAAACTACACTGGAGTATTTAATAAATGGACAAAAGTGGCCACTAATGTGCCTTTACAACCTCGTATGGGGAAAAGGTTGGTATGTATGTAAAACCACAAAAGCGGAATTTCATCCTATCCGTTGCGTCGGTCCTGCCAAAAACGTGTAAAAATACAAAATATCTCTTGTTGCCCACGCGCAGGCTCGGCGGGCCCGATGCGGCGGGACCGGTTGGGCGCAATAAATCCGGCCCACGGAGGTCGGGGGTCAGCACCGTTCGTGCCAAAAGCTTGCGGGCAGTGCCTGTTGAGTTAGAATGGCCTGGGTCCTGGGGGAAATCAATCATTAGGAATTTGATTATGGAAGATGCAACTAATATTATGAATGGGAAAGTATGGATGGATGTTTTTTTGGTTGTGCCTCATTCACGCTAAAACGGCTGAACGGATTTGAATGAAATTTAGAGACACTTCATGAGCTATTACTTTATATATGTTAACATATGGGATACTTTTCATCCGACTGCACTAGAAGCAGGGTAACATTATCTCGGTAAATGATAATTCCTAGGAACACGCAGATGAAGTTGCTGACATCAGCTAGAATAATTATAATTTATATATCATAGAGAGGTTGTTAGATATATAGAAATGACGGCGATAAGTAGTTATTCAAGTATTGACTATATTTATTCATTTAAGGCAGGAAGGAATACAGGAATAAAGCCTCAGACCAACTGACTGGTCTCTTCGTAGTTTAATTGAAAGGGTTATAAAACTTTGTATAGGAAAGGTAATAAAGCTCTCTGACAAATATCGAGGATGTCGCTATGTAAAAGAAAAATCATACATTCTAACTTAGCCTCATGTTCAAAGTGTGCATTTGACCAAATAACTTAAAATATTGATTGACGACCTCTGTGGCCCTGCGGTTGTGGCTCTGTCTATGATGCGAGAGGTCCCGGGTTCGAACCCGGCTGGGAAGAAAGTAAAAAATCCCCAGGCCTTGGATGTTCTTTTCTTGCGGCGGCTCTGTGTAACGGGTTGCTCCTCTCCCTCAAATATAGCGAGGGGGGTGATCACTGGTGCATAAGTCATACTCGTGAAGGGGTGCTGCTTGGGGGGACTGGTCCAGTTTGGTTTCTCATTAGTTATGTTCATTACAGCTTTTGTTTGTTCTTTTTTATTTCTTTTGTAAAGTTGTTATTTTGAGAAAACTTATTGGAAATTATAGATACGATGTTATAATATTGTCATTATACACTGACGAGCAATGAAAAAGTTCCACCCACAAAATGCCGACAAACATCTTAATATCTCCGAAGACAAAGAACCTAGCTTCATAAATTAAAAAGTATAATGAAATCTATTTTATTGTGCAAACTTAAACTCTTTTAAATAGTGGTATTTAGAAAATCAAAATTTTGGTGTTTCAAAATTTCGGAATATATTTGTTTCGTTTTTTGTTTTGCTTTTGATTTCATCCTTGTTTTCGCCGTTGTGAAAGGATTCTTAAATTGTACAGTCTTACGGCTCTCGTACCCATAAATCGCGCCTCTATCACCCGAGGATTGTACGAGAATCATCACTATGGTGGAATTGGGGACCAGCCAAAGAAATACGGCCAGAATAATTGGCGTGATACATACTACTGTCCGACAAGTGATCCAAAGGTTTAGGGAGACTGGATTAAACCTGAGAAGACCAGGTACTGGCAAGCCAAGGTGCACAACAGTCCGAGAAGATCGATTCATTGAGGCAGCCATGTTAAGAAATCGACACCAGACGGGAGTTGCGGTCCAACAACAACTTCTGCAAGTTCGAAGGGAGCCAATAAGCGAGGGGATAGTCAGAAGACGTCTTGCCGAAAGAGGATTGAAGCCTTACAGGCCAAAAAATGGCCCAAAACTGGAACGGCATCATAAACTTGCCCAATTGCGATAAGCCCGCGAGCATACAAAATGGGGTGAGGACGAATGGGGCAGAGTGATGTTCTCTGATGAGTCAAGATTTATGCTGTACTATCATGATGGGAGTAAAAGAGTATACCGAAGACCAGGAGAACGTTTTGAACAAGCATGTTTTGAAGAAAAAGTGTCACATGGCGGAGGTACCGTTCACGTGTGGGCTGGTATCTCTGCAAAGGGTCGATCAGCGTTAGTTCCAATCGAGAACGGGAACGTAAATGCTGTGAGATACATCAAAGAGATTCTCAGTGAACATGCTGGTCCTTTTTTGGCCAATATGGGCGACAATGCAGTGTTCATGCTCGATAATACACGGGCCCACACTGTTCAAGTTGCAAATGAGTATCTTCATGACGTAGGAATCCACAAAATGGAGTAGCCAGCAAGGAGCCCCGATTTGAATCCTATTGAGCAATGCTTAGGACGAGCTTGACAGACGTGTGAGAAACCGAGTTCCACCTCCAATTACTCTTCGTGACTTGAAGTACGCGCTCATCGAAGAATGGAAGAATATTCCTCAGCATATGCTGAGGAATCTAGTATTCAGCATGCTCGATCGCGTAGAAGCTGTATTGAGAGTACATGGAGGAAACACCAACTACTGAGTTATCAAAACCTTTACACCTAATAAAACCCCTACTTATAGATTTGGTTTTATTTGCCAAATGGCCCCAATTTTGAAAACATTTAATTTAAAATTTGAACACAATATTTACGTTTTTAATTGGTAATATTCTGATGCGCTGTTAAATGTACTTCAATATTGCAACGGCGTCATTAAGCTAGCCTTTCCCGGTTAGGAGTAATTTGGTGCTATGTCACTGGAACTTTTTCATTGCTCGTCAGTGTATTAGATTATTTTTATATCAAAGTCAAAGTCAAAGTACTTTATTACTGTAGATATTTACATATGCTTAGCAAACGTCATACTTCTCTACATGGGACCAATGTGGGAGAAAACGGGCGTAGAAACTCCCACAGATTGATTTTTAGATCTCTTTTAAAGATTGCTTGTGCTTAACTAATACAATTATTATAATATCATTATGATAGTGATAGAAGCAGGAATAAATTATAAAAAATTTATTAATAGCAAGGTCTGTGTTGAGCTAGAACCCCATACAGTCCCGTCATTTAAGTAATCTTGAACATTGTAGTATCCCTTTTTCGACAAAGTCGCTTTAACATGCTTTTTAAATTGCTCAAATGGCAATTTCAAAATCTCCAGAGGTATCTTATTATAGTAGAGAATGCACTGACCGTTGAAAGAATTGCTGACCTTCGCGAGTCTAAACCGGGGCGCACATAGTCTGTGATTATTTTTTAGGTTAATATTGCAGCTATCGCTAAGTTTGGAAAATGTTGTAAAGTTCTTGCGTAATAAATTATATTTTCAAAAATAAATTGACTACCCACAGTTAGTACTTATGTCAATTTCTTTAAAAAGCGCTCTTAAGGAGTGTGATCGTTTTAAATTGTAAATTACTCGAATAGCTCTTTTCTGTAAAATAAAAATAGTTTGAATATCGGCAGCTTTCCCCCACAACAAGATACCATAGGACATGACACTATGAAAGTAACTAAATTATAATCCCCTAGATGTAGCCACATCCGTGCCATTTGTCTGATGGTCCTAACAGCGTAAGCAGCAGAACTTAATTTACCAGCTAATTTATTTATGTGGGGTCCCCACTGCAATTTGCTATTAATGGTTATTCCAAGAAACTTCGATTCATTTACTAAATCTAACGTGCTGTTGTTTAAAGTGGTCTCAACTTGTCTGACATTTGAAAGTGAGAATTTGATACACTTGGTTTTACCAGCGTTTAACAATAAATTATTAACCAATTCAAGGTTAAAGACAATACACCATTAACATCATCAAAATCTCCTTTTTGTCTTTCAATTTTGAAGACCATTGAAGTATCATCAGCAAACAACACTATGTCAGTCAGTTTCTCCACC
This sequence comes from Argyresthia goedartella, assembly GCA_949825045.1. Lineage (NCBI taxonomy): Eukaryota > Metazoa > Arthropoda > Insecta > Lepidoptera > Argyresthiidae > Argyresthia > Argyresthia goedartella. The sequence goes on from OX463826.1 coordinate 11,755,571, forward strand.
ATGAAAGGCAGATCGTTAAGATATACCAGGAATAAGAAAGGGCCTAATATGGAACCTTGTGGAACGCCAATTTTTACATCCGATTCATCAGATTTAACGCCGTTAACTTCTTCCTTTTGAATTCTTCATGTACATGGCATAAAAAAAATACCGAAAATTAAAAAAATTACATCGCCGTAGAGTTTCATAAATATTGTACAATGCCAAAAATATTGTAAATGGCATAAAATAATAACCAAAATTTAAAAAATTACATCCCCTTAGAGTTTCTTGGTGCTATCTACACTGACGGGCATTTTTCCGAAGCACTGGTAGAGTAAATGAAGTTTCCTTTTCCTGTGCGCTATTCAGCCATGAAACACCAATTGAAAGGGAAACTTCCATTTTCAAACTCGGACTATAATCAAATCAGTTATTCGTTAGTTTAGTTGAAAATATTTAATTTTTTATTTTTCTCCATGTTTCGGTTTGACTTGTAAAAGTGCATTCTTTTTGCCTACGTACAACAAATTATTTCAGTTTTGAATTTTTGAGTTATGAGTGTGATGTCGCTGTGTTTGAGTCCCGCGACGCAGGGAATCCTAGTGTGGGCCAGAAGCATATGTGCCTGTATATAAATATTTACTTTATGTTATGTTATATCGAATATGGTTGTAACAAGTTAGGAGCAACCCCTTTCAGCCTTAGCGCTCGACGCCGCGGGCACTAAAAACGCACTTAATACCAAATGCTGGTGTAAGGGTTGAATGAAATCCATTGAAGGATCATGATCTAGCTATAACTCAATCCTTTTTAGGTGGTTCTTCAATTAATTCTTCTCGTTGCGCTTGTTAAACTGTTAGCAATGTCGTTTGGTGATGCAACACTGGCCATTTAGTCGAAGTTTTAAAGTAGATACTCAATCAATCCGGATAGTAAACATAATTATCGGTAAGTATTCATATTAACCACTGATTTTGGTGAATGTAATAAAAATAGCCTAAATCAGTCTGATCAACTACTTCAACCGGTTATTATTAATACTCACCAAGAGGATTTTGTGAAAATGATAAGTATTTTGTTATTCAAATATGGTTTATTAAAGATAAAATAAAAGAACTAGTTAACTTCTTCTGAATATTGTAGTCTGTCTATACTAAAATGCATATTGCACAGGATGTTTATTAGATAGGTGTAAAATATTATATGTGTACCTACGTAAGTTTATGTTTTAAGTATTTTTTGTTGTTCTTACATGTTCAACCTGACACGAAGGATAAAGATTTACCCTGCTCTGAGTTACCGCAGTGTTTTGCCCTGATATTAGCTGTGAAAATCAGTAGTAGTCATATTAACCACGGACGTGTGGTGATTATATATAAGTTCTTGTTAATGTGAGAAATATTGCTATATTAACTATCGATATTGGTAAGTATGAATAATGGCCGGTTAGTATGCATAGTAACCGAATCATCATCTTGGCCGTAGCAGATATACGGGAAGCGCTTTTTTCCGTTAAATAATTATTGCTCTCTTAAAGTCGATATTTGTCTCGATTAGCGTCCAATTAAACCAAATATTGCTAGTTATACAAGTTATACTGAATGATTACATCTTTTGATACCCAAAAACCAAAACTTTTATCTTTAGTCAAGAGACGAAACCATAACAAAGAGATCATTATTCAATTGATGTTTCCCGTGTCATAAACAAAGCGGCACACATTTCGATACAAAATACTCTAGAAAATAGACGCGTGCGCATGTGGGCGTGCGTCACAAACGGTCACGCACGCCGCACGCTCGCCTCAATATTGCATAACCTTTTCTAAGCCGACGTAAGTGAGTGGTTAACGCGTTTTACCACTGTCATATGATAAGTTGCGGCATCAGTTGCTCAAGTCCAGGACGGCAGGAAGGAAAATCTACTCCTTCACCGACCTGCGCATGTCTCCTGTAAAGTGGATATTAAAAGAACACTCTAAGATCTATCTATAAAAAAATATAGTTATCACTATTAAATAACAGGGAGAGAGAGCGCATGTAAGAATGCTGAGCATATGTTACCGTCATAACCGTTTTTCATTGATATTTCCCAAACTATAAACCGACAAACTCTGAAATTTCATCTGCTTTTACAGCGCCGGTTCGAATAATTATTCCATACACCAGACATCGTCTAGGACACAACTGGCTATATGCCCACGTAAAAATGAAGCGTAGGAACACACTTCTAACACAAAAAGTAATAGCATAAAGAATAAATAGTCTATCGTATTAGTGCAGTACGAGTCGAGTACGAGGCGACACCGGCGGGAATTAATGCGCATATGAAGAGGTGTTAAAAAATATTTCTGCGCATTCAAGGCCACCGCTCACAATTCGTGACGAGGTATTCCACTTTGAGCACCGATTTGAAGAGCACCAATTTGAAGAGCACCGATCCTATTCCACTTTGAGCACCAAAGTGCTCTTGGGTGCTCTAAGTGGACTAAAATTTATTTTTACGTTTTTGTCCACTTTGAGCACCAATGACTCAGCAGCCTACTGGGATGTATTTGTTATACAGGACGTTATTAAATGAAAGATATCGATAAAAATCACTAAAATGTTTATTAATTACACATACTTACTGCTCTGTGTGTGTGTGCTCTTATTATTACTCTTATCCTGTTGCACTTTGCCTGCGTGTACCGGCAGGCGAGACCTGAGGTATTGGGCGGACAAAATGCAATATTACAGTACTAAAAGACCGCGCCGCGGTAATTATGTCCGCCACTGTCCGTCGTTTTCTCAGGTGTTACATATTCTAATAAAATAAATTAAAAACATCTCTTAAAATCGCAGCTTTTCAATGCAGTGACCAAGAGAAATAAAGCCACTCTTATATTCATCTATTATACTATTTATAATTTGGTTCTTTATTTTGGCATTTTTTTGGGATTTAGAAATTCCAATTTTTTCGCGAATTTCAGCGTAATTCTTGCAATTTTCCTGTAGGACTCTTAAAACAATAGCTATATTCTTATTATTTTTATTTATTGCTTTATTAATGACAGAATAATGAGTCTCAGTATAATTGTTAGTCTTATGAGCCTGGCCATAACAGCACCATTTGTTCGACCAAAATTTGTGGTCAAGCCATTGTGTGATCATATAGTCGTTAAATTTTGTTATGTTTTTATCTTGAGGACTCTCACTCATAATGTAAAGCCAAGCATCATCCAAATCATCCGGTGGCAAATAAGGGAGTACAGTACACAAAGCAACGTGCTTTCGATATATGCTGTTATCGTTGAGGCCTAGCTCTTTCCCTTTCTTTTTTAACGCCTTTTTAAAATGAAAGTAGCATCCCTTTACTGCTACTTTGGGAAATACAGACAGTATTCCTCTTACTGCGGCGTCTTCGAAGTCACTAGTAAAAAAATCTATAGACATGGCTGGTATCGAAGATTTTAGTAATTGAAATAATATTTTATACGTGGACATTTTTTTGTTTAGAAGCATAGCATATGCTAACGGCTTAACGACACCATCGATATCACCATGAATACTATAAATCTGAAGAAATGGTTTCGGCGCAGATTTAAAAGTCCCATCACAATATAGATGGCGTGTTCTAGCAAGTTCTTCTTTGCTTGTTGTCGTGGCGAAGAGAAGAATTCGATTTTTCCCATCGTAGAAATCAGCCAACAGGAAGTCCAAATATTGGTTGGGTACCTTAAAATAAATAAAACTATTTTAACTTTCGAGCGAACAAAGCTGAGTGTTTATTGTATGTATTAATCGTAAAAAAACGAAGTTCAGATTTTGATGGGGATAGGAGCTCTATCGTTAACTGAGTAGGTACCTAAAAAAACGGCCAAGTGCGAGTCGGACTCGTACACGAAAGGTTCCGTAGCATTATCTATAAAACGGCAAAAATCACGTTTGTTGTATGGGAACACCACCCTTAAATATTTATTTTGTTTAAATTAAATTATTTATTTTCAAGGTGAATAAACAGCTTAATATTTTGTGAAGGTTTCAAGCGTCTACCTCTTACCGTTATTAATATAGAGCAAAATAAAGAAGTTTGTTGTATGGGAACCCCCCTTAAATATGCATTTATTTTATTCTGTCTTTAGTATTTGTTGTTAAATAGCGCCAACAGAAATACATCATCTGTGAAAATTTCAACTGTCTGGCTATCACGGTTCATGAGACCGTGATGCCTTAAAACCCTCTGACGGACAGACGGACAGAGCAGTCTTAGTAATAGGGTTCCACTTCCGTTTTTACCCTTTGGGTACGGAACCCTAAAAAAACTTTAACCTTTTAAATGTGTTCCCAATTCGTTTACTATAGAAATTACCTAATAATAATGTGAATAAGTAGGGTTAATTAATAACTAACTGTCTAAAATAGATGCCTAGACTGTCAAAAATAGTCACCATGGCGGCAACAATAGATGTGGATGAATGAGGCCTCCCATTATCGCCCGCGCGCCAGTAAAAATAACGTTATTATTAAAATACGGCGTTTGATAATTAATTTTTGGATTAGTTTATAAATTATGACGGTTAGTAGAATAAAACTACTTTTAGATTGAAAATAAAGACTACTTACTTGTACTTCTCCCGCGGTTTTTGCACATAGCCGGCTTACTCCAGAAGTCTTGTTTCTTTTCTTATAAAGACCAGATTTAATGTTAATAAAATTTGGAACATCGGCTACTAAGTTATATCCTTGATCGAGCAATTTATTCATTTTGCTTTTAAATAATGTTGGAATCGGTACGTTGGTGGCTGTAGCTTCTTTCCCAAGTTCATCTAAAAACTTCTTTCTTTCAGCCTGGGCACTGTTTATGGGTTCACAGGTGTGTTCTGTCATTTTTATTATATCTTCATTACCATCAGTCGTCAGGAACCCTCGACAGGATTTTATTGAGCACCGCCATAACACTTTAGCATTTTTTTTGTATTCTTTGAATTTTCTGTACTGTCTGTTTCTATATACTAGTATTGGCGCACCTCTTCTACTGGAAATGTAGCTAATATCTGTATTTTGATCACTTCCACCGGCAACAGGCTCCATTGTTTTAGTTTACAATATATACACCCACTCATAAATAATAAGACTTTTTAAGCACGGAAATACAGATACAAAACTGCAAACTATACCTGTGATGTGCACTGCCGAACTAATTATTTGCAATTTGACGTAAACAAGAAACCAGTTCCGGAAGCTTTCGGTTAAATTCGTCATACTTTCGTGTACCACCGTCACCACCGTCGTCGTCGCTCGTTAGATTGCTGCATTGAACCTGTTGCAACTTTGAAGTAAATTCGCGATTGGAGGATTTTGACCCGACGGACTCAAGCATAAGGTCCTTTCAAGGAGAAAAGTCGATCTTTGTAAAAATTTGCTTTTAATGCTTAATAAGGATGTCACCTGTGCATGTAAAGCATGTTTACCGACAACCATGCAAAATTAATAATAAGTCTAACATCGTTATCTGTTTTAAAATAGATAAATGCATGTTATATCTGATTCTGTATTTGTATGTATGTGTAATATATATCAGTAGGTATATCCACTATTATTTATTGATATTTTTTTAAGTAACTGGCAGTTTTTCCTATGACGAGGAAACAGGCCATAGTGGGGGAATACTTTAAAAAGAATAGGAACTATAAAAAAATTGCTATAAATAATATTGGAAAGTAAAAAAAAGCGACATTTAAAAAAGTTTAAATGGAGAATGATAACCATTTAAACTTTTTTAAATGTCGCTTAGACAGATTTCATATGTACAGTCGAGGACACGTCATGTCAACCCCGTGCCACACGATCCTAGAACTTATGACTTACGAAATAAGGACGCTACAATGTTCATCAAAAAGGGTGGCTCTATCTGTCCTTGACTGTACATTATATGTAATTAATATAGATTCTTGTGATTTTTATCGATATCTTTCATTTAATAACATCCTGTAAAACAAATAAATGCTGCCGAGTCATTGGTGCTCAAAGTACACAAAAATGTAAAAATAAATTTTAGTCCACTTAGAGCACCCAAGAGCACTTTGGTGCTCAAAGTGGAATAGGATCGGTGCTCTTCAAATCGGTGCTCTTCAAATCGGTGCTCAAAGTGGAATACCTCTTCGTGACGCCTACTATAACTGTAATACGTTTTTGTTGCAAAACTGTGGGGTGATTCCATGATCCAATAGCTATCAATTGGATCGTGGAATCACCCGACAGTGAACTACTTGATTTACACGTGGCAACTCAAATGTAGTCGGAGTTTATGTCGCTATGTGTGGCTAGAAAGAGTAACTAGGCGACTATATACTAATCCGCCTGTCACCTATGCCTTGTCCCAACGGATAAACTTAAAGTTCGCTTATCACCACGGGTTATGGCTGCATTATGGTTTATGTACCGTCCATGCGGGGGAAGAGGTGTAATCGTTTGCCTTTCTTACAGTATAGTCGGCCCTTTAGTCTTCGAGTTAGGTTCACATGTAAGAATAAAAAAACATATATTGCTGTTTACGTCAAGGTGTTATTATACATATTTATGTTTATGCTGTATAATTGTAGCCTTTATAATGTTTGTGCTTCCGATATTAATAACTTTTGAAATGTATGAGTAATTATTTATGCTTAAGGTTTACGAAATTCCGGTTAAAAGGAATTATGCCAAACAATATCATTACATTTCACGACCCGAATGGCCGAGTCGGCAGTGACCCTGCCTACGAAGCCAAGGGTCCCGGGTTCGAGTCCCGGTCGGGGCAAATATTTGTTTGATGAGAACGGATGTTTGTACGTAGTTTACCTATCTAAGTAAAATATTTATCTCTATAAGTATGTGTATCGTTGTCTAATAACCAAGCTACAGGGAATCCTAGTTTGGGGCTCGAGCAATATCTGTAAATAGTGTCCAAGGTATTATGATTAACCGATACCATCTGCATTTCCAGATATACTCGTGTGTTTCTGAGTTCCTTTACCTTTATTTGTCATGTCATAAGCACCGGGCTAGTTCCTATTTTAGGTTCTAGTTTTTAATGAAATTTCTCTATTTTATTTAAGCCAAAAAAATGGCCAATTACCGCTTCAGCTTCACGCAATGTCCAGTATTCAATCACCGTTGCCTTTTGCTTGAAATGGAAGCGGCAAGTAGGTGAAAATTTATAACAATATTACAATTCACAATTCACAATTCACAATTCTTTATTGCACGGAACATTAAAACAAAACATTTTACAAGAAATTAAAAGGCAAAGGCGAGCTTATCTCTCAACAGAGATTTCTTACAGCAAACCTATCAGGATAGGATACATATAAACTGAAAAGGGTAGTCTAGTGCAATTATAAAATTACTAAATACCAATAAAATATAATACTTACTATAAAAATACATATAATAAAAGAAATAGTAGATAAAATAAAAATAAACAAATAATAATAATAAACAGATAAATACAATTACATACTTATATATACAATACCTATGATGAAAGAGAAAGTAAGTGCTCTTTCAAGCGATTCTTAAAGGAGAAGAGAGTGGGACTATCCCTATTACTTGTTACCTTTGTTAAAAGCACTCTTTTAACCTGTACCTTCACACAATTTTACTTCATAAGTATATTTCAAATAAACATTGTAGATAAACCCAGCAGATTTAACCAGACATTTCAATCACTTTCCAGCGCAACTGTACACCGTCGGCCGAATGATTTGCTTGGTTACTTTTAACGCCTTAACTACTCGATAAACTCGATACTAGCACATCATTCTATCTCTACCATTATAAACATATCGTTCGTAATTCTAACATCATAAGGTCCTAAATCATACAGTAATGAATACGAAGGAATTGTGATCCAAGGCTGTTTATGTGAGTGCTTTGACATATGTTAAGGAGTTTAATTTAATCTAGCTTATTACCTAACCTGAAGAGGTATAGCCATGTCACACTTTAGAGGTTTATGCATAGGTAGGTGTCTGTCAAAATATTTTACCGAAGCATAAATAATGTTGGTATATAATGTGTGATAAATGTATGCTGATACATGGAGTAAGTTGTTTCAGTGCTTATTTCGCGTATGTATTTGTAGAAGTATTACACAACATTTAATAATAATTGAGCTTTGCTTATTGATTTCATGATTTAACATTTGTATCCATAACATTAATTTCATAAACTCTCTTTGTAGACTATAAACGTTCATACGGAACCGTCCAATAGTCCCCGTTCTATATAATATTAATACCTATTTTTGCCAACAACATGAGTTTTTTGGACCTCAGAGGCATACTGGACTCTTTTCCACTGAGATCCACGTAGGAGACGAAACGCTCATCTTGGCTTAGAGTCTTCATCAACCCGCATCATCTTAATTCTGAAACATGTACAGAATCAGTAACCCCTAACCTTACCATAATTCAATAACACAAACCCTAAGGGCATCTTTCAACCTCAAACATTTCTACGTCCAGTAATCAGGACAAAAATAAATCACTTGATAGAAACAGCACGTTTCTTAAGATACAATCACGGACTTAATATATCCCTCAAATTAACAATGTATGGCGTGTTTATTAAATACAAAAATACTTTCACTCCTACATAGAGAGACTCCTTATTTTAATTAAATCAAAATTATATGACATAATAATAACCGAAGAGCCCCATGATCTAGTGGGTTTCACGCTTGCTTCTCACGCAGTATCGCTACGAGGCACTATGTGTTGTAAAACCCGTCCATCAACCCGTACTGAGCCAGCGTGATGGAGTGTGGCTCAATCTGACTCGTATGCGGGTAAAGGCCAGTGCCCCTCGGTGGGGACATTAATGGGCTACATTTATTTATCTATTACCTTTTTACTACAGAGTGTAGCACTAGCGCTTATGTCTTAGTCTTAGCTTCGAAAAGTGGAAAATGGGTATCATGTTCTTATTTATTGTTTTAAAGTGTAATAGTTAGAAACATAATTGTAGTATCATTTGAAAGAAAGTCAGATGAAAAATAATATTCCGCAATAAAATAATTCTGTATTGGGGACCAAATTTTGTGAAAAACTGCAATTACTGAACAGTTCTAAAAAATCGCTATATTAATAGTGTAGATTAATAGAATAATTTAAGATTATAGTAATACTTTTTTTAGCGACTTATTGTTACTGGCAGTACCGCCTATCCTTCATCATCACTATCTGTCTGACTACGACAAACCCTTCCATTCCGAAGTTATAATATATTTTTACAGTTGGTACCTACGCACGAATAAATGTATAAAATTCCTATATAGGAAATATATAAAGGGGACTTAAAAAAATACGATAAAATGTGGTCATCTTCAACCCTGTTCAATATGTGCACGCCTAAAGTTGCCCTATCAAAAACATGTGAAAAAATGCTACCAAGTTTTGCAGCGCAGATTATTCTACCGTAAATAGTTGTGAGTTCTATTATTAAACCAAGCGCCGGTTAATTTTATCAGTACCTATCTAATGTGAGCATAATTCCAAACACTTATTGCCGGTTTCCTGGGCGCTGGTTAAGTTAACAAATTGATTAAATTTATTTCAGCCAATCACGTGCCGCTATTTTGAATATTGGCGGCACGTGATTGGCTCAAATCAGTTTAACCAATTTGTTGAATTAATCAGCGCCCAGGAAACCGGCCGTTAGTCACAAACGGTTACCTAATTGGTTAACTAACAGCAGTTTATACTGACCGTCTCAATATTATACATTTTGATTAATTTAACTTACAGAATGACTTGACGATCGCACTCAGAGCGTTAATATTAGGTTATAAACGGCCGCCGAAAGTTTGCCAATGACGCCACAACACAACATTAAAGGAATACAAACTTACAAATTAACCTCGAAACCTCGAAACTTAGTTCAAACATAAACTTTTTTGTTTTTGTTTTATAACGTGTTGCGCTTAAGTTGGGTAACCGTTCATCGGGCCTGAAGTTGCAAAATGTTTGAGTTTTCTCTAGTATCGCAGACTAAACACAAGTCGTATTCAAAACATGAAGCTTTTGGGTCTGCTAGACACCTTATACATTTTGATGATCGGTGAGTGAGTAAGTCAGTCAGTCAGTGACAAAATTAAGGAACATTGACTTGTATTGGTGTATCATCTACTTGTTTAAATTGAATTATATTTGGGAATATAGCTAGTTATATTAGTACCTCTTTTCCACAGACAATTTAGGCTTCTTGCTTTATCCACACCGAAGTTAAAGGGTCGAAAATGCTCTGAATGGCTTCGGGAATAGGATGGCAATGCTGTGCCCTTGCTCGACTTGGCGGGGGCACTGCCGTGCCCCCAGATTTTGTAACTGGTTGTCACTCCATCATTCTATACCACTTTATAAAGGTTTTTTTTTAATAAACAAACATCAAAATTCATAGCCCGGTAGATGAAACGCGAGTTAGCACTGAACTCGGGTCAACTTTTACGTTCCATACAATAATTTTCTATGGAATGTCAAAGTTATCCCGAGATTAGCACTGACTCGCATTTCGCATTTCGCATCACAATGACATAGCGTCACATCTTTTCCCATACGGGATGGCAGAGGTTACAGTTGCAACCAACACGATTGTTCTTGGAAGATCCAGCATGGGGTGGAGACTAACTTAGATCAATTAGACTGAATTGTAAGATAAAAACGTCAAATGGTTATGGGATATTAGTAAAATCCCATCACAAAAACAAATGTTTAGACAGGGAACATATTACACCAAAACATCTTTTCCACTTGTCCAAAGAATCTCTCCTGTTAGAGAAAGCGTCCAGACTCAAGAGCGTACAGATAAATTAATTTTATATCTCGAGAGGCGAGTCGTGCGCTCGTTCTGCCCCCGGGCGCGGCCGCGTGCGAGCGTGAGAACCGGAGTTTCGCGCGCGCTGTGTGCGACGAGCCTAATGTCGGACGGTGTAAATTTCCTGACGCTGTTATATAATGTTTGTCGGGTGTTCAATAGGGATAGATGGGAATTGCCACCAGGCAATTAATTTAAGAAGAAAAAATAGGCAAATTAATAGGTACTTTCGCGAAGTCGGTAACCCTAAGCTTATTTGAGAATGTTTTACATATATTTCAAAAATGTCGAGTTACTTTCATGACTTTGCGTAACTGAGCTTGTGATGTTAAAATTATCTAAAAATCAACTTTGAATGAATGTGATCCTTCGCTACTTAGGGGCCATCGTGCCTAAGTGTTGCTAAAAATAAAACTCGTTAATAGTAGTCCAAGGATGTATTTATTGGAGATGCCAGCCTTGTGCGGATTATTTTGCGGATGGCCAGACAAAAATCAAATTGTTGCCCAGTCTTACAACCTTTTTGTTTGGTACGCAAGAATAGTCAACATCTGTCTTCTTGTTCCTTGTAGGTATAGCCAGCCTAAGAAAATGCTGGAGCGGCCAAGCTAACAGCTTGCCTTTAGGTACTGTATGTTACCTCATACCTCGTCGCAACACATGATAGACTACATACAATGTGTGAGAGATTCGATTCGGAATGCGCTTCCAGACCTAATAACTCAGAGTTCGCAGTCCGCGCATCAATCTCCGTGTCATGTCACTCGCGAGGTAATTATCCCGCATCATTGAGCAGAGGCTTTGTTCCTGCGCGCGCGCCGTGACAGTGCCAGTGACTTGTTGGCAAATCGCACGTTTTATTGCGCTAGGAATAGTAAGCGTAAAATGTTTCTCAATATTGAACGGGTGGTCGTTGCTTCTTTCAGTGACGAGATGAGACTACATTTCCCAATACGAAAACTAATTTGAGATTCAGAAAAGGTTCTTGACGTTCTAGGTGAGATAGACTTACCAAGGTGAGATAGGTAAGTGGTAAAACGGGTGCAATGAGTCTAAATACATTCTGAAGAATGCGCACTTCTAATATCACTCTTTCTTTCTTTCTTTTCTTTCTTTCTATTACGGTTAGATATACAACATAAACATTTTATAGCTACGTCTACCATCGTGCTTATAAAACATTGCTTCTGGCCCCAAACTATCGTAATGTATGTCGTGGGATCATGAAACAGAACAACAAGATTTTTTTGCATTTACAAAACGCTGCTTGAAACCCATGAATGGATTTAGTACCTAATGGCGTCACCTGAAAATTAACGCTTAGACAGACAGTACTGAGCCGCAAACTTCACTGACCCCCACCATAACCCGGTAGTTAGGTACGTGTATTTGCTACCCCGCTAGCTTTGGTAGCGTTAGGCGGTTATGGGTTTGCTAACGTCAATAACACACGAATGACTTTTCATAGTTAAGAATAAGAATAATACCCTGGACACTATTTACACACATTGAACTAGCCCCAAACTAGGATAACCTGTATCTTGGGTACTAGACAAATTATCAACCATTGACTAGGGTACAAACATCCGTTCTCATCAAACAAATTATTCCCCCCACCGGCACTCGAACCCGGGACCCTTGGCTTCGTAGGCGGGGTCCCTGCGACTCGGCCATTCGGGTTGTCAAACTTGAAACGTCACTCATGTGTCAGTGACGCTAGGGACGTCGTCACCGGATCAGGCGTATTTCAGTGTCATGATGGTTTCATCATACACGCGGGATTTACTATTGGATTGACCACGCATGCGGGTTCTGTCAGTATGGCACCCCGCGTTCCGCATAACAAATACGCACGACCTGAAAGTGCACTCATTTCAGTTACCCGATTATCTCTGCGTTTTGGTCCTAGCACCTACCGTAAGTGTGACCTGCTAAACTCTTTCAAAGCTTTGTCATAGCAAATTCACATTTTGAAGGATGGTAGACGCTTTCAAAAAGCGCGTTTTGATTGCGGTTGAGTGTGAAGGGTTTACAAATCGCTATGAACTGTAATCACCAGAGTTTGAAAGTTGTCTTTTCAAAATTGCAATCAAATTCCGAGTCGCAGTGAAAGTATTTGTGTATTTAATAAACACGCCATACATTGTTAATTTGAGGGATATATTAAGTCCGTGATTGTATCTTAAGAAACGTGCTGTTTCTATCAAGTGATTTATTTTTGTCCTGATTACTGCAGAGATAGAGAATCGAGCTACAGTTTTTGTTGTAGAAAGCGTCTTTGAAAAGGGTTCACTGTTGCATTGCTTAGTATGAAATGTAATAATATTGATTGGCATAATTCCTTTTAACCGGAACCTTTTAGCATTAATAATTACGGATACATTTTAAAGTTATTAATATCGGAAGCACAAACATAAACATTTACATATAGGCACAAACATTGCTTCTGGCCCCACACTAGGATACCCTGTGTCGTGGGAACCAACAGCGCCGTCACATTTTTTCTTTTTTTTATCCCCAGCCGGGGATCGAACCCGGTACCTCTCGCCTGGTAGGCAGAACCGCAACCGCTGCGCCACAGAGATCGCAAACATTATAAAGACTACAATTATACAGCATAAACATAAACATGTATAATTATTATTGATTTTATTATTATTGAATTATTATTACCTTGACGTAATCAGCAATATATCTTTCTTTGTTCGTAAATGTAAACCTAACTCGAAGACTAAATTGGGCTTCTCTTCGTACCCCTGTCCCACTTAGACCACATTAACTAATTATTCATTTAGTATAGGTTTAGGTTTAGTTGCGTTTTTAAGTTTTATTGTACAAATTATTTTTAAAAGAGCTCCGTGGTCTAATAGCTTTCACGCTTGCTGCTCACACAGGATATGCATGTTCGATTCCTGACCAGGTAACAATAAGATAATTAATTCATCTTAGACGTTCTAACGGTGATGGAAAATATCATGAGGAAACCTTCATTAGTCCATAGCTGCGGCGATAACTGGCTCAAAGTGGGCACAATTGTGCCTCTGCCACCCCGTATGGGAAAAACCATGATGCTATGTTATGTCATGATATTTTAACCCATGTATAGAATATTGCACAGCACAGTAACATTCTCGAAAGACCTCATTAATTATTCATTCTGTTAATATAAAACATATCTTAGAATAAGTTAAAAAAAAAAAAAAATTCTGTGTCCGAATTCTCAAAATGTATTGTAGACTGTGAGATATATTTATTTTAGTGTTAGTTTTAGTTTAGCATGGACGGTGACCTTTTTTTAATATAAGGTTTATTTATAGCTGAATTAAATTGTTATTTTGAAAAACAAACAACCTCTGACTTACAACATCTCCCGACATATGTCGTGTGTAGTTCAGAATATTACAAATCACTATTAGCCAAGAATAATATTTAAAACATGTATTAGGGGACTCAAAAGTGTCCAACTGAAAAAATACTTATAGGCAAATCATGCCAACCAAAACAGTATACCGAAGTATTGCGATAAGAAAGTGCTATTATGCCATTACAATTTATGACAAGCTCATTAAGCGAATAAAAATTAGGCTTCACAAAATAATGCAATAGTCACACAGTTCCTGAGTGCTTGGTGACAGAGATTACTTCTTGCAAGCCCGACATGCATTCTTTGCCGCAGACTACTACAAATAGAATTAATTAAGAAATTAAATTAATTCCCTTCTGAAATCTGTATTAAGAATAATCGCAAGAGAATGCGAGCCATACTGCACAGCAGTGAAGAGGTAGAGCATGCGGATTGTTTATAGAGATGTCACGACAAAACTTTGCCAGCAGACTTACACGCACAGAGCTTGGAAAGCTCAGCCTGGCCGTATGTTTTAAAATATTTTAATCTCTCATGTAGCTTTTTGGGGATTTCAATGTTTACATGACATGTATGCTTCTGGTTCTTGCAGTCTATTTGTGGTCTTTATTTGCAGTGAAAATATAGCATTGCGTAAGTATGCAAAGCATTTCGAGAGCACTACCAGTCCGGTGCACATTCATTTTGGAAATTGCTCATCTTTTTCACCCTCGGCGCCATGTGCCTCAACACTTGTGTATCTAAAAAGATGTAAACCCCTCAAATTATTTATTATATTTTAGAACACAGCCCTCTATTTATTAATTATTATAGTTATTTTCTTAGTTTCCACTTTGGGTATCACTCATGCACCTGATTTCAAAAAATGTGCTCTAACTTAGGAGATTTTCCAAGCGGTTTTGTGATAGGGCAAATCGTTTTTGAGATATGGTAAAATGAATTTGAAAAGGATGAAAATAACATTCTAAAATATATGGTACAGTCACATAGGCGCCTAACGTGTATTGTATTACATTTTGAAGGGCATCCGGAAACTAAACCCATTCTAAGCCTAAAATATTCCATATACATGCCCCAATTTGCTTATTCTAATTGCATCTCGCCCTAAAGTCGCAAGTATTTGTTTGATTTTTATGACATGTCTGGAACATTTTTAAGCTCTATGGAAAGCAAACATGAAAAGCGACACTGGCCACGGCCCGTATTTATTTGGTTAATGTCCACTTTTGTCTTCAACCTTGTTGGATGTCCACACTTTATGGCCGTCGGTCAACGGCCACTTATAATTTTAATAGTTTCACTCAGACCGCAGTGAATTTGTTACTTTACTAAATCATAGCTCCAAAAATATTTGTTTCATGAAATAAAAAGCAAGTAGTTATCAACAAATTCTTGATACAACAAAGAAGAACCACGTTTCACCTATTGTTAGAAGTCGAACGCGTGACCAACTAACAAAACCAGCTCAAGCGATCATCTGTATCTGTAAGCAATACATTGTTTTCCTATAGTCCCTGGTCCGATTCCATTCAGAATCTCATTACTCTAAAGGGACTCTCGACAACACTGGCCTGTTCTCATGGACGTGTCTGTCGTTAGGGCAGCGTGAGGTGACCATTACTGCGTACAAAGAGTTAACCTAAAATAGAGAGCTTTTGTCGAAGGCAGGTGAGGCGGGGCGGGCGGAGGGGGCGGGGCGCGGGAAGCTCCGAGCCGGCTCAGTCGCGTCGCGTCGCACGGACACCTCGCACGCCGCAAACCGTCGTCCCGCCGCCGGACCGCACCGCACGCGCATACACGCGACACGTGCCAGTGACAACCCACCGATGTCAACACCCCGACACTCATTGGCACCATGCAAGAGCAAAGTTCCTCAAGATCAAGCAAATCAACCCTCAACTCCTTGGAGAGCGCCATCATAAAGCTGAAGAACAATCTGCAGATACAAGACAACAAAACCGAGATGAGCGGAATTGCGGACCCGCCCTCGCCGCAGTCGGAATCGAAACCGAACGCAACTAAGACACCGAGTTCAACCACCGCTAGCAATTTGAATTTGTCACTTGCGTCCGCGGCTTTACTGCAAGAGAACATGCTACAGCGATCTTTACAGGGTGTTGTAATTACGTTACAAAATGCGATGATGAACTCGCTGCAACAAGCGGCTCTGTTACCTTCCAACTCTGCCGCAGCAGCAGCTCTAAATCTTCAAGCATTGGAATCTTATTTGACTCTACAACGTCTGACAACAGTTTCATCGGTAAGCAACGCGTCATCGCCTTTACAGCAAGACAATTTTGACAATAGTACCTCATCAAAACAAGATATTCTGAGGATAGCGACAGCCAGTGCAAAAATAAGTGAACTAGATGTGGTGGAGACGTCAAAGGATTATTCACCAAAGACTCCAGAAGAGTACTCGCTCTCTGATCCAATTGCAACTGCGGAAGATGTGGACCTTTCTGAAGAAGTCGAAGAGGACTTAGCATTGCTTGACAACGAAGATGAATTCACATTAGAGCAACATTTGGAATCTACCTCAAAAGGGTATGGTTACGGTTCATCCCAAAGCCTAGACAATGGCTATCCAAGTCTTCTAATGAACGCGATGTACCAACAACAAATGAATGCGAGTCCATCACAGGCGCCACTTTCACCACAGTCACACACAACGGCCAGTTCAAAATCTACCAGTTCTACGTCTTCTACTGGAAGCATCAATGCACCTAAACATAAAACGACAACAAGCGGGCCGAGAGTCAAGAAACAGTTCATCTGCAAGTTCTGCAATCGCCAATTTACAAAGTCCTACAACCTACTGATTCATGAAAGAACACACACCGATGAAAGACCCTACTCGTGTGATATTTGCGGAAAAGCCTTCAGGCGACAAGATCATCTCAGAGACCACAGGTAAACTGCAGTTTTATTACTTAATATGACATCATCCTAACATATCATCATCAACAGAAACTAGTGCGTCTCGTTCTATGCGTCTAGTTTATAACCGGTACTGTAACGTAACAACGTTGGTCAGCACCTATCAGACATCTAGTAAATCTTGTGGCCGCGCCACAGTCAAATCAATTGATGTGATTAATTTTATAACCTTATCCTAAAACTCAGTCCCGGGTCGTATAGCGTGGGCTCTTATTTATACCATAAAGATAAAGCAATCTTTAACCGTGTCGAGGTGAAACATTCAAACGTTCTTCACGATTCTTATTTTTGATATCAATAAAAGATTTCGGTGTTCGGGTCTCAACAGAAACATTATGAGCAACTTTTGAATAATGGCGGTGCAGCAGAATATTCAAAACAAAAAGGGTTAAGTATGGCCCGAACAGATGGTATCGACAGGTCGTTCGTCACGCTCGTAAATTATTTCACAAAACCGCTGCTAATCTGAGAACATGTTTTAATTTTAGCTTTTTGTTTCGTTAGAACTATTCGCAGGCTCGAATGCCTTTTGAATTCCCTCTTTATCTTAACATCTCACGATACTCGTTCCAGTCTAATTCCGAAAAGTTGTTCCTGATACGAGGCTTGATAAGTAAGACACAACTGTCACAATAATCCGAACGAACAATATGATAATAAGATTTAACAGCATTTCTTAATCTCTGTTAATCTATTTTTGTACACCTCCCAAATGCAGAGAGGTGTTGAATTTTAATATAACTTGTCTCTGGGCGAGTTTCTCCCGGTATCTCCACAGCAATACAATAAATTTGGTGCAGTCGCCAGAGGGTTCTCGGGTCGGGCCGACCCAACCTGTCGATGTTCAATCGATGTCCGTTGACACGTTACATTATAATGGACTGAAACCGGAGCGAGGTTTCGACGGGTTTTAACAAAAGCCCGTGGCGGCGGTCCTGACGTTAGGATTAATATGGATGATGACAAAAAATAAGGACCGTGGTAAATATTCATCGCATACAATGAGGGCTTTTTGTGTTCAGCCTGTCCAAGTTTTTTGTTGCACTTGAGGATAATAGCTGCAAATTAATTTAAGCTTAGTTTATTGAGTTTAATACCTTGTATTAATACTGTATTGCTTTCGCAATTATTTAAGCGTAAAAATTATTCCTGCAAGCCTTCAATTATTACTTTATATTTTCACTTACGCTTTTTTGGAATACTGTTATAAAGTTTGATCATCTTGAACATTTTGTAACGACAATGTAATCATTTATGCCATCACCAATCTCCAAAAACTTAACAAAATGCAGCCTCAGCATGATGGATATAAAGTACCTATCTATAATAATAGCGTCTAGAACTAGTGCTTCATCGCCCATCATTTCGATTTGCGAGCTCAATCAATCAATAATGTTGTCTTGTTGGTTCGAGTTAGGCCTATCTTGCCTGCGCCGGTCTCTCGCCACGGTCGACAGCGCGCGCGCACAAACCAGTCCTAATCACCGTCATCATCTCTTGTTTTAATATTGAAATCATTTTTCCATTCATCGCTGTGCATCAACCCTTTATCGTCGTACATCTAACAAATATCAACAGTTATTATACGTTTTATGTTACTTTGAACACGTCGTTATTTTAGGGCTTTTCAAATGTTTGTTTATTTGATTCGGATGATTGGTGGTTTCTGTGTTTTTTCTGGGAATTATCTATGGGTTAATTGTGTATCAGTTATCTATTATTAACCTTGCACAACAGAATGTGGACTATACCTATAATATCCCTATATTATTCTCGATCACTTGAAGTCCCGTCCGGCGTTTAACCGCTTTCAAAACAGCTTCCCATATACAAAATTAATTATTGTTCACCAGAGAAGAACAGCTGTTTCTCCACCAGCAACAGAATACAAAATCATATTATGAACAGCACTATCGACGTTCTACAAGGCACGTAAATTAGCCACCTCGGGTATAAAAATGAGTGGTCGTGCCAATTTATTATCAATATCCCGCGGGCACTTGTTTGCTTCCCGTCCGCTCGCACAAGGTGTTCGCTTCTCGGACCATGTAAGGAGGACCGGGACCGGGACAGCTTGGAATCGAAAGACCACTCTCCACCGGGAGATACAGCCAGACCAATAGCCTTAACGACTGTTTTTATATCTCTTCGTGTTGATATTAAAATAAGTTTTCTGATGATAGAAATATTGAGGCCCTAATTCTTTTATGTAATGGAATTTAGAATGAAAGAAATTCTTTGTTGATAGTTAGTTGCTCTTAGACTCTTTTTCAAACAAAGTATTTGCTACAGGTGCCTTAATTTTTTGTATGTTTGGAGGCTGTGAGAGGAATTTGGTTTCTTTCATATTAATATGTTTGGACAATATCCAAAACATTCTGTATCATAAAGGTATGTCTTTATCTTAATAAAATAAAGATGCAGAAACTTTTTTTCTTACAGATACATTCACTCCAAGGAGAAGCCTTTCAAATGTCTGGAATGCGGAAAAGGTTTTTGCCAATCCAGAACTCTAGCCGTCCATAAAATACTGCACATGGAAGAGTCGCCTCACAAGTGCCCAGTCTGCAGTCGAAGTTTCAACCAAAGGTCCAACCTGAAGACTCACCTTCTAACACACACTGACATAAAGCCTTACAACTGCGCGTCATGTGGTAAGGTCTTCAGAAGAAACTGTGACTTACGACGTCACAGCCTAACGCATAACCTTGTTGGAATATCATCTGTGAATACGTCACCAAGTGGAAGTAATGGTAAAAGCCCGCTTTTAAATCCAAACTTTCCAATAGACAGTTTAGAAAATGATGAAGAAAACTGATATAAATATATTCTGCTTGTAGATAATTGAATATAAGTTTTGTGATGTGAACTGCAAGATTAAAGCAATAAACTTAGCTACAAAGACTGATTAAGTGCCTATATGGTTAAAAACGGTTGGCAATCGTATTAAATTAGCATTTATGTTTCTGCAGAAATCTGATCTACTGAAGTTAAGTTTACTTAAGTTTAATTTCAACAGGGTGCAAAAGAAAGGTGGAATTTTCTCATTCGCCCTATATTGAGCAAGCCTGTATTTTGAGTTAAGCTATCTCTCTCTTGTTTATTCTCTGATCTCAAATTATATGTAAATATATACTTTTATGTACTGTAGTGATTTTGTAAAGACTTTGTACTCCGTCCAGACTATAGTTTTAAGGAATTCTGATACGTTTACAAATATCTACGAAATATAGTCTTCCTCTTTATGTTCTTAGTGGTTACATATTTTCAATGAAAATGTTGGCACAGTTAAATATTTTGTATTATGAATAAAAAAAATTATCACACTGAACCGCATTTTTATTCATTTGTTTACTCAAAACACAAAGTATTCTGAATATATCATGTACAGGAACCAGGCATGGCTCTCAATTAGATCTGTTGAATTCGACGACCCGAATGGCCGAGTCGGCAGTGACCCTGCCTACGACGCTAAGGGTCCCGGGTTCGAGTCCCGGTGGGGGCAAATATTTGTTTGATGAGAACGGATGTTTGTACCCTAGTCATGGTTGTTTATCTATCGAAGTATAATATTTATTTATATAAGTATGTATATCGTTGTCTAGTACCCAAGATACAGGGAATCCTAGTTTGGGGCTAGATCAATGTGTGTAAATAGTGTCCAAGGTATTATTATTGTTATTATTATCGTAAAACCAAGCCCCTAACAGTACAACGCTTTACTCTAGAAGCCGTATTTCCATAAACTCTATCCCTTTATCTTGGTCAAAACAATTCTATATCAACAAACCACAACTGGTATCATCCGAGTATTTTCAGAGACGGTTTTCACATGGACCCATCAAGGAAAATAAGAAAATTTGTATCTACTAGGACCGGAAAAGTGTTTCTAATAAAATAGTAGTATACACAGGTAGAGAACGGAATGATAAAAAACAAAAAAGTTTGAGTCACTTATAAAGTTAGGCTAACATCTTGTAACATGTTAAAGAAATTAGGATCATATCTACAATATTTTAATGTCTTATTTATAGAGTTTTCAAGATATTTTATTAATGTAATTAAGCAGGTAAATTAATGGAGATTAGCTAGCTAGCTGTACATGTTTTTGATTTGGCAAATAAAATTGTCGTCCCTGGATGAGTAACGATTATATAAAAAAAAGTTACAGAAGTCACATCGTTATAGGCAGCTTAGTTCGATGATATTGGCATAGATGGCGTTAAAGAGCTATATTAATGTTATAGGTGTTAACGCAACCAAATGTAAGTTTTACAAGAAAAACCAACCTAATCTTACTTGACTACAAACTTAATAATGTTACATAAATAAAAGCAAAATTGTTAGGGACCTCGGCGTGTTTCAAGAAAACCTACTTTTACGCGGATGGTAATTTTGAATTTAATAGAAGGTAAGAAGACTTAGAAGTTCTAACTAATTAGTAGCTGTTCTGTAAAAACCTACATTAATTTTTAAATATACATGTACCAAAGCAAAAAGTAGCACCATATCAACCTTACCATACTGCAACGCCACTTGCTGATTTCCTAGTATCTCATTGAGTGCGTCGCATATAAGTTTTTGGTTTCACCTGCATAAACCTACAATTTATGACTGTACCCACATTCCCTTCCCCTCCCCCACGCAGACAGACGCAAACACACAATTTATTTAATCAATTATTTATTACAATACCAGATTACATACACACACCTGACATATGTAAAGCCATTCACTGCTTTTTTATTATTGGGTTTCCTATGTTGTTATATAATGAAATCCTTAATTACCCTCATTTATAGATCTCTGTTTTTAAGATTACATATAAGCATGGCTGTGGATATTTCTGTAATAAAATAAAATAAAAAAATAAAATTAAAGCTATTTACATATCTGCAGAATCCCATCTGGGGAGGAAAAAACCCCTGGTCCTGGATGTTTACATGTTTGTGACGTCGTTGTTTCTGGTTCCTATGACAATGTCTACCTATTCTAGTGTGGGGCCAGAACCATGTGCCTGTATGCAAATGTTATGTTATAAGTATAAATCCATGTAAGAGAAAGTTACCGCTCCTTTAAACGATTTTTGAAGATGAAGCGAGATGCACTGTGCCTGATGGCGCAGGGAAGCGCGTGCCACAAACTTATTGTCCTCAGTCGAAACCCACGCGACGTTCAAATGCGATGGCATTGTGACATGAGGTAGAGATCATGCAGGCCGTGTGGGATCTACCACGTCTAGTCGAAGGAGGGTAGTCGAAGCGTTCACGTTATTTAAAATGCTGTACAGGAAAGTGAGGATGTAAGTGTCCCGACGAAGGCGAATAGGCAGCCATTTTAACTCCCTCCGACTCCGAGACAAGGACCGCAGTCCGAAGATGAAACGAATCGCGAGATTTTGAAGTTTCTCGAGTTTGTTCAGTTGTTTTTCGTTAGCGCATTATCAGTTTAAAAGAAAGAGACTATTCTGTACTATCACTGAGATAAGATAAGAAATGAGATACTTCTATATATGTATAGCTATTTCCTTATTAATCAACCAATTATTTACCCAGACAAAGACCACACTAGGACTGCTGAACGAAATCAGTAGTGATCCTGACAACAGAGAGACTAATAATAACTGTAATATCAACAGATTAATAACAACAGTAACACATACAGATCTGCCATGCTCTCAAGCTTGGCCCGCGACTTGTCAGGAAGGAGCAGCTCTATCCTGCCATCGGTAGACTACACATGCTCATGCCGAAGTGCCTCTTCGCCGCAACAAACACGTCGTGCCGAGGCTTAGTGAGATACTGGGTCATAGTCACCAGTCCTTTTGAGGTACTTCTTGCGGTTCCACACTTCCGCTCACCCTTTATAGGACGTAAAACGGACAAGTAAAGGCCTGCAGGCCTGTAGGAAGGACCATAATCTTGCTCTCTTTGGCACATAGTCTGTGGGCCACATGAACATCACTAAGACACTCAAACGAAACCTTGAGCTTGTCACAAAGTATGCTGCGGAAGTATCACCTGGCGCCTCTTCGGCGTTCTCCTCCACAACATGAAGCAGCAACATCTGGCAGCGAGTCCCCTTCTTCTGCATTTTCAACCATGGGTGAGCAGCTCCAGCAAATAAAAATAACAAAAAAAATAAAAACTGGTAGAGATTATATTATCCTGTTTTTTTTTTTTGTTATTTTTATTTGCTGGAGCTGCTCACCCATGGTTGAAAATGCAGAAGAAGGGGACTCGCTGCCAGATGTTGCTGCTGGAGAGTTCGGTGCAGATATCCATGGTTAGGGAGGCAGTTTCTCACGTCCGAAGGAGATACTTGGAACCTACAGCCCTTCACGTCCTCCCGGGTATTGCTAAGGAGCGACAAATTAACACTAAAACTTTCAGGTTCTGGCAAGAGAACCTGTCCAAATAAATACAGTGAAATCTATAAAAACACGTGACATTTGCGGAATTAAACCAGTTGTTAGACTGCCATTAATTAAAAAATTGAATTGATCCATGGTTAATGTATGCTGATAGTTGACTGTATGAGAGTGCATGGGTCAGGATTTTTAATTGCATCTACTTTATAGTATTGTATTATAGTAATTGTATTAAATAAAACTTATCTGTATATGTAGGTAGGTAGTTAGGTAACTTTAGTAGGTTTTATTTTAGGTATTTTTATTTGTTTTATTAAAATTGGAAAATATAGCTCATCATCCTATTATGCTCCAAATATTATAAAAACAAACAAACACACGCCTTTCTCCGTACGGGTTGCCAGAGGCACTTTTAAAATTGTAGACCGAGAAAATAAAAGACGATTCATTAGTCTTTTTCCCCTCTCGTCACCTCAAATAATCACCTCAATTTATTGAAAATCCAACCTTATACCAAAACCGCAACAAGAAGATAAACAGCTCAACCGAAACCGTGCTTAACATTCGAAACTCTGCAAACGCACGTTCCGAGGGCATTGTCAAAACACCTTATACAATTTCACGACCGAATGCAAAAAAAAGAGAGAAAAAAAGTTACTTTTTCTTACCGTACCGTGTGTGGTCGTCGTGCGAATAACAGCGAGCCACTAAAAGAGGGATAATGTGCACTCGAGAACCAAAAGCAAATATTTTTCAAACACCTTCGAAAGTAAACATAATCCTTTGTGACAATCGGCACCCCTTGATTTCGGTGTCGATGACAATGTGATGTTTGCAAAAAAGGAAGAAAAAGTTCGCAGGGGATACATTGTTTCTGAACGCAGCGGGATTTCCGTTTGGGGTGATTGCTATGTAATTTGTGGATAATTCAACTCTACAAAGGCGGTCTATGATACGATACCTGGTCCTGTTATTATGTTGTCATAGCGCTTTAATGGAAAGTTTAATGTGGAATTACTGTTCTGTGACGTAACCTTTTTTTAAACTGAGACAATCCTACAATTAAATTGGGATGGTTGAGAAATACAGGCGTAATACTTAGTTACCATTTGTATTATATTCCTTCTTATAAAAACATGAGCGATGATACTAATGTTATCAAACAAAAGCACCAATCAGCATGCAATAAAACCACAATTCAAAACCACTCGCGAAATCCGTATCGAATCGTGCGTCATATGGTTTGAATTTGAATTCCGAATCCTCGAATCACATGACATATGGCGGTTGCAATCAAACCAGAAACAAGATACCGCGCCCATCTTTGTTAACGGCAACGATTTGTTACCTTTTTAACACGTCATCCATTTCCAGAATCTCCAAAAAAGACACTCGGCCATTATGTTCGTGTTTGGTGCCGCGATATGTTGAGAAGGAATTGAGCTTTATGTCATTTTGATTCACTCCTAAGGGCCTTTGTGTAAGACTAAATCAAGAATGGGATCCTTTCATCCATGTGAATAACATTGATGCGGTGCTCCATCGGATCTCAGTTGAATTGAATCGATTTTTCAAGCTCAGTAGTCGTCCTTTGTTGCTATTAGCCCGGTTTCGTTTCGCCTTTTTACTTTGTTCTTTAAAATGCATAGTTTAACATCTAATAATAATGAAGCATCTGTTGCGTCATCCTTTGTCTAATATCTTGTTTCATATTTTTTCAAGACACGATACCTTTAATATCTATTTTTCTAAAAATATCTTCATTTTATTTAGTCGTTTTGCAATTTGCAATTCTTTATGGTATAACTATTTCATTTCACCACAAATGACAAGTAGGTTTCTAAATATTGTTTTGGTTTCGATATTGGTTATATTTATGAACATGCAGGCACTCGGTCGCCAGAGTCGCCAAACTCTTTTATAGCTTCATGGAGCCAGAAAAAGCGACTTCACAAACATAAGTATTTAAATCCCCAGAAAATACTTATAAGAGTACAATTGACACACTCTATCCATAAACATAATACATATTTGATTGAAGCAACATATCCAAGTTTTTTCCACAGATATCGTTTAAGATATCGAAGACATGCGAATGAACGACAATGCCGTCTTCAAGTGCCATTTGCGCTTAAGCTTCAACTTGGTACTAAGTGCTTGCTGCACTTTTGTCAAACACTATAGAGGGGACAGATATGAAATTACGCTCTTTCTTCTGTAATGTCGTTCTTTTGAAATTAATTAAGTTGACAGATTTGTCTCCCAGGGTCTTTTATATCTAAATTGTCTAATCATTCGTTTAACTTTATTTTGTTTCATTAAAAGTAAACAAATTCTGTCACTCTCATCTGGCCTATTAGTGTAAGTATGGCCGCTTTTCGCTTACTCGAATTAATAAAAAAAACTACAGTATATTCCCATGCACATAAATTGCATCAACATCTCAATCAACATTAATTACATACTACATCACTGCTGAAGGCGATACTTGAGAAATGCGATTGTGTGCCAGTGTCCTACTTAATAAGAGTACACTACACTGACAAAACTTGCAAAGACACGTCTCAGACCCCTTTGAAGTCTGATTCTGATGGAAGCACTCATTTAAACGCATTTTTGAGGTCTCGCCTTCTGCAGTTAGCTAGTTAGTTAGTTTTTTTTACAAAACAGGTTTTGTGTGGATTAAAGAAACTCAATAAGACGGCTAACCCTATAAAACAAACATAAGCTCCACGCCTTCTCCCAAACGGACGACAGAGGTACCTACAGTTGTGCTCTTGTTTCGACTGATATCGAAAATTATATTTACTTCACTAGCCTATAGACATGGCGTAACCAGTTTTAATAGAGTGTCATGTCTTCATCTCTAATCATCTTTGGTCATTGCCCACGCACTGTTATCGCGGTCCAAGTTGACAGTAACGGCGTCGCATTCACGATAGCCAGCTAGATAGTGACCGCACACGATGCGCCCGCGCAGCCGAACATGTTCATACTTATTTAGAATGAGCACTTACAATGCCATTCTCATTTGCATGTTCGAACCTTTCGTTGAATGATAACCGTTGATTTATTTAGAAGGTATTGATATTAGTGGCTCTTCGTATTGTGAAAAGGCCTTTTCTTTATATATATTAGGTGAATGTGCTTTTAGCTACCCAGGTAGCGTGCAGGAATTTCAGCCGTGCCAGTTATTTTCTGCAATGTATCTTCGTTTTCCACTAAAATATGAGAATCGTATGATGTTGGTAGTATAACTCCTATTTTACTATGTCACCCGGTCGTCATTTGTCCAGAAAACCGCACAGTAACAATTCAATCACAAATTCATACTAACCCATACAAAAAAGTTCTTTCGATGAGAAAAACAGCGAGGTCACATGACCACGTTGACTTTCTGCAACTGCAACACGTTCCGGTCTCAATGACGGAGAGATCTCGATAAGATTCAACGGGCGGAGTCAATAATCCCCCCGCCTACGGGCGTAGCAACGCGCCCTCTGATTGGCCGATCGTATTGTACTCATGCGCAGCCCTACCGCCTGCGTTGCAAGAGGAAGAATGCAATCGAATTGAAGCTGTTCGCTCTTTTATGTACAGAATGCGTAATTGTTCAATTAAACGACTCGCTTTGTTGCTCGCCTCACTATCTCTGCGGCTCGAACGAAAATGGGCATTGCAATTTACAACCATAAAAGTGAATTAGAATTACTGCCTCGTGCCGCTCGACGATTAAGATGAATTACACTAGCAGAGAAATGATAAAATGCTACCAGCTAGAGTGGTAAGAAAATACGTGAATAGAATTTTCCTGAATCTCGAGTTATACATAGGTACTCACATAAGTAAGAATTTCTGCACTAACACATCGTCTGAATATCTACAAGTTTCTTTGTTGTTGAAGAAGTTCTATGATACTCTTCGCTAGACCAATTAAAATTAGTGTTGACAGAGGGACATAGTTCATCATAGCCTACAATACCAAGACAACTCGAGTAATGTCGATCTGTATTAACACAAATAGATACCTATCTACTACGTATTAGATATCAAAATAAATTGTTTCATATCATTTTGCATGCGGTAAGACAAATTTTATTGATATGTTAACACCGAGCCAAGTTCATAATAGCGAGTTTGACAAAGCGTTCGCATAAATTTATTGCAGTTTAAAGCAACTTGTCCTGAAATTGTGTAGTGTTTGAACACGACATAGTTGGGATTCCTTTACTAGCAGAAACAGGGAAAAGCACTTAATGTTTAGTCTTTCCAGGACCATATTGTCATAGATTTAAGATGACAGGATATAATCGGGACGTAAAAGACAGGTTTAGTGATACTATTTTGTACTTGGAATGTTCAGTGCTTGGTAGTAGTATGTCTAGTTAGCAAACTAATAGTGAATGAGTAAAAAGAAACGTTTTATGTTGACGTAAATGTAAATTTGTGATTACTGATAATATCCATGATAGAGCAGGAACCCGTATCTCTAATAGAATCCAATCAATTACCATTTACACAACTTAGGATATATTATATACTAGACATAAAGTAAATAACATAACATTTTACATACAGGCACAGACGAGTTTCAATCATCTGAGGTTAGGTTCAAAAGCACTTCACGTGATCTTTCAAATATACTTAACAGACACTGGCAATATAAATTTTTATTACTCATACATTGCTTCTAGCCCCACACTAGGATACCCAGTAGGTATAGTGGGAACCAGAAACAGCGACATCACAAACATGTAAACTTCGAAGACCTGGGGATTTTTTTCTTCCTCCCCATAGGAAGAGCTAGAAATACATAAAAAACGGTTGGACTCCTCAATATCTACAGAAAAGTTACTCCTGAAGCCATGGTCATTAAAGAGATAAATTATCTAATAAGTTATACCTAATGTCAAATGTTGTAGTAATTTTAGGGTCATATTATCTAGCTCTCATTTCTTTTCTCAAAAGTTGAATGACGAAATAAAAGCCATTTATTTCAAACTCCTCCATCAGTCCAACATAACGAAAACACCGACGCACGCGCACGGCACGCCCGCCCAAAGAAGAATGTCCACGCAAATATTGACACGCGCCACGCCAAGCCAGCATTGTGCTTGGCGGGCCGCGAGCTCTAAAGGTTATCTTATCATGTGTTTGTGCGCCAAATACGACTGTTTGGTGAGAGGCGCATGTGCGTCTGTCACTAAATACTGGGTATGTAAGAGTCAGACTCGTGTGACGTGGGTTCCGTAGAAACGTGGTTTCAGATAGAAAAGTCAATTTTGAATTATCATCAGCGAACAAAAAATATCAAAATAAGTCTCACAAGAAAAAATTTAACATGTCGCATACCTAAACGAACGTATTCAAGTGCATTTAGTTTGATAGGACAGCTAAGGGGGAGCAATAGACATAAAGTGGAGCCAATCTTAGATGTACTAGTATCATTTGGCAACTGTCGACTGTAGGAAAATCAGACTCCCTTCATTATCTAAGTTAAACAAGGAGAAAGAGACTGATGCCTAGCTCTGTCCCTACTGTTGACAGATGATAAATGCTACTTCTAAGTGTTATGTCAATTACAATACTATGTCAATTACATAAGGTTCAATTCAGATACGTAAAAGTCAGCCACGGAACTTATGTCGCTTTTTCGGCCATGGTGTGTCGACACACTAAAAATGAATCCATTTTAGTATTTGGTATGACATAAAATATTATTTTGATGGATAGATGTAGGTGATGGACATGTCGCAGTAAATCAGACACTTAACTAACTCTCTAGACCGTTAATTAAATACCGACGTTTAACCAAGTCACTAAAATTCCGTCAGACAAGTGAGTGAACGAAACGTTTAACGAGTTGTCTAAACGTTCCTAGGCAACAAGATATATACAATATAGATAATTTTTATATGTATTAAGGTTAGGATAAAAGGGGCTTCGCTTCGCTCACCCCATTTACCCTTCACCTAAGCTATCGCAATGTTTTGCCCTGATATTAGCTATGCAAATCAGCTGTTGTCGTGACGCCATCTTGTTTTCCAACACGCCGGCTTTCGGTAAGACAGATTGTTAAACGTTTTCGACAATGCTCCATTTAAATCAAAATGACTTGGTTAAACGTCGGTATTTAATTAACGGTCTAGAGAGTTAGTTAAGTGTCTGATTTAACCAACCAACTGCAACAAACAGAACTACAGGAGAAGACATAATGAAAAGGTTCTTTCATACCTTTTGAGTCGTAACCTTAAATACCCATATGTTGTTGAGTGATTTCGTTGATTGTCGGTGATTGTTGAGATTGCTTGACCAGGGGGCTTACGGCAACCCTCATAGCGGTTCAGATCAGGTTCAAAATAAGAACATGAACTTGGTAACCATTCCAATACACCTTAAGTAGGCTTTATTTAATACCTTAATCGACTATCTACAGCAGGTGCGACGCCCGCCGTGGCCGAGCCGAGCCACCTAAACTATTAATCGAGGTATATTTGTAACAATAAATGTTTTGAGTTCTCGAAAACGGCGCCAAAGTCTTCGCTGAAAACTGCTAGGTATGCTAGGTCTCATAACTGCTAGGTATGCTAGGTCTCATAACTGCTAGGTATGCTAGGTCTCATAACTGCTAGGTATGCTAGGTCTCATAACTGCTAGGTATGCTAGGTCTCATAACTGCTAGGTATGCTAGGTCTCATAACTGCTAGGTATGCTAGGTCTCATAACTGCTCGGTATGCTAGGTCTCATAACTGCTAGGTATGCTAGGTCTCGTAACTGCTAGGTATGCTAGGTCTCATAACTGCTAGGTATGCTAGGTCTCATAACTGCTAGGTATGCTAGGTCTCATAACTGCTAGGTATGCTAGGTCTCATAACTGCTAGGTATGCTAGGTCTCATAACTGCTAGGTATGCTAGGTCTCATAACTGCTAGGTATGCTAGGTCTCATAACTGCTAGGTATGCTAGGTCTCATAACTGCTAGGTATGCTAGGTCTCATAACTGCTAGGTATGCTAGGTCTCATAACTGCTAGGTATGCTAGGTTTCATAACTGCTAGGTATGCTAGGTCTCATAACTGCTAGGTATACTAGGTCTCATAACTGCTAGGTATGCTAGGTCTCATAACTGCTAGGTATGCTAGGTCTCATAACTGCTAGGTATGCTAGGTCTCATAACTGCTAGGTATGCTAGGTCTCATAACTGCTAGGTATGCTAGGTCTCATAACTGCTAGGTATGCTAGGTCTCATAACTGCTAGGTATGCTAGGTCTCATAACTGCTAGGTATGCTAGGTCTCATAACTGCTAGGTATGCTAGGTCTCATAACTGGGAAGAGGAGTTTTTTCGAGTTTTCATACTTTTGTATTTCCCGCACAATGGGATCGGTAATTCCACTTTATGACAAAGAAAATAAGGCAGAAATTAAAATGACACAAAAATTCTTTATCGCAAGTTGTATCAAGACTGGTAATTTAACTTTATTTCGATATAACTATAAATTTAAAATTTAAAACGACCCCGAAACATTAATGGAACTTAATTACGGCTAAGATTTGGTTCACTTGTTTCCTATTAAGGTTGATAAGTTTTGAACCTCTGAACTGATTTTAATAAAATATATCGACGAACCATCGCAGTGAAGTCCACTACTAACTATAAAAATTGCATTAAAATCAGTCTACTTAAGACCGCTACTCCGTAAGAAACTGAGAACTTTCGAACTACTGAACCGATTTTAATAAAACATATCTAAGATTTTTCGCAGGGAAGTCAACTACCATCGTTTTCTGAAAACCGCATCAAAATAATACCACCTGTTTGACCGCTTGGATTCCATGGACATAAATACAGACACCCCGACCTATAGAGGCTTCAAACTTTAATAACACCTCACCTGGTCGTTGGGGGTTAAAAATGTGGAAGTCAATCTGTATCTCAGTAATACATTATTTCTGACTTGTGCGCAGCATCACTAAAATCCGTCGAATCGTTTGAGCGCCTATGCCGCAGACCCTTCTTTTTCGTCGTCTTTAACTTTTACCGCAACACCAATATCCGTCCACCCATTTGAGAGCTAGGGTGCCACAGACAGACACACACACAGAAACACATCCTCACACACACACA
This sequence comes from Argyresthia goedartella, assembly GCA_949825045.1. NCBI lineage: Eukaryota > Metazoa > Arthropoda > Insecta > Lepidoptera > Argyresthiidae > Argyresthia > Argyresthia goedartella. The sequence goes on from OX463826.1 coordinate 11,787,188, forward strand.
CACACACCAACACACACACACACACACACACACACAAACACACACACACAGCCAGATACCCACACATATACACAAACGTAAATTTCAAACTTATAACCACGCTTTTTTTCGTCGTCTGTGACTTGTACCATATCACCAATACCCGTTCACCAGTTTGAGCGATAGCGTGCCACAGATAGACACACACACAGACATACCCTCACACACACCCTCACACACACAGACAGATATACGCCTCAAACCTATAATAACAACACTCATATTTTTGGTCTTCTGGGGTTAAAAAGTCTAAAATTTAGTTGACTTATGTCCTTGTTTAACTATTAAGTGTCGAACTACTGAACCGATTTTAATCAATCATAGCTAAGAACCATGGCAGGGAGTTGTACTATCATTTACAAAAAAACCCCTTAATTATTCAGCTTAGGTATACTCGTAGTATGACGGTATATCAGCCTATGATTAATGAGTGTTGTGCAGTCTGATGATTTGTTAACGGCGTGACCAACTGCAACAATCAACCTCCGAGCAGGGCTAGGGCCCCAGATATTACTTGTTTTACCCCTCAGTTACCACCGGCGTTAGCTAACGCCACTTTTCCGTTAAAGGTTTTAAATTTTATTACCACGGCATAGGGTTCCAAATCGCAATCCGTCCCAACTTCCCTCGGTTTTTGAGTAATTAATGGACAGACGGACATGGTCATTATGCGGATCAGTTTAGGTTCCTAAAATAAATCGGCATTAGACGTTGTATTAACCCCCTCAGCTCCTACTCATTGCGGAAATGCAGGCAAATAATTTATTTAAGTTCCGATTCGTCGTCGCCGAGACTCTAATATTCTTTATTATCTGTTCAATAGTTTGAAAACTCTGAACTACCCCAACTACCTTCGAGACCGTTTTGAGTATCTCTTTTCGGGAGATCGGCAACGGAGATCTCTCACTGTCTCGCTTCTAGCCACTCCGCTGCGTATAAATAAACACTCTTTCAGGTTGCGGGCGCGGTCCGACTTTAGAACGCACTTCCTTGAAATATAAGAGACTCTTCCCACTCTCTTCTCTTTTAAGAAACGTATCAAAGAGCACTATCTCCCTCTTTCGTAAAAGTTATTGTATGTATATCATTGTATGCAAAGTTTATGTAGTCAACAATCGGTAATTATTAAGTATACTAGCTGATGCTCGCAACTTCATCTGCGTGTTCCTAGGAATTATCATTAACCGAGACAACGTCACCCTCCTTCTGGTGCAGTCGGAAAAAAAGTATAGTTTATGTTAATCTAGCTGATAAACTACCTCTATGCTAAATTGCATTCAAATACGTTCAGCCGTTTCAGCGTGATTGAGGCACAAACACACAAACATCTATATGTACATCCAAACATCCTAACATCGCTACTTTCACATTTATAATATTAGTTAGATTTACTATATGTATTTTATAGGTATTTATTTTATTCCTGGGCATTTTATTTATACTATTTATTATTCACCCTTTTACGATACTATTTCCTATAATGCCTTGGTTTGCTGGAAGAATTATCTTTTTAGAGATAAGATAAAATTATTTAATTCCAAAAATAACATTTCATGCATTTTCTTTTCATGTAACTGCTGAAATATTTGTGTGCAACAAATAATTATGAATTAATTACGAATGCAACTACCTATCAAAATCCAGTCATTTGAAACGGTAATGTGAAAACATTTACGGCAGTTTTTAATCCAGTGATCTGCCCATTTACGAGTATAATAAGCATGTTGAGATACTTATTATCGCAATCTTTATTTAACCGTTGTTTTTTTCTCAGCCCTTTATAAACATGTCCATTGGACGTTAATGACCAATTTTCCTAAATGGGTTCACCGTGGTCCTGTAGTCCTCGCAGGGCTATATGCCAGGTAGTCATCCCACCAGCATCTTAATGAAGGCAGCATCAGCCTCGTCAAGTAGGCAGTCAAACTTTATTGCTTTATGGTCAGTTATTCAGCCCCACATCTCCTTAATTAACAGCTTTATTTTGAAATAATCAGACCACCGTGTACCTGATACGAAGTAAAAAACGGATCAAGCATCTGACTGGCATACCATACATATGTATGCCAGTCTGAGTATAATTATGTAGTGTATAATACACTTATAGTACAGTTAGAAAATTCCTCGCAGTTTCAATGTATTACATGAACACGTTCAAATCTTGCTCTTACGTGTATCCCGCGTAAGAGCAAGATTTGTCAACTTGACAGTTTTGACAGGTTCATTTAATCCAATATCTATTTATCTCCAAGTTTATAAATGTCACCGTAAGATTGTCAAAACCGTTAGTTGATAGACTAACGCGTTCGTTGATCAACTATCGACAGATAGTAAACCAGACCGACAGAGTTTAGAATTTACGTTTCTTTTGTTCTTACATGTCAACCTAACCCGAATACTTTTCGGGGGCTTCGCTGCGCTCGCCCCCTCTAAGTCTTCACCTAAGCTACCGCAGTGTCTGCTCTGGTATTTCTTTTGCAATTCAAGTTTAAACCAGTTAACTATTTAACGGTTTGAACCGTTAGTTTATCAACTAACGCGTCATATAGTTAGCAGTACGGTACAGTTTACTATCTGTCGATAGTTGACCAACTAACGAGAAAAAAACGTTAGTTAATCAACTAACGGTTTTGACTATCTTACGGTGGCATATACAATTCATTCAATTGTCATTTCAATGTTCAAACACGAGTATAACACCTGTTAATCTTCTACATTACACTTTCTCCTTCTTAGTATCCATTAGAATTCTGAATCTTTGATGAACCATATTTTGTAACTAATCTATCTAATACTACCCCAGATAAAAGTTATATGATGAATCTTTCTTCCTTTGACGATGTGGCTCTCTCTGCCTACCATGTGAGAGGTCCCTGGTTCGATCCCCGCCTGGGGTAAAGAAAAAAGAACCAGGTCTTAGATGTTTATATGTGTGTGACGTCGCTTTTTCTGGTTACCACGACTCAGGTTATCCTAGTGAAGGGCCAGAAGCAATTTATGTTTATGTTCAACAATCGACCATTCATATTAATGCCAATGAAAAAAAGTTAAGTAAGCAATCAAAGCCAGGATATAACCCTATTTTATTTAACACAATTTATCCCGATTAAAGAAATAGAGTAGGATAATTAAACTGTCTTAATTTTATTAGGGGTTCTCTTATGAGGACGTTTTAAGTTAACCTCTTTACTTGTGCGTTGTAAGCCTATGGGTAGCTGTACTGAGGAATGTATTTTTTATGAGTTTATTGATATTCTGGAGAATGTAGATAACTACCTTATTCAACAGAGTGTAGGGAAATTTTAGTCTGATGCCAGGGGTATCATTCTGAATAACCTTTAATATGAAATCTCTGCGGTACGGTGGCCACGTTGAAATAATTTAGTAATTATTTTTTTTTGGGAAGCTTCCTCAACAGGCCCTTTGCCATAAACACTCATTTTTGTGTGACCGTTTCAATTCCATGCGAAATTAGTTCACATGCCTCCTTATTTTATTTTATTCATCTTGTTTTATTGAGACACCCGAAGGTCCATTCTACTACTAACTGATTATGTCGTCCGACCGACTTCGGTCACGGCGAGCGCTTCATCTTGTCATCTGTAGACATCGCTTGTGGGCTCGCATGTGGCTTATGTAGCCGGGCATTTCTCTTAGGTGACCGAAAGTTTCTCATAACCGGGTAATTTTTTGTATATGTTTTTTGATTTTATGCTAGACATGTAGAAAGATATTCTTAAGCAAGAACAGAAATCAATTGCAAGCACACCTGGAGTTTCAGCAGTTCACGGAATATGAAAGACACAAAAGTGAGATGACACGAAACTTAAAAATTAGGATTATTAATATGAGAAAGTAAAATTGACAACATTTTAAGGTGGTAGATTATTTAAGATCTATATCCACTTGGTAACTATAACTATTTTTTATAATAATCATACTGTTTTAGTAAGTTTGGTTTTTACTTTGAATCTTAAAAAAATACCATATTTTACATGTCTTTATTGATTTCTGTTGAGAGCAATACAAAATGAAGGTTTAATTTGAAATAATGTACTTAACTACCATTAACTAAGAAGACTAGTAACTTCTTTCATAAAAAACCATTAAAGGACTTCTCTAATTGTTATCTCTAACATCATAAAGTGGTATTAAAAAAATCATGCTGAAGTGCTGTCTCTCTCTTTTTCTCTCCTTTATAAAGTATGAGTTTTCGGCATATATATTGTTCTTCTTTCTTATATTATTTTGGTCTCAACTATGTCTTTCAGACATCTTTAGGGTTTCCTTCTGCTTTTTTCCTTTATTTTTTTTTGCTTAGCTATATTTCCTCCCTGCTTATTTTTTTGTTGATCATTATGATCTGAATCAAACATAACCATGAAACCCAAAAATTGTGCCTAATTTAATAAGTAATGCAAGTCTTCTCCTTTTAACTTGATGAAAAAATGTTATCCTAAGTCACGATCGGAATATGACAATGACTAAAACTGTTTGTAATGTATAGCAACAGTATTCACAAGTACAAATTATGTCGAAAAAAAAAGGTTTCCTCAATCTCAAGATGGTGGTTATTTTCCCCAGGACCGTGTCGAAAATTACAACAAAAGACTCAATCCTAGGACGAGTAGATAGCTCCAAATCACATATTAAGTCAAAGTTAAAATAAAAATTTCTTTATTACTGTAAATATTTACATATACTTAGCAAAAGTATTTTTTTGCCGCTTCTCTACATTGAACTACTATGGGAGTAGAAGGGCGAAGAAACTCGAAAAGATAGATTTTTTAATTAAAACAACTTTAGAACCAATTTTTTTCCAATCCTGACACGGAAATATACATTTTTAGACACCATAAACAGCGACGTCACACATATAAACATTCAAGACCTGGGGATTTTTTTTTTCTTTACCAGACGGGGATTGAACCAGGGACCTCTCGCATGGTAGGCAGAGCCACAACCGCTGCGACGAAGTCACCCTATATTCCGATGTGACCCCATGAAGTAGGAGATCCAAATAAAAGCATACTTTATAAACAGTAATAGCTTATGTTACTACTCAAAAATGTCAGATAATTCGACATCTCAAGAGCACGAGATGAGACTTTAAGTATTACGATGTGCGAAAATTTTAATAATCGCCACCGGGGCAGTATGGCCCTCCCAAGTATCATGTTGGGAGCACTAATTACAAATTCTATGGTTACCTTAAAACCAAACTGTTTATGATATTTTAAATAATTTAATGGGATCCTCTGGGTAGACAGCATGGGACACAATTTTATGTTTCCAATTGGATTTCTAAAATAAACTTATGAAATCGGTTTTATAATTATTTGGTAGGTATTTGTTCGTTTTATTAATTAATTTTAAAAGGGCTACAGGTAGAAAGCTCTCAGTTTCACGATCTCATAATATTTAAAACAAATTTGTTTTGTTACAGGACTTGTTATGTTTCCTTACAGAAGTACTACTATAGACAGTAACGTGATATCAACAAATCTCAAACGACTCCAACCGCATTTACCACACACGGTTTCAAAATAAATGAAGACACTACGAAAAAATTACGCCACAAAATTTAACCAATATTGCAGCTTGACTCCGATTTCAAAAATCTTCGGCCCAAGTGCTTTCCCAAAATCTGCCATCATGCCATAAAAACCACGTGCTCGGTTTTTTTAACCACACCCTGGGGCCTAATTAATAAATAAACAAGTAGGTAGTCAATAGTTAAACTGGCAAGATTTATAAAACTTCACTGCCCTTCGTTACAAATGCGTTGCCAGATAAGTTACAAACATCGATTGATAGAAAATGGTTCTTATGGCTTTCACGCTCGCTTCTCACACAGGAGATGCAGGTTCGATTCCTGACCATGTAGCAATGAGATAATTAATCTATCTTAAGTACATTAAACGGACGTTCTAACGGTGATGGAAAATATCGTGAGGAAACCTTCATTACTCTATAGCTGTGGCGATGGGGTAGCCCCCTGTCACGCAAAATGCAGTATTGAATAAATGGCTCAAAGTGGGCACAATTGTGCCTCTACCCCATATGGGAAAATGCGTGACGCTATGTAATGTAATCAATTGATAGTGGTAGGGGTATATGTTACGAATAATATTGTGTTGAAATAACCAAATACTCATCTAATCTGAAACATAACATATCATTTAGTACAAGTTACTTTTAACTTTTTGACGACCCGAATGGCCGAGTCGGCATTGACCCTGCCTACGAAGCCAAGGGTCCCGGGTTCGAGTCCCGGGGGGGCAAATATTTGTTTGATGAGAACGGATGTTTGTACCCTAGTCATGGTTGTTTATCTATCTAAGTATAATATTTATCTTTATAAGTATGTGTATCGTTGTCTAGTACTCAAGATACAGGGAATCCTAGTTTGGGGCTAGATCAATGTGTGTAAATAGTGTCCAAGGTATTATTATTATTATTATTATTATAACATAGTTAAGGCATTAGGGTACGAAAACACTGCCCCTTCTAAAAAAACCTGCCTCATTAGCCTACGAGTTACATCCATATTTAACAATGACATATTGCAATGTTAAGTCATTTCTCATTTACAATATTTATTTTACTTGTAAAATTGTGACTTATTCCTATATGAAACGGCCCTTGACCCCTCATAAGGCCGTAATGAAATAATTTGCTACACTTTATTGGTACCTACATTGCGCCAAATGAAAATAAACGCATCGACATAGCGGGAGGTAATGGTGTAATGAAACTCGAATGATAAAGATACAAATGAACCTTAACACCCCGAAATACAGCTCATCTGAGTGGATTTCGATGAAGAATTGAAATGTTTATCTCGACAGTGTTAACACAATCACTTGTGTGTAGTGCTTGTTAACTAATTTGCAACTAATTGATGCGCCGTTAAGGCTTGTTTTGGTGCGCGTGCGTTTATTAAATGCACTGATTATATAGATATAGGCCTCATTGAAAAGTTCTGATATGAAAGGGTAAGATATCAAATAGTTTAGTAGATAAGTTGATATCTTAAGATAGTGTTATTTTCTTACAAGTGGCATTAATTGGCATTGTCATAACAATGACAATTATCGTTGGAGATGATGCAGGTTATTAGCGTATTTAAAGATAATCCTATAATGAGAGCAATTAGTGATCGTATTTAAAAAGTGATTAAAGATGCGGGACATAATTTATAATAGTAGCTTTTTCGTCTTTTTATTCAATTGCACGTATCTATGAGATCGTTTAAACTTTTTATTTTTTATTTTATTTATGTAGAAAACCAACAGCATTACAGTTTAATTAACTTAATTAAATTACTTATTTATATACTATAGCCAATTATAGGTTTCCATAACTTACTTAATTCAAGACTTAATGAATCTTATCTTATCAATCTTCGATGTTAAGCTTGTGTCTAGGTTTAACTTTATTCCTTGAATTACCCTTCCACTGCTGCAAGGAGGTTTTCTACCATTACATTTTCTCTACGCTGTTATTTTTAAAAGATGTAATTGACTTTATAACTCCTGTTATAGAAGAACCAAATAATTTTATTTTAATTGTTTATCTTTTGCTAATCTTGTAAATATTTGCTTAAAGTATTTTGCTTAAGGCGACACCTCGTCCGTGCAAAGATCCGCGTTACACCAGGCGGAAATACCCGCAGTGTGAGAGGAGAAAAAATGTCATAACGTAGCGCTAAACCACAAAATAATTGTTTAAAAATAAACTACGCTATTTTGTTAAAAAGTTTTTAAGGAGATTTTAGGAATACATAATATTTACATTTTGAACGCAGTTCCACAATGAAATTAGTTAGGTTTTCAGAATTACAGGAAAAAATAAAAGAGTTTTGAGGTATTTTCGTAATTAATTTCTATCGAGAAAATTTCATCCAATCGCGTTTTACTTTAGTGAGACCTTAATGAAATGCTGAATAAACGTTAACCCAAAAATCAAATCTGTACTGTATGATTTCGCGGTGGAGTAAATGGATTCGAAAAAACCCCATATTTTTTTCGTATCCCCTTAATTTCAACTTGAACTGGTTCCTCGCGATACAAGATTAGCCTAATGCGAAAACCTCTTCCCTTGACGACCTCTGTGTCGTGGCGCTCGAGGCTGCGCTTTCCAAGCGAGAGGTCCCATGTTCGAATCCAGTCTACAGAGAAGAAAAAGAACAGAACTTGGATGTTTACATGTTTGTGACGTCGCTGTTTCTGATTACTACGACAAAGGCTATCCTAGTGTGGGGCCAGAAGCAATGATTGTGCCTTTATGTAAATGTTATTATTATTAGTGTTAACTTCACTGTTTTAAGTTAGCTTATACACAATGCTCGCAGTATTTTTGAATTTCAACTGAATGTATGTTTTAATGAAAATACTTTACTTTACTTTTATACTTCCTCGGTCGTTTATTTTTATCCGCAATTATTTCTCTTTACACGAAAAAGCCACGCGCATAAATAAGCATCTCGACACAAACAAACAGCGACTGGACATATCCCGACAGCAAAAAGGGCAAGACCAACGCCAGTCCCTTTTGGCCTCACAAGTTTCAGACCTTAGCCACACTTCATCACACAATTAAATTCCTCTACACCATACAGAAAGGGTATCGATGGCTATTATGAAAGCTATTGTTACAAGGCGCTCACAATACCGGACTTATTGAGCGTTTAGGCGAACAAAATAAAACAAAAAAACACGTGCAAGTCAGACTCGCACACGAAGGGTTCCGTACCATCGTACGTCTCGTGTATGGGCACCCCTTTACTTTTTCAAAACGCTTGTCGTTCATTAATCTTGAAGATACACGTCATACCTCTCTATTCATTACGTTTGGGATACAGCCTGTTTATAGACAGCCGGACGGACAGATGGACAGCAGAGGCTCAGTAATAGGGTCCCGTTGGTTGCCTTCGCGTACGGAACCCTAAAAGTGATCATCGTGTGGACCAGAACAAATTCGATGGCCAACGTTGCGCGGGGCGGACCGCGTTATGAAAGGTGCGCATTGTTGTATATGCGGTGTGGTGATTAGTTGGTTGATATGGTGTCGACAGGATGGTGATCTATCTATCATCTTGTGTGAACTCGCAGTGTTGATTACGATTGATCGCACTGCGCCCAACCATATTTTAATACGCAGCTCGGTTGCGTTCTGAAAAAATCTCTTTTATCTACACACGTATCATAGGCCCTCTTTACTGCGTCCAAAAACCGCACGTTACGATCAGCATAATGTTAAACTACTCTGTAAAAACTCATTTCTTCTCTGAATATTGAACATTATGACCATAATTTGTAAATTTTCTACATATTATGACATTCAAATTTCGAACCCCGACGCCCGGCTGCGTGCCGCCCCTACTTTGTCTGTGAAGTTGAAGAACTACAGAACAAGCTAAAGAACTCAATTCCATAATGCCTTTCAAACATGCGGTTCCTGAAAACATCGAAGGGAGCATATGATATGTGTGTAGATAAACTAGTGTATGTAACTGTACATAATTAAATTAGGCATTAAAACTCTCGAGTAATGTTATTATGAAACCCGCCTTCGGCTCGTTTCATTAGCCCACTCTCGAGTTTTAATGCTTTCCATTATGTATCAGTCACATTAACTACTATTTTTAAACTTATCACATACTTTCAACTATTCTAGTTTAATAATGGTTCTGACAGTCATGTAAGTTAAGTTAATAGCAAGTCCAAATATTACCGCAGCAGCTCGTCAGCCTCATCAGCTAACCAACATAGTATATCTACTATTCTACAATTCGAGTCGTAAACCTGCTCTATATAATCCGTAAACCACAACTTCGCAGTCCATCGGATTGATTCCACCAAATCACCGAAACCAACCATATCGACCCTTAACCAGTCCAACAGAAGGGTTACTAGTGTTACAGACCAGAGTATTATGAGTCTTAAAGTTTTGAAAAGGGTCTGTACGACAGTTGATTAAAGGGCCCCGAAAACCAGGCTCGAGGTTGGGGGCCCGTGACAGCGCTCCGGGTGCGGCCCACGGGGGGGCCCCCTGATGATTGTATTTAAAATAAATAAGTGCCTCAATGAACGATTGTCCGCGGGAAGGGCCGCGGCGTGCTTTATGGCCGCGCTCGTGATACGTGAGAGGTTAATGTATGCGCGCGACGCTTTTCGAACGACCATTTTGGCGTGGCATGCAGTCACATATCTGTCACCGGAAGATGGTAAAAACCGTAATTTTATAAACTAACGCGGTAGTTGATTAACTATCGACAGATAGTAAACCAGCCCGATAGGGTTTAGAATTTACGTTTCTTTTGTTCTTACATGTCAACCTAACACGAAGACTATTCGGGGGCTTCGCTGCGCTCGCCCCCTCTAGTCTTCACCTAAGCTACCGCAGTGTTTGCCCTGGTATTTCGTTTGCAATTCAAGTTTAAACCAGTTCACTATTTAACGGTTTTAACCGTTATTTGATCAACTAACGCATCATATAGTATGCAATACGCTACAGTTTACTATCTGTCGATAGTTAACTAACAGTATTGACTATCTTACGGTGACATATCTACTGTTCAGAACTCTGAACAGATTATTTTCATAGAAGTTGTTTATATAGAATTTAGTTAAACAATACAAACTTGCACCCCATCATTCCGTTGGAGGCGGATGCGTGGTGGAAGTGGCGATGGCTTGGCCACGTGATGAGCAGATCTGATGAACGCCTTTCGAAGATGCCCTCAAATGGTGCCCAAACGGAAGAAAGGTCGCGAAAACCCCAAAACTTCGTGGCGACGTTGAAAGTTGAAAGAGGAATATTGAGAGCTCAGATTGGGCGTAGCTAGAGCAGATAGCCCAAGAACGGCACAAATGGCAATCTGTACTGAGAACCATATGCCCCTGCTGAGATGATGAGATGATGACGATGATGACTCCTTCTTACCGAGGTTGTAGTGTTTAGGTGAAAATAATAGCCTGCTTATCAAATTTCAGCTGTGACTTCGGAGGTGATACGAAAAAAAAATGGGTTTTTTTTAGAATCCATTTACTCCACTATATAGTCATTTACAGATTTGATTTTTGCGTAAACGTTTAATAAGTATTTGTTTAAGATTCTCACTGAAGAAAAACGCGATTGGATGAAATTTTCTTGATAAAATTGAATTATGAAAATACCTCTCAATTGTTTTATTTTTTGCTGTAATTCTGGAATCCTAACTAATTTCATTACCGCACTGCATTCACAATGTTGTTGTCATATATTCGTAAACTCCTTTGCTTTTTTTAAACAAAATAGCGTAGTTTATTTTTAAACAGTTTTTATGTGGTTTGGCGCTACGTTATTTTTGTTTAAGTCGAGCGCATTGTTTTCGCTCTCTTTTTTTTCTTAAGTGGAAGAATTAACGCTGTCACTTAAGTTTACATTCGTATTCCTTTAAGATATATTTTTTCGTATCACCTTCGCTATCTATTCTTTCAAGCTTATATAAGCTTATACTCGTATAAGCTCAATATTTCGAAAATTATCATTGGTTCTTAATTCATCTCACACATCGATTTTTCAAACTGGTCATTTAAACAAAATGCAGTGATACCATTTATTTAACAACTGGTTTCAAAAGCGATATAATAGGCGCGAGAGACCAAAAAGGGGTGCCAACCGACAAATGGCTGCCGAAATTAAATGCTCATCAAATCACTAAACCATAAAGTATAAATAGTGAATAGAATAACCATTAGCCACAACCCTGCTGTTGATGCTGCTACATAAGTGGGTTCAACCACTCCAATTCACATAAACTGATTACCAATAAACATAAGTAACAAAAAAATATGCGCTTACACGCATCAATATTCTGTTAACGTCCTTAGATGGTTCAACATAGGTTAGGTTTAAAGAACTTTATCTTCATCAGAATTTACATTTCACTGAGATATGCTTAAAATATATATTAATTTATGGTATTCGTTGCGATATGTAACCGTAACTTTTATTTTTAAATATGTTCATACTTTCAGAAATCTTCACATCATTTGGTAATTTAATAAACAGCTGTGCTCCCTCAAATACTATAGACATCTGTGTAGAGACCAGTCAGACTTTAGTAGGGGTTAGATATATTATAGCACGCCGCGGAAAGTAAAGTCCCAATCCTTTTTATGCACTTTATTTGTATTACAGTAAAGTTTGGCAACTCTTCCAATAAGTCTATATCTTATGACAGTTGGTGACGTCCTCGTTTGTTAGAATAAAATATGGAAATTATGATATAAAATCACGCGCAGCCAATTACGAGGTCGCAACGTCAGTAAATAGCAGTTCCTAGCATGCGAGGACCGTAAAATCTGCATTACTTTAGGTGAATCAGGATATGAACATGGATCGTTTTGCAACAACCCCATCAACCAACACCTGCTAAAGGGTAGATGCATTTATAATGCTTTTATAATTCGTCGGACAGAGTTCCTATAATCCAAAGATTATGGCCTATTCCTTTTTTCAGTTGCCTTTCATTAGTGTCCTGATTTTGTAAGTAGTAAGCGATCATTACTTAGGGTTGTTAATGCTCTACGCATTTTTGTAAAGACGTAATTGCTGGGTTGTGGTTTATATCAAAATAGGAAGACAATTTGATGGTTGGCCTTTGGACAATTAGAGGTTTAATAGATGCATTGTTGTAACAGGGTTGATTTTGTTGCATTACATCCACCACTTAAATAATCTACAAATTCGCACAAAACACAGCTTCATAAAAAGGCAAGACTTCATTTTTAGGGCTCCGTACCCGAAGGGTGCCAAAAGCGACCCTATTACTAAGCCTCCGCTCTTAGTCCGCCTGTCTGTCCGTCTGTCACCAGGCTGTAGCGCATGAACCGTGATATTTAGACAGTTGAAATTTTCACAGATGATTTCTGTTGCCATTATTATAATAACAAATACAAAAAAAACAGAATGAAATAAATATATATTGGGAGATCCCATACAATAAACGATTTGATTTTTTTTGCTCGTTGTAGCTCGAAATTGCAACAGGCTCGATATCGATACGGCAACAGGTAGACTCTTGAAATATTAACAGAATATTTAGTTATATATTCACTTTAAAAATAAATGATTAAAATTAAAATAAAACAAATATTTAAGGAGGCCCCCACGCAACAAACGTGTTTTTTTTTGCGTGTTTTTGCTCGATATTGATAACGGCAACAGGTAGACGCTTGAAATATTCACAGAATATTGAGTTATATTAACTCAATATTCTCAATAACTCAAACTTTAAAAATAAATAATTCAATTAAAATAAAACAAATATTTAAGGGGGGCTCCCATACAACAAAAGTAATTTTTTGCCATTTTTATAGATAATGGTACAGAACCCTTCGTGCGCGAGTCCTACTTGCACTTGGCCGTTTTTTTAGTGACTAAGTAATAAACATATTGATAGGTGTTACAGGTAGGTATAACGAGTATGTGTTACGAGAACTATGAAACCAATTTTCATTTAATCTCCATCGATCATATACGAGACATCTATTCTAGTTCACCTGAACATACCTTTGTTCACTTTTGTTTAGGTGCATGTACGTAAATATTTTGTCTCTACCTACCCCTCTCCCGGGAAAAAGACTTAGGTATATATATGTAGGAAAGCATATATATGTTCTACACACCTGAAGGTTGTGAGCAAAACTTGAAGCTATTTTTAATATTAACCGTGAAGTAGAACATCAATGTCGTTCGTTTCCACACCTTTGTCTTATATTTAAATGGCAACAAATATAATGATCACCCAAATATTTTTTTCCTACCCAAAATGGATAAATAACCACCAAACGTTGCAAAAAATATCAAAGCAAAATACTGCGGTAGCGTAGGTGAAGGGTAAAGTGGGTGAGCGAAGCGAAGCCCCCTCTATCCCTCGTGTTAGGTTGAACATTTAAGAACAACAAAAAATACTTAAAACATAAACTTAAGTACACAAAACTTAAAAAGAAGTTTGGTGATCATTTATCCAAACACAATTTGGTGGACATTTATCCATTCTGTCAGTCATTTCGAATTTATTGGTAGTAAAATAGGTGCGTTTTTGGTAATCGTTTAAACATAAGCCTATTTAAACCACCACACATCTAGAGTCAATACAGCCCGTTTATAGAAAGAGAGAATATTCACCGAATCATAAATTTTACTGCATCCCTTTCCCGAGAACTGCAAACATCGCCCCAGTTAAGAAGATTCTTGTGTATGTTTATTTTTTGATAGGCCTGTGTACGGACGCGTGAGCTTTTCTTTAAAACTTTTTACAGTGCTTTTTTTCTTTGCGCTCTCCAATAAAAGAGGTGGCTTACTTGTGTTATTGTTTCAAGGAATTGGGACTTCTTTGTTTGTTTGGCGTGGCGAATACCAGCTCTTAGATTACGGTCGGGGTCTGGGTTCGTTTGCGCCAAGCGGTTAGCCGATGAATTAAATTATATATTTTTTTTATGTATTTTTTCTCCTCATAATTAAACATAAATACATTTACATACAGGCGCATTAAATTGCTTCTGGCCCCACACTAGGATACCCTGTGTCGTGGGTACCAGAAACAGCGACGTCACACACATATAAACAACCAAGGCCTTTGGATTATCTTTTTCTGTATCCCTAGCCGGGGAATGAACCCGGGACCTCAAAACCGTTAGTTGTTAAACTAACGCGTTAGTTGATCAACTATCGACAGATAGTTAACCAGACCGACAGGCTTTAGAATTTACATTATACTTTTGTTCTCACATGTCCACCTAACACGAAGACTATTCGGGGGCTTCGCTGCGCTCGCCCCCTCTAGTCTTCACCTAAGCTACCGCAGTGTATGTCCAGGTATTTCGTTTGCAATTCAAGTTTAAACCAGTTTACTATTTAACGGTTTTAACCGTTAGTTTATCAACTAACGAGTCATATAGTAAGCAGTACGCTACAGTTTACTATCTGTCGATAGTTGACAAACTAACGAGAATAAAACCGATAGTTCATCAACAATTTGGATGGACAGATTGGTTTTGACAATCTTACGGTATAGACTACTACTAGTAGACCTCATAATAGAAGATAAATACTTATCCTACTTGAGAGGTACTCACGTAAGATGGACCTTGGTATAACTGGCTATATGGGAACAATTATGTCTCAGCCACCTAGTATCGCAATTCTATAATTTCCCATTTCCCATAAACATATACATGTACATTCAGGCACATTACATTGCTTCTGGCCCCACACTAGGCTACCCTGTGTCGTGGGAACCAGAAACAGCGACGTCACACACATATAAACATCCAAGACCTGGGTTTTTTTTATTTATCCCCAGCCGGGGATCGAACCCACGACCTCCGGTATGGTTGGCACAGCCACAACTCCAGCGCCACAGACGTCGTCCATGTCCCCTAGCTAGCTAGAGGGGTAAGCCCATCACCGCAGTTACGAAGGTTTCCTGCGTTACCTTGTTCTTTTTAAATCCATAACAGAGGGTATTGTCACCCTCTTCCATGTAACTTATAAGCGTGGTACTACTATTATATACGACTGCTTTGCATTTGACAAATTGAATCACATAATGCGTCCGTTGACCGGGCGCCACCGCTGCCGTCTGTCGTCGCCATTTTAACCGCTGAAGACCTGGACCTGATTGTGAGACATCGCAATTTTTAACCTCATGCCGTGGTAATACAATTCAAAACCATTAACGGCAAAATGGCGTCCCTGGACGCCGCTAGGCAACCGGAGGTGATTGTCCCCTCCGAGGTTACTTCCATTCTCTGTCCAATTTCTGTTTTTGTATTATTTTGAGGAAATACTAATAATAATCGTGTTAGTGCGGAGTTTTCTTTTTACATATTTACCTTTTTGATTTGAATGGCAAATATATGAATACCTTGGTATTGCTGCGGGGACGATCGAGCTAGCCCTCTGCCTTCCCGTAAGGGAAAAGACGTGACGCTATGATTGCTTGTTTTTTTAAACTTTTTATCTACTTACCTAAATATAAATATTTATATACAAGCACTGACGTTGCTTCTGGCCCCACACTAGGATAACCTGTGTCGTGGGAACCAGAAACAGCTAAACAAAGGTACGTTATAGCCTCGAGGAAGTTACTCCTTTGTATAGTGTATTATTATAATTCTGCGTCACGTCTTAAGTTCTTAAATACCTAACACAAAATCGATGACATGTTAGCTATAGGAACATATAGCCTGAGAGAACTCTCACTCCCGGATTGTACATTATATGGCAACGATGAAGGCTGGGTATAAAGAAAATAAAAAAGAAAAACCCAGGCCTTGGATGTTTATATGTGTGTGACGTCGCTGTTTCTGGTTCCCACGACACAGGGTATCCTAGTGTGTGGCCAGAAGCAATGTATGTGCCTGTATGTAAATTTAAAAACATCCGACCATTCAAAGTTTGATGGAAACTCAAAGTCTGTCACTTGCGCTCGCTCAAGAAATGGCAGCATGGTGATGACATTTAAGCGGCATTTTAATTCAGAAACCATTTCTGCATTTGGTCATAAGTTTTATTATTAACCAAGAAATAATGTCGTTGACCTCAACTTTAATAACTTTAGCATGCATTATTAGGCGACTACGCTTCACCAACCATATCATTATTATTTGGCCGACTCGATTTCCTATGCGCAAGCGCATATAGCACGGTCGTGCGCTACAGCGAAGCGATGGGCGGCGCAGCGCGACCCGAGATTATCGTGGTGTCGTTTATTTTTTGTACCGTAGATACCTTTTACATCGTCCGATCAATTACTGAAGCGCGCGAATAGTGGCGTGAGGAGTAATATGGATAGGACTGATAAAATATAAAAATATATTTAGTTGATTACTGAATACTTTGCGAATTATAATAGAATTTGAACATAACGAACTCGTTTATTAAGAATAACCGGTCTTAGCGAAGACAACGTAAACTCAATTTTGGTTTCAAAGATAGGTACTATGAACCATAATCGCTTAATACAAAATTGGATAATGCAAATAACTGCTTACACCTAACTATTTCGGACTTATTCTACCAGTTCTACCAGTATCTACGCTAAAACAATATGGGCCCCCCTCGCTTACAGCTTCCCACGTGCCTCAAAATTTTCCCCTTTCCTACACATTTTTATTGTCATACTGTAAATCTCTGATGTCGTTAGGCGTGCAGGTTGGAGGAGGCAGTCGTAGGTCAGCAAGCAGCAGAATTCTTGATCTTGAATCCTTCAGAGGTTCCCGTGCCCAGTGGCTTCTGGCCTTCTAATACTTGTCGCTATAGAGAGCTGAAGTTGACTAACCTACCTCAGGTCTGGGTTTGTAAGGAAAGGGTTAATTCCAAGATTTTCAATTTTGAATTTGAATAGACGCAAATTTCCCAGGGGTCATTAAAACTATAAGGAATAACTACATGATATGTATAAAATCGTAGATCAGACACAATGTTAACAAATAATGGTAAATAATAATTTTTAAAGTTACTCGTATAAACTAAAATGACCAGGAAACTTGAGTTTTGGCTAGAGAACGAGTAGGTAACACTTGGATTTACAATCTTTTTCGAAATGTGGTGAGTTTTAATAGGATAGTGTAGGGAAAACCCTACAAATTGCGTAGTTCCGACAACTACTTATACGATATTTTCTATAAATGTATATATATGCACATACATTGTTTCTGACTCTACACTAAGTTACCCTGTGTCGTGGGAACCAGAAACAGCGACATTACATCACACATATAAACATTCAAGATCTTTTTTGTATTCATTCCCCCAGCCGGGTATCGAACCTGTGACCTCTCGCATGGTAGGGAGAGCCACATTCGCAGCGCCACAGAGGTTGTCGACTACTTATCGTATACTGTCGAAAATGGCCTTACATCTGTTACTTCTGTTGGGTGAAATGCATTAAATTATACAAGTGGATCTGTGAACTATAGACCTCACGAACGACACAGGAAATGTGCTTTTTTTCCATTATTTTCTACCGCCTTACGTCCCCGACCCCTCGAAGTTCATCGGATGAACAAGTGGAATTAATATAAAAACAAAAAACCTGACTGCATTTTCTTTCAATGACTCAAAAGCTTATGAATGTAGCTGGTAAATGGGGCATAAAAGTAACCGCACCAATAATTTTGTAAGACGACTTATAAGTCGTCTTACAAATATAGAGAACATCCGGAAATCCTGAAACGGAGACTGAACACGCTCGGTCAATTATTGCTACTTCTTGTCTAGCTATGCATCAACTTCCATGACCATTAAGGGTTGAAAAAAGGCAGCTTTTGCAGCAGAATATAAAGTGGCGAGTTCCTTGTAGAACCATACTTGTTGCCATTCGAGAATTTTATTCGGTGTAAATTATTTCCGATGATATCACCGCACAGCTGATTCAGTATCGCATTCAGTCGCACTACGGCTACGTTTATTTTATATACCTAAGCCACTACTCAGGCGTATCCACACTCATCCCCCGTCGCCGGCGCACGGCCCACGCGTACTGATTGCGCTCGCCTTGACATTCGTTCGACTGTCCCGACGACGCATGCGCGGGCCCGTCTGTAACCTCGGCCCGGCACGATGACAATGTGCCTTTACAAGTTTCGTGCCCCGGTACAATGGGAATGATTCTTTATAACTCTCGTGGTTGAGTCTGGTCGATGCAGGGTTAATGGATGAGTTTTAAATGGTGTCCTATATACAAGTCATACTTTTTTAGGGTTCCGTAAGCGAAGCCCGAAGGGTGCCAACCCTATTACTAAGCCTTCACTGTCCTTCTGTCTGTTTATCCGTCAGCGGGCTTCATCTCATGTAATAGTTGGGAGTTCAAGTTTCACACAATGTTTATCTATTGCCGCTACAAAAAAAACTAAGGAACTAAACGCAATTAAAGCGAGTCCCTAAACAAGAGACTTTTTTACGTTTTTGCTTGTACGATGGTAAGGAACCTTTCCTGTGTGAGTCCTACTCGCACTAGACCGATTTTCATTTCTTCTACAATCACAGATATTCGGTATTTTAATAAAACGTAAAGAAAATCAGGTATATATGAAACCTTATAAATTGTACGAGCAAAGAAATACACAATATTTCGGGTGGGAATAAACGCAATTTCTTTTCGTTTACTTAATATCTAACTCGGAATAAAGTTTAACTCGAGTTCCTGTCTGATACCTACCCCGTCTTTCAAAACCAATATCAGTAAGCTCCACATAAATAAATGTTACGAAAGTATCAAAGATAAAATAATATAAAATCATCACCACATTATAAACTTATCTTGGTACATACGAAACCGCACACCGAGTCTTGAAATCGTTCCAATCAATGCTAGGCGATAAGATAAGCTGGAGAGAAACAGGTACTACAAACCAGTGCTCCAAGACCCTTCAACATCCATAGAACTCGTGCTACATAATATTGTGTGGGGGGTCAATGTATTCTAGTTCCGGGATATGGGCCGATTGGTCTTTAATTAGTATCTTTGGTCACCGTCAGGCCGCATTAGAGGTCCTCTTCATCAGCTTGTAAAGTTTCTGCATGAGCGTACGCGGCGGCGCCTGTCTTATCTCCTTGTTTATCTCTGAATCGGGTTTTTTTTCGTATCGCATTTCGAGGTACAGACTGCAGTCATCCAACTTTCTGACTATTCTAGTCGAGAAAATAATACGAAGGGCGCAGTTAGTCAATGAGGGTTGTTGGGGACACAACTTTTGAGTACCGTACCTTTCCATTACACCCTGTATTGTATAGGGTGTATTTCGTTGCTGACGGTACATAGGTTGTTGGTGGATAGGAATACACTGTGGTGTCATGTTGCACGTTGTGATGTCATGTAGTTCTTTTGTGTTATTTTTATTTTGCTAACATGCTGTTAAGCTTAGACAGTATAGAACTTGGGGAACTTATCATTTCCTTCACGTTGTGGTCAGTCAACAAGGAAAGGGACAAACTCAAAGGAAACTTGCTTAGCAGTGACACTTTCTCAAGCGATACTTTCACCCGACCAGTCCCACGGGACTGCAAACCCATACAAATGTACTTTTATCCCCATGTTTGCTTGAAAGTGAAAAAGTTAAAAGTCGGATCGGAAATAATCCGTTTCCTACTGAGTTTTACAAATATCGCGCTGTTATTTTTGTCAAAGGATTTGCGGTGCAGATGGTTGAACTGAGATTTGCTTGAAGGTGTCTCCGTAAGCGACACGTCGGTAATCCCAGAAACAGAATTCAAAACTCAAAAATAATACGATTGTTTGCTTGTTTTTTGCGCCAATAATGGGACAAAAATTTGACAATTAGCCAGGGGACCATTTCCGGTACACAATGACAGATCAATGACAATTACATGATGATTACGGTCAACTTTAGATATCCAATATCTGAGGATTTTGTTGTCTTGTTCCCTTTGTTTATTAACTAAATTATTATGCTTTCCAATTCACATAATTTTTACCATGATTGCCTACAAAATTTTCTCCTAACGCCAAATATTGGATATATGAAGTTGACCGTAATCGTCAAGTAATTGTCATTGATCTGCCATTGTATAGTGGAATTAGGCCCCAGGTTCGCGGTATTAACGGCAACACACAGATTATATTTGACAACCGTTGATCCTGCGAGCCTAGATAGGATTATCTAGTAAAGTAAAGGTTCCGAAGCAGTTTTTTTGTTTAAATATCTAAGCCTGTTAAAATAACAGAATGATTGTAGTCTGGTGGTACAACAGTAGCGAGCTTTCATTCCGGGACGAGTCATAAATCATCAAAAAAAAATATGTCAAAAGAGATTAAAGTTTTTAAATCTCATGCCCAAACACTGGTGTCTATTATTATATTGTAAAGGACCACAGGGTTGGAATTTTTTTCAGTAGTTAATTTTAATTTTCTTTTTCTTAGATCTATTAATTTTCTCAATACAAACCACTGTGCGGGTTGATTGTGAATTGAGAATATTATGAAACAAGAAACCTATGGCCAGAAACATTTAAGACATTTCATACATACAAATCTTACTAGTCACGCCTTTTCCCGTACGGGGTGGCAGAGGCACAATTGTGCCCACTCTGAGGCAGTTAGGTATTCAATATTCGATTTCGCGTGACAGGGGGCTAGCCCATCGCCGCAGCTACGGAGTAATGAAGGTTTCCTCACGATGTTTTCCATCACCGTTAGAACGTCCTTATAATTTACTTAAGATAAATTAATTATCTCTTTGGTACATGGTCAGGAATCGAACCTGCATCTCCTGTGTGTGAAGCAAGCATGAAACCCATTAGAACACGGAGCTCTACTTAAAACATAATCTAAATTAGCCAATTACAACATTACAATACAAAGGTGTTCTTATGGTGCTAAGAAAAAGATAGATTCACTTTACCTTTTCTCAAGATCTCGATCTCAGATTCAAAATGTATGCATTTTTACGTCACATTTTCTGTCACTCGCCGGGTGGCAGTTGGCACCTGTGGTCCCACTAAGACGATAGGATTACAAGGCGATAACGACTAGATGGAGTTCTCACACGTTGCGTTATTTGGTGACAATCATCAACCACGCTGATAAATCTATTACATCTCTCTCTATACATCTCTCGGTATTTATTTTGTGTTAGTTTCTTGTTTTCGACCGGTTTTATTTGTATAATGCAAGGACCAAGCATGATTAAGACCAGAGTCAAATCAGCAACTGTGAAAAAATTGCATGAAAACCGATCATGTTCTGTTTTGATCGTGGACATTAAAGATTATAAAAATACTTTAAGTTGATGTAAAATCAGAATTTTGTCAGATGAAGAGGTCAGCAACCATTTAAAATCTGGATACTAAGATGTTGAGGAACGCGGCCATAAGATTACTATGTGTCTCTGCATTTTGAGCCTAATGGTTATATAGTTCAAAAACTATGAAAGCCAGAGACCGACTCCCGGCCGCTGTAACTGTCATGAGGTTATACGTGTTTTGTAACTTAAAACCTGGTAACATTCTAACCAGTAAGTGTGTTACAGCCATCCATCTCTGTGTTGTCAAAAAAGGCGATAGGGTTTTCCCAAAATCGGTGGTCAAAACCGGAAAACGCAGTAAAATCTTTTTTTTATTTCCCGTCCGCCGAGGTGGTCCCTTATCTCAGGCTTGTCCACAAACGCCCAGTTTCGGTCATTTCACCTTTTTATTACTTCACTCTTTGCAACTGAGTTCTACCACGATAAGTTTCCCGGTGCGAAACACTCGTCTAACCTCTTTTCGAACTTCAGTCTTCTTTTGGTTAAGGTTCGAAGTTGTTTGGAGGTTTATTTTCTGAGGCGGCACAAGTGGTCTTGGTTTTTTATCACCGTCTACTTTCTCACCTTTTACGACTCTATACGTGTGAGTTGAAGTGTCGTAGATATAATTATCGATTAGGTAATGTTATCTGTACCGATCTCTGTCTTCCGGTTTTGTTTTTGTTGATTTAGGTTCGGGACCTTTTGGGTAATTTGTGGTGTGAATTTAGTGAGGGTCCTCGACTTTTTTTATTGAATCAGGTAAATAAGGTTGGATGGGGGTTGACATGGCGTTTCTACTTGTCTTAATTTGTGGTTAGAGATTTAAACCACTAGATTGTAAAAAAAAACTTTGTTCTTTAGTTTTATCACTCATAATAACATGAAAACTTTTCCACAATAATTAGGATAACAAATATGTATCAAAGATGTTTTTTACAAAAGATCATGTGCACTAAAACACTTAACTTAAATGACTTCCCTAATATTTCCTTATCATAGAGTTACGCCATTCGGGCAACAAGCGGTATACAAATACCGTTCCGTTATCGTAGTAGAGTTCACATACAATACCTCTCCACCTCTAAAACAGTCGTAACTCTGCACAACGAGTCCTATAAGTTCTTTGGTGACCACCTAATCCTTGCTACTTCAGGGGTGGAATCCCGCGCACTCCTGCGCATCGCAAATTAGCGCTGCGTATCAAATGACATGGAACAAACGCTTTAATATGTGCATATTATTGAATTCATACATTCCTATAAAGACGTCAAATGGATGTAGCGACAGCAAAAGTATCGAATGAATGGATGATAAGTCTGTCATTGTTGTTTCGTTTATTCAATCAAATAAGGTTATAATTATCAGGGATAGTATTTTTCGGCCGGTACCGATAATCTCTTTATGTTTTTTACAGCTTTGCATAACTTATGGTAGAGAATGGGAGATTTTTTTAGTCTTAATTAGATTTATTCATGAAATCCGAGGCTTGAATTTAATTCGTTGTTTCGATGCGTATTTAGGTATGTCGAGTATTTGCGCGACATTATACAACACAATTTACCATAAACTCGTCTCTTATACCATATACAACCACATTAGTACCTAAAAGCCAACCCTCAAACCCTTGCTTTTATGCTATCGGTGTGAACATACAATACGCCAGTATTTATGCGAGTCGCAGGCAGGCGTCGCTGTTGGCAAGCGGTTCGTGATATCATTCCGTATCAACTTTCGTGTTATTTCACATACATAATTATGATATAAAGTGACATCTGGTGGCGTTTGTCGAGAATTATACGATGTTGCTTGATGTGAGGTGTAGTTTACTAGTAAATTATAGATTCCATGCATATAACTTTTAAGTTATTTTTAAGTTTTAATAATGACAGCAATCTTAATATTCAAAATACGACCCTAATGTCTAATTTGCGTTTCAGATTTAGCCCAATTAACAACAACGATATTTTGTTATACATTAAACATTTACATACAGGCACATACAACAGGCCCCACACTAGGATAGGATAGTACAGAGCCTCATCCGCAGCGCTAAAGAGGTCGTAATTTCGCATACAAGTATAGAAAGCGAGACATCCTGCTAACTTTAACCTTTAAACCCTATCGCTGGGTTTTAATAGAGAACAATTTAAATGACCACCAAAGTATTTTTTTCTTACCAAAATTGATAAATGATCACCAAAAGTTGCAGAATTAGCTTAGGTGAAGAGTAAAGGGGGTAAACGAAGCGAAGCCCCCTTTATCCTTCGTGTTGAGTTGAACATGTAAGAACAAAAAAAAATACTTAAAACATAAAAAGAAGTTTGGTGATCATTTATCCAAACACAATTTGGTGGACATTTATCCATTCTGGCAGTCATTTAGAATTTATTGCTAGTAAAATAGGTGCATTTTTGGTAATCGTTTAAACACAAGCCGTTTTAATATTGAACTAAGTTCTGAAAATAGAAAGCTTACATCACCGCTACCACCGCCAAGACTACCGACCGGCAACACAAAACCGCTAGACCGTGCAACGCAAACTCCAAGTCCGTCACGGACACGCCCAATAACCCTACCTCGCTAATTACATACTCGCCGCAGTGTTAATTAAATTACGTTATTTATACACGGGGGTCCCCCGCAGTTGCGTGTGAAGGGTTGGCTTGCTGATTGCATCTACAATACGATCACATAATGTGTGCACCTCGCTGGAATGGGCTTTAGAGCGACGTCATGAAACTAGGTGCACAGATATTGTAGGAGATTTGTTTTGGAGGGAACGGGCTTGGGTGGGTCTTGCTAAAGGTTGTTATCAAGCAGGTCTTAGGTAAAAAAAGCTGGAGTTTCGGTGGGCGCATTATAAATAGTACATTACTTCAGAGGGAAGAAAGTGACAGTTCCATACCGAGATTATGGCATTTGCGCCACGAGCTTGCGAGGGGCGCAAACCATTTGAGGTATGGAACTGTACTTTATCCTGAGGTATGTATAGTGCTTTTTATTACACCTACGAGGAAAATTATAGACATAAATGCATCCATATTTTACAAAAAACACAAAGATAAATGCTAAATCAATCGAAGTTTTTGCGAAAATGCGCGGGCTTTTCCTTTTTTTATTCGCCCGTTTCTGGAGTAGGCTAAGATCATAAGGTCATGCAGCCACTTCTTCCGTGATTCCGCGCGTTTTATATATAAAAATAATTTCGTTTTTAATTTTCTGTATGCACCAAGGAGGTTGGTAACTGGTAAAAAAAAAACTGTATGTGGCCAGTAACAATTTACTTGAAATTTAATTAGTAGACAGTTAAAGTCTCTTTGCAGTATGACTGCTGAGAAATAAAAAAAAAAACCGGGTATGTAATGGAATTTCATACATACTTCCCACCCTTGGGTCGGAAGGATTTTCATACAAACTTCCATACCTTGGGATGAAAGGATTTGAAGGGCGGGATAAAGGCGTTTCTTCCCTCTAATTGGTATAATTAGTATGTATTTTCAGAGCAGGTGTGATAAAAATAATTTTACTCCAGTGCATATAAATATTGGGTAAATATTAGAGGATAATCTTAAACAAATCGAATTAGGCCCATACTGAGCTCATCAAGGCTTGTGTTATGGGTACTAGACGATTACGTATTTTTAGTAGAGATAAATACTCATGTAAATGCATAGAAAACAACCACGACTAATAAAAAAAAATTCATGCTCCTCGCACATTATTTTTTTTATACCTTGGACCCTATTTACACACATTGATCTAGCCCCAAACTAGGATTCCCTGTATCTTGGGTACTAGACAACGATACACATACTTATATAGATAAATAGTATACTTAGATAGATAAACAACCATGACTAGGGTACAAACATCCGTTCTCATCAAAAAAATATTTACCCCCACCGGGACTCGACCCCGGGACCCTTAGCTTCGTAGGCAGGGTCACTGCCGATCCGACCATTTGGGTCGTCACGTCACGTCAAAGATTCGTGCATTAAATATAATAATAATGTAGCCCATGAATGCCCCCACCGAGAGGCACGGGTCTTTACCCGGATACGAGTAAGACTGAGCCAATTGAGAAGGGTCCGTGGCCTAGCGGTATTTGTACATCGTTAACGATCGTGAGGGTGGCAACATCTGGCTGAGACGGGCACTGGATGGGTGTCCATTTCTATGTGGCATCTGTTTCGGGCGCTTCCGTGTTTCGGATGACACGTTAAGCTGTGGGTCCCGGCTACTATCGCTACTCGGTGGTAGCAGTCGTAAAGCTGGTCACAGGCCCTAATTGGGCAGCTTGAAAACATCTGAAAATCGGGTTGGCCACTTGCCCGACACCCCTTCATTATCCCGCACCGAGCCAGCGTGATGGAATATGGCTCAATCTTAATCGTTAATTAAATAGTAAGTGTTAAAGCCTTGGACCGAATATCTCAGGATAGACACAGTCTGTATAAGTGAAGTAATTTGTCAAACCTAAGCCCAAAAAAGCAATTGCAAATATGAAAATGACAAATCCGTTCCTTTGATTTGACCCGTCATACTCGGTATTTATTCACTGAACCAAAACTAAATAGGGTCACCCCCCAATGATTATTATCCAGACAAATTGCTCAGGCCCGTCGAGACAGGGTGGACAAAAAAATGCCCCAATATGGTCATTTTCCGCCCCTCACTTAACTACATAAAAACCATTTTATTGCGTCCAACAAGGTAACCCTGTGCTATCTTCTGATCGACAGACACGTATTACTTTCATTTTTTTTTACTTTGGCACACCCCTAGCTGACTTTTCGATCAGTGCGATCCAAATTGTGAGGTAAGGTTTACATGGCGAGTGAAATAGTTTGATTTAAGTTAAATACTAAATAAAATAAATAGAATTTTCTAATATTCGGTTCCATAAAATCCTGAGAACCCAGTAGAAGGGACTGGGCGAAATGAATCTAAGATATTTCATGTCACTGTTGTGAAATAAATGAGTGTAACTATAAATATTTGGCCAATATGCATTTCAATATCAATGTAATCATATGATTCGAATGTAAACTGTTGCTTATATACTTATAAGCTATTATGTAATTATTATGTACTTCATATTTACGCACCTTTCAAATACCTTTGCCTCTTTACTTTACTAGTTTCTTAAAAAATATATCAAACTATCAGATTAATGAAGACGCAGGTTATAATGAATTTATTGCAGGGCATAACGAATCCTGATCATGTACCGATGAGATAATTATTTTATTTGAAGCACATTACCGGACGTAAGTGTTTCGGATGACACGTTAAGCTGTAGGTCCCGGCTGCTGTCGCTGCTTGGTAGTAGAAGTCGTAAAAACCCCTCCATCAACCCGCACTGAGCCGGCGTGCTAGAGTATGGCTTAGTCTTAATCGCAACCATTTGAAGGCCTGCGCCCCTCGGTGGGGACATTAAATAGGCTACGTTTAATTTATTTTTTAACGGCTAGTATTTAATCGCACATCAAAAATACCGATTTTCACAGAAAAAAAGGAAGTAAAAACACTTTTTATGTTTTATGTTTTTTTGTTGTTCTAACGTGTTCAACCTAATACGAAGGATAAAGGGGTCTCCGCTTCGCTCACCCCCTTTACCCTTCACCTAAGCTACCGCAGTATTTTGCCCTGATATTTACTGTAAAATCAGTATATTTGCGGTGCAAATCAGTATTATTGATGTGCGGTTTAATATTACCCATTTTTAACCAGATTAATAAATAAACTCCAAATGTAGTTTTCGCTAACAGCATGTGAACCCGTTCCCATTGTTTTTTGTCCCAATGTGTCCGATAATCATGTCACACGTTTTTTTCCCTAAAGCCACACAGGACAAAATGGCGTTACCGTCAGATTATCATAGATTTGTGGTTGGATTATTACTTTAGTTTTTTTAACCTTTGCCTACCTGTATAGTTTAAGAGACGCCGATTCAGACAGAGATAATTTGGGAATTGGGCGCACTAACCACTTTATCCTGACACTTCATAAGAAAGACGTAGAAGGAAATCGTGTTTTTTTGGAAATGGACGACCATAACAAATTAATAAAGCAAGCAAGCTTCTTTAATGTTTGAATATCTTGTGTATTATACTTATTAGGGATTTGTCGTAACATTCTTATGAATAGATTTGACTAATATTTGTCGAAGATTAAGGAAGTCGCTTTGAGTTATTTGATTCTTATCGAATCCAGATAATATTTGACTGGTGTTCAAATTAGAAGGGTTATAGGAGAATTCAATCTGAGCCACTATCCTTATGAATCGGGAAACTATTCTATAATAATAACATAAAACGTAAAAATACAGAAAATTATTACAAGAACATAAAGTAGTCATTAAGTTACAGTTTTCGTGAAGCAGGCAAACGACTAAGCTAGGCATTTTAAATGCCTACATTATTATCACTGGTTGCTCACATCTACACCCTTAGAGCTAAAGAACTTAAATGATAAGCAACAGGGTATATCATATGTAGCCATACTTTGCACTTAATTTATGGTTTGTCGGTGAAAATGTGTGTGAGTGTTCGTTACACAAGTGAATTGTAGAGAAAATTTTTACTTTATTACAGTGAAAATATTTTCAGTTTGATTGTAGTCCAGTTTTAACAGCCAGTTTGTTATGATGTATTTAATTTCGAATTTATATCGGTTAAAAATGTTTTAATCTTTATTAATTATACTGTAGGTAGAATCTGGGTCCTTGAAAGATGAGGAATCGGTTTAAAAAGAAAGTTCTGCTTCTGAAAGCAGAGCATACGTCAAGATTTCGGTGGTTTTTACTGATTTCATTCAGTAAGGAGTGAGAGACTGTTGTTTCAGTGAGATATGTAAAATATGTGCAGATGTCTGACAGTTAGAGTGTCTGATATTTCGTGTAGTGTCCTGGTTGGGAACCTATTTGGTTTGAATAGACAAATTTTGAGTATGAGTCTTTGTGCTTGTTCGACATGAGTCTTTGGGGTTCCACCCCAGCATGATTCACTATATGAAGGGGGCTGCAGATTCATTGAGGCTCGTCAAGGGAGCGGTCTAGCTCCCCGATGTCATGGAAAGCAGCATCGAGGAGCTAAAGCAATTCGGGTGAACCGGCGCAGCATCGACATCAATCGATGGCGTCTACTCAAGGGTGAGATACAAGGCACAAAAAGGTACCTGAGGGGCCCTTATAAAACGATATACCGATTAGCTGATTACAAATACTATGGGGGACCGAATTTGTTTTTTCGTTTGCGACCATATGTTTCTTGGAGAAAGTTGTTCATAATTATAACAATAACAATAACATTTACATACAGGCATAAACATTGCTTCTGACCCCACACTGGGATGCCCTGTGTCGTTGGAACCAGAAACAGCGACGTCACAAACATGTAAACCTCTAAGACCTGGGGGATTATTTTTTTCATTTTCCCCAGCCAGTATTCGAACCCAAGACCTATCGCTTAGGAAGCACAGCCTTGACCGCAATACTAGAGAGTTCGTTAATTACGAGTACTTGTGTTCGTCAAATATGGTCAGCTAATTAAATATCATCCTGAATTCATTATTTTACTCTAATAGTAATATATCGAATCCCGGTGCTGACTATTTACCATTAAGATGAGTCATTTACGTTAAGGAAATTATACGGATGTTCTAACGGTGATAGAAAATATCGTGAGAAAACCTTCAAAATCAAAATCAAATCAAAACAAAGTTTATTTATTACTGTAGATATTTACATATACTTTTATGCCTCAAACGTCATTTTATGCCTCTTCTCTATATAAGAAACCCTCACAGGTTGATTTTCAGGCGCTTTTGAAAATAGTTTGTTTATAACTAACATATATTACAATATTAATTATTATAAATAATAAGGGCAACAATAAAATTTCTGGCCTCTAGGCTGACAGGCTAGAAAAACCATTGTTGGCTTGTCTGTTATGGGTTCTGCCACATGTCAGATGGCGCAAAAATTATTTAATATACAAACCTAGGTCTCTGGTCTGTACAGTATATAGGTAAGTATGTACTAACTGAGTTGATTAGATTTACTAAATAGGTACCTCCATACCTAGTTTAAAATGTACCTATGCAAATATTTCATTAACAATAACATAACATACAAAATTTATTTGAAAAACACGTACCATTACTAAGTACCGAGTTTAGAAGGTACGCACTCTTATTTTACTAACCATACACAACACACATAATTATATTCGAAAAATCACTTAATGCCCTTGTATGAGTACTTCTAACTATCTAGGTTTTATACAAAACAGATAGCACAGTCATTATCTTATTTTATTTTGAACTCAGTCAAGTTTTTGACTAATGAAACGCCTGCTTCTATTGAGCAGTGTAATAATAATGACATGTACTCCTTGGAATCTGTTCCAAGCTCTTTAAATTAACCCATAGGACAACAGAGAGTAACTCTGGCAGTAATATTAATATTTGTATAAATATACCTTCATCTTGCCCATTAAATCAAGTTACTAGTAATGAAAAATGTAAAAGTAAGAATATTTTAAACGTGGTTCATCAAAATATACAGGGCATGTTAAGTAAAGAACTGGAAATTGAGTTATTCATGAACTGTAATAATATTGATATTTTATGTATAACAGAGCACTTTTTAAAGAGTTATCAGTTCATGTTCAACTTTAATAACCACCACGTTGCTAGTTCGTTCAACAGAAAAACAGCTGATCGCGGTGGCTCCTTAATACTTGTAAATAATAGTTTTAAATATAAGGAACGAGTTGACATAGTGAGCCTGTCTGTTGAGCGTACCATGGAAATAGCCTGTATTGAACTTGAACAACTTATTGTAATGAGCGTATACAGACCACCAGATTCATCCTTTGATTTATTCGAAAAGAAAATGGATGAAGTGTTGATTAAAATCAGCGATAAAAACATTTTTTTTATAATTTGTGGTGATTTTAATGTTAATCTGTTAGAGGATAATAATATTTGTACT
Source organism: Argyresthia goedartella (assembly GCA_949825045.1). NCBI lineage: Eukaryota > Metazoa > Arthropoda > Insecta > Lepidoptera > Argyresthiidae > Argyresthia > Argyresthia goedartella. The sequence goes on from OX463826.1 coordinate 11,818,031, forward strand.
AGATTAAAATCTTTATTTTTATGTCAAAACATGAACTATCTGTTTTTGGAGCCTACTAGAATTACTGCAACATCTGCTACCTGCATTTACAATATATTTACTAACATTACGCCCATTTTCAAATCGGTCATCAATAAATTAACCTCTGATCACTCTGGTCAGATAGGTATATTCAATATTAAAATAAAAAAGGACCAAAAAGAGGATATTACATGTGTGCCCGTTAGTGACACTCGGCTTGAACACTACAGGAATAATATTTTAGATAAACTATGGGAAATACCATACAGTGACGATCCAAATTTGTTGTACAACTCAGTATTTAACCTTGTCAAAAATGAATATGATACGGTATTTAAATCAAAAACTATAAAAGTTAATAACAAAGCTTTGTTTAGTGATTGGACGACAGTTGGAATTCATAGGAGCAGACGAAGATTATATGAACTCTATGAAGAGAAATCATATAACAAAAATACGGCCTTTCTAGATTATGTTCGTAGTTATTCAAAAATGTTTAAACGCGTTTGTGCCGTAGCTAAATCTAATTTCATTAAAAACAAAATTGAATCTAGTAGCAATGTAATGAAAACGACTTGGCAAATTATAAACAAAGAGACTGGAAAGGCCAAAGCTACACATAATAACTTCAAGCTTAAGATAGATAATCAATTGCTAAGTACAGACCTAGAAGTAGCAAAAGCTTTCGAAAATTTCTTTACGGACATTCCAGTTTCAACAACCAAGTCTTTAAATTCATCTCCCGCTGCTGCTGAATCTATACTTAAACAAAACTTTGAGGAATGTAAAACAGATTTTAAATTTAGGCACGTAAATAATGAAGACATTGTAAAAGCGTTTAAATCCCTGGAAATGAAAAAGACAGCTGACGTCCATGGTCTATCAGTAAAAATTATTAGTTCCATTGTAGATTGTATTGCACCTCACCTTTGTTGTATATTTAATCAATGTATAGATAATGGTGTGTTTCCTGACTTGATGAAACTAAGTAAAGTTATACCTTTATTCAAAGCTGGTAGTACATCAGACCCCATCAATTTTAGACCCATATCGATACTACCAACGCTTAGCAAAATATTTGAAAAACTCATACTTAATCAATTGCAAAGTCATTTTTATCTCAATAATTTAATTCATATTGCTCAGTTTGGTTTCACAAAGGGTCGTTCAACAGCCGATGCTGGTGTTGAACTAATCGACAATATTTTTGATGCCTGGGAAGACGCAATGGATGCAATAGGTGATTTCTGCGATCTATCCAAGGCTTTTGATTGCGTCCATCATGACACTCTTGTCAGGAAGTTACGCCATTATGGTGTAAAAGATCAGGCACTTGGCCTTCTGGAGTCATATCTAACAGATAGGGTTCAGATGGTCGATGTTAATGGGAAAAGATCACCTGGGTCTTCAATAAGTATGGGCGTACCGCAAGGTTCAATTCTTGGTCCTTTCTTGTTTTTAGTATATATTAATGATTTACCTTACCTTGTTAAAGCAAAACATGGGTTAGTATTGTTTGCCGATGATACTTCTTTGATATTTAAAGTTAAAAGACAGCAATCAAATTATGACGAGGTAAACAATGCTATCTCTAGTATAGTGAACTGGTTTACTGTTAACAACTTATTACTTAATGAAAAGAAAACTAAATGTATTAAATTCGTGTTACCCAATGTGAACCCGGTAACTACAGACATATTTATAAAAGGACAGAGATTGGACCTTGTGCAGTCGACTGTCTTTTTGGGTACTACTTTAGACGCCAAACTACAATGGGATCCTCATATAAATAAATTGTCGAACAGACTGAGTTCGGCAGCGTTCGCAGTTAAAAAAATTAGAGCTCTTACCGACGTAGACACCGCTAGACTAGTCTACTTTAGTTACTTTCATAGTCTAATGACCTATGGTATTTTATTGTGGGGTCACGCTGCGAATGCTGATAGTGTATTTATTCTGCAGAAACGGGCTGTTCGTGCAATTTATAGATTAGGGCCTAGAGTGTCACTGAGGGAAAAGTTTAAAGAAATCAATATTCTGACATTTGTGTCTCAATATATCTATGACAATCTTGTGTATGTAAAAAGAAATATAACTAATTTTCAGAAGTACAGTGATATACACAATTTTAATACTAGAAATAAAGACAAGTTGGTTGCTTATGTAAGCCGACTACATAAAATTAGTAATTCTTTTAAAGGCAATTGTATACGCTATTACAATAAGGTCCCTACTGATATTAAAAACTTACCTTTAGACAAGTTTAAAATAATAATAAAACAGAAATTGTATAAAAAAGGTTACTATAGGATATCTGATTACTTAGAGGACAGATGTCCATGGGAATAGATTGTTTGAGTAACAGGCTGTTTCGATATATAATAAGCATTCATTTTGTAATTTGACAATATTTTATTTAAAAAAGGAAACGCAAAAGATGCGACGACTGTGGAGTTTCTTCGGTGAGCTCTTCTCCACAGATTCCGCCATTGTGTTAGTGAACTCACCCAAAAAAATGTAATGACGGATCTAAGTGATGTAACAACATCCTATGGAAATAAATGATTTTTGATTTGATTTGATTTGATTTGATAACTAACCTACTGGAAGCACGTGTAGTCCAGGTTCAGCTCTTAAGAGGATGCAAGGAAACAATCGGTAATACTGATTGTCGAAATCATTACACTGCACAATCTTTTCAGCTGGTTAAACGCAAGCGTACAATTTAACAAACGTTTACATACAGGCATATAAATTGCTTCTGGCTCATACAAGGATACCCTGTGTCGTGGGAACAGAGACTTCACAGACATATAAACATCCAATACTTGTTTTTTTTTTTCCTTAAAAAAAAACAAGTTCTTCTTCTTCTTCGACTTCTCACATGGTAGGCGCTCTCTCTCTCTCTATCACTGCGCCACAGAGGTCTTCTCAAATTAAGTCAAGTTTGCGAAAAAGCCACCATTTACTATATTTCTATTCAAAGAGATATGGATCAATAATTGTGCAGAATTCCAATGAATCAACATTTACATTTGATGGAGAATAATTTTTTCAAATATTTTTGACCGAGCTAGCGAAGCGAGCGAGCGTCTCCGTTTCAGGTTTGGGCAAAAATTCTTTCGTATTTCCAGATGTTATCCTCTGCAGGCCGCATTTCTAAACTGATTCTCGTGATTTTTATGAGCCGGTTCAGAAAAAACAAACCACTGAACACTTATCAAACACTTGAAAATAGCAGGTGCAACAGATAAACATGGAAGTGGATGAGATCGTAGAGCACATGCTGCTTGCGCCCCCATGCACCATAGAATCATCCTGGGTGAAGCTACATCTGAGGTCGATGAATCTTCTCGAACATCCAGGCCTCCTATTTTAGCTGGTTTAGGAGTTCGGATGGCTGAATTAGAAGGATGGGTGCAGGGGTCATGCACAAAGGCCCCGCTCAAGTGGGCCAGGTGCAGGCATTTTAACCCGCTGAAGAAGAAGCATACATTTAAGTCTTTGAACAAGTGATTTGTTGGACAGGAGTTTAATTTTTGGTGGTAAGACAGCTCTAAGGTGTGCCTCTGCCATCCGCAATGAAAAATATCGCCTTTTCCGCCTTTGCGATGACGAAATATTGTTGATTTATCTATGTTTGCCACATACGAGTAAATGTATGGCGACATGTCTCAACCACTATGAGCAACCGTGAAATATGGTCGAGATAACACTTTTACGACGACACGGCAGCGGTTGCTAGGTGTGCCGTCGCCATTATTCACCATACATTATATTAAGGAGCTACGTTTCACTAAAACTGAGCACGAGGCGAGACCACCAACATTACGAAGATAAGCTTGGGAATACTTGGTGTTTACTCATCGGTGCATTACTAATATGTGAATGTATAATATGTATAATAATACGTAATGTCAATGGGACCAAAAATAAGGAGTTGTAATTGTAATTAAAAATAAAACTTAATTTATTATGATGTAAATACTTTATAATATAAATACCTGATACCCATAGTATTTATTTAGATAAATTAAAATGAAATAATCTATTATTCAAACTTTTGAATTACCAAGTTCAAATCAATATCTCTAGTTTTAAGGTATTTATTGATATGGGTTACTTTAACCGAAATAAAAATGTCATAATTATTATTATTATTAATACTCTTGAAGTTGGAAATTCATGATGGCATCTAATAAATACGAATTATGTTAAAAGCGAATTAAAAATCCTACTTTATTAAGCGCTTAGTCCACTTAGGGAGTGTTTTCAAAATTCGAAATAATTCTTTATTTTCTGAAAATATTAGTTCAGAAAACATCATTTTTAGCTCCTCTCTACCTTGGACCACTAAGGGAGAAGAAGGGCGAATAAACGCCAACAGATTGGTTTTTAGATATTTTAAGTCAAATAAAATATATAGTATAGTATATGTAGTTAAATAAAATATTACATAATGTAAATAAATAATTTGCAGGAATAAATAATTAAAACATTATTAAGCGAGTTCTGTGTTGAGTTAGATGAACACCATGTACTCTTGTCATTTATGTAGTCTTGAATATTGTAATATCCCGTTTTAGATAAAGTGGCTTTTACATGTTTTTTAAATAGCTCATATAGCGATGTCATTATCACCAGAGGTATCTTGTTATAGTAGAGAATGCATTGATCCTTGAAAGAATGCATTCGCAAGTCTAAACCAGGGTGCAACTAGTGAGCGATTATTTCTTAGATGAACATTACACAAATCGCTAATTTTGGAGAATTTTGAAGGGTTTATTATATTTTTGAAAATAAATTGACTTGCTACAGTTAGTATTTCATTTTTTTAAGTTATTTTAGGGAGTCTGTGCGTTTTAAATTATTTATTGCTCTAATAGGCCTTTTCTGTAAGACAAAGATAGTTTGAATATCCTCTGCTTTCCCCCACAACAAGATAGGACATGAAACTATAAAAGTAACTAAAAAAAACTAGCCTTGCTGTAGTCACATCCGTGTTTTGTCTAATCTTCCTAACAGCGTATGGCGCAGAACTTAATCTACCAGCTTATCCCACTGTAATTTGCTATCAATGGTTATTCCAAGAAATTTCGTGTCATTCACCAATTCTAACTTGTTGCTGCCTAATACTAATCTAGTCTCAACTTGCCTGACATTTGGAGGAGAATGAGAATTTGATAAATGTGAACCAATTCAAGATTTAAAGCGATACATTATTAAGATATCAAAATATATTTTTTTGCTTTCAATTTTTTAAGACTTGTGAAGTATCATTAGCAAACAACACTATGTCAGTCAATTTCTCCAACATAAAAGGCAGATCCTTAATATAATATATACTTTCCAGGGGTAAGAGAGGACCTCTTATGGAACCCTGTGGAACGCCAATTTTTACACCATATCCATCATATTTACGCGCATAATACGATCGTAGTAGTAGTAGTAGTCCAACGATTTATTTCTAACTCCGTAATTATTTAATTTCCTTAGAAGCGTAGATCATCACAATCAAATATCTTCAACAGATCGCAAAAAAACGCCGCTAGCATCGTCTACCTTTACTCCCTCAATTTCCCTTTCAAGACCTTTCCCAGACTCTTTCCGAAGACCGCAAATTCACAAGCACGCACTCCAACCTCAATTTCGCGCGTCTGATCGTTAACCGCCCAAGCGTGTAAAAAGCCCATAAAATTCAATTGACACCCGTCAAAAAAGATAATGTACCGCGCGGTCGTCTTAACATAAATTGTTTGGATTCCGACGAGCCTCGAGTCGACAAAGCGTCGTGCGTCTAATGCGTCTAGCTATTTATGGAGGCTGTTTTAAATTTTTGCTCAACCTTTTGATCTGTTTCTGCTATAAAATTGTCTACTTAGTACTAGAGATGACAAATTTATATAGTACAGATAACCTTAAACTACTGAAATCTGTGTACAAATATTCCTCATTCTTTACAAATCTACGCCCTTCTTCTCCCACCATTTTTGCCACTTTTCTACATTGGACCACTGTCCAATGTAGAAAAGTGGCAAAAATGGTGGGAGAAGAGGCAAAAAATGACGATTGCTAAGTATATGTAAATATCTACAGTAATAAAGACATTTGGAATAATATCATAAAAGGATGACGGTGGGGCTCTCCAATGGCTACTCAAGCTACCGCCTTTGTGATTTAGACGCTAGCGACCAAACATTAAATGTATAAATAAACTTACCTACTGTGACTGTAAGCTTGGAGAAGACGTTTCTTCACATACAAAAGACTTCAACGAGCGCGCAGATCTAATAATGATATCTCATGTAGATAGATAAACCCGTTACGGAAATGAGTGGTTAAACTATTTAACTAAACTAGGATGGCTGACAAAAATTTTGTCATCTACTAAGATACACACTCAATCCTTCTGACAATTTTTCAAGTTGCTTTAGTATTTTGTAAGATTTATGGCACCTTGTGCGATCAATCCCACATAATTATTGACCGGATTATATTCAGCTATTTTTAATGTAGGTTCATATAATAAATACGACATAGTTACTAAACCATAAACCCTGTGGAGGCAACCTTAATAAAACCCATATTACCATAAAACAAAGACGAGCTAACGAACACCCACGTGCTGCTACTTTTATTATACTTTCTATCAGGCCGTAAAGCTGCAGACTGAAAGCTATGGCGGAAGCTTTCCGGGTGCCAAAGGTAAAGCTAACACATAATTTATGGTCTGGTTTGGTAACAAACTTGGTTAGTAACGGCACAGACTATGCAGCTTAGGCACTTACATTTGCGCCAAGTATAGTTTGCGGATAAATAGGAAATACGATAATTTTTACATTTTATCATATATTAAATGGTTGATTTTATGAAAATTCTCGTCATTCTTTAGTTGTGCACATAAGTACACTCCTGCTCAGCAATCTACCTTTCTCATCCTATCTTGATTTGCTGGAAGAGATCTTTTATTCGTGATATGCTCGCCTTTGTACACTATTCTTATGAATTCTAAAACTCTGTATATTATTTGTGTGCAATAAAGGAATAGGAAATTATGAATTATGAAATCTCGTTAGCTCAGACTAGGTCCGGGCTGCACGTCGCGGTGCGGCGCCGCACGCCAAGGTGGGGCGGGGGAGGGTACGTCCAGGCCGAGCCTCAGCGCCGCCGCACCGCATCGTGTGACCTGGCCCTTATTGATATGTTGCAAGTATGCCAATGATTCACCAAACCTTGACGCTAATTTGAACTAACTTATTTTGGCTTATCTCCACGTAAGTCTAGTTTTTTTTCAGCGAAAAAATCGGAGCTTAAAGACATGTACGGACTGCAAAGTACCTTGCGATTAGCAACTTTAAACTTGAATCTAATGATACTAATCGAAATAGAAAAAAGTGATTTATAAAGTTACTCCCAGCAAATCACTGAGCGAAAGATTAATCCCTCAGACAAAGTTACCAAAAAAACACTTGTTTACCGTCCTCTATCAGATCTTATCAATACATACCTCACACCCGTTCTCCCCACAATTTTGCGCCTGCCAAATCGAACACCAGATAAGTGACCGATTCGGCCATAAAACACGAAGCGCCGAAATTCCAGCGTCTCTCACTGACTCAATCGAGAATGGTCCGTTTTATTTATTCCTATAGATTATTGCTACAAATCACCCGACGATTGCCCGACCCCGTATCACCGTGTAACCTGAGACGCCCCTTATTTTAGATGATTGGACAAATAAATATATTTCCCGTATCCTGCTTATCTCGGCTCGGTTGTTAATAAAAATGTAGAGGAGGGTAGGGAGAAATGGGCACTGGGGTTTTAATTTCAATTAAAACAGAATTTAACTAAAAATAATCAAGTAGCGAGCTGTTCTTTTGGAAAAAGATGTAATTGTGAGTTCCTACGATGATATAAATAAATGAGTGGACTGTATACAAGCTGATTTATTAGAATCTAAGTAGGTATAGCAGACGTGTGTGCGCGATGGAGTCGATCGGGCGAAGAGGCCACGGTTTTTTTTTTGTTGGAGGGGAAAAAATGGAATTACCCATGCCCAGGAGTCAGATCTCCCTGCTATGTCCGGGTCCCCACATATTGAGCGGGCATCAGCTCGTGTGGTATACGGACTAAAAACAACCCCTTTGTTTTTACAGTTGTCTTAGTAAGAATTAACTGTGAGCCATGGTAGAGGCCACGGCCGGGTGCGCCGGCGGTTATAAACACACTTCTTCGTCTACCACTCCCCGCGGGGACGGCGGCGCGTTGACAGTAATCATGATTATGAATGTTTACTTGTAGAAACTACAGATGGAACGAATATTCATCAACTATTCCGTATTCGGTCTATTCGGGCAATATTGCAAAGTATTCGGCCGGATACCGAATAGCAAATAATTTTTAAACATAATTTTCATAAATAAAATCGGTCGAGGTTCAAGATCTCAAACAAAATAGTGCAAAGGTGACTAATATGATAATAAATAATAAATTACAAGCCATTTAAAAAATTAATGGCGCCATATTTTTTTTCTTTGGGTGAACAATGAAAAGTAATAATTTTAATAATATTGACAATTAGTAACATATCTGACAGCACAATGAAAACAGAATGCGTACCTAGACAAGATTATATCTACGACTCTGTGAAAATGGATTAAAATTATTTATCTATTTGGTTATTTATCTATCTCTAAATTTAATCAATGCAACGTAGATTTGAGAACATTGAAACACACTCACTGCTGTATAACCAATAACTAACACAGTATGACCTAAGGCACCTAAGTATGTATTAAGGGAAAATCCTAGAATATAAAAATAAAATTAATACATAACTCAATTTTCACAACGTTTGTGTCAGACTTGATATTACGACAATAGAAAAAAATATACTTCTGTTCCGACTGTTCCATTTATCCCGACTCTCCCCTTTCGGTGTGAATGGTCCGGGTGGCCAGCGTTCGTCGTGCTATCGCCCTCTATAAATTAGCCCTCGCTAATACACTCAGCAACTACACATTTCCCAGTCACATAACCTCTATCACCAACAAAATACAGCCTTTTCTTGTGAGGCAGGGAGCTAAAGTTAAAGTTGTGGGGACGAACAGAAGACTGCCCATGTCAACTGGATACTAATGTATAGCGTCCATTACTCCTTCAGTACTATTAATGTACTTAATATCAGGAACGTATTACCTCAGTGAAGTATACTTTGTTTGCTTAGTGGTACTTGATTTGTAGGCTTCGGAAAATTAAAGTTATGTACAATTATTAGCCAACAGAAAAAAAATGGTGCTCAAAGGCACACCTAAGGGTTATGTTGGCGCTGTCATTTCAGTGTCTAAAGGCATGACTTGTGTTAGTTAAACTTTGAGGACTTGTAACTCACAAAAGTATTATATTGTAGCTTCAATCTTATGTAGATCCCGGCCACAATGTTCTTTTAGAATCTTATCAACTACGAGTTACTTATCAATTATTATTTTCTTCCTACATTAGAGCCCGGGTCAAATACTCCATAAGATGTTCGATATACTTGAGAACACATCACTGCGATACTCTAGGGATATGCTTATTTTCGTGATGCTGCGAAGTTGCACACTAGGGTCCTGAAACATGCCCCTCTACATTTTACGTGACGCGGGACATTTTGTTTCCTCCCGCTCCGAGAGCAAACGCATACCTCGCACGTACTTGTATTGTATCTCGATATATTCCACGTAGTCAATCAAATAAATCAATCAAAATATTCTTTATTCTGTTGCATAATTATTACATATCTCTTAGAGCACGTCACTCATTTAATTATTGGTGTTCGTTCCAAAAGCGTTGATGCTGAGGGACATGTCCCTCGACATATTGATCCATTTTCCCCCAGTGTAAACAAGGCTTACGGCTCTCAAAGATTTTGTTATTAAAGCCAATATCTTTTGCTTTATTGGCCGTATTCACCATCGGTTTAAACCAGGTTTTACTTTCCACTCGCTACACAAATAGCGATACCTGATTAGTGTCACCGTGCCCTGTATATGTAACATCCTCAAAACAAGTAATACTGGAGCCGCATTACGAGTGAATAAAACAAAAGTTTGTCATTTGTTGCGGGGAACGTGACACAACCAGCGATGGCTACTAATGTATATCATAACAAAAGCAGTTATCATAATACTGGGCAACACAATGATATTTAACACATACTCGCAAAGGAATTTATCGAATAATGCGCGAAACTTGGCAAGATTATTTATTGCACACAAATAATTTACAAGTTACATTAAAAGAAAATGCATGTGCAAAAGCGGCTTATCTATAAAAAGAGATTTCTTGCATCAAACCAAGATATAAGGAGATATTATTATACAAGGGTAAGCATTGCACAATAACTAGTACCTCTAAATAAAATGCCAAGGAATATATTAAATACTTATAAAATAAAGTCAGTTACTGCTAAATAAGTACAATGTATACTATATATACAAACATACAAAAACTTTTACGAAAGAGAGAGGTAGTGCTCTTAAATACATTTCTTAAAAGAGAAAAGAGTGGGACTCTCTTATAGTCCAAGGAAGTGTGTTCCAAATTCCGACCGCCCGTAACCTGAAAGAGTGTTTATACGCAGCATTTTTATGCCGTGGAGTGGCTAAAAGTGAAACAGTGTGAGATCTCCGGTGCCGATCTCCTGAAAAGAGATACCCAAAACATTCTCCAAGATAGTTGGGGTAGCTCGGATTTTTCAAGATATTGAACAGATAATAAAGAACGTGAGAGTTTCGGCGACGACGAATTGGCAGCCACCCCAACTCCTTGCGATATTGATAAAAATGGTCGCGAAAGACCGCAAGGTTTTCCGCCTTAGCAGTGTACTCTATTGAAGTACCATTATAAGTTACAGGAACAATAGGTTTCTGTAATAAGGAAAGAGAGTGCTTGGTTCCAATAATCATTATTGGATTAACCAACTGCCCGTGGGATAAGGCCCAGTCGTTCACATTTTCGAGGTCAGCATTCAACATCTCCACGGATGAAACTAAATGGCAGGAGGAAAAGTGGCAATAGATTTGGAGATCATCTGCGTAGAGATGAAGAAGAAGACGAAGAAGAGAGGATGTCGGAGATCGAGTTGAAGCTAAAGGCGGCTGAAGTCAATCAGGGCCAACACAGTGATTAACTTCTGGTCCATGGCCAGCTGGATGTCATCGCTGATTTTTTAAAGTGCTGTCGTAGTACTGTGCCCTGGTCTGAAGCCGGATTGGTACGGATTGAGAAAGTTGTTTGGCTGAGCTGAGAGTGGACTATGGATTCAAGGACTTTGGAGAGGATAGGTAAAATAGAGATGGGCCGATAGTCTTTGAAGGTGGAGGGAATGGACATTTTGGGCAGTGGGATGACGAGCGCTTTCTTCCACAGACCAGGAAAAGAGCTGATCGATAGAGAATGGTTAACAATGTGGGTAATAGGCAAGAGCAAATCTTCAAGGACACTGTGAATCATCTGACGGCTGATGTTGTCGCCACCAGTAGCTTTAGCGGTTATAGCTAGCACTGCTATTGTAACTGCGCCGCTTCCGACGAGAATAAAGTTGAACAGTGAAGAACTAACTGCAGCCTTCAGCCGTAGACGTCGAAGGGTTGCCTCCTTTATGGCGAAGTTCACCGCAACAGGGGGAGAAGAGAAAACTGGTTAAGACCGTTGAGATCGACATTAAATGAAGAAGATTCCTGGGACTTGCCAACAACAAGAGTTTTGAGAAACTACCAGACCTGTGCTGGGGTGTACATCTCTATCTTGCAAAGAAGATCTCATTTATTGGATTTCTCTTATAACGGCCTTTGGCACGGTTTCGTTTTGCCATTAAGGCCTTGATTGCGTCAGTCAACCACGGGGCAGGAAGATGTTTGACCCTGACCTTTTTTATTGGTGCTTGCTTGTCAAACAGCCTCAGGACAATGCAGTTGAACTTCAAGATTTTGTCATCAACGGTTTCACCAGTGACGACAGGGGGCCCAACCGATAGATGAGAAATGTGCTTTAAGCTAGTCGAGGTTCATACTCTTGAAGCTTCGAAATACCAATTTGGCTTTACGCTTGGGGGCAACGTAAACGCAACATTGAGATTTATATACTACAATAGCTATAAACTACATAACATATTATATAATAGTAGTTTATGTGACTGCTACATAATGCCTAATTATGTACAGTTACATACACTAGTTTATCTACATACATATCATAAGCACTCTTTGATGTGTTCAGGAACCGCACGTTTGACCGGCATTGTGGCTCTGCAGTTGTTTAGCTTGTTCTGTAGTACCAACTTCATGCAGGCGGGCGTCAGCGTTCGAAATTTGAATGTCAGTACCAACTTCACAGACAAACTAGGGGCGGCACGCAGTCGGGCGTCGGCGTTCGAAATTTTAATGTCATAATATGTAGAAAAACTACACATTATGGTCATAATGTGTAATTTTTCAGATAATAAATGAGTTTTTACCAAGTAGTTTAATATTATGCTGATCGTAACGTGCGGATTTTTAACGCAGTAAAGAGGGTTTATGATACGTGTGTAGATAAAATTCATAATAGCCTAGCCTAACGACGTATAAATATATGATGAATATAATAAAAACCTGAACCCAGTCACCCTGGGCTTGTTGGCAAAGAAACACAATAAAATTATAACAACACATAAACGAACAAAACATGAAAAATTACTGTCTGTGCACGAGAAAAGAAAAAAAAACTTCACTGGCAACAAGATCACAGAACAAAAATAACAAGTGTAGTGTTATGCTACTTACATGTCATTTTCCTGGATTTTCAGCGGGATGCTTGCTGAGCTGTACAGTCTGATATTTGGTATCACCTTTATTTTCATAGGACCCTGTAACGTTTTAAACCATAAGAACACATTAACAAATCATTTTCGCTTTGTATTTTTACACTATCAGCACTTCTAAATCGATAGCGAAGGGGTTTACCTTTGGTGACCTTGTATTTGGCTTTCTCCGAAACTCTGCAATCACGGGCTTCATGCGCGCTGGTGCGCTACCTTTTTATATTCATTGTTACTTCATTTACTTCATGGTTTTCTTGCTGTTTACCGTATTACGAGCCTGAAACTAAAGTTTGACATCTGTTGATGCCGTTGTTTATCTGGTTGTCATGGCAATGTCCAGTCAACTTCGTTAGCGGTCTGATATGTTTGCTTCAAAACTTTTACAAATTACTTTTTCTCTCTTGGCCACTCACAAAAATTACGTTTAATTTAAATAATTTTTAGAACTCTCCAAAAACGGTATAAGAACGGAACATTTCTGAAATTCTGGAGTCTCACGTCAGCTTCTGAACAAGAAGGACCACCTAAAGGCCTTATCCCGGGGTCGCACTACCCCGGGATCCTGCGAGCCATTCCTACAAACACGATCCTGCGAGCCGTTCCTACAAACGGGATCCTGCGAGCCGTTCCTACAACGGGATCCTGCGAGCCGTTCCTACAAACGTGATCCTGCGAGCCGTGCCTACGACGCGATCCTGCGAGCCGTTCCTACAACGGGATCCTGCGAGCCGTAACTACAAATACGCCCGCTACCGTTCCTACAACGACGATTTCAACAAAATCTACAACAACAAATACACCTGCATCCTGGTCATCACTCCACCGGTCACCTACTCTCCGTGTTCTCCGCTTCCTTCTTTCTATCCAGACATCTGTATTTTATAAAACCTGTCTCACCTCATTCATCCTCATCTTCCTTTCATTTTTTTAAATTGATTCATTGTAAATAGCCCTAATAAATTGTCATTTCTAAATTTTATACTGGTTGTTTTCTGTTAGGTTCTGGTTAGGTTCGTATCGTCATTCGACATTTTGGCGCCCAATGTAAAAGTTCTTCTCCACTCTTCACCTTTTCTGCGCCTTGTCTCTTTCCCTTTGATTTGCTTTCTCTTTCACTCTTAAATCTTTATCTATTCATCCTTTTCACATTTTCCAAATTCTAAAACAAAACTTCATCTAGTTTTTCAACTCATCTGGATTATATTTAGGCCTACATTTAACTTACATTACTTCACTTCACTTCACTTCACTTCACTTCACTTCACTTCTATAACACTTGACTTTACACTTAACTATAACAGTGACTCCACCTTCAACTGCAAATGACTCTCCATCACTTGACATTCCTGCTGATCCGACTGTCATGGAACCTCCTCTTGTTTCTCAAACTTCTGTCCTGAAGGTGATACGAATCTTTATATAAAATTTTTGCATGTAAGTAGCATAAATTTTCTTAACTTCTATTAACTGTTAATTTGTATATATGTATATTCTTCATTTCAGACACATCTCGTTGGCGATGTGGCTGATCTCTGGCTTCGAGCTCTACCGCTCTGGCAGTTTTAATCTTAAGGCAAAGCGACTAAAGCTACCTTAGGATTAATTTGTTTCTCTTTACCTCTACTTATTTTTTTTTTCCACGCAGGAGCGGATGACAACTCCTTAAGTAAGCCTGAATGTCCTTTTGAAAACACACTTTTAGAGTGGTAGTCATTGAATGTGAACTCCACCCTTACCTGAATGAAGATGATGAATGTAAGAGATGGTATATCTGATTTTGCCTGGTGATGTCTGTTTCTGCAAAGCTGTGTTTTTCTGGTTTATTTTTGTACTTATCAAAATTTTTGCTGAGTCAAAAATGTTTCCAGGGTCGGGGGGAAAATGTAGTGTTATGCTACTTACATGTCATTTTTCTGGATTTTCAGCGGGATGCTTGCTGAGCTGTACAGTCTGATATTTGGTATCACCTTTATTTTCATAGGACCCTGTAACGTTTTAAACCATAAGAACACATTGACAAATCATTTTCGCTTTGTATTTTTACACTATCAGCACTTCTAAATCGATAGCGAAGGGGTTTACCTTTGGTGACCTTGTATTTGGCTTTCTCCGAAACTCTGCAATCTCGGGCTTCGTGCGCGCTGGTGCGCTACCTTTTTATATTCATTGTTACTTCATTTACTTCATGGTTTTCTTGTTGTTTACCGTATTACTAGCCTGAAACTAAAGTTTGACATCTGTTGATGCCGTTGTTTATCTGGTTGTCATGGCAATGTCCATTCAAACTCGTTAGCGGTCTGATATGTTTGCTTCAATACTTTTACAAAAATACTTTTTCTCTCTTGGCCACTCACAAAAATTACGTTTAATTTAAATAATTTTTAGAACTCTCCAAAAAGGGTATAAGAACGGAACATTTCTGAAATTCTGGAGTCTCACGTCAGCTTCTGAACAAGAAGGACCACCTAAAGGCCTTATCCCGGGGTCGCACTACCCCGGGATCCTGCGAGCCGTTCCTGCAAACACGATTCTGCGAGCCATTCCTACAAACACGATCCTGCGAGCCATTCCTACAACGGGATCCTGCGAGCCGTTCCTACAACCGGATCCTGCGAGCCGTTCCTACAAACGTGATCCTGCGAGCCGTGCCTACGACGCGATCCTGCGAGCCGTTCCTACAACGGGATCCTGCGAGCCGTAACTACAAATACGCCCGCTACCGTTCCTACAACGACGATTTCAACAACATCTACAACAACAAATACACCTGCATCCTGGTCATCACTCCACCGGTCACCTACTCTCCGTGTCCTCCGCTTCCTTCTTTCTATCCAGACATCTGTATTTTATAAAACCTGTCTCACCTCATTCATCCTCATCTTCCTTTCATTTTTTTAAATTGATTCATTGTAAATAGCCCTAATAAATTGTCATTTCTAAATTTTATCCTGGTTGTTTTCTGTTAGGTTCTGGTTAGGTTCGTATCGTCATTCGACACAAGATGATTGAGGATAGCAAGATTGCCTATTACAACTCATGAAAATGAAATCTACCTGCCTGCAAGAAAACAAAAACACATGTATAAACCGCACAAATGAAAATAACACTGCACAGCAGAGTTTGTCAGCAACATGGTTGAGGGTAGTCTTTAAGTCCAAACTACCACAATGCCTTAAGACTAAGGTATATAACAAAGTTGTTTTGCTTATCCTCACCTGTGAAGCCGAAACATAGACGCTCACTAAGCAAATTATACACAAAATCAAGGTGGCCTAACGAGCAATGGAGCGTTCCATGTTAGGTATCTCTCTCGTTGACCGCCTGCCAAACGTCGAAATTCGACGGAAGACAAAGGTCGAAGATGTAGGTAAGCGGACAACGAGACTGAGGTGGAGATGGGCGGGACAAAAGCAGCCATGGAGTGGTGGCCAAGGGGAGCAACAAGGCCAGTGGGCAGACCACGTGCCCGATGGTCCGACGATATACTAAAGTCGACATGATCTCAATGGATGCGGATCGCACAGGACCGTTGGGGTTGGCGCTATAGAGAAGAGGCCTATGCCCAGCAGTGGGTTGATGTGGGCTGAGCATGAGCATGATGATGATGGTTGGGACCTACTTCTTGGCCCCAGACGGCGGCGGTAACCCTTTGCGCCTGATTCTGGACGGGCGCTTCGGCGGGCCAAGATGTTGATTTTTGATTTTGTTTGCTTTTATTTACACTCACGTGGAAAAAAAACTGTGTTGTCATAATTAGATCTCAACAATGATTTAAATAATTTCATCTCTAAAGACAATTTCTTTTAGAATTAATATTTTAAGCTCACCATTCTTGCCAACTTAGATGCCGGCATCTGTATAAAATCTTGTACTTTGGCAAGACATGTCATGCCAAAATGAGTATGAGTGTGGCAGAATAATTGAACATGGCGCAAAGCTGTCACGCCAGAAAGAGAACACTGGACTTAACGTGGTCTTATACCAAAATGTGTGCCTTTGCGCCACTTTTAGCCAATTATTTTTACTACTTCTGGCTTGACAGGACCTGCCCATGTAGTGATACGAGTAGAAATAATTGTTCCGACGCGCAGTAGTGCAGAAACTGAGTTATAATTGCTCATTGCGATTTGTCGTCGCGATCACTGTGCAACATCGCACAGGATAATGATCGAGGAATGTGCGTACGCGCAGGATGGCTTTATGCAATACATGCACAACATATATACTTGGTGCAAGAGAGATGTGAAGAATGGTGCATGGTTCTAACGCTGTATTATGCATATCTATGTGTACATAATATTATAAGAACTTTTAACAGTAATGGAAACTAGAAGATAGAAAATCTCTAGCTAGCTAGGCTAGGCTAGCCCTAGCGCTACCAATGTATGTTATTTGTATACGGTTATGTTTACAATTCATAACAAACTTCTGAGTGCAACCATTCATTTATGTCAACATTTAGCGCATTCGATAAACTGTAACTAGAACCACTAATAAAGCAGTTTATTTTTGTGATCGTTTGTGATAATGGCTTTGACTGAACAAAGTTGCAAATCATTAAATTTTAATCAAGATCAGTTGCACTGGTAGCAAAACTAACCATAATTATCTCCAGTAAATCCATTTATCTAACATTTATATATAAGTCATAAAGTGGGAGAATTAGTTTGGTGGTAGGTCGGTGCGACGATGTTTCCACACAAATCTCTTTTTTGTGATGTAACTAAAAACGTATGTTTTTCGGATTTATTCCTTTATTTGTGCTATAAGAACTTGCGTTTTGGCAAATTTCTTGATTCTAGGTCAACGGGAAGTACCACATAGATTTTGATTCTTTGATTTGGATTTATGGAGTATCAATCAAATTCAGCAAAAGTGAGGCATGTTTATGCCTCACTTTTGCTGTTTATCTTTTGATCAAGTTGACCTAGAATTTAGATTATTTCAAATCTTATGGGGATTACAGATCCGAGTTATTGATATTAATTTCAACTTGATTCATCCTGAGATTCCTGAAAAAGGGTGTTGATGGATCTGATCATCTTGATCTCCAAAAAGGCCTTCATTTTTTCCTTTAGATACGGAATACTAAAAATAAAAATAAATATTCCAAAACAAGACACGTCATTATTAACGCAGTTTAACCTACTTCTAAAGAATACCTTAACTTCTTAACAAAGAAGTCATACCATAAAGGAAGCTTAATAAGGGGTATCGTTGTAAACTAATATAAAACCTTTACGATTTTGAAGTAGCAAAGACCATCTTCTAATTAGTTTATTATTGTAGAGCAGCTTTTTATGAAACCAAATGGTATAGTCAGGCTTTACCAAGTAAATAATTACTGGTTTTGGTAACCAAAACTATTTATAGAAATTCAATAAACCATGCCAACTTAAACAATGCTTATTTGAAATCTCTGGTTAGTATCTTAACTAATCAAGGAAACGAAAAGTGAAGAAAAATACTTAATACTCATTGACCTATGGGAAATCCAGAAGAATGAAGAATATTATAAGTCATTCGTCCATGATGTCGAACGATTTGGTAACAACAAAACATGACCTATCTGCTCCCTTTTATACATTGTCAATGCTCAGTTTACGAGTGTGTGAATGACACATATTGTGTTTCTTGCACTCGTTATTACTATAATTTACGAGTAATACTACTGCTAACTTTGTTGGTAGGTGTGAAATTTTACACTTTAATATAATGCTTTGGAATCGGCGTGTCAGATACGTTAATTATTGTTTACCTGGTTACTGTATTTTGTAAGTCTTTTCTTTTACATACAACGAGAATACGTGGTGCGGTGTTCATTTGGTTGTGTTGACTTTTTGCGTGTTTCACCATTTCTGCGAGTACAAAGTAAAATTTCGGTTTTTTATTTGTAGTAGAGTAATGGCATGATCAGTCACTGTTTTTTTTGTGGTATCTATTTTGGCATTAGTTTTACATTTTAAAAGAGGGAACGAAATGCAAACGTCAAAGTAAAACATCGAATAAATGATTTTTAATGAAATTATTGTGGCAACACACGATAGAAGCCATAACCAACAAACTTAACTTAAGTGTTGACAGCGATGTTTGGGTTTCGTTCATACTCCTTGTCGCCGTCCTTCTGATGTACTCCTCGCTATGCTCCTAGAACTTCTAAAAAAATATGATTCTGATTACTTTCGTTCATGTGCCCTCACTGTGCACTATACGTAGTATCCCTATATAGTCTGTGTGTGCACTGTTCTGCTATTATTTTTTGTGTGATGTTCATTAGTGCAAGCAGAAGTTTTCGGATTTTTACAGCAATACTTTTCTGGTTAGGTTAGGGGTTCGGTCACCCCATTGATTTATATAGGTACCTATGATATTTGTTTTTTTTTTTTTCATAGGTTCGTAACCATTTCATACATTTATATATATATATATATCTATTATTTTAACACAGTATGAATATCCATAATTATAGCTTCTTGACTTATACTTCTAGCGATTAATTTATTAGTGCGGAAAGCGACATTTCCGCTGTGAAAGAACAACTTTCCGCCAAACTTTGGTCTGTCTTTGGTGGGCCAGGGAAAAACCTGAACATAGTGCATATCAATGCTCAGAGCATTCATTAGAGCAACACTAATCTAGTCGAGGTTTATACTGACCAACGCGTGGACAACATACTTGTTTCTGAGTCAATCCTTAAGCCTTCACTACCTTCATCCATATACTCTCTTCCAGGCTTCTGGCCATTCAGGAACGAATCAGGCTAGTCCGAAAAGCAGATAGTGGTATCGCTGTTTATTTGCGTGCCGAAATACCATGTAAAGCGGTCAGCATCCCCCAGCTAGTACTTCGAGTCTGCTGAATATCTCTTCCTTGAAATTATTCTTAACCACAATAAGGTGCTGCTCTGTTTCTTGTTTAGCTAAGTTATTAACATGAAAAGCGGTTCGTGTTGATCACTTTAATTCCTTTAAATCCCCTTTTAATAGTTTGACCACATTTTACAACGACACTCTCATTCTCGAGGATTTCACCACCTGTATCCTCAAAAACTATTCCCGTTCTGCCAAACTCAGGTCCGTAGTTGATTCATTGTGCGCCGTCGTGCACTGTTTTTTCTTAAATGTAACTTTCCTTTAAATGTTGTGTGCAATAAAGAAATTAAGAAATTATGAATTCATTTAATCTGCACATTTTGCCGCTTGATTCTACTCATTTCCAAACCCGTTGTTCTCCCTCTCTTCTAGACATCATTATGATCTCCAAATTGGACCAGGTTTCCACTCACGATTAACTTAACTCTCCTTTTTCTTTTCTCGATCTCATCTAACTTTCTTATAAGATTAGGTCTCCGAAGAGCAGAATAAAATTCATAGATACTTGTAGCTTCAAACGCATAGATCTGTAGTCCCTAAGTTATCATGTCTAATTGGTCGATTGGTCCCCTGTGATCTTAAGGGAGAACGTTGACGACAAAATCTACAACTTCATTGCCTTGGGACTTTACGACACACAATGGGGGCACCCATTAAGAAAGTTAGGGTGAAACACCTGCCTTCTCCCTGGCTAAACGGTGCCATCAAGCGCCTAATGGAAATGAACAATCGCGCTATTTTCTTCTTATGAAAGCCTTCACAATCGATGCAATCGTGTCTGTCGTGATGCCAAGTGCTGCCACATCTACGAATAAATCGAAAGGTATAAGTACACTCCAGCTCAGGTGTGGTAATTCCTCAGAACATTCGGTGCTGGTAAGTACCAAGACAAGAATTCGGGAAATGTCAATTAGAACGGTCACAAACAATTTCTCTCTTCTGCGCCCGTCGTGAAGAACGCTTCTGTCAAGTCATTCTTCAGAGCTTGGGCATTACCTAACACCACTCCTTTCATCCTGACCAAAGTTGGAAGTGACACAGTTAGGAAGGCATTGCAAGCCATTAGCTCCAAAGCTGTTTGAGGTGATAATATCTTCCAAAAAATCGATCCTCACCATCCTTTATAATTTGGTTCAGGCAATATCACATATAAAAAAATCTCTATGAAATTGCCCCTACCATATTACTTTGAAACAAGCATTAGTGATCCCTCTCCCTAAAACTTCCCACCTATAAAGAGTACCGTGCTATCTCTATTTTGCCGATCCTTTAAAAAACCCTTGAATTATTTGTTCTTACCCATTTCTCCCATTATATATCGTCTTATAATTCCCTGAATCCTTTCCAGTCTGGCTTTAGAACAGGTCATAGAACTGACGGCTTTATTAAAAGTGACTAATGATATTCAGGTTCCCATGGATCAAAAACAGCTTTCTATACTAGCTCTGCTCGATTACAGCAGTGCCTTCAACGGTGTTGATTTTTACATTCTCACTGAACTTCTCAAATATTTTAATGTGTGCTCTCTCTCTCTGCCAGCTGGTTTGATTCTTGCCTAAGCGATCGTAAACAGCGTATCGTAATCAGCGGAGACTTGCACGGAGTAGTGTGACCTCTGCTCCGTTGTCCCCTAAGTTGGCGTTCTCTCTTCTCTTCTCTTGTCAACATTTATTAATTCCATACCTGATGTCCTCTCTTCATCCTATCATCTTTTTGCGGTTACTCTTCAAATATATCGTCACTTCTCTCCCAATTATGTAAATTCCGCTGTGGAGGCGTTGAACGGTGATTGAGGGTATTCAGGGTTTCAGGGTTTCAGGAGGGATTCAGGGTTGTCAGGAAGTTACGCCATTATGGTGTAAAAGATCAGGCACTTGGCCTTCTGGAGTCATATCTAACAGATAGGGTTCAGATGGTCGATGTCAATGGGAAAAGATCACCTGGGTCTTCAATAAGTATGGGCGTACCGCAAGGTTTAATTCTTGGTCCTTTCTTGTTTTTAGTATATATAAATGATTTACCTTACCTTGTTAAAGCAAAACATGGGTTAGTATTGTTTGCCGATGATACTTCTTTGATATTTAAAGTTAAAAGACAGCAATCAAATTATGACGAGGTAAACAATGCTATCTCTAGTATGGTGAACTGGTTTACTGTAAACAATTTATTACTTAATGAAAAGAAAACTAAATGTATTAAATTCGTGTTACCCAATGTGAACCCGGTAACTACAGACATATTTATAAAAGGACAGAGATTGGACCTTGTGCAGTCGACTGTCTTTTTGGGCATAACTTTAGACGCCAAACTACAATGGGATCCTCATATAAATAAATTGTCGAACAGACTGAGTTCAGCAGCGTTCGCAGTTAAAAAAATTAGAGCTCTTACCGACGTAGACACCGCTAGACTAGTCTACTTTAGTTACTTTCATAGTCTAATGACCTATGGTATTTTATTGTGGGGTCACGCTGCGAATGCTAATAGTATATTTATTCTGCAGAAACGGGCTGTTCGTGCAATTTATAGATTAGGGCCTAGAGTGTCACTGAGGGAAAAGTTTAAAGAAATCAATATTCTGACATTTGTGTCTCAATATATCTATGACAATCTTGTGTATGTAAAAAGAAATATAACTAATTTTCAGAAGTACAGTGATATACACAATTTTAATACTAGAAATAAAGACAAGTTGGTTGCTTATGTAAGCCGACTACATAAAATTAGTAATTCTTTTAAAGGCAATTGTATACGCTATTACAATAAGGTCCCTACTGATATTAAAAACTTACCTTTAGACAAGTTTAAAATAATAATAAAACAGAAATTGTATAAAAAAGGTTACTACAGGATATCTGATTACTTAGAGGACAGATGTCCATGGGAATAGATTGTTTGAGTAACAGGCTGTTTCGATATATAATTAGCATTCATTTTGTAATTTGACAATATTTTATTTAAAAAAGGAAACGCAAAAGATGCAACGACTGTGGAGTTTCTTCGGTGAGCTCTTCTCCACAGATTCCGCCATTGGGTTAGTGAACTCACCCAAAAAAATGTAATGACGGATCTAAGTGATGTAACAACATCCTATGGAAATAAATTATTTTTGATTTTGATTTTGATTTTATTGGAGAATGGGCTTCGTCATTTAGGCTGCTCATTAACCCGAATAAGTCCCAAGTCATGACTATAGGTACCAGACACTAATGAAAATTGCTACACCAACTTATATCGGTGCTGTTATGATGTATAGCTAAAAACCTAGTTCAAGTCTTCGATAAACCGCAATCCTGGGAAACGCATATCAGCGAGGTCAGCAGGCGAGTTTACGCCACCTTCCACTCTCTTAGGAGACTTCAGAACTTTCTACGCGTTACGTCGCCAGACCAAAATTACTCCCGCTCAGACCCTCCTTCTCCCCCTCATTGATTCTGCTGATGTTTGCTGGCCACATTTCTCAGAATTGCAGCGAGTTGAAATGGCTACCGATTCGGCTTCGACGGGACTCTCACATCCTGAGTTTTTTCCTTTCTATGCTCAAAGCCCCACAACGTTCCACTGCAGCCTACAGGCACGGGTTCAGGATCAAGCCCTACCTAGTCCATCATCACTAAATGTATTCAAAAACCGATTAAAGAAGCACTATCTCTCCCTTTCAAGTTTGATATATATATGTATTAGTGTATTATATGGTCTATTTTTCACTTCTCCATACAAAACAGCTGATCGTCCGGCGCAAACTGTATGGAGAAGAGAAAGTAAAAGCTGCTCAGATCGAATTCCTTTTATAGTGAATGTTGTCCAGAATGATCTTCCTAACAACCCCCTAAAATATGACTACACCTTTCTGTTACATACATACTTTATATTGATACGTTGAATATAAGTAATTTTTATAAAATAAAATAAATAAAATAATACCTTGGACACTATTTACACACATTGATCTAGCCCCAAACTAGGATTCCCTGTATCTGGTGCTAGACAACGATACACATACTTATATGGATAAATATTATACTTAGGTAGATAAACAACCATGACTAGGGTACAAACATCCGTTCTCATCAAACAAATATTTAGCCCCACCGGGACTCGAACCCGGGACCCATGGCTTCGCAGGCAGGGTCACTGCCGACTCGGCCATTTGGGTCGTCAGGTCGTTAATGGTGTCAGTTTTTAACAAGTATGGTTATAGATAACCCTAATTGCTATAAATTATTATAAATATATTACTCATTTTAAATTTTAATTGTACTCTTTTAACCATCATGGTTGCTTGACGAAATATCTTGTTAAAGATAAGCTCGCTCGCTGGCTGTATGTTTCTTTTGTAAGTACAATGAATAAATAATGAAATCACGAGACGTCCGTTGCGAACACATCACTACCCTCTTAAAGTGATTGAGTTATATATGTCACCGTAAGATTGTCAAAACCGTTAGTTGGTAAAGTTTTTTTTCTCGTTAGTTGGTCAACTATCGGCAGAAAGTAAACTGTAGCGTACTGCTTATTATATGACGCGTTAGTTGATAAACTAACAGTTTTGGCTATGTTACGGTGAAATATATAATAAATTATGTAACTCAACTTAATGAAATGGAAATATGAATGCATTACGTTTTAACATTGTCCATCTATCTGGACAATTATTTATTTAGCTTAACGCTGTTAAATATACCCAAAGGTTATTTAATAATTTTGATTTTACCATTACCGTGAAACTAGGCAGCCTACCCTATATATATCTTGTATGACAAAATTCAAGAATATTTCGATGGTGCTAAAAATCTTTGAACTCATCTCGATTTCGAGATTACACGTTGATAATAAAGCTATTTTAAGTTCATTTTAACTCCATTCAATGTCAGGGCATTGATTGTTGAAAAAGCTTTATTATCGACGTCCAATCATAACACTCTGGCGGCCATATCACACCACTCAGCCCGGCTATAATTATAACCAATTGACTACTTAGCCGCTGGTTGCTTAAACGATCGGTTGACCGATGATTTTACTCGCACATCAATCAAGGGGCTATGGCATGAGCTTGAGTGAGGTATTGATTTGTATGGAAAGTGATAATGATAAGGTGATAAGTCTGTGAGAAAAGCACATCACATTAGCTGATCTGCTGACGCTGTTTTAAGTTCTCATACACGATATTCTTAATAGTCATTTATGTTGCTGCTACATAATGGAGCCTCGGCTCGTTTCATTAACCCACTCCCGAGTTTAAATGCCTAATTATGTACACTAGTTTATCTACACACATATCATAAGCTCTCTTTGATGTGTTCAGGAACCACATGTTCGACCGGCATTGTGGCATTGATCATTGCTCTGCAGTTGTTTAGCTTGTTCAGTAGTACCAACTTCACAGACAAACTAGGGGCGGCACGCAGGTGGGCGTCGGCGTTCGAATTTGAACGTCATAATTTGACAAATTTTGGTACATTATGGTCATAATGTATCAATATTCAGATAAGAAATGAGTTTTTACCAAGAAGTTCATCATTATTCTGGTCGTAACGTGTGGTTTTTGGACGCAGTAAAGAGGGTTTATAATACGTGTGTAGATAATAGTAGTTTAAAGGCCTGATTTACGCGTATTATTTTTAAAAACATTGCTGTAACCGTGATGAAAAACAAGCTCAGGAAACCTTCACATCTCCATAAATACGGTGATGGCCTGGGCCTTGTCACGGTGTATCATATTATTGGCTAGACGTGGAATACTCTGCTCTAGCCAGGAAAAGGCAAGAACTACTTTCCCCCTATCAGAATTCGACTCCTTGTATCGGCTCACGATTTTACATTCCACCTTTACAGTACTCAAGGCAGCTGTCGCAACAATGCATTTTAAAATTCGAAGCCCGAAAATCCTCTGCAAGCGGCTTGACCTTTAGCTAATGCACTGTCTATCCACAAGATAGCCAAAACTAGTAATTAACCACGCCGATACTACGCTGTAGCTCCCACGATCTCAGATACGCTTCTTAGAAGTCACTCCATCCTCACTTTTAAAAGGTTTTAGATTAGATAATTATATGTAATAGGGGAACTATAGTTTGCCGCTTTTTTACCTTTTTGAACGGCCTTAAAATGTTTGGGAGTAAGCATTGTATTGTTTAATTGCGGGTTGGAGATGTATCCAGTGATTATGCGGTAGCGGCATTTTATTGGTGCAGCCGTTTTGTCAAAATATTGACGAGCAATTTTGCTGTCAGATGCAAATTGGAAGGTTTTGGCGAGACAGAGGTGCTATTTGTTAAAATAGATATCTTTGTTCAGCTGTTGAATATCATAAAATATGTCCGTAGGAATTGCATCCATAACAATCTAGAAGAAATTAAAAGAAGCTCAAAGCTGTCATTTTCGGATAAATGAGGAGATTTCTGACAGTTGATTAAAAATCAAAGCTTCCAAATAGGTCACTAGAGGGCGTGGAGAGCCTGAGGATTGACCCTGCGGCGGTAATTGGTGAAAATGTGTAAGAGTGAGTTTGGGACTTCACACAACTCGAAACACAGTACAAATTAATATGAATTCATAGTAACACCCTACAGGTATAGCCAGGAAGCTCAAGGAGGAATTCAGGATACGTCATCATCCTGTGTTAGAAAGAGAGGGGGGATCCACAAGTATATATACCAAGTATTCTGGCGTGATGACTCCAATCGAATACTCTCGGATAGCAT
Organism: Argyresthia goedartella; assembly: GCA_949825045.1. Taxonomy (NCBI): domain Eukaryota; kingdom Metazoa; phylum Arthropoda; class Insecta; order Lepidoptera; family Argyresthiidae; genus Argyresthia; species Argyresthia goedartella. The sequence continues at coordinate 11,844,475 of OX463826.1, forward strand.
GGCCGTCCAACAAGCCCTAAATAGCAACACTATTAACTCACTATTAACTTAAAATTCTACGAGTGTCACAAACGACTAATGGAGGTATGTCAACATAACCGCGTAATCCTTCAATGGATAAAAGGACACAGCGGATCAAGAGGTAACGATGCAGCAGATGAGTTGGCGCGTAAAGGATCTAGCTTGACAGCGTATGGTCCCGAACCTATCATCCCTCTTCCCTTCAAGATGGTACGCTCATTTCTGAGAGAGTCGACCAGGAATGATCATGCCACTCTTTGGACAAACCATGAGGAGTGCAGGCAGGCTAAGCTGGCCTTGCCGTCCCCTAGCGCTAGGCTGGCTAAGACCTTGCTTCGACTTAGTAGGCCGCGCATGCGACTGGTAACTGCAGCACTTACTGGCCATGGTTTCTTTAATAAACATCTATATGTCCTAGGTGTTACCGACAGCCCCCTTTGCAGAGCCTGCTTGGAGGCAGAAGAAACGGCTGCTCACGTCCTCATGGAGTGCACAGGAGTAGCGGACTACAGGGCTAAACACCTCGGTCAATCGAGGGACCTTCCAGGGATAGTCGGTAACGTAAAGGGCCTACTGGCGTTCCTGGAGGAGTTGGGTTGGCTCGAATGATGTCGCATTCCCACCCACACTCAAAATAGGCGCTTTCGTCGTCGAGTTGCGGAAACCAGCCCGTCTTACAATTGACAATTGACAATCTGGCGTGATGACGTATCGTGAATTTGTTCTTGAGAGCTTGGTTAGCCTATATCTGTATGGTTTTACTATACTTATATGAATGTCAAACTCACGTCACAGACTACAATAGTATTACTCTGTCTCTCTCTTACTTGTGTGCTGTGTGCTGTGGTAGGTAGATCCACAAATTAAACGACATCATCTGGTGAGCTGCTTTGATAACTGAGGTTTCAGAAAACCCTAATTGCATAAATTTTGCTGTGGATTGGATTGACTAAGGAATTTTGAAACATAAATAAACATACAACAATAAGATATCACAATGCTCTCAAATACGCCTGATTATTCTGTAACATATTGACGATGGGTTACGACATTACCAAAAAGGTGAAGATGATCAGTTCATACTCATCTCATGGATGACGTCGCAATTTAAAAACCGTTTACAAATTATCCGCTTGGCCGGAATGGCCCAATTCTACTAATCCATGCCAGTCTTGCTTGAATGTTTTCAATGTGATTACAGTACCACTATTTCTCAATTGAGATTTTCAAGTATCGAACTGTCTCTGCAGATGTCACAAAAAAGAACGTGACAGAACGATACTTAGCCTGTAGACTCGCGTAAACACTTAAACGGAACTTTTATAATAGAAGTCACCTAGAGTACTGTAGATTCTATTGTGGGCATTTATGGGCAAAAAACAAAAAAATTGCCTTAATTGTTGTGTCATTATTTTTTCTTTTCCGGCCAGCAGAAAGGCGTAAGGGTTAAGTATTTGATTAGTAAAATTCTCAATTCAGAAATCGGAGGTAGTCAATGATGTAGGTATTTTTAATTTACAGGGCCTTTCCTTTCTTCCCGCTTATGTATCCAACCCTATTCATTCGTGCTGGGCATGGTTGAGTACAATGAGCTCGAAGGGAGGAGGGGTCTGGCGATAGCCACATATACACATATACACTTAGGTGTTTATGATGTTGAGAGGAACGCTATACACAACCACCAGGTTCTACAAATGTTGAAGTTGTATGTACCAGACAGGTACCTGAAGACCCTGAGGGGAAGAAGTCACTCTCTGTTCCGAGTGCCGCCAGCGGGAACTGGCATGTTGCGAGAAGTCCCGGTGGTGCGGGCACTGGTTCTGTTTATTAAAATAACGGATAGAACGGATATTGATTTATTTTTTGTTTTCTAATGGAGTTCACAAGTGCGGTCCTGCTTTGTCTTTTTTATTGATATTATATTTGACATTTTGATATATTTATATGTCACCATAAGATGGTCAAAACCGTTAGTTGATAAACTAACACGTTAGTAGATCAACTATCGACGGATAGTAAACCAGGTCGACAGGGTGTAGAATTTACGTTGCTTTTGTTCTTACATGTCAACCTAACAAGAAGACTATTCGGGGGCTTCGCTGCGCTCGCCCCCTCTATAGTTTTCACCCTACTGCAGTGTTTGCCCTGGTATTTCATTTGCAATTCAAGTTTAAACCAGTTTACTATTTAAGGCCCAAGATCACACAAAACCACTGAAGAGAGCTTTGGCAAAAAAAAATATAAAATTATTTCCAATTGATTCATAGGTCTCTAAAAATTATATGTTATTCACAAAGAGATAATCTAGTTTAAATACTATATGGTTACGCGATTGGATTAAGTTGGCTCGATCGTAAAAAATCCTGAATATAGACTATATTTAAAAGGAGATTCAATAATTTTAATATAAAATTACTAATTTTTCTCATAATTTTTATACCTAATTCTTCCTCTTTTAGAGCTCCGTATTAATCCTTAAATTTTATCAATTAGCTTATTTCCCTTTTTCAGTAAATTCGAAAAAACACCTAATTATTAACCACTCCGGGCGGCCCGATGCTATTCCGCGCCGCCCGCTACCCCGCCAGCTCCGCTACCCCGCCAGATGACGACGGGCGAATGCGGCACCCCTCACCTCAACAGCCAGAACTGGGCCTTAACGGGTTAGTTTATCAACTAACGCGTCATATAGTAAGTAGCACGCTACAGTTTACAATCTGTCGACAGTTGTTCAATTAACGAGAAAAATAACGTTAGTTTATCAAGTAACGGTTTTGACAATCTTACGGTGACATATATTATTTGAATTATTATTTAATTACCGGAAATGTTATTGACTGTTGTACTGTTAATATTATTGTACCTATATTGATTTTATTATTGACGCATGGAATTGTATTAGTGGTAAGGTATTTAACCCTCCCGCTCACCCCTACATCCGTCATTTCATCGTCAGGAAATTCTGGAAATACCTGGAAATATTTACTATTGAAGGTATAAAGCTCCGTGGTTTCACGCTTGCTTCTCACACAGGAGATGCAAGTTCGATTCCTGACCATTTTATCAATGACATAATTCTATCTTAAGGGCTGAACAAGAGCCAATGGCATTGAGAATTAGACAAAGAAAAAAATACCCGTCGTATCGCGTCGAAGCAGACTGACGCATGCTCCCGCGCAGAGCCTCGCGGGGCAGCCCGAGCTCCGAGACCAAGAAAATTATAGAAAATATTACTAAACTCCTGTAATAATAACACTAAAAATAAAATAAAACAACAAAAAAAAAAACTTTTTTTTACCTATTTTTGCGTGTAAGTTTCATATAGGAAACTGATTTCGTCTCCGAGCGCTTGTGCATTTAGTTGAATAATAATGCATTGCGAAAAATATTTTTAAGTATTGAATATAACAGATATACGGTAATTTTAAAAGACCATTCTTATCTCTAATATACCTTTTATAACATTTATTTATCCTACATTTTTATGTTGTCTAGTTTAGCCTAGAATTGAAGCTAAAGATGCATTTGTTTGTTCGCGCCTCCTGGCGCTGGCCATATTTAATCCCTTAAGCACAATATCGGACGTTCAGTGTTTCGGATGGCACGTTAAGTTGTTGGTCCCGGCTACTATCGCTACGTGGAGTGGTCGTAAAACCCAACTCAACCCGCACTGAGCCAGCATGGTGGAGTATGGCTTAATCTTACTCGTATCCGGGTAAATGCCTGCAACCCTCGGTAAGGACAGTAATGGCTACATTATTATAAGGTTTAACATTACATGTATATATCCCATATTATCTAGTAACCAGTTTATTTGCGAAGAGTAAAGAAGCGAAGAGTATTTAGCTGAGATACTATTTTATTTTATTTTGTTGAAAAATTGGTTGTATGCAGACTCTGCTCAGAGGCTCATGAGGCTCAGAGGGTTAAGCCGAATTTGTAATTGTAATTTAAATTATCTTTTAAATTTGTCTGTTCTGTTGATTTGGCCTGTCTGAGATGACACAATTACCTTCAGAAAAAAAAAATAAAAAAAAAAACTATGTCAGCAAACGAAGTAGTGATTGTGGATTTACATGCTGATTTTTATCAGGATCCTTATTGACCAAAAAATTACAGTTTTCCTACACTTCGTCAGTTTGTCATAAACTGAGTCGGTTTTGCAGTTTGGTTTTATTTGCTGCTATTAGTAGAATTGTGCACCAGGAATGATGTGAAAACGTTCATTAGTCCGGAGCCCATTTGCCGGGCTTCTGTTACGCCTTTTTGCACGTCACGTGATGCGAGGTGCGCAAGAGTACCGATAATGCGTAGCGATAGCCATCAGTTAAAGAATGCGGGGTGAGTACAGGGTGATCTGATTGGAAACTGCAAAATTACGTTTTTACAATGAAAAATTTATTGCCAGTGATTTTGTGTGCCGAGTGTTATAGTTCCGGGTAATTGCTATATAATAATTTACTTCGGCTTATGTTTAAGTTGAGTAAGGCAGTTACATCCAAAAATACCTTTTCAATCTAAATTAACTAAATGTTAACCAACATTTTACACCCTTTTTAGGGTTCCGTACCCGAAGGGGACGTACGGGACCGTTTTACTAAGCCTCCGCTGTCCGTCCGTCCATTCGTCGATCCGTCCGTCTGTCACCAGGCTGTATCTCATGAACCGTGATAGTTAGACAGATGAAATTTTCACAGATGATATATTTCTGTTGTACTAAAAAATAGAATGAATTAAACATTTAAGGGGGCTCCCATACAAAAATTCTTTCAATACCACATACAAACTTATGAATGCACCTGGTTACGTACATGGAGTGTGAAAGTAGCCGCTCCAATAACTTTGTAAACAACATTATGCTATGTAAAATCCAAACTATTCTCTCCACACCATCCCTACCAGTGTACGGTGGTACGGAACCTGCCGTGCGCGAGTTCGACTCGCGCTTGACTGTTTCTTTATTATAAAACGACATGCGGTCGCCTCGCTCCGCTTCGCTTCGGCTCCAGCAGCCTTATGGCATAACTCTCTGAAGTTCAAAGCGTGTGTCTATGGTTCATCTCATGCTCATACAGTTTCACCGATTGCGGGGTATCACCGAAGGCTTCTAGGCTTCATTCAACCTCCATTATGATGCTACTTGCGTGATACCAATTTGACAGTGGCCTATATCAAACAATACGGTTCTGTGACCTATAGCAACATGGGGGCACTTAATTTGGTAAACGTTTAACATATTAGGGAGTCAAAACTTCTGTTGGTAAACAATGTATTTGTTGAAATTTCCTGTATGTGTTGGCCTCACACTAGGATACCCTGTGTCGTAGGAACCACAAACAGCGGCGTCACACACATATAAACAAGACCTGGTGTTTTTTTTTCCCCCAGCCGGGGATCGAACCCGGGACCTCTCGCATGGTAGGCAGAGCCACAACCGCCGCGCCACAAACGTCGTCGTATTCATATTAACTATGTTGTCTTTCAAGATATTTGTCGAACCAGAAACATTTCCAGTAACATTCAAAGCAAGGTTCATCCACAAGAAAAGTATCAACCTGTAGATGGCGCTCCCAATGAAATGTGTCAGGGCTGTCAAAAAGATATAGTGGATGCGTCAATCAATCGCACAGTCTACTGCAAATAAAAAATAAAAGGCAGTCGCTAATTATTGCATGCCTGCCCTTAATGGGTTTTAGTTGTACGCAGATTACGAATAGCTAATCTATGTTAGTCGATATTTTAAGCTGTTAAGAATTATGCTAGAAATTGTAAATAATATGTGAGTGTTTTGAGTTAGGTGGCTACTGGCACGGCCGAAATCTGGCACTAGTGCCGGTTTACTACTTTTTCGACTTGCTAGTGGTTTACTCGCACGAATTCTATCAAAATAAAGTGCCACTTTACTACAGTAAGAACCGGTGTTAGGCAAGTGGCACACATATTGTATGAACCCTCACATACCGACAGGCATGGGATCGTATCGATATGGATGGACGCGTCAAAACCATATGTGATTCTTAAGGGCTGAATATAGGCCAATGGCATTGAGAATTAGACAAAGAAAACAAATACCCGTCGCATCGCGTCGAAGCAGACTGACGCATGCTCCCGCGCAGAGCCCCGCGGGGCAGCCCGAGCTCCGAGACCGAGAAAATTATAGAAAATATTACTAAACTCCTGTAATAATAACATTAAAAATAAAATAAAACAACCAAAAATTTTCCCTTTTTTTACCTATTTTTGCGTGTAAGTTTCATATAGGAAACTGATTTCGTCTCCGAGCGCTTGTTCATTTAGTTGAATAATAATGCATTGCGAAAAATATTTTTAAGTATTAAATATAACAGATATCCGGTAATTTTAAAAGTCCATTATTATCTCTAATAGACCTTTTATAACATATATTTATCCTACATTTATATGTTGTCTAGTTTAGCCTAGAATTGAAGCTAAAGATGCATTTCTGGTCATATTTAATCCCTTAAGATCTAGATTAACACGTAGCTACTCCTTATTAGGAGTACAGCAGAGTGTATTAAGGATGTAGTAAGCCTTATGTAATTTTCTGCTATAAATAATTGAGATAACTGCTAACTCTTTACTCATCCTCGCCCGACGTCGCGTCGGCGCAAGCGCTGATCAACTCCTAGCTCGCTGCATCTCCACAGTGTGATATATTCATATATATATATATATAAATATATATATATATTCATATGCTTGAAGAGAGAGCGTAAGAGATCGATAGAAATATGTATGCAAGATTCTTAACTTCTAAGTATGTAATTACGTATATTTAAACCGATCTTTGTTTCAAAATAGTATTGAAACAAAGATCGGTTTTTGAATTGCATCCTACAGCAAAAGCTGTAGGATGCAATTCAAAAATAAACAAATTGGAATTGAAATTGAAATCTATATACATTATGAGACACAAAATCTCTTTCCGTTTCTCAAAAGATCGTAGTTATTGTACGTAATAAAAGATCAAAGTATTTACAGCACCCCATTTACCCTTTTAATAGATGCGTCCCTAATCAGCCGACAGAACTCGCCCTGCATCAACGTGATCGGATGCCACGTTACTCAAACTTCACAGGGATTAATTAATTAAAAAAATAACTACCTACTCAACCCGTGAAAGGAACAACAATAAAATTTTGCCCTTTAATTACACTTTATTAGACCAAATTGGCTTTGTTTTTTGGCCGTTTTTTTTTAAGCGGCACAGCTCTTCATCTATTGATCGGTCCTATTGATGATTTTGTAAGGACAATAATCATTATCTTCTCCGATCACATCACTGAATGGTTATTGCTGATTTTCTAAGAAAGGCGGCATTGTGACCAGTTTTATTTCAAACCTATCATAATTAGGCTTTTTTCTTAGGTATTTTTTTCTGAAATATAATTTTGTCATAGCAATTACCTGACATAATATTAAGATTAACCCCTCAATACCTGCGCAGTATTATCCGATTAAATCTTGCATACATTTTAATGCACTCTAAACGTCTTCGCTGGCTTAGACAGACCCGCTCCCGTACAGCTAAATAATGCTCATTCAAATATGGCTTTACGTTGTGCTTTGTAGATATACTAGCGAGTGGCACCATTGAGGCAAGCTCGCTTATAGCGAGTTGCAAAATATTTGCGGCAATGTAAAATATATCTATAGGAGCACAACGTAAAATCCATATTTGAATGAAGATTCTTTAGCTGTATGGGATCGGGGTCGTATAGGTCAGCGATGATGTTTTTTCTCCTTGGGTGATACCATTTTTCAGTCTGACTGATACTATAGGTATATAGGGTTGGAGACTACACGTCAAATTTTCGTGGGGGCAGATGTAACTTTCCATACCTTAACACACCTTGTAAGTAGTTTGAAAAATGGTTATCGGCGTCCATTAATTTACGGCACATCGAGGTGGTAAGGTGGCAGATAAGCAAGCTCGTTTTTTAACCCGTTTTATGTTTACGTGTGGGACATGTCTCCTGTAATCTAAATGACTCTGTTGGGAGCCCCAAACCCATCTATTAGGAGCCCCATCTTAATTAGTCCACTCCTAGTTGTGTTTTGGCAAATTGAAAATGTTTTTGTCGTTCAACGTTCCGGTTATAGGGTGGCATGTCAAAATAATCTGCCAACACCAATGTATCAATATACACTCTAATGGATATTGATGTAACAACATTGCCTTGTTTATAGGAATATTAAATTTGTTAAACAATAAAGATGGCTCGATATTACTTGTGAGCTTAAATTTCAAAAGTATCTAATTTGTGTTTTAATATTTTATCTACACTCATATCATAAACCCTCTTTACTGCGTCCAAAAACTGCACGTGACGACCAGCATAATGTTTGTATAATATTTGGTAAAAACTTATTTCTTATCTGAATATTGATACATTTTGACGATAATGTATAAATTTTTGACAAATTATGACATTCAAATTTCGAATGCCGACGCCCGCCTGCGTGCCGCCCCTATTTGTCTGTGAAGTTGGTACTACTGAACAAGCTAAACAAGTGCAGAGCAATTATCAATGCCACCATGCCCGTCGAACATGCGGTTCCTGAACACATCAAAGAGAGCTTATGATATGTGTGTAGATAAACAAGTGTATGTAACTGTACATAATTAGGAATTAAAACTCTCGAGTGATATTATCATGAAACGAGCCGAAGGCAAGGCAAGTTTCATATACCCACTCTCGAGTTTTAATGTCCTCCATTAGGTATGTATCAGTCACATAAACTACTATTATATATCTATCTATCTATTATAGATAGATTTTGTCACATTTGTGGTGTACGCATCGCAATGATAAATAAAAAAGTTATGCCCACGCGAGCGCATAACTTGCAAACAATAATTGAGTTGCCCAAAACCCTCATCAAAAATCTGTGAACGTCACTTTCAGAAACGCAGCTGTTACAAATTAATTTTATCAATCACCCAGCACACACCTCCGAGGGCGCCATAGATCACCGCGACACCACCGGCTTGGTGATAGCATTAGCGTGATATACGGTGCCCCGAAAAGAGTCGAATTGACACAAATACACACTCACACACACACACACAAACACACACTACTACTACTCTAACACGTTGCACGTTGATAATGATAAGGGTCTGACTGAACCACACCTCATGCAAAAGGTTTGACTTGTTCTTTTACAGGTCCGTTAATGGCAATCGCTTTGAAAACTTAACTAGATAACGAACAATGATATTTATTGAAATGCACCAAATATGTACGTACCTATATTAATATCAATATCAATCAATAATTAAAATACTAGTGGCTCTGTGAGCTGTAGACCTCGGGAGTATGTTGGTGGAAAGCTGAACTTCTAACATACAAAGTTATGAATGCACCTGGTTACGTACATGTATGAAAATAGCCGCACCAATAAATTTGTAAAATAAATTTTGCGGTGTAAAATCCAACGTACTAACTATTCCCTAAAATTATATAACCCATGTCGATGACACGGTTTTTAGTCTTTTTAGTCTTAAAACTGCATCGAAAAAAATTTCCCTATAATTATCTAACCCACAAAAATTCACGAGATGTTGAAAAATTCAGACATTCAAAAGCATTTTTGCCCAATCTGAAACGGAGACGCTGCGACATTGAAGATAAATAATAAAATATAAAATTGATTGCAGAATTGAATTTGAATTTTTTGAAATTGAATTTGGGCATTGCAGACAAAGCAGATGACCCCCCCCCCCCCAGCAAGTTTTAAATGTGAATCTTATTATCACTGTCACTGTCACGACGGGTATATTGGTGCGCAGACGCAATGTATATGATGTATTTTATCTTAAAAAGCCTAATCCGCCTGCCTACTAAATTATAAAACTTGATCAATAAAACAGCGGATCAGATCCCTCGTTAATACGTCTCTCATCTTTGAGGAGAGATGCCTACGCTATCCTTGGAATAAACCAAAGGCATTGTTATTTATTGGGATTTTACTCAACAGCCACCCAAACCCAAAACATAAGCCCTCCAAACACAACGGGTCAGAAGCGTCGGTCACTGAATTATTTATCCAAACCAAAAGTATTTTAGGTAGCTTTCGTATGCCGAACGGCATCTGACATAAACATATCGTCTACAAGCTTTTGCAATTTAACCACGCGTTGTTTGGTATTTAGAAACCGTAGTTTCTTACGCCTGTCTTTGATATAATGTTGGCAAATTAGTCACAACTTGATTTGATTAAGATATCGCTGTCTTTCTGTCATTGGAACTTACTTGTTTGCGTATGTTGGTCATCAAGATTAATTTTAGTATCACACAAGGGCACAGGTCATTCACTATGTTTTCTAAAATTGAGATGTTTGTGGTGTCAGCGCTGTTTTACTGTCAATTTTGCGACAGTGATAACTTTTGAATGTCAACTATTTAAATAATAATACCTTGGACACTATTTACACATATTTATCTAGCCCCAAACTAGGATTCCTTGTATCTTGGGTACTAGACAACGATACACATACTTACAGAGATAAATATTATACTTAGATAGATAAACAACCATGACTAGGGTACAAACACCCGTTCTCATCCAACAAATATTTGCCCCCACCGGGACTCGAACCCGGGACCCTTGACTTCGTAGGCAGGGTCACTGCCGACTCGGCCATTCGGGTCGTCACAGTGGATGGATGGATATTTTAGGTAAGCACATTTGCATAGCCGCTCCGTACAGTCGTCACATTTGAGTTCTCTGTATGAGGTTCTATGCAACCCCGCACACCAGCGCCGTTCTACCAGAAGATTTCATGCGGGCGCAGTGCTAAACTGACAAAATGCGAACACTGTACTGTTAGGCCTTCCGCCTAAGGAGCTACGCGTCGGGTCGCGTCTGCGTCTCCGTATACTTTAGATTAGACACTTTTTTTTTTTGTAGGAGGGCAAAAAATAGAATTACCCATGCCCAGGAGTCAGACCACCCTGCTATGTCCGGGTCCCCACATATTGAGCGGGCATCAGCTCGTGTGGTCAAAAACAATCAAAAACAACCCCTTTTATGTTTGCAGTTATCTGTCTAAGACTTTACTGTGAGCCATGGCTTCGGTATATGCTGAAGGCTTTCACGTGCAATTCGCCCTTTTGGGCGAATTAGATTAGACACGCTCGGTAATCTTCATATAAAAGTGCGCGATCGCACACACACAGCCACATTCCATTCCGCGTAAGCACACGTCGACACACACAACATTGCTAAGTTTTGGGGTGAGTTATGGGTTGCGCAGGACAGGGACAGGACAGTCTTCTGCTACTTATTGCTACAATGTTATACTCACATTATTCCGCTACAGCATAATAGCATAACTACTATAGGCACTAACATAAGGTATATATGTGACATATGCATTTCAATCGATATGACGTAACAATTTTATTACACCACTGCGCCAGAAGAAGGGCATTTGTAGAGATCGTGAAAAAAAAAAAAAGGTCAAGTGCGAGTCTAACTTGAGCACGAAGGGTTCCGTACCACCGTACAATGGTAGGGATTGTGTGAGGTGAACAATTTGGATTTTACACAGCAAAAATGTTGTTTATTCTTTGGTGCGGTACTTTCACACTCTGCACGTAACCAGGTGCATTCATAAGTTTGCATGTGGTATTGAAAGAATTAGATTATGGGAGCCTCCTTAAAAAATAATTTTATTCTGTTTTTTAGTATTTGTTGTTATAGCGGCAACAGAAATACATGATCTGTGAAAATTTCATCTGTCTAACTATCACGGTTCATGAGATACAGCCTGGTGACAGACGGACGGACGGACGGACAGCGGAGGGTTAGTAACATGGTCCCGTTGGGCATCCTTCGGGGACGGAACCCTAACAATTACTGAAAAATTAAAAGGTTGTATTTAGGTGGGAAAATGTAGTTGGTGCGGCTACTTTTATAATCCATGTAGGTAACTACATAGTTGCATTCATATGTTTGTTATATAAAGAAATCCTCTAGATTTGCTTATTTTTTTTGGTCATTTAAAGTGACAGACTGTTAGAATTTTATCACTGCACGAGATATTTATATATATATGAGATACATTTTAACGACAAAGCCGCGCCGCAATGGATAATGCACGGAATGGACCGGCACTATAATAAGGGAATCCTTATTCACATAAAAACGAAGTAAACTGACAACATAAAATGTCAATTCTTGAAAAAATGTTACCATATACAGTTTGGTAGTGATGTTCTCATTCATTCTTAATGAAATGAAAAGCTGTATATTTTGAATAGAGTGATTCTTTACAATCAGAATTGGTAATGAATGTTTGTCACAATTTAAGCTACGCCTGACATTCACGTGGATACGTGACATTCGATTGCATTACTCTTTATTTCCATTGAAGAGTAGTAATGAGTAAGAAAACTTATGCACTGACTAATGTAACGCTTATGCTATTCTCCCTCTCGTTAATATGGTATAAAAACATTTTGCTTTTCATTTTATTCATAGTATAGCTTGTTCACACTAAATGCAGTCAATAAGATATAATTGAGACAATAGAATGAACTAAATCATTCCATACCCTATCACAATTTTTTTTCTACCAAAAAGCGGTAACACTGGAACTGTCATTTTACTTCGTTGTTATGTGAATAAGGGTATAGGCGACAAACTTAGCCGTTAGAGTAAGGGTAGGTAGTTAAATATACTATTCTGTAGAGTTAAACAAATTTTATAAGGGGCAATTTTAGTTGCGTCACAGTCGCGTCCCATTCGCGTAGCTCCATGTGCGAAAGGTCTTATGCTTGCGATATCTGTAGGACGTGCGGGAGTGTGATCTCATTTACACTCCTCTACGCCTAGCCAACTCAGCTAAACTAAAACTTCATTTATTTGACCTGAAACCACCTCTGATCACAGCTGCTTTGCACTTTTATATCAAGAAACAACCAGTATCCAAGCCAACAATTCACCTGGCAATTTGCTGGTACAAAAACAAAAGACAATACACCTTAAGCCGAGATCGCTCGTCCGCCTGTCCCCAGGCGTAGCTTGATCCTGTAATCATCTGGCCGCTATCTAAACCCAAATGAAATGACTGATGGTTGTTGGTTGTGCCCGAGCTACCGGTCTTTCTATACCTTTAGTAACAAAATGTTGGAAATACAACCCACAATTGGTCCGCTATCGCCTGTATTTTCAAAAACATACGTTTCAATCTCAGATGTAGATCATGAAGGCTTGTATGGATGACTCCAAATCGCTTGAATGAGCTACTGGTTTTACTCGTATCGCTACGGGGCTGAATCACTTTAATGCATATTTCGCTGTGTATTAAGTGGGCTTTGAAGTGTCTGGACGTTGTGAAGATCGAGTCTAATTTGAATAATCGTACCGCACTTATGTTTTTATTTGCACACGTAGTTAGTGAGGTAGTCGCATCGCAAACACCTTAACAGGTAGTTAAGGTGTTTGCGATGCGACTTACGAATATTTTTTTTTAACAACATTACATGGAATCACGTCTTTTTCTTATGGGTTGGCAGAGTGGTTTATCCAGTTATTCAAAAGTTATTTAGCAAGACAGGGGCATAGCCCATCGCCGCAGCTGTAGAGGTCATGAAGGTTTCCTCTTTACCCGAATGCAACGAAGCGGGAATGAGGAGGGTTATATGTTTGACCTGTATAATAATAACAATAAAATTGTGTATATCAATCCAAACAGAGGTCCATAGATTATTCTAAAAATATATGTAAGGTATGAATTAAGAATACTAGTAAAAATCAGTACCTAATAACAATGTCAGTACCTAGGCTTTATAGGTAGACTGGACACACACGTCTAACAATACTGCGCGTGCCAATAACACTACTGTTGCACCAATTTTGTACTGCGCGCGCATGACAGGTGGACGGTGGACGATGCGCGGGCAATGCTTACAAAATTGGTCCAACAGCAGTGTTAGCCGACGCACATTTGTTAGATGTGTGTCCAGCTTATTTCTTATTTCCCTCTCGGTGCACGGACGTCCAATGTTGAAGGATTTTATTCCTATAGATGTTGTTAACTATTATCCCTAGGATACCATTGACGGACCGTCTAAGGTCGTCCCAAAATACTGCAATCCTGGATCTCAGCAGCGCGAAGAAATCTGGAATCCCAACATTAGTGAACATGCCCGTCGCACTACAGTATCTATTTTATTAATTAATTATTTATTTATTTATTTACACAAAATTTTACATAGTTAAGCATTATGGGAACACCACTTAAACCACTGGGGTTTGTGTGTGGTGTGATCTACTCATTAATTATCGTATTTAAGGAAGCAATAGCATTATTTTAAATATTCAATTACATCATTAATAAATCAATTACATAATATTCAAAAGTATTCATGACATTCAAAAACATAATTTTAAAATTCAATATCATTAGTAGGTACATTTCTCAAGAACTATTCCGACTTTCTAGTTTTTCTGTAAAGTGTCTCATGAGACTGTTCAGTATATTTTTATATTTATTGCCATAAATGTCATGTTACAAGGTCTTACAGATACAATAGTTATGAAGCAATGTCATATTACCCTTACAGATACAATAGTTATGAAGCAATGTCATATTACCCTTACAGATACAATAGTTATGAAGCAATGTCATATTATCCTTACAGATACAATAGTTATGAAGCGATGTCATATTACCCTTACAGATACAATAGTTATGAAGCAATGTCATATTACCCTTACAGATACAATAGTTATGAAGCAATGTCATATTACCCTTACAGATACAATAGTTATGAAGCGATGTCATATTACCCTTACAGATACAATAGTTATGAAGCGATGTCATATTACCCTTGCGGCAAAGCAATAACAGGAAGATAACGGAAATACTCTACATATGACAAACAATAAAGAATGGGAAATATTAATAAACTGCACATCAGTTATACTGATTTGCACAGCAAATATTATGGCAAAAAACTGTGGTAGCTTAGGTGAAGGGTAAAGGGGGTAAGCGACGCGAAGCCCCCTTTATCCTTCGTATTAGGTTGAACATGTAAGAACAACAAAAATAAATTAAACATAAAAAGTGTTTTTGCTGATGTTTTTTTGCTGTGAAAATCAGTATTTTTGAATAATATAAAGAATAAGATTATTTCGTAGTAAATCAGAATAGTTACAATCAAGTGATTAATAAAAAAATTAATAAAAGGGGCAGACTTTTATTAAATGCTGCCTTAGTTTATCAAAAAAAAGTTGTTTTGGGCAATGTTATTAGTTTGTCGGGGAGCTTGTTAGGGTTCCGTACCCAAAGGGTAAAAACGGGACCCTATTACTAAGACTCCGCTGTCTGTCTGTGTGTCTGTCTTACTAATTATTAAGCATGTAGGCCGTCCCACATATTTCCGTTTCTTAATATAAGTACTATCCGTTTAGGTCTATTTGTGTCCGTTAGATTATTACTGAGCTAAAACCTTCTACTAAATGAGCGCTTTCAAATTGTATTCATATACTACATAGAATTTTTATCTCACCTTGATTTCCTTTACCCCTCTTTACTTCTCTCACCGGAAACTTAACCCCTTACAAGAGTACTCGTGTGGCTATAAAACAGTTTGTTTTGTTTAGTTGATTTAGACACGGTGATGCATTGTTCGTCGGCGATGCATGTTGCACGTTGCTTGCACGCCATCCGATCCTACAGATGTCTACACGATTGTACGAGGAGGAAATGTTGTTGATAATTGCAGCGTGAACGCGCAAACTGTTACAATTTTATCGAGTGAGGTAGTAAGGCATGAAATAATATTAGAACTATGGACTAATAAACCTCGCTGGTCTAGTAGTTTACCCGATGAGTGTATGTGAGTGCGGCATAGAAGTGAAGATATGCACCATGCTCTTTTGGAATGTCCACTATACGACGACAAACAGATGAGAGTATTAGATTGAATCACTCGAGCGGATGAAGGACCAGTCTACTACGAGGGCCTCATTTTGTCAAAGGAGAACTTCCGACGGCTACACCAGTATGCGCTCGCGCGGCATAAAAACATGCGGCATCGGCACCGAGCTTACATTGTTAGAGTATGTCACATCACCAGGAGGGTGCGACGCTGATATCTTTTCACCCGCGCCCCAGAATGGGGAGAGGCGGGAAGAGGACAGGCGGACGGCAAAAAAGGCTGGTCCAGCCATGTGGGGGACGCACAGTAATAGCTGCGGGTTACAAGAGCTCCATGCAAATCTAACCCGTTTGCTTGCTCCCCTGCGTTTACCTCATTATGACATGAAGTCGGAATGAGGTTGGGTGGAGGTGGGATATGTCCTGGTCTAGTGGTTTAATTTCACGCTCGCTTCTCACGCAGGGGATGCGGGTTCGAATCAGGTGCTGACCTTGTATCAATGGGATAAGTAATTTATTTTAAGTTCATTATAAGGATGTCCTAACGGAGGTGAAAACGTCGTGAGGAAACCTTAAATCGCCATAGCTAAGCCCATGCCATCCAAAATGTATTATTGAATAACTGGCTAAACGTGGGCACAATGTGCCGCAACCCCGTACGGGACACGGAGTGACGCTATGTTTGGAATAGTAACAACCAGTGGTTTTGTGAGAACAGTAGACCTCGCATGTTTAAAATTTCAAGCTTGTAGGTCCGATAGAAGAGTACATTAGAATTTTGATAATCAATAATGAGTCTGTCAGTGACAAAATGACGGAACTTTGAACGGCTGTCGTTTCCAATCTATTGCTTTAAATTGACAGAATTTTAGGAATTTGTCTTTTTAAATTGTGGACTACTAGTCACAGCAAATTCAGGTGTCTAGCTATATTTACAACATAGTTACAGGGAAGTCGCAAATCTCGAAACTGAACGCTTCGCTCACTCGGTCAATAATATAACTAGTGAGTCTGTAAGAACAGTAGACCTCGCTTCAATTTCAAAAATGGAAATCCGTCCATATATAACGCTACAGCAAACTTCTCCCACTTTTACCCCCTGCACTACCCCTTTTGGTTTTTTTTGCAACATCTTGTGTAGAATGAAGTTCTTAGTGTGCCTTTGAAATTTGATAGAAATCCATCAATAAATAACGCTACAGCAAACTTCCCCCTTTTTACCCCCTATTTTCCTTGTGATCAACTAAAATTTTCAATTAAATCAAGGAACTGGTGTGCCAATTTTCGTCAAAATTGGTTGAAAATGTAGGCCAATTTTTGCCAATCTCGAAACTGGACGCTTAGCTCGCTCGGTCGATTAGACATAAAAAATGTAATTCAAAATTCTAAGAGCCTTGTGCGGCTTTGGCAAAATCGAAAAATTTGCTTTCAAATCTGTCTCTCGACTCTTCGACTAAAAATATCATTCGTCATAAAAAATATGCTTAACTATCTCAGCTCTAACATCCATGTAAGTCTAAGTGCTACTTGCGGACTCCTAGCCTAGGCCACAGCGCTCTTCATTCAACGCTGAGCATTCACTTCAGACAGCACTTTAGAAATATGTTGCCTTTTTACCCATATATGCCAAACAATGTCAGAAAATTGAAAGCATTATATTTAGTGAAATATGAAGACTGTATAGTCGCACTGCACGAATCTATTTAATAACCGCTCTCGGTTCGATCGTTCGATTTCCGAATGCTTTTGATTTGCTGGGAAATTATTATAATCTGTCGCCGAAAACAATGGGAGGGCGGTCGCGGGGCGGCGGGGGTCAGGGGGGAGGGGAGGGTCCATTCATCGCGCGAGTGCATAGCACGTTGCGGGGACTTCCCGAGAGATGAAGGGCTTTGTTTTCGAGATATGCGTCCTCATATAAATTGACATATAGCAAGAACATTATGTGTGTAGTCTTACAACAAACTATAGTAAAGCCAATTAAGTATTTGTAAGTAAATGTAAATAAACTTGACAGCCAGCCGATTCCGCAGGCTTCAAAACTAAACGAATAAAAAACGGTCAAGTGCAGGTCGGACTCACTCACATAAATGCAAAAAATACATGTCTTGTATAACACCTTTGATTGTCTGACAAAATAGGGTAATTTCGGCAAATTCACGTGTTTTAAAGATTTCACTGTATTTGAACAGATTCTCGAAATTCGCGAGATGTCAAGTACTCTTCAAAAAACTATAAAAATTCGTTTTGATTTGTTTCTCGTTAGCACTACCCAGGGGAACCGTGCAGGGTTGTGGGGTCCAAATAATACCTGGTGACGTAGGCCACTTAATTAATTTTAACCCACCCGTTTAATTTTTCTATTGAATTTAACAGATAACTGGCTAAAAAGTGGGCACAATGGTGCTTCAGTGACCCCGTGTGGGGAAAGATTATGTGAATTTAGTTCTTTATTTGTTGCTGTAGCGGCATTTATGTATATTTATGTATAAATTCTGTGAAAATGTCAACTCTCGACTTATTAAGTTCCTGAGCGCTGATGGACAGGCGGAGCCTTATAGGCCAATAGGATCCCGTATGGCACCCTTCGGGTACGGAATCCTAAAAAGTGAGTTTTTATTCGTCATTCAGGTTCAGGTATGGCCCATACCTGAACCTGAATAAACGAATCCTGAAGTCAAAGTAGGACTCAACACCCGAGCGTAGCGAGGGTGTTATGAGTTAATTCCTGAGTGTAGTAAGGGGTTTCAGCGTGCCCAAGACGACACCTCTTACGAGGCAATAAAAAAGCAAGGCTACTCAAAACAGTATTTTATAAATGAACATTAAAAGGGAATATTTAATTTTGATACATAAGCTCAGGGGCCCTATTCTGCTATGGTAAATGCACAGCGATAGCGTATTAATTGCTCTCAAGGGCCGTAAATGCCGTATTTAGCTTGTCGGCGGAGCCTATTTTGTTAAAAAGACTGACTGCCAAATACGGCATTATGCGCTTTTCGGAGCAATCGATATGCTTTCGCTGAAGAAAGTTGTTCCCCAGGTGTGGAAAGATAATACAATTTTATGTTCTATTTTTGTACAATGTTTGCAGTTTTACTAAGAAAACGGTGCTCCCGTTTGCGACTTTAGTTTTATTTAAATATTTTCCTCTGAGCTTGCTGACGCCAGTTCGATTTTCGGATAAGCTCTATTCCACGAAATTAGACTTGAAAGACATAACAATAAGAACTATGAGAAGAAAAAACACTTTACTAACCGGCGGGCTATAATGAATTTCAATACAACATTACGACCCGCCTAAAGCCAATGGCCAAGTGAAAAATAAAGTTGCTGTAATTAAATCAGTTTCATGGTGAAAGTTGTGCAGAATGAGGTCCCTAGAAACCCCTTAAAATATTTCTCAGCAGGTGGCGTGAAAAGTTCATTTTGCCACTCCATTTTCCCCATAGTGGAGAAGATGAGACGCTTAGCTTACAAACGGAATAGCCCAGAGCTTGCACAATGACAGTGTTGGCTGGTACGCGTCGCAGGCGCATCTCCGTACTGAATAATAATGAGCTTTAGCAGACGCAGAGCTTTCTTGTAATACAAACAATGTATGTTGGTCATTAATTTTAAAGAAATTACTTGCAGGCGGTCGGTCGTGACATAATTTTTAAACTCAATCGGATGTGACGGCTTTGATTCGGGTTATAAAGTCGGTATTTCTGACACATACTTTGAAGTGAAAGTGGGTAAAAATAAACTCACTTTAGCTTAACAACTACTTACTATACTTCCACCTTAATTTTGGTCGGGTGTTTTGACACGAGTCTTAGGTCGATAAAATACATGTTAATCCTTCATCTGTGGGCCTATAAAAAATGGCCCGCGATTTTTTTCCTTAGTGCTTGTAAATAAAAACCTAGAAAATAAAAGACCGGCTTCCGGTCGCTGGCACTGCCAAGGGGTTTTTGCAAAATTTGCCTCATTTTCACCACTTCAGATCCGTTTTGTGCGTCTGTGTGCGTTTATTTGTTTGGTACTTACTTTCTCACGCTGAAACCGCTGTATTTAATTTGGATGAATAGGGTTCTAACGTTTTTGTATGGAGAATGGCAAGCCGCTTTTTTTAATTTAGATATCTGCGGCCAGAGATGAAGCCGATGACCATCGATGGAGTAAATTAAACTGCCCCCCCCCCCCCCTCCCGCATTGTTCACTTTTTTATTTATGATTCATTATTATTTATATTTATATTATTGCCTGCTTATTAAATAAAAAAAAACATAATTGTATTAGTTAAGCACAACCTATTTTTAAAAGAGATCTAAAAATCAATCTGTGGGAGTTTCTACGCCGTTCTTCTCCCACAGTGGTCCAATGTAGAGAAGAGGCAAAAAATGACGTTTGCTAAGTATATGTAAATATCTACAGTAATAAAGTACTTTGACTTTGACTTTGACATTCAGCCTGTTTCAGAAAAGATCTTTAGATTTTGAAGTCCGAGCTACGTATTATCAAAAAAATAAAGTTTTATGGAACTGACACGTTAGCGTTCAATGGGGCTTTAAAATTTAAAATAGTTTCTGCAACAGGCTGCTCAATAATTTTTAGTCTTAATTCATATTCACGGCCTTTGTCACTCTGTAATTTATTTCTGAGTGCAAATTTGTATCTAATGTAAATGGATGAACTTCAAAATCAACCACTGCCGAGGGGTTAATGCAGATGAGCTTGTCGATTCGATTACCACAAGACGTGTATTTTAGCAGCTTACACTTCACATACTTATGGCCGATTTCACCAACGATCCCTCTTTTAGGGGACACTTTATTTCTTTCAGGGGCCACCTAGCGGTTGTTTCGATTTGCCCTAAGTGTAAAGGTCATCTAGGCTCCTTGGGGACCCCCCCCCCAATATAAGAGTCCGGCAACAGAAACAATCGCTAGACAGCTAAGAAAAAGAGCTAAGTGTCCTTTAACTGATGGTGAAATCGGCGCAAAACTATGCTATAGAAAAATAAAAATAAAACAAAGTTTACAATATGAACATTAACACTTAAAATCTAAACTTGCAAAATGAAAAGCCACGTGTATAGATAGTAGATACTAACTTCAACTACTACTTTATTATAAAATCACTGCACTAGTAAGAATATAGCGGAAGGAAATGTTTGGTAGCAATTTTTTTTGTAAATAAAACTGACAGGTAAACTATGCAATACAGATGGCAGAATGACATGTGACTGGAGAAGTCACAAAAGATTCTCCTTTTGTAGTATAGATGGCGTGGCCCCCGCAAAGATTGCGGCAAGTTAGGTGGTTCTGATTGATACTAAAAAGAAGGACGGCATCAGCCTATATCATTAAATCATTAACTCCAATGTGATGAGGAAGATACATCATTAGGTGGCGCAGTCGGAAAGAAGCCGGCACCGTAACACTGATATATTTATCAGCTCAATTCACTGGGCGTAATGGTGAAAACATCGGTTTTCTGCGCACACGCGATTTTGCGAACACAAAATAATAATTATTAATGTATAAATATAAATAAAGACGATCACGTCGCGGTCGTCACTTTGGGGAACAACGAGGGCAATAGAGCCACCGATTTTATTTTTTGTTGATGGGGAATAAAATGGAATTACCCATGCCCAGGAGTCAGACCTCCCTGCTATGTCCGGGTCCCCACATATTGAACGGCTATCAGCTCGTGTGGTATACGGTCTAAAAACAACCCCTTTGTGTTTACAGTTATCTATATTTGATTTTAATGTGAGCCATGGTGAGCCAACGAGTGATATACTGTTAACAGCTAGCTGTACATTACATGAAATACATTTACTATAGCAAGACACTAGATGGTGAAGAGACTACCAGAGAAACAGCCTTGTTGCTAAGCAACAAGAGAAACGGAAGTGAAGAAATAGTGTAAACTAAAGAGGCCCAATGCCACACCTTTACTTAGTCATATAACTTTTTATAGCGTATGGTTTCTGCTGTCGAACTATAAAAACAAGTATAATATTTTAGATATACATAGGGTATACCCTGACCACCAAAGCATACATAGCGTATTCCCTTCAGGAAAACCCTACCCTCCAAACAAAGGACGATCGCCATTCACAAACCAAACATCACAGCACTGTGAGGCGTCAAAATTCCGCTCGGCCCCAAAGTGGTTTGAAAACAAAACAAAACAAATAAGTGTGAGGAACAAACATCTTGAGTACAGATTGTAACTCGTCGACTTCCCGTCCGTGGGGTGTGGGGTTCACGGAATTCGTTCCGGCGCCGGAAGACAAGTGCCGACAATGACGCTGATTAGCCTATTAGATAAGGTTTTAACTTTGTTTTAAGGTGGTCAGTTAGCCTGATGTTCAAGACACACTGGTGGCAATAGGCTTGCCCCCTGTCATGCAAAAGGAGTAATGAATAACTATGTCTAAGCGTGGGCTTTACTATGCCTCTGCCACCCCTGCTCGAAATCGAACTCAGATTTGAATGGATCTCTGACTGATCTGATCGGCAAAGTTTTACTTGAATATCGAGTGGAGATTGGAAAACAACAGTGGTGCTGGATACGATCATTATGAGGGGTTGAGCAACATCGTTATTATTATGACCAATTAATTATCACTCTATAACC
Organism: Argyresthia goedartella; assembly: GCA_949825045.1. Lineage (NCBI taxonomy): Eukaryota > Metazoa > Arthropoda > Insecta > Lepidoptera > Argyresthiidae > Argyresthia > Argyresthia goedartella. Next base: position 11,867,051 of record OX463826.1, read on the forward strand.
CCTAAAGTGTTGTTTTTCGTTTTAAAATGACATAAATTTAGGTAATTAGCATTTATAATTACTCCTGTACGTTGTTTGCTTTGGAGTTTTTCATAATATGGTGATCTAATGACTTCTGCGGTAAAATTTCCTATTCTCAGAATAGATTATTTAATACGATCTTTTTTTAAAGAAAACATTACTAAAACAACAACTACACCACAGACGGTTTGTCCCAACGCCACTTATTACAATTAGTAGATGCGTAAACATAGTAGCATTTCTTAGTATATAATATCACTATTAGATACTTCATTTGTATATAAACTAGGTACTAGTATCATTATTACTAAAAATAGTAGGCTTTGCTCCTCAGTTAAATAATTATAGATAAGATAAGATTTCAAAACGTTTTGATATTTTTTGTGTTAATTTTGTTTTTTAGTTCAGTGGGTAGGTCATTTATAAGTTTTGGCAATATGTAGATACTTTGAACTTCTTTCCCCGTAGTAGTTTATTGTCTGAGTAGTTACAAGTTTTTTGTTTGTAACACTTCTTGTGGTAATTGGGTGATCAGTGATTCGCTGTATCTCAGCTCGGATATATTGTTCCAGTAGTATTTTCAGATTGACAATGTCATGGACCGGGAGCACCTTACAGTGTTTAAAAAGTCTTCCTTGACCTTATTGTATATTTTTGTATGAGTGATGGACTTTAGAAGTTTTCTTTGCAGATTACTTATTCGATCAAGATACGATTAAAACGTTCTCCTATAACTACGATACAATACTTTCAGCCAGCGTTTTATATAATGTTAATAACACATTTCTATGTGATAAATACCCAGAAGGGTAAATATACAATGTGTACCCTTCTGGGTATTTAATTTTTCAGCACATACATCTTGGCCAGCAGTACCCTGAGTCGAACGCAAATGTTATCTATGTGTGGCTTCCTTCTTGATAGGTTTGCCTGTATAGTGGATTTTTGTGAGTGTAGACATGTATGCTTATGAGCGATGATGTTCACGGTGGAGTGCGTCTTTAAGTGGCTTGAATGTCTTGAACAAGTTTAGTTCTGGGCATTCAGTATGAGGCCAGCATCGTGAGACCACTTGCACACCAGGTCAAACTCCTCCTGGAGCTTCTCCCTCGCGTTGTCAATGTCTTTGTCAAAAGCAACCAGGCAGGTATCATCTGCATATTGATACTCAGAGCATTGCTTTATAAGGTGGTTCAGATCACTGACATAGGCGAGATAATGCAGAGGCCCCAGGACCGACCCTTGTGCCGTACGCTCTTTGACCCTCACCTCATCACTGAATGCAACAGCGACCTTCATGTTACAAGATCTGTTCGTCAGATAAGACTAGCACCATTAGATAGCCGCGAATACCACTATCCTTAAGTTTCTTTATTACCTACACCACTGGACTGATCCTGGTTTATGTTACATCAGTGGAAAAAAGATTTAATGTAATTTTCAGATATATATCGTTCGTTTCTTATAATTGTGTAGTTTGCGTGTATTAGAGGCTAGAACCAAGCGCGGGGTGCGCGGCCCGCCACCCGCAGAGCGATCTGCGTGAGGGCAAGATACCCTATACCCTTATTCACATAAAAACGAAGTAAACTGACAACATTAAATGTCAATTCTTGAAATAATATTGCCATGTACAGTTTGGTAGTGATGTTCTCATTCATTCTAAATGGAGGATTATATTTTGAATAGAGTGATTCTTTACAATCAGAATTTGTAATGAATGTTTGTCACAATTTAGTGTGACATTAGATTGCATTACGCTTTATTTCCATTTGAGGTAGCAGAAGCAAATTGTTTCCACTTGTTCGATTCCAAATCGATATTCGATCGATGGTTTCGGAACGGCCATTTTGAATTTGACGTTGCTGCCAACCTAGCAGTTTTTGACAACTGACAGACGAAAGCCCTCGCAATGTAACGCGTGTTGATTAGGGTGTTGAAATTGAATCGCGGGCCATCTGGAATGTATTCGGGTTCCCCTCAGGATTGTCTATATAGCTGAGTGTGTTGTGGTTCCCCGAACCAGATAGGGTTCGCATTTGCGTGGCCGATTGGTTTTTCCCACGTAACATAACCTGTGTTGGAACACTGTGCTCGTCGAAGCTGGCCTGCCAGTCATGCCTGGTTGGCTGAGGGGCCTGTCTGCCGGGAAGAGCCTAGGGTGCACCCGGGCCTTGCAGAGAGACAGGAGGTTGACGGGACCGAAGCACAGACCAGGTTAGATCGACTCCATAATTAATAGCTCGGTGAATCGCCGACGTTCACACTTCTTGGCATCTGATCGCTACGCTACCTCGTAGCTGATGGGCCCCTACGAGGTCATTGGGTGCCGAGAAGCCTGAACATTTTGGTAGCAAGAGCGTGGTTTCCTGAGATTTGCAGCCGTCAAGGGCTCCAGGAACCCACGATTTGGGACTATCAATCTGTAGGTATAGGCGGTTATTAGCTAACTTGGTGTTGTTCCTGTATCCACATAGATTGGTAGTATTGTAAGCTATAAGTCTATTGCTGGTAGTAGACAGACAGATATTACAGTTTTCCCTAAATGACCAGTTGTACTGAGATGTGACTCAGAATAGTAGGTACTCAACTTAGGTACATTGTAGGTGAATTGAAATTTGCATTGAAGTACCAGTTAGTCAATCTATTAGTGGTCTAGTAATGCTAATGAATGTTTGGTTAACATAGGTAGTTACATCTATTGATAGCAGGCTATTACATTGTTTTCAGTTTATAGCAATTTATAACTTGAACTAATATTGACTATCTGTGTGTGTTATAATGATATAGGGAAACTAAATTGTTATTTACAGAATTTATATAGATATAAAACTCGGTTCCTATTGTTTAAGGAAATCAACATTGTTTAAGTTATAGTTTAGGGTTCCCTCGTTTGGGTTATAGACTGGAGGGTCCAATAAAATTGAGTTACTGCAAATTGTGAGTAAGTATCGTTCCGATCATGTCGTTATCTGAAATACAGAAGGGTGTTTCTAAGGAACTCAGATGATTTTCCTCCGCACAAGGTCTGATAGACCGTTTAGATAGGCATGATGTGGTATTGGAGCGGTCTATGGACGTTACGGAACGTTACAATAGGGTGCTCGAATTGTCCGCGCAGGCGGAATCAGTTGATGGTTGCGCACCTGACAGGCTGTCACGGTTGCTAGGGGATGTCGACCAATGTATGGAGATGGCAGCTGCTATCACGCAGAAGGCTGCGGACATACGTAGACAGCGCGAGTCCAGCCATGGTGGTGACATTGAAGCACCTCTGCCGCTTCAGGGTTCAGGGTCCAGGTTACCGGCCATAACTATGCCTACTTTTGACGGAGTGTCCGGTGAATGGATGAGCTTCATCAATCTGTTCGACAGTTTGGTGCACATGCGATCGGACATTACCAAGTCTGTCAAGATGGCTCAGCTGGTGGCAGCATTGAGGGGTGAGCCTAGGGAGCTGGTCGCTCATTTGACAGTTACGGAGGGTAACTATGAAACGGCCAGACAATTGTTGGTCAGACGTTACCATAACAAACGGAGGTTGGCCGATGCCCAACTGAACCGTTTGTTTAGTATCCCGGTTGTGAACAAGGTCGGGGCCATACAGACGGAGGTTTTGAACCCGTTGTTGTCCGTCACCAAGGCTCTAGAGAATCTTGGACTTCCGGTTGGTGAATGGTCGTACCTATTGTTGTACATTGTACTTTCCCGCCTACCCGCTGACGTGCAGACTCGTTTCGAACAGTCTCACGGGAGGTCGGCCGAGGACCTGCCCGCCTTCTCCGACTTGGTCGGATTCTTGGAAGAGGAGGCTCGACGGGCAGAGAATTTGGGGTTGACGGTCACCCATCCTTCGGAGCCACAGAGAGCTGCCGGGAGCGCTGTGAGTAGGGGCCCTCCGACGAGGAAGGACCGCACCAACCGGCAGTCGTATGGGACTGTGAGTGCATTGACCCCACATAGTGAGACCTGCCCATGTTGTAGGCAGATTGGCCATGCTGTGGCCAATTGCAATAAGTTCGGGGAACTTAGGGTTCAGGGACGGCGCCGGATGGCCAAGCAGCGGAGCTGGTGTTTCCGGTGCCTCGGGCCACACATGGCTAGGGACTGCACGCGCACAAAAATGTGCGGATATTGTGGTGGGGCCCACAACAATCTGTTGTGCATGAACCGGTCCGGCCAACAGCCTCCACAGGGCCGTACCCAGGGTGACACGGCATGGGGCCCTGAGAATTCGTTTGCGACTCGGAGCGCAACTCAGGGGCCAACGTCCCCACGTCCACAGGGCCGTACCCAGGGTGACACGGCATGGGGCCCTGAGAATTCGTTTGCGACTCGGAGCGCAACTCAGGGGCCAATGTCCCCACGTGCACAGGGCGGTACTAGGGTGCAGGGCCGCACTCAGGGTCATCACATGGGGGGCCCTGAGTTTTCGGTTGCGACTCAGCATCCGACTCAGCGGGCAATGGGGCCACAAGCGCGCAGCCACCCAGGGGTGCAGGGCCGCACTCAGGGTGATCACATGGGGGGCCCTGAGTTCTCGGTTGCGACTCAGCATCCGACTCAGCGGCACATTGGGTGTGTTGAGCAGGCCGTAACGGGCGGGTGGCATGGGACACCTTCGAGCTATGCGGGTGCGGTTCGGACGCCGCCTCAGTTGTCGCCCCGCTCGTCGCCTCGTCCTCGTCGGTCGCATGTGATGTCCCCCCCGCTCATGGAGCGGCCACGGTTGAATTCACGCCCACCCCCCTTCGGGGGGCGTCGTAGGTTTGGAATGGAACCGGCGCGTGGGCCATTTGCACAATGGGACCCTCTGGGGTATAGCTGCATACCTGATCGGTTACAGGCACAGTGGGGCCCCGGGGGCCCTCGCTAGGAATTTGCGGCTCAACAATTTGTTGCCCCCCAACCGGAGACGGTGGTGTTACCGATCGCCTCTGTGCTTGTTTGGGATTTGGCGGGCAACCCAACATACGTTCGCGCCCTTTTAGATTCTGGAGCTCAGGGCTGCATTGTATCGAATGATTTAGCAAAATGGTTGGGCCTCAATATAAATAATGTATCGCTGCCGAGGAAATTGGTCCCTGCTGGGGATTACAGGGCGACCCTTCACGGGTTTTGTGATGCCTCTGAACGAGGGTTTGCGGCAGCGGTTTATTTGCGAACCGTCACCTCCACCGGGGAGGTCGACGTGCGTTTGGTTTTGGCAAAAAGCAAGGTAGCGCCTATTCGGACAAGGATGACGATTCCAAAACTGGAACTGTCCGGGGCTGCTCTTTTCACCAAACTTTTGAATCACACTCTAACAGTGTTGCGTGGGTCAGTGGTTTTGGAGGATACGGTGTACGCGTGGACGGACAGCCAGATTGTTTTGTGCTGGCTGAAGGCTTCGGTCCATAACTTAGAGGTTTTTGTTGCGCACCGTGTCTCCCAGATTGTGTCGTCTGAGGTCCCACTGACCTGGAGACATGTACCAGGAGAATTGAACCCGTCTGATTGTGCATCCAGGGGATGTCGGGCTCCTGAACTCGTTAGACACCATTTGTGGTGGGGACCACCCTGGCTTGCCAGGAGAGAATCGGACTGGCCCCACAGCCATGTAGTAGTATCTTCGGATCATGGCCCCAGAGCGGCCGTGCATGTTACCCAGAAGGCTGAGGACCCTGACGCCGGGTTTCTGCTGGACCGGTATAGCTCATGTGTGTTTGTTTGTTTATACACCAAGGCGGTACATCTCGAGCTCGTTGCTGATCTCTCGACAGAGGCTTTCATTGCTTGTTTGGATAGGTTTGTTTCTCGAAGGGGACTTCCAACTTTGATCCGCTCTGATAACGGCACTAACTACGTCGGTGCGGAACGATACTTACGAGAGATAGACAACTTTTTGAATGTAAATAAAGTGGATATTGGAACGGCCCTCTCCCGTCGGGGTATACAGTGGACCTTCAGCCCACCGAGTTGCCCCCACTGGGGTGGGATTTTTGAGGCCGTAGTTAAGTCAGCTAAGACGCACTTGGGGCGTATAGTAGGTCAGACCGCGCTGACTTTTGAGGAGCTCGCGACATTGTTTTGTAAGATCGAGGCCGTTCTCAATTCGCGACCATTGTGTCCGCTCAGCTCGGATCCAAATGACCTGGAGGCTCTGACCCAGGCCATTTCTTGATAGGACAGCCACTTAACGCGTTGCCCGAGCACCCCTTCGAGGGAGTGAAATTGTATCGGTTGTCAAGGTACCAGATGTTGCAGCAGTTTACTCAGAATTTCTGGAAGCGTTGGTCGCTCGAGTATCTGCATATCTTACAACAGCGCCTTAAGTGGACTGACAAAAGCCCCCCTAGTGTTGGTGACCTCGTTCTGGTTAAGGATGCTAACCTACCGCCACTACGTTGGCGCAGGGGGCGCATTGTTAACTTGTTCCCTGGCAAGGACGGGACCCCCCGGTCTGCAGAGGTTCTAGTAGGAGGCTCGGTTCTAAAACGAGCGGTAGCAACGTTGTCTCGGCTGCCCGTAGATTAGGTGACAGGTGGGTGCCTGTCCGGGCGGGTGATTGTTCGATTCCAAATCGATATTCGATCGATGGTTTCGGAACGGCCATTTTGAATTTGACGTTGCTGCCAACCTAGCAGTTTTTGACAACTGACAGACGAAAGCCCTCGCAATGTAACGCGTGTTGATTAGGGTGTTGAAATTGAATCGCGGGCCATCTGGAATGTATTCGGGTTCCCCTCAGGATTGTCTATATAGCTGAGTGTGTTGTGGTTCCCCGAACCAGATAGGGTTCGCATTTGCGTGGCCGATTGGTTTTTCCCACGTAACATAACCTGTGTTGGAACACTGTGCTCGTCGAAGCTGGCCTGCCAGTCATGCCTGGTTGGCTGAGGGGCCTGTCTGCCGGGAAGAGCCTAGGGTGCACCAAGGCCTTGCAGAGAGACAGGAGGTTGACGGGACCGAAGCACAGACCAGGTTAGATCGACTCCATAATGAATAGCTCGGTGAATCGCCGACGTTCACACTTCTTGGCATCTGATCGCTACGCTACCTCGTAGCTGATGGGCCCCTACGAGGTCATTGGGTGCCGAGAAGCCTGAACACCACTTTTTATGAGTTATAGTAATAATGAGTAAGAAAACTTATGAACTGACTAATGCTATTCTCCCTCTCGTTAACCGCAATGGTATAAAACATTTTGCTTTTTATTTTATTCATAGTATTGCCTTTTCACACTAAATACAGTCAATAAGATATAAATGAGACAATAGAATGAACTAAATCATTCTTAACCCCATCACTATTTTTTTTCTACCAAAAAGCGGTAACACTGGAACTGTCATTTTACTTCGTTGTTATGTGAATAAGGTTATAGATACGAGTTAAAGGCGTGAAGCAAGGGGAGGGATAACCAATGTGGTAAGACAAGAACAACTTCATTTTTACTTTTCCTGACTAATCAGACGAGGAAAATTGTTCGAAACTACGTCCCAAATGATTTTCATATATTTTTGTTACACCGTAGTATAGCATTCGTTCGTGGACGCTTTAAAAAACTTAATGCAGCGGGGTAGGTACCCAACATATAAATGACACGGATGTTCAAAGCTCTTTAACAAAAGCTCACTTAATTCTTTATAGGTCTTGTCTTGACCTTAATGTTGTCTGTCGCGCAGCTTAGCAAGTTTTATAGTTTAGTGATGTGCGGTTTTTTATATATCGATAAAGTTGTCTTTGAATCTGTTAATTTTGACTCTTTCAATTGTCTGACTATTAGTATTAGTATTTTTTATCGTATTTTGTTGTTGTGAAAGTATAAAACTTGCAGTTATTCGCGACAACCACATACACGATTCACTAGCCGGGTGGAAAGTTTTACTAAAAAAACTAAATGAAGATAAAATTATCAGAAATACAGTGTCAGGTAAAGCTGCTAAAGCTTAGCTAAAGCCGCTGCCTCCCGGTCTGATGAAAGCCCCTGCAAACAGATATCTATATTTGCACCAAAATATTTCTAAGTTCTCTTCTTTTTATGACGACCTAAAGTGTTGCAGTCGAGGTTGTCCTTCCCAAGCGAGAGGTCCCGGGTTCGAATCACGGCTGGGGAGGACGAAAAAAACCCCAGGTTTTTTGGACTTTTACATGTATGCGATCGCTGCTGTCCCACGATTCAGGGTATTCTAGTGTGTGGCCAGAAACAATCTATGTAAAAAACGGTCAAGTTCGAGTCCACCGTACAATGGTAGGGATGGTGTGGAGTGAATAGTTTGGATTTAACATAGCAAAATGTTGTTTACAAACTTATTGGTGCGGCTACTTTCACACTCCATGTACGTAACCAGTTGCATTCATAAGTATGTATGAGGTATTGAAAGAATTGTTGTATCGGAGCCCCTTAAATATTTATTTTATTCAGTTTTTTAGTATTTTTTGTTACAGCGGCAACAGAAATACATCATCTGTAAAAATTTCATCTGTCTAACTATCACGGTTCATGAGATACAGTCTGGTGACAGACGGAGGGCTGATGGAAGGCCGGACAGCGGAGGCTTAATAATAGGGTCCCGTTTGGCACCCTTCGGGTACGGAAACCTAAAAATGGTAAAAAATATTACAGCGAGCTCCTAGTGGCCTGGGTTGTCTTCACAATCAATCTTTACTATCAATAGCGATGCAACCCACCATCTCCCTCCCCCGACCCTATGCACACCCCGCCCACTCCCAGCAGGTTACGGGTCCAATCCAACACCAGTATCTTCAGCTTCAGGCCTTTTCCCGGCAGGGAGGTTCTTAAACCGTTTGGCAGCTTCCTTTAATCGGGATATCACGCTAAGATCGCATTTGTACATTTTCCATTCTCACTTGTCTGTATGTCATTGTGTTTTGCAATAAAGTTTCAAGAACGTAAAACAAGAATCATATGGATCATAGAGTCGGCAGTGGCCCTGTCCACGAAGGCAAGGGTCCCGGGTTCGAGTCCCGGTGGGGGCAAATATATGTCTGATGAGAACGGATGTTTGTACCCTAGTCATGGTTGTTTATCTATCTAAGTATAATATCTATCTATATAAGTACGTGTATCGTTGTCTAGTACCCAAGACACAAGGAATCCTAGTTTGGGGCTAGATCAATGTTTGTAAATAGTGTCCAAGGTATTATTATTATTAATGATCGTCTAAGTATTTATCGATATCGATGCAACTCTACATTTTAACGAGCAAGCGACTATCGACCCGCCCACACCCACGCAGGTCGCGAGTCCACCCCGCCTCCTCGTGACAACATCTGCGAATCGCTCAATATCTTTCGCAACTCAGGCCCACCTCGCCAACCTTTTATTTTTCGTTCACACAGTGATCCACAGGGTGATTATAATTAACTTAGAACGACTATTACTCAATATGGACAACTTTCTCCCGAGAGCAAGTGGCAAACGAAAATAAAATGTATCGAGGATGTTAATTAAAAAACCGGTCAAGTGCGAGTCTAAATCGCGCACGAAGGGTTCCGTACCACTGTTCAATGGAAGCGATGGTGTGGAGTGAATAGTTTGGATTTTACACAGCAAAATATTGTTTACAAAGTTATTGGTGCGGTTACTTTCACACTCCATGTACGTAACCAGGTGCATCCATAAGTTTGTATGTGGTATTGAAAGAATTGTTGTATGGGAGCCCCCTTAAATATTTCTTTTATCCTGTTTTTTAGTATTTGTTGTTATAGCGGCAACATAAATACATAATCTGTGAAAATTTCAACTCTCTAGCTAGCTAGGTTCTTGAGATACAGCCTGGTGACAGACGGACTGACGGACGGACCGGACGGACGGACAGCGGAGTCTCAGTAATAGGGTCCCGTTTGGAACCCTTCGGGTACGGAACCCTAAAAACGACCAAATTTCAATTATGTGTACTAAAAATTAGTTTTGAATATAGAAAAGATAATTTGTTCATAATGATGGAACAATCGTGTGAGATATGAGTTACTCTTGTATTACACACTGTAAAAACTTTTAACTAGTCTAGAATAATCTAATTTATTGCTTCAACACATTTAATAGGAAAAAAATCATTTGCAACGCTCATACATTGTTTCTGGATTGTAGTGCATATATGAGTTGTTTGAGGTCACTTGGTTCAAGGTTTTTTTAACCGTAAATAGAAATAATAAAAAATCTTACACAAGCATTTAAATACTTTAAACGCACATTGGATATGTTGCATACATAGTAAAAATCGGAAATTCCAAAACAACCAATAACAACCGTCAACTCTGCAAATACTTCATGAAATCATTCTCAAAAACTGCGGAAACAATTAATTGCAATTTTTCCTAAAACCATTTAAAAATACTATCTCTGCTTTTGTGATCCAACTCCATTCAGTCATACGTCTGTAACTGTACAAATTATTATACCACTTAATCCTCATCTCGACTAAACAAATAGTCGTCGAAACCTGAATATGGACACAGACCATTAATATATAATAGATTTTACGTCCGTACACGTCGATACCTATAGCGTTTCCTCCAATTCACCGATCCCATTGACTGGTCCAATCGGAACCGCCGATCATAACATTGTAAACTAACGTAGGTACCATCATTAAGTAGTTATTCAAACACGGAAGTGTGTGGGTGCCAAACCGCGCCGCTAACCGTGACGAAACTATAATTCGAGAGTCCGTCTGTTGGTCTATCCGACTCTAATAGCCATACCGCATAATTGTTCGAGTTAAACTGTCTTGGTGATTTGTAACCGACGCGTGAGTTTGATTACTGCACGTGCGTCGAGTTTTTTTTTAAATACGCTCCGGCGCGTGGGCTATATGAATCTGTCAACTTTCTATTCCTGATGAGAATTGGAGGATGGACATATGTAATTTTGCTGGAACTCATTTGGGATTGCAATCCTTAAATGGGCTGCTGTCCGTCAATTGAACTGGAACTGCTGCAGTTGGTATTGAGAAAGATGTTTACAAGGCGGCGCAAAACATATTTGCTGTGTCAAATATACACCTACCCAAATTTTCTCAATTACTACAAATATTGAGGTTTAATTGTTAGGTTTAACACTGTCCATCCAGCAGTACACCTCGCTACAACGCATATACTTTAGAGCGCCGTGAAGACGTAACGAGAAACAAACACTGTAAGCATATTATAAATGTCACCGTTAGATTGTCCAAACCATTAGTTGATAAACTAACGTTTTTTTCTCGTTAGTTGGACAACTATTGACAGACAGTAAACTGAGGCGTACTGCTTACTATATGACGTGTTAGTTGATAAACTAACAGTTAAAACCGTTTAAGAGTAAACTGGTTTAAACTTGAAGTGCAAACGAAATACCTGGGTAAACACCACGGTAGCTTAGGTGAAGACTAGAGGGGGCGAGCGCAGCGAAGTCCCCCGAATAGTCTTCGTGTTAGGTTGACATGTAAGAAAAAAAGAAACGTAAATTCTAAACCCTGTCGTTCTGGTTTACAATCTGTCGATAGTTGATCGATTAACGCGTTAGTTTATCAACGGTTTTAACTATCTTAATTGACATAAACATAACATAAACACATTTATATACCGGCACATATATTGCTTCTGGCCCCACACTAGGATACCCTGTGTCGTGGGTACCAGAAACAGCGACATCATACCCATATAAACATACAAGACCTGGAGTTATTTTTTTTCATTTCTTTCCAGCCGGGGATCGAACCCAGGACCTTCCGCATGATTGGCAGAGCCACAACCGCAGCGCCACAGTGGCAGCGTTTATGAATTACCTTAATGTATTAGCTAAACAGGATTATTTCATTTGCCTCATCAGCGGTTCACTATAGTTTTAAAACTTTCAAAAACCAAAGTTTTCCCTAATTGGGTTTTTGTAAGTTCCTACGTCTTGACCACCGGTTCTCAACCTCTGACTGAAAGACTATCATCCCACCCGGGTTCGCCCGGATCGCCTAGATGCGTACGCCCTCTGAATATCAATCTGGGCAACATAGGCGATTTATTATAGAGCCCTCGCTACATGGATCTGTGGTCTGAAGTAGGGCTGTCGGCGTTTTGCTAAAAATATTAATTAGAGAAACAAAGTCTAAAATTGTATTGGGCATGGATTTATTTGTTTAAAATGGGAAATATTAAACTGCACATCAAAAATACTGATTTTCGCAGCAAATTTAAGGGCAATATACTTATAAGGGCAATATAAGGGTAGCTTAGGTGAAGGGTAGAGGGGGTAAGCGAAGCAAAGCGTTCTTACATGTTTTACCTAACATCTTTATCCTTCGTGTTAGGTTCAACATGAAAGAACAAAAAAATATACTTAAAACATAAACTTAAGTACTCATGAAATATTGAAAACATAAAAAGTGTTTTTGTTAATCCTTTTTTGCTGTGCAAATCAGTATCTTTAATGTGCGATTAAATACTCGCCGTTTAAAATTATAAGTTATTCTGTGCTTATAGCTGATATCAACATCCATTCACTTGTAAGGGTTCAGTGCCCAAAGGTTGCTAACTGGAGCCTATTACTAAGCCTCCGCTGTCCGTCTGACCGTTTGTCCGTCTGTACGTCTTTCTGTCAGTCGGTCTGTCCATCTGTCCGTATGTCCGTCTGTCAGCGGGCTGTATCTCATGAACCGTAATAGGTAGAGAGTTGAAAATTAATTTTGTTCACAGAATGTGTATTTTTGTTGCCGCTACTGCAACAAACAACCTACGTCTCTGTTTTGCGGTTTTTTTTCTGTAAGTGCTTTTTTTCCTTTCGTGTGTGAGTCGGACCCGTACTAGACCGATTATTGAATGTTATTTTTCCAATGATTACACGTCTATAGCAAAACTCAGTCACAAGCAACCCTAGCTAAGGCTATGCTATATTCCCATCGTGAATGGAAGGCTTGTCCATTCAGTGTTTCTTGTTTAACACGATGTTGGTACGAAGCGAACCAGACAGACAGACCGGCCGACATTTTGATGTTTAGATGTTAAGATCGCCACACCTACGTATATAAGTATTATGTAGGTACCATAACCCCATAGAAACCTACAATTTTCATGGTCGAAGGCGATGTAGAGAAGAGGCAAAAAATTACGTTTGTTAAGAATATGTAAATATCTACACTACAGTAATAAAGACATTTGATTTGATAAAAAAATACTAAAACTGTATCACAGGTGTTACAGTCTGCTTTGAACTAGGTAGGAAAGTGGTCCAGATCATTGTATACAATAGGTAGAAATAGTCTATTAGCATAAATAAACAAACTTACTACAGGAAACGGAAAAAGAACCGTACATCTTCATCTTTCGCAAGCATCTGTCTCTTTATTCAAGAGTCTGACATACCAAAACCTCAGCGCCCAGGTGTCAGTGCATGAAGGTACAACTGATGTATTAGATAAGTAATCAGGTCACAAAACCGCAATAACGATGCCGAAACGCTATAAAAGCGACACATGATCCGAACATGTTCCTCGGAGAGGCAATTTCATGGTGTTTTTACCGAGCGACCGCAAATATAAACGATTGGTTCTACAGTCTCATTCAAGTTGTGTTACACCGAAGAAGTGCTATCATTTCGTATCTCGTATGATACACGAATAAAAGAGTAATGGAAAATCTAAATGTGCCTCTGCCAACAACTATGGGGAAAGGCGTGACGCAATGTTCTTGTCTTTGTAGTAGAGAATCCAGAAAGAACACGGTCTGTATCGCGTTATCAATACATAATTTACCTGATGGTCGGATTATACTTAAGATGATGATGATCGATCGATGATCGAGTCGACTTTGACATTCTATAGACATTTTGTGTAAGTCGTAGCCATATCATAGAAATGATTATTTCATGAAATGTTCAGATAGGATTGACTTTGAACAAGTCTTTCTAAAAGAATATTCATTCAGTATTACTTACATTTTGTGTGATATACATGTCATGAACTTTCTTCTTCTTCGCCTAAGCTACCGCAGTGTTTTAACCTAAAATATTCCTTCGTTCAATGAAAGTCAAAATTCAACCATGGTTGGCCATTTCATGATATAGTCAATTCTACGATGTATATGTAGAACGTCGTCGTTGCTCCGAGCTGAGTACAATGCGCTTCAGCTAACTTCTAAAATCAGTGTTGCTAGCTTTTGGAAATTATGTTCCCCTAAAGTTAGGGAGAAAATATCTGACAATATCACTTTTCTCGTAGGTATCACTTGTATTTAATTAACGTTTTTGGTATCGTGATGAGGCTGCAGCTACCTATACACCTGCTGTCTTATTTTTTGAAAGTGGGGTATTGTGATCAGATTCTGGCAAAAGGATATTGCTTGTCCCATTTTTTTGCCAGTTGTGCACTACAGCCAACTCAAAAACTTAGCAAGTGGACAAGTCATCTTAAACACATTTAGTTGAGTCGCCTATTATCATTCTTTAAGTTGAATTGCTCTACGACAACGGGGAAATAATTTGATTCAAAACAGTCCAAAGTTTGATTCAGAACGGCAAAGTAATATACATATTAAGGCGAACCCCATTCGGACATGCTCCATTCATAGCGTTCTACGGGCAATTATTATTATGTTTGTTGAAAGCCATTATGTATAATTTTTATGTTTACGGAATATTCTTTTCGTGAATAGAGGATGGGCCATGTCGGCATTTCATTGACGAAAATAAACTTAAATTATACTTGTTCATGGTTCTTTAATGATTTTGTTGTGTATTCCAATGGCCGGCTTAGTCGAAATTTCGAATACGGTATTATTTCATCAATAGCCGCGGCGATGGGCTAGCCCCCTGTGACGCAAAATGGACTAGTTAAACTTGGATGCAACTGTGCTTCTGCCACTGAGCATGGGAAATTGTGTGATGCTATGTAGACCACTCACTCGAGACTCCACCAATTTTACTATGCTCTATCTAGTAAACAAACACGACTTAATTCTCCAACATTTGCATTGCGCAGTCGCATTTGAAACAAAGCCTCTTCCGTGTATTGTTCCAACTCGCTTCTTGCACGAATTAGCGCGCACCTAGCGGCAAATGGAGGATAGCGATACATTTTGTTGGTCTGTTTGTTTATTTCATTGCAACTTGGGAAGTCTGGTTGGGTTCGCATAGTATGGGATGGGTGTAGCGATGAGAATGTGTTTATTTGAATGTTATTATTTATGTTCGGTAAGGAGTTTTGTTTGCTTAAATATTTGATTCCACGGCATTAGCACAGATAGACAGCTTTCATGGTACACATGAAAGTCCTCTGTAGCGCCAAAGTAGAAAGAAGAAGAAGATAGAAGGAAGGGGAAAGTAGAAGTCTCTTTTTATTCGAGTGAAGATTTTGCTCCATCGATTGATTTATTATTCTTCAGCGGTTTTGGTGAGGTAAATCAAAACAAATGAGCCAACAATCCACGCCACGTTTGGTCAGAATTTAAAAAAATCCATGGGAATATCCACTATACTCTTATGCAAGCCCGCACGAAGGGGCTCGTGACGAAATGCTGCTCCTCCCGCGTCAAGAGTTATGTTCCATTCTACCGCCGTGGAGTCTAATTGCCTAGCTGCTAGGCCTGACTCCGTCTGTCAGTACTTTTGTATTATGGTACATTCACCCAGACTGCGTCGCGCGCGCACGGTACACCCGCACGCAATTGTGGTTATTACGATAAAATACTAATATAAATAATGCATAAATACTTACAAATAACTTAGGCAGCTAAGAGAATTTTAAAGAATCAAGGACAAAAAATCATTTTCGGTGTATGAAGCAGAGTTAACACAAATACACCATTTCACTGCGCGCTTGACGCTCGAAGAGGCTTTCTTTATCTGAGTGTCGGCTTTCTTTGAAAAGAGTAGGTAAGGTGAGCAGCGCGATGTAAGGTGACTTTAACTAAATGAATAAACTATTCCTCCTTTGGTATAACTACCATCTTCGATAACTTATTCTATAGTGTAATTCACCTAACAATTCCCTTCGCCGTTGAAATATGTCAACTGTCATAAAAAATGGCAATGGCAAAATAAGACATTAGTTTCTATATACCTAGTACCTCGAAACACTACGAAATACAAAAAATAAAAGTATATATATATCTACGAGTATCGGTATTTTGTATATGAACATTGTTGTATGAGTTAGTTTTTATATTTTCCCTCTTTTTTTGCGTAACACATTATTTTTTATTCCAGCAACACTGGTTTCATTGCTACCAACTTAACGGCGGAATGCATTTCACCGCAAATTATGGAAAAGTGACAAGCGAATATCGAAAATACAAAGTCTCTATCGTTAGCTAACCACTCAAACGTCTGTGTCCCGTTACTCAGTTACCACATTTGTAGGTGTCCCGTTACTCAACGTCACGCGAATACCAGGAGATTATACCTACTTTCAAAGGGTCTTGCAATTTTTTTTTATTTTTTTTTGTAAAAAATTTTGAGTTACGGGGTGGGGTACATACCAATTAAAACAAACAACATACAGGTGGCATTTAATTAGCTGACCGTATTTTGGAGAATGATAGCCCATCCCATACCCATAGGATAGGATAGAGTACCCATCAATATGAACAACTTTGCCAAAGAAACATATGGTTGCAAATGAAAAAAAAAACTTCCCAGTACATTGTCCCGATCAGCTGATTACAAATTACTATGGGAGACCCATTTTTATTTGGTTTGCGACCTTATGTTTCTTGGGGAAAGTTGTTCATATTTGTGGGTACTATCATCCCCCAAAATATGGAGACTGTTAAAAACCACAGCCTGTATAGTGTCATGCGTTTTCTCGTTCGGAGTTTGTAGTGTTATGCTACTTACATGTCATTTTCCAGGATTTTCAGCTGGATACTTGCTGAGCTGTACAGCTTGTTATTTGGTATCACCTTTATTTTCATAGGACCCTGTAACGTTTTAAACCATAAGAACACATTAACAAATCATTTTCGCTTTGTATTTTCACACTATCAGCACTTCTAAATCGATAGTGAAAGGGTTTACCTTTGGTGACCTTGTATTTTGCTTTCTCCGAAACTCTGCAATCTCGGGCTTCGTGCGCGCTGGTGCGCTACCTTTTTATATTCATTGTTACTTCATTTACTTCATGGTTTTCTTGTTGTTTTCCGTATTACGAGCCTGAAACCAAAGTTTGACATATGTTGATGTCGTTGTTTATCTGGTTGTCATGGCAATGTCCATTCAAACTCGTTAGCGGTCTGATATATTTGCTTCAATACTTTTACAAAAATACTTTTTCTCTCTTGGCCACTCACAAAAATTACGTTTAATTTAAATAATTTTTAGAACTCTCCAAAAAGGGTATAAGAGCGGAACATTTCTGAAATTCTGGAGTCTCACGTCAGCTTCTGAGCGAGAAGAACCACCTAAAGGCCTTATCCTGGGGTCGCACTACCCCGGGATCCTGCGAGCCGTTCCTACAACGCGATCCTGCGAGCCGTTCCTACTACGCGATCCTGCGAGCCGTTCCTACAACGCGATCCTGCGAGCCATTCCTACAACACGATCCTGCGAGCCGTTACTACAACGCGATCCTGCGAGCCGTTACTGCAACGCGATCCTGCGAGCCTCAACCCTGTTCAGCGCTGCGCTGAGTCTCCTCGTCACTTACCCGTTCTCGGCTACACCTGCATCCTGGTCATCACTCCATCGGCCTCCTACTCTCCGTGTCCTCCGCTTCCTTTTTTATACTTAATCTGTATTTTATAAAAACCTGTTCTCATTTCATCCATCCTCATCTTCGTATCATTTTTCTATAGTCATCACTGTTAACTCTAATAAACTGTCGCTACTAAATTTTATCCTGGTTGTTTTCTGTTAGGTTCTGGTTAGGTTTGTATCGTTACACGACATTTTGGCGCCCAACGTAAAAGTTCTTCTTCACCCTTCACCTTTTCTGCGCCCTGTCTCTTTCCCTTTGATTTGCTTTCCCTTTCGCTCTTAAATCTTTATCTATTCATCCTTTTCACATTTTCCAAATTCTAAAACAAAACTTCATCTAGTTTTTCAACTCATCTGGATTATATTTAGGCCTACATTTAACTTACATTACTTCACTTCACTTCACTTCACTTCTATAACACTTAACTATACACTTAACTATAACAATGGAAAGGGTTCGCTTTTCCAAATTCTAAAACAAAACTTCATCTAGTTTTTCAACTCATCTGGATTATATTTAGGCCTACATTTAACTTACATTACTTCACTTCATCACTTTAATATTTTTAGCAATGGAAAGAGGTAAAATTTTCTAAACAATTCGAATCCTTGACTCCACCTTCAACTGCAAATGACTCTCCATCACTTGACCTTCCTGCTGATCCGACTGTCATGGAACCTCCTCTTGTTTCTCAAACTTCTATACTGAAGGTCATACGAAAGTTTAGCATTAAAGATATAGAATTTTTGCATGTAAGTAGCATACATTTTCTTAACTTCTATTAACTGTTAATTTGTATATATGTATATTCTTTATTTCAGACACATCTCGTTGGCGATGTGGCTGATCTCTGGCTTCGAGCTCTACCGCTCTGGCCGTTCTTAATCTTAAGGCAAAGCGACTAAAGCTACTTGAGGATTAATTTGTTTCTCTTTACCTCTACTTATTTTTTTTTTCCACGCAGGAGCGGATGACAACTCCTTAAGTAAGCCTGAATGTCCTTTTGAAAACACACTTTTAGAGTGGTAGTCATTGAATGTGAACTCCACCCTTACCTGAATGAAGATGATGAATGTAAGAGATGGTATATCTGATTTTGCCTGGTGATGTCTGTTTCTGCAAAGCTGTGTTTTTCTGGTTTATTTTTGTACATATCAAAATTTTTGCTGAGTCAAAAATTTTTCCAGGGTCGGGGGGAAAATGTAGTGTTATGCTACTTACATGTCATTTTCCAGGATTTTCAGCTGCATACTTGCTGAGCTGTACAGCTTGTTATTTGGTATCACCTTTATTTTCATAGGACCCTGTAACGTTTTAAACCTTAAGAACACATTAACAAATCATTTTCGCTTTGTATTTTCACACTATCAGCACTTCTAAATCGATAGTGAAGGGGTTTACCTTTGGTGACCTTGTATTTTGCTTTCTCCGAAACTCTGCAATCTCGGGCTTCGTGCGCGCTGGTGCGCTACCTTTTTATATTCATTGTTACTTCATTTACTTCATGGTTTTCTTGTTGTTTTCCGTATTACGAGCCTGAAACCAAAGTTTGACATATGTTGATGTCGTTGTTTATCTGGTTGTCATGGCAATGTCCATTCAAACTCGTTAGCGGTCTGATATATTTGCTTCAATACTTTTACAAAAATACTTTTTCTCTCTTGGCCACTCACAAAAATTACGTTTAATTTAAATAATTTTTAGAACTCTCCAAAAAGGGTATAAGAGCGGAACATTTCTGAAATTCTGGAGTCTCACGTCAGCTTCTGAGCGAGAAGAACCACCTAAAGGCCTTATCCCGGGGTCGCACTACCCCGGGATCCTGCGAGCCGTTCCTACAACGCGATCCTACGAGCCGTTCCTACAACGCGATCCTGCGAGCCGCTCCTACAACGCGATCCTGCGAGCCGTTCCTACAACGCGATCCTGCGAGCCGTTTCTACAACACGATCCTGCGAACCGTTACTACAACGCGATCCTGCGAGCCGTTACTGCAACGCGATCCTGCGAGCCTCAACCCTGTTCAGCGCTGCGCTGAGTCTCCTCGTCACTTACCCGTTCTCGGCTACACCTGCATCCTGGTCATCACTCCATCGGCCTCCTACTCTCCGTGTCCTCCGCTTCCTTTTTTATACTTAATCTGTATTTTATAAAAACCTGTTCTCATTTCATCCATCCTCATCTTCGTATCATTTTTCTATAGTCATCACTGTTAACTCTAATAAACTGTCGCTACTAAATTTTATCCTGGTTGTTTTCTGTTAGGTTCGTATCGTTACACGACAAGTGGCAGTGGTACAGCTTGCGCCCACGTGTAGCCAGTAGTTCAAATCTACATTTTGCGTTAAACTATTATTCGATACAACAGACAAGCTTATTTTGTATCTAATAATACGATCCTTTCACCCAGTGCTCTTATGAAGATGCAATAAACCGCACGGCAGCCGCGCCCGCAAAACGCAATCATTAGCTTCGAAGTAAGCTTGGAAATCGTGAAGTACTCACTTGCATTAGTATAGAATTATGTCCGAAATATCGTTCATTGATGCATTCATTAGTTGATACATTTCTGTCTTATACATGATGTAACAGAATGGTGCAGTGTATTTATATTTTAGGGGTTGTTATGGACTATCGAGCCGATTTGATCATGGCAACTTTATTTTTTACTTCTCCATACAAATCACCTGATCCCCCGATCCAAAATTGATGGAGAAATGAAAAATTAATCAATATCTCCCATTACAAACTATACAAGAAGGACTAGTATTTAATCGCACATCAAAAATACTGATTTGCATAGCAAAAAAGGATCAACAAAAACACTTTTTATGTTTTAAATATTTTATGTGTACTTAAGTTTATGTTTTAAGTATTTTTTGTTGTTCTTACATGTTCAACCTAACACGAAGGATAAAGGGGGCTTCGTTTCGCTCACCCCCTGTACCCTTCACCTATTTTTCCCTTATGTTTATTGTGCAGGTCAGTATTTTTGAATTGCAGTTTAATATTTCCCTTCTAGAAGTACGGATAATTCCTATGTGCCGTTAGCAAACAAATTCTATTATGGGTATGACCGATTACATTTCCTACCAGTGTCACTCATAAGTCATAAGATACCGTAGGGTACGTTATGTAACGTATCTCATCTTTCGCTGACTCTACAGCATTACTCATACTTGGAATATCCGCAAAGCATCCGTAACCCGAATCCAATGACTAACATAATTCTCGTGCCGAATGATGCTGCTGATACTCGAATACATCAACCATTTTTATTCACATTATAGGTTATATTAGAGACGGCGGCTTCTAAAACTGAGCACCCCGCGGTGTCGCAGAGATCTAAGGAAATAACCGGAATAACGATCGTCATCAAAACTGTAAAAAATCTTGTTACAATACGATTAAAATCAGTTAACGATTCGGCCAACCTCATAAATTGTCGTGAATCCCTCATCCCTCTCCATCATCAAGAAATCGCGATATTTCGTGACATTTCCGTCTCCGGATTTAGGCGATGATATCCGAGAAAAGCCGAATCTTTAACTGATTTTAATCGTATTGTACTTACGTCGCCTCTAATACATAACAATCAAACCGATGGGATAAGATCGTGCGTGGTCACCACGCACGTTAAATACCGTACGGTAAATTCGCCACTGTGTTGTACTGTAAGAATCTGAATTGGCTGGGCCGGGCGATCGCCCAATATCTATTAAATACTAGTGGCCCTGTGGACAGTAGAACTCACTAACAGGGGGGACTGTGAACCAATTTATAGCTAAGTATGTTAGATTCAATCAAAATCAATTAGTAAAGTAGCCGCACCAATAACTTTGTAAACTACATTTTGTGATTTAAAACACAATCTATTGACTTTTCACGAAAATAGTTATAGTCTATTTCACTCACTCTCATGGTCTGTATAGATCCTCTTTACTAATCCGTCTCCTACTTCGAGGAGTCCAAACTTCGTATGTTTTGAAAATATTTCTTGGATTTTTAGAAAACAGGCGGCCGAAAGGTAATGTTGTAGTTAAAAGTAAAACCCATACAAAAAATTAATGACGTCAAAACTCCCCCCTAAAAGGAAAATCGAGAAAAGCTCTCAACAAAACCAATCTTTTAATTCAAGGAACACGTGTGCCAAGTTTTGTGAGGATCGCTTGAAAACTGTGGCCCCTAGACCGGAACTGACAGACACACATAGAGACAGACGAAAGCAAAATGCCTCCTATCTTGTCGAAATGGAGCCCTTCGCTCGCTCGGTCAATTAATAAGGTAAGATAATCAATTAGTATGCAGCACTGCCCAGCCAATTCCGTTTCTCACTTTACTTGGTAAACTAGCTCAATGATCCCAACTCGCGACAAAACTATGCCGTGAGAACTTGGCAATTGAAGTACAAAAATTCAGCTTTCTCGCCAAGTCCGGGCTTCCGTGTGGCGGGACCGAGACGATACGATCGCAGATCGGAGATAGACGAGAGGCGAGCTAGTGAGTCACGTCTGATGCTTCATGCTTGGTAGATGCTGATTGTGCAATGGGCGTCTCTGTATCCGTTTTGGATGGGTTTTTCTACGATGTTACTAAATATAAGGTGAAATCGAGGAGGTTACCACAACCTTTATAGAGATTCAGATTAGGTTCAAAACAAGAAAATCACTATGGCAACTATTTCCATTCCAATACTACATAATAGGCTTTATGGACCTACAACCAAGACGTATTTTAAGACGGTAATGGTAGTTTTGCGAATCAGTTTTAGTTCCTAATCTGAATCGGCTTAATACGTTGTAGTAACCCCACAGGGGGGTTACCACAATCTTTTTCCGATTCAAATTAGGTTCAAAACAAGAACATCACCATGGCAAGCAACCATTTCCATTCCAATTCGCCATAATAGGCATTATTTACCTAATAGCAAGACTTGTTTTAAGACGGTCACGGTAATATTGCGGATCAAATTAGGTTCCTAATCTGAATCGGCATAAGACGTTGTGGTAACCTAACCTGGTCTCAATATCTTTAGTAGGTAAGTGATTAGACGACCTCTGTCGTCGTGTAACGGGCGAGAGTGTGCTTCCCAAGCGAGAGGTCCCAGGTTCGAATCCCGGCTGTGGAGGAAAAAAATATACCCAGTTCTTGGATGTTAACATGTTAGTGGCATCGCTGTTTTTGGTATCCACGGCACAGGGTATCCTAGTGTAGGGGGGAAATAATTGCATGTGGCCTGTAAGGAAATGGTATGTTATACATACTTTAAGGTAAGTTATTTTATCTACAGACGTATCATAAACCCTCTTTACTGCATACAAAAACCGCACGTTACGATCAGCATAATGTTAAACTACTTGGTAAAAACTCATTTCTTATCTGAAAAATTACACATTATGATCATAATGTGTAATTTTTCTACATATTATGACATTCAAATTTCGAACGCCGACGCCCGCCTGCGTGCCGCCCCTAGTTTGTCTGTGAAGTTGGTACTGACATTCAAATCTCGAACGCCGACGCCCGCCTGCATGCCGCCCCTGGTTTGTATGTGAAGTTGGTGGTACTACAGAACAAGCTAAACAACTGCAGAGCCTCAATGCCGGTCAAACATGCGGTTCCTGAACACATCAAAGAGAGCTTATGATATGTGTGTTGATAAACTAGTGTATGTAACTGTACATAATTAGGCATTAAAACTCTCGAGTGGTATTATTATGAAACGAGCCGAAACTCTCGAGTATTAATGCCCTCCATTATGTAGCAGTCACATAAAATACTATTATGAATAAATGGATGCAGCAGCTGCTACTTAAAATTTGACTGACACCCGAGAAGTGGTAAAATCTGGTCAAGTACGAGTCTGACTTGCACACGAAGGGTTTATAATAGGTGGAATTATTATAAAAACAAATAACCCGACGGCATTTTCAATCTTAAATAATTTTTTTTTTATGAAACCCTTAATTTGGTAACCCACTCGATAGGTTAAAAAATAATAATTAAGACATATAATATGTCGCAAAAAATCGGTATTTTTATAATTATGATACTATCACTCTCAAAGATGAGACGAATCTAACGACACCTCTCAAACTAAAATCATGACGACCCGTATAGCTGAGACGGCAGTGACCCTGCCTGCGAAGCCAAGGGTCCCGGGTTCGATTCCTGGTGGGGGCAAATATTTGTTTCATGAGAACGGATGTTTGTACCCTAGTCATGGTTGTTTATCTATCTAAGTATAATATTTATCTATATAAGTATGTGTATCGTTGTCTAGTACCCAAGATAAAGGGAATCCTAGTTTGGGGCTAGATCAATGTGTGTAAATAGTGTCCAAGGTATTATTTAATTTAGGCTACAGAGCGTGCCAAAGATATATACAGATGTATTGAATAATCCTTTCCTATCGGCAAAACTCGGAACAACGATAACACCCTAATGGTGCCGATGTGTCTATGAATTACTGTATTATTAAATTACGTGTAGGTATCAAATAAATCGCATACTTTATTTATCAATGTCAAATGTCAATTGTCAATGTCTCGATGGGTACTGAGTGCGAGTGAAGTAGTAAGACAAAAACGAACATTTCCGAGAAAATACGAAAGGAAAGGATTATTCACTACATCTGTACATACATACCATCGAAAAACATAACCCTCCTTCTGGCGCAGTCAGGTCCTTTATCTTTTTTACTGCGTTTAGTTTATTATTTGTTGCTCTAGCAGCAACATATATATACACATTCTGTAAAACTGTCTACCAATTACGGTTCATGAGATACAGCTCGATGACGCTGACGGACGGACAGACGGACCACAGAGGATTAATGATAGGGTCACGTTTGGCACCCTTTGAGTAGGGAACCCTATAAAGACGGCATGCGGTACATACAGATGTTGTTTTTTTATGAATGCCCTACAGGAGTTCACAGTTCGAAAATAATAATAATAATAATATATAATAAATATTAGAGAATATTAATATTACACAAAACTAACTAGGCCCATACTAAGCTCAATAGGGCTTCTCTATGGGTACTAAACGACGATATATTTAATAGAGATAAATACTTATGTAAATACATAGAAAATATCCAAGCATTCATGCTCATCACACAAGTATTGCCCTTACTGGGATTCGAACCCAGGACCGTCAGCTTTGTAGGCAGGGTCACTCTCCGCTTGGCTAAACCGGTCGTCACCGTAAATAAACCAATGCCTTCTCAATCTTATATATTCTGAGTATAAAATTGCATCAGATCCTGCTAAAGGGATAATTCTACAACACGTATGGGTCAAAGACGCGCCCTTTAAGACGAAGGCTATTGTGAAATGCCAATCTTTGAACCGTCATTCCTCCCAAGGAGACAATTTAAAAATCCATTAAATAAAATGTCATGAAAACATCCAAGCCCTTCAATCGTTGTGTTTCAAAACATCATAATGACAAAGGGAACTATATAAGAAGCACATATGTTTTAGGTGAAAAACATATGTGCTTCTTATATAGTTCCCTAGTTACGAAAAAGACTAGTTACTTCGTCAAAAAATAGATATTCAAAATATCTTAAAACGTAGTGATAGAAATTATAGGAACCATCAGAGTTTTTTTTAAATAGATAACACATAATCTTCGCAATGTTGACGTAATAGGCATGTTGCAGTGTGAGCGGTTAAGAACTTTATTTTAATATGTCACCGTAAGATTGTCAAAACCGATAGTTGATAAACTAACGTTTTTTTTCTCGCTAGTTGGTCAACTATCGACAGATAGTAAACTGTAGCGTACTGCTTACTATATGACGCGTTAGTTGATAAACTAACGGTTAAAACAGTTAAATAGTAAACTGGTTTAAACTTGAATTCCAAACTAAATACCAGGACAAACACTGCGGTATCTTAGGTGAAGACTAGAGTATTCGTGTTAGGTTGACAAGTAAGAACAAAAGAAACGTAAATTCTAAACCCTGTAGGTCTGGTCTACTATCTGTCGATAGTTGATCAACTAACGCGTTAGTTTATTAACTAACAGTTTTGACTATTTTACGGTGACATACCAAATTTCAACCACCACGAATCGAATTGCCTGACAGTGCCAATCAACGCATGTTTTGTATCTTATTTTGTACTGAGATTTAAGCATAAGGTTTGGCTTACCTCTTCTAAAAGTATGGCGTAGAACAGGTGAAAAACCTTAACATGCAGACATTGAAAGCTCTAATAACTTACTTATTCGGCGCCTTAAACAGTGCGTTCTCAACCACCGCTCGCAATCGAATCGCCACCCGATTTATCTCAGATAATAATCGAGTTGCGATTCGATTTTATAGCATCGAGATGTCTCTCCGATGAGTAACCCGGAGCCGCGCTGTCTGCTGCCGTGTTACGCGGGAAACCAGTTCCGAGTCGCGATGATGACCGCTTGGTGGTTGCCATTTCCACGACCATCACTTCTATGTTTTTGCGTCACTGTCATAATATGGTACCAGATCGAAGATAAATAAAAAGGGATACTGTTTGAAAAATACCTATCATATTAGCAGAAGATAGCTGTAAAGCTGTAACAAAGCGCATTCCCCCAGTACCAAGTATTATTTTGAAATGAATAGCTGTATGAAATATTATTTAAAATACTCTGTAGTTTCTAAACTGGTCAATAAAGCTGCATGTTGCCCAATTCGTTCCGTGCGCATTTATAATTTTTACCATCATGCACATCGGAAACGATCGTGCGGGTAGCAACAGCTGGCTGAGTCGGGTACTGGCTGGGTATTCGTTTCTATGTAGCATTTGTTTCGGGCGCGCTGCCCTGGTTCAGATGACACGTTACGCTGTAGGCCCCGGCTACTATAGCTACTCGGTGCTAAACCTCCCGCCACGAGTTTTGAGCGGTGGCCTTGAATGCGCAGTAGTCACTGTGCAATACCTGTACATACACGTTGGCGGGAATTACTGCGTATTATGTCACCGGAAAATAAGACGATCCGCAAGTTTATAAATTTCCTAGGAAATTTATAAACTTCCTTCTAGATTATATTAGGCTAGGTTAGGTTAGGTTTGGTTATGTTAGGTTAGGTTAGGTTAGGTTAGTATGTTTATAAACTTGCGGGAAAAAAATTAGGAAATTTATAAACTTGCGGATCGTATTATTTTCCGGTGACATATACATGCGTATATACGCAGTAATTCCCGCCAACGTCGCCCAGCGCTCTTAATTCGTGGCGCGAGGTATAGTAGTCGTAAAGCTGGTCAGAGGCCCTAGGCAACTTGAACACATCTGACAGTCGGGTTGGTCCAGAGCCCGACAACCGTCCACCAACCCGCACCGAGCCAGCGTGGTGGAGGTGGTGGTGGCTCAATCTCACACGTATCCGGGGAAAGGCCCATGCCCCTCGGTGGGGACATTACTGGGCCACATTATTATTATCATCTCATTATTGTGCTGAAAAAATAGGACCTTTTCTGAAAAATTAGGATACAATCACTCTATGTGCGTTTCTGAGAAAGAGAGAGGGATTGACAATATTGGTCATGAAATAATAAAATAATTCAGTGCTCAATCATTTATTATCATTGACTTACACAATGAAATGGAATACATAATAATAATTATGATCGTAAATATGATATTTTACATCTAAAACCTAAATCAGAAATATGGCTAAGTAACACTCACGTCACTATGTTTATTAGTCGTATTGGCACATGAAAACGTATTAGGGTACGGGATCTGTTTTAGATGACAGATATTTAAAGATAATATGCCAATTATATTTGTCTGTTATTCCAGTTAATATATATGTTTATATATACCACGTACAAAGACAAGATACTGTCAAAACTTAAAATATTTCGCTAAGGCTTCGAAATATGTAAAGTTTTTTATAAGCTGAAACATCGCTGTAAAATTTGTGAATATCGATTGTGATTAAATCATAAAGACATGCCTTCTACTCTAAGTTATTTTCGATTTTCACCCTTATATCTAAATATTAGGAACAACCCTCAAAATACACATAAAGCAATAATTAAATGGAATGTTAAGTACCACTTTTTCATTAATAAATAAAAAAATATACCCTCTCATTTTTCAATCAAAAAAACCTGCTGGAGTCTTTTAGAAGCTAATACTTTAACAATATTTTAAATATCATATAAATATTTTTACATTAAAAAGAATAAGCTATTAAGCTGCTTAAGTGCTACCGTCACTTATCCTAATAAATACTATTTACAAATCACCAGAACATTGAATGTTAATTCAATACACAAAACATCCAAAAAATAGACGCACCAACTTTTGAAAAACTGTTTTATGTGTCAGAGCTACTAGTAAATCTGTGATTGCGAAATCGCAAAACATTTAATTTTTAATGAGACTGTATTAATATAATTTTTGTTTAATTATATTAGGAAAATGATATTGCAATATCCCTATATTTTTTCACATTCTGGCAGCGTTAAAAGATAAAGCACGAATACTGTTATGCGTTTTGCTTAAATATTAATAAAACTTGTGATGTCACTTTAAGGGCTGGTTTTTTCACCATCTTAAGTACATGGTCTCTTTCGATGAGCTGTGGTCTAATTCCCTGAAACAAAAAATACAAGATTAGTACGTTGTAATGATTTGTAATAAAGTTAATTAAAACCAGTACAACTTAGTTGTTGTTAATAATTTATAAATGCTTGTGAGGCATTATGTCAAAACAGCACGACCAATAATTTATTTGTGCGGTCATTTTGTTAGATATTATTTCGTAAAGAAATCACCATATGAAAATTATTTTTCATAAAATCTGTAGAGCTTAAAAATGCAATACTTTCATTCGTTTTTGATTCAACTTATAGGAGTAAATGCAGTTTACAACCCCGAAGATTTTTTTCAAAAGATTTTAAGAAATATATTGTGCATCTTACTCTATAATGTAAGAGAGACCGCTGAAGTTGGATCGTGCTTTCTCCCTCACCTCACCGCCACAAGCATTGACTACATCTACAACAATTAAGAAAATTATGTTAATTAAACTATCATTAACCAATTTGAGGTATTAAGTTTCATTTTAGAGGTTATGTAAAACAATTGAAAAATATAATCTCTAATTATGAGTGAAACTAAGTCATGCTGAATTAGATTGTGAAATTACAAGGT
This sequence comes from Argyresthia goedartella, assembly GCA_949825045.1. NCBI lineage: Eukaryota > Metazoa > Arthropoda > Insecta > Lepidoptera > Argyresthiidae > Argyresthia > Argyresthia goedartella. The sequence goes on from OX463826.1 coordinate 11,895,898, forward strand.
GTGCAAGATGTGATTATGTGCAAATTATAATTAAATTGTTAATGTTAAGTTAAGAAAAAAAAACATTAGTAATTAATACACAATTGTTAAATAAATAACTGTACAAAGTTTTTGAACACAATAAGTCAAATCATGAATGAGGTGCCGTTGAATTATCCTAAAAAAGGATTAAATTGAAACCACAACAAATATTCGAATTGTCTTACAAAATAGGGCCCTTTGAAGGGATTAATAAAATTTCTTAGAAACTTAAAAAGCACCGTAGTAAGTCCAAAAATGAGATTAAAGTCCCCTTTGGTTTATAAAAAGTATTAAACCTCCTTCGGATATCTTTTTTGTTTTCGCGTGCAACAATGATCAGTTTTAACATTTTAAAGGGATTAATGTTTGCGGCGGGCGCTACATCGTAATCCATGCCAAATACATTGACCGTACCGTAACTAAAGACTCAATCCTGCCTGGCCCGCCAAAATACCTCGTAATAATAAAAACTGGCCGCAAACATTTTTGCTTTCTTTTTTCAAAATTCAAAACGCGTCGCTAATTTCACAAATTCCATATTCAAATAATTGAGGTCCGTTTTCGCGGCACTTTTAAATACTTTATCACTATCATCTGAACAAGATAATCGGTGACTAATTAATATGCGCTCGTGATGAAGACATTAAATATGTGACTGTCAACATGCGGTATAGCTTGCTGGGGATTTTTTTTTCCTTTTCGCTGCGACCTTCATAATGACTAAGCACACAGGATTGTCTTGTCTTAAATTTTGTCTTGTTTGTCGCATAATTTTTTGGAGAAACTTTATTTATTTTATCTTCTGTGCTCTGCATAAAGTTGCTATAATAAAAAAAATGACGAAAATAATAAAAAAAACCCCGTTGAGTTTATTGGTGCTATCTCCTCACTTTAAAAAAGGAAACGCAAAAGATGCGACGACTGTGGAGTTTCTTCGGTGAGCTCTTCTCCACAGATTCCGCCATTGTGTTAGTGAACTCACCCAAAAAAATGTAATGACGGATCTAAGTGATGTAACAACATCCTATGGAAATAAATGATTTTTGATTTGATTTGATTTGATTTGTACATTTTGTACATTTACCTAACTTTCCCAATAAATATCATCACTGTAATACAGGGGCGCATCATTTAAACTCCTTCCATCTCTCGCAAGTATTTGAAAAGGTAAACAAATTAAAGAGCCATTCCCTCGTGTCGATGTATCGATTGTCGGAGCGAGTAATCCGAATCGGAATCGATCTCGTTCGGAGTAACGTGGCGTACTAAAGGGCGTAGGTGACCGGCGCTCTCTTCCGTGCTCGGGTGAGCTCGTGAGCACACCCTGTATGTGCGACTGTGGGAACGTGAGCTTTGTGTAGCAGATACAGGACGATGTGGTTTTGGTGGATGCTGGCGGCTATTATATCCTATTTCGGCAAAAGACGAAATTAATACTTCGAGCAAATTCAACCTGAATCTCTTGGATGCTGAACACTTCATAAAATATCAAAGAATTATAGCCCGTATTCGAAAAAGCAGACTTATGATCTAAACTAGAAAACAAAAGTGGAATTCAAAAAACTATCTTAAACCAAGTAGTGTTAAAATCGCATGAAGCTTTAGAGTATGATCTCGAAACAGCCTGTATCAGACCAATGATGCTAGGTGGCATCTAATTAAGCGCAATTACCACCTGGTCGTATCGCGTACCATCTCAAACAATGGTGTGTTCTAATGCCATTACAATGCCAGTAACACTTGAGTACACATTGCTAGTAAACGATATTCCACCGAGAAGATACTTTCTGGAATGCAGAATCGCTGTGGCTAAATGGTATATTTATTAACATTGTTTTTAACGCAAACGTATGGAACTTAATTACAGTTATAGATGATAGTCACCTTTTTGGAATTAGCAAGTAACTTTTAAGAAATGTCTCTTAGTGAATGCATTAGATCAAATTAACATTACTATCAACATTAGGAGACAGGCATAGGTGCAAATTAAACCTTCCAATACGAGAATCGATAGCATTTCGATGGCAAAGCGTGCAGCGAGATCTACAGATAAGGGGACAGGACCGAACCCACGCGCGAAGTCTCACACCACCACTAGGCCCTGGTGACCTAGTGAGCTAACTAACTGGCACATCTCTCGACACTGCGGTAATTAAGCAAGCTCACTTGCCCTTTTGTAGGGCTCAGATTGGATCATTAACTATCTTTTGATTGCTCAAGCTGAAGGGTTTCGGTTTTGACTGTAATCGAGAGCCGGTACGACCAATGTTGAACTTTTGCTATTCCTGCTTGAAGGCACATCTTACGAGCTACTATGAATTGGATCTGACTTTTCCGAGTAGGGAAATCACCAAGGAGATCTAGGTGTGAATTATACTCGTCAATTGCATACTAGGGTACTAGAGTATCCATGGAGGACTCAGTCCGTAGTAAGGGATTGTTAAAAAAACATTATAGGTTAGATGATTACATTAATGACAAAGAGGTATGGAGCTCCGATTTTCCAGCGCAGCACAAGAACATTGTAACCCAAGACTTATGTTTGAAAAAAAAAGACACAGAAAAGAAAAGTAGGCCGTGTTGCAGTGTACGAGTTTCTTGCGCCGCTACTTCTCCGCTGCCATAACAGTTTCCGAAGCGGTAGTAGTTTTTCTTGCATTATATAGATTCAAATAACGTTCAAAAAGTGTTCGTAAGAATCTATTTTGAATAAAAAAAATAACTTTGAAGTTTGTATATCAAAAAATCTTGGAACATTACAAATTACAATACGATTCCTATTGATAGTAAAACATGACGGCTTCTACGTGAACGCTCAGCTAGGGACAAAGAAGACAAAAAACTAAATTGCAAAAATCTTGACAGCCATTTCGGAAACATCACAGCCGCAACCTCAAAGAGTACTCGTGCCACATAAAGCTATAAAGCTACGTATCTGGCCATCACTCGATGTGAGATACACGCGGCCTGGGTGAGCGTATGGCCACACATACCATACAAGTCAGAAACGCAGTAGCGGTACTACTAAGTATCCCCGGTGGCGCTCACGTTGAGAAAACCAGGAGATGGAGACGTTCACACGCAATCTTTTAATGCCATTCTCTTCCTACACGACTTCTTTATAACGTGGGTTGGAGCTGCTTCAGAAGCTGTGGCGGAAACGTTGTGGCTACTATTGCTATAGGTTTTTAACTAGCCACCAATGAAGTGAAGTGGTTCGTGGAGTCACATGTGATTATTAGATAGAGGTACAAAATTTATTTGTAAATGTCCTCTGCTATTTAGATATCAAAAGGGCAAAAATGAGTATAAAAATAATGTCAAGCCAGTCCGAAAATGAGAGAGACATGCCCTCTGGTAATGTACCTCATTGTTAGGCTGAATATCTTCAAGCAAATGTAAATCATGATACGCGAATAAAGTTTCTTATTTCATTCTTATTTCTTATTTCAGCTGAAGTACTCAGATGATACCGAGAGTTGACAGCACCGAGCCCAGTACAGCATAGAGCGCTCCCGTTCGCCACTTCCCATATGGGTATTGGGGTACGGTTAAACGCACATTACAGTTCCTTGCACGGGCATAAACCGGCAAATTACAGCGTACTAGTCACGTGTGTGGAGCCTCATTCTGAAGGCTTCCGAGCGTTCGCACAGTTTGGGAGGCGGCATTAGGGACCATTATGCACCGTTAACACACGGCCGTGTCACGACTCCACGATTCGCATGGAGCGTGCAGGGAGCGATCTTACGACGATCTCGGTAGCACAGTTGTGTCCGGGGCGAACGATCGCGGATGGTGCGGCTGGTGGGGCGGTGGGACGTGTATTGGGGCAGGACAAGGTGTCTAATGTCAGTTTAGGCGACGTGGGACAGACCTAACATGAGATGAGGAACTATAGGAACTTTGGTATCAAATCAAAGACCGTTCCCGAACCTCATTTTATGCCGACGAGACGTCATGACGAATGGTCATCCCGTAAGATCAAACCATAACGCCAGACTTCGTTTAAGATCCTCTAAAGTGGTTTCAGATGACAATAAGCACGAGATCTCAAACTTTCTAAATCGCGATCCGACTTCATCATCACGTCAATGATGAGTTGCATAAATCAACTGCCTCTCACACGAGGTGAGATTTGCATGGTGTTGTGTGGGACGCGTAAGGGTCACGACCTACTATCAGTCAACGCGACATGTCGCTACCAACACATTGTATGCTAATCGTCGGTGACAACAGTCGATTTGTCGCGCGGTATAACGCAAGGGATTGAGAAGTCTGGCGGTGGAAATCGGAATCAGTGGCATGTGAACCGCCAAAAGTCAAAATAAATGAAGTTGCTTACTGGGTGAAATATCGAGATGGCACGATGAGTGATCAAAGGAATATAAAGATATTTTATTTATAGCTTACATACGTATTTTCCCCTTAAATTTCAGCAAATGTAACAACGTGCCTAAGTGTAGGTAATTTTAACTAAATCAGTTGAACAAGACGAGACAATTATCAACAAATCGGTTTACAATTCACGATAAGAGTACAAATAAACGGTTTTAATCGCAGTAATAAATACTGCTTTAACCGCCCAACCTCAAAACTCTATTCGCTGATTATACGTGCTTTGCTTACTTCATTTCAAAGAAAATCATATGAGTGTATAGTGGCGCGATAATTTTTTCATTCCGCAATAATTGCGTTCGGATAATTTTCTGGACTCTCAATATTATACTGGATACAAACTATCTTCTCTCGCCCTTTTGCCAACTTATAAATGAATGAATTAAGTTTTTCAATAAACGGAGTATTCCACAACACAACAGTAGTAACAGCTGATTAAGCGGTTAAGCATGACCCGTGCCAGTGCTCCGATGATTGGCAGGCCCCTAATCGTGCCAGCCGCAACCTTCGCGCGGCTAGCGGTTAGCTGGTGATACGTGAGACCCTGGGCTCGTATGGTAGTCGGCTCTTTATGTTACATGATGTAATACTGAAGAAAATATAGAGGTATTTTGGCAAGTTCCACATTGCTGTAGTTTTTAGGAACTTAAGGAGGTGTTTAGTTAATGGAAGAATCAACATCTCATTTTAAAATATTGTAAATATTCGGAATTCGTTTCAATCCCTCACTCATAAATTCACAATAGATAATCTATAATTGATTGCCGGTCCCCGGTACTCTCACAGATAAAAGGTTAATTTTTACCCTAATAGATTGTAATATCATTATAAAATTGACTTATTGATTATGTAATGAACAAAACACTCATTTAATGTACAGCATAGTTCAGTAATATTACAAAAAATACTAACCTGTGCTGACGCAAATTGTCCTGCCGCTTGAAGCTCTTCCCGCAAACCTCACAGCTGAAGGACAACTCGGGACTCTTATGCGTCCTTTCATGGATCATCAGGTTGTAGGACTTGGTGAACCTCCTTTGGCAGTACTTGCATACAAACTCGCATTTCGGACGCAGCTTGCGTCTGAAATCGCGGGAGTGGTCCTCGTCAATCTGCATCACAGCGAACATTTTGTCTGCGGCGCGCTGGCTCGGGGCGGGGCGAACGGGGGCGACACCTGCTGGTCGAGATAACGTTATCAGTTGGCACTGGTGGGATTTCGAGATAAGAGATGAGGGATTTTCCGTGGTCTCATTTAGGCTAATTTGCGGCATTCGGTTGACCTAGAAGTAATGAGGTTAGTCGATGATTCTTATTCTTATTTAAATTATTTTATAAGTTTGTCCCGTATAAACGATGTTTCTGTTTTAAAAGATTTCGGATAAAACTCAATTTTGGGCCATTGCACAAAGAAAAGTTTCCCTAATTTTGAAGTTCGCTGATATCAATAATGATCATTATTTTCCTTCAACAATTTGAAATAAAAGGTCATAGTTTTATTTTTCATTCGACTCCTTGCGTGGTTGTTTATAGTGTGTCCATGCTAATAGTGCGCAAAATAACATTATCTTGTCGTATAAATAAATTGCTTAGATTAAGATGTGTAGTGTTATGCTACTTACATGTCATTTTCCAGGATGTTCAGCTGGAACATCCTGGAAAATGACATGTAAGTAGCATAACACTACAGATGTTGAAAAATAACCAAGTTTAGAAATCCTCATCATTTTATAAGCATTAAGTTCATCGTAATAATGTAATTGAATAAAATTATACGCGCTTAATTAATTATAAGCACATCATTGAAATAGTGTGTAACTGAAGGTGATTTAAATCCCATTGGGAATAGGGATCACGCCTACTGGCTGCGTCATAAAATATGTATGGGAAAAAACTGCAAATTATTAATACAAGGTTATTACATCAGGGCTTTCGGAGTGAAGATTCTTTACATATTTTGTCTACTCCATTGAAAAATCTTACACTGTAAACAAATACGAAGTGGACACTTTTTTGTGATTTATACCACAAAGATTTATCGTTCAAGTAATAAAGCAATAGGTCGGCAATAAATTCTGACATTTTGTAAAGTGAGCAGTCCGTAATTCATGCCCACTAAAAGTTACAATGAAGTGCGACCTTTCAATTGAGTCTCGCCAATAAATCAATAAACATAAACCATTACCTATTAAAATCGCCAAAACACTGTTTGTACGTCACCAATTCTCAAACACGCATTTAATTCTAACTGAACAAAGTCTCAGCCCAAAAAAAACTTAATCGAATTTAAATAAACAACTTGGGTAGGTAACTTGTAACGCTTCGGTAGTCAAGACGTGCGTGCAACAGCGGGGGCTATTCGCAACTGAAGATCACAGGGTGCGGAAACGTTCATGGCTACTTGATAACATTACGCGGAAGACCCCCACCACTGCTGCGTGCTTGAATAGAACAGGTAGCCCGGTGGTAAGCAGCGCGGGCTAGGGGAAAATGGTCCTAAACGTCATCAAGACGCTAGCTTTTCTGAGTTGAAACGAAAGAAGTGAAGCTTAAGTGAGGCATGGCTTTTAGGGTTCCAAGCGGCAAGTGCCAAGCGGGAACCTTTTACTAACCCTCCCCTGTCCGTCCGTCCGTCTGCCTGTCTGTCAGCGGGCTGTACCTCATGTTTTTTTTACAGAATGTGTACTGTTCACTAAAAAGGCAATTAAAAAAATTAAAAAGGGTCCCCATATCTTCTTCTATTACTTCTTCAGGGGGTTAAAGGGCCTGCACCTGGCAACCACGCTTCTAATTCAGACATCCTAACTCCTGCACCAACTGGAGCAGGAGGCCTGTATATTCCCAATGGGGTTCCCCATGCAAGAAACGTGTTTTTTTGCGTTTTTTCTTGTACGATGGTACAGAATCCTTCATGTGTGAGTCCAACTCGCCCTTGGCTGATTATTGTTCATATCTTACAAACTTACATTTAGGACTGAAAGTTAAAATGCAAGTCAAGCGTTATTCTCGGGTCAAATTCATATTCAAAAGTTCTTTTTAACTACTTTATTTACAAATATGCTTAGTATATAAAATCTCGATGGTAGCCAAAGTTCACACGAGTTTTGTCATTATTTCTATAGGTAACTTTCAGGCCTCAAGAGAACTGGACCTAGCGTGCTTTTCCCGTGCGCGGTGGCAGAGGCATTCGGACGTTTAGCCAGACAGTCAATTTTGTCTGACCGCCCATCGCTATAAAATATGCCGGAGTGTGAATGAGAAGAGAACCCATCAAACCCAAAAAGTCGTCGATGTGCTGAATCCTATTTTCGACAGCTTCAATACCCATCGTTGCCAATAATAAGCGCGATGCGCGTGCGCCGGTATTGTGGGAAAGTGCGCGCAGGCTCGCGGCGCTACCGTGTCGGTACGTTTCACTCACGACCGGACATTTTCGTGGTAGTCCCGTAATGGTGCGGATGTCGGTTATGCGACATTCTTTCATTATTGTTTTCGTGTATCTAAGATACAATTTATTTCATATAAATCATTAGCTCTACCAAAAGCTAGAAAATAATTTGGATTATTTTCAAAATGATCCATAAGTACAGTATATTGGTGAATAAATAAACCAGGCAAGCAGACAATAACATGTATAAGAGGCCTGCAGGTTAAATTTTCAAATTTAGTGTGGCATTAACTGTAATAAAGCCATAAGGGTAAACAAATCAAATATTATCTGTCAATACTATAAACACAGAAGTATGCCGATGAAATAGCAAGCGCCTATAAAATTAATGATAATATGATTTTCGGTAATGATTTTCGGCTTCTGACATCACCATAATAGCTTCAGGCAACACCAATGAAAGTCTTAACCCCTCAATGCATGCCCTGACCCGAAATGGACCGCGATTTTCAACCTTGTTGCTTGGTAATAAAGTTCAAAACCTATGAAACCATATATGGGTTAGTATGCAGTAAAGGGTTAAGGAACTTTCTATGCCGGCCTTGTGGAAAGTTTCCGAATATCGATCACCTACTTCTGAATGCGTATAATTGTAATTTATATAACCCCATTTGTATAATAACAACCTGTAATTGGTAAAGTGTAATAGCAGTAGTGTAATGGCTTCTCGTTTGTAATGCGACCGAATTTTGACGGCATCCCGTTACCATCGCTGAAGCGTAGGGACTGTAGATATTTTATTTGTCCTTTTAACTATTCTGAAGATGAAAGATTAATTTTTATCTACACGGAAGTAGCTAATCCATGGAATACTTTCTTAATAGTAACACGGCTTAGCAGAAAGTTTGGCGAATTCCTAATATTGTAATTTGTTACAATTGTAATTGAACTATATCAATATTTCGTAGAAACTTTTAGCTTAAATTCCGATGCTGATTTCTGTTTTTGTTGTAACTTAAGATTTGTTCCGCTTGGTTAGATAATGCGACGTTAACACAGTGAGTGCTTAAGTAAAACGTTAAAACATAAAGCGAGTAACAGTATTCTCGCGCAGAATTCAAATTTCGTGTTTTAAAGGAGCAATAAAGTTTGATACTTGGAACTTGCGTGAAGTGACACTTATGTAGCCTTTTTATGGTCGCACGCATCTTAAGCCCTTGTCATTATGATCCTAAGTTTGCGGCTCTTAGGGGGAAAAATAAACTGTACCCTCGAAAAAGATTTTACAAAATCTAGTACATTTTTTATCGGGTATTAAGCTGACGAAGTATTTTAGAAACAGACAATGCCTTAACAAATTTCCTTATGAGTCATTTTGCATTATCATGTGTTAATGAACAATCACATGTCTGACCCGTTTTAAGTTCACATGGAGATCACGACAAATAAGTTTAGAAGAAAAACCCCAGCTAGATTTAATAACAATAATAATAATAATAATAATACCTTGGACAGTATTTACACACATTGATCTAGCCCCAAACTAGGATTCCCTGTATCTTGGGTACTAGACAACGATAAACATACTTCTATAGATAAATATTATACTTAGATAGATAAACAACCATGACCAGGGTACAAACATCCATTCTCATCAAACAAATATTTGACCCCACCGAGACTCGAACCCGGGACCCTTGGCTTTGTAGGCAGGATCACTGCCGACTCAGCCATTCGGGTCGTCTTTTGCTCCCATGCCGGCTCATTTGAGACTAAATTTTTCCAATGCAGGTTGACAGATATGCCCAATTTCATTCGTTATTCAAAAGTCCATTTTTTTATGCAAAATTTGGCGCTAATTTAATACCAGTTGCCCGTGGCGCAGCTTCGCGTACGCGTTTCAAGGGAACTGGGGCCCAATTCCGGTAGACAATGACAATGACATAAAGCCGAGTTTAGTTATCTTTTATCTGACGTTTTTGTAATCCCTTTCTCTTTCGTTTATAACAAATTTATAATGACTTAAATTTCTACGATTAATAAATACTTTGAAAAAGATTCTCCTACCGCAAAATAGTGGATGCCTAAAGTTTAACGTCGCCGTTTCGTCAGTGTTTCTGAGCAGTCATTGTGCTAGCAGAATTGGGCCCCTGGCCGTTATGAAGTTTAGAATTAAAACCAAAAATCAAATTTCGAATTGGATGCGCGATCCCCGACTTCCGCCGCCGCCTTGTACCTACAAGTAAACTCTTGTTAAAGATAAGCTCACCTTTGTACATGTTCTTTCCTTTATATTTGTTTGTTATCACTGTTTTATGCAATAAAGTACAAATATTACATTACAAGTATTCCCCTTAAAAATCGCCAACATAAATGATTTTTCAGTTTTTTTGTTTTCCCTGTGCGTTTTCCAATATTTCCTCTGCGTAAGGAACTTCCCAAGACTTCAACGAATAGTTTTTTTTAAAGTTGACCCGAATCGGTCTAGCCGTTTGCCAGATTTGCGCTTACCATTGGTATTCATTTTATATTTTTAAAGATTTATATTTACATACGAGTAAACTGTGTAATAACAAAGTAACAGTCACTTCAGCAGTCATCGAAATTACAGTTTAATAGTTACCCTACATGCAGCCAACATTTCCTTCTCAGCACAGATTGTAGTCCAACTCATTATAAAGGCCATATCAAATCTCACACATGCTAGTTGTAAACTTTCATACAAAAGCCACAACGAACAATCCATCCAAGTAACACATACAACTGACGTAACACACATCAATTTAATTACGCAAAATTCCACAAACGAACACAAAGGTATTGCAGACCTTTCTGTGCAAGATTGTAACGTAATGCAATGATACTAAAAACCGGGAATGAACCGATGCCAATTATAGAAGAAAACTAGTCTTTGCACGCGACTCTTAACGCGAGCGCGACGCGATCTGCTTAAAATGTGATATCCCTAACTTCTTTAATAATAGGTGCCTCATGCAAACTTTCACCCCTCTATGTCTTAGAGTTTTATTTTCACGGCAAGCCTATCGTATCTACTTACCATATATATATATATATATATAATAATAATAATAATAATAATAAGTTGGACACTATTTACACACATTGATCTAGCCCCAAACTAGGATTCCCTGTATCTTGGGTACTAGACAACGATACACATACTTATATAGATTATATTATCTCTATATTTAAATCACAATTGGTTTAGCAAATCTTTTTGCATTTATAATTTAAGCTTTGCTAAGTAAGATTCTGCCACAAAAAACCTAACCATAAAATTTATGAAATTAAATTAAATCAAATTAAATTAAATTAAATTAAATTAAATGTTTATTTGCTTGATATGTGGTACAATAAGTGGTAGTAAATGTAATAAAGTGCTCTACACATTTCACCTGTCCAGGTATGCATAATTTGTTCTTATATCTGTAATTTGTAAATATGTCGTTTATCAAGATTATAGTAATATTACATTATTGTTGCCGCCTTATTATTATGTCATTCCTTATAAAATAATTATTTTGAGATTAATGCTGTATATTGCTTCTAGCCCCAACACTAGGGTACCCTATGTCGTTGGTACCAGAAAAAGCGACGTCGAACCATCCAAGACCTGTGGGAATATGTTTTTCGTTCCCCAGCAAGGATTCGAACCCGGTGATTCCCGCTTGGGAGGCCGAGACTCCAACCGCAACGCGAAGGAGTTGCTATTCTATTTAAATGCAACATTTAACATTGGACTGCTGAACCGCGGATCAAGCCAGCCGTAAACGCTCAAAGGATACTTGCAGGTCCACCGCAGACGTATAATTAAAATTTATAGCAACATAATAAAAATATCAACGCGAATCGTTAAACCCAAGCTAATTCTGCTCTATTCAAATGCAAGTATTAATGGGTAATGTAATACGGAGAATACTCAATAGGTACTCTTAAAGCTCAATATTTTGTTTTCTTGCCAAGAAGTTTAATTGAAACTGTTTATAGGTTCTAATAGAAATTTGAAAATGCTAAATGAAGACTGTGATTGAGAAAGTAGGTAATAAATGTTTTACTGTCTGTACGCGAGTAAGAATATTCTTACAAATGATAATTACGTGGTCCACAAAATATATACATGTAAGTAGGTACTTACACGTCCGAGACGGGAAGAGTATAAAGACAATTAGAAAATTTAATGATCTAACTTTTGTATTCGTTTCCGTATCTTGCTGTACTGCCGGTAAGAAAAATAATCAGCTGGGGCGATCTAATAATTTATAATTCATAATTTCTTTATTCAAATCAAATCAAATATTTATTTCACAAAAAGCAAACAATTTTAACTATAATTTAAATATTATGGCTTATGTGTAAAATTAAGATTAAACAAAAACAGTACTTGTGACCCCCACACTAGGCAAGCCCGTATCGTGGGGATCGTACAGAGGAGGGACTGACATACAATTTCAATAATTTAGATTCACCTGCACAACTAAGTCTGACATATTCTATACATTTTGACAGCTGCTAAGTAGAATTAAGACGCTAATCGCAATTAGTGTCCCCGGCGCAAGACGACCTTATTCATAGATTAGGCGTAATTCAATTGGAAATGAACTCTCGCTCGCTCAACGCATCAGTCAGTATTGCGATACAGCGAGGTAAGTACAACAGTGACAGCGTCTTGGGCACCCTCCCGCCCGGCAGCGAACTCAGGGAAATTTTTAATTTAGTTTAGTGTAGTTATATTTTAGTTTTAGTTTATAATATGTAATAGTTACTAATTAAAAACCTTTTTAAGCCAAAAAAAAAAGAAGCGGAAATAAATTTGTCCCATCATTGAAAAAAAAAATGAAAATGTATAAGTAAATGTGTTGTGTTACAAAAGAAAAGAAAATAAAACAAAATAATCAATCATCAAAAACAAGTATACATAATGTTACAAACTGTATACAAACTCTGTGTACTATAGGCATAAGTGAAGAGAATCCAAATCGTGACAGCAAATCCCGAGATTCAACCGTCAAAAATCACATCGTAGCGATCAAAAGCGACGCCGCCTATTCAATATTAACAGAAGAATATCGCTGTTAACCTCCTAATATTTATCAACGTATTGTCGCGCGCTCCATAGTTGAGTCTAATACGAGCATTCACTCTTTGTTCGGCCTTTCAGTGAGGCACTGTGCCGAGTCAGCGTGAGATGCTCTTTAGTCGATTTCTGAGAAATCGACTGTGCCTATGAGCACACCTTTAGAGGTCGGAATTCGGGAATTTTGAGACCGATTTTCGAGTCATGTTAATTAAATTCGGTTGCGAATTGTATCTATCATACAGAATTATCTAAATGAGCTTAGTTCTATGTGTGAGTGTGTGAGTTGTAACTTATGTAAATAATTTATAAAAGTTTCACGATGTATGTTGTTATCTAAGGGAAATATTAAACTGCACATCAAAAATACTGATTTGCACATTAAATATAAGGGCAAAATACTGCGGTGGCTTAGGTGAAGTATAAAGGGAGTGAGCGAAGTGAAGTCCCCTTTATCCTTCGTGTTAGGTTCAACATGTAAGAAAAACAAAAAATATTTAAAACTTAAAAAGAGTTTTTTTTTAATATCCTTTTTGCTGTGCAAATCAGTACTTTTGATGTTCGATTAAATACTAGCCGTTATCTAATATGTGGTAACAAAAAGTTTGAATACCATGCCCTAAAGTTTGGTACAAATCAGACGAGTAAACAACAAATTGCGAATAAAAGTTATCAAAATTTCATAATTTCATACTTTCTTTATTGCATACAAATAATTATATTGACAAGATATGCATTAAAATAGTGTACAAATGCGAGCTTATCTCTAGCAAGAGATCTCTTCCAGCAAACCATATCAGGTTTGGAAGAAATTAGCCACGAAAATCTCAATAAATAATGAAATTGTACCAAAGATTAAATGATCCTTTCGCTATACACACAAACTTGTATGCAGACCATACAACCCTTGTTAACAGGGTATGTATTATGATCATATTTATTGAGAAAAAAAAAGAACCCATAAAAATATCAAATAAATAATTCATGTATGTAATCGAACCCACATTTGAATAAAATGATTGGAAACTGTATTGTCGGTCGCGCGCCCTTTGTGTTCCAAGTTCCAACACAGATATTGTGTTTATCATTCTATTTGACATTCAACCCATTCCTTCACTCTTATGCCGATTCAAATTGGATAGAGAGAGATGAGAAGTGATTGTTCACTTGTCCTTTAACACGGGAATGTGAGGTATGAGCTGAATCACGGTGTTACAATTATTGGGTTGTAGTTTTATGAATAAACTAGCCGTTGTCGGCGGCTTCGCCCAAGTTGAGCCGTGGAGGGATGGCCAGGAGTGAGTCGAACACAAGTGGTTGCATATCAAGATTTTATAAAATATTTCTATGTCTGAAAACTACAGCATCTCCGGATCATCTGCATTCTTAATACTTTATTTTTAATTTTGAGTTTGTACCCCCGCCCTAGATACGGTCCTGTTGCCAAATACTATCTGTGACCTTACCTGCCTGCCTTTGAGCTGCTTAGATCAAGAAGATTTTTGAGTTCATAAACTCTTGTTTGTTTGTTTGAAAAACTTTTATTCATAAGAACTTAAAAACTAAACTATACAGAGGACCCCAAACAGCATTGCTATTTTTCGTCTCGTCTCGTCATCTCCTTCAATTATAAATTTTAATACTACTTAATTTCAATCTATAAAAATTGTTATTACCTATATTTTATGACTTATGTGACTATACCTAGTCGGTCCTTAAGTTCTGTTACAAGGTTTTTGATAGATAAAACTCAGCAATAAACTTTTTCTTATAAGTATTATACATGATTAAAAAGCTTATTTTATACGAATCAAATTGCAATACAATACATTTGGTACGATTATCGCAATATGACAAAAAACCTTATAACTTGAGACAATCGCGAACCCAAAACACGCCGCAACTGACAAAAATACCACTTACCACAAATTTAATAAAAAAACAGTGTTCCAGATAACCAGCAAGGTTTTTTTTATTTATTCTGAAACCTCGATTTTAGACCATGCTTAACAACTAGCATTTGATTTTCTGTTAGCTTTTAGTTCCAACTGCTCCCAAAGAGAACTTAACGTACTTTTTACGTTTTCAGAAAAACGTATAAAAATGATCTTTTAGGCAACAAGTACACTACGTAAAATGTGAATATGAAAATTAGTTTTACCCAGACTTAGTTATCTTATGCTTCAAAACGAAGGTAACGGGTTCAGGGAGGCTTCTGACTAAAATCTCACGTAAGTCTGAAAGGTTTTAAGAGTCATGGAAAAAAGATAAAGTGAATCACGTCCGTATTTTTGATTGGGTAAAAAAGTGCAAAATCTCTGAAGAAACTAGCATTTGTGTAATATGGATTTAAGCATTTAAATACAATAATCGTTCCAATTTATCAGTATTTAATGAGCTATCAAACTATATATAGTATTAAATAAAATAAAACTTGGTATTATTTACTATGCGGCAAAATATTTGTGACAGAACTTATGGACCGACTAGGTATATTAATATTGCTACGCCCTATGGGTAAAATGACACTGAGACTAAACTGTACTTATCTAAGAACTTATGACATGTTATTTATTGCAAAAATCAAATTGAATTGAATTGAATCTCTCCCCCCTCCCCCCCATAAACTACCTGATATTTACTTTACCTCCATGGGTCAGGAAGTTTTTGAGTTTAAGGGATTAAATATGACCAGAAATGCATCTTTAGCTCAATTCTAGGCTAAACTAGACATCATAAAAATGTAGGATAAATATATGTTATAAAAGGTCTATTAGAGATAAGAATGGACTTTTAAAATTACCGGATATCTGTTATATTTAATACTAAAAAATATTTTTCGCAATGCATTATTATTCAACTAAATGAACAAGCGCTCGGAGACGAAATCAGTTTCCTATATGAAACTTACACGAAAAAATAGGTAAATAAAAGGGAAAATTTTTGGATGTTTTATTTTATTTTTAATGTTATTATTACAGGAGTTTAGTAATATTTTCTATAATTTTCTCAGTCTCGGAGCTCGGGCTGCCCCGCGGGGCTCTGCGCGGGAGCATGCGTCAGTCTGCTTCGACGCGATGCGACGGGTATTTGTTTCCTTTGTCTAATTCTCAATGCCATAGGCCTATGTTCAGCCCTTAATACATAGATACTCTAAACCTTTTCCCCTAAAGGGGGCAGAATTTTGCATCTATCTATAAACTATCTAGCTACAAAATTTCCCGCTTCATAAGTCGAGTCGTTTTTGATTTTCATACAAACGGTAACCTCCACTTTCCTCCCCTTAGGGGGTAAATTTGAAAGTCTTACTCGCGCACTAAGGGTTCCGTACTACTGTAAAATGGTAGGGATGGTGTGGAGTGAATAGTTTGCATTTTACATAACAAAATGTTGCTTACAAAGTTATTGGTGTGGCAACTTTCACACTACATGCACGTAGCCAGATGCATTCATAAGTTTGTATGTGGTATTAAAATATTTTTTGTATGGGAGCCCTCTTAGATATTTATTTTATTCTCTTTTTTAGTATTTGTTGTTATAGCGGCATAAGAAATACATCATCTGTGAAAATTTCATCAGTCTAACTATCACGGTTCATGAGATACAGCCTGGTAACAGACGGATGGACGGACAGCAGAGGCATAGTAATAGGGTCCCGTTTGGCACCCTTTGGGTAAGGAATCCTTTCAATAACCTGAAGGTTTAGGGTTTTAGGTTTAAATATTTTTCGAGCGTCACCTCCGACCTCTCCGGCAGAAACATGCCGAGATAATCCCACCATCTTGTGGCTCTTTTTGGTACTAACAAAAGGCTAGTATTTAATCGCACATCAAAAATACTGATTTTTACAGCAAAAAAGATCGACAAAAACACTTTTTATGTTTTAAATATTTTATGTGTACTTAAGTTTATGTTTTAAGTCATTTTTGTTGTTCTTACATGTTCAACCTAACACGAAGGATAAAGGGGGCTCCGCTTCGCTCACCCACTTTACCCTTCACCTAAGCTACCGCAGCATTTTGCGCTGATATCTGCTGTGCAAATCAGTATTTTTGATGTGCAGTTTAATATCTCCCCTAATTAAATTAGGGATTCATTTATTGAGAACGATTGAGACATCGGCTATTCAGAAACAACCATCCTCATCATTATCACGCTCATCGACCTACATCGACCCACCGCTGGTACAGGCCTTTTCTCTAAGGCGCCAATTCTCATGGTTTTACGCCAATCGCATGTATAGATATCCCGTCGTGAAATGGCCAATGCAAAACTAAGTAGGTACCTACCTACTTAGTTTTGCAGTGGTAGGTAGGAAGTTAGAGATTTGAAATACAAAACGTTGTATAGAAAATTTTATCAGTTTTCTTTGTCATTATAGTACAAATTTAATATTTTTTTCAAGTCCTTTTTATTTCGAAAGTATATCTTGTTCACTTAAAAAGTTATTGCAATTTTAAAACTGTGATCCGTTTTGCAGGCTAGTGTATTATGAAGGGTTGTTTAGATCTCCATTTACCTACATATCCACCTATCGAATATTTTTGTATCAAAATATCCCGAAGAGCGTTTTTAACACAACCAAGAATCGACCCTAATCACAGAATATTCAGGAGTATACTTTCAAAGGCTTATCATAAATAACAATTTGGAATCGAGTCGCCGATCGCTTTGGACAAAATTATAATAAACAAATGAGAGGGTAGGCAGAAATAACGAAACAGTTTGAAGCGCTCGTTCCCACAGGAACGATGCGCGAGCGCCGGCGCGACGAACGACTATTGCTCAGAGGACAGAGCTTGAAGTTGAGTAGGGTATGGACATTATTTTTTAAGTTAACCTCTTGTTAGGGATAAGTTTGCCCGTGTTTTTTCAGTCTATAATATATTAATTTTGTGCAATACAGTGTATTGTAAAGTAATTAAAGTTCTTTACTCCTAACCCTTGTAATGAGGCGGAGTATTCATGTCATTTATTTCAAGATGTCGTGTGCCAGGACGAATATTTTTAATTTATCACTCGGCACCTCTCGGCTTTTTGATTACTATTTTAATCGTTAATCAATTAACTGTTTATAGATTTATCCCTTAACACACTTTTCATGATGACCATCTGTGTCAACATTCATATTTCCAGGACATCTTGATCACTTTCAGCGAATAAAACCGAGAAGCGGTAAAGTTAAAGTAATCGTACTGAACCTACCTACTTGATTTTTCTTTTATTGTATTTATCTTAATCAAAGTCTTAATTTGTTGAGGGCCGATAGATAGAAAGAGGGTTAAAACGAATCTCGGATGAACTTTGACATTTATAATCTATGGAATGCTTTCTATTTTTGGTCAATGTCACCCAATTTTCTGGTTATTTCATGGTATGTTTTTTCGTATATTTCTTTTGCGACATAGTTCTTGGGAAAAGTTGTTCTTTATTGTAGTCATTATTATAAAACTTTAATTTGTAATAAAATAACGTAATAGTAATAACATCATATGCGATATGTTTTATTTTTGAAAAAGTACTTGAAAAAAAAGTGATATGAAAATAGTGTACAAAGGCGATTTTATACCTAATAAGAGGTCTCTTCAAGCAAACCACGCTAAGATGGGAAAGGTTGATAGCTGAGCAGGGGTAGACCTATGTGTACAACAATATATACATATTAATAAATTATATAATTACTCCAATAATATACTAAATACTTATTATATACAACTACTTCTATTAATATAGATCCTAAGCATAAATAAAATAAAAATTATATATTTTACTATTACTACTAATAAATTCTTACATGCTTACTACCCATAATTCTCTAAGAAAGAGGTAATGCGACTTCACGCGAAATATTGTTGAAAAATCTCTCTACTCCATACATGCGACTGTTCTGAAAGCGGCGAGGCATCTGTGAGCATCCTCTGATATATTGAGGTCCGCCCGTCCAAAAAGCCCCCGGGCACTACAATTTATCACCGCATTCACTACCTTATAGCTCAAGTTTTAAGGCTGATTTTTACACTAAACAATACAAAAGCGTATGCTTAGCCGTTCCAAATTTTAAATCCGCGGGTGAAACATCTATAGGCGTTAGGTTACTAAAGTTTTGACTCTTATTGCTAAGCGTTTACAGCCGTTTTATTATTACAGTTATTTACACGCAAGGAATTCTGTATTCCTGGGAAAGGTTAGTTAAATAATTCTGTAATTATTTTCTAGAAACCTACATAGTTGTAGAAGCTAGAAATAAGTCACGCCACACCTTAACTGTGATAACAAAATGGTGTTGATTTTGTTATCAAAGTCAAAGTGTGATTCTAAAACACCGTGAAAAAACCTTATAAATTACTCAGAAGTGTAGCTAATATAGTATTTAGAAGCGAATTCAAGCTTAATTAATCGCAAATTGGCATCAATTTAAAGTCATTACAAAAACCTTTTTAACTTGTCATCTCTACTACATTTTATGACAGAAAACTCGGAGATTTATATAGAGCTGCCAGATATCAACAAAACAAAACACAAACAAGACAATGCACTCAAAACAAAAGCCAAACGCTATGTTAAGCCCAGAAGCTCCTCCCTTTCCCTTTGAAAAGGGCCCCTCCCGAATTCCCTAATACATGGGAGGCACACACGCACAGTAGCCGGCTTTTTTGTAGATATATGTATACAAGTCTTGCATGTGTGTGTGGGAGGGAACTTGCTACTGGTTTACGCGTCCGCCAATCGGACGCTTTCGACAGATTTTGTTTCGACAGCGTGGGTAATTTAGATTTTTTGATAATTGTTGAGGGGCTAATTATTGTGTCTTTTTATCAATTAATTCTACCATTAGTAACATTTAATACTGCCTGGAATAAACAGAAATAGAAGTGATTATTCATAAACGTATAATATATCGATTACCTACTTATTATTCTGAAAAAAAATGTGTCATACAAAAGACGTCAACGCGTCAATGTCGTTAATAAAAACTAGAAAATAAAAATTTCAAAGCTTAAAATGCATGTTTTGCTTGTCATGCAATTCATGAAAACCTATGAAACTATAACTAACCAAATATTATCTCAATATAAGTGCAAAAAGGAAATAAGCAATCGTTGCAATGATGCCAATTTTATACATAAGCAACCAGCAAGTCGAACATAACCTCGAATCTACATAAAAGAGTCGTATGATTCCCATATATGCCTTTATGTCTTCAATCGATATCATAACCAGAGGCGCCAACGCACAAAAAAATAACCACTCAGCTACTGTGCACCAATCACAGGCCAGGAAAGGGCGTGGCGCGTAACACGGCAGCCAATTGTAGAGGGGCATTCAAAAAAGGAACACGAAATTGTATCCCGCGAGAAGAAATGATCGTGTGGGTGGTACTTTCTATCGCCTCGAGCAATCGTCGTGGGATGGGTTTAGTGAGACGGTACTTGGTTCTCGTGTTAATGGTACCAATTATCTGAAGCTGTTATATTTATGTATCCTTCACGGATAGTAGACGATGACTTGATAAACAATGAGATAGAATTCAGTTGTATTTTCGAACGGACTCTACAAACTTTGTGTTTAAGATTTTATCGTCCATTCAATTTGTAAGCAGCTGCTACTGGTTTTATCTACACCAAGCGTGTCCATTTCCGAAAACGACATTTCATAATCAAAAGGACGCATCTCAAGATAGAAATCATACAAAGCCCAGTGAGCGCAATAAAATAAATTAACGTTATATAAATGTGACGCAAAATATACCCACCGGGATCTAGGGCAAAAAAACATGCGTCCAAATAATTGGAGGCCTCCCATAAACCAAACCGAACGTCTAAATAGATCTAACTTCCTAAACACACAATCTCGAGGCGTGGAGAAAAAAACACGAATACCGTCAGGTAATTCGTCACCTGTGGCGCTTTCCGGCAAACAGCCCGCAAATATACGGACCAGCCACAAAAAGGTGTTGTTGTGAGGGCACTACAATCTATGCCAAACGCCCCACTGGCTTCACAGAACCTCAAAGCACAGTCATCGTTCCATAAAGTTCCATAAATGACCGCACATGTTTTCAGAGTCGTCTTACCCTGGTGGGTCGAACAGTCCTTGTGCAAACAGCGCGAAAAAACTGACCGAGAAAAACAAGGCTTCAATGGATTTGACGTGAGGATATTATGAATGGAGCCGACGGATTATTGGCTTAGCGAAATAGCTGTGTTTGCTGAGATTAGTTGACCCACAGACGGAAAGTGACTAATCAGAAAGATGAGTTTAGGGTTTGCTAATTGGGAATGATTTCCTGCTACTGAGGGAAATGTACTAATAAAAAAACCCAGCCAAGCGCGCGTTGGAATTGCAGAGCAAAGTTTCCAGATTTTTCGTTATTTTTTTTTTGTCCTGTTTCGTGCCAAATTTCTTGATTCTAGGCTAACGGGAAGTACCCTATAGGTTTTTACACCCTTGCGAATATCAAGTAATTTCAGTAAAATCTTTTGATAGCGTTGATCTATGAGTTTAATTTTTTCACAACTTCAGGAAACTGTCTATAGTTTAATAAATAACTGATATTAATGTCAACATTTTACCTAATTGCGTTCCTGTAAAAATGGATTTTGCCGACGGACAAACAGATGGACAGACAGACGGACAACGAAGAGAGTTTTTCTTTTTTAACCCTAAAAATGGATAAAATATGACCAAAACCTTATATTTTCTACTTTACATTATAAAACAAATATACGTAAAAGAACGGTCATAACCATTATACATAAACATAAATTACCAATTAGAGAAGTGATAATCGATGATATGCTGGAAAGAAACTGTTGCTCAAAAAAAATGAAATGAAAACGAAAGAACGGGAACAGCCCAAAAATCTAACAAAGAAGTTAACAAATCGAACGATTCTGAGACCATTCGCTTATCAGTTCCCAAACAGACCGTCCTCGAAACTCTCTGGTAACTCAACTAAACCAATAGCCTTTATGTACTCAGCTCACATAAAAAGCGTCGTTTTAACACATAATTTGTCGGCACACACAAAACCAACCGGAAACTATTGTTTGTCGAAGATAAAAGACAAAGACTGGTCGAGTTCCCAACAAGGTTATCACCTGGTAATCTTGACAACGCAAAGTGTATAGATAAAAGAATTCCTTTCATGGGTGGTGTTAAAATTTGACAAATAAACCCTGTGGGTTAGACCGAGGTCTTTTGTACATTCACTGCAAGTAATGCATTCCCCAGGTCTTGGATGTTTATATGTGTGTGACGTCGCTGTTCCAGGTTCCCACGGTACAGGGTATCCTAGTGTGGGACCATAAGCAATGTGCATGACTGGGTGTAGTAAAGTGACACTCAAGTTCATAAATTGGTTTAGATAATTAATAACCTGTTCTCAGCCATAGCGGCGTTGTTCATCATTTGGATTAAGACTTACTCATAGGTAATTGGATATGAAAACAGTTTAAATTAAAAGCCAAAATATTATGGTAAAATTAAGCCTTATTAGAGACCACATTCGGAAATTAGACCCTTATTTGTGCAACTTTCCTTCCCAAGTCTTCCCACCGACTCCACTCGATGTCTTATCTCAGAACCTTTGTGTTTAGTATACAAAGCGATTCCATTGTGAACACTTCGACTGAGCCGCGAGACGTCACAGATAACTTTATTGAAGGCCCATGTTCTGTTTACACTGCCTTATCACACACACGTGCGCGTCAAATAAACCCATTAGCTATAAAAGGTTTAGAAATCTAAAGAATCCTAAGAATTATAATAGCATTCAGGTCGATCAAAATCATTATTTACATACTCCAAAAAAACTAGAGAACAACAAACTAATATCCCCCATAATGAATCCTGAGTCCTTGATCAATATTTAAGTATGAAAAGCGTTATTAATGATGCGGCGGGATGACAAAAGCGGTTTTGACGATAAATAATTATTGTCTTCGGCGTATTATTCCACCCCGTGGCTCGTAAACATAAGCCAATGTGTTAATACGTGCAGCTTTTATGTGACACGCGTCTTTTTGTTCCGCTGTGGCGAGGTTCGGTGGAGTTGAAAGAAAGTGCCGCGGCGGGCGCCCCGTCGCGCGCTTCGGAATTCGGTATTCGTCGGCTCTCGGATCCAGTCTTCGAAAATTCGTACTCCTACGAGTTGGGACCTACAGTTCCACGACATCCTTAGTGATACCTATGCCGACGTCGCAGCTATCATCTTTCTTCTGAGTGTGAAGTCATAACATTAAATAATTTTATCTACACACGTATCATAAACCCTCTTTACTGCGTCTGAAAACCGCACGTTAAGACCAGCATAATGTAAAACTATTTGGTAAAACTCATTTATTATCTGAAAATTTGTATGTACAAAAAATTGTCAAATTGTGACATTCAAATTTCGAACGTCGACGCCCGCCTGCGTGCCGCCCCTAGTTTGTCTGTGAAGTTGGTACTACTGAACAAACTAAACAAGTGGAGATCATGGCTCAATAATTATCAATGCCACAATGCCGGTCGAACATGCGGTTCCTGAACACATCAAAGAGAGCTTATGATATGTGTGTAGATAAACTAGTGTATGTAACTGTACATAATTAGGCATTATGTAGCAGTCACATAAACTACTATTGCTACCACGGAACGGAATTGATTTATATTCCATTTTTAATCGTCATGGTATTGGTTTATTCCATTTTTCTGTACTTTTACAAACTCGGACACCGATACCAGCAGAAACGCCGTAGGTGCTAACTAGATCCATTGGCAAGTCATGGGCTAGAACTGAACGGAACAGCTGCAATAAAAATTGCGCTTTACAGAACAATGATCATTCCAAACAGTTACATTAGTTCCTACTCTAGTTGGTACCTTCAATGTTACACAGAAATATTATACTGCCTTCTGAAGCTAATAAATAAACGGTATTTGCGTTAAAACGCGCAGCAGAAGTCCCTGTCTTAACTTGATTGAGGAAAGCATTACTCGCGGCTTCAATATTGCGTTGTCCCATAAACCATCGCTTAGTTGATGTAAAAAGTGTCATGTCTAGTTATTATACTGCCTAGTCGTTTGTCCCTGTGGGGAATTATGGAGGAAACAAATAACAAGCAGAAGTGGACTGTTAAACGGAAAGGGAAGATGGAAATGTCATTATAATTGGTTTGCTAGAGAGGATGTCTCCTCTCTAGCAAACCAATCATAATTACCTATATCTAATTAATAACTTATAACTAACTAATCTAATAATTATACAAAAATAATTATATCTAACAAGACATTGCTAGATATAATTATTTTTGTATTTTTGTCCGTTGCATTATCAAGCTAAATAAGTCATTTTAACACCACCTGGGTGACATGCGCAGAGATGGAAAGCTGATTTGGATTTCTCTAGACTCTTGGTTGCTACCTCGTGAGCTACGGCGATTCAAGAAAGGCGTTTATGTTGTTAAATTGGTTACAAATAAAAGTACAAACGCAAAAGCTTGCATAACCAAGTTAAGACTGATCTTTTGGATGGTAAAATACGGTATTTGACAAGATAGTCTAATAAATCTAGAACAGTGTCTCAAGCTGAAACTATTTCAACAAAAACGTTTGACAATATCAGAATTATATACACTGACGAGCAATGAAAATGTTCCAGTGACACAGCACCAAATTACTCCTAAACGGGAAAGGCTAGCTTAATGACGACGTCTGCAATATTGAAGTACATTTAATAATATTACCAATAAGAAACGTAAATATTGTGTTCAAATTTTAAATTAAATGTTTTAAAACAATATTAAGGTGTTTGTCGGCATTTTGTGGGTGGAACTTTTTCATTGCTCGTCAGTGTATTTCCAGCAGTTTCATTTTATAAACTCAATTTTGTGTTAAAAAACAGCATTTTACTATGACGTTACGTGCTAGTATTTCATAGAACTCGTGATTAAAATAACCTTTTTGACAGTTCCTAAAAAGTATCTATAGACTAGCAGTCAAATACCGTAGTATGTAAAAGGTAGGTAGGAGTAGAAGTTAATTAAAAGTTTAATGGCCACCTCCTGCGCAAGCTGGATAATCCGTCGGTATGCAACCCAGAAATAAAGTATATTGTTGTTGCATAAAAATACGAAGCATGTAACGTTATTATAACACAATAGGCAATACGTGTCACGCGTAATTACGTAAGTACGGTAACGGAAGCAGAATGCTGCAATTTTCCGAAGAAAATCAGTGAATTCATGAAAGCGCTGACAACTGACTCCCATGCCACCCGTTTGGCAAATTAGTTTATTTTTTATTTTATTTTAGGAGTACGGCTCAATCTTACTTGAATTGGGGCGAAGGTCTCTATAACACCTCGCTGGAAAAAATAATAGAAAGTCTAGGTATTTACTTATTTATTTTGATATTAGAAAACCTCTGTAAATAATAATAATAATACCTTGGACACTATTTACACACATTGATCTAGCCCCAAACTAGGATTCCCTGTATCTTGGGTACTAGACAGCGATACACATACTTATATAGATAAATATTATACTTAGATAGATAAACAACCATGACTATGTCTTATATCGATGAATATCACATATTCTAATCCATCTAGGTCCATAAAAAGCAGATCAGTTCGTTATACGCAGATATTTATTATTGTGTATGTATATATATAGTCTATCTAAGTCTACCTTTTATATATATTTTATATTATTATTATTTTATATGAGCATATATATATATATATATATATTATACATAGTATTTTTTTATGTAGTCTTGTTGCAGGATGAGGGACAACAGGATTATAGATTTATACGATGATCATAGTATTCAAATAAAACTTTGTACGCATAGTTCTTCACCTGCTCGATCTACTTCTCCTATCCAACCATTTGCTGGAAGAAATATCTTGCTAGTGATAAGCTCGCCTTTGTACACTTTTGTCCTATAGGTTTTCTGTATATTTTAATTACAGTACAATAAATAAATTATAAATAACGAATATTTTATAAGAACTCGTCTGGTAAGGTGTTTTGAAAAACTGTTTTTATAGCCTATATACATATACATTTTCTATATTCATTGCTATTTCAATCATATTTTAACAAAAAATAAAGGATTAGTTAGAAAAACAAATTCATTTTGGTTTTAAAATTACAACTTCCGCCGAAAACGCTCCAGAGGTAATGACGTAGCTTGTGACGCCACGAGTTGAAGATTGACAACCTATTGACGCAACTCTTTTTAAACATGAAGTCTTACTAACATATCTTTCTATGCACACCTGACGATATTTCCGCTCTAATGGTGTTCAATATAACATGGCAGTTTGCTGTATTTTGTTGTTTTATGTTATCAAAAATGTTATTTATCTCGCTTCTTTTATGAAAATAAATCATTGAGTTGTTACAGGTTTGGTCAGGTAAATATATTATTTTAGTGATGTTTAGATGACAGGCGAATTACAATTGCACAATAATGATGGCTGAGTTTGTATAGCAGAGCGCCTAAATTGTAATATGGCACGAGCAGTGTCCTGGATACCTGCTGCTGCATCACTATCAAACGTGATGCAGCAGCCCTCCTGGCCTTAAGGTCCAAGATCACACAAAACCACTGCAAGAGCGCCTTGGCAAGAAATTAAATAAAATGATTTCCAGTAAACTCATTGATCTCAAAAAAAAAATGTTAATTCACAATGAGATAATTTAGTTTAAATACTCCTTAAATTTTATCAATTAGCTTATTTCAGTAAATTCGAAAAAACTTCTAATTGTTTATGTCGCCGGGCGGCCCGATATTATACCGCCAGTTCCGCTACTCCGCCAGAAGACGTCGGACGAATGCGGCGCCCCTCACCTCAACAGCGAGAGCTTGGCCTTAAATTATTATGGGATTTTTCCTTTTAGGTCTGGATCCATGGTTTGTGGCCAAAATGAATCCCCTCCATTTTTATCTGGCCCTAATTTTGAGCAACCGACGAAAATGCATGTCAAATGTACGGGTTATCGATTTAATGCCTCAATGGAAAGTTTCTTTTATACATGAAGGTGGAAGTACCCACTTTGCAGACAGATATATGCGCTGAATGTTTCCAAAGCGCTTAACCACAGAAATGGCCAAAAAATAAAAAATAAATGTTCTTCCTCTACCGCGTGTCACGCCTTTTCCTACAAGGGGTGGCTGTGACACAGTTGTGGCCACGTTGAGCCAGTGTTTCGATTTCCCATTTTGCGTGACAGTAGGAAAGCCCATCGCCGCAAATTTGGAGATATGTTTGTAACTATATCATCAAATAACTAAATCCCAGCGCTTAGCCTATAAACCGACAAGGGGCAATCATTATCTACTTCATTCGAGCGGTCCCTTGCCCGGGGCGAACTAGCGTGCGACGATGTTAACTCGACATTACAATTTTTCTACTTGTTAAACCGCGTCAGACCTATTATTCTGACTCTTTAGAATCGGTAAATTGTCTAAATCCAAAATCAGATTTATTATATAGAAAAGTAAAAATCAATATCTAAATAAATGTAGTCCAATAATTTCGCCCCGAAGGCACAGCCCTTTAGCCATGTACGAGTAAGAGTTAGCGGAAAATCGAGAGAGAAAGACACACCGATATTTGAAGTAGATTATATTGGTATACATATATATAAGCAAAGTGTAATAATATGTCGCGTTAGTACTGTGGCGCAACAAAGGTACTATCAGGTTGCTGCAGTGATACTCGCCTCGCACGTCTAGTGAAAATAAGTTTAAAAAGTCCATAGGTTCCCGAGACAACAAGGCACAATAATTTAATGTATCTGCCACAGTTCGAGCTAGTGCTTAACTGGTTTCGCTTCAATGTTAAATCGCTTATAGGCTTTAATTATAAAGTGCTGTTATTGAGAATTAACATTCATAATTGTATCCATTGTATGCGGTTCATATTTTATGTTAAGATTTATAAAAAACCCTACGTTGATTTTTCCTTCAATGGTTATTTTTTGTTGACCATCGAGGTGTTCTTACTGAAATGATTAAACGAGTTTTAACTGCTTTATGATTTTTCGTCTGAATACATACTTTCGGTTTTATGTGGGTCTTGCCCGTACTAATGCCTCATGTGAAATTATTCACAAGGTATAAAATTAAATTATTAAGAAAACCTATCAGGAAAAATTATCAGGAAAATATATCTAACAAATATATTTTCCTGACCGCGTCTTTTTTAAAAGGCAATTAGTATTTTGGTGTATAAACTTTGACAGAATACGAGTAATATGCCTCTTTGTATAGAAAGACAAGTTTAAAGCAAATCTGCTGCTCATTGAAAAAAACTATGAGAACTTCTCTCCCAAAACCCCAGACAAAGGTCTAATGACCCGTCCAACTTGAAGCTTTCACAAAAGTTCCAAATTAAAAGCATATCCTCCAAATATTTTCGATTTCAAAAACTAGCTTCTTCTTAAGATCATTCCTCTTTATATTGTTAAATAAACCATAAATCGTGGGCAAATGGTCGCTTATGGTGCGTGAATGGAGAGTCAAACTCAGGTGCCTATTGTTATTTTTTAAAGAAAAATACAGGTAAATTGAGAACAATATTTTACAATGTCCTTTGACACCGAGCGCCGAGATACCATGGCGCTAAGATCAATTTGTATTATAACAGGTTAGATTCTTCAAATTTATGGAAGTAATATTTATTTTTTGTACGAGTTTATTCCTAAAAGAAATCGACAGGAGAAAAGATAAGGTAGGCTAAGAATATTTACTGAATTTTTCGATTACTCGTACAGCAAAATATTGAATAGGTACTTAATAGTTCACCAACCGGCAGAATATATGAACTCGTATTGAGTTGAGTGAAAATGTTACATAGTTATGTAGTGGTTTATAGCAGCACAAATTAAAACAGGTAATACTTATATGTGTCACCATACAAATGAAGTTAAATGTGTTAAATTGAGTTGAAGTAACAAGTACAGTAACACACATAAGGACACAACGCGATCTGAACTCTCTCAATTGGCAAACTGATTCCAATTTACAACCATGATGCAACATATCGAATTATGTTCGCAACGAAAACGTAAAGATAAGCCAGCGGAAACAGCAATGAAGAGAGCAAAGATCAGACCAAGAAAATATACGAATAAACAATAGAGTACTCACTGAGGTCAAGCGGTAACAACTGCGATTACTGTTGATTGATTAGCGCCTGTATTTTCAAGTACCTATAAATTACTCGGATGCGCGGCGATTCTCGAGAGTGCAGTAAAAAACTGTAATTTATTAGTGGCGACTTCTCGTGTTGACGCGGTATTAACGAGTGTGTGGCGTGCGGTGCGGACACAGAAAAAACTGGCTCGGTACGTAGCTCCAGCACCAGTGGCCTGAGGAAGAATAACCCAGGAGTCGCTGGGAGCTCGCTGCCGCTGCCACCGCGCGCTTCCGATCGCGCCCGCCGCCCGCGCCCCGCGCACGCTCCCCGATACCGATCACGCATTCTACGAATACCACGAACGACGGCGTCGAGCAACGTACCCCATCTCGCTCTCACACGTGTCTAACGATATGCACAAACGAAATGGGGACACAAATGGACGGTTCACACAGAAAGACGCTTCCTAAGTTCACCAAGCAAAGGTCAGGCCGAGAGGAGACCGACGTCGCTGCGTGCACGGACGCAGCCACGCGCAGCGCCGAAGTAGCGCGCAACACCGGCAGCGCCCACATGACCGGCCGTTTAGCTGCGCGCGCAACTCTCACACATCTTTCCATCTCGCTCTATCGCACGCACGAGCCCGATGCGCTCGCTCGCGTACGAAAAATGTATCTAGTTCTGCGCAGTGCAGTAGCAGCGGAGTTTTTTTCTTGTTTCAATAAATTTGTGGTTGTTCTGGCGCCTCGGGCGGCGAGCGGGACGCGAGATTGCTACCGAGTTACACCTTCCGTTGTTATGAAGGTTGAGTTAGAGCCTCCGTGTACTGCGCTCGCGCATGTATAAATAATATTGTCGTAAATGCGGGCTTGTTTGCGGTGTGTGTGTGTGTGTGGTGGCTGTTTATGTGCGCCGGCGGCTACTGTGATACGCGCCGCCCTCACTCACTCCCATCTCATTGATTTCACATCCTCTACTGGCCGTCCCTCCCTGCTTTTGTGAAAATCGTGTGGTGTGGAATATTTCATGGTATCGAACACACAATTGAATATGAGACCGTACAATTGTAGTCTTTATTCGTGTTCGTATCTTTTGGTAGCTTACAAATCAAATGGATAATATCCTGTCTACATAACTCCAGCAAGTTGAGTAAACGTACGTTAGGTAGGTACACTATATTTGTATATACTTACTTCACTAGATTTCCGTTTTGATGATAAATAATAAATAAATAAATATTAGAGGACAATCCTACAAAAATCGAACTAGACCCATAGTAAACTCAATAAGGCTGGTGTTGTGGGTACTAGACCACGATATATTTAATAGAGATAAATATACTCTATTTAATAGAGATAAGAGATACTTATGTAAACACAAAGAAAACATCCAAGACTAAGAAACAAATATTCATGCTCATCACACAAATATTTGCCCTTACCGGGATTCGAATCCAAGACCGCCATCTTCGTCACTACCCGCTAGGCTAAACCGGTCGTACCATCGATCATCCATCATGGTGATGATGATGATGATGATCGCTGATATATTAATGAGATATAGTATTTCTGTTGAATTTTATAAGTTCGATCATTTTAACTTTAAAGCTCGACACTTCTTGGCTTTTAGATTTTTTAAATCGTACATCAATTATCTGTTTTCAGATTTTTCCATTAATATAATCTTCACAATACACCTCTGTGCCAAATTGCAAGTTTCCAGGACATCTTGATCACGTACAGCGACTAAACCCGAGAGGTGTCGAGAGGTAAAGATAAATTAATATTACTGTAAGTACATTCGTGTTATTGTGTGTATTTATGTAGTTTAATAATGGCTAGAATTTAATTGCACATCAAAAATACCGATTTGCACAGCAAAAAAGGATCAGCAAAGACACTTTTTATGTTTTAAATATTTTATGTGTACTCAAGTTTATGTTTTAAGTATTTTATGTTGTTCTTACATATTCAACCTAACACGAAAGATAAAGGTGGCTTCGATTCGCTCACCCCCTTTACCCTTCACCTAAGCCACCGCAGCATTTTACCCTGATATTTACTGAACAAATCAGCATTTTTGATGTGCAGTTTAATATTTCCCCTTAATCATTAGTAAAAGTAATACGGCGGCAAAAGGCATAGGCAACTTTTGTTGGCAAACCATTGGTTCCAACAAGGCTACACGCCAGACGGTCAGCAGAAGAAGCATATCACCAGAATCGTTCACTCCTTTCGCAGCCAACACGATTCCTGCCACAGACAAACTAGAAACAGCTTATCATAACGGTGCACAACCTTCTGCGACACGCGACCGTTAAATACAAACGTTACAATAGAACAATGTTACAAAAGGCACAAAGAATTACCAACGCTGACATTCCAAAAACCAACGTCACGGGCATCAGCGACGAATCAGCCGTGACGGAAGACAAAAAGCCCGCGATACCCAAAAACATCAAAACATATTAGGGGACACTTTGTCTCCAAAATTGGAAACTATTATATGGAGCTACGGGAGGCTCATAGTACTGTCATTGTGCATAATAATAACCTGCAAAGTGTGACATCTCTTCATAGACAAAGCTATTTTAAAACCGAATGTTTGCCTAAAGAAACAAACAGACACTTTTATGATACCAAAAACGTTGCCAGTACTCGACAAATAGTGAATCTGTCCTCCTTTGTTGGCGCGAATGAATGGTCGCAGACCACACTGGCTGGTTGAGATCCGTTGCTAATTTTCTAATTTCAAATTCTGAACGATATGGCATTCCAATTATGTTTTTATTTTTTATTTGAATGCTCGATGTAATTTTGCTTCATTGTTAACTTCAGAGAGAGCGTTAATGTCTTTTCTAAGGAGCTTTTCCGCCCCAAGCGTTTAGCAATATTTCGTCACCATTTACAGGGTTGAGTTGGAAATTATTATGTACTCACTCTTAAACATATGAAACCTCACTTTAAGGTAGTAAATTGCAAATGAAATCAGCCCTTTAGATCTGAAACCTATATATAAGGGAGTGAATGTTCCAGTAATCGGGAAACTCTAGTCAAGTGCCACGTATCTACCGGCTACCGGCACCATAAAAGCGAGGCATATCGCCACAATGATCGCCTATCTTCCATATAAAGCGATCTGTCCCAGCCATTTCTAAAAATAATGTTTCGGCTCATCATTAGCCGGTCAAAATTCGTGCTTTGTCTTTTTAGACGGTGACGCAATTCGATAATCATTATTCAACTGAATTAAAGCTTTAAAAAGCGGTATTATAGTCGAGTTTGGCATATCTCGTTTTAATCTCCGAAAAGAATTGTTCGTTGACAACAGAGACATCGATGTTCTTTTTTTAAATATCGTTTGTAAAGAGCATTCTTATACTCATGCCGCTCTGTGGGAACTTTTCAGTCAGTAGGTGGTACTTAGATAAATTCTTCTGCTCTACTAATCGCTCACCATATATGGATGTGCAGTGTCATATCATGTGCAGCCTCTATTTTCAGCTTTTAAACATAAAGGGAAGTTAGTTTTATTTTGTAAATCGAAATGCAGAACGTTTTTTCGTTTATTCGCTACCTACATTCTCCGTTGAATGAACCAAAGAACTGTAAGTACCTCTGAACTATTCGGAGTCAGCTATAATTTTATCATCAGTATGAATTCCGAATTATTTCTTTAAATTCCAATGCTTATAAAATTATAATTAATGTGACTAATCTCCAATCTGCCACTGAATTCCTCACTGAATGCCATTCAAGGCAGTCGGGACGGTATTAAAACAAATTGATTATCAAGTTTGTATTTTTATTGAAATTTCTGATTGTGCCTCTTTGTAATCTGATTTGTGTTTTGTTTTTGACAAATTTATTGAAGGACGTTCGCAAATTTTCTTGAATCCCTACATAGCCCGCTGGTTACCGAGCTGTTTTTGTTGGAGAACATAGCTGCCGTAAGTATAGCTACATGCAAATTTATAAAAAGAAAAAAGTATGGATAAATCAGTATACTATTCATGTTTTATTTTCCTTTTGTAATAAAAACTTATTGGCATAAGAAAAAAAGGCTTTTGTAAAGGTTGTGTAATTATTGAATTTAAATGTCTAATGTCTTATGCTGTTAACCTTAGATTTTCATCTAAATATAAAAAACTCAAATTACGATCAGCTTAAAAATAAACTGTTTTAGTAAATTTCTTAACTGTGAAATCTCTAAAAAAAACCTTCATAATAACATTGAATTCGTTGTTCTTATTACATTCATTTAGTTCAGTTCGAACATCTCTGAAAAACAAAGAGCAGTTTGAATTGACCTTAATTCTAATATCTGTCGATATGACCTTCTACTCCAAATTCCAGTTCCAAATTCAAGTCAACGCCGCAATGCCGGTAATAACATACGGTTCCTGAACACATTAAAGAGAGCTTATAATATGTGTGTTTATAAAACAGTATATGTTTTATGAACCTCGCCTGTCGGCTCGTTTCATAGACCCACACTCGTATTGTAATGTCTTTCATTATCTACGAGTCACATAAACTACTATAAATCTATATAATCAGAAATTATACCAAATGCTACCTTTACTTAAGTTTTTCTAATCAACCTCATGCCGTCTCGTTCCTCGCTTAATTATCATAATTGTAAGGCACCAAATTGAATTTAACTCGAAAATAAACAAAGAACCAAAGAGATCCGTCTAGATCGCCAACATTTCTGTTTTACAACCCGTTTCGATAATAAATAATTCAATTTTGCGGTCCGAAGATAACATTACGGGCCTGTGTCCTCAAGCTGCAGTGGTTCAATAAAAATGCAAATAACACACAACCATATTATAATTTATGACCCAGCGACAAGGAGACAATCGAGCCAGGGCGATAACATTTTTATTGCATTGCCTCTAGAGAGCTTCCTAATTTGCTAATGGTATTCAGAGTTTCCTATTATACGACCCCGTATGACAACCTTTTAGAAAGGTACTGTGATTGAGGCTGAGATAATTAACTTCGTTCGCCATGTTCTGCGAATGGCAGAAGCCTATGAGATAAGACAACACATGAACGGACTACCATGAACCAACTACCTTAACCTTACCAACGACCCGTGAGTCTTGAGATTTGGCGTAATCGGTAGATTTCCCTGGGATTTTTGATATACATATTTTGATAAGGTGTCCCAAAAGGCACGTTTGGCGATTCATAATGGAGTGTTGAGTCCGACCTTGATGTATGGGAGCGAATGTTGGGTATGGCAGAAGAAGCATGAAAGCAGAATAAACGCTGTAGAAATGAGGTCTTTGAGGACTATGTGTGGAGTAACATTGAAAGCTACATTGAAGAATGAAGTTATAAGGGAACGCTGTAGATTGACAGAAGATATAGTGACAAGGACAGAGAAAGGCTAGCTTATATGGTTTGGTCACGTTGAAAGGATGAATGAAAGGAGATTAACTAAATAAATTTATATGATTAAATATGAGTTAAGACGCCGAACCAAAATGTCTGTCAACTGACGTCGGTAAACGGATAACACGGCTCATAATAGGAGGAAGTGGGCAGGACACTTGGCAAGGCGAGAAGACGGCAGATGAACCAGATCGGTAACCGAATGGTGGGCAAGAGGAGGCCAATGATCACTCGACAGACCACCTGCCAGATGGTCCGATGTCATAGTGAGGATAGCAGGAAAGCACGGGTCCCGGGTTGAACGGCACCGGGTGGAGTGGCGTGTACATGAGGAGGGAGGGCTACACTCAGCAGTGGGTTCCCTGACGGGCTGATGATGATGATGAAGATGATGATGATGAAATATGAGTTTAAGATTGTGTCTAAAAGTATAAATCGAATATTATAATATTAAGACATTTCTAGGAACTTTTACTCTATTCGTATGAAAGATACAAAACACCATGATTTTTTATTGACAGGGGCACTTAAAAAATTTGCCTATAAAATTTGCCAACGATAAATGACACTAATATAAGCAAAAAATATCCTGTAGTGTAGTAAAGTGTAGTAATATTACTGATTTGCGAGATTTATGGCCCAAAAGTTAGGTAGTGGTAAAAGTTTTTGTTATTGTACAGATCATGTCCTAAGTACTTTTTATGAATTTCTAATGACATGAAATAGATCAAAGCTTTCTAAGATAAAAGTAACCTACACTGAAAATATTATTTTAGGAAATAGGACCTAAGAAAATTTGATTGCCCAGACGAAAAATCCTTAATAATATAAGTTTTATAAGTTTTGTTGTATTTGTCTTCAGTTGAATAGTCATATAATTGTATGTGTATATATACCTCTGACGGATTAGAAAGGCTATGGCAATTTCGAAATATTTGAGAAAAATGTAAAAGTCGCCACAAAATGAATTAATAACACAGAAAAGATAATATCATATGGCGAATTCAGTGTAGATTTACTCGTAGAAACAACAATGAAAACACTTTTTTTAAATTATTATTAGCCTATATCTTCGCACTGCTGGGCACTAACTTTATTTACATCATATAATGTATGCCTTGTATTTTAGATCCAAATAAAATTACACTTACCAGCAAAACCTACTTAGCTAACGTAGCTAGCGTAGCTTATCATGTGATCACAGCAGCGGTCAAACAGTTTTAATAATAATAATAATAATAATTCTTTATTGCACAGAAAACACAATGGAAAAAATACAACGAACAATACGCAAAGGTGAGCTTATTTCTAAAAAGAAATTTCTTACAGCTAACCTGTGAGGAAAGGAAAAAATATTTATAGAGAGGTAGTCCTAGTGTACAATTAAGATTTAAAAGAAAGAAATAAAGTCAATATACTATCAGATAAATCACAATACATCCTACACATACTATAAAATAAATTAATAGAATACAATAAATACATAGATACACATACATACTATAAGATACCCACTATGCGGAAGAGAGGAGATGCTGTTTCAACTTTTTCTTAAAAGAGAACAAGGATGTGCAATCCCTAATAGCGCAAGGAAGTGCATTCCACAAACGTATTGCCCTTAACCTAAACGAGTGCTCGTAAGCAACAGTGTTGTGCTGAGGAATTGACAAAAGTGACACCGTGTGAGATCTCCGAAGTCTATCCCCAGAGAAAAGTTTTATTATCAGTTGCTGGTGAGTAAGCCTGATTCATGATTTTATATATAATTAGTCAATGGGATAACTCATCCCATTGACTAATTATATATTATTCGTAAATGTAGAATAATCAAAATCATGTATCATCTATGAACAAAAAACTTTGATATAAAATTTCATGACTATGTTAGAAAATACTGCAAAACTTTTTTTAGTTTTATAGACCTACAAATTTGTAGGACTATGAAAAAATTACATGTTGATAGAAAAATACAAATTCAAGCAAAATAATGAACATGGTGTGGTAAATAATAAACCGTGAAAAAGGCAAAATTATACCTAGATTACTACAATGATGTCAGCTAATTAACGGATGATAATGCTATTTTCGCACCACCTCCTCGAAGACGTCACTTTATATATCATGCAAACCTTACCTAAAGAAAGTCATCATAGCTCTAGGTGAAAAAAAGTTGAACTGAATTGCATTATGTCACAACCTAGATCACTCCAGGGATAAAAGACTTTCACTTCTCGTAGTTCTTATAGCAATGGCCTTAAAATCTAATTTCGTAAAATACGCAAGGCGCTCACAGAACGCGGAACGCGGCGCGGCTCAATAAATCAAAACCCGTGATTATTTGCAACACGCTGCAACTGGACCAATGTGAAAAAAAAACATACATTTTCACATTAATTAACTTTAATAAAATGCTGTTTTTAGTAGCCTTGCTTTTTAAATTTTCTCGCAGGAGGTGCGAAAAGTAGAGTAAAATCCTCGGGGATAAAGTAAAAAAACCTGTTTTGTCTTAGGCGCGCTTGAATCCCTCATTGCTCTCAGGACTCAGTCTTAATTCCCTCGCTTCGGGGAGCTAAATCTGGAGTCCTTCGTTACGTTCAGGATTCAATATCGCGACCGTGACATAAAACTGTTCTTTATCCCATTGGTGCATAATCCACTGTTTATCTAACGCTGAGATAGCTCGAGCTTTCAAAACATTCTTCACCAATGTAACCTTATTCACAACTGTGCGTGTAAACTCAGCTCCATATTAAGCAGAGATATTGTTAAAAACAGCATTTGCTTCAGTAAGTTTTTTTAAATCATGTATATCCCCAGGAAATTGTTAAAGCATTCAGATTACTTAACTTTAAAATTACTGAAGACCTGTGGGTTTTATCAGACAATTTCATTGGTTCTGTAATTCTGGTTATAGCCCCCTACACTTAGACTATACACTCAAAAAATGTTTTACGTTGGAGTTTTCCCAGACCTCATAAATCATAGTAAACGTATACTTACCTCTGTTTAAGTAAGGTGACGGGTGATCCTTCAAACTTCAGGCCAATATGAGTACTTCCAGCACTGAGTAAATCAGGTATTTAAAAATATTATACTCAATTAAATCATTTCAAGCTCACAAATCCATTTCACACCGAAAAATAGGGTTTTACTAAGGGTTAATCGACTACGGATGCTATTATCTCCAGAGTCCCTCTGAGGGAGAAGCTCGGGATCTACCAGTCCTACTTGAGATCCCGCTTCACCTACGCGGCGCCAGCATAGTATGCCCTGTGCTTGGAGAAGAACAAACAGAGACTCCGAGCCCAAGAGAACCTTTCTGTGAGTACCATCGTCAGCGCCTCCGCTACGTGAGGATCCGATCCAGAGGGACCTAAGATGGCAACCAGTGGACCAGTTTGTTCGGAGACTGGCGAAGGGCATGTGGATGCGTCACACCACATGCACATCCGTGAACTGGCGCCCTACCACGCGCGCCCGCCCGACCGTCGTCGCCTGCCACGCGACCTGCGATCACCAAATGGGACCTCATCCAGAGATAATCTCCCCCCCCGTGAGGGCCCCCTGATGACCTGTCCACAGGAGTGGACAGAGGCGAATCTTCAGCAAGAGATAGATCGATCTGACCCAGATCCCTCACGCCCTAGCAGGGTTGCGTGAGAAGACCACGATGATATTTTCCCTGCCTGGCCTGCACAGGATGCCGTCGGCGTTTTATGCGATCTGTCGAAGGCATTTCATTCATAATGTGTTTATTGGCTACAAATAGTTTAAAAAAACTAGAGGTACATAAAATTGTGTACAAAGACAAGCTTATCTTTCATACGAGACCTCTTCCAGCAAACCAAGTTGATTGTGTTCATCAATGATAATCTATACTCGTATAATATTTAATATAAATCTACTTATGAACTCAACTCTATCGGCTTGTTAAACAATACTCTATTTTGCGTGATAGGGGGCTAGCCCATCGCCGCAGCTTTTGATGCGGAGGTCTCAGTCGGTAGAATTACTTAATATATGTATACAAATATTCTACCAAATGCAAATAAAAAATGCTTTGCTTATGCATATTTCGTCGAATTTATTCAGCGAGAAACGATAAATCTGCTTTGTGGAGACGTATAAGTCATAATATAACATTGAAAAGCCGGCAAAGGACAAAACCAGATCACACATTTTTTATGTTTTATCTCGACCGATCGACATCGAATTTACTTGTTTATATGCTGCAAAAACGAAATCTATTCAGTGTGAAGATATTAAGGTGGGTGGCGATCGAGACAATTATGTTTCGCAGGTGAATTAAATTATCTGCTACATAAGTATCAGCTACTTAAAAGAAAATGGTTCCTATGCACGAAAGCACATATAGCGGAAGGTTATACATGCATTTTGCATTGGTGCTTACAATTATTTATAATACATCCCCTTTTAACCCCCGAAGTCCAACAGAGGGGTGTTATAAGTTTGAAGCGTCTGTCGGTCGGTCTGTTGTTGTCTGTATGACTGTACGCGCCACCCTAGCGGTCAAATGGATGGATGGATTTTAATGTGGTTTTCATAGCTTTCAATGGTGGTAGACTGCACTGCGCAGGTCCTTAGATGTTTAAAATCGGTTCAGTAGTTCTACAGTTGCCAGCTTAGAAAGCAATAGCGGTCAAACGGGTTAACAGGTCTTCCGTAAATTGTAGTAATCTTAACTGCGATGATTCTTGGATATTTTTTGTTAAAATCGGTTCAGTAGTTCTAAATTTGCCAGCTTAGCGGGATAAGCTAGCTAACTGTAGCTAGTCAATTTATTTTCGAAATCATAATGTATGTACGCAAAAATCTTGCAACATTTTCCAAACTTAGCGATAGCTGTATTGTTAACCTAAGGCGCTACGCAGACAGAAGACGCGAACGCGGCTAAGATCAATATTACCTTATGCCTTATGCCTTACGCCGTCTTCTGTCTGCTTTGCGCCTAAGAAATAATCACAGACTAGTTGCACCCCGGTTTAGACTCGCGAAGGTTAGCAATTCTTTCAAGGGTCAGTGCATTCTCTAATACAATAAGATACCCTGGAGATTTTGAATTTGCCGTTTGAGCAATTTAAAAAGCATGTTAATGCGACTTTGTCGAAAAAGAGATATTACAATGTTCAAGATTACTTAAATGACGGGACTGTATGGGGTTAATCTGGCTCAACACAGAGCTTGGTGTTAATAATTTTGTAATTATTTATTATTGCTTATTTATCATAATAATTAAAACTACCAATTTTTAAAAGAGATCCAAAAATCAATCTGTGGTAGTTTCTAGGCCCTCCTTCTCCCACAGTGGTCCAATGCAGAGAAGAGGCAAAAAATTATGTTTGCTAAATATATGTAAATCTACAGTAATAAAGAACTTCGATTTTGACTTTGACTTTGACTTTCAAACGGGTATTTACAGCTGTTTTTATATTTGGTAGCTGAATTCAGTGCGACGACGTGCGGTTCTTATTCCGCTTATAATATATGATTAAAATCGGTTCAACGGTTTAAAATTTATCAGCCTGATAGGAAACAATTGAACCAATTTTATGTCGTGAGGTTTCATCAATGTATCGGAGGTGTTTTAAATTTAAAATGTATGGCTGTATAGATAATCATGTTTGCTTTGTTTTTTATTGTTGTACAACAAGAAATGACATTTTACTCCTTCGTTAAGTATTTACCTACACCACACTTGTAATAACTTTAAACTTATCGGAGCTTGAAACAAAATTAGGTTCTTCACGAGTAAAAAAGTGACAAAGCTCAAAACCGAAGGATAATCCATATCATTCAGTCTCACCTCACGCAAACACTCGTCTGAATATTGTAATGAAATGAGTCACACAGTAACATTAAGATGTAAAACGATACTTTGGAAGCCATTAAATAACACATCTCGATTCATAGCAGCATCGATCTGTAATACGATCGCGTCGACTCAATTACTCGACGAAAAGATCTGTGAAATCACGATCTCATAAATACTCACAATGTTGCAGAATATCTTTGTCAGAAAGAAAAGGTAGCAAACATTGACTTTAAGGGCAAAAAATAGAAAACGTAGATATTTTGTATAGAACGTCATCGTAGACCCTCGCTTGACTCACCTTTTATCATTGTGACATTTAGCTCAAAAATAAAGCTTGTTGACGCTGTCCGACATCCTCCAGCCTTGAAGAATACTCACCGAAGACCAAAAACACAGGAAGTCTTTATTTAAACGCCGACAAAGTCCCTTGAGGTAGATCAAACAAGTCAGTGTCGCCAAAATATGGACATAATATACGTCTCCGAAAAACAACAGGGTGCCATATAATGACCAGGAAACATGCCAAACCCACCCTTGTAGCAAAGCCTTAAGGTGGTGTATTTTAAAGTATCACGATCTTCGTTGGTGGTGATGCGGTGTTTAATGTAATAATGTCATTGAGAATAGGTGGACCACCATCTGTTGTCAGCGTCACAGAATTCTGTCGGTCTTTATTTAAGTTAAGCGGGTGGGGGGCATAGACCGAACTATGGTCCAATAAAGTAAGATAGCATGAGGTCCCTTGTGTTCTCTAGACAAGATGTTTAGCCGAGGTGTTGTGAAATGCACTGACGAGCATTGAAAAAGTTCCAGTGACATAGCACCAAATTACTCCTAAACGGGAAAGGCAAGCTTAATGTCGCCGTCTGCAATATTGAAGTACATTTAACAGCGCATCAGAATATTACCAATTAAAAACGTAAATATTTAATTTCTGAAGCTAGGTTCTATGTCTTAGGAGATATTAAGGTGTTTGTCGGCGTTTTGTGGGTGTAAATTTTTCATGGCTCGTCAGTGTAGTTACAGAATTGACACCTTCCATAACTATTTCAGGAACGGGAAAATCCTAAAACGAATGAAACAAAACAATTTGTGTTGGGTTGGGTAAACCAAAGAAACCAACGCCTGTAATTTCAGAATCTATCGATGTATCACAAGATAAACTGATCTGGGCACTAGAAAACAAGCAAACTGATCTTAGCACCAGAAAACAAGGAACTAAACAAGCAAAACGACCGACAGCATCAACAAAACCATTGCCTCACATTCCAATAGTGAAATTCCAAACCGCACATGATCACAAAACAATGAGCTCGGTCCCGGCTCCACCTTAAAATCATGCCTAAAATGTCTTCTTCGAGAGCCCTTCGAGAGACGCGCTTGTGAATAAATTATGTACATCCCATACCTATAATATAGGGCCATAACGGCGCCGCAGCGTTGACGTCGCGATTTCGGAAGGGTTCCGCTTTTTACCGGATGGTTTCACTGAAGGAAAATCGATCTTCTCGTCGCAAAATATTCCGCTGTTTAATATATGGATCGACGAAGTGGTACAAAATTACATTTCTAGAATAATTATATCAGTGAGTCATTAGCCTGCTGAATGTCTTTTTCTCGGCTTTCTTTCTTGCAATCCGAACCTTTAAAGAGTACCTATCGAACTTACTGAACTTACCATAAAGGTACCGTAAAATTGGGTGTGTAGAAACCCAGGGGTAAATAGGGATGACATGCTCCCTCTGGATCTCTTTCCACCCCATTTTGCGGTACTCGAGTCTTCTCTTTATAAGGTTTGATCAACGTCCGCAGACGAAAGCAGAACAAGCGCTATCCCATCGCCCCGCGACTCGACGCTGTCCTCTGACGTGCTTACACGACGTGCATCCACGCTTTTATTTATACCCCCTTTATCGTGTGACGTACGGACTTAAAGGCCCGCCGCCGTAATAATAGGAGGACAGGCAGTATTGAACGCCGAACATGTATAGACGTATGCCGAGCCATTCATCTCGAGCATTGCCTTCGGTACGGACTCACAATAGTAATAATTCCATGGAACATTAGTGCCTAACATAAG
Organism: Argyresthia goedartella; assembly: GCA_949825045.1. NCBI lineage: Eukaryota > Metazoa > Arthropoda > Insecta > Lepidoptera > Argyresthiidae > Argyresthia > Argyresthia goedartella. The sequence continues at coordinate 11,938,259 of OX463826.1, forward strand.
CAGTTATTGCATCGTCCGTTTGCCGAGAAACTTAAATTAGATGCTGCCGAGACGGTAAGAGATTATATCTCAGACGTGGCAGAAGTGAGATAGAGCGGCTACTCCAAGTAATTAAGCATGTCAAGTTTCCAATAAAAGGATCTAGTAACAATCTTATTAGAAACGTTCTTGACTTTTGTCTTTGTCTCGACTCTAGCAAGCTGAGTGGTAGATTTTTAGTCCAACTTTAGTTTATAAAACGAATACTTTCTTGTCACTTGCAAGTTGCTTAAGGAATTGCCCACGGTAATTAGGATTTAAATACAAGCCGCACCCCACAATTTGTAGATAAATACACGCAGAGATAGAACATAAACTTTGCCGATGACCAAGCGTCTCACCCAATGGTGATTGGGCGTAGTTAAGCCGCAATTGGTATGGCTCTTGGATTTTTACCGAACAGTAAAAGTATGTATATTAATCTGTGCCCAGCCAGTAAGCAGTAAGGCGCGCGCCGTTCCCACGGCAAAACGCCCGGGGGCGATGTCTGAAACACGACTCGCGCTTCGGATTAGCTGAGCTGAAACTTGTTTGCCTTTGAAATACCGATGGATAAGATAAAAAGGATCGTGGCGTGGAAAAATTTAGATGTTCAATTAGGTTACGTTTTGGAATGGTTGACGGGTCAAAGGAAGGTTTCCCTGCATTCAATCGTGTTGATACTATGAATTCGTATACGAATACGTATGAATTTAACCCCTCGTTTTTTTTAATTTTTTTTGAGGGGTCGCGATTTTGAACCTTATGCCATGGTAATAAAATGTAAAACCTATAACAGGTTTTTGGGTACTTCAGTACCCAAGTGTGCTCGAGTGCAATACTCCCGACATGAGTTCTCAACCTTGGACAGACTTTTCTCAAAGAGCAAAATGTTATAATCCTGTCCCTGAAAACTGAAAATGTGACAGTTTTTCCATACACCGTCTATAATAATTTGCCACAACAGCGTTGGATATGACGCGGATGTGAGTTATAGAATAAGGGGGGACCTCGTCCCCATCTTTACTAACTCAAATTGACCGAACATTATGGAAAAGCGAAAGTTAATAGACATATTAATAGACAGCGTCTATTTCGAGGTGGGTTTTATTTACAGAATAAGGAGCAGATCCGCATGTAGAGATGGCGACAGCCCATCATTGTCTGTAATCAACTTCCTTCTTGATCGTCCTAGGTTTCAGGCACGCGAACTATGCAGCTTGTAATAAAATAAAGGCAGGTATGCACGTCGCGATGTTAAGCCTGATATACACGGGAGCACCTTGTTGATGCAGAACCCGCGGGGTGTCTCACGCTCGCCGATATTTACTGCCGACCTAAGACCAGGGTTACATAGTATAGAGGAAGTAGAAGATCACGGCTATAATTAAATCTAACATCAAAAAAGTCTAAACTATATAACCTAAGCGAAACATGTTTCACAAACTGAACACACACTAAACCGAGCAACGAACACATGCTCTTGAGCGACCTGAGCGTCTAACATAGCGTAACGCTTTATCTCATACGAGGTACTGAGAGGAAGTAAACCATCACAATAGTTCTACGTATATGCCACTAAAAGGTTTCCATTATCATATATCTATGATCATGAATGAATGATGTATTTCACACATACTCATTATAGGTGAGACAGAAATAACTATGATAGGATCAAAGTGTGAGCAACGAGTTTCGTTCATCTTAGTCTACATAAGATTCATACAAATGAATCACAGAGTAAAAGTAAGAACTTAAAGCAATTTATCCACAGAGTTTCGTATCGTCAACATCCATAGAACTTCAGATGAATGAAAGTCTTTCTTGTTGGTGACAATGTTTATCAGGTTACAAACCCCAGATGATTAACACACTTTTTGTGTTACAAACATAAAGTGCCCTCTACCAAAAAGTTTTACGAAATCTTCCTCGTTGCTAGGTTTTTTACCAGGGTTATATAGGTTTTATAGGTGCAGTTCAGTGCCATTGTAGCATTGGCAGGAAACCTAATCAATATGTGGCCTCTAAAAATCCCTGAAATTAAGTTTTCAGATTAAAATAACTGAAACGTTCCGAAAACATCAAAATGGCCGCCGCCGAAAGTGTTTGGGGAGGCGCGGACTATTTTCGATTGTAGTCAATGAAAAGGAGCGAAATTTTCTCTGCGAGCAGTTTCTCTGTCAATAATAGTAACACAAAGAACCAATTTTTTTTCATACGTGGCAACACTATTTAAAAACACGAATGTCAAAGTTAGTGATTTGCTATGCTGGGATTTTATGAGCGGAGTTTTCGCGAAATAAATTATGATAATGCATATCAAATTGAACGTAATTTTCAACTAACACGTTCCTAGAAAAGGACAATAAAAAAATGAGGAAAATCGGGATTGCCAACCCTTAATCCTTCGATATAAATTTTTGATTTCTATAGCTTTCTAACAATGTATTTCATTTTATACTGGCGTGAGTACTGGGCCAGCAATAAAAGTTATCGCGCGTGGAATACACAAAAAAAATTGGACGATTGACTGGTTAATCATTTATTTTCAAAGGAAAGCAAAAGCAAAAATAAATAAAGCTTTGTGTTGTACCCTAATGTCAATAAATGTCAAAAATAGTACCAGCTGTCAAAATAGTGACAGCTATCAAAAATAGTGACACTGCCAAAATTACTGACTGCTGTCAAAAATTTGACAGCTGTCAAAAGTTTCTTGAAGGGAGGATATTATATTAAGTGAAGTTATGCTATAATTGTAAGCATACTTTAATTGGCTAGTAAAGAATAGGTTTTAATGGCGGACATTTTACTGCCTCGGCGTTTTACTCATACACTGCGAACATTCAGTAGCTACTAGGAACTCTTTCACATGAAAACCAGCAAATATTTTTGCTCTCAGCTCGAAAAGTCACCAAGAACGTTTGGCGATACTTAATGGTCCACACTCTATGTATCTTCATATAAAATGTAAAAAGTTTAACTTACTTACCTCTTGAAACTGTTCCTTCTAAACACTTGGTGGCAAATGCGACCGCCTCGACCTGTAGTGTTAAACTTTACTAGAGAGGTGAGTTTATTCTCGCAATGCTTCTGGTTTCATTGCAACCCATTGCATTAGTAAGTCAATCTGTAGATACAATTAATAAGCCAACGAGTTACAGAGACTGGAATATGTTATTCTAATACATTGTATCTTTTGCATCATGTGGAACAATGAACCTTTTTGAGATGTGAAAAGATTATTATAGAATGGTAAGTACTTGATTGTCAAAATGTCGATGGTCTAGTTTTACCGAAATATATGCACGAATTTGTGAGCAAAGTGGGTGGTTCAGTACATAAAGAGCATAATCGAATCAGTTCGCGATTCTACCTGTCTCGAAAAAAAGGGAATAAGTAACAATTTTGCCCGCCCAGCTATCAATAACAATGGCCTATATTTTGTATCGTCAACCCACGCAAATGACTTTGGCTCCACGAATTGAATGAAGCGAAAAAGAATGTAAAAAGTTTTTAATATAACCAATACTGTGATTAACATATTCATATTAGGAACAGCGTTGGATTACAGATGAAAATTGTGGTCGTAGAACATACCACTGCTGTCTCTTGCCTCGAGTATGCAAAAAGGTCTTAATTTAATCCACGTTAAACTAAGTCGAAATGTAAGTAGATATAATAAGCAAGATATTTCAGATATACATAATATATTTTATCTACACATGTATCATAAACCCATTTACTGCGTCCAAAAACCACACGTTACGACCAGCATAAAGATAAACTTCTTGGTAAAAACTCATTTCTTATCTGAATATTGATACATTATGACCATAATGTATGTACAAAAATTTGTCAAATTATGACATTCAAATTTCGAACGCTGACACCCGCCTGCGTGCCGCCCCTAGTTTGTCTGTGAAGTTGGTACACTGAACAAGCTAAACAACTGCAGAGCAATGATCAATGCCATAATGCCGGTCGAACATGCGGTTCCTGAACACATTAAAGAGAGCTTATGATATCTGTGTAGATAAACTAGTGTGTGTAACTGTACATAATTAGGCATTAAAACTCTCGAGTGATATTATTATGAAACTCACTCTCGAGTATTAATGCCCTCCATTATGTAGCAGTCACATAAACTACTATTTCCCAAAGGTTTAAAAGCCGACCAAAAAGAAAATTAACCTTCCTGACATTTTTTTTTAAACTAACACCCCAGAATCTGAACCACCTTTTGTCTATCAATTTAAATAGTTTTTGAGTGGATGTTTTATAAAGCCCAAACCAAAGAAGAGATAAAGAATTTTACCCATGACTTTATGGACTAATTAATGAGATGCTTCACAATATTCAAGCAGATGCAGGGGTATTTCACAAGCCCATTCATATGTAGGCTATAGATACATAGGATGAAAAACCCGTACGTCTCATGGGCTTAAGAAGGGTGGGTCCCCTATCCCCATCCGATGCATATCTTAATTAGGCCCCACAAGTCGAAGACCAATTCGGTATCTTTTTGTATTTATTTTGGAGTTGTTTTTGAGACCGTGACGGTTATTAGAAACTTTAGAAGCGTTTGACAAGGCCCGTTTTATTTGCCAGCCGGTGATTCTATGAATGGAACGAGCTGTTTTTTGATGCATCTTATCATGAATGGAGATTGCTTGGTGGAGTGTTAAACGAAAGAACCAATTACGCGGAAGGGAGGTATTGGAAAACCTATGACAAACTAGAAACCGGGAATACCGACCCCGTAGGCTTCTTGAACCCAAGGACTGAGATAACTCGAAATTCCGAGTTCACGATAACTAATACTTTATGGCTCCCCATCTTCAAAAATCTCGAGTATAATATTGACAAACCTCGACTCAATCAAGATATCGGGCCTTGTTATATAGGTTTGTTAAACTGCTAATCCTACAGGTACACATATTGGCTAGCTAGGCGTGTTCGAAGCTTAGCGAAACATATGCATCGCCGCGGCCTGCCTGCCCCGCCACAGAAACCACCTCAATCGCTCCGCTAAAAAAAATAACACATTATTCTCGCCGCGTAACTACCTACATAACTTTCTGTCCGACATTTCGGAACCAAACCCTAAGGTCTTTTCATACAACCAACCACCTTAAACTACAAGAATAAAGTCCGTAGTCAAACGCCAACGGGTGTGGCTATAAGCCTTTTTGATCCTTCGAGATTCCAATACAATAATACGTGCACTGGTCCGCGCGCGCCTTGCCTGATATGACGACTACTGTGCATTTCCCACGGGCTGCGTAGCCTTCCGTCCCTTTCGCTCGGTAAAGGTCCGTCTCGTTCCCCCCTGATGGAGAGCTGCTATTTCGTTTAAACCACCCACACGCCCCGTCGGTATTTCAGAATGTACCAGTTGAGGTGGATTGGTCTCCGACATAGATTACTGCCCACGGATGACTGCTAGATGTTCGTTATCGGCGTAAGAAGACTGCGGTTACTCACACGGTGGGTTTTGTACACGATAACATCTGTTGGGCAATAAAGGCGCTGATTTTCTTTCACCTCCGCCGAGCTGGGTGGTATTGGAAAAAATCCTTCTGGTGTCACTCGATTTTTTGTCTTTGTCTCTTGGTAGGATCGGTTTTATTGCTTTTTGATGACTTCATCGTCTGGTAAAAAGGTACCAATGATTTAGCGTCGCTGGGTGTTAAAACATTTTAACATTTCAAACCGACGTTTGATAGACGTGATCTATATTCGCGAGATAATTTTTAAAAACGCTCCAATTAATAAGCCCTGAAAAATTATTCAAATTGGCTAGAATCGCGATAATAGAGCGAAGTTCCTAATATTTCCCACCGATCTCGAATTGCAACACTTGGGTAATCGCATGTCCGATACCACCCTCTAATGACATTCTTCCACACCCATGCATCCATTACTACTTCAGTTCCCGCTAATCAATCTAGCATTGATAGCCAGCGCGTACTGTACACCAAATTTTGAAATGCACTCTGTTGTCCATATGTTTCGTAGTAAAGCAGTGTCTAATTCGATGTCTTGCAAGCGTGCTTGCCTCGTCTCTGTCAAAGCAGTGCCGCGGGCGGATCGAGCGATAGAACCTAATTAGGGCGAAATAATTTAGTGAAGATTAGCGAAATTGATCGGGCGTATAAGCCTCGTGGACGATTAAAAGTCTGGTATTTGAAAGGCGATTTTGCCTAATATCGCAATTTTGGTTTTCAGGCTAAACTAAAGCCGGGCTTTCAAACGTCCCTACCTTGAAAATATTAGATGTCACAAGATCGTTGGAAAATGTGAATCTACTATTAAGAAAGTTGCGGCGATGGGCTAGTCCCCAATCATGCAAAATGGATTATTTGGGCACAATAGTGCCTCTGTCACCGCGTATGGGCTTTTCCTGTGACGCTGTTTTTAACTACCCAGCCAACTGCTGCTTTACTTAGGTATAATAGGTTTTAGGGGTTGATGATTGGATAAAAAGTTAAACCTATTTATTGGAGATATCTCTCAATGCGGGACCGTCTGCGCTAGCATCTACAATTCACAAAGGCGGCAGCCAGCAACCACTGGATAGCCCCTTCGTGAGCGAACTGAAATGGACTTTTTGCATAATACCAGTCACTGTCACACACGCAAATTAGCTTTCCGATTGTGGCACGGCAATCATAACCTGTGGCAAAGCAGCGCGACTGTACGTATGTCGATCAAAACCACGCAGTTTTAGTTAAACCTCCAGTATTTTTAAAAGCTTTTCTTTAACTTGCAATGTATGTTGTATGAATGATGTTGTATGTTCGAGTCAAATCTTGTCAAATTTGACCCTCTTCCCGATTTCTGATTGAGCTGAAATTTTGTACGCATATGTAAATTGGATGACACAATATTTTGATAACCTGGAGCTGATCTGACGGTGGATCCGGAAGGTGGCTATGGGAACACTGTAATAATACGACGCAGCCCTATCGAGTTTGGGAACGTTTGATTCTTCTTGACAACTTTGTCCTATTATTTTGACAACCTCTGTGGTGCAGCAGTTGTGGCTCTTCCTACCATGCGAGAGCTCCCGGGTTCGAAAAAAAAACCCCAGGTCTTGGATGTGTGTGACGTCGCTGTTTCTGGTTCCCTGCACGACACAGGGTATCCTAGTGTGGGGCCAGAAGCAATGTATGTGCCTGTATGTTTATGTTACGTTTATATAGTATGTTTATGACATTGAGCTGATCTGATGATGGGGCCGGAAGGTGGCCATGGGAAATCTGTAACAAAACGACGCAACCCTGTCGAGTTTGGGCGCGTTTGATTCGTCTTGACATGTCCTTTGGTACAACACAATTTTTTCATGACGTGGAGCTCCATGTCATGAAAATCGACTGATCTGGTGATGGAGCCAGAAGGTGGACAAGATTGCGTCGTTTTGTTACTACGACGCACGCAACCCTATCGAGTTTGAGCTCATCTGATTCGTGTTGACAAGTAGGTACAATGTACAGTAGTCCTAGATTAGTTTTTTTTAAGTGACGTCTTCAGAGTTTCCCTAATCGTGGTAGCACGAAATACCAATTTTCTTAATTATCCCCCGATTTTGTGATATCTCTAATGATTGCTCTTCATAGCCAAAGCTTTTAAGAGTGAAATTACTAGAAGGTCTCCTCATTGAAGTACTAGACTGTATAAATTAACGGGAACACGACCAGTCAACAATTGCGCTTTAAATGAAATTAACAAGCTCAGAAACGACGATCCGAATGGCCGAGTCGGCAGTGACCCTGCCGACGAAGCCAAGGGCCCCGGGTTCGAGTCCCGGTGGGGGCAAATACTTGTTTGATGAGAACAGATGTTTGTACCCTAGTCATGGTTGTTTATCTATCTAAGTATAATATTTATCTATATAAGTATGTGTATCGTTGTCTAGTACCCAAGATACAGGGAACCCTAGTTTGGGGCTAGATCAATGTGTGTAAATAGTGTCCAAGCCATTATTATTATTATTATTTAGATTCAATAACACAGCGATAACTAAAAAAAAGGTAATAGAAAAATTAAAAGTAAAAAAGCATTTAAAAAAAACTTTTATTTAAATGCTCTAAAAGAAGAAAATAATCTTTAAGTTGAATCAAACCTATCGATTAATTACATCACACAATTTATTATGATATAAAAGCTTGGTGCGAGATTTAATCCAATAGTAACCCAATTATTAGATATCTCGTGTAACTCCATGGCTTTTTAATCTGCAAAAAAAATATGAACAGCCTCTTGTGTCAAACATTCTTATTCAGCTAAGAAAATATACCCAGTTGATGAGATAGGCTGGCTATAGACAAACAGGTTTTAGGGAGAGCACTATGTCGTCTGTATATGGCGGGTTTTATAACAAAATTTCTCTCACATCGCAATAAACAAGTGAAGTCAGTACTTCACACCCATCAAACCTAGCTGTTACCCAAGCATCACATACCACAGCCATTTGCCGCTCGCACCGGCCCAGCCCACCGCAATTCAGTCTATAGCACAATCAAACTGATTACAGTATACATTGTCACGTGCCGCAGTGCCTCAGATCTCAAGGGGCGTTTACAGGCGTCAGTGAATCACGGCTGTGACCACTGAATAATTACGACTGGAAGTGCCTAGTCACTGCCACCCGCCCGATGATGGTCGCAATACTTCTCCAAGCTGGGCATTGGATGATGAGATTAGCGCATGACGGCGATATGCTATAAATAATGATATTAATAAGTACCTAAGCATTTACTCAACAGTGGGTAAAGGAAGATGAATAGTTCCTACCATAGGTCTGAAGCGCCTCCGATTAAAATCCGCAACAGAAAGTCGCTAATTTGTTGGGGAGACGAGTTAGCATACTTATTACGTGAGTACTTACACAACTATTAATTCAAACGCAGACATTACAACTTACAAGATGCAACACAGTGCTTTTTTACGCACACACGAAAATAATGGTGGCTGATAAATCTTGTACCTACTTCGGCAGAGGGTTAAGTGAGCAAAAATGGCGTCTCCATTTAAAGCTTCTCGGCTGTGACTAAACAATGAGAATGACGGGTTGATATCGACCACACCCCGTTCTCACGGACTGGTATAGTCCCGGACATGCGACGTGTGCTTGGAAAACTCGGACATGTTAGGACATTAGGTTTTGTTTACGCTTTGTGGTGGGAAAGCTCCAAGTGTATGTTGTAAGAAGGAGTGAAATGAAAGATTTCATATCTAATAGATTATACAAAATATTTAACTCGACAACCAAAAGTGTAGAAACGATTCTAATCAGGGTTTGTTGTACACATAGGTCTACTCGTGCTCAGCGATTAACCTTTCTCATCCTGACATGGTTTGCTGGAAGAGATATCTTGACATAGATAAGCAAGCCTTTATACACTATTTTTATGTATATACAGACCGACAGTGTTGGTTTCGGAGAATTTTGTCCTATACAATTTGTATACAACCTGAATTTAAACAAGACAAAAACAATAAATGAAATCTTAATTATTGTTTATTATTACTCAAAGAAGAAAGACTGACAAGACACCAGTAAGAAGCATCCACAAAGCAAACAATTCCGATTCTGACTCAGATCAAAGTCCAATAGGCGACACATTCAGACAGAGTTTAAACTCCTTGGGAAACACCGGCTCACCGTCTACAAACATGAAGTATTTTGCTGATCTACATGACACTAAATTAGATTCCATAAAAAAATAAAGTAACAGAACTATCCGCAACGATTGAAAATAAGATATCCCAGAGTATAAAAAAACTAAAAAAAGATATCTACAGCAATTCCAAATCGTAAAATTGGATAATGGAAAAATAAAAAATATATTCATCATATGGATACAAAAATTCTACAACTGGAAAAAGAGCAGGAAAGACTACAAAACCAACTACAAATACTCACAAACAAAATAGACTGCAATACCACAGCCCGTCGTAAAAATCAGACAACACATGACTGCAGCAAGAACATTGTCCTATATGGACTGGAAGAAATGTACGAAGAGGATGAACACTGCCTCTACATTCGTGTGGTTGATGTTTTGTATGAGTTCTACAACGTGGACTTGACAGGATACGTTGAAGATATTCATCGCATGGGGAATCGTGGAAAACGCAGACCAATATATATAGAGCTTTTGAGCAAAAGAATGACAAAATACCTTCTACAAAACACTTTATTCCCGAACAATACTGGATTAAAATTATCTCAATATTTGGATGAAAGTGGCCGAAAAGTGAGAAAAAAAAATGCACGAGATCTTGTACGAAGCTAGAAAAAACGGAAGACATGCAGTTATACGGAACAACAAGTTATACATAGATGGCAAGACACATAAACCAGAACATGAAAAAATAGATAACAGAAACTCAGCACAAAATTCTGACATTGAAAACAAGACATTTAGGAACCAAAGAAACACAATGTGATTGCAATGTCTTATTTCAAAACATACAAAGCCTAAATAATAAAAATCATATACTAGAAGCTTTCCTAGAGAAAAACATAAAGTATCAAGCAGTCTGTATACAAGAGTCCTGGCTCTCACAAGGACATTTAGAATGCATCAGCATTCTGCAGGAAGAAACGAAGAGGAGGCGGAGTTTGTACACTACTACGTGATAACCTAAAATACAAAGACAGAATAGATATCACAAACATGTCAATTGAATATGTACTAGAAGTATGTGCAACTGAAATAATTGATGAAAATATTCTATTAATAAATATGTATTGGAATGGAAGAGAGAAGGAACTATTCAATAAACAAATAATATAATTTTTGAATATATAACTAAGAATTTCTCAAATCGCAATATAATATTAGGTGGAGATTTTAATATAAATATTTTATTGAATAGTTCTTTCACAAACGAATTCATTAATTTGATGTTACAAAATAATCTTACTAAACATATAAAGGAACCTACGCACCAACACTCAAGCATAGATCTAATATTCACAAACTTTCACGATAAATATACTGTTACTAAAGTAGAGGAACTAGGATTTTCAGCACATAAGGCAACTACTATCCAATTAAACATAAAATTATCTAAGGTACAGACTACATATTACACGAAAAAAAGGTTCCACAACGATGTTAATATTAATAAATTCAAAGAAAAATCAAAAACTATCACTTGGGGTAATATCTTATATAAAGATAAAACAGTAAATGAAAACTACGAGATATTTTATCAAATTTTAAAAAACATTCTTGACGAAGCCATACCTAAAAATTTATTGAAATAAAAACATAAAAATCTAAAATAATGGCTAACACCTGGCATCATACTCTTATCTCAGAATCAAAGATTATTAAAAATACTATCCTCAACATCCAAAAGTGATGTACTTCAATCCTACTACAAAAAATATGAAAAAATACTTAAAAAACAATCATAACAGCAAAAAATTTACATTACATAAACATGCTTAAAAATTCAAATAATAGAATAAAAACTATGTGGGATATAATTAAAGAGAGCACTAATAAAAACGTCAAAACCAATCACTTAATATTACATTAAAAATAAAGAGTACAGTGTATTACGAACCAATCGCTGTTGCCAACATATTTAATGACTACTTTACAAAAATAGGGGAACAAAATAATATACAAGTACTGCACATAAAGGCTATCCAGTAATGAGCCCTACTGAAAATACAATGTTCTTGGCTGCTGTAACACATCACGAAATACATAAAATAATAAGAAATTAAAAAAATAAAAATAGTTTCGGTGAGGACGAATTACCACCAACACTAATAAGGCAGTGCGCAGACGACCTTGATAAACCAATCACATATTATGGGGACTTTTCCAGATTTACTTAAAAAAGCAATCATTAGACCTATACATAAGAAAAATTCAAAGTCCGACCCAAATAATTACAGACCCATTGCCAAACTTTCAACAATTTCGAAAATTTATGAAAAGTCGTTGCCTATACTCTTTTTGCAAAAAAAAATACCATATCTTTATAGAGTCTCAAAACGGTTTTGGTAATAAGAGATCGACAACTATAGCTGTATACATTCAAGAAGCTCTAAGAATCATAAATAATAAATCCTACGCAGTGGGCCTTCTTTTAGATATGTCTAAGGCATACGATAGGGTGAATCACAGAATTTTATTAGACAAACTTTATGGAATAGGTGTGCGCGGAACAGCCTATAACTGGTTCACTTCACATTTGAAAGATAGAGTACAATCTGTTGAAATACAGCAATCGAATAAAGAAACTAACCAAATACAAAACGTTCGCTCAACTAATAGGACATTAAATTCATCAATACCCCAGGGAAGTGTCCTGGGGTGTCTATTATTGCTTATAAACAAAAAAGATCTCCCTAAAGTAACGAATAATCACTGCGTGCTGTTTGCGGATGACGTATCATTACTGGTCCTATCAGAAGAAAGCTCCCAACTGAACACAGAGCTTATTTCTATATAAGATCTCATTAATAATTGGATGATAAACCACGACCTTGAAATAAATTATAATAAAATTAAAGTAATGATATTCCAGACGCGACAAAAAAAGCAACTAGATTTCATCTTCACCTATAGTATATAGTCACCTAAGGTACTCAAACAGAAATAGTAGACCGGTTCACTTTGCTTGGAATTGATATAGATTCACACGTTAACTGGAAACAACACACCCAAAAAATGTGTAACAAGATATCTCAGTTTTCTTACGCACTTAAAGAAGTTAAAAATCCACTGATCTGAAAACTGCTCTTGCGGTATACTATGCATACACTTTTGCATGGCTCAGCTACGGCATAATTTTATGGGGAAACAGCACAGTTGAGCACAAGTTGCCCCTGCAATACTCATCTTACAAAAAAAAAACGGATTCTAGTAAATATCAAACATACGGACAGTTGTAAACCCCAGTTATAAATCACAGTTCTTTCAAAAACTTAATAACCCGAGTTTACCATGCTTATACATATACGAAATGTGCAAATTTGTCCGCAATAATGAGAATCTTTACCATAAACGCGGAGAAATCCCCGTAAACTATTCATTAAGACATAAAGACAGACTCATCCAACCCTGCACTTCTACTCTAAAGATGCTCTCATCTAGTCATTATATTATTAGTATCAAAATATATAATAAATTACCCACCCTACCTTAAAGCTGAAACCAAAAACGTTAAGTTCCTAAAAACATTAAAAACTATATTAATTAATAAAACATATTACAGTATAAATGAATATTTTATAGACACATCATTTAAGATAAATAAATAACTTGAAATTACACTAAAACACAGATATATATGTATAAATAACACTAACTTATAAATATATGCATGTACATCACAATAACACACACACACACACACACACACAATTACACATACACACACATGTAAACATAAACATACCTCAATAATTAATATTTTATATTAGTCATTAGTATTATCTTCTCTACTGTTGCAGTGCCCTATGGACAGGGTCCATAAATTGTACCTTAATTTAAGAACAAATGTTTATGTACTTTATGAAAGCAATAAACTTAATTTGAATTTGAATTTGGAATGATGAATAGGTGAACTCACAGTACCGTATCTCCCATGTCCTTCCGGAATATTGCTAGTCTCCAAGTGTCCTCTGCCTCTGGTCCAGTCCTTGTTAGATCCTTGTTCCTGGTCCGTCGCTGATTGGCTGCTTGGCTCCACTGGAGTTTGACTCGGCTTCTTCTTAATAAATTTATTTGTTCGAGGGTCTCAACTTAACCGTAGAAACGGATGGTGGATGCACGTACTTACGGTCACGGCAAACCGACTGTTGAGATCCTGTCCTCAGCGCCAATTAAGATGGGAAGACTGAATATGTTTATAAAAATGATTTATTAAACGAATAGAGTAACGTCTAAGGTGATAACTAATACAATATTACCTTATTCTAAGTTGATATTTGTATTTATAATAAAATAATGCAAACTAAACATTGACGTCGTGACCTAATTTGTGGTAGCGCTGACAAATGACAATTGTAGTGCTTGGTCTACCTTAACTCGTGCGTAAAGGGATTTATCCAAAGGTTGGAGGAAGTTAGGGTCTCCCGGAGAATTTCGGACGAGAAATTAATCAAGTCGGCAGCAGGATTGTTTACGGGTGGAGCATTGTGCTGGTACGGCGGTTTCCGTGATGACGTGCGCACATGGTCCGAATTGGAGAACCTCTTGTTGGCGGAATACCCACCGTTCGACTTTGATCTTCGTTTAATGAAAGAGATTCGGGAATGAACGCACGGACATGATGAGAGCAAAGTAAATTATTTGAGCGTGATGCATAATTATTTCTCGCAATTGTTAGAACCCATTAAGCAGTCGAAATGTTAACGATTGTTAAACACATTAGGCCCTCCTACATGACCCAGCTGGCACTGCACCGATCAACACTTGGGCGGATTTGAAATTAAGTTGCCGATTGTTCGAACAAGCAGAATGTATGGCGCAAAGCTTCTCGCCGGGATAGGAGCTGACCACATCCTCCTCATTATTGGTATCGGACTTAGTTTATAAAAGCGAAACTAATAAAGCCACCACAAGCCAAGTCGCAGCAGTACATCAGCCGTCGCGGAAATTGTTCAGTTACCGTTGCGGAGAACCGGATGTGGTAGAGGAAAAAAAAAAACAAAAAAACGAGTAAAGTCGAAACAGAGCAGGGTTGATTCGGATGTTGCGCGTGAGAGGTAGGCCCCCTTTCCATGTAGGTACCCCTGCACTTACACACGCTGTTACTATAGTGCCAGATTTTAATGCTGCAAAGGCGGACAGGCCACGTGTGCTGGGGGCGTTCGGGGCCATCAGCACCGTAGGCCCTGATGAATCACTCCGGCATGGAGTTCGGTGTGATGACGCCAAGGTGAGGGGGGCATCCGTGGATGTCCCTGGCACACGGGGTTCTAGTCTCCCTTCGTCGCATTCGCCTGAGGGCGATTTCGTCAACAATAAGGTAAGTCCGCTACCACCCATGATGCCTGTAAACTCCAAGGCGAACGAACAAACTTCATATTCGATGTCGAGACCAAAGGAATGGACAGAATGGATAAAGTTCGTGCGCAAGTTCCACGAAGATTTACGCACAAAAGAAGTGAGTATGATCCGTGGACGAGATGCTCGTCAATATTTAATTGTTTTTTGGCTGGTTTATTGGATTCTGGTTTAGAAATTTCAATTATGGGCGGGGAAGCTGGTATGGTAACATTACATAAAGCATTGGATTTAGAAAAGATCACAACGGTGAATGGTTCTTCTTCAGGTATTCCCGTAGGTTGCCACAACGTCGGCAAACCAGTGTCTGGTGCGCAAGTCGTCACTCTGAAAGGGAAAACTTGGGATGTTAAGTTTTATGTCGTTCCAGGCATAACTCGTAGAGTTTGATGCTGGGAATTATTTTTTTAGCGCCATTGAACCATTGAACATATAGTCATTGTTAGAAAAAGGTTGCTGTTTTTCGGAGAGTGGGAAATCTGTGGCGTTTCATGCTGAAGTTAAAAGTATTCGGCCGTTGGCAGTCCTCTCTATTCGTCAGCGTCAGGAAGCTGAGAAAATTATGCAGGAGTTTGAGTATATCCATTGATAGGAAAGGGTTAGGGCAAACTCACCTGTTAAGTCACAAGTTCGATACTGGAGTGGCAACTCCAATTGAACAACGCTACCATATTCTGTCTACTCAGAAACTAGCAGAACTCAATAAACAATTAGAATAAACAATTGAAATGTTGCAGCTGGATGTTGTGGAACCCAGCAAAAGCCCTTGGAATAACCCAGTAAGGAAATTGAACGCGATGTCAAAACACGACGCGTACCCTTTACCATATATAAATCAAATCTTAGACCAGTTACGTAACACGAAGTTCCTGTCTTCAGTCGATTTAAAGGCTGCGTTTTGGCAGATACCCCTAGATTCCGAGGATTCAAAAAAAAAAACAGCATTTACTGTCCCTTCTCGTGGATTTCCAGTTCAAAGTCATATGCTTTGGGTTAACTTCCGCACCGGCTACGCTACAGCATCTGCTGGATTTTCTTTTCGGGCCCAGAGTTCGGCGGGAGGATTTTTATTTACTTGGACGACATTGTAATCAATTCAGCAACTTTTGAGGAGCATACAAGACTGCTGCGTGTCGTTTTGGATCGTTTAAGATATGCTGGATTGACGAAACATAAATGCCAATTTTTAAGAAGTCAGTTGAAATACATAGGGTATGTTGTTGATGAATTTGGTTTGAGGAAAGGCCCAAAAAAAAATAGGGCAATGGTAGACTTTGCAGTGCCGACATGCAGGAAGGACATTAAGAGATTTTTAGGAACTGCCTCGTATTACCGGCGTTTTATCGAAACCCAGATCGAATAAACTCTAGGTTTTGAAGGAAATAAAACAATTAGCTTGGTATGCAAATGTTATGTGTGTGTGTTTGTTTTTCCTATTAATAATAAATATGTTGGTTAAAAGGCTCCCTACCGAATTACTTTACAAGTAATCTTGACCGGGTACAACAAAAATTGATTTAAACTCCTTTGCCAAGGCTAACGCCTATTTCAAAACTACTCCCATTTCCCAGTCCAACATAAGCTATACGCCTATGCGAGATGGCTCTGTTTAAAGTAATACTTGTTCTGGATGGGGCTAGGTCAGGCTAGCCCTTTAACCACTACTTAATTTATTTGACATCTGGATTTCAGCTTTTGAGGAATTTCCTAGCCGCCACCGTTTCAGACTCGTGAAGTAATTATTCGAATTATGTGTGCTACTCTAGTGGTTTAACTCCTTGATCGTGTGGTGGATGATCTCCTTCACACCCGTTCTATTTGGACCTTGCACATCTAACCCTAAGTTTGTCAATAGTTCGTCATATTGTCTCCTAGTCTAGACTCAGGAGAAGCGGAATTAATAATTTTGATCTTACGATTCTTCACTTGACAGGATCACCTGAGCCCAGATTCGTTAGTTTTGGTCTTTTGGACTTCTTGACTGCTAGGAACATCAGAACTCAGGTTTGTCAGAATTGGTCAATGTCAAAGTCAAAGCTTTATTTGTTAAACATACAAAAGATTTTAAATATAGTAGGATGGTTATTTATGACTTCTTGCCTGTCGTGAACACTTGTTGGTCAAGTTTTGGTTGGACATGAATTGTGGCCTCTCGATAACCCAGGTTAGTCAAATGTGGTTGGTTATGACTTCTTGCCGCTCGGTATCCCAGGATTGTAAGGTTTTATCGGTTATGACTTCTTGCCTCTCGGTAACCCAGGTTGGTCAAAATTGGTCGGTTATGACTTCTTGCCTCTCTGTAACCCGGGCTCGTCAGGTCTATACGGTTATGATCTATTATGGCTTCCTTCGTAGTTGGTCCTTGGGGTAGTTTGTCATAGGGGTCTTTCTTCTCATCAAAAAGACATGTGTTAAAATGTATTTAATTTCCGGAAAAAGACGATTAAGAAGGAATTATCCGATGTGTTGTGTGCCGTTCTGCTCTAAGGATAGTACAGCCCCTTGAGGGTGGCTAACAAAAGGTTTAAAGAAATCTTGTAAAACAAAACGATCTCTATACTTAAAATACAGACAAACAAAAACGAATAAACAGACAAATAAGATTATATTCAAAAAGTATGATAATATCCTCAAACGGTGTTTAAACAAAGCTCAGAAATTACATAACTATAAATACATAAAGAACCATGAAAATAAATGTAAAGCTACTTCGATTATAATCACGTCGTCAATTTCAAATGAAATAAAAAATCATAATAATATTAATAAAATCAAACTAAATGACACAGAATTTTCTAACCCCAATGACATTTGTAATATTTTGAATGATTATTTTATAAACCTGACATGTCCCCATAATAATTTAATCAATAATAATAATATCTCATCAATTAATAGCACAGAACAAATCAATCAAAATACAATATTTATAAGACCAGTTTCGGAAACAGAAATATATAACAATATTATGTCCCTAAAAAACAGTAAGGCAAGTGGCTTCGACGAAATTATTACAAAAATTATAAAAGGTTGTGCATATAAGATCTGCTATCCTCTAACACATTTAATAAATCTCTCGTTTGTTGAAGGGTATTTCCCCGAAAAGCTAAAGGTTAGTGTGATTAAACCCCTGTTTAAAAAAGGCGACCAATTAGATCCCAGCAATTATAGACCTATCTATCTCTTTGGTTCCAATTTTTTCAAAAGTATTTGAAAAAGCGATGCAATCTAGGTTGAACGAATTTCTAGAAAAACACAAAATACTCCGTCCTGAACAATATGGTTTCCGTAAAGGTTCATCAACGATTGATGCTTGTTTTGACTTAGTACGTTTAGCAACTCAAAACTTAAATAAAAATATACCAACAATAGCTTTGTTTCTTGATATGATCAAAGCATTTGATTTTGTTAACCATTCATTGCTCTTAGAAAAACTAAATTCTTTCGGAATTCGAGGCGTAGCGCTAAACTGGCTAAGAAGTTTTCTGGAAAATAGACAACAATGCACTGAAACAAGCAAAATTCAGGAAAACAACGGCATCGCCACAAAGCAAATTTATAGATCCCATCTTAAGATAAATAACTCAGGAGTACCACAAGGAAGTGTCTTAGGACCATTACTGTTCCTACTATATGTTAATGATCTCCCAAAATCCACCCCACATGACTGCTTGCAATTTGCTGATGACACCACGTTAATAATACAGTGCAAAAAACCAGATAACTCTGAAAACGTAATTAATACTGCACTTGGGGACATTATAAAGTGGCTACAATCATATAATTTACAAATTAATATTAACAAAACCAAATTTATGCAATTTCTCTCCTATAATTCAAATGCGCATCCTATTTCTATTGCATATAATAATGAAACAATCTCCGAAGTTGACAATTTTAAATTCCTAGGCATCACAATCGACAAAAATCTAAATTGGAAAAAACACGTAGAATCGGTATGTAACAAAATAAATCGCTTTGTGTACGCTTTGTACCAACTGAGGCAAACTGTCTCTATCGAAGCCGCTCTAATGGCCTACCACGGTTACGTATCCTCTGTACTCATCTATGGTCTGATCCTGTGGGGGAATTCGGTGGAGGTGGAAAGGGCTTTCAAAATTCAAAGTTCATAAGAGCGATCTGTAAGGTTAAATTCGATCAAACATGTAAACCACTTTATAAAAAACTTAATATTTTACCTCTACCATGTGCATACATTAGAGATGTTTGTGTTTTTGTTGCCTCTCACCGAGAAAACTGGAGATCCTGAAATGAAGGACAACAGAGACAAATAAGAGCAAAATACACGAACCTACTATATCAACCTCCTGGATTTAAGGACATTTATAGGAAGAATATATACAATATGTGTATTATTTTGTTTAACAAGCTGCCTGATGACTTTAAAGTACTGACTAGCAAGTCCTTAAAAAATAATCTTACTAAGTGGCTACAACAACACTGTTTTTATAGCATTAAAGAATATTTAGAATATAGAAACTAAACATTTATAAATATAAGATTTTACAAACGGACATTTTAAATTTGAGTTATATAACTAAATCAGAATGAAATTAAAACGATTTACTATAATATTGCGCTATTTCATAAATTATAACTATAACTATTTTGCATGCTTATAAATAAGCTGAAAACACTGCACATACTTTAAATTTAAGATCATCTTATTACTGTTTTCTGGCAAATAAAAATCATTTCATTTCATTTCATTTCATTTCATTTCATTTCATTTCATTTCATTTCATTTCATTTCATTTCATTTCATTTCATTTGAACGATGTTGTAGTTTCCTTAGTGCTCCTTTACGTCATCTCTAGTGGAAAGATATAAGAATCGTATGTAGAGGATGTGTTTGTGTAAATGTTCCTCCTACCTCATGGTTGGTTTTGATAATTTAGTCCTACCTCAAGTTTAGATTTGACAATTTAGTTTTCATCTCCCTCCTTCATCTTTCATCAGCCCCCTCTCAACTTCCAATGAGGGTCTGGTCCAAATCGACTCTCCTATCTAGTGCCAATTGCCTCCTGAACTCTCAGCGGATTTCCGAACGTCTTCCTCAACACGAAAATAAAAGATAATTTAAAGTGTAACGTAACTTGCCAAATCTCTTGAATCTCGGCTAGGACTTCCGGGAGACTAGCTCAACCATACCAATGAGAATATAAAGAGCTCTAATGGAATCTTTTTATAATATGATCGGTATTTATCACGGCATGTATTTCTCCGAACGTACTACTCCTAAATTTATGGGTTTTAGAGTTTAGGTTTTCACTTCACAAACACAAAAAGGCTTATATATAGCTTTCGCATTCCACTTCTCGAGCAGAGCTTTACTCACTGGATACTTTCCACTTTTTACTCCTGACCTACGCTAATTCTAACGTCCTGTCCGTTCGCCCGACAAACGGATAGTGCCCTTCATCCCCCAAAACGTCCTTTGTTTCCATTCTTTTTTTGATTTTCAAATATTTTTGTTTCTCTTCTTTTCATTGCATTGAAAAGAAGTGGAAAAAAAGGGAAGGAGTTCCGAGGTCTTAAACGTAAGACCTACAGGTGTGATCGCAATTACAGGGTGTGAAAGACCTGTAACTATAATTGTGCTTTTGATGACATATGAGGTTGTGTACTGTTACAGTTCGAAGAAAATTATAACACTTTTGGTAAACGCCTTTATCTAAACGAATGATCTAAATGCGGGCACCTCATTTTCTAATCCGATTGGCCCTTCTGGCCATACCGGTTCCCGCCCTTGCTTAAGCATACAAGTGACATGGTAGTGGTAGGTTAGTTTTTTTCTTTGTCTGTTCTTTTCAAAAGTATTTGTCTTGTTGAAATGACAACAGATGAAGTTTGTTCTCTGTTCCTTTCAGCAATATTTATCTTGTTGAAACGACAAGGGATGAGGTCATCCGTAGGATTCTGGATTTTGATCCATTCATTTGCGCCAATCATTTCCAAACATTTCGCGTGTTGGAATATGAAGTCGTGTTGTTTTTTTTTGTGAGAAATCGCTGCCATGTAGCGCAAAGGGTTGGTAGTGTGTGCGGTTGGTTGAGAGGTGCTTCGGTGCTGCAAGAACATCAGCCGGGATTTCGGATGTAGTGATTTCGCTAGGTTTATTTGTGAAGTGAAGTTCTTTTTTCCCAAATAGGGATATGTGATGGGAGGGCAGAAAAAAATCTTCATGTTTCCTCATCTTCTGTGTCATGTGGTGTTGGTTGATTTTCTGGATTCTGTTCTGCTGGGTTGCTTTCAGTTTCGATGTCTATTTCCGGAACCTGGTATATTTGGTTTGAGGCGACCCTAGCTTCATCCCTATTGTGTGCTTTTGCCATCCAGTAGCTAGGATTCTGTCCGTAGTATTTAATATGGTGTGTGAGGTAGTCTTTCCAGGTATAATATGGGTCGACCAACTTTCTTCTTACTAGTTTCGTAGTTCAGGGCGGCGTGGCATATGTGTTTTGGGGGGTCCCCTGTGGGATGTCGTGTGTTTTCCTATGTTTTGGGAGGTTTTTGGCTTTCTCGAACATGTCGCTCAAGATCATGCGTTCATATTTTCTTAGCCTTTGGTGAGGGCTGCCACTTTTAGTACATATGAAATGCACGGTGAAATTAACATTTTGTATATTAAGCGAGTTATTTTCCAGTCCATGTTAGTCTTCTTTACAAAGTGTATTAAGGCTTTAGAGTTGCATAGTGCTCGTTGACAACTTTTCCTTATGGTATCTCTCCTGTGATGTACTGCAGTAATATAAGTGCCGAGATATTTTATTTCCGTCACCCGTCGAATTGGAACTCTATCCAATATGACGAACTCTGATCGAGTAGCAGGACTAGGACCCAGCCGCAGCCAACGCGTCGGCAGCCGGATCCGCCAACGCAATTGTGCAGATTCTTAATGTAATTGATGAGTGTTTTTTCAGACTCGGCGAATGCGAGATTTATGTTCTATTAATAGTTTTCTTCCACATATTTATCCAGGACCTTACGAATGTGAGTGTCGTCAAGTATTAATTGACATGGGTGATTAGTTTAATAGGCAATTGCGTGGTATGCATATTTGCAGTTGCCGTCTCTCGGCATTGGTGAGGCTTCCATTTTGGTATCTTCTTGAGTTGTTGCTGTGGAAAAGCACCCAGTAACTAGAGAGAGTTATATGAAATACCGCTGTGTTGTTAAGCGTATGGATTGCGATCGTCAAAGGATCATCTCTAATTCTTTGTAATTGGTCGTCAGTGGTAGTCCTTTATTAATTACCTGTTTTCTGCAAGATGGTGAAACGATCCCTTTGTGATGTGCAAGTGTTGGCTTTTTTCGCTATTTCTCAGAATATGCATTTTTGGACGACGCTGTCCAACACTATTCATAATAATATCGCGTCTCTAACGTAACAGGTTGTCGTGTCAGCCGACGGGGGCGCATAGGACACTGGTAGTAAGTATAGTAACTAAATGGTGAACTATTATTATAATAGATCTGCGTGCAAAGTACATAGGATACCATTGCTAGGAATATACGGCAATTTATGGTAATTTTGGATAATGTAGTTTAATTATTTATCATGGATAAATGGACCTGTGATTACACTTTTGAAACATAAAGCAGCGGGCGGTCACCTCACTATGTTTCGGGTAGTCCCGCCCGACGCTGGCGTAGTAAGCGATGACAATTACTGTGTCGCAGTTGGTTGGTTAAATCAGACGCTTAACCAACTCTCTAGACCGTTCATTAAATGCCGAAGTTTAACCAAGTCAATAGCATTTTGATATAAATAAAGCATCGTCGAAAACGTTTAACAATCTGTCTTACCGAAAGCCGGCGTGTTGGAAAACAAGAGGGCGTCACGGCAACAGCTGCTTTGCACAGCTTATATCAGGGCAATACATTGCGGTAGCTTAGGTGAAGGGTAAAGGGGGTGAGCGAAGCGAAGCCCCCTGTATCCTTCGTGTTAGGTTGAACATGTCAAAACAACAAAAAATACTTAAAACATAAACTTAAGTACACATAAAAAATATTTATATTGTATGTCTTGTTGCCTTCCTAGGTTCCTTCCTAAAATGAGTTGTCTAAACGTTCCTACGTTTAGACAACTCGTTAAACGTGTCATTCACTCACTTGTCTGACGGAATTATAGTGACTTGGTTAAACGTCGGCATTTAATTAACTGTCTAAGATTTAGTTAAGTGTCTGATTTAACCAACTAACTGCGACAACTGCAATAAATCAGCATTATATATCAATCATAATTCTGCTATTATAACTAATGTATTTTTAGGTTTAGACTTAATTCATTCAATTCAAAATACATAGGTACGGACTTTTAATAATAATGCAATCAAATAATAAAACACCATTTTTCTTTTGTAGTTTCTATTAACTTAATTTTGATGTTAATGTTTGTTTCGGGAATGGCCGACGTGGCGCCAGTGGCACGTCTTTCAGTTGTCAGCCGGTCCTGACTGGGGCGGCGGTCAAAAGGTTAAGGAGTCCAAGCATATATGTATATCTAACTTCTGCCCCGAGTAAAATATTCGATCAAAACTAAACTACGAAAACTGTTACGGACAGCGAGCCCCGGCCAGCGCAACCGGCCGACTGACCGACTGGAGGTGCGAGCGAGATGGAGCAGCGCGCCGACAGGGACCGCATGCGTCGACTTTGAACTAGGAGTCACGATCCCTGCGACCAACACGGAGAGAACAATGGACCGACCGCTAGCCCCGAGTATAAATATAAGCTAGTTTTTAAGTCGAATTGCGACCACTGTCGAATAAAGACCTATCAAGGAGTGTAAACTTTCGTTTCACTTATACCACTACCAACATTTGGTCCTTCGAGCCGGATCGTTGAGTCTAACTCCGATCAGTGCCGATAGGTGGAAAGGATCGTTGAGCCTGACTCCGATTATTCGTACCTAGAACGTTGAGTGACAACTCCGTTCGAAAGTACAAGTACCTAGAGCGTTGAGTGTCACTCCGTTCAAAGTACAGAACCGTATCAGATCGGTACGAGATGGTATCAAAGTCAGACGCAGACGCCGCCGCTGCGGCCGCCGCCGCGAGCGCTGACCAGGCCGCCCGAGCCGAGATGCTGGCCCGCGTCGAGGCTGCTGAAGCCGCCGCCGCCGCCGTCGAGTCCACCCAAGCGGAGATGCGTGCACGCATGGAGGCCGCCGAAGCGGCCGCCGCCGAAGCTGCAGAAGCCCTTGCCGCCGCCAATGCCCGCGCCGGAGCCCGGGCCGGCGCCGAGGATGGAAGCAGCATTTTACAGACCATACACCACGTCGTGCCGCCCCGGTCCCCGTCGGAGCAAACGTCAATGGGTCAGGCAGGATCCGTGCTGCCAGCACACTGCCCGAGATTGGCTCCGCTGACCGAGGAGAACGTGCGACGAGCGAACTCCGTGCGGTCTACATCCAGCGCCGTGACTTAGCGGCGCATACAGCTTCAGATCGAAGCCCAAACACGTATGAACGAGATGCGACGTCGGGCCTTAGAGCTCGAGAAGAGGCAGGTCGATCTCGACCTCGAAAACGCGCAAAGGTTGCTTGAGTTACAGATGCAGAGTGTAGCTGTCGACGAACAAGCGAGCGACGTGTCCGGCTCTCATCGTGAGCGGATGAGTGCCTGGCTGGGCCCAGTAGCTGCCGCCGCCGGGACAACGAGCTACCCCATCGCCGACGCTCGGTCGACGAGCTACCCGACCGCCGCAACAACAACAGCTACGGGGACCGAAGCCGAGCGACGCCATACCCCGCCTGAACGACGGGGGGAGAGACCTCATGTCACCTTCAGACATGAGCAGCTGCAGCTGGACGCGCCACAGCGAGAGTATGGAGCGCGGCGCCGCTCTCGCTCACCCACGCCGACGGGACAACTACTCGCAGAGCGATTCGAGAGGATTGAGCAGAAGTTGGATCGACCTCACCGTTATAAACCTAACTTGAACTTACCTATTTTCTCAGGCGATCCGGGCGATTGGGTATCGTTCAAATCCTCGATGGAGAGCACCACGAGAAAATACCACATCGACCCCGAGGAGAACGTGAACCGACTCCGAATCGCGCTGCAAGGGAAAGCGAGAGCCAGCGTGATCAACCAGTTGGGGACTGCAAGGCGTCCAGATCGGATCATGCAGACATTGGAGGAGCTCTACGGCCGACCAGAGCTGCTCATCGACAACTCCCTGACGATGCTGCATCAGATTCCGGCGCCCAGACGAGATGACACTAACTCTCTAAGTGTCTTTGCCTCACAGGTGGAGAACGTGGTCTTCGGGCTGGAAGACCTGCACGCCGAGAAATGGCTGGAGAACCCTCTCCTGGTACGAGAGGTGGTGAGCAAGCTGCCCGACTACATGAAGTGCAACTGGGCTACGTCCGCGAGACAGACAGCGAACCAGGGAGAACCAGAGCTCGTACGTCTGACACGCTTTCTGAAGGAAGCAGCGAGGGATATGGTAATATTTGTTCACCCACCAGGCCCGTCAATCACGCCCGTGGCCCCCGCTCCAGTGAAGACATACGGCGGCGCTAAGCCAGTCATCCCCCGTCTGCCACGCGCCACAGCGCGCACCGCCCAGGTGCTTACCGCGGAAGAGGAGCGAAGACCTGCAGATCGCAGGACCTGTCTTTGCTGCGGTGGCAACGAGCACCCAATCAACAGATGCCGCAAGCTGTTGAACATGACCACCGATGCCCGCTGGGAGTGGGCCAGGTCAGAACGCCTGTGCTTCAAGTGCATGGAGTCCAGGCACCGCCGCAACGTATGCAGAGCCAAGGGATGTAACACGAACGGCTGCCGCCGTCCACACCACCCGCTGCTGCACGAGGGGAGCAGCCGCCAGGCCCAGGAGACGCCAACCGTGAGCACCGAGCCCGCCAACGACCAGGGAGCTGAAGCGGTAATGTCAATTGCGAACACTAACGACCATGCTGTGCTCTTAAAGGTTTGCAGAGTTGAAGTCACTGGGCCTGCGGGGAAGACGTTAACCTACGCGTTGCTGGACGAGGGATCGAGCGTCACCCTGATCAGCAAGGACCTCGCTGACGCTGTCGGTGCCACGGGAGACCTCGCGCCACTGAACCTGCGCGGGAAGAACGCAGTGCAGCCACACACGGACAGTCGACGAGTCACTGT
Source organism: Argyresthia goedartella (assembly GCA_949825045.1). Classification (NCBI taxonomy): domain Eukaryota; kingdom Metazoa; phylum Arthropoda; class Insecta; order Lepidoptera; family Argyresthiidae; genus Argyresthia; species Argyresthia goedartella. The sequence continues at coordinate 11,964,483 of OX463826.1, forward strand.
CCAAATCAGAGGGCATCAGGAGCGCGCACACCACGAGATAGCGGCCCGAACCGTCCGCAACCTCGACCTGCGGCAACAGAGCGTGTCACGGGATGTGCTGCGCTACCGCCACCTGCGACATCTGGCAGACCACGGCTTCGAGAACGCGAAGCCCCAGATATTGATCGGTGCCGACCACTGGCACCTGATCGTATCACACCAGATGCGGACCGGCAAACGGAACGAGCCCGCCGCCTCCAAGACCGACCTAGGGTGGGTCGTCTGCGGGACAGTGCCACGACTGCTGCGCCGCACTGACGAGGACGCCGTGCTGCACGTCCACGTGGCAGAACGCCGCTACGAGGACGACGAGAGCCTTCACGAGCTGGTGAAGCAACACTTCGAGGTGGACGCGCTGGGTGTGTCTCTCCGTGTGAAGACATCGCCGGAACATCAGCGCGCCATTGATATCTTCAAAAAGACGGCCCGTCGAGTCGACGGCCACTTCGAGGTTGGGCTGCCATGGCGCACGGACGACATCGTGCTGCCGTCGAACTACGCCGACGCTTTGAGGCGTCTACATGGGATCGAGAGGAAGATCGACCGCGACCCCCAATTTAAGGTCGAGTACACGCAGCAGATCCAGAACCTTTTGGACAAGGGGTACGCGAAGAGATGCGACGGGAGCGAGCAGCGAAGCCCCATACAATGGTTCCTGCCACACTTCGCGGTGAAGAACCCCAACAAGCCGGGCAAGGTACGCCTGGTCTTCGACGCTGCGCACCGCTCACACAACACCAGCTTGAACGATAAGCTGCTGATGGGCCCGGACTTGCTGCAATCGCTGCCGGGCATCCTCTTCCGCTTCAGAGAGAGGCCGATCGCCGTGACTGCCGACATCGCGGAGATGTTCCTGCGCATCAAGGTCCGGAGCCAGGACCAACCCGCGCAGCAGTTCCTCTGGAGAGGCGGCGACAGAACCCGTCCGCCTGACCACTACAAGATGACGTCGATGATCTTCGGCGCAAGCAGCTCACCATTCCTGGCACACAGTGTTCGCGATCAGAACGCGATCGACCACGCCAGCACGCACCCCAGGGCACTTCCACTGATCACCCGCAGTCATTACATGGATGATTTGGTTCACAGCTTTGACACAGCGGAGGAGGCCCAGAGAGCAGTCGACGAAGTCATCGCGGTACACGCCGGGGCCAGCTTCACCCTCAGAAGCTGGAACTCCAACTGCCCGCGCCTGCTGGACACCCTGAGGAGCTACGAGCCCGGCGCCCTACAACCCTGGGCTCCAACGAGGTCAAGAACGAGAAGACCCTGGGGATGCTGTGGGACGCAACGAGCGACGCGCTGGGGTTCAACACCACCCTGGCCCGCGTCCCTGACCCAGTCCGGATGCAGCAGCGGGCACCGACCAAGCGAGAGGCACTGGCAACGGTCATGTCAATCTTTGACCCGCTGGGCCTACTCAGCAGCTACACCATCACGGCGAAGATCCTGCTGCAAGACCTGTGGCGCATCAGCATGGGCTGGGACGAGACCCTGCCATCGGCATACGCCGAACGCTTCGACCGCTGGCTGGGGGTACTGAACGACATGGCCCAGCTGCGACTCCCACGCCGCTACAACGAAGAGGACACTGCAGAGCCAGAGCGACAGCTTCATGTCTTCGTGGATGCCAGCGAGCAAGCATACGCCGCAGCGGCGTACTGGCGCCTTGAGCACGCCGACGGCCGCATCACGATCGCTTTGGCCGCCGCCAAAGCAAAGGTGGCCCCACTGCGGCCCCAGACGATCCCGCACCTTGAACTCCAGGCTGCAGTGATTGGCGTACGACTCGCAGACATGATCAAGTGAGAACACCACTGGCAGCCACAACGAGTCGTCTATTGGAGCGACTCCAGCACCGTGATCCAGTGGATTCGTACCGACGCGCGGCGCTACACCGCATACGTAGCGCACCGGCTCGGCGAGATAGCTGAGGCGACCGAGCCCAGCCAATGGAGATGGGTGCCAACCGAGCACAACGTGGCAGACGACGCGACGCGCCCGGAGAACATGCCACAAGGACCACACGACCAGTGGTTCATCGGCCCGGCCTTCCTCTACGAGCCTGAGGACGCCTGGCCCCGAGCATCGAACCACGAGCCAGAGGATGTCGAGGCAACGCACCACGCATCCAACACGGGGGGAGCGGATGGCCTGCCGGATATCAGCCGCTTCTCATCATATGAGCGGTTAATTCGGGCCACTGCTACTATATTGGCTTTCATCGACAGATGCAAGAAGAAGACTGAGCGCCTGGGGCTGCGCCACCTCGAACGAGCAGAGCAGCTATGGGTGGCCAAGGCGCAGCGGGACAGCTTCGGGGAGGAGATCGCACGGCTACAAGCGGGCCGACCACTGCCAGCCTCCAGCCGTCTTCACAAGCTGGACCCGATGATGCAGGATGACCTGCTACGCGTGTGCGGGCGAATCAATGCCGCACGCGTACCGACAGAAGCCAAGCAGCCACTCATCATGGATGGACACCACCCGCTGACTCGGCTGATCGTGCTGAGGGAGCACGCCGCCGCCGGACACGCCGGCAACGAACGCGTGCTGAACGACCTGCAGCAACGCTACTGGATACTGCGCGCACGTCCCACTGTGCGTGCGGTGTCCCGATCCTGCGCACTCTGCCGAGTGCGCCGATCGACGCCCTGAGTCCCGCCGCTGGGGAACCTGCCACCGGCCCGCCTGGACTCCAACCGCCGGCCTTTCACCAACTGCGGGGTCGACTACTTCGGCCCGATGCTGGTAGCAGTCGGGCGCCGGCGAGAGAAGAGATGGGGCGCGCTCTTCACGTGCCTGACGACGCGAGCTGTCCACATCGAGCTGGTGGGCAGCCTCGACGTTGACGCAGCAATCATGGCCCTGAGGAGGATGGCTGCGCGCCGCGGAAGGCCGCGCCAGATCTGGAGCGACAACGGGACCAACTTCCGAGGTTCTGACAACGAGCTACGAGCCGCCTACAAGGAGTGGGCGCCAGCACTGCGAGACTACGCGCACCTGCAGCGCGTGGACTGGCGCTTCATCCCACCCGGGGCGCCGAACATGGGAGGCGCCTGGGAGCGACTGGTGCGGTCCATCAAAACCGCCCTCAAAGCCACCTTGAACGAGCAGGTGCCTAAGGAGGAGGTGCTGCTGACTTTGCTGCTGGAGGCTGAGTACGCCGTGAACGCGCGCCCATTGACCCACGTGTCGGTGGACCCGGCGGACCCAGAGGCGCTGACGCCTAATCATTTCCTGATCGGGACATCGAGCGGCCTGCCCCAGACCGGCCCCTGCGACCCAGCTGATCGGCGCAAGTGGAGAGCAGCCCAAGGACTGGCTGACCAATTCTGGAGAAGATGGACCAGGGAATATCTTCCCACCCTGGTGCCACGCAGAAGCGCAGCGGATCTCCAACGACCACTGCGAGTGGGCGACCTCGTCGTCGTGGTGGACTCCGGGTTGCCGCGCAACACATGGCCGCGCGGCATCGTCGAGCGCATACACGTCGGCACGGACAACGACGTGCGCAGCGCCGACATACGAACAAAAGGCGGAGTCTTCACGCGACCTACCAGGAAACTCGCCGTCCTACGCGTGGAAGAGGAGGCTACGACGAGTCTGCGCCGGGGGGAAGATGTTACGGACAGCGAGCCCCGGCCAGCGCAACCGGCCGACTGACCGACTGGAGGTGCGAGCGAGATGGAGCAGCGCGCTGACAGGGACCGCATGCGTCGAATTTGAACTAGGAGTCACGATCCCTGCGACCAACACGGAGAGAACAATGGACCGACCGCTAGCCCCGAGTATAAATATAAGCTAGTTTTTAAGTCGAATTGTAGTATTATTGCGACCACTGTCGAATAAAGACCTATCAAGGAGTGTAAACTTTCGTTTCACTTATACCACTACCAACAAAAACCTTTATCATAAAATAGCGTCGCGCCTCTTCCCATATGGGGTGGTGGCAGAGGTGAGCGTAGTTCCAGCAAAAAAATGTCGGGGTTTCGAAATTCTGAATATGCAAATAATTTGTGCTCTGTGAGAAAAAAAAGTGCTCGAAATATGAAATTTGTGCTCCCACGGGCTTTATATATAAATGCGATAAACACATTTTGCTGCGAGAACGTTCTCCTAGCAAATTAAAAAAAAAACAAAGATACTTAGCTCAATGTAATTTGTAGGGCTGTTATATTTGTGCATAAATGTGCCCGAAGTGGAGAATTTGTGCCTCTTATAGGAACCGAGTTATTCACTTTTCTGCTGGGATAACGTTTGAGGGTTTTCTATATCTCAACAATGGCGGAACCAAGGGATATGAGATTTGGTACATTAGTTGTAAGAAATTAGTTCCTAATTAGAGCAATCTTACTTATTTGAAAAACTTGCTTTTTTCGCGTTATTCAGTTTACAGCAAAAAGTGAAACTCTCTCAGCACATTTAAACGGCGCTACTTCAAGACTTGAAATGTCTATCAGCGGTTCCTCATAACGTCCATCATGTCTTGCAAAGGTTTTATAAACCTTGATTAACCCTTAATTTGGTGATGTTCTTTGCAACACCAACACCAACTTTATGAAAATCTAGTCTTTATTTAGAAATGAAATGGCCCTAAATTAATTAAAGGGTATTTTATTTTTATCTAGCATGTGGTAGAAAAATATATTCTGTTGCTGGAAACACTAAAACTGTCAGTTCGAAGCGAAAATGTCACAGAACCGGCGCGCTCCAGTTTTACTGAAGGTATTTGTTGCTTTTTTTCTATTTTGCAGGGGGTTTTTTCTCAAATTCTTTATTGCATCACGAGTTCGATAAATACAAAACCTGTTTATGCTAAAATTTTATTCAATATACATGTCTTTACACTTCAAATAACCTATGAAGCGTGGTGTTCTTCCCAAGGAACACCGCCAAATGCTCAGTAACTAACCATTCCTGGATGTTCTGTGTGAAGAACACTGGCAAATATTAGGCAATTGCACTGTATTTTCCTAGTTCATTATAAAGTTAGCACATTTGACAGCATATCAACCTTTATACATGTGCATTTTACTCCCTAATAATAAATAAAAGACCTAATTACACGTAGTGCAGTATCACCGACTGTAAATATCGAAGTAATTAAAAAACTCTGCATTCAATTCGCGCGCGGACTACAAGTGTTGTCGAATGGCTAACTTACTAACATTTTCAACCCCTTTTTGTGCAAATTTAACAGAGCCTTTATGTTTTGGTTGTGCTCATTGTTTTTTCTGCTTTTAACAGAGCCTTTTTTGTTTTGGTTGTGCGTATTGTTTTTTTTCTGCTTGTTAACAGTCAAGATCACGTGCGGCTCGAATGGTTGCACTTGTACCAAACGAGTATGCTCAATCTGATGTAAGCGAAGAATCTGATTCAGAGAATGAATTTCTGCCAGATAATAACTGCTACATGCATGAATCCTTAGATGAACAATCATCCTCCTCAGCTTCTATCGCTTTTTCTCTAGAAAGACTGAACAAATCTTTTTCTGATAAAGAAAACAATCCTGATAATGACGATCCATAAACGCTTCCGACTCCAGAGGACCTTGTCAACTCAAAAAATGTTGCTGAAGAAGATATCCGTAGCAATTTTGAAGCCACATCTCCGACTCCAGATTACCTGCCTTACTCAGAAAGAAAACACGATAAAGAAGACTGCAACAATTATGATGCCAAACCTTTGACTACCAATGTGCATGCTCGTGGCTCCCAACAAGATTCCCCTTCTTCAGATATTTCTGACAGCATTATTGAAGATGTTGGGCCCTTAACACCAATAATCAATAAAGTGTTTCCACCTCAAACCAGCGAACCAAACTACGGAAATATACCTTCAATTTCTTCTCTTCCTTCTTTGGGATCAGATATAACTACTCCAAAGCCTCATACCAAAACCAAAGAACGGTAGAAAAGTAAAGTACAACCACAAAATGCAATAAAAATAATAATCAGAAATACTCGCTCAGTACGAAAAACAGCCTTGAAAGATACACAGAAATCATCACCAGCAGTGTCTTATACCAAAAAGAGAGAAATTAGGAGACCCAACAAAGTCAACATACAAGCAGTCCCAAAAAAGGTAAAAAAACAAAAGAAATTTCAAGTTGATTTCACTTGGAAGAGGGCAAGAATTTTTCGACATGCAGCTACTCTGGAAGAGGAAGACGACAATTATGTCGATATACCGTTACCCGTAGATAGAACACCCTTGGCCTATTTCTACAAGTTTTTTTCAATTGATATCTTCACAGATATTGTCCAGCAAACCAACTTCTATTCAGTCGAAAAAACTGGTAAATCCCTGCAATTGACTGAAGAATAACTCAATAACTTTCTGGCGATACATGTTATCGTGGGTATTGTTGAAATGCCATGTTACTTAGATTACTGGAAAGGTACCGATATAATTTGGTGGCAGACATAATGCCACTAAAAAGATATCAAATCATTCGAAGACTTCTACATTTTGTAGATAACAACTAAGAGGATGGTGACCGATATTACAAAATTAGGCCGATAGCCCAAAATATCAGGCAAAATTGCCTAAAGCAAGATGATGACGATAGGTACAGCATTGATGAGGTGATGATACAGTACAATGGGCACAAAGCTGGTAAGAGGAGGCAATACATGAAGGATAAACCGAACAAATGGGGCTTCAAGAACTTTGTACGAGCCAGCCACAAATTCACAGAAAATTAAGAAAGTCTGGGATTTGGTGCAAAATTCGTAATAGCTTTGTGCTAATCCATTAAAAAGAAACCAGCCATAATATTCTGTGACAAATTCTTTGCATCTCCTGAACTTCTCTGTGTTTTAAGACAGAATTATGGAATATTTGGTCTCGGAACGATAAGGGCAAATAGACTGAGAGGTGCGGAGAAAGATCTACCAACTGAGAAACAAATAAAGAAACTGGAAAGAGGCAAATATGCGCAAGTTGTTTATGAACGTAACAAACTGGCTGTCGTAAGATAAAATGACAACAAGGTTGTGACGCTTATAAGTTCCTATGTAGGTACAGAGCCAGTAAGCAAAATAAAAAGATTCTCAAAAGAACACTAGGCGAGAGTCGATGTTAGTTGTCCTAACATTGTCAAAGAGTACAACAAACAGATGGGTGGAGTTGACTTGTCAGATATGCTCATATCCTTGTACAAAACCCCAATGAAACAAGGAGGTGGTATATGGGCATATTTGTGCAACTCCTCGACATTTGCATAAATAAAGCCTGGCTACTATACCGCAAACAACAAAGCGAAAAGCTACCCCTAAAACATTTTAGGAGAGAACTCTATGACAACCTTGTGATGCTCGGTAAGACAGCAAGCCGTAAGAAGACGGATTCCACTAAAAGCTTCGTAGCTAAGCCAAACATCCCAAGGCCATCAAGCTCCATTAGATATGATGAAGTCGGACATTTTGCTGAATTTGGGGAACTTGGCCGCTGTAGGCAGTGCCAGAAAAATACCACTGTTTTTTGCATAAAATGCAAAACGCGATTGTGCTTAGTATCTGGAAAAGTTAATCTTAACTGCTTCCTTGCGTTTCATACAAAATGATACAGACATAGATTATAATAATTTTGTATGAAAAGCTTAGGAGCAGTAACGCCCTATTTAGGTTTTTAATATACTATTTTGAAAAATATGTCAGATTTATTTTATTTTACACTTTCCCCTTAAATGGGCAATGTTCCTCTCAGAGAACACAATGATTGCGCTGATAATTTGGCAATGTTCCGTGTGTGGAACATGGGTTTTCCGGAAAACTGATAGAAATATATTTTTTTAAGGAATTTTCCTAAGGCCCTTGGTATCATTCAAACATGCTACAGATATATATTTTTGAAATTTGTTCTTTTTTGATCTCCCAAATTAAGGGTTAAGTATTTTGAGAGAAATCAGGCTCTGTTGTTAGTTTGACCGCGTCTTATGTTTGGAGCCCTTTCATTCAAGTTCTAAGACAATAGCGGATTTTCTGATCAATTGACGAATTAGTGCTCTTATTTATAAATATATACTGAAGAACCAGAAATTCCATGTACAAGCTGAGATAATTAACGAAAGCTGAAATCTTCCAGTATCAAACCACTTTTAAGGGGCCTACTTAATTTGGCGGGGGCCAAATTAAGAAGGCACCGCGGCCGCAGGACAAAGCGGCCGCAGGATAAATTGTCCCTACACTCCGAATTTGGTACCATAATAGCGCCATGGCATCGAGGGGAATATATTAGTTTGGGATTATTGTTCGTTTTAGCTCAATATCTGCCACCCCGTATGGGTAAAAACGTGACGCTATGTTATCTTATGCTAAATATCAATAATCGGATATACCAAGAATATAAAAACATCGCCATGTTGCGGAAAACCTATGAAACTAATTTCTTCAACTTGCAACACTGTAACAATTAATGTCATCTGTCAAAGTGGGGCGTCGATTGTGCAGAGTCCCTGTAATGCCCGGCCCAGTATTGTCCGGCCCAGGAAGGTCCGGCCCCGGAATTGGCGTCCCGAAGCCCACGATTCCGGGGTCGGGCATTCCTGGGCCGAGCATTCCGTGGCCGTCCAAAAAAGTGCTCGACCCCGGAATGCCCGGCCCCGGATTGGCGTCCCGAGTACCATAGACAACTGCTATATCAGAGATTAGGGTGTGTTCATGGTGTCTCTATCTCAAAAAAATTATTGATATCATTAAATGTTTTTTTTTATTTGCATACTCCTGTATGGTCACAAAATACTACGACTGCCGCCAAAACATTGTGACCTGAATACGATAGAAATGTAATGGGGCATAATAAAAGGAAAGGTTGCCACAAATAATGTTGGTTTAGTTAGATAATGTCACATTCCTGCAGCTTGTAAAAACTGTTTTGAAGATATAACTACTGTTGAACATGGAATAATTGTGTGTTGATACATGAAATAATTGCTGTGAGCATAAAAAAAAACTAGAAGAGTAATATAGATGCAGGGGACTGGTAATTGATAGAGGAATTGAACAACTTATTATAAATGTTGGCGGCAGTGATAGTGAAACATCCAGTCTTACAACTGACAATGAGTCTGATATGTCCAGAATTGAACCAGTACAATCTGGTCATGAAGATCATGAAATGTCATATGCATCTGTTGAATATTTCGATTCTGAATTTGATGACTAAGGAAAAAAATGAATACATAATCATAATGGTTTTATTTTCTATATTTTAACCCGACTACAGGTACTTACTGATTTTAAAATAAGTTCGGCAATTACAGAAGCGGCCAATTTGCACTGGTATACCTACTTTACTTAGTATTGCTATGTATAAAGTTATTTAGCGCCCTCAGACCAGGATTTTTATGTTCCTGGTTGGGCTTAAAATATCGGGCTTTTGAGAACCCTGGACAGGTTCAAAGCCATGTACCATTACGTTTTTTACCGAACAGTATTTATTACTGAAGACTTTTTAAATCTTGATAGTGTTTTTTGGGGGGGGTTTTACAATGGATTTTGGGCATTTTAGGGGGATTTTGACTTTGGTTAAGGGGAAAATATTTAAGGAGTTGGCCATCCTGCATTTAGCAAGCACACACACACACAGGCAGTCAGACAGGCATCACGCACTCACTCGGTTCCAGTACTACGAAATAAGTTTTTTCCATAACCAAACTAGTTAACCAGTGTTGTATTTATGGACAATTATAGTGAAACTCCGTTTCGATTTATAATAAAGTATTTATGTGCCTCTGGGTAAGTTTTCATCATACTATTTTATCCCAGATAGGCCATTGTTGCTTCTTGTTTACATATTCCTTTCTTCTTCTCATCCCCTCTCACACTTCTCTTGTTTCTCTCTTCATCATCAATTACAATTTTGTATTGCTCATACGTGCGTAGTATACTCGAGTATTGTACACAAGTATGGAATCCACGTTACGATATTTATATTAATAGGCTGGAATCAATTCAGAAGAAATTTATGCGACACTTACAGAACAAGTGCAAAATTTATGACGATAACTACGAAGCAAGATGTAAAAGGCAACATATGCTACCTCTCCATAAAAGACATCAAGTTGCAGACATAATAATGCTAATGAAAATAGCGCAGTCTCAAATCGATTCTCCTGAACTACACTCCAAGATAGGCATAATAACACCCTCGCGCTCTCGTAGACACCTTAAACTACACACACCGGCACAATTAGCGGAACAGAAAAAAAAGGGAGAAAAAAGAGGGAATTTAGAACAATTCAAGAAAAAATTGAAACAGCATCTCCTCTCTTCCGAATAGTGGGTATATCATAGTATTTATGTATATCTATTTATTTATTGTATTCTATTTATTTATTTTATAGTAATTACGTAGGGTGTATTGTGATTTATTTGATAGTATATTTATTTTATTTATTTCTTTTAACTCTTAATTGTACACTAGGACTACCTCTCTATATTTTATTTTTCTCTTTTCTTCACAGGTTAGCTGTAAGAAATTTCTTTTTAGAAATAAGCTCACCTTTGCATACTGTTTCTGTTATAATTTCCACTGTGTTTTCTGTGCAATTAAGGATTATTATAACAATGAATGTAATTTTTAAACAATATATTCTTTTAAATGAAACAACAATTAAATTAACATGTTTTGACATTAATTTGTAACAACATACTTAGTTTAATTAAAATAAAAATTAAATTAAACAAAATGCATTTTTGTTCGATTTTTTAATTATAGAGAAACAGCAGAAAATTCTAGATTTTCCAAAGGTTAACAACAATTTCAATGACTGTTCAATATCGAGTGTTTCCTCCTCGTGCTCTGATGAGGGTTTCCATCCGTCTGGGCATGCTGCGGATGATGTTATCAATGGTTTCTTGGGGCAACCTCTGCCATTCTTCAAGTAATGCGTTTCGCAACTCATTGAGATTATTGGGAGGTGGCATTCTTGACTTTACACTCCTCTTTAGCAAGACCCAGACGTGTTCGGGTTCATATCGGGGGACCGTGCTGGCCACTCCATCACCGTTATACCAACATGGTTTAGATATGTCTGTACTGTCCGAGCACTGTGAGCCCGAGCATTATCCTGCATTAGAATGAAGTTGTTATCCCTCCTTTAAGTACACCTTTTCCGGCCTTGTCCTCTCCTTCTCACTAGAGTATTCGTCTATCTGTATCGTTGGATGCTTTGATGAATCGTTGATAACGATCGACGAAGGCTTCTAGCAATCCATCTATAGGTTTGACCATTTCTCCTCATTTGATCTGCCCTACTGATTTCTGATGGCGTTAAATCATGCATACTTAGATGCTCGTAATTATCAATATGCAAAAAAACTCAAAAGCCTCAAAAACTGCAATTCAAAGCTTTTCAAATGGAATGCATGAACCTTCTAAAAACGGACAAGCGGTCGAAAAAAATGAATCAATGAAAATTAAAACAAAAGAATGAAAAAAACAGGTAGTCGCTTAGTATTCCATTTTTAAATTAAAACCCAAATTTAAAAAAAGCTTCTTTAGCCGGCCAGCTGTGGTCGACTTAACATGACATAACACAACATAAAACTCTTCAATTTCAGGCTTTTGGCGAAGTAACACCCGCAAACATATTTTTAATGTATTAAATGTCCCCCAATGTACTACAAACTACAGGCAATTTTTTTTTTTGTCAGATCCACAAATACTGTCAATAATATTAACTTGCCTGAGTTTGACCTTTTCAACTCAGCGGTATACATAGTCCGCAATTCTTTATCTAATGCTTGGTTTGACGGCGTCTCTTAACTATCTTGGAAAACCATTTATTGTAGTTTTTGTTTAAGTTAAGTATAATATTGTAATAATAATAAGTGTTTTGTAAACAGGTGTAAATTTAGATGTAATTTGTGAAAACTTTTAAATGGTGTGTACCGTAATAGTAATTTAGGCATTCTATTTTTCTAACTTACTATTTCGGTTGCTAAAACTGTATGTTTTCCGAAAATAAATAAATAAAATAAAATAAAATCTCCTTCCATTCCTGTTCTCTTCCTATTTGCTTGACATTAGCTTCTCTTGTTTTCTCTTCCTCTTCTGTTCCACATCCCTCCGCTTCTATTCCTCTTGACTTCGTCGTCCCTACCTCTTTACTTTATCGTCTATTATTCTGTTCCTCTCTTCCTCTTCTTTTCTTCTCTTCATCTATTCTGCGTCTAATATTCTTATCAACTCTACGGAGGTCTCAGCTTATAAATAAATTATCTTCTTCTCTTCATATAATCATTTCTACTTTTTCATTTAAATGTATACTTAAAATATGCTAGGTCAACGAGAAGTACACACAGCACACATAACGAGAAGTACAACAGTGTTTTGATTCCTTTGCGAGGTCATACAAATGCAGCAAAAATGCAGCACAAAAGCACGTATCTTGTGATTGCATTGACATATCTGAATGTTTAATTTTCTCTCAGCTCTAAGGGATTTCCGCATGATACCACCACGCGGTGCTGAGAAAAAGGGTCGGGACGTGGTCGGGACAGACGGAAGTATGGACAGACAGACGGATAGCAAAGTGATCCTGGTTTTTTCTTTTAAAGTACGGACAAGTGGTAAGTATGGGTAAAACAGGCTTCAACAAGCAAAAGATACTGTTTTATTTAACCTAAAGTGTCAAGTTAGCGAGATAATTGGAAATAGAGATAAATATTTAAAAACATTTATTTATTTACTCCAATTATCTCACAAACGCGACACTTTAAGATAATTGTTGTTTATTGTTTTACATCATTTATCATGCACCGAAAAAAAAATGGTAGGGCCCTAAACAACGCCTTCAGTTTTGTTGGATTCATAAAAGCCTGCCCTAAAAGTATCCCCTTGACGGTTATTCGATTAATATCGTTGCACTTCGTATATATATATATAGATAATTCTCGGATAAAAAGTGTGAATTTTACATAATGTTAAATAAGTAATTAAGACAACTTTAAATTTTACTATCGACCAAAGTAATAAATAGATCCCGATTTCTTTGATTTAGTAATGAAAAGTCTGTGATTTTAAAGGTAGGCTTTTTCTCTCAGTACCTACTCGTCTATGTAGCAATTTTTCCAATGAAACAAATCGTCCAAGAAGCAGCGGGAATCCCCCATCTCTAAGTTTTAAGTGAGCCAAAACCAAACAATAACTTCACGTTTGTGAATTTAAACTATTTCGATTTTATCGACCTGTAGCAATACATTCGCATTATCAACGAACAACTAAAGCTAGCTAAAAAGGCTTTGGACCTGTCCAGGGTTCTCAGAAGACCGATATTTATAATAAATACCGAAATGTCCGATTATTGCTATTTAGCATAAGATAACATAGCGTCACGTTTTTACCCATACGGGGTGGCAGATGAGCTAAAACGAACAATAATCCCAAACTAGCTTCTACATGGAATTTCTGGTTCTTCAGGATATATTTATGAATAAGAGCACTAATTCGTCAATTGATCAGAAAATCCGCTATTGTCTTAGAACTTGAATGAAAGGGCTCCAAACATAAGTCGCGGTCAAACTAACAACAGAGCTTCATTTCTCTCAAAATATCGAGGTTTATAAAACCTTTGGAGGAGATGATGGACGTTATAAGGAAGCGCTGATAGACAGGTTCCTATAAGAGGCATAAATTCTCCACTTCGGGCACATTTATGTACAAATATAATAGGGTAGGTAACCCTACAACTTTCATTGAACTCTTTTTTTATAGCTAGGAGAACGTTCTCCCAGCAGGATGTGTTTATAGCATTTATCTCTTAATCCCGTGGGAGCACAAATTTCATATTTCGGGCACAATTTTTTCTCACAGAGCACAAATTATTTGCATATTAAGAATTTCGAAACCCCGACCTTTTTTTCTGTAAGTACGCTCACGTGGCAGAGGCACAATTGAGGAGCCCATGTTCAGCCAGTTATTCATACTCCATTTTGTGTGACAGGCGCAGCTACAAAGATTGAGTGTTTCCTCACGACGTTTCTCCATCACGTCTGAGTTACTTCTCATTGGTACTTACATGCTCGCACCGGATTCGAACCTGCATGAGAAGAGAGCGCAAAACCTCTAGACCACGGAGCTCTTACGAAAACCTTTACCTTCTCATAAACTTTACTACTTATACTTTTGTTACACCTTTGTTATTTGTGTATTTTAGAGAATGAAAAGCCAGATAATTAAGTAAAAAAATATTTTTATTCGCGTAGAATAGGTATAACATAGGAATCAACGATATATCATCTCTCACTTATTAGGAGGTTGTTGGGCCATTATTCTGAACATCTTTAACTATGGATTTAACTTAAACTTGATCAGAACAACTTTATTTTTCACATCTCCATACTACACCATAACTTCCTTCCATTCCAGTAACATTCCATACACTGGCCCGGGCGATCAGCTGATTTGTATGGGGAAGTGAAAAATAAAGTTGCTCTGACCAAATCGTTTCCATAGTGAGTTGTTCAGAATAATGCCCCAACAACCTCCTAAAATATGTCTACACCTTTCTGTTACACCTTTATATAAGCTAATGTAATGGGGGACTAAGGTTTTCGCGCCCAATATGTTCGTTTGATTTGTTTTTAAATACTAGGTAATCATGACTTTTTGTCAATACTAACTAGGTTTATGCAATACATGCGGCATCCATAATGTAGTTTACCAATGCAATCTAACGCTGCATTTATTCCGGTTTGATCCAATAATGGACACCAATCATATATTGTAGAAACAAAACGCACAGAATAAAGTTGCTCTGTAACTTTAACATTAATTAATTAACATGCCATTAAAACCTTAATGCTAACTACGTCTTAAAAATAACAATCACAAGTTTAGATTAAACATAAAATTAATCAGTTGCTACCACAAAAGTATAATTTTACCTAACATATCTTGCATTTCGGTGGTAACATTTAATTTAATCCCCGCGAAAGAGAGGCTTATTATAAGTTTCAAGCTTTTGTCTATCTGTCCGTCTGTCCGTGGCACTCTGGCGCTGAAACAGGTGGACGGATTTTAATGCGGTTTTTCACTTTGCGACTTCACTGCGATGGTTCTTAGATATATTTTATTAGAATCGGTTCAGCGGTTCATTACTTATCAGCCTAAATAGTAAAAACTAAACCAAATTTTCGCCATAACGTTTCATTGTTTTAAATTTTAAATGTATAGTTATAACAATAGGATCTACTGTATCAATAAAAAGGCACGAATTATAAAGACTAGTTAATAATTAAAATTTTTTCAAGTCCGCTCATAGTTATTCAATTAAGTTTTTTTACTTATTAAGGATATTCTAAACAAGAATATAAACAATTGACCCATGACAACCATGCAGGTTGTGTGTGAGATAAACTTTCACGGCCTTACTAATAAAAGAATTTATTCCCGGTTTAACTTATACAGTGTTTTGTCTTGCTTTGACATTTGACATTTACTCGGCGTATGAAAAGGACAAAACACTGAATAAGTTAAACCGTGAATAACTTTTTTTATTAGTAAGGCCGTCAGAATCTTACATATCCACTCGCCTGCTGATAGATCAAAAACTGGCCCGCGATTTTGAACCTGCTGGATAATTGGTCCGAAATTGAATATTGTAAGTACGTAGAGAAGAAATCTTCAGATAATCAACAGTGCCTAAACGTAAGTTGACCGTTGCACTAAACGTACAGCTCAAGGCGTCAAAAGGTAGTGTCTGTAGGTACATAACGATCAACAACAAAATAGAATCTGTAGCGCGGGACCCCCAGCGCCATCTTTGCACAAGACGAGCACCTCGTAAATACTCTGCCGGACGTCGCCGGGAGGGGGCAAAGGATGCGTTCCAAGAAGCTTTTATTTAACGAACGCGTCCGACGGAGAGTATTCACGAGGTGCTCGTCTTGTGCGTAGATGGCGCTGGGGGTCCCGCGCTACAGTCTCCCCCTCCAGTTCATGAGGACGACCTCGCTCATGTACTGGCACATTATCAGAAACATTATCATTTTCAGTTACATTACTATGCTTATGCACATTATCAGAAACAACATCATTTTCAGATACATTAGTATGCTTATGCACATTATCAGAAACATTATCATTTTCGTTTACATTAGTATGCTTATCGTTAGGTTTAACTTTGGGGCGACCTCTCCCTCTTTGGAAACACAGGGTGTGTTATGTCATCACCGCGGCGATGATACCTTGTAATTCGATTCCCGGTAGGGGCAAATGTTTGTTTGATGAGAACGGATGTTTGTACCCTAGTCATGGTTGTTTATCTATCTAAGTATAATATTTCTCTATTTAAGTATGTGTATCGTTGTCTAGTACCCAAGCTACAGGGAATCCTAGTTTGTGGCTAGATCAATGTGTGTAAATAGTGTCCAAGGTATTATTATTATTTCTTTGACGTGGCACCTTCCCAAACTCCTGTTCGGATCGTCTAGTGGAGCCACCAAATATGTAGTGGGACTTATTTTCTTAAGTCATGACGTTAGGCGGAGTGAAGTCTATTAGGGTATTTTGCTCTGGCATAAAGTCCATTGGCTTTAATAGTTTAACCTCTTTATTCACTGAAAATATTGGGTTTGAACATTTGGTTTGTATTGGTGCGACACCAGCATATACTTTCAGTATGGAGGCTATGGCGACATTTCTTTCTTTCCGTCCTTTGTTTGGTGCTGTATTGATTGTGCATTTTAATTCTTCAGTTAATATTTTCGCATCTTTTTGTGATATTTTGTTATCGTTTATATCAGTTGCAGGTAGACGCTTATTTTGTAGATTGGTAAAAGGAGTAGCGTGTGGATTGAGCTTAAGCTTTGTGGAAATTTGTAAAACTTTTCCACATTTATCCTCTTCATTTTCCTCGATGTCGCCACCTATATTGTTCACCAGTGATAAATATTCCTGTATGGCTACATAATCAGGCTCGCGAGTAATGCCATCTCCAACACAGTCCCCAAAGTATTTCTCCTCAGTTTCTTCTACTATCGAGTAAGCTGGTGGTTTGTCATCCTCAGTGATTCCAATGGTTTCATTTTTATCAATCATCACATTCCCTTGTGTCAATGACAAGTCTGTCATTATTGCACTTTTGTTTACCCATTTTTGCTGAGCCATTTCAGAAGTCTTGGGTCAGAAGATCAGGTATCTTCAGATTCAGCACGTCAAAATTTCTTACTGGTCGACCACCAGAAACAGTTCAAATATGACGAATTGACGATTTCTATTCTAATAGATCAAAATTGGCAAAAAAAAAAAAACTGCAAAAATCCCACTACATATTTGGTGGCTCCACTAGACGACCCGAACAGGAGTTTGGGAAGGTACCACGTCAAAGAAATCACAAGGTATCATCGCCGCGGTGATGACATAACACACCCTGTGTTTCCAAAGAGAGGGAGAGGTCGCCCCAAAGTTAAACCTAACGATAAGCATACTAAGGTAAACGAAAATGATAATGTTTCTGATAATGTGCATAAGCATACTAATGTATCTGAAAATGATGTTGTTTCTGATAATGTGCATAAGCATAGTAATGTAACTGAAAATGATAATGTTTCTGATAATGTGCCAGTACATGAGAGAGGTCGTCCTCATGAACTGGAGGGGGAGACTGTAGCGCGGGACCCCCAGCGCCATCTACGCACAAGACGAGCACCTCGTAAATACTCTCCGTCGGACGCGTTCGTTAAATAAAAGCTTCTTGGAACGCATCCTTTGCCCCCTCCCGGCGACGTCCGGGAGAGTATTTTCAATGTGCGAACCGCAAACAAATCGTAGCGTGTTTTTTATACCTATAATAAGTAAAATCTTATAATAAACGGATTCAAAACTGCTAAAAATCTCTTATAACTATGTTGACGGGCAAACGTGTTGCGCAATTGAAATGGCAATGGTGGCCTAAGTCATAACCAAATTAATGATCGTCATCAGAAGGCCTATAGATTCTGGTACATATTTTTTTTATACAAGACAAATATAAAAATAATTTTTGCTCTAAACGTCTTTGTAAACAAGCAGTAGCCGTAGGTAATTTGAACATCTGAGGTAAATTATTATTAAATGCCTACTCAATGTATCTTTGAAAACTAGAACAGTCCACAGAGGTAGATTATTATAAGATACCTACTCAATGTATCTTTGAAAACTAGAATAGTCACACATAGGTAGATCATATCGTATATTTGTGGCGCTTAAGAAATTGTTTATGTTGACAAAAAGTAGGAGAGCTCTGTGGGTCTCACGCTTGCTTCTCACACAGGAGGTGCAGGTTCGAAACCCGGTGCTGACATGTACCAATGCGATAAGTAATTTATCTTTAGCACATTCATTATACGGAGTGTCTAACGCTGATGGAAAACATCGTGAAGAAACCTTCATTACTCCATAGCTGCGGCGATGGGCTAGCCCCTTGTCACGCAAAATGGAGTATTGAATAACTGGCTAAATGTGGGCAAATATGAGCCTGTGCCACCACGAATGCGAAAAGGCGTGACGCTATGGTAAATTGTCATGACAAAAATTATTCAGTCTGATCTACTCATCAAACAACAAAATTATGCAAAACAATTTGACTTGCATATTTATTTAGATAATATAGGTGGAATGTGTAACTCAGCTAACAGTGTGCAATGAATCTGTCATAACATAAGCCCCGCAGAGTAATAATGCACATATTTTTCTGCTTTGTTATAGGAGAATCATGGATAAAGAGCAATACATAGCGTATTGTCATTTCGGCTTGATTAATTGTGTATGTATACATCATAAAATCCACGTCATCCGCAAGGTTTTAGATGGTTGTGAAATTAGGATAATTTATTAATCAAATAATTTATTTGGTTTCAATTTTGATAACACTTTTTCTTAAATTGAATTAACCCTAATTAAAACTCGATTGATATTTAAGATTTTGATCATTTTGCCACAGGTTGAATTTGTCCGAATTGTCACAAATATGAGTGAGAAGACTGAAATTATAGCGCCAGATTGATCAATGCAGTAAGCCTAAAATATTAAACATAGTTAAAGCCGAGTCTATCTCTAAATCAACGCCGATAGCAGTACTTTTTGAAACTATTGTTCACCAGCTCCTACTTTGTAGTAAGACGGATAAAGTATAGCTGTTCACATCCTTCTTACTACAAAGTTTACAAAAAGTATAACTTATCGGCCAACTCGTCCGACGGATGTTGGTGCATACTCTGTCCCACTAGGTAGGCCAGCTTGTGGGCATACTGGCAGGGTGCCGGCACGCGCACGGTGCCCGGCCAGTTGTAGTAGAGGTGACACATCTTGTAGGTGAGTCGCTGGCACTGGTCGGCCGACATGCCGCTGTCGTCGTGCAGCACGATGTAGTGGGTGGGCGTCACCGTGCCTTGGTTCACCTTCTGCGAGACGATTAGGAAGTCGTACCTGGGTGGGAGAGGCTTGGTGAGACAGGGCAAACAAAACGGACACCTAATTTGTATTAGGGAAATATTAAACTGCACTGATTCAATTTTCAAATTCAATAACACTGATTTTCACAGCAAATATAATGATTTTCACAGCAAATATCTGGGCAAAATACTGCGGTAGCTTAGATGAAGGGTAAATGGGGTGAAGCGAAGCGATGCCCCCTTTATCCTTCGTATTAGGTTGAACATGTAACAACAAAAATACTTAAAACATAAAAAGTATTTTTGCTGATCCTTTTTTGCTGTGAAAATCTAGCCTTTATATTATAACATCTCTTCTGTGTATCTTGACATATCCCGATTTCATTCAAATGAACTACAAACGCTTTGGATGACAGCTCATGTGAAGTAATGTTATAGGTGGCGAACAGCTTTCAAAACATGATACTGATGTGAAAGCTATCAGGCAGCATACAGATACTACAGAATAGTACAGGAACCAGAATGACAGGTCAAGGAAAGCCTATTCTAAGAACTATTTTTGAAGTAGAACTTGTGACGGGGTAATATTTAACTTGTCATTAATGGGTAATTTATAACATAGCTTTTCAATTGTTATTCCGCGATCCCCACAGACGAGGAGTTAGGGCGAGCAGTGACGGACGAACATTTGAAGGCTTATTTTTAGCGCACTGATTTTCAAAAGCTTTCTAACAGGGCAGATTATATTAAAGTTAAATTCGTAATAAATACTTAATGTTAATTAGACTTAAAAAAAGTTTATAAGTTAATAAAATACCCATAATTATTATTTAATTAATTCAAGCAACTTTGTTTTCTTCGAAATTCTCGGAACAAAAAAACGCCATTTTATGTTATTATTATTTTTTATTCTTCGTCCATCTCAGTAGGCTAAAAGCCTTCGGGACCATCAGATAATTTATTTATTTCTTCATTTCTAAAATTCGTGGTTCTTTTCTTTTTACAGACTCCGGCGAAGCCCAAAAGGACATCTATTTCTTCTGCCGCAGCCAACACATTTTCTGAGGACGAGTTCTACATCGGTGACGTGTACTGTGATTGTGCCGCACGAGTAATATTTTGTATGCAGCCGTTATGGTGTCCTACTGCTGGGAAAGGCCTCCCCTTTTCACTTTAAGAGCCCACTAACCTACTACGCATGGACGATTTGTTATACAGCTTCCGATGAATCCTTTTCCCGTGCAGTGACTTTCAGCATTCGCATTTTTCCGCGACAAATTTGAGCGCATTTGAGCGACAGTTCTATGGATATTGACAATTCATTTCTCTAATCAACGAACCTTTTTGCATAAACTTGCTTTACTAACTGGGATGCTTCTAGAGATCCAAGAGATGGCGCTGTAGACGGCCAGTCCATTTTTACTTGTAAATATGAAAATTGGAAAGAGCCTGCTCTGAAAGAATTCCCTTACTATAGATTTGTATGCTCAGATGAACGAAACTCTCCTGACTCGCTTTGTGTGACAAAAACTAAGCGCCCACCTCGTGGAACTAAGACAGTTTTATCAGATACACTAAAGTACTCACCAGTCCCGCCGTGTGATCGAATGGTCGACCACGGTCCCCGGCGGCGGATTCTCGAGGCCGCCGCCGGGGACCTTCAGGAATATGCGCGTGTTGATGCGCTTCTGCACGACCACATAGGTCAGCGTCGGCTTGTACTGAGCCTCCACAGTTTGGAGGCAGATCTGCATCTGCGGGATCTCGTACTTCTGGATCACGTTCAGTTGGCCGTCGCCTACGCCGTCCCTAGAATATAAGTATAAAGTAACGCTTGTTCCTGTACGGGGTGGCAGAGGGCCTACTTTACTTTACATCAAGAGTCAACAGTCAACTATAAGGTTTGGGAAATAAAGTATTTGTTGTTATCAGTATCAATATTGTAAAGTCGCCGTCAATAGAAATTGTGGACTATGTAAACAAACCGTTCTCTTGAGAAAACCTTGGGGTTCTGTCACGGAATCTCACTGAACATTATTCCAACTCATGTAGCATCAAGTCTTGCCTGCTATTCACTGTATTTCATCATGAAATATTCAATAATCACCAGTTAATTACGGAAAATCATAGAATCAATAATCAATTCTGTACTGCGTCGAGATTGCTGTCATATTTTTTTCTCATTGTCTTTGAAAATTAGTGATGTACGAGTATTTATTTATTTTAATTTTATTTTATTGTATTTGGGATATCAACAGCAAATAATATAGAAAAGTTACCACATATCCACAGAAGATACAGAAATAAAGTAGAAGAAAAACTTAAATACGTATATTCAACATGCAAAAATATTTGAATGACTATTATAGTCTATTTGAATATAAACCTATTTTATTCGTGATGCTATTTATTCCGTCATTTTGTCAGTTCATTTTGCGATTTCCTAACATTGTGAAATTTTGAATTGTGTCACTTTCATTCTCAGGGCACGATATTTTAATCACATACCCATCTCTAGATAGTTCACCTATTCATAGACAAAGACAACATGGCGCTTTGTTTACATACTCCACAACTGCTATTGACGGCGACTTTACTAATGGTCTCGTTGGTAAGTTTATCGACTGACTAGTCGCTTGTATTGCTTGCTTATATTTATTATTTTAGGGTTTAGAGTGTAATATAATAACTAATAAATTAATTAATAAATTCCGTACCTTACCGTACCGTAACAATATCGACGCACCACCTAAACCCGAAATCGCTAAAGCCATCAGATCGCTTAAGAGTGGGAAAGCGCCTGGGAACGATGGAATATCTGTATATAATATTGAATGCTTGTTATCGCCACTGCTTTCCTTGATTGTGTTGGATGACGTCATGTGTAGAATGACACGCATTAGTCGTAGAGGTATACCGTGGACGAAACTAAACGACCTGGAATATTTAGACTTTGCCGACGATCTTTGTCTACTTGCCACAATCTAGAGTAGACGACCTATCACTTGATGCTGCTAAGGAAGGACTACGCACCAACTGTGGGAAAACGAGAGATGCGTTTAAATACCACCGATGTAGCTTCAACCCATGTGAACAGGGAGGCAGTGGAGGAAGTGCAGAGTTTTGTGTACCTTGGCAGCGTGGTGGACCCACAAGGTGGAACAAGGCTCGAGCAGCATTTGCCCAACTCAGACCAATGCGGAAGTCCTCTAGCATTACACATCGCACCAAGTTGAGAATCTTCGAATCCAGCGTGAAGTCAGCTCTCCTATATAGATGCGAAACGTGGTTCGTTCGAAAGAACGTCACAGGTAGGCTCCAAGTATTTGTAAATAAATATAAATGCTTAGACAAATATTGAGAATACCAAACACAATCACAAACGCAGCATTATGGAGACTCACGTACCACAGAAGCCGTTGGAGACATAGGTGATCACCAGGAAGTGGCGATGGCTTGGCCGCGTGATGAGGAGACCTGACAAACACCTGTCCAAAATAGCCTTCAAATGGTGCCCAAAAGGGGAAATGGAAGAAAGTTCGCCACATAACAACGTGGCGACGTTCAACGGAGAAAGATGCCGCCATTGTGAGCGATTCAGATTGGTCGGGGCTAGGGTTGATGGCCCAAGGTCGGAACAAATGGAAATCTGTACTGAAAGCCCTATACCCCTGCTGAGGGGTGACAGGACAAGATGATGATGATGATGACGATGTACCTTAAAAGAAAAAGTCAATCTGTCGAGACTCTTTTTCTCAGCAACGCGTCGAGCTATCAAGTTGAAATTAATATCAATTACTAAGGACTGTGGTCCCTTCAAGTTGTGAATAAATCAAACAAATCAATGCAATCAACAATTTTGCTGAATTTGCTTGAAATTAGAATCATGAAATTTGTCACGAAGCAATGTCTTAGCGCAACTAAATAAAAACCGATTCGCACTTGACAGTTTATGTATTACTAATAGACATTTTGGACAGGTAACGGACAGTGACAGGCATGCAATAGGGAAGTATATCAAATTACTGGTTGTGCTTCTAACCCGTTTTTTTATTGGCATTAGACCCTGTTGAATGCCTCACGGCAGTAATTGCGCGCTTTCAGATTCTATATTGACGCTAACAAAAACAATTCAAAACCGGTTCCCGATGTAGCAATGTGCTATCTGAGATCATTTACTACTTCACTCTTATGCCAACATTTTAATGAAATAATTAAAACTTTTAAAAACATCAAGCGAAAACAGTCAAAAGATTTATGCTTGTGTTTCTCTACTGGATCCCCCCCGAAACACACATGCACACACACAAACACTTACACCCACACTTTCACTAACTTGTTGTGTATTACCCACTGTACCTACTGTATTTAAAAAATTAATGTCTTTTATATCTTAAGTTCTACATAGTAAAATCCTTAATTGGCTCAATTCTAAGTTTACTTTAAGTTTATTGTATTTGAACGGCTGTGGATTTTTGTTAAATTAATAAAATAAAATAAAATGTCGACCTATGTGATTGAATATTTTTCCCCAAGTGTTATATCCATGATAGGTTACTTATTTGATCAATGTGTCTCCCTCGGTGTCTACCCTGATGTTCTCAAGATGATCAAAGTGCAACCAATACATAAAGGAAAAGGTGAATTGCACTTACTAAAATGCTATCGACCGATCTCATCAATACCAAATTGTCTCCAAGGCATTTGAACGCTTTCTGGGTGATAGAATGATGCAATATTTCATAAAAAAAAACAACATCCTTAACAAACGACAATTCGCATACCAGCCTGCGAAGTTCAGCACTGACAACGCGACCCGTGACGTAGTAAGTAGGGTCATGGCATGACCCAACACCTGGAAGCTCGGCGACAGGTTGCAGCTATATTCTGTGACCTATCGCGAGCTTTTGAGCTGGTAAATCACTCTTCTACTAAAAAATCTCAAGCATTATGGAATCGATGCTTCCACGAAACAGTAGAATCATTTCTGAACGGCCGTAAGCAGGGCACCTTCGTTCGCGACGAAAGGTCGGAGAGCTGGAGCTGATTGGTGACAGCGCGGTGCCGCAGGGATCCGTTATGGGCAACTATTTATTTCTAGTCCTGGTCAACGACATCACGTCTGCCTCCAGTGAAGTATGTGATGTTTGCAGATAATACCTGGGTCATTGTCGCAGCTGACAACTACTGCATGCTCAAAAACAAACTGAACCAAGTAATGTCTCAAATTTCAAACTGGTTTACTGCGAATGGAATGCAACTAAATTTTGATACAAAAAAAAATATTCATTTTCAACTGCGAAAGGCGGGACCACTCCGCCTAGATGTCATGTGTAACGGCGTTCCCGTTCCACAGGTTGAGAATGTAAAGAACTTAGACTTCATTATCCACTCTACACTAACCTGGTCCAGGGCGCACAAAGCATCGATATGAGGGCATATCGATGCTTTGTGCGCCCGGCTCTCTTCAGCGCATCATGCACTACTACAACTGGGTCCCAGTCTTACTACAGATAGCATAAAACTGGCCTATTACGGATACTTCAACTCCATACTAAACTACGGGATTGACCTCTGGGCAACAGCTGCAAGCAGCGACGAGGCGTGTATTATGCAAAAGCGAGCAATCAGAATCATTGCAGGTAAACCGCGAGATTGGCCTGCACAAGAACTCTTCAGGAAGTATAAGTTCCTCACACTGCCGAGCATGTACATACTGGAGGTAGCTAGGGTACGTTGGAAGCAAGTTGGGCATGTTTCCCGCAAACCATGACCGTCATAATGTGAAGAACAACAGACAAAGACAAACTTTATTTACCAAAAAGAAGACTGGCGGGATCTGACAGATGCCTAAATGTTATGGGTCCTAAAATATATAATTCGCTTCCATATGAAATTAAACAAGTAGACAGTGATGCCATATTTTGAAAACAACTGAAATACCAGCTGTTGAAGGGAACCTACTACAACATTGACGGCTACTTTCGGACGTGACTCGTATCATCAAACTATTTTATTTTAAATACAAATTACCTGTATGTACCTAAAATTAATTTTATTAATATTAACGTGTAATTAATTTTATCTACACACATATCATAAACCCTCTTTACTGCGTCCAAAAACCGCACGTTACGATCAGCATAATGTCAAACTACTTTGTTAAAACTCATTTGTTATCTGAATATTGAACATTATGACCATAATGTGTAAATTTTCTACATATTATGACATTCAAATTTCGAACGCCGCCGCCCGCCTGCGTGCCGCCCCGTCTTTGTCTGTGAAGTTGGTACTACAGAACGAGCTAAACAACTCAATGCCACAATGCCGGTCAAACATGCGGTTCCTGAACACATCAAAGAGAGCTTATGATATGTGTGTAGATAAACTAGTCTATGTAACTGTACATAATTAGGCATCATATATCAGTCACATAAACTACTTATATTAATTAATGACATTCAATGATAAAATGACATGTAAATTTACAATTTACCAATAAATACTTACTTCATAATAATCATGCGGGATGCGGGGCGCCATACTGACAGCACCCACATACGGGGTATATGTGAGTGAAGCATTGTTTATCCACCGTAGATTCGTTTATCTACTCACCTGTACATAATAATCTTCTCCGGCAGCCGGCCATTGACCCGCAGGTAGTGATTCAGCGAGTCGACGAGGCACATCTTGAGGCTGTCCGCGACCTCCTGACCTCGCTCCTGGAACACCGCTCGTGAATACCACTGCGTCATCGACTGGTTGAACGACGCGACGAACGCTGCGAATAAGAGATAAAGGTAACATACACATAAACAGTATACACAGGGACATACATTGCTTCTGGCCCCACACTGGGATACCCTGTGTCCATCCAAGGCCTGGGGATTTCATTTTATTCCCCCCCAGCCGGGATTCGAACACGAGTACAAATCAAATAAATAGTTTATTTAATATCAATTTAGATACATGCAACAAAATATATATACCTATATAAGACAAAAAACAATTATTATGTGTACAAATCACAGACTTGAATAGTAGGGACAGGACACGGAGCGCTTGAAAGTGTCGCTACAAAAACAGTACAAAATCGGGAAAATTGGACTGTTTGCAATCAGTCGCGCTTGGACGGTGTCAGCCGATTGACATATCGGCAGCAAAAACAAAAATGGTGACCTGCGACGTAAAAAGCCAAATCGCAAAACACAAAAACAGGGAGTGTCGTATCACAAGTAAGTATTATATTTTCAATTACTATTGGCTTTAAATTGATTATCTATAAAATATTGTTCTCGAAAAAATCCTCAAACGAAAATCAACCATTCGACTGACGTAACTTTGTAGCGACGCGCGACGCACAGTGAAAGTGCCCGCTTCCTATATTTGAAAAACGATCCGATTTGGTCATTTTTCTATTCCTAATGTCAAGATTACTATTCGTAATGTCATTAGATTACTATTCGTAATGTCATTAGATTACTATTCGTAAAGTCATTTGGTTACCCCCCCCCCCCCCCCCTCCATTTCAGTCAGTTAGAGTTTGTATTTCACTGTTTTCGTTTTAATTTACAAATGTAATTAATTAGTTTATTACTTGTAAATCAAAATCAAGATCTTAAATTCCAAGTCACGCTACTAATGTGTATCTGTGAGCTTACATCCTCTTTCATAATTTAACGGCAAAGACAAAAATTAATATGCCTAATTAATTATGTTTCAACTTTTTATTAATTAAACATGAGGTAATTGCGTGACACCTCGCACCTCGCCCCTTAAGTAAAATTTTAGCTAGATATATTTTATTTCTACTCCTAATCACCGATTAAAAGTCACCGGGTATTTGAGAGTTATCCGTAGATCAACTTTCCTAATATTGTGTCTATACACCACAAATCGGAACGTGACCGACCGTGACGCCGTTACAATTTTTCGTACTGTCTTGGTTCCGACGAATTCCGACAGGGGCGCTATTTTTCTTAGCCTCAAAATGGTAATAAATTTAGTACGGGAAGGCCTATCCTTAGTATTTATATCGATGGTACAAATGTTAATATTGATATTATGTCAAAAGATAAGTAACTGTCAAAATATGAATAAGTAGATAGGTAGAAAAAACTCAAAGCGATCAGAGATTAATAAAAAGTTTTGAACAGATTGGACTCTCCGAAAAAAAAAAAAAAAAAACATCTACATAGAGAATCTAACTACAACGCAATAAAGTTCAATTCATCCTGCACAGTGCTGCGCCCAAACTTCAGATATGCACCTACAAGTTGCCTCTCTTTCAATCGCGCAACTATATCACTTCTGACGCGACATGTCTAACGTTAGAGTTGCTCTTTACGCCTCGGCCTGCCTCTATTTCAATGACCATCAGTGGGCACCATTTCGGTGGTCAGTTTGGCCCTTTTTAGGGGGTGCATGGAGGAAGAGATTTATATCGTCGAAGGAATTAAAATTATTATTTCCTTCGTATTTGAAAGGTGGAGCCTTATATTTTTTTAGGGAAATTAGGGGCAGTGCCCAGACATTTGAAGAGGTGGTGAATAAGTTTAATGTGGAGTTTGGAGGCACAGACTTTGCAGAGAAGTTCTACAATGCCAAGCAAGAGAAAATAAGTTTGTTGGACTACTTCCATTATTTAGGGGACCTGGCGAGGAAGGCTAGAGATACTAAAGATGACATTTTTATACCGCAATTTTTAAGAGGATTGCAAAACCATCTTAGAAATAAAATAATGTTGAGCCATTTTGTAGATAAGAAGGCGCTAAGGGCAGTGCTGGTACAGATGGAGAAGTTGAGTCCGGGAAGTGATGATAATGTGAATGTGTTTAGGAACCCGGCGACTTTTGGACCGAATTTGGCCCATAGCAATAGGGGGGGGGGGGGGAGACAGGCCGAATGTTTCTAGTACTAATAATTATAATTTGCGTCCTAGGCAAGCGGATTTTGCAACACGTCGTCGCTAGAGCCCGATAGCGGTGACCAGGCTGACCTGTGGAATGAGGGCCCCAGACGAGCTCAGCAGCGTAGCACAGAAGCGAAACGACCAATGGGGAAGATCGTCGCAGTCGAGGCGAATCAGCAGGTCAGACCATTAGTTTTATTGCATTCTTCTAATGTAAAGGTGGTAGCTCTTTTAGATGCAGGCGCTACAGCTTCATGCAGCAGCCCAGCCGTTGCAGGTCAAGTGGGTGCGAGATGTATGCAAGAAGAGAAGAGACGGGTTAAGGCGGTAAATGGAAGTTTGCTGCAAATTGTAGGGAAATGTGTTATAGATTTTAGTTTGGACAATTTTAGCTTTTCACAGGAATTTTTAGTAGTAACTGATTTGAATTGTAGCATTATTTTAGGGGTGGATTTTTTAATAAAGAACGGTATGAATATTGATTTTGTTCATTCGTGTATGTGTTTTTTCCAGGGAAAAATACCGTTTTTCAATAATTTCCATACGAAACAAAACACGACGCCGGTAAAACGAAATGTCATGTGCGTAGGGATTCTTTCAAAACAAAAGATAGGGTCGGACTTTCTAGACGGTTCTAGAAGGAAACAAGTGAACTTCGGGGAAACCACGGTTATCGAGGATCGTGACGTGATAAATTCTATCGACTTTCAGGAGTTAAGAAAGGGCGATTACGTTTATTTCTCGGGGTTATCGGATTCGTGCGAATTTGCGTTTGGGGTAGAAGATAAACGGTTTATCGTAAATGAGGATTTATGTAGGAATGATAAGCAGGTATTATTGGCGTTGTTGGATAGGAATGCGGATAGATTTGCGTTTGCAACTGACCAGTTAGGTAGGTCGGAGATAGTGTCGGTCGATATTAAGACTTATGATGAAGAGCCGGTTCATTGTCACCCGTATCGCGTTTCGCCGGTGCAACGAGAAATTATTGAGGAGCAGGTCGCGGAGATGTTGAAACTAGGTGTTATTAGGGAATCCACTAGTTCTTATGCTGCGCCCGTTGTGTTAATTAAAAAGCCCGATGATTCATGGAGGTTTTGTATAGATTATCGGAAATTAAATAAGAAAATTTGTAGGGATAATTATCCTATTCCGCGGATAGAAGACATTGTCGATAGTTTGGCCGGGGCCAAGTATTTTGCGGAGTTAGATCTCAATTCAGGTTATTGGCAGACGGTTATTACGGAAGGTAGGCATAAAACGGCTTTCGTCACGACCACGGGTCTTTAT
Source organism: Argyresthia goedartella (assembly GCA_949825045.1). Lineage (NCBI taxonomy): Eukaryota > Metazoa > Arthropoda > Insecta > Lepidoptera > Argyresthiidae > Argyresthia > Argyresthia goedartella. The sequence continues at coordinate 11,994,114 of OX463826.1, forward strand.
GAATTTAATGTTGTTCCGTTCGGTTTAGCAACGAGTCAAGCGGTTTTCCAACAGATGATGGATAAAGTTTTAGCGGATTTAAGATTTAAAGGGGTTATGGTTTGCGCAGACAATGTAATTGTGTATGGTAGAACGTTCGAGGAGTTTACCGATACGTTGCAGAAAGTTTTTGGGCGGTTTAGAGAAGCGAACTTGACCTTCAAGCCATCCAAATGTAAATTCGGTTTTTGCGAGATTGAGATGCTAGGTTATCGAATCTCGAATGAAGGAGTAAGACCTAGTGAGAAAAAGCTGAAGGCTATGCAACAGGTTCCAACTCCCACATGTACGAAGGATGTGAAACAATTATTAGGTTTATTTTCTTATTATAGAAAATTTGTATCGAATTTTGCGAGAATATCGTTGCCTCTCACTAAATTATTGAAAAAGGGGGTAAAGTTTCAATGGAATGAAGAATTGCAGAATTCGTTCGAGTATATTAAGAAGGTTATGTGTTGTGTGCCAATACTTTCCTATTATTCGGGGGATAAGTCGGTTGCTACGAGAGTTTATGTGGATGCGTCTAACGAGGCTTTAGGTGCAGTATTGATGCAGGGCGTTGAAAAAATGAGTCCGGTTGCCTATGCGTCTAGGAAGTTAACGGATGCGGAGAAAAAATATAGTACGACGGAGAAAGAGTGTCTGGGGTTAGTATGGGCGTTAAGGCACTATAGGCATTATCTTTGGGGATCGCATTTTCAGGTGGTTACAGAACATAGCGCGTTATGTTGGTTACAGTCGAAAAAAGATATGACTGGTAGGTTAGCGCGATGGGCGTTAGCGATTCAAGAATGGGATTTCGAGATAGTTCATTGCTCGGGGAAAAGCAATGTAGTGGCAGATTTTTTGAGTAGGAATCCGCTAATGGAAGAAGGGAAACGGGAAACAGAAGGACCTCAGTCTTCTTCTCGTTCTGAACCTGATGATGATGGTTTGGAAGTTTTTAGTATCAATGTAGAGTCGTTACAGGCGGATCAAGCGAACGATTGATTTTGTAGTAGATGGTTAACGCGGTTGAGCGAACGTGCGGAAGAGTGGCGTAGCGGTTTTTGCTTGAGAAATAATTTATTATATAAAAGCGTACGTCGAGATGGAGAAGTTAGGGAGGTATTAGTATTGCCTAGGTCGTTGTTTCAAAATGTAATGAACGAATTACATGATGAGGCGTGGACAGGAGGTCATTTGGGTCTCGCGAAGACGTTGAAGAGGTTTCGGTCGAAATATTTCATGCCGAAAGCCGATAAGGAGATAGAGCGTTATATAGCTTCGTGCGTGCCGTGTCAAGAAAGGAAGTTAGGTAGGTAATATTTTTAAAATTGTAAGACGGACCTGCGGATGAAATAAATTTTTTCAATAGTCCGGGAGGCCACTCGGCTATTTTGCGAGTTACTCGAGCGCGTTTTGTTATACGTACCAAGGCGGATAACGGGAAGATGTATGAAGTTGGCACGTCTGTATCAAGGACCATACAAGGTCATTGAGATCGTTGGGAGGTCTGATGTGCTGATACGTCGTCTGAACTCACGGTCACGGGGCGTTATTGTTAACACAAATCGTTTAAAACGCCTTGTGCTGCGTTGAGGAGTTCGTCTGATATTAAATAATTATACATTAGGACATTAGATAATTATAGGATTAGGATCATTAGATAATTATAGGATTAGGATAGGAACATTAGTATATTAAATAATTATACATTAGGAATATAATACAATTTCATCCCGGTTGATGGTTTGTGGTTTGTGTATACGGTGTTGTTATGAATTGTTTATTAACCGGTGTTTCTTTTCATGTTGTTGCTGAACTATGATGTCTGATGAGGACCGTACACCAAAGACCCAAGAAATATCTGTAACATACTAGATTTCCGTGGTAGATTACCTTTATATGAGAAACTTTTATAAACGACAGTTCGAATAATTGTTTGAACCGATCGCCTGGTTTTATCTTTGAGAGCAGCATGACGAGGCAATAGCTATTCGTCATAGGGTTCTGTTTTGGTTCCCGCGTTCTTAAAGTATAGAGTTGGGATGATTTGGTAAGGGGAGACTATGGGTTGTTCATAAAGTTGGTAACGAAGGTTTCTCAATGAAAGTAATTTCTGATGTGGGATAACTCGGGTATTCGATACACATTCGAGATTCTTTGTAGTGTCTTTACTTGGGTAATTGGTTGCAACTCGCGGCGATTATCTTAAACTGTTAATAGTAAAAGATAGTTTACTGAATTCCAATGGATTATTTAGGGTTTATGTACATAGTAGTATCGGTTTTAAAGCTAGTTGATTTCATCGTATTATTGGAACGAATTTTAATGAACTCATTTTTAGGCTGTGGCTTAGTAATACGGTTCTATAGATTAATCCTGTTAATATGGTTGACGTTTCCTATATTTGAAAATGATAATTTTTTTCTTTGATCTTTGCCTGCGTTAATTTTTAAAATATTTCCATTCGGGGGAAAGTGTTTACAATGTGTTCACAATTGATATATGCAAAGATCTATATTAATTTTAGGAACGGAGGGGTTGTCTGATAAGTTTTTCGCTAGTTTTTATTGTCAGAAAGTTTGTCAAATGATAAATATTCGAGAAGCTAAATCTTAGCTAGATTCAGCTGTTTGCCTAAGTATTGTAATTGAGAGTTTTCTAGCGTTAGGTAGGTTAGTGTTAAGCCGCGAATAATTGTATGATGGGATCATAGGGTGTTATAATTTAAGTTTTTTAAGGTGCATAGCCTACACCTTAAGTGTAGTTTGGTTTTGTTATTTAAGTTTAATTGAGTAGGGTAAATGAGATGGTTGGACCGATAAGGATTAGGGTACTTGATGTTATTTAAATTTATGCTTGCGGCATATTCACTGTCTTTTAGATTTCATGCATAGCAAACTAACTTGTTAACATTTAATGTTTTTTAGATTTTAGACTTTGAGATAGGGTTATCATTTTAGATTTTAGACTTTGAGTTAGGGTTGCCACTTTGAAAAAAAATAATTTCCGTTGGAATTTTTTTTTTTAAGGGAGGGGGGAATGATTTTAAGGTAGGTTGTATATTGTATACGGGCCTCATTAGAGTGGGTGTCACTTTGGCACCGTTACTTGTTTGTAGTTTTAAAAAAAGAAAGAGGATTGGATGTGGAAGTCAATGTGACTCACTTCACCGTAGGCTTCGGCCAGTGACTGAGCTAAATTATAGTGAGGATTAGAATAATGGCTATCGAGCCAGTTGTGGATCCCTTTTATAAAAAGTGTGAATAAACTAGAAACCAAATAAAAAATACAAGCCCATAAATATAAAGACTTTAATATATCCCACACAGGGTTGCTAAATAGATACTGCTAAATAGATAGTGCTCAAGAGTATTACAGTACTTAAGTGATTGTTGTTGCAAAAATCACAGAAAAGTTGCTTATGCGGCTACCGCGCGACGCGACTGCCAGCCAAGCAAGCGGCAACATAACTGAATTCCCGCCCGTCGGGTTGGCCGTTCGAACGTACCTAAACTGTGCAGTGAGACCCCCCTGCTATTGGTCATAAACTGCGTTTTTGTCCGATTCATCATTAGTCCAACCTCAAGGCTTGCGGTGCTAAGGTATTGTAGCATTAATTTTAGTTCAGCTGCCGTTGACGCGAACAGGAAAATGTCATCGGCGAAGCGAAGGTTTGTGAGCCTTCTGCCACCAACAACAATGCCCTTGTCCTGATATGGGACCGCTAGCTGTTTAAATACCTCCTCGAGGGTACCGGTAAACAGCTTTCGCGATATAGGGTCGCCCTGCTTCACACCTCTATCTATATTGAATGTTGGTCCAGATGACTGCAACTTTATATTGGGAGAGCTATTGTTATATATCGCTTTGATAATGTTATTATAAGTGGGAATTATATTATGGAGAGCTTTGAATATGGAGTCATGAGTGATGCTGTCGAATGCTTTAGAGTAATCCACATAGGCAAGGTAGAGGGGTTTATTGAATTCGTTATATTTTTCGATGATTTGATTGAGAGATTGGAGATGATCTGTTGTTGAGAATGTTGGGCGGAACCCAGCTTGTTCGGGTGGTTGGTAAGTCTAATTTGCCAGCAATTGTATGTATTGTGATTTCTTATATCTCATCTTATACTGCGTTTTACATCACGATCTAATTTATTATATTGGGTTGAGTATTTGTGCAATGATTCTCTTCTTTGTATTAGGGACTTAGAATCTTTTGTTAATTTATTATTATTTGCTCTTACTTGTTTTATTGTTTTGCTAGCTGTTTTTATGGCATTTTTTATGCTGTTGTATTGTGATTCCGCGTCTTCTATATCAATAGGGTGGTTTTTAAAATAGTTGCTGAGCTCTAGATTGAAATTTTCACGGTTGTTTAAAAGTGTGTCTATTGACAACCTTTTAATTTTGTTTTTAAACAAATTGTCTTTATGTATTTTTACGTTAAGTTTAACTTTGTCACGGATGGCCCATCCGTGACAAAGTTAAATTTAACGTAAAAATTTAGTTTGTTGATGACCGAAATATCTTTTATAATTTGTTTGTCGGAAGAGAAAACCAAATCTATTTCATTCTTAGTTTTATTTTCCGGAGAAATCCAGGTCCAGCGTCGTTGCGGTTTTTTGAAGAAAAAGCTATTACTAATTGTGAGGCGCTGTCCGAAGGCGAACTGGAGCAACCGTTTCGGCTTTCCAGCCCGTGTGGGTCCTATCACGTCTCGGTTGTCCTGCTCCTGCGTTGGCCCGACTTTTGCGTTAAAGTCACCGAGGACTAGGGTCCAGGAACCTCGGTGTTCATCGCAGGCCTTGTTTATTAGGTCGTAAAGATCTTCAACGTCATCGTCACAGCTGGGCCTGGAGGTAGGTGCGTATATTTGAATTACTGTCAGAGTTTGCTTGTCTGTGATTTTTTATTTTAGTGCTGCAACTCTCTCTGAGTATGCCATAAATTCAATGATATTGTTTCTCCACTACTTTGCCACAGGAAACCCACTCCGTACATTCCACTGGTGGTTCCGAAGTGGTAGAATATGCTATTTTCCCTTTCTATTGCCTGTTCTCCCAAACATCTAAATTCTGAAAGTCTTACAATGTCCCACATTACGTCTTTTAATGCGGTCTCCAATTCTGTCATACGCTCTTCTGACGACAGAGTGCGTACATTGAAAGAAATAATATTTAAGGTATCGGTGTCCATATGTCGAGCTGTGGTCGTTTGACGGGGAATCGGTCTCACCCGGAGATTCTTCGCACTCCAGGGCTAGTCCAGCTACCGTCGTCGCCACTGGAGGCGCCGGGCACTAGGGGCCTTGGTTCAGGTCTGTTCGTAGGGGGTTTTGACGCCACGCTGGACCACTTCCTCGGAAGACAAGGTATGAGTTGGTGGTAGCTCGGGAGGCCGGCTGGCAACAGCTACGAATCAATTCTCCATTTGAGAAGAATAACATTTATAATATACTTTACTTTACTTACTAGTACCTAACAGAAAACTATTTTACAATGTCTGTATAGGTATAGTAATTTAAGTAGATAGGTATATATATACCTAATATTACGTTCTGTGTACGAAACTTAATAGAAATTAAATATTACTGAACATTGAACATTTGGTACCCATAGGTAATTATCGGTAGAAATAAGCTTCCTTAATTACCTTTCGATGTCCTTCTGAAGTGTGAAAAACGTAAGGTTCGTATACTTGTTATTATTTAAGCAGCCAAATGCGATGCAATATATTTTTGGCTTCATTTTCAAGTAGGTAACTAGGAGACACGCAAGGCGGAGCGAGCGCGAGCGGCGCGGTGACCGTACTTGACATGCTAACCGGGTGGTGCTCGGCGACCCTCTGAATCTGTCCTCACAAACGCGGACGCGGATGTACTTGTAGCTTTGTAGGTAAAGTACGGAGTGTCACCGAGCTGCAGCGAATACAATAATATCATGAATGACTCATGATTAAAATATGATTCTGTAATTAGTTTGGATGTGCCCTTAATATTTCTGGTTTTTGTCTGTAAATTACTCCTGCACAGTAAAATAAGTCTCTGAGACTAGCATCATTTTCGATGTCGATCAAAGCATGACGTTGTCTATATCTCTTATATAAATGAGCCAACTATCAAATATTTTATCCACATTTAACCTCAAAATAGCAACTTCGCCGCTTGATTTTGGGATCTCAGGTGTATATTGTAATGAGCGTATACAGACCACCAGATTCATCCTTTGATTTATTCGAAAAGAAAATGGATGAAGTGTTGATTAAAATCAGCGATAAAAACAATTTTTTTATAATTTGTGGTGATTTTAATGTTAATCTGTTAGAGGATAATAATATTTGTACTAGATTAAAATCTTTATTTTTATGTCACAACATGAACTATCTGTTTTTGGAGCCTACTAGAATTACTGCAACATCTGCTACCTGCATTGACAATATATTTACTAACATTACGCCCATTTTCAAATCGGTCATCAATAAATTAACCTCTGATCACTCTGGTCAGATAGGTATATTCAATATTAAAATAAAAAAGGACCAAAAAGAGGATATTACATGTGTGCCCGTTAGTGACACTCGGCTTGAACACTACAGGAATAATATTTTAGATAAACTATGGGAAATACCATACAGTGACGATCCAAATTTGATGTACAACTCCGTATTTAACCTTGTCAAAAATGAATATGATACGGTATTTAAATCAAAAACTATAAAAGGTAATAACAAAGCTTTGTTTAGTGATTGGGCGACAGTTGGAATTCATAGGAGCAGACGAAGATTATATGAACTCTATGAAGAGAAATCATATAACAAAAAATACGGCCTTTCTAGATTATGTTCGTAGTTATTCAAAAATTTTTAAACGCGTTTGTGCCGTAGCTAAATCTAATTTCATTAAAAACAAAATTGAATCTAGTAGCAATGTAATGAAAACGACTTGGCAAATTATAAACAGAGAGACTGGAAAGGCCAAAGCTACACATAATAACTTCAAGCTTAAGATAGATAATCAATTGCTAAGTACAGACCTAAAAGTAGCAAAAGCTTTCGAAAATTTCTTTACGGACATTCCAGTTTCAACAACCAAGTCTTTAAATTCATCTCCCGCTGCTGCTGAATCTATACTTAAACAAAATTTTGAGGATTGTAAAACAGATTTTAAATTTAGGCACGTAAATAATGAAGACATTGTAAAAGCGTTTAAATCCCTGGAAATGAAAAAGACAGCTGACGCCCATGGTCTATCAGTAAAAATTATTAGTTCCATTGTAGATTGTATTGCACCTCACCTTTGTTGTATATTTAATCAATGCATAGATAATGGTGTGTTTCCTGACTTGATGAAACTAAGTAAAGTTATACCTTTATTCAAAGCTGGTAGTACATCAGACCCCACCAATTTTAGACCCATATCGATACTACCAACGCTTAGCAAAATATTTGAAAAACTCATACTTAATCAATTGCAAAGTCATTTTTATCTCAATAATTTAATTCATATTGCTCAGTTTGGTTTCACAAAGGGTCGTTCAACAGCCGATGCTGGTGTTGAACTAATCGACAATATTTTTGATGCCTGGGAAGACGCAATGGATGCAATAGGTGTCTTCTGCGATCTATCCAAGGCTTTTGATTGCGTCCATCATGACACTCTTGTCAGGAAGTTACGCCATTATGGTGTAAAAGATCAGGCACTTGGCCTTCTGGAGTCATATCTAACAGATAGGGTTCAGATGGTCGATGTTAATGGGAAAAGATCACCTGGGTCTTCAATAAGTATGGGCGTACCGCAAGGTTCAATTCTTGTTTTTAGTATATATTAATGATTTACCTTACCTTGTTAAAGCAAAACATGGGTTAGTATTGTTTGCCGATGATACTTCTTTGATATTTAAAGTTAAAAGACAGCAATCAAATTATGACGAGGTAAACAATGCTATCTCTAGTATAGTGAACTGGTTTACTGTTAACAATTTATTACTTAATGAAAAGAAAACTAAATGTATTAAATTCGTGTTACCCAATGTGAACCCGGTAACTACAGATATATTTATAAAAGGACAGAGATTGGACCTTGTGCAGTCGACTGTCTTTTTGGGCATTACTTTAGACGCCAAACTACAATGGGATCCTCATATAAATAAATTGTCGAACAGACTGAGTTCGCAGTTAAAAAAATTAGAGCTCTTACCGACGTAGACACCGCTAGACTAGTCTACTTTAGTTACTTTCATAGTCTAATGACCTATGGTATTTTATTGTGGGGTCACGCTGCGAATGCTAATAGTATATTTATTCTGCAGAAACGGGCTGTTCGTGCAATTTATAGATTAGGGCCTAGAGTGTCACTGAGGGAAAAGTTTAAAGAAATCAATATTCTGACATTTGTGTCTCAATATATCTATGACAATCTTGTGTATGTAAAAAGAAATATAACTAATTTTCAGAAGTACAGTGATATACACAATTTTAATACTAGAAATAAAGACAAGTTGGTTGCTTATGTAAGCCGACTACATAAAATTAGTAATTCTTTTAAAGGCAATTGTATACGCTATTACAATAAGGTCCCTACTGATATTAAAAACTTACCTTTAGACAAGTTTAAAATAATAATAAAACAGAAATTGTATAAAAAAGGTTACTATAGGATATCTGATTATTTAGAGGACAGATGTCCATGGGAATAGATTGTTTGAGTAACAGGCTATTTCGATATATAATTAGCATTCATTTTGTAATTTGACAATATTTTATTTAAAAAAGGAAACGCAAAAGATGCGACTACTGTGGAGTTTCTTCGGTGAGCTCTTCTCCACAGATTCCGCCATTGTGTTAGTGAACTCACCCAAAAAAATGTAATGACGGATCTAAGTGATGTAACAACATCCTATGGAAATAAATGATTTTTGATTTTGATTTTTGAAACATTATATTACTAAATTGTTCGAAAAGGCTTCTTTGCCGTTAACTTATCGGTTCGTAAATATAAGCCTTTGCGAACTCGTAGGAAATCTACTATTGGAGCCATTCCCAAGACATTTTTACTATTGTGATTTTGCCGCTACCATGTTTTGGCATATAAGACTTCTAAAACTACCAAACATATGTCTGTTGGATTTTAAATACGAGGCTATCTCGTAGTTTTATAGCACGGGTGCACTTTTTTGGGATTTAAAATCTTGGCCTATATCGGTAGAATTACCCTAAAATATTGGTTACCCATGAAATCAGCGTTTTGTATGGAGAAATTGAAGTCAACTCAATTTTCAGTACAAATATTTTTGCATTTTTTTTAGGAATGACAAATCCTAATTTTATAATAATAATAGTACGAATGTTATCATGAAAATGGATGCCATTTAGGAGGCACTGATTTTGAAGAAAAAATAAGTAGATGTAAAACTTTGAAATAAACTTTTAAACAGTAAAAACATAGTGGAAATAGCTATTGAATTGCACGAGTTATGAACTCCTGAATCTGTAAGAAAATTTCGCCAATTTCATAGGTAAGCACCCAATATTTTACCACACCTTAGAGTGGAATATACATTACATATCCAAAGTAGGCAGAAACAACCGTTTATTCATTTGCTATTTTTCTGTTGCGGGCCTACCATAGAGGCAATTAAGCACTGCCTAAACGCCTGCCGAATTCAACACAAAACGAAAGCCGACCCGACCCGACTCCGCGCACACCGCTCGCCGTCGTCCGTTAATCCATAGGAATAATTTATGCGTGCCTCCAAAATCTTAGACCTGACCGAGCGCCGCTACCAAGCAAATTTCGTTTCGCGTAAGGACGGGACTTAGTGCAAGGACTTTGAAATAAGCATGCCTATACTGATAAGATGATGCTGTATCTAATGAAATCCGCGTTCACAATAGTGAATAAGATATGAGATGCAATCGAGCGCGCAGTGGAATTTGCGGTATTTTTTTTTGTTTTCGATCGGAGGCGGGACGATGCAAATACCCGAAATTATTCACGACGCCCCCCGACCAGAATAATAGTGCTAGAAAACGTTCAACATTTTAATTTGGCTATCGTATTCAAATTGAACGGCAGCGGGCACCATTTTTTTATTACGAGTTTTCTCTTCTTAGTGTTATCTTGTTTATTTATTTGTGTGTTGCGATTGTCAGTGTGAAGAGGGTAAAAATACGAGTTTATCATGTATACATGCGAGGTGTGCTTGTATAAGGTGAAAAAGGGTAAATTTCATAACTTTTCCTTCGCGATGAAAGAAAAGATTATTGAAAAAGGGCGGTGTACTCCGGCAATCAAATTAACACAAAAGAAAGGGAACGCTACTAGACAGCTTCAATGCAGTATCTACGACAGATATAGTTGGCTGGCCGGCTGTGCTCACACCAGTATGTTATTTTGTTTTCAGTGTTCGGATATCTTTTAACTGACTTGTTATGTTGCTCAGTCAGTTACTGGATATCTGAGGTGGCAACAATTCGTCACGAAGATCCAAATTTTGTCTGAAGCCGCCGGAAGCCAATTTTGAGGTCGGTAAATTATATTTTTTTCATACATTATATTATCTTCCTACTAGTGCCTACCCAAAGAAATATGCTAGCGCACGCCACTGCTATCTTTGATAGTACATGTAACGCATATGAAAATGTATTTAGTTTTTTGCAAATGTTGTCAATCTGTGCTTTCCAGTTCAATTTCTTGTCAACGTTAATTCCAAGAAATGTTGTTACTTTTCTTTCCAAACCGAACCCGTAATACCAATTGCGACACCCGCGATATTAAAAGCTTCCGCGAAATTTGCGTATCAAATATAATTACGTCTCTTGTACGGGGACCCCCTTTATTTGATAAAATCTCGTGTAGTGATGCTGTAGCGACAACAGAAATAAAAATTATGTAAAAATTTCAACTCTACCTATTATGGTTTATCATGAGACTGCCCGTTGACGGACAGACGGATAGACAGACGGATGGACGGACAGCGGAGGCTTAGTGATCGTTTGGCACCCTTAGCGTACGGAACCCGACCAAACCAAAACATCCACAACTCTCCACTCACCCAACACGCTGCGCGACTTCCGACTGGCGTCGTGGTACACGTCGATGCCGATTATCATCGCGTGCTTAGCCGGCATCGGGACCGACCACAGCGTGCCTCCCAGCTTGCAGTTGATCTGCAGTAGGATTTTCTGCGTGACGGAGCGCAGTTTCCTCTGGTCCATGATTGTGCGCGCGTTTATCACCTGCAGGATACAGACAAACATTTACTGCACGCCAAAGTTAGCTAGGCACCTCGTTCTAATGACGTCATAGCGTCCGGCCAGTCCTACTGAAGCGCCGAGGGTGAGAGCGAGCGAGAGAGTGTGGGCCCAGTCGGCACTGGCCGACAACTAATTCGTGCCACTGGCGCCACGTCGGCAATAGCCGACACAATTTTTATATTAAAATAGACTTTTTACATTATATCGTATGAATTAAGTTGTTTTTTGCATAGCATAGCATACGTGTTTGGCGTGTGAGTGACACAGTTTGTATTTGATGTATGGCGGTCAAAGGGTTATCTTTGGCGGATAGTACATACAGGGGTATATTCATTGGTTCTGTTCCGATACTGGGAATGGGACGCAGACATTAACGTTGTTAAAATCAATCAGCTGAGAATACTGTTACTGTTTGGTTCATTTCTCGATCGAGACCGAAATCCGGAAATTCTGACATGAGCATACATCAAAATGCAAGGCCAGGTCCGTGGGCGCTCCGTTTAGATCTTTAGATAGAATCCTCCTTTGGGTAGAGCCAGTCTGTTCTTTCTGCGCCCTTCTCCCCTCCACGCGGGGCCGAGCTCCCCAGCTGGCGCAGCGCCGTCACCGTCACGTACGCATCGGGCCGGTCGGACGGGAGCAGGCACATTGTAGACCGCGATTAGATATCCGAAAAGAGCATAATATGAAGAAAAGCGTCCTTCTTACCTCCACTGGTGTCTTACCCCGTCATCGCTTCAGCTTGATACCAGTAAATGATACTCCTCTACATAGTAATGAAATAGACCTTCAGGTAGTAGCTCCAATGCGCCAAATCAGTCACTTTTCTGTCAATGTCTGTTGAGTCTGTGATTGTGCTGCTATTGTCTGTTGAGACATTGTGCTGCCAATGACTGTAGAGCGGTCACCCACCTGGCTCGGCATGGGGTTCTCGGCGCAGCATATCTTCTTGATGGCCGCGTACCGGTCGTCGCGCGCCGTGGGCGACACGCACACCGCCAGCTGCGGTGCCGAGCCCGCCAGCTGACGCAGCGCTGTCACGTACGCCTCGGGGCGGTCGGACGGCAGCAAGCACATGTTGGGCTTGGCGACGGCGATGCCCATGGGCCGGCTGCTGCGCATCAGCGTGTCCACGAAGTCCTGGAGAACGTCAGGGACATAGTCAAATATGATGCTTTGGAGCAGGAGCGGATTTGGTTCTGTCAGTTAATGAAAGAGCAAGCGAGAAGTCATAATCCGATCTGCATTAGTTATTGGGTTTTGTCGCGTATTCACAAGAATCACGCGATCAGCTGATCGAAGCTGTTAATCATGCAATTAATCTGTAGAATTGGCTTTTCTCGATTCGTTAGTGAAGGGGCAAATACGAAGTACCCGTAACCGGCGAGCTTGCATGAATAGACTTACCGATGTTAAGGATATGAGAGATGTATGCCAGGATCGTAGCAGGTGGAGGTCTTTAGTCTCTGCCTACCCCTCTTCCGGGAAATAGGCATATGAATGTATGTAATTCAATACACAGGTGGAATCAGCACATGATCCACAAGTAACGATTAAGTCTAGATCTTGCTAGAAGCTCACCTGAACGCATGCTTCGTCTTTCTTGGTGTAGAGCACGGTCCAGCGCTTGATGTCCACGGCCATCATCACCGGGTTCTTGGTGGCGCCGCGGCTCCACTCCGCCTTGTAGTCTCCCGGCTCCTAAAGTATCGGAATATGTTAATGGTTAGCTGGGCCCGACACTGAGATGCGTTGGCAAAATTAAACTAAGATACATGCCCAACAAAACATGACAAAACCGTAACGAGGAATAGCGTAGTGGCTCAATATTAAAATGTTCCATCAATGGTTTTTAATGTTTTTTTGTCTCTGCCACATTTGTTTTTAAAATATTTGCAGCTTTTGTTGGTATAGCTGTATTTTTAGGGTTTCGTACCTCAAAAGGTTAAAAAAAAAACCTTAACCTCTGCGAATCCGGGCCGCCCCGGCGCGAAACAGCTAGGATACGCGGCATATTTTGAGCCCACCCGCGCGCGGCACTTGACTGACGTATCAAGTGATTCTGTTGGAATGGTAACTCTTAGAACTATACAAATTGTAGATCTGAGTAGCTAATGAAACCCTCTCTTAGTTTATGCGAAAAAAATGACACTGTGACCTTAGTTTATTTTTGTACCGACATGAGAATCACCGACTTCTATGAAAATGTTCCCTCTCGACACAAATCTAGCCGACATGAGAAAAACATCAACAAATATACATGTTGTTTGATACCTACGTAATCTACACAAGATAACCCTTTCAAAACAATAAAAACATTAGTGTGTTCTTATAGAAACAATTCACTATTCACCATAAAAGCTCAGAAAAGATCAGTCACAATTCGCGCGCGAGAAAAAGTGATTTTGTTTTTTCCAGTCTGAATATTTTTTTAACGAAAGACCACAGACAAATATGTTCATGGTAGAGTTTGACTAATGCCGCATTTACACTTGCCAAGCATGCCAACATTATGCACTAAAATTGCGCCCGCGCGCAGCAGTGACGCGCCCCCGCCGCCCGGAGCCGGCATACGGCGAGCGCTCCGGGCCGCCAGCCTACGCAAGGCTGCCGCGTGTGCGGAGGGGAGGCAGGAGGCGAATGACGATACGGCGACTACGAGCCGCAGCGATGTGTTGGTTCCGGACCCCAGTCTGAGTGCCGTAGAACATCAATCAACGCGGCTTGGCTACAAAGAAATTACAAGTCCCGCGTGAAGTTGATCAATCTTTGATGGTAATATACCGCTGATACAGTTTCTGCAACTTAGACCACCTGCGCAAGGTTTAAAGGGACATTGACATGCAGTTACGTCAGCCATTCGCGGTTATGCCGGTAGTGCCTGCGCGTAAGGGGACATCGCTACTAAACGCTCGTGTGAGTATGAAATGACTCAGTCTATGCGATGCGGTTCAATTAAACATGTTGCGCAAAGATGTAGATATCTGATGGCTGGTTGTCGTGTAATTCTAGTATCCCGGCGAAACTTGAGATCTAGCTCAGTCTCTGCAACGTTTCCATCTGTACAAGGTTCAAAGCGACATTTTCATACAGAAACATCGCATGACGTGGGTAGAACGAGGCGGACAGAGTGGAGGCAAACAATTTTCCTAGTTTTATTGTTACGTTTTACTCATTTACGTGATATCTTAACCCTTTGACGAAGAAATATAAAATCAACACTATTTCATATCCCATTTATACAAATTACTTTATGTAACTTTCTTTACTTTGAAATCAATAATTTCCATTTCAGCACTGCTGCTTTTAAGGGATTAAAAGGGAGTTCTAAACATTAGGTATGTGGCTGGAGGACCGGCTATCTATATAATACGATACTCAAAGGGTAAAAGAGTAGTCATAAACTACTCTTATTGTGGTGTTGGACTTACCTTTAATAAGCTAAACCACATTGTTAAGGAACTTTAAGTAACTACCTAGATGATTACCTCCAACCCCTAATATAACAACGCATTACAATCTAACAACAGAGCCTTCGTTTTTCAATCCGACTACTTTCCTCAATCCGGCAGGATATGGTCTAAAATATGCCTGATTCACTGCTTCAGACAATTATCATTATAGCAGTCACCTTTCAGATTCACTATCCAAAGATATAGTGTGCTCATATTATTCAGACAGTCATCCACCAGGATATTGTCGGAGCCATATAGAGAAGCTATCTACATTACTTCTCACAAATGACCTACGTGTCACTGGACCGCGCAGGTCTTCATAATTCACTAGGCAAGCGGCTGTAAGAATTCACTTTTCTGTATCTACTCGAGGACTGTCATCAGCCAAAAGGAGCTGATGACAGTCCTCGAGTCTCTCAGGACGCTAATATAAATTTGAGATCGTGATTTTTTTTTTCACGTCTCCACTATTTATTTGGTTGTTTCTCAATAGTCGCCTTACTTCGACATATACCAAGCGAACAGCAGAGGCAGCTTTAACCACATCGACGAAATAGAGGCAATTTAAGCGTAATGTGTCTTGGATGTGGCTGGTACGGCATACAGCCCCACAAGTTGGCAAGGCTTGGTACCCACAAGCAGAGTTCCTTAATATTTTAACAGCTGTTCCCTTGAGTAGGTACTCCACATAGTAGAGGAATAATAATTACATATAAAGTGAGTAGCAATGGAGCATTGAATATCGGACTGAGCATGATATACATTAGCGTGTATTAGTATATTGAGCGTGGGCGCCATCGTGCCTCTGCCGCCCCGTATGGGAAAAGACATGACGCTATGTTATGTTAGGACACCAACCTGGTATTTCTACCAGTGAACTAGCTTAATGACAGTATTGGAAAACTTTTATAACCATCTACCTACATTATTATTTTAATGAATGTTATGACCACGCCGAATTATGCCACTGAAGTATGTATACATATGTGTGACTTTTATGGTTCAGTCCTAGGTAACATGGTTTCAGTAACGTTATCTGCACAGCTGCGGGTAATAATGAAAACGCGTTCAGATACTTGTATTAGGTATCTGATCAATGATAATTGAATACGATGGATACTAAACTTCTTTATCACTATAGACAAATATGCTTATTACGCGTAAACTTGTCTTTTTCTCTATGCTTGCCCACTGTAGAAGCATATTCAGTTGAATCAGACAGCCACACTAGCTCCTGTAATAGAATCAGCCACATCTAGCTATTCTTCTCCGAAATGATACGAAAAGGTACTTAGCTTAATTGAGTAACTTTATTATTAAAGTCAGATTACAGACTTGTTCGCCAGTCTTTTGCAAAGACCAGTCATATGTGGAAGCACATAATCAATGGTAGTGCATCCAGGAGGCGCACTCCCAATTCAAAATACAGCAATTGTAATTTGATTATACCTACTGCTTATCACTAATTTCATCAATGTTTTATGTTAAAATCAGATTGGCCCTGTCTGTGCAAGGTTCAAATTATAATAACTTATTTTCACATGTATTCGATTCGGCATTCCGACGTCTCTAGCTCTGAGTTTCGTAGGTCAGGCGACCGACCTGATATCCTGACCTCACAACTGCAGTCTTGGTAGTCATCGAGCAACAATCTCGGTGAACTTGTACGTAAGTGCTGACTGAAGGGAAAACCTACTGGAGGTAATAAAGCTTTGCATATTCTTAGATTCATATAGATCAGATGAGTCTTAATAGCCAGAAACTAAGTCTAACCTAGCCAGCCCGAAACTCGGCTGGCTTCAAAAGATGACTTCATCAGACCTTTCTTAAGTTTGTGTTTGTTTCCATCTATTGGCCTTATTTTTGAGTTGCATTTGCGCAGCCTATCTTTGCATCACGTACACTGTTTAATATTTATGCTTCGGAACGCACCTTTTTTTGTTGCGCGACTCGGACCGCGAGTGATCGGAACGGAACTAGCTAGCTGTCACTTGTATAGAAACGAGATGACGAGTTAGAGGTTACTTTTTTGGACATGGAGAAAATGTCGGCACATGGCATTCGGGTCTTGGCTGTATTTTAATTGTAATAATTGTCTAACACAGGTGTCGGGCCTGGTCGGAATGTTAATTATAATAAGCACGGAACAATCGTCGGGAAATAAGTAGATTCACGTCATCGGAGTGAGTGCTTCGTGTTGTGAAAGGTTAAAGTGGTTCGGTCCCCAATTCGTCGCATTCGGACAGCGACTCTTGTGTCGGCAAGCAACACGACGGCGACATCATCGGGCTACGACGAGAGTAAGATTCGACTCCTCTCCCCCCACCCTTGTGCTCCTCATCCCGTGTTCCTGCCTCGAATTGGGCTTTCGAATTCCGGTCCACGGCGTCAAAGGTCAGTACTCCTGGTGAAAACCAACCCTGCCAAGATTCCACGCCCGTTCGGTTGAGGCGTGGAATTTTATCATACACGATGATGCATACACCTTCTGTTTCATAATTTCTATAAGGTTTCCATAAATGAACTCCTAGTCATATCACATTAGCGTTTTTAACTCAGCAGTCGATACCAAACACTACTCAATATTAGGCTTAAAGCCAGGTAACGTCAGGTATAATATAGCAATTTTACCTGAAAATAAAATTGTTATGATACATACTTACCTGGCTTTAAGCCTAGGTAAATCGCTGCCTGCTGTGCACATTACTGTGCATTGCATGATCGTGACACATACTTAGACACGATCAGCTCTTTATTGAGTTGCCAATGACCTGAAAATTGAGCGCGCGCATTAACGCTGGCTTCAATTGCCGCCATTTCTGAAACTTTACGCGCGCAATGTTCGCTGAGGTTCAAAACGGATATGACATGTATTTCAGGAGTTTTAAATAGGAAGTGAGCTGTTTGGGGCTAATGTCGTCGCACCGGAAAGGAAGTCAAGTATGCTACTCTCAATATTAGGCTTAAAGCCAGGTAAGTATGTATAATAACAATTTTATTTTCAGGTAAAATTGCTATATTCGTCACGTTATAACAAATCAAACGAGTCTAAACTCGAGGAGTTAACTAGTAGTCGTTGTAGAGTTCCACTATCCACCTTCAAGTCCCATCATCAGATCAGCTTGATACCCTCACTAATCCATCAACTACTCACCGAGGCGATTCTAAAGAGCCGGATAACTCGGTAGGATTGCGTTATTTTATTACAGACTTCCTGTGAACACCATCCGGCTCCAACATCAGATCAGCTCGATGGTATCATAATATTGCGTTGTCACCGAACTTAAATATTTATTCAAAATTTGTGCTCAATCGGAAACCGGCAAGTAAGTCAAATTAAACTTGCAAGATTGGTTTACATAGAAAGTTGCTTTCTTCCTTAGGTACAGGTGAATCTAATAAAAGCGTGTTAAAAATGGTTCCCATTTTTTTTTCGCCCATCAATCAAACCAAGAAATATCGATCCTAGACTATGTTACAAACAAAACAGTATGACATGATACCAGACTCAGTGCAATTTTTTTTAAACTTGACGTCCTCAATTTTTTTGAATTGGTGTTAACCTCTCAGTATCCGAACGCATCAATAGCTGCAAAGCCAAAATACCGTTGGTTACCACGCGCAGCTATTGTAGCGGGTGACGCTGTGTTTACAAACCGGTATTTTGGTACAATTTTAGTGCATATTGTTGGCATGCTTGGAAAGTGTAAATGCGGCATTAGTCAAACTCTACCATGAACATATTTGTCTGTGGTCTTTCGTTGTAAAAAATATTCAGACTGGAAAAACAAAATCACTTTTTCTCGCGCGCGAATTGTGACTGATCTTTTCTGAGCTTTTATGGTGAATAGTGAATTGTTTCTATAAGAACACACTAATGTTTTTATTGTTTTGAAAAGGTTATCTTGTGTGGATTACGTAGATATCAAACAACATGTATATTTGTTGATGTTTTTCTCATGTCGGCTAGATTTGTGTCGAGAGGGAACATTTTCATAGAAGTCGGTGATTCTCATGTCGGTACATAAATAAACTAAGGTCACAGTGTCATTTTTTTCGCATAAACTAAGAGAGGGTTTCATTAGCTACTCAGATCTACAATTTGTATAGTTCTAAGAGTTACCATTCCAACAGAATCACTTGATACGTCAGTCAAGTTCCGCGCGCGGTTGGGCTCAAAATATGCCGCGTATCCTAGCTGTTTCGCGCCGGGGCGGCCCGGATTCGCAGAGGTTAAGGGTGGATTTAGTCTCAAGATCAGTGGTGTCATGCGTGGCTATTTTTGTTGTTAACTAGTGTAATTCATTAATTTGTTAATCAATCACCTTTTTTGCTATCAGTACTTTGTGCGAAACCATTCCACAGAAACTCTTATTTATAATATTTTCTTGTATTGTAAAACAAAACTAAATGCAAGGATGTGAGCATTATGGTGTGCCGGTTCGGTTTCTCATTCAATATGTGAGGCTCTCTTTTACTCATAAGTCCAATATGCATACTTTTACATTTACACCAGGAGGTTGTAAAACGCAGCTGGCTCACTGGAGTGGGACTGTTGTGCATATCCCCTGTGCATACTCTTCTATTTCAGCCATCATAAGTCCTGCACCAAGTGGAGTAGGAGGCTGTTAGCTTTATAATGTATTACTGAAAATCAATTGCAATACCTTCAAAATTTAAAAATCAACCAATCAGTCGACCAGTCGTAGTCGCTCATACAAGCAGTCGCATTATAAGACGGCTTGTGTCAAATTATCATGTTCTGTAATTAAATGATAAGGCGGATAAGGCTATCGTGTAATTGTGACATAAATTGTTGAATAAAATTTACCAATCAGAACATCGCATAAACAATAAAAGACAAGCTTTTGTAAAAATATATTGTTGTAAATGGTAAATATGGTACTGTAAATGGTAAATATGGTGTGGTAGATTGTAAATATGGCGTGGTAGATTGTAAATATGGTGTTGTAAATGGTAAATATGGTGTTGTAAATGGTAAATATGGTATTATAAATGGTAAATTATTCAAAAGCGATTAAAATTTACATTCTTTGATGTCAAAATCACATGATAAGGCTCCTGATTGGTTGATTTTTTCATTGCGCTTGATACGTACATAATGAGGCTACTAGATAGTTCTAAGGTAGATGAGACTTCTCCCACGATTGTTAGTCTGTGATGTGTGTGTGATGTGTTTACCTTGATGTTGTTGCCGTAGCAGATGGTCTCGGGGTTGAGCGTGCGCGCAGAGATGTCGATGGTCTTGTCCGCTATGCTGAGGCCCCAGCCGGCGAGACGGTTCCTTGCCGCTTCGTTGTTAAGTACGTTGCTGATGTACTGAAATGGGAAATATTTGAGTTCATCAAAATCATGATGATGATGATTGATGATTCATGAGAATCTTTGACGGAACGGTCAAATCATCAACAGTTTGCGTAATCTGTCCCTCACATTTAAATAAATTACGGCAGTTTAAGTTGTGAATTTGTCTGAAAAGTGTTATTGGCTTGCAATACGGAGTACCAGTGATAGTTATACCTCGTAACGTGCTCCCAAACAAGCTATAAATCAAATTTTGATAACTATCTTATTCGCTAAGTGCCGCCGTGGCTAAAAAACGAGTAAGGTGCCCGTGCATGCTATTCTCGCGGTTAAGTGTTCTACGTTCGGGTCAGTGTTGCGCGCAGTGGGACCGGGGCGCACGAGCACAGCAACTGTTTATAGTGATTCACCTGTCCAGTGCTGCGGTCATTGAGTGCCTACATAGAAGCGACACACGACTAGAACCTAATCAATTGTCTCTGTGAGGACTACAAAATGAAATGCGCCGGTTGTAAATCCACTGCAGCCAGAGATGTTAAGTACTACAGCTGCTCTTCTCAGTCATGTAAAGAGGTCTATTGCTCCCTATGCACCGGTATCAGATCCATGACCCCAAATCGCCTAAAAATATGGATTTGTCCACTATGCCAGTCTAAGCAGAAGAAGACTGGCAACAATGCAAGTACTCCAGTTAGGAACTTGGGTGATCTCGCTACCTTACGGAAAACTTCTTCCGCGTCTAAATCTGACGAAGGAGTAGGTAGCAACGCCAGCAGCGGTGATGGAAACGGCAATGTGGACGGCGAAGTCAACAGTGAAATGATAGGCGATGGTAATGGGGATGGAAGCGGCGGCGGTGGAGTTAGCGACGGTTGCGACGTCCCTGAGACTAGCGTAAGAAGTGGTAGAGAAGACAGTGTCATCAACAATGCAGCTACTACCACGAATGAGGATGGAGCAGGAGCAACATCTGAAACTGGAGTTGGTGCGATGTCTGCAAATGGGGACAACCACTTGTCTGCCCTGATACGCTCCGAGAACTCCAAGTGTTTGCGCTCCGAGCTACAGAGAATCCTAAAGGACGCTTTAGCTCGAGAACTGGCACCATTGCAAAAACAAGTAACTGAACTCATTGAGGCGGTGTCCTTTATCGACGGACGTTACGACGATATGAACCGTCAGTTACTGTCACGAGAAGATGATATAAAGGCGCTGCTGGTTTCAAATGAGCTACTCAAGTCGAATGTGAAAGAGCTCTCTAATCATGTCTCACTCATGGAACAACGTGCTCGAGAGGCCAACTTGGAAATAAATGGAATACCCGAATTCAAAACCGAGAACCTTACTCAGACACTAGTACAAATCGGCAAGGTGGCATCACTGCCTGTTGAGGACAGGGACATCTTATCCTGCTTTAGAGTCGCCAAAACGGACTCCAGCAGTAGTCGTCCCAGAACTGTCATTGCCAAACTACGAAGCCCCCGATGTCGCGACGATCTTCTGGCAGCAGTATCTAAGTACAATCGAGACCATAAGCAAGAGAAGCTCAACAGTAGTTTGATTGGCCTAGGTGGAGAAAAGTCAGCTATTTCCTTGGGCGAATATTTCACTCCTGACAGACGGTCATTGCATGCTGCTGCTCGAATTAAATCTAAGGAGATTGGATACAAGTTTGTCTGGGTCAGGAATGGAAAAATCTACATGCGTAAAGCTGAAAACTTGCCTGCTGTTATTATAACAAGTGTTAATTTTTTAAATAAACTAGTTTAGTATTATTTTATGGTTCTGTACCACGTGAAAGTTTATTGTTTTTCCTGTATATAATTCGCGAATATTTACTATCAAAATCTGAGAGGAATGCGATCTAAAACACATATAATTTACAAGAA
This sequence comes from Argyresthia goedartella, assembly GCA_949825045.1. Taxonomy (NCBI): domain Eukaryota; kingdom Metazoa; phylum Arthropoda; class Insecta; order Lepidoptera; family Argyresthiidae; genus Argyresthia; species Argyresthia goedartella. Next base: position 12,016,068 of record OX463826.1, read on the forward strand.
TATCTTACAAAACAATTATGATATAATAATACTTACTGAAACCTGGCTACATGACAATATCAATAATTGTGAAATTACAGACCAAAGATATCAAGTTTATCGACGCGACCGAGATGTGGGGTCTGATTTGGTGAACAAACTTGACGGGGGAGGCGTGTTAATAGCCGTAAAAAAATCAATTAACTCTATCAGAATGAAAGATTGGGAAAGTAGCTGTGAGGATTTGTGGATTGTAGTTGGGTTGATGGAGGGAAGGTTCCTTAAACGTATTGGCATAGGTGTAGTGTACCTATCGACACCACCAAAGTTTCCTGACATTAATGCCTACTTAGAAAATACCACGGATATACTGGGAGTACTGGACGATTACATTGTGGTTGGTGATTTCAATATGAGCTTCATAACCTGGTCTGTAGGTGATGACGCGCAAAGCGAGGGTTACACAGCGAACAATTATCATAACAAGTTTGGCCATGCCCTGGTTGATTTCATGTCCCTAACCAATATGCATCAATTCAATGCAGTCAAAAACTACCAAGACAAGATCTTGGATCTGGTTCTTAGTAGTACTCCTTGTGAGGTTACTAAACCAGACCACATCATCAGTAAATTGGACCCCTACCATCCTCAATTATCCATTAATACACGTTTTAAAAATGTAAACACAAATGTTCTACCACCTAATCCTAGAACTGATTACAATTTATTTAAAGCTGATTATGAGAAAATCATACCAAGTCTTAAATCAATAGATTGGCCAAAATGTTTTATAAATTCTGACAATACTGATGCACATGTCGAGATTATCTACGAGAATTTGAGAGATGTAATTTTACTGCATGTTCCTAGGAGGAAATCTCGCAACCAGACACATCCCCCATGGTTCAGCACAGACCTAATTAAGTTGCTTAAAGAAAAAGACAAATTGAGACTACGGGCGCAAAGGTACAAAAATCCTAGGGACAGGCAAGAATACCAAATTCTCCGGAAGCGATGAGACAGGCTTTTTAACACACGTTATAGAGAATACTTGAACAAAGTAGAATGCAGTCTGAAACATAATCCTAAAGCATTTTGGAGCTATGTAAAAAGCAAAAGATCGGCCAAGGAAATGTTTCCATCCATTATGCACCGTGGCAATCAGTCTGCTGATTCAGGTACCGGTGTAGCTAATCTGTTTGCTTCCCAGTTTAGTTCTACTTTTAGTTTTGATACTCGCATCATGTTGTCGTCATCCACTGTAGTACCAGCCGGGTATTGGGATCCACAATCGAAACTTATCAACAACATTGTCCTCACCGAAAATTCTATACTTAAGGCTCTCAAAAACCTAAATCAAAATAAAGGAGCAGGTCCTGATGGTATTCCACCTATATTTCTGTAGAGATGTGCATCTGCTCTGTCTTATCCGCTCTCACTAATATTCAACATGTCTCTAAGGAGTGGTGTATTTCCATCTGAGTGGAAAAAAGCGCGTATAGTACCAGTGTATAAGAAGGCTGCCAACGATGACGTCAGCAACTATAGGCCTATCTCTATCCTATCTGCGTTCTCTAAGCTGTTCGAAGTATTGATATGCCCTATTGTAACCAACCATACGAGGCACCAAATACGTACACAGCAGCATGGTTTTCAGCATAAAAAATCTGTAGTTACCAAACTGGCTTCCTTCATCACTGATGTCATTGAAAGTGTTGATGAAGGAAGCCAAGTTGATGCTGTCTATACCGACTTCAGTAGTGCATTTGACAAAGTCTCACATACTATTCTGATAAGCAAGTTAAAATGTCAATACGGCATATTTGAATAAAAGACCTCAGATTGTGGTTATCAACGGTTATGAATCTCAGAGTTATACCGCTACGTCTGGTGTCCCGCAGGGCTCACACCTGGGACCGATTCTGTTTGTGCTCTTTGTCAACGACATTGTGTCTTGTATTAGACATAGTGACTGTTCCCTTTTCGCTGATGACATGAAAGTCTACAAGCAAATTGACTGTGAGAGAGATGTTCGCTTACTACAAGAGGATCTGGACCGCGTGCACGAGTGGTGTATCGACAATCAGATGCTTCTGAATACGTCTAAATGCCAATTCATTAGATTCACTCGCAAGAAAAAGCCAATTTTGGCACACTATCGCATAAATAATGATGAAATTGGTGAAATCACACAGATTCGTGACCTCGGAGTAATTCTGGACTCAAAATTAACCTTTATTCCACACTACGATCACATTGTCACCAGAGCTGCTAAAATGCTAGGGTTTCTGAAGCGCGTCACAAAGGAATTCAAGCGAATCAGTTCTAAAGTGTGCCTATTCAATGCTCTAGTTCGCAGTATTCTGGAGTTTGCCAGTGTCATCTGGAACCCAGTTTACAACATCCATAAGGAGAGATTAGAGTCGATTCAGAGATCTTTTACAAGGCACCTTGCGTTCATCAGTCCAGGTATTAGTCACAATGACTGCTACGAAGATAGACTAACCTTCTTTAAAATGGCTGCCCTATCGGATCGCAGACGTATGCTTGACCTTTCTTTCCTCCATAATATATTGAATGGCCAGGTCCAATGTCAAGACATGCAGGAAAAAATTAAATTATCGGTTCCACGCATTAACGCTCGACGAGTATGTCTTAACACTTTCAAGACTCCCAATCGCAGAACCAATCTTCTGAGCCATGCACCACTAACGAGGATGCTCTCTACGTATAATGACATGTGGGCAACGTACGAACTTGATATCTTTCGTGATAGTGCTAGACATTTCAAGCGCAAGCTTATTGCCCGCCATGCTGAGTTTCATTGAGTCGAGTCTGTGTATTCAAAATAACTGTTTTAAATCTGTTTTATGTGTTTTAGGTATTTTTATAAGTATAGGTTTTGTTTTTCTATAAATTCACATTATATATATATGTGTATGTGTGAATTCATATTAGTAACTACCTTATTTTTTATTTTATTTTTATATTCCCTTTACTATACATACATAAACAGAAGACAGAAGTATTTGTATTTTCTTTTCTTTTGTCATCGTCAATAATGTCATTGATTGATCGATTTGATATATTGTGAATGTTGTGGGCATCTGTTATTGATGCAAACACATGAACTCTGTTAGCATTGTTTATTTTAATGTAAGTGTTTGCATTGTTGATGTGCCTGTCATAAATAAATAAATAAATCATATTCATTTGAAATGCAACGGGTTCGCAGAGGGGTAGTCCGATCACCAGCAATTTCGAAATAGTTGGCAAACAGTGGACTTCAGCTACATCTAAAAGGGACTGAGACGAACAGGTTTGCTGACAGGATGATGATGATGATAATAAGTACTTGCTAAGGCAGCTTACCGCTGGATAAGATAAAGGTAATTTAAAGGCAACATTATGGTAGGTTAGGTAGGATTAGAAATGAAAATTGGAGTCAATTCACTTACACCTCTTGCTTTCTAGCAGAGAAAAAGATTAGCAGGGGATTCAAGGGGCTTCTTCTTCTTGGGATGCTAGTCTTCTGCGGGGTTATAGTGCGTGTACTTCAGGTACTTCCAGGGGCTTTTCAATTAAATTAGGGGTACGTTCGGAAACTCCGACTGAATTAGAAAAGAGATGGAGATAATGACAGAAAGAGAGATGAAATGCGGTTATCGACCGCTAGCGCGAGAATCGTGTTTCCGAACGGGATAACTGGTCAATGTCAAACCCGATTTGTATAAACACGCCAAGCACAGTTTGACATCTGTCAGGTAATTTTTAACGACGCTGAACCATGGAGAGAATTTGCACATGTCAGTGCGAAAAGTACTTTATCTGAGCCGTTCGAAAACGCAAGCTGTCGGGTAACAGTTCATTTACCCTCGGGTTCACTCGGGTTGTTTCCGAACTCTCTGGAGTAATTTTCGCATCACTCGGGAGTAATTTTTAACCGATCTCGAACACACCCTGATTAAGAAAATCAGTTTGAAAATTCGGACCATTCGGAATACAAAATGTCAGTTCGGTTCGCCGTTGTTCCGCCTGCAGGATTCCATCGCAGGTTAGGTTGCTAGTCACCTGCTTGAAGGCAGCGTGCCGCTGGTTGGGCGTTACGCGCGTGTAGGTGGCGACGTCCTTCATCAGCGTGAAGTTGCTGCGTTGCTTGTCCGTCAGGCCGGTCAGCTGGCACAGCTCCGGGATCAGGGACACCATGAACTCCGTCTTCTTCTCCGAGCCCGGCATCAGCTTCGACTCTCTGTAGACGAGAAGCGTTATCGTCAGCATCGTGGCAGCCCACATCGACCCACAGCTGGGCACAGGCCTCTTCTCTGTAGCGCTAACCCTCACTGTAATGTGTCGAGTGTATCCAGCGATATCTCGTCGAGATGATGACATAGGCGAGACGAATATAGTAGATGTAAAACCGCTCCACGCACGCTTTTCCCAGTCACCATAGATATAGACAATATGGACACATAAAGGTTTCATCACAATGTTTTCCATAATTTACGAATTTGGTGTTTCCCCGGTAAGTGGTAGACAGATCTGCAGGGCGACATATTAAACATCTCACTAAGAAGATAACAAAATAATGTCAAGCAACAAATAGTGAGTTGATAGCTCGTACACACATAATTATACTTATGGCTGAGAAATACATAAACCTACAACGCGTTTACCAAATCATGATGGAATGCTACCTAGGTATAAAAAGGTTAGGTTGCTAGTTTATCTCCAAACAAATCTCAAAGCTACTGATTGCTTTAGTTTACCCGAAAAAATATGTGTGGGAGGCTCAAAAGAGGAAATTAAGCTTATGTATGCTAATAAAAGCCCAGATAACCAGGAAATTTAACTTTTTTTCCGAGATAAGTTATAGCAGAGAAATATTCTTAAAACTATTTTTACAATTAGGACTTACTTGGATATCAACATCGGTTGGTCCAAATCCATTATGTGGATACCATAATTTTTCTTATAATAATCTATATAAGATATCTGGATCTTTTTGCCATCCTCTGTCTTTTCGAATGTTGACTTCGGCGACATTTTCTCATCAATGTGGTCAACACTGAAACAGAAATAGAAACTTGTGATGGATTTCTGGTATTTCCGATATGTTTTAATATATCATATTTCATATGTGTATCTATCTGCACACAGGCTTTCTTCCGTTCCGGGGGGGGTGTTTCTATTAGGCGCCTCGACGCCCGTCCTCAATATAAAAATGGAAAATAATGTTAAAAACTATTCGAAATACTAACAGTAAAGTCCTTATTAGACGAATTCAATCAATGGAAGACATTACAGTTGACAATTGACAAATATTTAAATTGGAAACCGCACAAAATGAGGATTTGTGCCATGAATTGGTGCCACAAAAGCTCTAAAATACCAAAAAAAAACTAAGGGGATCAAACTGAAATACATGCATTCATTTAATCCCTTGAATACCACCGGCGTTATATAACACCACTTTTCCGATGCAGGTTTTAAATTTTATTACCATGTCATAAGGTTCAAAATCGTGACCCATCCCAAGTACCCTCGTTGTTTGAGAGGTTAAGGTTTCCCTCCAGGGCCAATATATTTTTTCCTGTATAAAAACAAAAATTAATATACAGGGACATAAATGCCCACGCTAGCAAAGAAACACATTTGCACCCAAGGTAAGCCTGTAATTATGTACTCCAAAGAGGCTGCTAGCCTGTCGTTATATTATTTTCAGATATCAGCAACATAGGTTACTCCTTACATGCAAAATTGAGTATTAAATAACCGTCAAAATGTGCCAGTCCCAAGCCGGCTGAAACTGCACAGCGGTGGGTACGCTCGCTATCGCGTTACTCGTGTCGTAACTACGCTCGCTGTCTCGCTCACACATTTACGCGACACGTCGTCTGCAACTGCGTTGGCGGCTTCGAACTGGCACCTTAAACATGGATACAACTGTGCTTCTGCAGCGCCGTATAGTAAAAGGCGTGACGCTATGTTATATCAGCAAATCAACTCACCGGAACAGCTTCTTGTTGTAGGTCGTCATCACCGAGCAGCCAATCAGTTCCTCAGCCACTGCCTGCTTCCACCCGGCGCCCTTCCGCTGCACCGTTTCTTTTATGAAGCTGAGCACGGACTGCGTTCGCAGCACGCGATGTGTCGAGTCCAGCGTGAGCATGAGCCCGCCTTCGTACTCGTCCACGGCTGTCACGTAGCTGTGGAGAGGATTTACGCCCGCCTTTATAGATAGATAGATAGATAGATAGATAGATAGATAGATAGATAGATAGATAGATAGATAGATAGATAGATAGATAAATCATTTATTCAGGTGACATGGTACACGCACATAAAATAATTACAACAAAGATCAAATTTTATAGACAGCACTTTTCACAAACATAGATAGGCAATTAACAGTATGTACAGCTGTGTGGTTATGTGACTGTACCACGGCAATGAAATGGCCCTGACTCAGCAATGTCACAGACGAATCTGTGACGCTGGTATTCTGCCAGGGCCAAAACGGACGCACAACAGTGGCTCAAGTACACAATTTATATGTGTAATTTATTTTAATAATTCAAATGAAATTGTAATGACTGGCATAATAATATTAATTATATCAATGAAATAAAAAATAATAATAATTGGCATAAAAAAATTAATTGGAATTTAATTGGTAATAAAATTTGAATTGTATATATTATTTTATCATATTAAGAATGAATAATAATGTCCATAAGATTTAATTTAAATAGATTTTATCAATGGATCAATGTCAATATGTAGGCAGTCGTAAAAAACTTTCCGTTTTAGATGCACACCGTTTCCTCGGCCTTCTGCTGGAGAATTAAAAAAATTCTGTAAGCATTTTTAAAACCAGTTTTACTAGTGAACTGCCGAATGGGAGGCGGAATATTGTTCCAGCACTTGGTGGCACGATATTTGAAACTGCCACGGAATGTAGCACTTTTATGTCGCGGCATAGAGAGGAAAGGAGCTACTCTGTGGGATAGACGCCAGGTAAGTTTGTCGTGAAGATAAGAAGGTATCCTCCTCAGTACCACCTCAAACAGCGTAGAAAAATATAAATCCTGTCTAGCCTTCATCTTTATGATATTAGCATTGTTAAGGAACGGGGTGACGTGGGTCCGGGGAGGAATTGCAAAACAAAATCTAGCAGTAGCGTTTTGTACTCTATGTACAAGTTTTTGCGTCTTTTCAAATAGACATGAACCGTAAACCGTTATACAATAGTTCAGCTTTGCCAGTACTAAGACTTCACTTAATTGTATTCTCAGGTCAATGCTGAGAAGATCCCGGATTATATACAGGACTTTAAGCCTATAGAAACAGTTACTAACAACCTCAAGAACATGACCCTCGAAACGTAGTTTGTCATCCATGAGAAGGCCAAGATTACGAGCTTCACGGACTCGCGCAATAGCGACACCATTAACAAGGACCTGTGGATCATGCGTAGATATTGCCTGAATCTGATTTTTTGACCCCAGTATCATGCTTTTCGACTTATTTGAGTTAAGAACCAAAGTATTGTCAGATGACCATTGTGATATACGGCCCAAATCCTCATTTAGAGCCTCCAATCCCATACAGGGATCATTGTCTGCAGAAATGTAAATTTGCAGATCATCAGCATAAAGGTGATAATGACTGTGAACTATGCAACGAGTGATGTCAGCACTGTAAATTATAAAGAGAAGGGGTCCCAGTATGGATCCTTGTGGGACTCCTCTATCTAGGGTAGCCAACTGTGACTGCATTTGAGATCCGCCTCTCTTATCCAAAATCACCCGTTGGCATCGGTTGCTTAGGTAGCTATTAAACCACTTAATGGTAAGAACATTAAAGCCATAGAAAGCAAGCTTAGAGAGCAGTAGTGGTATGTTCAGAGCATCGAAAGCCCTGGAAAAGTCTAGTAGGGAAAGTATGGTTCCCCTTCCCTGATCCTGAGAAGACAAGATATTGTCCACCACATCCAACAGGGCTGTTGCAGTACTTCGCCCCTTTCTGAAACCGGACTGCAGATCAGGCAGGATATTATTTCTTTCACAGTAATTTGAGACCTGATTATATATGACTTTTTCCAAAATTTTCGATAGGTACGGCAAGATGCTTATTGCTAGAGATGAGTTAATAGCTAGATCGTTTGTGGCTATTAACCGGTTAATAGCCAGTTTAAAGCCAGTTAATAGCCAATATGGCTATAAACCCTGCTATTAATGTTTTTAATACAAAACTGATTTTTATGGTTGTACATTTTATCTAGTGATCGGAAATACGGATGTTTTCGGTCAAGTCCGTTGCGGATTTATCGGCCAAGTGCGAATCAGAATTTTCGGGAAATTTTGACGGGAAAAAGTCGGGGAAAAAGTGTCGTAGTTACTAGTCCGATTTGCTTCAAAATCGATATCTGTGGTTTCATCATTCTGAAGTTAGATTTTAATAAAATAGCTGCCATTTTGTACTTCGTAGTTATTGGTCTGATTTGCTTCAAATTTTTTATCTGGGGAGCCGGTTGGAGTCTAATCATGATTCTGCCGTCAGATTTTGAAAAAGTGGCCGCCATTTTTATTCGACTATGGCAAAGCCCTGGATGTTGCGCCTCTAGAGTTTATTACCTAACGTAACCTAACATAACCCAACTATTATTGTTTTAAAATTTCCCTCCATGGTTATCAAAATTAAGAAAATCTAAATCTAAAACAATGTGAATGCAATTTTTTGGAACTTACCTGGCCCATTTAAAAAGTTTCAATCAACTATTTTATTAACAATGTTTTTTTTTTAGTTTTTTTTTTTGCTTTCATGTTTATTATGTGCCTAATTAAAACATTATTCTGCAGCCCAATCACTGCCTTCTGTCCTGATTAGCAATTGCATTGGCCTTCTTGGATTGGATCGGCGTCTTGGATAGGATCGGATTATAATGGATCAATTTCTGTTGGGTTGATTTCATCTTCATCGACTTCGTATATATCTGGTGTTGGTGGCTGTGACTCCGAGTAGCAATCCATCTGATCGCTTTCTGTGATTAGTGTACTTGTTGAATAGGACGGTCTGTTTGTTAAGTTCCAATTGTGGGATATATACGTTATTTTTCCTGCCCGTTCTGTAGTTAGCCTATTCTTTTTAGCATTATGTACATCAGCTTGAGCACTAAACGTCCTTTCAGTAGCTGCTGAAGTACAAGGAGCTGACAAATTCGCAATTGCAATTTTATGCAACTGAGTAGAGCTGCAAATCCCCTTCTACCAGCTAAGTGAATCTGTTTCATTTTTTTCTCGTGATAGGTTGTGAACTCTAATACCTTAAGTTAAGGTTCAAAATCGCCATTGGCTGGAGGTTTGGTACTTGATCGGATACGCAGGCAGAAGTGATCGGCGACGACGCACTCCATCCTTTCTGGCACAAATATATATCTGAAAATGTTCTGCGTTCGAGAGAGAGCCCGTGTGTCTACCTGAATGGTACGAAGTATGCGGTCGGGGGAAGGTATCATATCAACTAAAAGCACTGTCTGGGGATTTTGTTTTTTATTTATTGAGTTATTTTGTAATATTTTGCCAAATCTGTACAAACTTCACTGGTTTTCATTTAGATTTATTATAGGTACTTATGTTGGTGATAGCTATTGAGCATGCATAATAGGTGTGTTTGCCACACTTTAAGTTTTAATTAGATGAATCTCATGAATGTTTAGGCAATATGAAATCTCCAGATATCGATTTTGAAGCAAATCGGACCAGGAACTGCAAAGTTCAAAATGGCGGCCACTTTTTCATAATATGACATCAGAATCACGATCCCACTCTAACCGGATCCCCAGATATTGATTTTGAAGCAAATTGGACTAGTAACTACGACACCCTTTTCGCGACTTTTTCCCGTCAAAATTTCCCGAAAATTCTGATTCACACTTGGCTGAGAAGTCCGCAACAGACTTGACCGAAAGCATCTGAATTTCCGATCACTAATGATAATATAACCGTAAAAAAACATGATTGGTATAAAAAACATTAATAGCAGGCTTTATAGCCATTTTGGCTACTAACTGGCTATTAACCGGTTATTAACCTGTTACTAGCCAAATGATATTAACATGATTAATAGCACTGCCCATCTCTACTTATTGCACGTAGGTCAGTAACATTCACTGGGTTGTCAATTTTCGGTGTAGGTAGTACATTTGCAGTCTTCCAGTGGGTTGGGAAGATTGAAGAGGCAATAGACCTATTCACAATTGCAATTATGACTGCAAGATTGCGAGGCAGGGTTATTCATTTTCATATTCATATTCATTTATTTATTGCACTCCATAATAACAATAAGATATTAGTTTAATATTAGTGGTGGATAATTATGGTTAGCAAAATCATGTCTTCAGTTATCCCGTCTGCTCCTCTTGCCTTCGAACTAATGGCTAGGATAGTTTTTGCATTACAGTTCTCATCTACCTGTGTTATCGAGAACTCGGCCTGAGTGTGCCTATTGAACTCAAAATAGGTTAAACATGATAAGAGGACAGAACTAGCGCCAGGAACATTTAAAAAATTGGCATTAATTTTATCAGGGTCGTTGAAGTGTTCGGGTAAAACTAAAATATATTATACATAAAATATATAAAATAAATTATAACACTCTCGGTTTTGAAAGCTCTCATAAACATGGACTAAAGATGCTATCTTCTTCTTTGCCTCCATCTCAAGTCCGGGTTTATGATTCTCGGAGCTGGTACTCTCAAGAAGCCGGGGAGAGGACAGCACTCTCAGCTCAGGGTCGGCATAGGATAGCATGAAACTAATCAGTTAATCGCTATTGGTGTAGTTTGTTTGTTTATTTGCTATTATTGAATGTGTGGCTTACTTACCCAGGCCAAACTTCGAGCTTGTGCTGCGGGAACTGCATAGCTTTCTGCTCGTTGAAGAACTGCCTGCCGAAGCGCACCAGATTCAGGTCCTTCATGATGTTGTTAAACAGCACGTTGTACATATGGACCATCTCGCTGAGACGCCGCGTGCGCCGGAATGTGATCTGGGACATGGCACGTGTTAATATATATTAACTACATAGGTATATTTAAGTTAAAAAAATAAACAAAGGGGTCTTACCACAACAAAAATAAACTCCTGTTCAACAATTGTTTATTAACAAAAATGTTTAGGATTTGATGTTTCTTTTGAGGTTAAACTATGTGTATGATTTTTTGTAGTAACACGGAGGCTTTTTAACTTTTTAACTGTTTATCAAGTTGACTAAAAAGTTACATCCAAAAAAGATATATTATCACCCAAATTTTACGAAATGTTCATCAAAACTAAATGTTCATCAAAATTTTACACCCTATTTTATAATAAGTGGCCTCGCTACGCTTTGTTTCGGCTTCAGGATGTATTATGAAGTTGTGACCTAACAAGCCTACCTTTAGTAATCAGACAGAAAGTGACCTATATATAGCAAACAATACGGTTCTGTAAAACTACAACACTAAATTTGATGAACATTTAGACATAAAAAAACTTAAAAGAATGAGAAGTGCCTTATCTCGACACAGGGAATCCTAGAGGAAATTAGAAACCAACCTAAAGTTACCCTAACTCAAACTATGTAGTTTGTAACGACCACGCTGCCCACGCGTGATCGTCACAAGTCACGGCACCGAGACCCCGCACCGTGCCTCACCCCGCGGCAGCCCTGCCGTCCACCCTCGCCCCGCTGCCTACACAGCTGCCGCGCCGCCCACCGCCTCACAGCAGGCCCCCGCTGCCTGCATCGTCACCGCAGCCACCTCGCCCCACGGCCGACCCCGCTGAGACCCGGACGCCGCGCACCCCGCTTCGTCCGCCGCAGTGACTCCGCCCCGCGCGCCCGCAGCGTCCCCTCGATCGCCTAACTAAAGCGGCCCAGCCAGTGTACTCAACAGTACACATATATATCGCCCTCACATATATATATATGTGGAACGCACTTCCTTGTGCGATAAGAGACAGCCCCCACTATTTTCGCTTTCAAAAACCGGGTAAAAGAGCACTTCCTCTCTCTTTTGTGATAGTTGTAGTATGTATATTATTATTATATGTAAACTTTATGTACAGGTTTATGTATGTATTGATACGTATTTAAAAGATTGGTATACACGAGTATGTATTTTATTTACCGTATTTTATAGATATGTAATTTACTTATATGTATTTTATTATTGTTTAGATATTGTGCACTGCCTACCATTTATTGATAAAATTTCCTGTCATGCCCAGGTTTGCTGGAAGAAATCTCTTTTTAGAGATAAGCTCGCCTTTGTACATATGTTTTCTCTTAATGCATCTTTTTTAAATAACTGTGTTCAATAAAGAATTATGAATGAATTATGAATATATCGCCCAAAAGGGCAAATTGCAGGTAGAAAGCCTTCAGCATATATCGAGGCCATGGCTCACAGTTAATTCTTAATAAGACAACTCACAAAGGGGTTGTTTTAGTCCGTATACCACACGAGCTGATGCCCGCTCAAAATGTGGGGACCCGGACATAGCAGGGAGGTCTGACTCCTGGGCATGCGTAATTCCATTTTTTTCCCCTCCAACAAAAAATAAAAATGTACTCAACAGCGTCCACTTCTTGACTCCAGCCTCCCTCTGAGGGCGAAGCTCGGGATCTACAAGTGCTACGTGAGATCCCGCCACACCTACGCGGCCCCGGCATGGTACGCCCTGTTCTCGGAGACGAACAAACGGAGACTCCGAGCCCAAGAGAACCTCTCTTTGCGTACCATCGTCGGCGCCCCCCGCTACGTGAGGAACGCGACGATCCAGAGGGACCTCAGATGGGAATCAGTGGACCAGTTTGTCCAGAGGCTAGCGAAGGGCATGTTCGCGCGTGCGGATGCTTCTCAATACCCGCATATCCGCGACATGGCGCCGTACCACGCGCGCCCGCCCGACCGCCGCCGCCTGCCACGCGACCTGGTTGCCTAGCCGGCGATCATCCAATGGAATACCTCAAGTGAGAAGATCTCCACCGCCCGCGAGGGCCCCCCGATGACCTGTCCATAGGAGTGGACAGAGGCGCTTCTTTAGGAAGAGATCCGATGAACTGACCCTGACTCCCCACGCCCCAGAATGGGTGCGTGAGAAGATTACCTGATTGATTGTGTACTCAACAGTTGGTTGACGCTCAGGCCTCGGTCAACTGCTCTCCTAGGCGAGTCGGTCTCATGGTTAGCCCTGACCGACTGGTTATTCCTGTGACGTCGGTCCCATGGTTACACCCTGACCGACGGAACCCCGTAGGTACCCCCCCTCTCCCACTCCCGTGACGTCGGTCTCATGGTTACCCCCTGACCGACGGAACTCCGTGGAATTTCACCCTCCCCCCCGCGGTAGGAGTAGGTCAACCGTTGACATAAATGTAGACTCCTAAGGTTCGCAGGGAAATTGATTTGCGTCGCCGTCGGTCTCATGGTTACCCCCTGACCGACGAGGTTCCGTAAGATAGGTAGTGCAACCCCGATAAAGTGAATTCAATAGATGATAGGCATTAGAGTTGGTGAATAAGCAACTACGCGCCGTAATACCATGAGGGGTAGGCCCATCGCCGTAGGGGCACTATAAGTAAATAACGCACCGACATAGCCTATATCTGTTGTGTATCCGTGGCGTCGCTATTCCTATGTGTAGTCCGTAACCTAGAATGTAGTAGATAGGTTAAATGAAATAAAAGCTGTTATCTCATGAATTGTTATCTGTGTTTTACCCTTAACGATCCCTAGACAGGATAACTAATCAGATCCTCACATTGGGATAGCTAGGCTCATTGCAGAAGCAAAGGTCTATGTGGACCGGGCAACCAGGCTGAGCTAGCCCGAAGGGTGCCCCGTCACAAGTTGACTACTTTTACTTTAGTCTCAAACAGAGGTTAAGTTTGTGCAATGTAATTTTTGTTATAAATAAAAAATAATTATTCATATTTTTACAAAAATTTCAAACACTCGACACAAAAAATAAAAACAACAACCCAACATTTTTTTCTGTGTTTGTATTGGTTTGTGTATGGAATAAACGTTTTGGATTGAATTGAATTATGACCCGCCTAAAACTAAGGGCCGTAATTACTTACTTTAAGTAAGGTTTGCATAATATATAATGTGGCATTGTCGAGCAAGGGCCCAATTCGGATCGACAATGACGCGACGACGAGGATATAGGGTACTTATAACAGTCGCATGGACCAGTAAAATCGTATCGCCACCTAATTTACACGGGTTGGATAAAAGGATGGTATTCAAGAACATTCGCACTGCATACTGGAGACAGCGAGCGAGCGCAGCGCCAACCAAACTAATCAAGCAACAAATCGCCAGCGACTGACCCTTTTCCCGGTCGATTTGAGTGACCAGCTGCTTGCGGCCGGCCGCCCCACGGTCCAATGTTAGTCTAGCCGAATTGCCATTGAGACGGTCGATTTTCGCCGTTCCGCTCTTTAACAGCGTTTACTTACAATCACTTTAACCTTCGACTCGTCGAACGGATTGGTAGACACCAGTTCCGTGATGTCCTCTGGCAACCGATGTGGGACGTACAACGTCGTGCCGTCAAACGTCTTCTCCGTGAACAAGTGGCGGTGTTCTGGAATGGGAAAGCAAACTGTCAGGTTAGTTTCACGTAGAAGGCGCTAAAAGTTTGGAGATAATATAGGTAAACACAGAGTAAGTAAGCAAACTATTTCGTTCATCTGAGTTTACTTGAATGATAAATGCAAAAAGCAAATCTATGAAGTTTCGTTTATTCGATATCCATATAACTTCCGAAGAATGAAACTCTTTGTTGCTGTTGACAATGTTTATCAAGTAAAGAACCTCAGATGAACCAAAAAGTTTTGCGAAATCTTCCCTGGTGGAAAGCAATATTTTTAGGATAATATCAAACCATATAATAAAACAGTGGAACCGGGTGGGCCTGTACATTGAAGATAAACAGTCAAAAATAAATGAGGGTGAGTATAGAACAGCAATAGAATACAAATCAGCTATTTTTAATATAGAGCCTGTAATATTAACCCTTTGTTCCCTCTATACCAGATTCCCAAAATACCAGATTCCTAATTTATCAAATTCCTACAATACCAGAATTTGTACAGTCAAATACAAGATAGAACGAGTCGTTAGCAGTCGTCCTGTTTTATTATATATTTTATAAACTCGCCAGCAAACCTACGTGTCGAAGAATAGCTACAGATTATGTAGCAAAGTATAGCAATCTTCGAAGACACGTGAATGTTATAGATTATTTTAGCAGTTTTGAAACCGTTTAATGGAAGAATTCACACAATAAATGATCTTAACACACTAGTCATTTCTGTTAGCGTCTCGTAATTTCTCTCCCTCCGGGGCGTGCGGGGCGGATGGGGAAGACGCGTTCCAATAAAAGGTGTTATTTCGCGAACGCGTCTGAAGGAGAATATCTACGTGGGGCGCGTCTTGTGCGTAGGCGTTGGGGGTCTCGTGCTACATTATCTATTATTTCCTAGTTGCACTTATCTGAAGAGGTAAGCTAACTTTAATGCTGGCCACTATCTCGATATTGATATTGTCTATTCTAAAAACAACATTTAAACAGATTTGTCATGTGCACGCCGTCACTCATTTAAAATAACTTTTTGTTCAGTCTTAATTTTGTAGTGTTTATTGCTTAAAAGTAAAAATGGAAATGATATTCATTGAAAGCAATAAAGGAAAACCCGTTCTGCTCTACCAAGGCCACAGATACAATTTTGTAAAAATTAAAAGAGCATCTTCAGCAGAGTATCTTCTAGTTATTAAATTGTCTAGTTGTTATTTTTTAGGAATCAGAAAAAAAATGCGCTTCTTATGTTGTACTTTGTGTTTGCGCGTGGGCGGGCAGCCAAAATATAGCATATTTTGAATGTTTCATATTGGGTACTGTCTTTTATTTATTAACATACGGAATTAATACAATAGTATTTGTATAATACCGACCATATATTTAGGTACCTAGATACTGGTAAACTGATTCACTTTTTTCGTGATAACACTACGGTGTGGGCAACTTGGAGGTATACAACCTTTTTTTGCCGCCATTATGTAGTGGCTACAAATATACATTTGATTGTTTCATGAAAATTATTTTGTCAGATACGATAGATTAGTTATGGAGCGTTTTACGACTGAGCAACGTGCTATAATTATTAAAACATTCTTCTCAACACAATCATGTATTGCGGAAACTCTAAGAAAATTCCGGCCGAATTTTGTTAGAAATCACTTACCTTCGCGGCTAACAATAATGTTTAGTAAATAAATTTCAGCAGCATGGCATTGTAACAGATAAAGCAGTTCCTCGTCGTATAAGAAGGGCTCGCACGGAGCAGAATATTGAAATGGTTCGTCAAAATGTACTGGAAGAACCCACTTTGTCTATACCACGCGACGTTCTCAACAACTAGGAATTAAGACAATTAACCTCTGGAATGTCCCTGTACAGCGAATCTCGTGGACCCTAACGCGTCCAAGGTTCTGGCGAAAATAAACTTTCAATCGACTTGCGTTAGGAATTTGATAAGTTTGTTAGGTTATTTTATTAGTTTCCTAACATCTTATGTACCATAATAAAGTTTATAAAATTACCTATCTTGTGATGTATAGTACTCACATGTGATAATAAAGTTGATGAGGCGTTTCATCGATTGTTTGTAGAATCCATTATTTGACACTGACACCTCTCATTATATTTCGTTCTTACGGGCCAAACACAAAACTTACACTATTTTCCATTTTTCGCATCACCACTATTAATTTCTCCAGCGATAAGATGTATTATTTTATTAAAAAACACAGTAATTACTTCACAATAAATAAATATTGACAAACATAAAATGTCAGTCTGCGGCCGGTCGCCTGCCCAAAATGGCGACATGGCTTGGTATTTTATTTATTTTGATAAAGAGGCTGTCTCAATGTCAGTTCCAATCATATCAAACGGTTGCCAACTAAACTATTCATAATCTAAGACTACTTCCGGGAACGTTCTGAAACTTGGTGAATATTCATAAAACGTCGAAGTTTGCAATACTTTCTATGCGCTTATGCAGCGCACAGGACGCTAGCCGCCCAAATGCGCTTATGTAGCGCATAGGACGTTTGACGGGTTAAGGACAATTCTGAAGAGAGACCATGTTTTATTTCCAACCTGATAAGACATGACAGGGCCACTATCATTATGCCCGAGCCACAATCGAGATATTGAAAAGAACGTCTGCGGGTCGATTAATTTCGAGTAACGCCCCGGATGCGACCTAACAGCTCCTGACTTTTTTATGAGGGCTACGTATGCTAACAGGCCAATGAATCTTCAACAATTAAAATAAAATATCCGAGACACCTTGACGCATGCTTCGGGCGAGGCACGTCCAAACAGGCTGACCCGCCATATGATAATGACAACACATAGTTGATAAGATTATGTCCCAGTTGCGTGTTGACGTGAATCGTGCACGTATTTCATAGAACATGGAACTAATATAACGGACACTCAAAATTTCTGACGACAAAATTATTTCCTATCCGATACGGAACTCAGCATCGTCATCTTATCGAAATACATTATCCCTCAGAGATAGGGCCCAAGTGAATACGCACCATTTAGCAGCTTGAACTGTAAACTCTTGTAGTCCTGTGTCGGCTCGTACCTAACTTCGTATTCGAAGACGCTGTTTTCTTCAAAGTTTAGGTATATGAAGTTGGCAGTCACTTCACAGGGTGATCCCGACTCGCCTTTCATCACAACAGGAGCGGTTTCTTTGACTTCTCGCTGTAAGCATGGCACGAATATTACAAATAGTCACACATTTGTCCCAGCCCAGAGAGATGCGCCAGTTGCTAATATCACTCGTTTAACATCGCATACATTTTCTTAGCGTCGACGGCGAGTGATATTAGTGAATGACATCTAGTCTCGGGGGCTGGAGCCATGCTTATGCCTGAGTATCAATACTATCGTCATTCCATGCTCTTGAACACTTATTAACAATTAGGAAATAACCAAACAAATAGTCTTGTGCTCTATAACCCGTTAGCGGTTATCAACTCTCGTCTACCACTGTACGCTCATGATAGGGTGGGTTAGCGATAGTTATTTATTGCGTGCAATGTTGAAAATGACTGTCGTTTAGCGTATCGACTGCTACCTAAGCTACCTACGGGTCAGTGACTGCCATCGCAACACTAACGCGTATTTTGTAGATAATTATTAAAGTGGGACATCTCTATTGTGGCTATTTTATCAGTCTTAGTGCTAGCAAGATCGGTACAGCGAGCGGTCACCTCTCTCTCTTTCTCTCTCGCCCCTCCTTTTCCTACAAGAGAGAGATGACAGTCCGCTCAAACGCCAAGCAACCAGGCGGGCCCTGTGCTCAGTGACTCACGAAGTATTTGCTCTTCCCACCGGACGTCGCCTGCGTGTCTGTGACTGAGACCTGCGACATTTGTTCCGTGACGGCGGATACGTCACTCTGCGCCGGCGTCGCTGCTTTCGCCGCCTGCAGTTGCTTTCTGTAAACATATGTCGTTCGTTAGTCCAAATGTGGGACACTCAAAGAACAACGACGACCTCGTGGCGTAGCGGTCGAGTTTCTTCCTCTAAAACGAGAGGTATCCAAGCTGTGGAAGTAAATTTACTTTTTCTAAAGCATGCGCGGAAATTTTCGTATAACGTTCGGAAATACAATACGCAATAGTAGTTTATGTGACTGACACATAATGGAGGGCATTAAAACTCGAGAGTGGGTTTATGAAACGAGCCGAACGCGAGTTTCATAATAATATCACTCGAGAGTTTTAACGCCTAATTACATAATTAGGCATTAAAACTGTACATACAGTTACACACACTACATACACTACAGTCACATACACTATTTTATCTAGTTTATCTACACACATATCATAAGCTCTCTTTGATGTGTTCGAAACCGCATGTTTGACCGGCATTGTGGCATTGAGTTGTTTAGCTTGTTCTGTAGTACCAACTTCACAAAGTAGGGGCGGCACGCAGGCGGGCGTCGGCGTTCGAAATTTGAATATCATAGATGTAGAAAATTTACACATTATGGTCATAATGTTCAATATTCAGATAAGAAATTAGTTTTTACAAAGTAGTTTAACGTTATGCTGATCGTAACGTTCGGTTTTTGGACGCAGTAAAGAGGGTTTATGCTACGTGTGTAGATAAAATATCAAATTTACAGTTTCAAAATATAAACGCGCCAGAAATGTAAGTATTAAAGTGAAGACTTATTAAAATTTCGATGAGGGTTCAATTCCTGGCTGGGAGAAAAGAAAATCCTCAGTTCTTTACATGTGTGTGACGTCGCTGTTTCTTGTTCCCACGACACAGGGTTTCCTATTGTGGGGCCAGAAGCAATGTATGTGCCTGTATGTAAATGTTCATGAATTGAATATGCACAGTGATTAAAAATCGGGCATACACCATCAAAAGGCCATGTCATCGATTTACCTTTGCCTAAAATAGCTTACGAAAAAATACCTACCATTAGGGGGAAAACAAAAAAACAAAAAATAACTAAAAAGAAAGTGTTGAGAGCAACTATTTTATTATAATGAGAGTGAAATAGAGATTGAATATACTCCGCCAAATTTAAGGGTGGAAGCCACATTGACCATGGAAAATGTGTTACCAAAGAAGACCAGGGAAAGGTACTTATATAAAAGCTTATGAGAATTGCATTTCCTGGAGAATTTAAAACGTTTTATTTATAGAATTTTTATTTTTGTGAATTGCTATTTAAGCAGAGGCTTGTATGGTGCACAAGCCTCTGCTTAAATAGCAATTGCCTGACTGGTATTATTGAAGTCCTTTTCATATTTTTATTATTTAAATATTGAAATTAATTTTAAAACAATAAAAAAACTGGAAATAGCTATTGAATTACTCGAATTATGAACTCCTGAATCTGTAAGAAAAATTCGCCAATTTCATAGGTACGCACCCAACACCTATTTTAAAATTACGTTCATTTTAAAATACGTATTGGGTGCGTACCTATGAAATTGGCGAAATTTAAACTACAAAATTATTTAAAACCAATTACAGAATTATGCATACACAGGGTATCCTAGTGTGGGGCCAAAACCAATTTATGACCCTGTATTTGAATGTTTGTTTATATTTTGCAAGTGATTCGAACGTAAAATCAAAAAAGTAACTCACAAGATATTAATGCCGCGACCCATCCCTCGCTGAGGCCCCTGGGGCATGCTCGGGCTGACGTCACACGCGGGGCTGTAGCTGGCTTTAGGGGGGGGAGCTGTAGCACCTACCAACACAAAGAGGGATAAACATATGAATAGCGTGTATTGGGTTTTCACTTATCATGCTCGAAAAGTCCCTTTATGCTGGATGTAGGCTACATAAAATCGCATTTTATGCACTAGTGCATAAAGTGATGTCTTCGTCTAGACTAAGACAATTTAGGCATTCTGCCTGACAGTCCGAAGGCCGAAGAAACTTCCACTACAGATAAAGTTTTAAGTGGGCTCTTATTATATGACCTTATCAATAAATTGATCAATCTTCTTTCTTTCATGATTATTCCTCACAGCTCAGGATTGTTTGATGGTATGGGGATGGAGTATATGTATATAGCTTGAGGCAGACTTATTTGGTTGGATCTTTCATTTATCATTTGGCTTTATCATTTTTGATGTTTTTGCTATTGCTGTATGATAATTCCCTGGACATGAGTTATTGAAATCCTGACTGTGTTCTATGCAATCTGAAATTAGTATTACAAAACAAAAAACATATGTTAGTAGCGTCATTAGCATACCTCCGGGTTTCTGCTGAAGCATTTGTAACAATGCCCTCCCCCTGCCACCTGCCATGGTTGAAGAACTTGTCGCTACGCTGACCTGAATATGATACACAGCACTTCTTACACTGTTATTGTAATAATAGAATACATTCTGTCTGGCTTCAGAAGGCTTGAATTTCAATTTCATAACAAGAATTTTAGTGTACTTTTAATATTCTGTGGAATTCTGCAGGAAAAATAAAGTAAACTAAGCTTGAATTAATACAGCTCTAGTGCGGTATCCATAGGTTATATTTCTAAACTTGTTTCTTAGTTAGTTAAGTTGTGATTCCTCTGGAATTGATTTGATTGGCCAGTTAAGGCTGGGCACCTCAACATGAACTTTTAGAGAAATAGGATTCAAATATTCTTATATAAGGTTCTTCATCTATACACCGGTAGAGAGGGCTACAGCAATTCAAATTAATAATTATTGTAGCGAGTAAGTACAAAAAATTTATTCCGGTGCAAAATCGTCAAAAAAATGTAATGAACAGATTTTATGATAACTTCGGGAGAACTTCTTTTATAACCAGCAAAAATGGACAAATTTGGTTTATACTTTCAGAAATGCAAGCTGAAATTCATGCATGATCAACAAGCAATTATAATGAAACGAGTGGTTTAATACTTCTATTTTGCGAAACTTGAGACATACAACAGGCTGCTTTGGCCTGCGATGGATAAAAGTTTCTTACCGCACTTGGAGCAAGGCTTGGTGCTGGTGTTCCGTCTGGGGAAGGCCGAAGGCTTGGTGCTGGTGTTGCGTCCGGGGAAGGCCCCTGGCTCGGAGTTACCGGCTCTGTCATGGTCGACTGCTGCAGAGCCTGCAGCAGCGCCCGGCCGCGCCCCAGCCCTGCCATCTTGATTCTGTTGGAAAAAAGTATACAGTAAACAGTCAGTAATGTACAATATGGCGCATGTGCACTCTAAATCTGGACTGGATAATATAATTGTCTAGCTAGACCAACATGACAGTTAGTAGGTTGCCGATTTATGGTAGAAAAAAATAGTATGTTACAAGTGTGACAAGTTGGTTATAACGAAAACGTAAACAAATATTTATGGCACGCTGTTTTTGTTTTTACCGAGCACCGCCGCACTAAATAAAGGCTCTGGCAAAACCGCTAAACAGCCTATACAGTAATGTTTTCAATACGCATATTTTACTATTTAGTGAAAAAATATATTATGAAAAACTTAAGACTGATTTATCATAAAATGTAGTTAGTAACCTTAAATAGTTTATTTATTCACAAAAATATTTATTGTATAAAAATTCTTATCGGAGATTGTAAAAAAAGTAAATTACATTAGTGCAGTAATGAAAAGTAAAAAGCACGAAGTGCCTTATATTTTCCATTATGAACCATTTAGGATTATAATGGAGACATAAAGAGTCACTTTACGAGCAAGTGTGTTGAAAATAGTGTTGGTCTCAATTGGCCAATTATACATTATGATTATTCGAATAATTCCCATTCCCATATCCCAAATCCACCATGAGGTATATTATAGGTAATTATTTTTAACCCCTGACGACTAAAAGAAGGGCGTTATAAGAAGCGTCTGTGTGGCTGTGTGTCAGTCCGTGCCACCCTTCCCCGCGATTGTTCTTAGATACGTTTTATTAAGACGATACAAAACAAAAATGGGGTTTATTTCAAATCCATTTACTCCACTTTAAAGTCATCTACAGATTTGATTTTTGGGTTAACGTTTATTGAGTATTTGATTAAGATTCTCACGAAAGGAAAACGCGATTGAATACAATTTTCTCGATAGAATTTAATTACGAAAATACCTCTAAATTGTTTTATTTTTTCCTGTAATTCTGAAATCCTAAATAATTTCATTGCGGAATTGCATTCAAAATGTAGGTATTATGTATTCGTAAATTCTCCCGAAAAATATTTTTGAAAAAGTAATGTGGTTTATTTTAAAACAATTTTTATGTGGTTTGGCGCCACGTTATCTTAGTTTGAGTCAAGCGCATTGTTTACGCTCTCTTTTTATCCTATGTGTAATCCTAATTAACGCTGTCACTTTCGTTTAGATTCGTATTCCCACCCAGTTAGCCCGTGACCTCTGTCCGAGATAGTCCTGTGTCGGTAATCGGTCTCGGAAGTTTTTAATAAGTGAATAAATAACGTTCAGGTTTTAATTACATTGTCGATATGGGGAATAGAAACAGAATCAAACGAAAAGTAAACAAAACCAACCACTTCAAACATCTAAGAGAAAGTGCTCGTCAAATGAGGGAAAATAAAAAGTAAGTATTCATGTCTTTATATTCATCCCATGTTCGATGCATAAAACGTGTAGGTAGAGATATTTGAAGAGACCTACATCATAGAACATATTTTTCTTAGGGCAAACCTCGAAATCACGTAATAAACATCAGCTGTTTCATAGAAGTGCAATACCTACCTAATGGGCGGAAATGTAATGAGGAGCTGGTATTTTTTTGGCGTTTTCATGGTTGGTTCCAAAAAATATTGTCTATAGAATTGACTTTGTGAGCGTAGGTATTTTCGTGGAAAAAATAATTGAAATGTAGAAACTGATTCTGTAAATTATAAATATTTTGAACTTTGTCGCGTCTGCGTCAAATGTTGCTAAAAACCTTTAGTGGTTTGGTTTGCGTTGAATATTTAGATTCAAATTTTATTTTACAGAGCAAATCAATCCGACGAAATGACAGCGCCAGGACTGACATTAGAGCATGCATGCGAAACAGCAGCGATGGAAAACAAAACGATGGAGTCGCCATTATTATATTTAAATTTGGGCGACCAACAATGTCCAACTACCAACTTTTTGGAAAAAAATGGGTAAGCAAACTATATGCCTTAATTAATCTCGTAAAATAAAATTTCTTGATAAATGTTCTGGGAGTCATGCGTTGTTTTGCCGGAAGAAATCTCTTTTTAGAGATAAGCTCGCCTTTGTACATATGTTTTCACTTAATGTATCTTTTTAAATAACTGTGTTCAATAAGGAATTATGAATTAATTAAGTGTAAAGTTTAAACAATGACTTTGTAATTATCACATGTGCGAATAAGTTTAATAAAGCATCTTCATGGAAAATATATTTCAGATAGGAAACCAATAAAAAAAAAACAATTCAAACCTTATCATGTATGTAGCATATTTTGTAGGTTTTAATCATTTCTTACATTGCTACTTTCGTTTTGGTTTTCATTGAATATTTAGATACAAATTTTATTTTACAGCGCAAACCAATCCGACAAAATCACAGCACCAGAGCTGACTTCGTATACATGCGAAACATCAGCAACAGATGAACAAAATATAGATGCGCCAATGTCATATTTAAGTTTGGACGATCAACAATTTCCAACTACCAAGTTATTGGAAAAAAAAAGGTGACTAAATTATTTTGTAACTTATTTTAAGTCTCCCCAAATTATCGTGGAAAATTGCGAATTTCTTGCCAATTTATAAAGAGAAGAGCATTCAAGGATTATAAGTGGTGGCAAAAGGAATGTAGCACTGCACAATCTTAGCTTTAAACACTCAGTCTTTGCCTTAACAGCTACATGGGTGAAAGTCAGACACATAAAACAAATTTTACGTAATTCAGCAGTTTACCGATTGTGGAATGCCTATGGTCCCACTTAGATTTTTTGCAATTCAAATACCTAGTAAAAAAAATTAAAATATTCATAAGTAATTTGCTTTCAATAGTTACCGTTTTATTTATTTTTAGGTTAAAAAGGTTTTGGTGGGCTTCAACTATATGAAATAGAGACTGAAAATAATGGTGTGAGTTATGATTTTTCGAAGATTGAATCATGATCAGGAATCTGTTTTTTTGTCATCTATCACATCTGTGGTCAATAACTGGTCTATTTTGTTCTGTAGTTAAGTATAATTCTACGAAAAAAAAAACTGAGTGTTTCTGAACTAAATATGTGTTATTTATCTTGTTTCAGGATGTAATAGACAGCAGTGTTACTGGTCACAGAATAATTGACATTTTTTTTTTTGATAAACTATTTGAAATATCTATACAATGAAACTGGTATCAGAAAAACAGTCTTGCCTGTCATCGGAATTTTCATTTGTATGCTTACTATGTAAAAAAGATTTCACCATAAAGAATTCATCAGAAAATTTAAATAAAATGGCAGTTTCGGGGATGATAGCGGCAGGGTGTGGTAATGCTCAACTGAATCAATTATCGGCATCTCTTGATTTACCAGCCATGACTAGTTATAGATACAAAAAAGCCCAAGATGAGGTTTTTGATGAATGGGAAGTGACAGCGTGGGAGGAAATGAGAAAGGCTGGCGAACGTGAAAAAGAAGCAGCTTTGAAAGAAGGAAGTGTCACCAAGGACGGAATACCCATAATCGATGTCATCTTAGATGGTTACTGGTGCAAACGCTCATACAAGACTAATTATGCCGCATTATCAGGTGCTGCGGCCATCATTGGGAGACGATTTGGTCAAGTTCTATATATGTCTGTTAAAAATAAATATTGCCTCATTTGTGCTAGAGCAGATAAAAGGAAAGAGAAAGTGAAAGACCACGAGTGCTTTAAAAATTTCAGCGGGCTTCCGCGTCCATGGAATCTACGATAACTGCTGAGGGATTTAAAAGGTCAATAGATATGCATGGTCTTATTTATGGAAGATATATTGCAGATGGCGACAGTAGCACTTATGCAAAAATTTTGGACACACGGCCATATCCTTCGATCACTGTTGAAAAGATAGGCTGTAGAAATCATATACTAAGAAATTTTTGTAATAAAATGCAAACAATAAAAACAGATATTGCATATAAGTTAGCAGAAAGAAAATTGATAACTACTGAAAAAATTATGAGCACACGCAAGTACATCTGTGATGCCATAGGTTTCCACGGTGATCAAGGTAATAAATCTGAAGGTATCAAAAACTTGCACAAAGATGTGACAGTATCGGTTTGTCATGCTTTTGGATCCCATGGAGAGTGTAACAAAAACATTTGCAGCGATGAAACAGCAAAAGATAACAAAAAGATGTTCAACAGCCAACTATGGCAACGTATTAGATACTTAGTGGGAAATGTTGCGTCGCAATCAAGAAGTCTTATTGAAAATGTAGACAGCAATGTCGTGGAAAGATTTAACGCAGTTATTGCAAAATTTGTTGGTGGAAAGAGGGTGAATTTTGCTCTCAAGCGTTCTTACCAAGCCAGATGTGCGGGAGCAGTTTTATCATTCAATTCTGGCAAAATATTGACAAGGGTCAGTAAAAATATTCATGATCAAAGTCCTTTAGCTAAGATCAAAAAATATGAAGAAGCAGTAGAAAATAAAAGAGAATACAACCGGACATTAAAAAGAAAAAAAAAACGAAAGTTGATAGCTAGAAAGATAAACTTTGATTATGGGGAAAATGTCAGTAAGCCTGACATGGATCCTGGTACTTATGAGCTGGCGAACTCAACGTTTTTGAAAAACCTAGAAAAAACAGAGGAAGAACGCAATGATATAGAACAAAGGACAATATTGCAAAGTGACAGTGGGGAATGGCTAGAACTACGGCGAAATCTGTTAACTGCCTCAAACTTTGGCAGAGTAGTAAAAGAGTAAAAAACCGGTCAAGTGCGAGTCTAAATCGCGCACGAAGGGTTCCGTACCACCGTTCAATGGAAGCGATGGTGTGGAGTGAATAGTTTGGATTTGACACAGCAAAATATTGTTTACAAAGTTATTGGTGCGGTTACTTTCACACTCCATGTACGTAACCAGGTGCATCCATAAGTTTGTATGTGGTATTGAAAGAATTGTTGAATGGGAGCCCCCTTAAATATTTATTTTATCCTGTTTTTTAGTATTTGTTGTTATAGCGGCAACATAAATACATAATCTGTGAAAATTTCAACTCTCTAGCTAGCTAGGTTCTTGAGATACAGCCTGGTGACAGACGGACGGACGGACGGACGGACGGACAGCGGAGTCTTAGTAATAGGGTCCCGTTTGGAACCCTTCGGGTACGGAACCCTAAAAACTAATAGTTGTGCTAATATAGTACAAAGCATGCTGTACAGGTCAAACATTGACCATGTGGCCTCCAAAAACCATGGAAGGAAACATGAGAAAATGCCCTTACAGGAATTATCTGGCCTAATAAATCAAGAAATAAAAGGTTGTGGGCTTTTTATCGACGAAACCTACCCATTTCTTGGTGCAACGCCAGATGGCATCACAGAAGAAATGCTGATAGAAATTAAATGTCCCATAGCACCATTCAAAATAGGAATTGAAGCTGCAATTCAAGAAGGGAAAATGCATTTCTGGCGTTGTAATAAAAAAACAGGACAGGTCGAAGTCAATGAAAAATCTGACTGGTATATACAAGCCCAAGGGCAAATGCACATATGTAAAAGAGACAAATGCTTGTTGGCAGTTTGGTATGGCAAAAACAAAATAAAAACACATACAATTTGCAAGGACGACAAGTTTTGGAAAGATAAAATGGAGACAAAGTTATTGTCTTTTTATTTTGACTGCCTCTTACCAGAACTGGTGGATCCACGGTATACAAGAAATCAGACGATCCGTGATCCAGAATACGTAATCAAAAAAACTATTGGCAATGTTCCGAGCAAAGAGGATAAATCATGCAGCGCAAATGTTTCAGATGAACAATTTAATGAAGACGAGAGAACTGTTACTGTAGTCCCAGAAAAAAATTGGATTGTTATAGATTTTAGTGACTTTTAAATAAATTATATTATATAAATTATAATTATGATAAACGCTGTTTTTTATTTAAAAGAAAAATTCATAGCAAAATTAAATTTGTCAGATATTCATATTCATATTCATATTCATTTATTTGCATATAACATGCACAATACACACTACAGGTGGAAAATGTATGTAGGGTACATGCACCCTGACAGGGTATAACAAATTTATCTACACATACACATAACTTTTACATTGACCCGATCAGCTGTTCACAGGTTAAAGAGACTAAATTTATTTTCCTAATAATTTTTATCTTCGAAGAATTCCTGCAGCACGTAGTAGCATTTTTCGGCGAGGTAACATTTTAAAAGTTTTTTAAATTTTGTTAAATCTTCCATTTCCTGGAGATTTTATTCTCTTAACCCTTCCCTTGCTTCCTCTCTCAAATTCGTATCTAGGGCCTAGGGTCTCATAGGTGTCGCAGATCGCGATTTTCGAGCCTCTAAATCATTACAACTACTCAATTATAAGAAACAAGCGATATATATTTGTAATATAGGCCAGGATTGGTTCAGTAGTGTAGGTGGTATACAAGAATTTATTCTGAGAATAGGGAAATTTACCGTACAAGTATACTTGTTTATATTTTTGCTCGTTTGCAAAATGCCCCATCAGAAGCGAGTCATGAAATATAAACATATATAGCTCGAGAGTTTTATGTTATCATTACTAAATAAAGCAAAAAACTAAATAAAGTTTGCTAATAATAATTAAGTATAATTAGCGGGAATACTAACCTAAACCTATTATATTTTTGGCGACTCCATGCCTCCTTTATTCTAAAGCTTTGAAACACCGCCGGCCTGCCGCGCCGCCTTGCCGGCTCGCTGACCGCTTGCGATGTATTCATCGGGGGGCGCTCCCCGCGTTCTTGGTTAAACCACGCCCCTCGAGCTTTGATTTATTATTTACATATCACCTTAAAATCGGTCCAGTAGTTTATCAAAGAATCGCGGTAAAACGGGTGGACGGATTTAAACGTTATAGAAGGGTAGGCCTAAAGCGTTGATTGACTACATCGCGTTATGACTAGTCATAAGTCGAAGTAGGCATATAGCTAGTTAGACCTAACGCGATTTAGGTGAGAAGAGAGGCAGGCCAAAAGATTCATAGACATGTTGATCTTTTGTCAAATAACGATTTACCTAGGCATATAGATAGTTAGGGCATGCAGAACCGGTCACGGTTCCAGATTTTTGAGACCCGGTTCTGGGAGCCGTCAGAACCGGGTGCACCGGGTGCACCCGGTTCCGGCTCATAAGACTGTAATATCAAATAAATCACACAGAAACTGAAAGTATATAACGTTATTATGAGGATGAATAAAAAAGTTGGCAAGTTATATCAAATCAACATTTATTAGGACACTATAGTTTCAAACAGTCATTTTTCTCATTACATAACAGGAATATTATAGGTACTCAAAAAGCTTTAACTACACATTAATCAGTCTTTTTAATAAATCAGCATAAATCATCTTTTTATACTCGTATGAGTAACAGCAACATGATAAAACACAACAAATAATTTCTTTTTTATTACCTAAAGCAACAAATCACCATGTTTTCGTTTTAATTTTAATGAATAGCTTTATTGGAAATATTTTTATCTTGGTAGTGAGATCGTAAGTAACTTATCACATCTAGGCTCCTATCACTTAACGAGCTGCGCAAGCGATTGCAAATGTAGCCCGCTGAGGAGAAAATTTTTTCAGGCTCTACACTTGTTGATGGTATAGTTCTTAAATAGTTATATGCTAGGTTTTTAAAGGTTTTTACCACGACTTCCACTGTTTTCAAACAATGCCATTTCTATTTTGACTGTTGTAAAGTAGGCGTCGCGGTCTTGATGTCTCGTCTTATTACTTTTTACGGCTGTAGCTTTTTGCATCTCTATATCAAGCTCATCTTTTTGGACATAATCGGATCTGGGACAAGAATTACATCGACTTCATCTGCATTTCCCACCTCATCTTCACCTTGCTCACATATATCGCATTGTTCGATCATTGACAATGGCTGTACGAGATTAACGATACCCCTGCACATTTCATCGCAAGAGGGCCGAGGAAATACAGCCAAATCATCATTTAGAAAATCAGCAAAGTATTGGTCCGTGTTCGTTAAGTATTGAAGTGTAGCTGCTTCTATAATTCGTCGCTGCGAGTACCTTTTCTTTAAAGAATTTTCCATTTTAGTAGTTAATTTTAGTATTTTTCAAGAACCGGGGGAACCGGGTATGCTTCTTCAGAACCGGGTCTTTCGAGACCTTGGTATACCCGGGTAGTTAGGAACCGGGTATACCCGGGTGCATGCCCTATAGATAATAGAGAGTTCATATTTGTTTTGTGAGGAAATATAATTTCTATAAAACCTATTTAGAAATATATTCTCAATTGAATATTGTATGCTCTGATAAACGAAACTCTTACTTACTCTGTGGTTGCATGCCAACCAAGATTTATCAAATGCTAATCTTCTGAGGCTGTGTGATCCTACTACCTTCTGAGAAATTTCTGCACTATATTTTTTTGTGAAATATACTCAGGCTATGGACCTACCTACATTCAGAAGAATTAAGAATCTACCAAGTGCAGGACCCTAAATGCAGACACACCGCAATAAATAAAACCACGGTTGCCAAAAAAAACACTTACTAATGTATATTTACCCAAATAAATAAAAATCTTAAGTGACATTCATTCCGACATACAAACTATCAAATGCATAGTTTTTCTGCATTAAGGATTTAAAACAAAAGTTACAGTATCTATCTGGACTATCTTTATAAAAACCAATCTGAAAAACGGTTCTCTCTGTCTATTATGCTTTTTCTTCTTTTGCAAGTGCAGGACCCTAAATGCAGGCACACCGCAATAAATAAAACCACAGTTGCCAAAAAAAAACACTTATGTATATTTACCCAAATAAATAAAAATCTTAAGTGACAATCATTCCGACATACAATCTATCAAATGCGTAGTTTTTCTGCATTAAGGATTTAAAACAAAAGTTACAGTATCTATTTGGACTATCTTTATACCAATCTGAAAAACGCTTCTCTCTGTCTATTATGCTTTTTCTTCTTTTGTTGATGGTAAGTTTAGGAAAATGTTAATATTTCTTATAGAACTGCTCATAATTCACATCCTACTATTTTTAAACTGAAACAACTATATTTTATTTTATATACGTTAACTTCAGAGTTCATTTTATACAAATAAAATTTAATGCAATGTCTGCAATCGCAGATTTCTTGTATTCTTTGATTGATACAGCTTGATGGATGACACCCACATGTTTATTTGTCGTAATAAATAGCATAGATTACTCCAAAGCAAGGGTCAACATACAATCACAAATTTTCAATCACGTTTTCAAACGTAGGTTTAGGCAAAACGCGATTTAGGCAAAACGCGATTTAGGCTGACGAAACTTTAGGCAGATTAAAATTTAGCTTGAATGCGAAGAGGACATACTGCGTAATAGGCCTACATGGTCATTGACATTAAGCTAGTTTTGTATGACGTTTAGGCATAAAGCGACATTAGTCTCTCTACGAATTAGGTACACCCTCCTAGAAGGGATTTAAATTGGTATTAGACTGACTGTACTGAAATTGTTCTTAGATATGTTTTGTTAAAATCGGCTCAATATTTCGAAAGTTATCAGCTTAGCAAGGAATAGCGGACAAATGGGTGGACGTTTCAGCTTGGGCAAAAATGCGTTCGTAAGTTCGAATTTCGGGTTGTTATACTCTACAGGTAGCATTTCTAAACCAATCCTCAATTTCCTAAGCCCTTTCATTTGACATGTCACTCGATACGGTTTGGAAAACCTTTTTTTTAGTACCTATTTGCCCCCCCGTATTTAAATCAACTTTTTAGGGTTCCGTACCCGAAGGGTGACAAACGGGACCCTATTACTAAGCCTCCGCTGTCCGTCCGTCTGTCACCGGGCTCTACCGGATCAACCGAAATAGGAAGAAACTGAAATAGAGGGTGTGTATTCCTATTGCCGCTATAACAACAAATAATAAAACATACGGATTTTTAAGAATTAAAAGTAGTATCCATACAAGAGACGACTCTCCTGATATTATCGTAAAATATCTTTAATTGCGGGTATTGAATTTTATGCTTAGTTATTTGTCATTACTTAAACGATTAATTGCTCTTTCGAGTTGTAATAAACAATATTAAGTTTTTCATCATATGTGATTTTATTTCTGTAAATAAGTTACTCAATTTCTATCTACTTCCGGTTTCAAACGAAGCAATAGAATTCAAAAGGCAGAAGTTAACGGCGTTAAATCTGATGGATCGGCTGTAAAAATTGGCGTACCACAAGGTTCTATATTAGGTCCTTTCTTATTCCTGTTATATATTAACGATCTGCCTTTCATGCTGGACAAATTAACTGACATAGTGTTGTTTGCTGATGATGCTTCAATTGTCTTCAAAATTGAAAGACAAAAAGGAGAATTTGATGATGTTAATGGTGTATTGTCTTTAACCTTGAATTGGTCCACAGTTAATAATTTATTGTTAAACACTGGTGTAACCAAGTGTAACAAATTCTCACTTCCAAATGTCAGGCAAGTTGAGACCAGTTAAGTCTTAGACAACAGCTCGTTAGAATTAGTAAATGATACGAAGTTTCTTGGAATAACCATTGATAGCCATGAGCCAACTAAAATGCCTAATACTAACATGATTTTAATAAAAAATATGTACTTATATCATGTTTCAAATAGTCAAAGCACCTTTAATTTAAGTCTGTACTTTAATATACTCTTAATTATAATTTGTGTTTTATTTATTATTTCTTGGGGTCGGATAAGGACCCAGTGTTTCACTTCAAAGCGCATGTGGTGTTTACTTGTAATTGATTTATGTACTCAGCAACCCTGTATACTAGATTAATCAAATGTTATGTAACTAGTGCATAAATTGTTAGCAGACCTAATTAAAATAAATAAATAGCAAATTGCAGTGGGGACCCCACATAGATAAATTAGCTGGTAAATTAAGTTCTGCGGCCTACGCTGTTAGAAACATCAGACTAAGCACGGATGTAGCTACAGCTAGGCTAGTATATTTTAGTTACTTTCATAGTATACATTTAATATAGGACATGTCCTATGGTATCTTGTTGTGGGGGAAAGCAGCTGATATTCAAACTATTTTTATTTTACAGAAAAGAGCTATTCGAGCAATTTATAATTTAAAACGAACAGACTCCTTAAGAGAGCTTTTTAAAGAAATTGACATACTAACTGTAGCCAGTCAATTTATTTTCGAAAATATAATGTGTGTACGCAAGAACCTTACAACATTTTCCAAAC
This sequence comes from Argyresthia goedartella, assembly GCA_949825045.1. Lineage (NCBI taxonomy): Eukaryota > Metazoa > Arthropoda > Insecta > Lepidoptera > Argyresthiidae > Argyresthia > Argyresthia goedartella. The sequence goes on from OX463826.1 coordinate 12,049,070, forward strand.
TTAGGGATAGCTGTAATGTTAACCTAAGAAATAATTACAGACTGAGTGCGCCCCGATTTAGACTCGCGAAGGTTAGCAATTCTTTCAAGGGTCAGTGTATTCTCTACTATAATAAGATACCTCTGGAGATTTTGAAATTGCCATTTGAACAATTTAAAAAGCAATGTTAAAGCGACTTTGTCGAAAAAGGGATATTACAATGTTCAAGATTACTTAAATGACAGGACTGTATGGAGTTAATCTAGCTCAACACAGGCCTTGCTGTTAATAACTTTGTAATTATTTATTCCTGCTTATTAATCGTAATAATCAAATTTTTCATATTTGTAATAGTTAAGCACAACCAATTTTTAAAAGAGATCTAAAAATCAATCTGTGGGAGTTTCTACGCCCTTCTTCTCCCACAGTGGTCCAATGTAGAGAAGAGGCAAAAAATGACGTTTGCTAAGTATATGTAAATATCTACAGTAATAAAGCACTTTGACTTTGACTATGAATGAGCAAAGATGTTTGTTAACCTGAGTAAGTACATACTTCAATACTACATACACAAAACTCTTTTTCAATGTTTCGATGTACAGCCTTGAATGTGACCTACCTAGTATTTAATATTTTATTATTAGGAATAACAAAGGTGTACGAAATAATCCCTTTTTTCGTTTTTACAGTATGGAACCCTTCGCGTGGGGGTCAGACGTCCTACTTGCACTTGAACAGTTTTATTTTTCATTATTTTTCCTGTAATATAAAAGTAAAGATCTATATTACCCATTTTTTCAAATTTTGGATAAGTAGTTTCTGATAGGGTATTTTTTTCTCTTTTTTAAATATTTTTTTAACTAACTTAGTTAAAAAATATAACTACATATTTCCAAGTCATATCCATCGCAACAAATCCTTTGTTTTTTTATTAGTTTGAAAACCTTTTTTAAATTTCTGAATTGCTCCCCGAAATTGCCTCTTAAATTCAATATGTATTTGCTTATGTCACACATTTGTATTCGGGTCACATAAATAAAATTTTGAACGAATTTAATGTTTGCGTTTTTCCTTTTAAGGTACGGGACCTAAATAAGCAAATTTCCAGTGTTGCTCGCAAGGTCTACAGCTCAAAGAAAAACTAGTTAAATTTGATACAAAAATTATAGTTTTCAAATTATTAAAAATATGATTGAAAAAGAATAGCTGGAAAGTTTGACAAATCGGCGGGGTTTAATCCTTTCTAAGGTTTTGAAAATAATAAGGACTGTATAAAACACAGGGGTTAGGGGCTTTCTGTAGTACTTACAATACTGACAGCAGGCCCATGAAATACTTGTAATGAAGATCTTGCTAATGTCTCCCTACGGTCTGCCAACAATGCTTTATATCTTGGCTTTGCTTGTTGCTTTGACAACAAATAAAAACTTTTATTCAATATGATCCTGAAATTTCCAACATAGATGTACGCTTGGAACTTTGTCAGTGAGGCGAAATCTTGAGTTAGTTATGGGCAATGAATTGCGATTTGAAAAGCATGTTGTAAGAGACTTAAGAATTTGCTTCTATCGGTTTAAAGTTTTGTACAAAGTAAGGTTTTTTAAGTATAGATATGTTAGTCAGGCTTTGTGAAGCTTGTGGTTGTTGATATTCGGCCCATGTTTATTCAAACGAACCGAGAGGTTCATACTGTTAAACTGCTACAACATTACTCCTCCCATGTACACATGTCACACCAGACGTGACTCAATAAAAAAATTAAATAAAATGTCACACCATATTTCAATAGTGCTGATGGGTCGGTGTGTCGATAAGGGGGCGCAAGCAGCCCCTTCCTTTAGCGTCCCTTATCTACACTCCAAGCCATTTGATGAGGTTCTCATCTACCAATTATAAGTACCTACTTGTTCCGCCCCCATACCGACACTCTGACCTATATTTTTTTTTCATTATTACCCGCGAAAAGCCCTTGATCATCAAAACTTTATATCAACAATGGCCGCCACATGTTGAATTTTTGAACATGAACTTCTGTCGATTATTCAATGGAATCATGTGATAAGGGATAATATTTTCCTATCGACCTTTCGGTGGATAAGTAGGTTTTCTACAAAGACAGCAACGATTGCTTGCTTACTAATGCAAGGAACAAGATAGGATTTGTTTCACCAAACAACATGAAATTCATTTCAAACGACACAAAATCACCGTAAAAATTGTGAATTTCCGCAGTCACCACAATTTATGTGAAATTACATATATACATATACATTAATGTTATTTATAATTCACAAAACTTACCAATTAGTTTAGTTTCGTTTTATTACAGAAAAGATCCCAAACACAGCAAGCTACGCACGCAGGAATGAATGAGTTGAGAAACAGACTTAGTTTTTTTTTTTTTTTATATAATGAATTTCACGGCCCTGGATAAAATTCCTTTTGGGCCAAATCGTCAAACAAATTATTCAATTCACTATTATTCATATCAGTCATCGTATTCACTTATTATAATTTATCACTAAATTTATAGATTATTTACAGTGTTTATGATGAATTTGTATAGAGGAGTGAAAAATATAGGAAGTTTTAAAAGTTCTTGGAGACTTGAAGGCACAGGTACATCTCTACAAACGTCTTCTAATTCGCTGACAAGAATCAGTCTCTGTATGCCAAACTGTTTACATTTGAAAATAATGTGTTCTAAATCTGCTTCGTCTTCACCACAGTACGTGCATTTGGAGTCATCAACCAGGTTGAGTCTTCTCAGGTGAGTACGGATCTGGCCATGGCTGAATCTCAATCTGTTTATGGTCGTTATGTATTTACCGCAGTCTATTTCTCTGTTTCTGTTGTACCAAGGTTGGGCGGGCGGGCAACCCTGGATTTTAGCATACCATTTGCCTTTGTTTTGGCTTATGTCCTTCCAATAATTGCACCATAACCCTTTCAGGCTTTGGTTCAGCTCAACATGAAAGTCGGTGAAAGGAATCTTCAGGTCTGTAGAGTGGTCTTCATCCCATATATTACTCGCAGCTTGGTCAGCAACTTCGTTCCCAACGATTCCTTTATGAGATGGTACCCATAGAAATTGTACAGTTATATCACGAGTGAGTAAAAGGTCTAACATCTAATACTATAAATTAAATAATTCAAGTTATATCTAAGGCAATTATTTTGCAATGCCATAAGTACACTTAGTGAATCTGAAATAATCATGACATCAGTAGCATTTATATTATTTACATAGAGTAGAGCTTGGTAGATGGCATAACTCTCAGCAGTAAAAATACTACACTTATTATTTATTTTGTAACATTTAGTTAACTTTCTTTTTGGATCATAAAAGGCTGATGTTACATTGCGTGTTGTCTTTGAGCCATCAGTAAAAATAGAGTATACATGTTTACCATCTAGAAATTGCAGCAAATCTTTTTGATTAGAAATACTTTGCTTATGTACAATTATTTCCCGTAAGAGTGTATCAATTTCTTCATTATACAATGGCCAAACTGTGTCTTTGAACATATTTACGGTAATGATTTTTAAATGCATTACAATTTTTTGCATATCCGGGATCTTTCCAGATAATAGCAATATATTGTCTACGTAAGATCTAGAATCGCTTATTTGCGGAGTGTGTGGTAGTAATATTCTATCTAATACGAATCTATTGTCAGCAGTTAACAGTTTTAAACAAAAATATTCAGCAATCTGCAACCTTCGAAAGTGAAGTGGTAGAATGCAAGTCTCACACTGCATAGCATTAATAGGAGTAGAGCACATTGCACCAGTGATAATTCTCAATGCCTTGTTTTGGATTATTTCTAACTTGCGCAGTAGTGAGAGACTAGCACTCATGTATGCTATTGAGCTATAATCAAAATGACTTCGGACTATACTTTTATAAAAAATTGATAAAATTTTTGGGTCAGAGCCCCAATGAACACCTGCCAATGATCGCATAACATTGAGCCCTTTTGAGGCATTTCTTATAATATAGTTTATATGGCTTTCAAAAGTTAGTTTGGAATCCAACCACACACCCAAGAATTTCTTATGTCGAACCCATGGTAGATCATTGTTATTATACTGTACATTCATGTCACAATCATAGAAGTTCTTACAAAATATCATTGCTGCACTCTTATCACTACTTATGTCTAGTTTAAGTTTATTAGAATAGTAATTATGAACTTGTACAAGAGCCTGGTTTAAGTTATTTACAGCAATATTTACATCCTTATTTACAGTGTATATCAGCAAATCACCTGCATATTGCAGGAATTTTATATTTCTTTGTGTCAAATAATTATTTATTTGAGAGGTGTATATGTTGTATAGTAGTGGGGAGATGGTTGCTCCTCGCATTGTCCCTTTAAACACTTGCCCAGATCCATGTAAGTTGTTATTAAATTTGACATACATAGTTCTATTATATAAGAAATTGAATATCCATTGGCAGACACTCCCAGGTATGCCGATGTCTGACAAGATTTGGGCCAGTATTGAAGAATCCACATTATCAAATGCTCCTTGAACATCGAGAAAAGTGCAGACAGTTGCTGGATGACTTTGGAACGAGTTGTTTATATCAGAAATAAGGGAAATGAAGCTTTCAGTTGCACTATGGCCTTTGCGAAATCCAAATTGATTATCAGGTAAAATTTTATTGTATTCTATGTAATGATCTAATCTAGTTTTTAACATGAATTCAAATAATTTACCAATGCATGATGAAAGTGATATTGGCCTGTAAGAGTTACTATCAGTTGGAGCTTTGTCTGGTTTTAAAATTGGTATAACACATTGTGTTTTCCATGAAATTGGAATAGTTTGGGTTTCCCAAAGAACATTGAAAATTTCAAGCATACTTTTTTGGGCATCAATATGCATGTTTCTTATTAATTTGTATGGGATATTATCTAAACCAGGAGTAGTATCTTTTCTAGATTTTATCGCGGAAACAAATTCTTGAAATGTAAACGGTTGAGAGACAAAAGCACAGGACTCATCACCAGATCGATTAAAAATGTTATTTAATAAGTCTTTATCAATCTCTTTTGCAGATGAAGCAGGAGGTGCATACTTATCAATGAATGCAGGAATCCATTCATCGTTTTTTGGATTCTTAGGTATTGAAATTCTTTTGAATCTTCTAATATAATTCCAGATAGTTGTTATCGGTGTATATCTATTAAATGATTCACACAATTTAACCCAACCATTTTTCTTCTTTTCTTGTAAAAGTCTTATTTACAAGCATCTAACTTTTTGTATAAAATATAATTGTCCATGGACGAGTCTGCTCTATACATATTCAAAGCATATTTACTTTTTTTTACTGCATCTGAGCAGTCTGAATCCCACCAGGGTACAGGTTGTTTCATAATGTATTGTGTACTTCTCTTGAATTTAGGTATAGTTTTATCTCTAATCTTATTTAATTCTTCACAAAATTCTTCATAGCTCTTTAAAGGATTAGAATAATCTATAGAATATTCACTCAGTGTTTTATTTGTTTCAGATAAGAAAGTACACCAATCAGCCTTGTTAAAAATGTATCGATCAGAAGGATGTCCTATATCATATTTCTGTACTGATGTGTGTACAATGGAATCATCATGAATTTTCCATTCACAAAGATGTGCTACAGAGGGGCTTATACAAGAAATGTCAATGGCAGAAGGATTTTTGGTTGGACCACCAACTGTAGTCTTAGTACCTGTATTTAAAATGCATAGATTACACTCGTCCAATATATTGTATACGTCTGACCCTCAAGTTTTTGTTGTGAGGCAGCCAAATGCTACATGATGAGCATTTAGGTCACCTGATACTAGCAATGGTTTAGGTAAACTATTTAATAATTGTTTTAATCTTTCACCTTGAAATCTACGCTCTTTATTTTGTGGAGGACTGTAGGTACACAATATTGTTAAGTTACCTGTTGAAATCGATAAATTAATTGCTACAGATTGTAAGAAATTATAAAAAGGGGTTTGAAGAACTGAATATTTAAAAGTGTCTTTAATCAATATTCCCACACCACAACGTCCATCTTTTCCATTTTTACTGATAAAATTATAATGAGGAATCCTAAATACACTGTCGGTTGGAGTGTAGATAAGGGGGCGCCAAGGAAAAAAAAACTTAGGGGGCTTCCGCCCCCTTATCGACACTCTGACCCTGTCATCTCTCAACCATGTCTCATTTAACAAGCAAATATCTACATCATTATCAAATAGAAATTTTATAAGCAACGGTTTTTTATTAATTACACCTTCTATGTTAAATTGTGATATTCTGATCTTATCCATGAGTGAATGATTGGATCAAAATCTCTTTCACTATTTTGGAGGTCAAAGGTCTGCCGTCATTTCCTATTGCTACCAATGCTCCTACTAGGGCTTTTATTATATAATCATTTTTTAGAATTTCATCAACCAGAGTTTTCTGGTCGATGACTGCGACCTTGTCGGCCTCTCCGTTACCCATACCTTTAGCTTTTGGCTTTTCAGCCATTGTAATAGTCTTATTAGATTCTATCGTCGATTTAGATTTTATGTCTCTGTACCCAGGTGTGGGCTTCGGCAGGGCCGGGAAGGTCGTGTTGTAGTTTATCATATTAGGTGCCACCACCTGAGCATAAGATTTCTGATTTTTCTTTTCTTCTGTTTTTTTAACTTTCAGTGGACAATCTTTGGAAATTGCTAAGTGTGCCCCATCGCAATTAATACATTTGATGAATTCTTCAACACAGGTTAAATAATGATGATTTCCTGAACATTTAGAACATTTTTGTTCGTGCTTGCAGAATTTTGATGCATGATTGAATTGAAAGCACTTAAAACATTGCAACAATGGTGACTGATATAGGTGTACTTTGAATCGAAATAGGTCCAGATATGCCACTTCAAGTAAAGACTGGGAGAGGAAGGTGACACTCACTGATCCGTAAGGTACCACCGCTCCGTTCACTTTTCGTGTGAATCGCCTCACCGAAATAATTTCATGCGAAGCAGTCAATTTCTTGAATAAGTCTTCATTAGAGATGTTGGTGGGGACGAATCGAAGGACCCCGATTGTCTCCACAGACCTTGCCGGGGTATGCGCTCTTAAGTTAAACTTCATGAAAAAGTTTTCGTCATGTAGGAAGTTGTTGGCATGTATAGTTTGTGCGAATGACACATCAATCTTATTTGCGTTTATGCGGCGGATGCCTACCACGCCCTTGACTTCATTTTTCAGTAATGAGCATATGTCGGGGTTCTTATTTCCCAAGCGTTCCCCTTCCTTCGTACTTTCTACAAATACGGTAAACTCCGTACTCACCGAATTTTCTGGGAACGTGCGTTTGTATCCTGGTTTGGTATATGGTTTGTATAAGACCTGTGTAACATCCTGGTTGTTTAGCGAAGAATCTGCGTCATTGCCGTCTCCCTCGGAACCATCCCGACGACCACGCTTGAACTCCGGGTGTTCAGTGTTGGATTTAGCTCCGGGGGGCTCTGCCCCCGGGGGATCCTCCATTTTAATGCCTCACTTTATCAGGAGGCATATAAATTTGGCCTCTAATTGGTTTTACACCTTAAAACAACTTCTTGAAAATACTTTGAAAAATTGCGCCCTAACTTTTCAAAAGCCCGCCAAAAAGTCTCCAACAGACTTTTTTTTCCGTCTTTATCCCTAAGGAAAGGCAATAGCAATCAAAGCCGTACAGCCATGTCTTCAGTGTTTACATCTTCTTATTTAGTTTCCGAGGTTTCGAAAGGCCGAAGCCAGGTCTTCCGTATTTCTTGTTTTTAAGGCCAAAGCCGAGTCTTCCGTAGTTTTGTTTTTTAAGGCCGAAGCCAGGTCTTCCGTATATCTTGTTTTTAAGGCCGAAGCCAAGTCTTCCGTAGTTTTGATTTTTCAGGCCGAAGCCAGGTCTTCCGTAGTTTTGTTTTTTAAGGCCGAAGCCAGGTCTTCCGTTTTTCATGTTTTTAAGGCCGAAGCCAAGTCTTCCGTAGTTTTGTTTTTTTTAAGGCCGAAGCCAAGTCTTGCGTGTTTTTGTTTCAGCCGAAGCCAAGTCTTTTTGTTTGTTTATAAGGCCGAAGCCACGTCACATTTGAGGAGTCATGTCCGTGTAATATATCTCTTATTCCGTGTATTGTTCCAAGTCCGATACATATTTTTACCACTCTAAATATCTTCAATAGTAGAGTAGATATAATCGTAAATATATTGATAATTTTCAAAATTCTTCAATAAGTCAACAGTGGTACGCGAGATATCTTCTGGTTTGTAGATGAGCAACAGTTTATCAATAAAGGCAAGGCGTTGTATAATATGGGCGGGGCAATCGAAAAATATATGATCCAGTGTTTGATTAGCGGCATTACAGATATTACAAATTGGCGAAGAAATAATTTGCATGCGGTGAAGATGTGATCCGAAGCGACAGTGACCAAATCTGAGACGTGTCATTATAACATAGAATTTCCTGCTTTTCCACATGTTTGACTTAGAGAACCAGGCACGTCCAATCCTTCCACTAACGGATCCGTACCAGGAACCTTTAACTGCAAGAGTTTGTTGCCAATAACTAAACCATTCTTGTTTCAAATTCTGTTTGAGTTTGGTAATGAAATCAGAGTTTGACACAGGTACAGTAGACTCAGGAGCATTACTTTCAACGATCGCCTTGGCCAGGAAGTCGGCATTTTCGTTTCCTGTCACTCCGACATGAGATGGAGTCCACATAAAGATAATGTACATTTAATTTATGAAGTTGGGAGTAGCGATTCTTGATATCGTAAATAATATAATTGGTTTTGCAGTCTAGTTTGTTTGATTGAAGAGCTTTTAGAGTACTCATACTGTGAGATATTATGACACTTGTTTTCCGGGGAATCAGCTGGGTGTTCCGAAATATAAGTTAATGCTTTCGATATAGCAAGTGCTTCTGCTGAAAAGATACTCATTTCTTGTGGCAATTTCACTCCGAATCCATTTTTAATGTGCGGTAGGTATATAGCTGCGGCAACGCCGTTATCAGTTTTTGAACAATCAGTGTATATTTGACTGAAATCAATATATCTTGCCAGTTGTTCACAGATTTCATGTTTATTCTTTTTCTCGGGATCAATATGAAATACCATTGAAGTGAATTTACTATCAAAATCGTCTGAGTAGCATGCCCAATGATCTTGGCTTCTATGTATATTAGACTGCTGATTAAAGTCAACCATATAGGAAAAATCATGAAGAATGTAGGGAGTTTTGGAGGAAGAGGCCAAAGCCTGATTATTTCTGTAAAATTGTACCAAATTTTAAACAAAGGATGGGGCTCAATGGCTAACATTTTTAAGATAAACCTGTATTTTAGGTACTTGAAGCGAAGATTCAACGGTGGAATATTACATTCCACTTGAAGGGAATTAATGGGCGTGGTTTTCATAGCACCAGTAATAAGTCTTAAATTGTTATTTTGAATTACTTCCAATTTTCTTACAAGTTGATCATTAGCTGCAAAGCAAATAAAGCCATATTCAAAATGACTCCGAACTATGGCCTTATACAAAGTTGTTAATACTTTCGGATCTGAACCCCAGTAAGTTTTAGTAAGAGACTTCAATATGTTATAACCCCTATTTGCAGAGAATATAATCTTATCAACATATTTCTTCCACGAGCAGTTACCCGTAAAAATAACTCCCAAAAACTTGATCTCCGATGCAAACATTAAAGGAGTGTTATTAAAATAAATTTTAAACTGAGCTTGTTTGATTTTGTGGATTATTGTGGATATGTGGATTAACACTTTAGATTTTTCAGGACAGGAGGATGTCTAAATTTAAATATTCGAAATAATTTGAGAACCTAGAAAGCGAATCAGCGAGCTATATATCACCAAATCGTCCGCAAACTGAAGGTTTCGGACTTTGGAGCCCAAAATAAGATTAAGTTTATGAATATACAAAGTGAATAAGAGTGGGCTTAAAATCCCACCTTGACAAACTCCCTTAAAAGATGAGCGGGGACCGAGCAATTGATTGTTAATCTTAACATAAACTTTTCTGTCGTGAAGAAAGGAAAAAATAAAATCAATAAATTTAATAGGAATCCCAATGGAAGCTAATTCCCTACACAAAATAATGATTGACATTATTGAATGCACCAACAACATCAAAAAAGACTCCGGCAAACGACATATTCTTCTTCACAGATTGAAAGATGTCTAATTGTAATTGAGCTATACTTTCTCTTGACGATCGACCTTTGCGAAACCCAAACTGGTTCATGGGTAGTATATGATTGGATTCAACAAAAAACTCTAGCCTTTGTTTTAGAACTTGTTCAAAAATTTTACCAACGCAAGATGTAAGTGCTATAGGTCTATATGAGTCAGGCCAATGTTTCTCTTTATTTGGTTTTAATATTGGAATAAGACAATCTGATTTCCAATCATCAGGAATTATATTTTGAGACCATAAAGAATTGAACACATTTAAAAGAACTGATTTAGATTTATTAGAAAGCATTTTTAACATTTTGTAAGGAATCCCGTCAAGGCCAAAAGCTGTATCTCTCCTAGATGAAATAGCTGACTGTAATTCTTGAAAAGAAAATGGTTTACCAGAAATTCGCTATTCTTAGCATGCACATAACTATGTAAATTCAAGTTAGACTCAACGGTATCAGGCGTATATTTTTTAAGGAATTCGAAGACCCAACTTATGTTATTGTTTGAGAAACTATGTACGAAAGTTTTATTAAATTTTTCATGATAGTCCAAATATGCGAAATCGGCGTGGTTCTGTTGAAGGATTCACATAATGCAACCCAACTAATTTGTTTTTGCTGCTTTAATGTAAGCTTTTTAAGAGCTTGCTTCTTTTTGAAATTGATGTAATTACATTCAGTTGGATCATTTTTAAATTGAATATACGCTTCTTTAGAGCACTCTACAACCTAGCTGCATTTTTCATTCCACCATGGGAGAGGAATTCTTTTTTTCCTAAATATGCCTGGTGATGAATTATTATTACGAAAACTGGACACTGGTGATGAATTCCGAGCAGCTAAAATTAAAATATCAATAAGATTTTCTTCTTAGAAGAAGAATAATCTTTAGAGTTTGAGGTATCTATATTGAATTCTTGTAGAAGGGTATCTACATTTTTTTTGTAATTATTCCAAATAACACGACGAAAGTTTAAATGAGTTTTCATAGCTGAACAGTCTAATGGAGATGAAGTGTAAGGAGAATTGTTGTGAATAAGTATTTTAATTATAACTGGAAGATGGTAACTACCTAGCGGGTCATCATACACTGTCCAATCACAGTTCAGAGCCAGTGATGGAGAAATAAAAGAAAGATTTAAAGCATTTCGCCTCCATTGGTGTGATCCAATACTGGTCATTTGGCCATCATTTAGCAAAACTAAGTTATTGTCATTAGTACTTGAAAGGACATCACGACCACGAGCGTCTGTTGATTGACATCCCCATGCCGAATGGAGAGCGTTGAAATCTCCCGCAAAAAGCACAGGTTCTGGAACACTTTGTATAAGTTGATCAAATTTATGTTTGGTAAAAACCGGTAGACAGTTTTTAGGGCTATAAAAACTAACAATTGATACTTCCTTATTATCTCCGTACATTAAACGTATTGCTATGTTCTGAATGGAATTATCATAAAATGTATCAAGTTTTCTAAAAGTTAAGCTGTTATGAACAATTATGGCAACACCATTATGGTCGTTGCCGGAGTCCAATCTACAAATATTATAACCTCGAACTCGAATATTGAAACGTTGATTCGGTTTTAGCCAAGTTTCACAAATAATTGCTACGTGAATATTATTCTCCTTCAGGAAATGTGTTAAAACAAGTCTATTACTAATTAAACTTTGTGAGTTCCATTGCATTATGTTTAATTGATCCATTAAAAAAAATAACAAATTAATTACTCTTACTTAGTGTTTCAAGAAGAATGGTTTTAATGTTTTGTGAATTAATTGAAAGTTCGTTTGTTTTGTTCTAAGTTAGTAACTTAGTTACTGAGCCTACTATAATGTTCATTATATGTTCTGAATTGAGAAGCAGTGCTAGCTGATCAGAAGGGCTTTTAGATATTAGTGGAGGAAATGATTTTTCCAGGGTTTCAGCAAATGTTTTCTTGTCTAATTTCATTTTGTTTTGATTAATTTTCTCCTTTTTTACAGGGCAGTCAGGTGAGATGGCGATATGATTGCCTTTGCAATGACAGCAAGAGGCATCCGCTGCATCAACTGTGCAAGACTTGAAGTTGTGGCTGCCTGAGCAGATAGAGCACTTCTCTGCGTTTTTACAAAATTTAGCTATGTGTCCATACCTCAGGCACCGCAGACACTGCTTCACTGGAGCGATGTACGGGCGAACCTCGAAGCGCCAGCTGTTCAGATCCACACTGTCGGGCAGGGATGGGCAGGAGAATGTTATTGAGACTGTCTTCAAAGGCTGGAACTCAACAGTGTTATTGTTAATTGTTCTTCTCATAAATCTTCTTACTGATACTATGTTTTTGGAGCAAGAAATATTTGAATAGATCTGCTCATTGGATAAATCAAGTGGCACGTGTTGTATTACTCCAGTCACTTCAGTGGCCGTAGCAGGAATAGTCGCCTTTAGTTTGTATGAATCCAGAAATGTTTTATTGCTTAAAGCTGCATTGGCGAGCCCTGGCCGCTCAAACACAACGCCAATCTTGTATTTGTTGATGCGTCTTAACTGTTTTATGCCTTTATTGAATCTTTTGAGGCAGTTCGCTAGAGCCATCATGTCTCTGTCGCCCAATGCCTTGCCAGTGTCGCTGCTTTCAAAATAAACGATAAAATCTAATTTACCTCCATCCACTGGGTAATAACGGACATAATCCGGGACCTGAAAAGGCTTATACTTATCCTTGTCATCTTTTGGTTCATCACACGGACTTGAGGATTCCCCACTATCAGACAGATCCTCCTCCTCCTCTTCCTTCTTTCTTTTCTTCTTCCTGCCCATTTTTAACCAATTTACAGTATTTTTAGATAGCCTACTGTAAATAAATTAAATTATCAAAATTTAAATTAAAATTTTCCGCCTATCAAGACAAAAGTTCCCGCGCTTTCTTTCTCCAACAGACTTAGATGAATTGAATGATTGTATTTTTTTTTTTGAATTTTATGTCCTGGTTGAAAAGACCTTTGGGCCACATGAATGAATGAATGAAAGACGAAGGCAGTGCAACACACAATCAGCCTCCCTGTTTACAAACCAAAAAACTGGGGAAAACTGTGGCACTAGCAATTAAACATAAAATTATATAAAACCATTACGATTGAATTAAATAGGCGAAAAACAAGTTAAGTGACACCGTCAGTCAATAATAGATAAAACCTTCTACAAAGTATTTAACCATGAGGTAGCATCACAGCTTCCAACACCTTCTCCTGATGTTCACTCATGTGGCTAAGACACGGCACTATCCACACATTAGTGTTGCACAGTGTCTTGCAAACTTTACTTTTGACAGCGGCTTTGTCATTATATCAGCTAGCTGTATTTCTGTTGGACAGTAGCTGACATTGATCAGTCCACTCACGAAGTGCTCGTGGATGAAGTGGTATCGCACGTCTATGTGCTTCGATCTCTTGTTAAAGGAACCGGACTTTATAAGTGGAATCGAACTTTGGTTATCAACGATTTATTTTTACTTCAGAGTCGGTTATTTCCTGCAACAGAGATTTTAGGTACAGTCCCTCTTTACAGCAGTCGGCTGCGGCTATGTACTCGGCTTCAGTCGACGATAGGGCCACTATAGGCTGTCTCTTGGATGCCCATGATATTGGTCCATCGGCTATCATTAGCACGGAGCCAGATGTGCTTCGTCTCGTCAGCGGATCTCCAGCATAGTCCGAGTCACTGTAAGCATCTATGTTCTCGATAGGGCTGTTTCGTTTGAATAGTATGCCCTTATCTTTCGTCCCAACTAAGTACTTAAATATTTTCTTCACTCGTATGACATCTTCCTTAGTGGGGTTGTCTATTTTTCTGCTGACTAGGTTTACAGCTTGTGCGATGTCTGGTCTGGTTCGCGTGGACAGGTATAGTAAACTTCCCACTGCCTCTCTGTAGGGGTAATCCTTCTCCTGGGCAGTTTGCTGTATCGACTTTACATCATTGCTTCTAGGCGTCTCACATGGCTTTGCGTTTTTCATATTATACTTTCCCAGTATTTCGTTTGTATAATATTTTTGAGTTAGCTTTATTTCTTCTTTGGAGTTATGAATCTCCATACCCAGGTACGTACTTGGGTTTTCATTCTTCTTCATTTCAAATTTGGTTTCAAGTTTTTCCATGACACTTTGAATCTTTTTCTTATTTTTTCCTATGACTAACCCGTCATCGACAAATAATCAAATCAAATCAAATCAAAACTTTATTGCACCATAATGTATAAATTAGGTCTTAAAATTTAATAACAGTCTCTATTATGGACCCTTTTCGGGTAATGCAAAAACACTTATCAAATGGAATGTATTAAATCTTAACTAATAACAATTATTTAAGCACTTATAGCTATTTCTAGGTTTACAATTTAGTGAAGGTAATCCTCAATTGTGTATGGACACATATTAATAGTCCAATTATTATCGACTTATCTTCATTTATAAACACGCATCTGTCGGTTTTAATTGTCTTGAAACCCAACTCAAACATCGCTTGGGTAAAAGTCTTGTTCCATGTGAATGGTGCTTGTCTTAAACCGTATAAAGATTTTTCCAGTCGACACACAACATCTGTGTTTTTATAACCAGTATTGTAGCCAACAGGCAATTTCATATAAACTTCATCTTTCAGTTCGCCATACAAAAATGCAGTCTTGACGTCAAATGTCATGAAGTGGTAAGATTTAGATGCGGCAACGGCAAGTAAAGTCTTCAGGGCAGATTGACATACGACTGGGCTATATATTTCTTCGAAATCTAGGTTTCCCTTCTGCTCACAGCCGCGTACGACTAATCTAGCCTTGTACCTTCCGTCATCTTTTATCTGGAATACCCATTTGTTGGACAAGATTTTATGTCCTCTGGCTTCTGACTTGTTGACTAATACCCACGTGTTATTTTGTTGTAGTGAATCCATTTCAGATTTTATTGCCTTCTCCCAATTTTCCTTGTCGGTGCCTGACACAGCTTCTTATACGTCAGTAAAGAGCAGTCATAGTCATTATTATTTTCAGACATCAACATAGTTACGCATCGACTGAGCTCGTAATCTTTTGTCCATCCTGGTGGCCTCACTACTCGTTGTGTTCTTTCACTTGCAGGTCGTTCAATTGGCTCTTCCTGAGATTCTTCATACGATACATCAGAAGTGACATTGGATTCTGCTCTTGGTGGTCGTCTACTGGTAGAAGGTACATCAGCTGGCGGATATTGATTGGAGCTGGAAGAAGGTAGATTAGGTTCCTGAAAACGTAAGTTATCATTAGTATGTTTTTCTGTTAATTCTATTTCTATTTTTCCTGTTTCTGGATCCGGATTTTTTTCTTCAACAGCAGGAGTATTCGTATAGTGCATTTTTCCTATTACTCTCACATCTCTGCTGATAGTGACATCATTCTTTTCCGGTATGTATATTCTAAAGCCTTTTGCATTTTTCGCATATCCCAAAAATACACCTTCCATAGCTTTGGCTGAAAATTTTTCTCTTCGAGCTTTGTTCATGACGAATGCTCTGTTACCGAACACGTGTAGGTGATTTCCTGATAGTGTTCTTCCCACCCACTTTTCATAAGGCGAGTTTCCTTTTAGAGCTCTCGCAGGGCTTCTATTTATCAGATAGTTTGCAGTGTTCACTGCTTCTGCCCACAGGTACGAAGGGACGTTGGAATCTATCATTAAACATCTTGCTTTATCCAGGAGTGATCGGTTTTTCCTCTCACTGCAGCCATTTTGCTGTGGTGTGTAGGGAGCGGTTAGTCTAAGTGATATACCATTTTCTTTAAGAAGGTTATCAAATGCTTTAGATCTGTATTCGCCTCCATTATCAGAATGCAAATTTTGAATTTTTTTCTTATGGAAGAGTTCAACATTGTTCTTATATTCCTTGAATTTCTCTATTACTTCGCTATTTTCTTTTAGGAAGTAGACACAGCAGTATCGAGTATAATCGTCAATGAAGGTGACAAAATACTTAGATCCGGCCATCGATTCATTCTCGAAGGGGCCGCAAACGTCGCTGTATACTATCTGTAGTGGCTAGGTAGAGATTATTTCTTCATGGCTTTGGAATGGTAGAGAAGTAAATTTTCCCTTGATACAGGTTTCACATGTACCCAAAGATTTTTCTTTAAAGTCAAGTCCTCGCATCATTCCATTTTTCGCCATTGCTTTTAGGTCTCCTTCGTTGACATGACCTAATTTCTTATGCCATTTCATTATGTCTGTTTCAGCACCAGGCGTGAAGTTTGCTGTCTCTTCCGGCTCTTCAAATTCAAGATAATATAGGCTATTTCTTCTTTTAGCTTTTAAAACAATGTTTCCATCTTCTATGACACTGGCTTGTTCCTTTTCAAATAAAACTTTGAAGCCGTTATCTGTCATTTTACTTACTGACAGCAAATTAGTTGATAATTCAGGCACGTATAGTGTGTCAGTTAAGTTGTGCTTGCAATTTTCCGTAATAATTTCAACTTTTCCTCTTCCTTGAACTTCAGTAGTGTGCTTTTCTGAAGCTAATCTTAAGGTATCGGTCTCAGGGGTCAGGTTGGTGAACAGGTGCTTCTCTCCTGTCTTATGAGATGTACATCCACTATCTAAACACCATAGACCGTCCTTGGTTTTCGAGGTTCCAATTGTCAGACAAATATTGTAAGTCTTTTCTTCACCTTTTGCTTTATTATTACCAGGCCTCTTTTTCGACCAACAATCCTCAGTAGAATGCCCTTTCTTATTGCAATTCTTGCAAAACAATCCCTTTTTCTTCGATTTAACGTAAAAGGTTTCTGAAGTTTGAGGTTCGGTTTGCCTTCTCGCTTCATATTCTTCTACAATTTTAATTTTGAGGTTGTCAGGGCTTGGTAGGACATCTCTCGATTCGATTGCTGTGCGGAAGCTGTCGAAAGTAGTAGGTAGACTGTATAGCATCATTATGCTAAATAATTCTGGATGAATTTTGACATCCATATCTTCTAGCTTACCCACTACGTCCATAAAATGATTGAGATGATCTTTTACATCTTCTTGAGGGTTCATTTTCTTTAAAACTAGTTGTATTAAAAGTGTGGCCTTTCGTGCTGGCCCAGAACTTTGTTAAATTGACTTTAGTTTATCCCATACCTCCTTTGAAGTATTGCAGCCTTTAATTAGCTTTAGTTCTGGTGGGGATATGAGTAAAAATAGCTCTGACCTTGCCTTTGAGTCTTCCTTTAGGAACGCACTTTTTTGTTCGGCAGTTGCAGTCGCCGCTAACGTTTTTTCACCACTAGCGTATTCCCATAAGTCGCTTTTAATGAGAATCGCCTGTGCGTGTAAGCACCAGGTATCGTAATTCGATTTTGTCAGCGGTTCTATGCTTCGGAAATATGAGCTCATTTTTTTTTTGACTTTCTCACCTTTTATGTTTTTAAATATGCTCTTTCCCCATGCCACAACCACGCTCTGCTACCACTGATGGGGAATTACGTATATAAAACCATTACGTTTTAATTCAATAGGCGAAAAACAAGTTAAGTGACACCGTCAGTCAATAATAGATAAAACCTTCTACAAAGTATTTAACCATGAGGTAGCATCACAGCTTCCAACACCATACACCCAAACCCAAACAGTGACTTTAGACTTCTGTGCTGTAGATTAAAATCACCTACAGATGATACAGTATATTTGAAAATCAAAGTGCTAGTTTTTAATATCACTGCGCTATTTTTGTCGTCTTTGCG
This sequence comes from Argyresthia goedartella, assembly GCA_949825045.1. Classification (NCBI taxonomy): domain Eukaryota; kingdom Metazoa; phylum Arthropoda; class Insecta; order Lepidoptera; family Argyresthiidae; genus Argyresthia; species Argyresthia goedartella. Next base: position 12,067,002 of record OX463826.1, read on the forward strand.
CTTATATCGCGTTTTGAAGGAAAATGTTCACAAAATAAAAAATAGTAGGTTTATGATTTCGATAGAAATCAAATTAGTAATGCGAAAGTTTATTAGTTTTATTTAGGTATTACAATTACAAAATCGTATACCTGCCGCCAAGGAACTTTTTGGTAAAAACTCATTTCTTTTCTGAAAATTTGTACATTATGATGACAATAATATAAAAAAAAATGTCAAATTATGACATTCAAATTTCGAACGCCGACGCCCGCCTGCGTGCCGTCCCTAGTTTGTCTGTGAAGTGGGTACTACAGAACAAGCTAAACAACTGTAGAGCAATGATCAATGCCACAAACATGCGGTTCCTGAACACATCAAAGAGAGCTTATGATATGTGTGTAGATAAACTAGTGTATGTAACTGTACATAGTTAAGCATTATGTAGCAGTCGCATAAACTACTATTTTATCTTTATTTTTGACGCGTAGCATGTTTCGATGGTTCGAATGCTAAACATCCACCATTTCTAGCACGATGACAGTGTCAGTGTTAAGTTTATTGCGACTACCTGTTTTAGTGTTATTTAGTGCACTGAACACTCTTTCGACTGTAGCGTTAGAAAATGGCAATATCATTAAAGTAAACTCTTAAATCATTAAAGTGAAGATTTTGGAAAAAAACAAGCACCAGAGTTATTTTTCAAATAAAATATTTTCTGCCAGTATTCTTGAGCGGGCTTAGAAGAGTCTAGGATGAGGTTCTTGTAGTCTAATAGTGTATGTTGCTGCCACTCACAGTCAACCGTCTGTTGGTCAAGGTATTGTGCCATCATGGGAAATCTAGCAAATTCTGGCTGCATGTTTTTATATACATTTTTTGGGCCTCCTTTTAAAAATCCCTCTACGAGTTAGCGATAGAAGCCCACGGTTCCGTTCCATTTCATCAGCTAGACGCCCGGGGGCCTCCTAGTAAGCCCTAATTTTTAATTGCTCAAAACACTTTACAATTTCAAGTGGAATGATAAATACTGGTTTTCGAATGAGACCAATTTAAATTACCACCAAAATATTTTGTCCTACCCAAAATGGTTATATGCTACCCAAAATGGGTAAATGATCACCAAAATTTGCGGAAAATATCAGGGCAAATACTGCGGTAGCTTAGGTGAAGGGTAAAGGGGTTGAGCGAAACGAAGCCCTCTTTATCCTTCGTATTAGGCTGAACATGTAAGAACAACAAATAAAACTTAAAACATAAACTTGAGTACACAAAACATAAAAAGAAGTTTGGTGATAATTTATCCAAACACAATTTGGTGATCGTTTACTTATTCTGGCGGTCGTTTCGAATTTATTTATTGTAAAAAAGGTGCGTTTTTGCTGATCGTTTAAACATAAGCCTTTTCGAATAAAAGTGGCAAGTCTGTAATTGTCATGTGTAAGCATTTTTTTACCAACAGTTTGGCATGCTAATTTTTGTTTAATTACAACTACGTTATGTCAATAAATGAAATAGAAAATAGCAAAATGTCGTAATCAAATGTCACACTTATAAATAATAAATAACATTAAAATTCATACAATAAGACTTACAGCTTATACTAAAGTACATCAAATCAAGTTACATAATTATTTTCATTAATTTCATTATTAAAAAAAACTGATATTATAGAAACATTTCTCTGTTAACCATCGCTTCAATTTTGTAATGAACAATTTTGTGGGTAACACTTTAATGTCAAGAGGAATATTATATATATATATATATATATATATATATATATATATATCTGATTTGTAAATATTTGAATCTGATTTAAAATTGTTAAGGTTTTAATTTCATATATTTACACTTAGTAATTGTCTATTTTTGAATATGTAAAAAAGAATTTTGTTGTCACCTTGTCAACTTTAATATAGAGAAAAATCAATGCTAGAAAATTGTTTCCAAAATGTTTTATGTTTATTTAATATACTGATTTAATAAACAGAAGAATGTTTAAGTTAGAACCAACAATCCTCAACATGGTAGCAGAGCAATAATAATAAATATTTTGGGTTGCGATCCACATTAAAAGTTAAAAGTGAAAGGATAAAGAAAGAAAAGCAAAATGTCTGGCGCTGCGGTGCCTACATTACCATGTTTGAGTGAAAATACAAATTTTAGCACGTGGAAATTTCGTGTAAAACTGATTTTGGAGGAGAAGCAAGTCGCGTATGTATTAACTACGAAGGATGTAGAAAAATCGCAATAGAAGAAAGATGATGCCAAAGCAAGGTCCATCATCGCTCAAAGTCTCTCAGATAAAGGAATGACAAGAGGAAGAGATCAAGCATGAGCCTACGGTCGGAGTCGCCAAGGACGCGGTCGTGTACGTGGACGAGGTTACCAAGGACACGGATCCAGAGGAAGAGGATTTTAAGGACAAGGATCTACATCTTTAATGACTGAGGAAACAATGGAGGAAGATACAGGATTTATTGCAAGTGAGAATGTGCTTAGTGCAAATAGTGAGAGAGACAAAAGGTATGACATTTCATTTATTATTGATTCGGGTTGCACGCAGCATATTGTGAGTAGTAATATTGAAAAGTACATGACAGATGTAAAAATATTAGACAAAAGTGTAAAAATACTTGTAGCAAATGGTCAGTACATGTTGACAAATAAAAAAGGTGACTTAAAATTTAAATACGACAATCTAAAAATAACTATTGAAGCTTTAATTGTAAAAGATATATCATATAATTTACTGTCAGTTCACAAAATTACTGAGGCCGGATACAGTGTACAATTTAATAAGTTTGGAGTAGCTATAAAAGGAGACAATAAGTATCTTGAAGGTACATCTGAAGGTAAGCTCTATAAAATATTTGTAACGAATCTTGTAATATGAGTAAAGTTCAATACGATGATGATCTTTGGCATAAGCGATTAGGCCACTTAAACAGAAAGTCTTTAGGAATAATGAATTTACCGACTTCTAACAAAGTTTGCAGTTCATGTATGGAAGGCAAAGCAACCAGAGCACCATTTAAGCCGGTACCAAAACCAAAGTCACTGCAATTGGCAGAGATGTTACACACAGATATTGCTGGACCAGTCAAGAATTGTGGATTTAATGGTGAAAAATATTTCATGACTATTCTTGATGATTATTCTCATTTTTCTGTGGTTTATCCACTAATTAACAAGTCACAGGCATCAGAGAAGCTTATTAACTATATACTGAAGTTAGAAAATGAAACAAGAAATAAAGTAAAGAGGCTTCGCTGCGATAACGGTGCAGAGTACACAGCTAATAAAGTAAAAGATTTTTGCAATAGAAAAGGGATAAGATTAGAGTATAGTTTACCATATACAGCGCAAATGAATGGCTGCGCAGAACGCTTAAATCGTACTTTGTGTGATAAAACAAGGACTTTATTTGCAGAAACAAATTTGCCGAAGTCCTTATGGTGTAAAGCAATTCAATGTGCAGCATATCAACTGAATAGATCTCCTTCGTGGGCAATTAATTTTGAAACACCCTGTTTTATGAGATATGGTCAAACAGATTTGTCCAGACTGAGGATATTTGGTTCTAAAGCATGGGCTACTATCATACCGAGACCCGATAAATTGAGTAAAAGAGGAAAAGCTGCAAGATAACTCCATTATAGTATCAAGAGACGTGAAATTTGACGAGACCGATACACAATACTAAGCAGAAGTTGAAGAGAAAAACGGCGAAAGCAAATATATTGATGGAGATGAAGAGGAAAATAAAGAAAAAAATGTATTTGAAGACGAAATACAAAATAATGAGAATCATGGAGAAAGAGAAGGCCATAACTATGAAATTCAAGTAACTAATGACAGATCAGAACAAGAAGATCGTACTATATCAGGAAGAACGGTAAAACCTCCCGCTTATCTTAGTGATTACGAAATTTATAACATTGTTGTTTGTCTAAATGCGAATGCACCGACATCATTCGAAGAAGCTGTAAGTGAACCAGATTGGAAAGAAGCTATTGATAAAGAATTACAAGCCTTAGAAATACTTGAAACCTGGGTAGAAACAGAACTACCAGAAGGGAAGAAAGCGATAGATACTAAACGGATTTTTTAATGAAAAGGACGGATGAACCAAGAAAGCAAGGTTAGTAGCAAGAGGCTTTCAACAAAAGCATGAAGACTATTTTATAAATAATTATTCACCTGTTGCGAGACATACAATTGTATGAATGTTTCTATCTAAAGCTATAAACGAAGACCTAAAAATTGCACAACTTGACATACCAACAGCATTTTTAAATGGTAAATTGAAATCTAATGTTTATATTAAAGCACCTAAAGGATATAAAGTAGAAAATTCAAATAAAGTGTTAAAACTAAAACGAGCTTTATACGGATTGACAGAATCTCCTCGATGCTGGAATGAAACGAATGATGTGTTTATTAAAAGTATAGGATTTCTAAGATCGGAATATGATTTTTGTATGTATTACAAGCAAGATACTTGGATGCTGATATATGTTGACGAGATCCTAATTACTGGAAAAGGAACAGATGAAACTATCAAGGCATTAAAGGAAGAATTTCAGGCTAAAGGTTTGGGAAACATTAAAAAATTCTTAGGAATGAAAATAGAAAGATTTGAAGATCGGCTCATACTGAAACAAACTACTATTATAGAAAAGATACTGAAAAAATTTAACATGACTGAATGTAAAGGCACAAGAACACCTATGGAAATTGCTTATAGCATACAGACAAGCGAAGAACCATTATTAGACGTCCCTTATCGAGAGTTAGTTGGGAGTTTAATTTATCTAACAATGACTTCAGAGCTGAAAGAGAAAGGTGGCAAGAGAGTGATTCGCTATCTGAAAGAAACTAAGGACAAAGGACTCGTATTTAGAAGAACTTCAGACCCGAACTTATATGGATATTCAGATGCAGACTGGGCTGGAGATAAAAATAATAGAAAAAGCGTCAGTGGTGGTATTATTCTACACGGAGTAAACCCTATTGCATGGTTTTCAAAGGAACAGTCTTGTGTCGCATTATCTACAGCAGAATCAGAGTACATAGCTGCTGCTGCTACAGCTCGAGAGCTCGTGAATTTAAAAGGATTATGCGAACATCTAAACATTAATAACAATGCAATATTGTTAGTTGATAATATCGGAGCAATCTCAATGTCGAAAAGTTATGAAAATTCAAAACGGACTAAACATATGACATAAGGGCACGTTATTTGAAAGATCTTGTAGAAAAGAACATCATCGGCATTGAATACGTAAACTCAAGTGCTAATTTAGCAGATTTAATGACGAAAAGTCTAGGCACAGTTAAGTTTACAAACATTGTAAATATTTTTTTGTACTAATACTGTGTTGCCTTAGGAGGAGTCTCATAATTAAGTTTTATTTCTTGTGTAGTGTTTTGTTTTCTGATAAATATTTATTATCACTATTTTCAACATGTTAATTACTTGTCTTAGTAAGATGCTCAGGCAAATTTAATTTAATCTTTAAAGTTAAATTTGAGGAGGAGTGTTAAGATTTTAATTTCATATATTTACCTACTTTTCTTATTATTATTTTTGAATATGTAAAAAAGAATGTTGTTGTCACCTTGTCAACTTTAATATAGAGAAAAATCAATGCTAGAAAATTGTTTCCAAAATGTTTTATGTTTATTTAATATACAGAAGAGTGTTTAAGTTAGAACCAACAATCCTCAACAAAAATAGCCAAACTTGCCTTTCATTATTTACTATTTATTTTGTTTCCCTACCTTTGATCCTTACTTTATAAAAATAATAACTTGACGTTAGTCCAAGCCGGACAATGCCTTAAAAAATGGTGACAAGACGTTAGAGATATTGTCGCGTTCCGAGTCACATCAACAAAGACATCATCGTTCACGTAACGTCACGACCATACCCGAGTGAGAAATGACGACAATCATAGGTATCATTTCGGAACGCTTTGCATGCGACAGTAGAATTTGACACTGATAGATGACTATTATAACCCAACTTTTTTAAGTTATTGACGTTATTGTCATTTCGAGTCGTAATAGTTAAATTAGCTTTGTTTTGCTTGAATAAGTGAGAAAATTAACAATTATGGAGCGCCAGGAGTCGCTGCTGGTTACTGTACGAAGTTTGATTGTCAGCGTGACAGCTGTCATTTTTGATGGCTCGAAGAGTGCTGACGCTCAGAAGCATGGGCGATGATAGCACAACAAATGCGGCGTTAATGATTTCTTTCATGACGTCATAACAACCATTTTGAGCTATCGTTGTCACGCTAAAACTCATTCGGAATGACCTCGTAGACGCTTTAATCGATTATGGTGCGATTCGGAACGCGCCGGTAATGAAATGTCAGACCATGCTCTTTATGACACTGACTGACAGACCATTGTGGATCATTCAATCAGATGTTATTTGATTGTTTGCTTATATTAATTCACATATCATAATATATGTCTGTCTGCGCACATTATCACCAATGTGATTAAGATTAGATGTGATTTGTAGAAATAAACTTAGTATTACTAATTAGTTAGTAATGTGTTCAAGAATCAAGAGTTCTTTTCCAGGCAAAATACCTGAAATCCCAGGCATAGCTGTGGACAATTTCGAAGCCCACAACTTGAAGTCCCGAGCGTATTTCCTGAGCCATTGTCACTGTGACCACACGAAGGGCCTTTTCTCCAAAGACCTGCTAACTACTGTAGCTGAAAATGGAGTCTATATTTACATGTCAACTCTATCTGCTGCGATAGTCGCTGATGATTGTAAGGGTTCTTCCTTGATGAAAGGCATCAAACCTCTGGATATTGGTAAGCTTTATTTAGTTGTAAAAGTTACCGTCATACCGCAAAAAATAATAAAAACACAGTATCAACACATGTTTAACCGCTTGATTGCAAATGGGTAGTACTACTACCCATGGATTTTTTTACCGTAGATTGCAAATGGGTAGTACTACTACCCAAGCATTTTTTTACCGTAGATTGCAAATGGGTAGTACTACTACCCATAGGCATTTTGTGACGGACTATGTGACAAAACCTATTGTCTCTGTCACACTAATGATTAATTCAGTAAGGATCGTATTCCATCTCGTTCTCGGTTAAATAACCTTTATTTTGAGATACGACATCGTTTTAAACAATCCCAGCGATGGAAAAAGAATGATGCAATTCATTCCGTTCACTCCAGTGTCAAGTGTTGTTGTGTTGTGGAATTTGTGGTGTGATATTAAATAATTATGTGAGTATTTAGCTGATAATTGTTCATTTTCATATAGATTACTTCCTTCCGCTACTGCCCAAACAAAAAACATTTGCTCAAAACCAGATTTCGTGCAATGTTTCACAAGTTTTGTCAACACAGGTTTGTTCAACCGAAATGTTATACAATTTCGTCATAGGCAATATTTTTCCGGGCTGGATTATGCAATTGCCTACATTTTTTTAAATAAACTTACGAGTTAAATATGCTTTCAATACATACTAAATTTGTAATATTATGTGTAATAGAAAATAAGATATATTTTTTTTAATCCGGGTGATTAACCACGGGGCGCTAGCAACCGCTAGCGAAAGTTTAAATACATATAAATAAATATTTTTTATCCACATATTGCGAGTTTATTTTTTTTCCATGTGTAATATTAATACAGGAATCTTTTAAATAAATAAAATAAGTAGGTTATCGCTTTACTTTTTTAGATATATATTTTTACATTGACCCTAGTCGATTTTACGCTTGAAGTCTATGTTTACAGCTATGTATGATTGTACAAGAGTATCAAATTCAATCAACACGTATGCCATTAGAATGTTTAGTTTACGAGCACTAACAATAACAACACTTCAAGCGGTATTCTCAAGAACCCATAGTCATAAATAATGTTTTTGTAGAGCGAGCCGCCGCGCAGCGGGCGGGCCCTCGATGACGTCTTTTTTATGGCAATCGACGGTTTTTTTTTTGCCGCGCCGCTGGCAATCGACGCATGATAATTTCCGGAGGCGATATCAACTGAGCGGTTAACCACTGAGGTGCTGGCTCCGCGCAAAAACGGGTGCCTTAAGCGACGCGGGTTGCCGTTGGAAGCACCGCGCGCATATGCCGAAGTGCTGGAGGTCGGATCTGCAGCCCGCAGTTGCTAGTGGAGTAAACTTGTGATTTATTTAACCTATCAAAATCCGAGGGTAGTTGGGACGGGTCGCAATTCTGAACCTTATGCCATGGTAATAAATTTTAAAACCTATAACGGAAAAGTGGCGTTATCTAAAGTCGGTGGTATTCAAGAGGTTAATTATAAGATGTGTCACTCAATTTTGATTGATCAAAATAGATTCTAGATTGACAGCACTATTAATGAGCAGCAAAATATCTATGCCTATAGACAAAAAAGTACCTATATTACTGTAAACTTTTGTTTACATAAAGTGTTGCTGCATGTTTTCTTCCCTTGAATTGACAATGATGTAAGTACTTTATATATTTGCTTATATGTATAGTACTTTATATATGTCATTATTTGATTACATAGAATGTCTGAACACATATGAAACCTACAAATTTTATTGTTAATATTCGTAAACATAAATCATTTTCTGATGTGAATGAAATATTTATAAAACATTTTTCACTGATATTCATTTAGCAATGCCTGTTGGTATAATAATCTTTTATAATGTAACTGTAACAGTGCAAACTTATAATGTGGTATTTGGTTTGGCAATTTTTACCAACCTGCAGTGCTTTAAGAGCCGGGTGTTGTGCGGGCCCAGCGCTTTGGCACTTGCTCCAAGTATGAAATTGCAGCCCGCAGCACCCTAATGGGTAACTAAACCATGATTATTCAGTAACCATTCTTTTTAACGAAATTCAAAATTTTGTTATCATGAAATGTTTATAGTGAGAGTCTGTCTAAATAATGGATAAATCATCCACTTAATTTTATCTAGAGCCACACTGGAAAATATTCATCACTTCCATTTTACGGAAATAACTTATGAATAAATACTTCATTTGAGGGATTGGTTTAGTAAGTAAGTATTTCCAGAGATGTAGATAAATAGTATTAAAATATGGTTAGGTAATGTAGTACTTTCAGTGCTTTCAGCACTATACGATTATAATTGCCTACCTAATCTGTAGGGCTAGCAAGTTCAATTATAAAGACTTTGGTAATAACTGATTGGTTTTTATTTCTTTAATTTACACTTTTTATAAAAGGGATCCACAACTGGCTCGATAGCCACTAAGCTAATCCTAACTATAAAATTTAGATCAGTCACTGGCCGAAGCCTACGGTGAAGTGTGTCACATTGACTTCCCACATCCAAGCCTCTTTCTTTTTTAAAACTACAAATAAGTAACAGTGTCATAGTGACACCCACTCTAAAGAGGCCCGTATACAATATAATCACATGAAAAAATATCGAACCTTACAATCACTCCCCCCTCCACAACCGATTTTTTTTTTTTCAAAGTGGCAACCCTAACTCAAAGTCTAAAATCTAAAATGACAACCCTATCTCAAAGTCTAAAATCTAAAAAACATTAAATGTTAACACTAAGTTAGTTTGCTATGCTTGCAATCTAGAAAACAGTAAATACGCCGCAAGCATAATTTCAAATAACATCAAGTACCCTAATCCTTATCTGTCCAACCCATTTCCAATTCAATCCCATTTAACCTGCTCAATTAAACATTAAATAACAAAACCAAACTACACTTAAGGTGTAGGCTATGCACCTTAAAAAACTTAAATTATAACACCCTATGATCCCATCATACAATTATTCGCGGCTTAACACTAACCTACCTAACGCTAGAAAACTCTCAATTACAATACGAAGGCAAACAACTGAATCTAGCTAAGGTTTAGCTTCTCGAATGGTTATCGTTTGACAAACTTTCTGACAATAAAAACTAGCGAAAAACTTATCAGACAACTATAATACCTCCGTTCCTAAAATTCACACAACTCGATCTTTGCATATAACAATTGTGGACACATTGTGAACTCTTTCCTCCGAATGGAAATATTTCAAAAATTAACGCAGGCAAAGATCAAAGAAAAAAAATATCATTTTCAAATATAGGAAACGTCAACCATATTAACAGGCTTAATCTAAAGAACCGTATTACTAAGCCACAGCTTACGATTGAGTTCATTAAAATACGTTCCAATAATACGATGAAATCAACTAGCTTTAAAACCGATACATATATCTCAACTAATCCATTGGAATTCAGTAAACTATCTTTTACTATTAACAGTTTAAGATAATCGCCGTGAGTTGCAACCAATTACCCAAGTAAAGCCACTACAAAGAATCTCGAATGTGTATCGAATACCCGAGTTATCCCACATCTGAAATTACTTTCATTGAGAAACCTTCGTTACCAACTTCGTTATACAACCCTTACTCTCCCCTTACCAAATCATCCCAACTCTATACTTTAAGAACGCAGGAACCAAAACAGAACCCTATGACGAATAGCTATTGCCTCGTCATACTGCTCTCAAAGATAAAACCAGGCGATCGGTTCAAACAATTATTCGAACTGTCGTTTATAAAAGTTTCTCATATAAAGTTAATCTACCACGGAAATCTAGTATGTTACAGATATTTCTTGGGTCTTTGGTGTACGGCCCTCATCAGACATCATAGTTCAGCAACAACATGAAAAGAAACACCGGTTAATAAAATTCATAACACTACCGCATACATAAACCACAAACCAACAATCGGGATAAAATTATATTATACTCCTAATGTATAATTATTTAATATCAGACGAACTCCTCAACGCAGCACAAAGCATTTTAAACGATTTGTGTTAACAATTACGCCCCGTGACCGTGAGTTCAGACGACGAATCAGCTCATTAGACCTCCCAACGATCTCAATGACCTTGTATGGTCCTTGATACAGACGTGTCAACTTCATACATCTTCCTGTTATCCGCCTTGGTACGTATAACAAAACTAAGTCATTCACCCGGAACGATCTGGGTTTTGATCTCATATCGTAATACCGTTTTTGTACACGCTGTGCGTTCGCAATATTCCCTAACGCCTTAGCAGCCTACCCATACGATTTACCCTTTCATCTATCGTTTCGTCTAAACCAACTGCGTTTAATCCTAATGATCGATCCACCACTGAGCACGGTTCCCTGCCAAATAAAATATTATACGGCGACACTTTCGTTGACGCCTGCACGCTAGTGTTATACGCATGTACTACCAAAGGTAAAACCGAGCACCATTGCCTTTGATTACTACCTAAATATTTTGATAACATTGACGTTAACGTTCTATTCATTCGCTCTACCAAACCGTTACTCTGTTAAGTGTTTCCCATATATTAAATGACGCGCTCGAGTAACTCGCAAAATAGCCGAGTGGCCTCCCGGGCTATTGAGAAAATTTATTTCACCCGCAGGTCAGTCTTAAAATTTTAAAAATATTACCTACCTATTTTCCTTTCTTAACACGGCATGCACGAAGCTATATAACGCTCTATCTCCTTATCGGCTTTCGGCATGAAATATTTCGACCGAAACCTCTTCAACGTCTTTGCGAGACCCAAATGACCTCCTGTCCACGCCTCATCATGTAATTCGTTCATTACATTTTGAAACAAAGACCTAGGCAATACTAATACCTCCCTAATTTCTCCATCTCTACGTACGCTTTTATATAATAAACTAGCTGACCCGGCGAACTTCGTACCGCCTAACAGTCAAATAAATATCGTGTTAACTTTAGCTAAACTTAATTTAGGATTTCAATAAGGTGATAACATTAATACAATTTTTTATTACAAATACAGAAATGTTTTATTGCTTGCCATTGCAAAATTTAGATGTTAAATATTCACAGTTTTAAATGGCAATACCTGGTATGTGTACTAAGTATACAATAATCTTATTTAAACATCTTTAGCTTAATAGTTAGGTACCTGTACAGTAACAATAAAAATTAAGTAAATTGTGGTCATTTTACATTTTTTTACATTTTACACATTAGGCCTCTTCTCTGTAGCGCCAATATTATGATACTGCATTTTAAAGCACTTTCTGATATACAACATTTTTTGTTTTATTATCCGGCGCAAGAACAAATAATGCAGATGGTTTGCCGACACGTGAACATGCCACATACAATTGACCATGAGAAAAACATGCATTTTCTAGATTTAGACCACAAACACTCAATGGAACACTTGCCGTCGACTATGCATGGTGATCGGGGTTTGATGGCGCTACACGGTCCATGAATCATATTCGTAGTTATAACATCATGTAGGTCTGGATCGGTGTCTGGATCAGGAATCTCGGCACATATGATATCATCAATTTGTTCTGGTCGAATTCTTTCGACTAACACATGTGTGCATGCGGCAAGCCTCTTTTTTGCCATTCGATTGAATACATCCAGCATCGAGTGTCCCCAAATACTCGTTGCTTAACAATGTAGTTCATCAACGACCGGATTTTTTGCTTGAATACACGTGCGGTGATGTCGTGCCGATCACTTGAAGTTTGTCCGGGAAGCAGCATTTGAACAATTTCTATCCATTTCGGGTTACACGTAAATGTAATAAATAGATCTGGCCGACCATAATGGCGGACATATGTCATTGCATCTTGGGCATATTCATGCATATGACGTGGACTACCTGTGTACGTCGCCGGTAAAATAGTCAATCGTCCAACATTAGCTGCATCTCCTTCAGTGCTTACTGCATCTCGTAAATGGATATACTCCTCCGAACGCAGTTTGGCTTGGTTCAACCGAATGAAAGTTAGGCGCTCTGTTTCGATTTTGACATACATGTCGACACAGTATTGCTGAAGCAATCGACGAAATCTCAGCAAATAGTTGTCAGCATTTTGACGAATCATCAAACGATATGCGTAGTAAATCATTGAGCTAACCTTTTTGGTAGTTTCCTCACCTGAAATTAAAAAAGTAAAATTAGTATCATAAAAGGAAAACTTACGTCCGTCCTGAAGGGGTGGCCAGAATCATGTGACCAGTAAATCTCCGAAACTCACATAAGCAAGGAGTAGGAAGGAGGAGGAGCAAGATCAAAATTAAGGAGTATTTCAAAACTATGATATTGATTCTCACCATTCTGTGGATTTACCATCTTGATATTGAAGTGATATCCATCATCTCCTTGCCAAAACATCATTGGGTATTGCAACGCGTCATAAGAAGGGTGTGTTTCAGATATTTGTTGCAGTTCCCCAGTATCGCGACGTGTAAGCACAATATCGCGAGATTGTAAGTTTTCACCAACAATCACAATTGCAACTTCATCTATTATTGGAGCATTAAATGTGCGTTCGTGTGTTCCAGCTGGACGTTTATCTGCTCTGATCACAACCTTGTAGTCATCGCTTGGCATGCGCTCCAATGCAGTCTTTAACTTCTTGACCAATACATGATGTTCATGAATTAGCTGCTGCAGATCTCGAAGAATTGCTCTTTTCATTTCAGCGTTGATCTCTTGACGCCGATCAAGTTGCTCCTCCATATTTCCCATGAAGTATATTTGTAAGAATTTATGCTGCGCATCTTCAAGAGGTAGCAATGATCCCATTTGATGGTGAATTTGGCCTTGAATCTGTAAAGTCGAAATAGAAGATAAGCACACATTTTAAATGCCATGCCTTATTTATTCTAGGCATAAATTTAATGGATAGGGTGAAACATATTACCTTGAATATCGGATTAAAACCATGTTCTCTGATAATGTCAGCCCCAAAGGAAGTCATTTGAAATCATCCATTGTATTTTTGAGTGTTCGCCAGAAAATGTCGTGATTCTGGTGTTTCGCCATGCAGCAATGAATTCAATGGCTCAGGTGGCGGAGTCAATGACGGCAATTTCACTTTACCATTAAGGCAGCACAATCCAGGTGTTTCTGCAGCAAACTTCAATGCGCCACAATGCGGTTGGAGTGTAGATAAGGGGGCGCCAAGGAAGCTTCCGCCCCCTTATCGACACTCTGACCCACAATGCTCACAATGAATATTCAAACTCAAACTCAAACTCAAAACGTTTATTGCGACATTATGTGGTGGTATTCATATTCATTGGACCTATGCTGACGTGCGATTTCTTGGTCTTCTTCAGTAGATTCATTCGCCTTGTTCCGCAGCCTCACTGCATTAGGGCTTTGTTGGGAAAGGTTAGATCTTCTGGGTCGCGGCATTGATAATTAAGTACTTTCCCAAAACAACAAAACAAACCAACCGACCGGTACATAGGTAACCTCCACAGAGAAAGTAATCACTACGTGTAACCTAACCTCAAGCAAGGATCCATACCTCAGATGAATGAAAAAACTCTTTATACGATTTTTTTTTTTTTTCAATTTGACGGCTGCAGGGCTGAGTTCAGAAACATCGCACCGAGTGCGATTATCGTCGGGCGAAAGTCACCCGATGACAGTTGCCCATACAAATCTATGATCGCACTGGCTTTCTGAACGGGCTGGTGCGTCGGCGGGCGTGAGCGGGCGATGTTTCTGAACTACTTTGAGCTCTCAAATTGCATTGCGACTGAGGCGCCACCGGTTGATAGTAGTAGGTTTCTTTTATAAAAATATGCGTAGTTTTGTCAACAGATGGCACCACATGCTGTTTGCATTCGTAAAATTAATTTATTTATTTATTGTTATTCGATAACTTATCCGATATTTTATTACTTATTCTGCTATTCGGAGCGCAGAAGAATCCACCAAAAAAGAGAAATCTAACATCGGTCCAGCCGATCTTGAGTTATAAGTGGTGTAACTAACACGACTTTGTTTTATATATTTAGATTATTTCTCAAACAAAAACCGCTACGCCACGCTTCCGGACGTTCGCTCAACCGCGTTAACCATCTACTACAAAATGAATCGTTCTCTTGATCCGCCTGTAACGACTCCACATTAATACTAAAAACTTCCAAACCATCATCATCAGGTTCAGAACGAGAAGAAGACTGAGGTCCTTCTGTTTCCCGTTTCCCTTCTTCCATTAGCGGATTCCTACTCAAAAAATCTGCCACTACATTGCTTTTCCCCGAGCAATGAACTATCTCGAAATCCCATTCTTGTATCGCTAACGCCCATCGCGCTAACCTACCAGAAATATATTTTTTCGACTGTAACCAACATAACGCGCTATGGTCTGTAACAACCTGAAAATACGATCCCCAAAGATAATGCCTATAGTTCCTCTGTTCAAATCGGGAGGTAAGGGTGATCCTTCAAATTTCAGACCAATATCTGTTCTTCCAACACTAAGTAAAATATTTAAAAAGATTATACTCAATCAAATGCTCTCACACTTCAACCGTACCAAACAACTCCAGGCCAAACAATACGGTTTCACTAGGGGTAAATGGACTACGGATGCAGGTATTACCCTTATATCTCATATTTATTCTGCATGGGAGGCCGCACAGGATGCTATCGGAGTTTTTTGCGACCTGTCGAAGGCGTTTGATTGTGTTGATCATAATACGCTATTAATTAAATTAAATCATTACGGAGTTCAAAATAAAGCGTTGGATCTACTAAGATCATACCTAAGCAATAAAATTCAAAAGGCAGAATCGGGTGTAAAAATTGGCGTTCCACAAGGTTCCATATTAGGTCCTTTCTTGTTCCTGGTATATATTAACGATCTGCCTTTCATGGTGGAGAAATTAACTGACATAGTGTTATTTGCTGATGATACTTCAATGGTCTTCAAAACTGAAAGACAAAAAGCAGAGTTTGATGATGTTAATGGTGTATTGTCTTTAACCTTGAAGTGGTTCACAGTTAATAGCTGAGCTGCGCTCTACCAGATAATAGGCTACGCCACGCTGCTGTGACAATACGTGTACAATATTGTGTACGACAATAGGTGCACATAGCTAAGATAACTCAACGAGTGTTGCCTGGTGAGCCCGTTCCTATTCAGTGTCCTAACGCATGCAACCAATATTTATCTCCACAGACGAATCTACTAGAAGAGACCCCGAGTTTACGTCTCACGCAATACATAACAGTACTTCCTAACGACACGCCGTTATCCTGGAGTATTAACCGACCCTATCCAGCACATTAGGTGTGTCATGACACTGGGATATCTCCTCAGCAATAACCTAACCTTATCAATGAATTGCTTTCTCCGGACACACAAACGATTACATAGGACGTAGAATCTTCATTATTTAAGGTATATCTTAAGTAAATCTAACCCATAAAATTAAGCTCTCTCAACAGCAACAACCTGGGAAACAGACTTATTTTATTTCATCACAGACATTCGTGGTGCTTGATACATCATAATAAATACCAAGTCAATAGAAACTAGAGTTGCGCAACGAGTCGTGGTGTTATCCCACGCCAAGAGGCAGGCCCTTTCATGCACTTCCTGCAGGCACGTGAATAAGGACACTAAAACCCAAACAATACCGGACAGAAAAAGTTAAACAAAAGAGATAAATTACGACAAAAAACATTCCTCAAACTAACACAGCTGCAAAACGGCGAAGCAAATACGTTTTTTTTTGTGCAACAAGCCCCTTCTCTGGACAACGAGCTAAGAAAAAAACGAATTCCAACGAGCAATAAACAATAGGGCCTTTTACAGGGACTGAACCTCGACCCGTGTCACGGACCTCACTACTACGCACTAATGAAGTGAACTGAAGTAGGTGATGTCAGTGCAGAGAGTCTCACTAGCTGAGCAACAACCTGGTGAGATTGCTCCGATTAAGATAGCCCTATATCAGATAAAACAGCAAAACTAACTTTATATCTGGCAGGTAACATCCTTCGTAATGCTGGTTACCATTTCATAAACAGATACCGCTCTCGCTCCAAATTACTACGCCAACTCTAAACTATTCCATAGGCATAGTCCCGTACAAATAGGTAGGTGATAGGTATACGAAAATACAAAACTAGGCAGAAACTTACCCAAGCACAATAAAACAAAACTAAACTATTTGCCACCATCCGGTCCAACCAGCCCATCTTGACCTGTTACAAAAATAAAATAAACAATAATGCAAGCCTACTGCATATTCTGAGAAATAGCGAGTAAAAGCCAACACTTGCACATCATAAAAGGATCATTTTACCATCTTGCAGAAAACAGGCAATTAACGAAAGGCAGCTGACGAACAATAACAAAAATAAAATCAAAGACTCTTTGTCCTAAGGGGGTCTCTCTCACGCCTATTTTATAGCTTCCAGGCCCTGCCTCCAATTCTCTTAGAAAATATCGAGAATAAGTGCGCAAAGGTACGCACAAACTTTGACAGCCACAACCCGTACCATTAACAATAGGTACGTAGGTAGTTCAAATTAATCAAATTAGGTCTAAGTTCTTTCTTTCAACAACATTCCAAAAAGATGAAAGCCTTATCAATGCCGAGAGGTGGTAACTGCCTATTCCACGCAATTGCGGACCAAATTAATCACCTATATCAATTAACACTCGACCACACCCACATTCGTAAGGACCTAGTTAAATATGTAGAAGAAAACTGCGATGAACAGAACATAAAGTTTGCAATCGCCGAGCCTGAAGAAACCCTCAATGGCTACATTAAAATCTGCGCAATTACGGCACTTGGGCTGGAGAGGAGATTATAATAGCAGCCGCCGAATACTTTCTAATTTACGTAACAATCCACCAGCAAAATACACCATCGCTCACATACAGGCCCAAGAATCCCGCGGATGCAGTGGGATCTATCAATCTCAACTTCACAGTAAACCACTACGACAGCGTATACTTGCTTGAATCACAAAATTTACCCACGAATCTAGCAACCGACAGCCAAACTGATAACAACATACCTTCCCCGATACTTAATGCAACACCCATGACCTCCTCAGGGTCAACCATAACATCAATAGATGACATCCCTGACAACACCGGATATACGATGATACGATACAGCCCCATATTTAAACCGAAAGTCACAAGCGAGCGTATGCGCATTGCTACTTGGAACGTTAGAGGATGCGCCGAAATACCTAAGAGACTCAACATTGATGCTGAATTGACAAACAGAATCATACACATAGCCTGTATACAGGAAACAAACATGACATCGGGGACATACGTGTCAAAACACTATCTCTGGTATCTATCAGGCACAACCAGCATCGCACACTGTGGCTTAGCTATACTAATTAGAAAGGACCTGAACTTATCGGTCCACAATATAAATCGAGACCTGGAAACCAAGGCAGCAACAATAACATCGGCCACTAATACACTATATGTAATAAACGCACATATCCCCAGCTCTTCCACGAGAGCAACCGCAGCGTTTTCGCAACTTATAAAGATTATTCAAAAGAAACCAAACAAAGCCAAAATATTAATTCTAGGTGACTTTAACGCGCATATCAGACTAGGCGATACAAAGGAATACAGGAAAAAGGGAATTATAGGAACAAATCTCCAACACAAATCATCAAATATCATCGGATAAATGCTAATGGATATTTGTTCCCGCGAAAACTTAAAAGTAGAAACCACCTGGGCTCGCAAGTCATGTCGGGCCACATGGTCTAACGGGAAAACAAAATCACAACTAGACCATATAATTATCTCGAATAATGCGCCACACACATTTAACTTCATCAAAGGACAATGGAGCTACCTGCATATTTCCGACCACAAGATAATCTGGGGTGAAATAGACCCACTAAACCTGCTTCCAAGAACTGGCGACACGCAAATGGAATCAACAAAGAGTACAACCCAAACTAAGTAAAAAGCGATAACAGCTTTAAAGTTCAACTATAAACAGTGTTCGTACACCGCCCTAGCACGAAATGAAATGAATGACACAAAAGTAAAATACCATAACGGGATTATGGAAGAACTTACGGCGAACAACTACATATTTATAGAAAATGACGACGAATATACGCCCGACATTCCGTAGGAATCTATTACAGGGGTTATGAAGTCAGTAGCCCAAAAAACACTTTCCATAAAACCCGCTAGATCGCGGGAACACCGAATTGCTCTGGCAAATTTACAAAAGGCCAAATTTCTTAAAAGGCGTCGACCAACTGACCAAACAATCAATAAACAACTCAAAGAATGCCGACGACGTCTTGAGGAAATTATTGATAATGAAGAAAAACGCGAATGCAGAGGAAAAAAACACCCAAGCAAACGCATGCAAATCGTGTACCACTATTACAGACGACACCAGCTTCAATCGAGACGGTGGAAAAACAACGATTTATCCCAATGTCACGCTGGGAACAGGAATTAAGGAAATCAGAAGGCCCTAAAATTATGATTATCCGTAACGAAACTTCATTAAACCCTGACTATCTAGAAAATGGTCCAACAATAGCCGACATAAAAACGATAATCAGCCGCATGCGTAACGGAACAACGCCGGGTACAGATCAGGTAGTCCCGGAACTGTACAAAGGAATACCGCCACAACTGTTAAAGGTTATTACCAAAACAATGCACAGAGCATGGACAGAAAATATAATACCGGAGTCCTGGAATGAAACGGTCCAAGTACCTATCCCCAAAATCAGAAACCCTCAAGACATCAATGACTATCGCCGTATAACAATGTGTAATACAGGATATCGCATATACGCGATATACCTGCTCATCAAACTAGACGAGATAACAAAAGAACTCGGGAACTACCAAGCACCATTTCTCCGCAATAGATCCACCGATGACCACATCTTCACACTATGCAGAGTATTAGACGAAGAATGGCGCGCGGGTAACAGATCATATGTACTGGCGCTAGATATCGCCAAAGGATTTGATACTATAGACCTAAACGTGCTCAAGGATATACTCCTTTCAAGGACCAATAAGATTTTAACCAATAGGATAATAAAAGCCTGCGTGTATGAACCTGCATCAAATGGTTCGGACAGCAAGGTAACTTGATCAACAAAGGAAAAGGAGTAAAACAAGGCTGCCCACTGTCACCAAGACTATTTACAATATTAATGGATGATGTCCTCAAAACACTGGAAGAAGAAATTCCCAACATAAAACTGGACCAAGATGAAGAAATAGTCTTACCAATTATTCTCTCCTTCGCGGATGACCTCATCATCGTTTGTCAAGATTAACAACACCTTGACCAAATGGTCACGCACATGAAAGCACTATTAAAAACAGTAGATGGTAGACATGCAAGCTGTGCAGAGTTCTACCGATTCCCAGGTTGTGTCTGCGCTACGGGAAACGATGAATGAGCTCAAGACAGAGCTTCAGGACAGGGACCGTACAGACCTGCTTAGCGATGTAGATATTTCCGGCGTGTCAGAGTATGAGGAGGAGTCTCTCGGCCATGTCGTGTTGCTTGTGGCGAAGAAGTTCGGCATGGACCTGGAGGAGCGGGACGTGGTCACCGTGTACCGCGCCGGCCCCAAGCGCTTCCCGGATGCCAAGGGGGCACCGCCCCGCCCACGCCCCATCGTGGTTCGGTTGGCTCGACGCTCACTACGGGACGATTTCCTCAAAAACGCCCGCGTCCGTCGTGGTGCCACCACTGCAGACCTTGGCCTGCCGCCCCATGACCCCATGAAAATCTTCGTCAACGAGAGGCTGTCGAAGCTCAACAGGACTCTGTTTGGCAAAGCGCGAAAGCTAGGCGACGATCTGAAGTGGAGGTTTGTCTGGACCAACGAGGGTCGAGTCTATGCGAGACATCACGTTGGCGCTAAAGGTTTTCCTATTAAAACCGAAAGTGACCTTGAGAAAGTTTTTGGGGTTCCTGTGAGTTCGGTGCAATAAGCCTAAACCTTGTAAATACCAAGTACTGTTGCCGTCTACTACTGGCCTCGCTTTTATTCTCTTGTCTGTTTCTTGCATGTATTCAATGTGATCTATTTATTTGTGCTGATCTAAAAATGATTCTGATAATTTTGATTATTCAATCGAGATTATGCGATTGTATCGGTAGGTTTGCTATGTGGCTCTGTGAATGCGCGACAATGTTTGACGAGCAACCGGTTTATATGTCCCTGTTACCCTATTTGATGAGTTGTATTTATATATTTCCGTCACCGCGTACCTATCTTTTTGCAAACGTTTTTATCACTCTGACGACTGTCTCGTACAATGGTTAACTGTAAACTTTTGAAAGTTGGCTTCTTTAACGCGGGCTCACTCGGTACAAACCACGATGAATTTATGGGTGCCCTAATGAGGGAGATGCCCGATATGATGGCTATAAATGAGACCTGGCTCCGGGCTGGTCAGGAAGGTAACGCGCCAAAGGTACCGGGTTATAGATTAAGACATGCGCCGCGTCCGCTACATATAAGGCGCGGGCTGGGGGGGGGGGAGTAGGTTTTTATGTTCGATGCGGGGTGGCTGTGCGCGCGTGTTCACACCCGGCTCCAACCACTCATATTGAATAAATGTCGATTTCCATAAATGTCAAGTCGACTAGAGTTATAATTGGCACTGCTTATCGCCCGGAATGGGTTAAGGTTGACGATTTACTCGACGCCTTGACGGATTCTATTACAGCCTTCTCTCATTACGATAAGATAGTGCTTTTGGGTGATTTCCATAAGATGTATCTTATGGATACCGCTGACAGTGCCACGCTACGTCTGAATGATTTCCTTAGAAGCATGAATATAATAAATGTTGTCTCTGAGCCGACGCACTTCACATCTCATAGTGCTACACTGCTTGACCTTTTCTGCACAAATGCGTCTGTATTAAACGTCTCTTTACTAAACATTCCTCAGCGGGGCCATGTAATGGTTATGGTAACGTTGAAAATCAAAAAGGAAAAAATTCAGACGCGGTATAGTATGGTAAGGCCTATTAGTAAAATATTTTTTCTGATTTTAATTCCGATGTTAATTTGGTTAATTGGGAGGAGGATATTATGTCATGCCCATCAGTTGATGAAATGGTTGAACGTTTCAGCAGGCACCTCTTAGTACTGTATGATAAACATGCTCCTTTGACTAGGACTAGGATCAGGGGCAAACCCACACCATGGCTTACTAGCAACATACTATTGATGATGAGGTTGCGTGATCAAGCGCATGCTCGTTTGCGGAAGTCAAAATTAGAACATGATAGGGAGTATTATAAGTCCCTAAAGCATCTGGTTAACGTAGCTGTATATGGTGAGAAGAAGGCGTATTTTGAACAGAATATCAACAAGTATGTTAATAATTCAAAAAAATTGTGGAAAAACCTTAAGGGCACCATTCTACCAAACTTTAAAAATAAATATGATTTGCCTGAACATTTTAGCGACCCTGATGAAATTAACGCTAACTTTTTAAATGTTCCTGGCGCTAGTACGGTCTCCCTGTCACTTCTAAAACATTTTGAATTCAATAGATTCAGTAGTGCTGAGTTCTCATTGGACCAAGTGGATGAGAACTATATAGCCAAAACGATCCTTTCTTTGAGCTCAAATGCAAGAGGCGCAGATGGGATAACTGAAGATATGATCTTGCTGACCTTGCCTCGTACTCTTAAAGTGATAACTGCTATAGTTAATAAGTCCATAGCCTCTTCCACTTTCCCTGCTCAATGGAAGACTGCTTTTGTCCGTCCCATCCCTAAAATAGACAATCCGGTTAATATTGGTGACCTTCGGGCGATAAGTATCGTACCGTACCTATCGAAAGTTCTAGAACGAGTAATATACAACCAGGTCTATAAGTACTGTGAGAATAGAGATGTACTGCCTCAGCGTCAATCTGGGTTTAGAAAGGGGCCTAGTACTACATCAGCACTGTTGGACGTTGTGGATAATATCTTGTCTTCTCAGGATCAATGCAGGGGCACCGTACTGGCTCTCCTGGATTTTTCCAGGGCTTTCGATGCTCTAAACATCCCTCTTTTACTGTCTAAGCTGGCTTTCTATGGCTTTGACGTTTCCACCATAAACTGGTTTAATAGCTACCTTTGCACTCGGAGCCAACGGGTGGTGCTGGACAAAGCTGATGGATCTCAGTTGCAGTCGCGGCTGGCTACCCTGGATAGAGGAGTCCCACAAGGATCCATACTTGGACCGCTTCTGTTTATAATATACAGTGCTGATATCACTAGATGCATAATTAACAGTAATTATCATTTGTATGCTGATGATATGCAAATTTATGTCTCGGTAGACAATGATCCCTGTATAGGGGTGGAAGCTTTAAATGAGGATCTGGACCGCATATCGCAATGGTCCTCTGATAACACTTTAGTCCTCAACCCAAATAAGTCGAAGTGTATGATAATGGGCTCAAAAACTCAGATAAAGGATATAACGATGCATGATCCACAAGTTCTAGTTAATGGAATCGCTATCACACAGGTCCGCGAGGCTCGAAACCTTGGTCTTCTTATGGATGATCAACTACGATTTGAGGGACATGTTCTTGAGGTAGTTAGAAACTGCTTTTATAGACTTAAAGTTCTGTATAGAATCCGGGATCTTCTCAGCGTTGACCTGCGAATACTATTAATTGAAGCCTTAGTGCTTTCCAAGCTAAACTACGGTATTACGGTATATGGATCGTGTCTGTTTGAGAAAACGCAAAAACTCATACAAAGAGTACAAAACGCCTGTGCCAGGTTCTGCTTCGTGATTCCTCCTCGAACGCGCGTCACTCCTTTTTTAAATAAGGCAAACATTTTACGAATGAAAGCTAGACAAAATCTTTATTATTCAATGTTGCTTTTTGAGGTTGTCCGGACGCGAACACCGCTTTATCTTTATAATAAACTCACCTGGTGTCTGTCCCAGAGAGTCGCTCCTCTCCTCTCAATGCCTCGACACAAAAGTGCAGCTTTCCGTGGCAGTTTTAAATACCGTGCCACAAAGTGCTGGAATAACATCCCACCACTCCTTCGATTGCTAAATAGTAAGGCTGGTTTCAGAAGTGCCTTTAGAAGGTTTCTAATACTGCAGCAGAAGGCTGAGGACGCAGCACTTTAAAATAACTGTAATGCCCTCAGTTATGACCTGAAGAAATCTCCTACCTCAAAAAATTCGTTCTTTTTTATTTTGACTACCATACGACATAATCATTGACATTATATTATCCTTTTTCTATTCATATTATACAATTCTGAAATTTCATCTAATTTAAATCACACAATTCCGATACTATTCTATGCATTATTAATTCAATTTAAATTCAAATTCAATTGCAATAATTAATTCAATTCCATATTAGTAGATTTTAATATTTAATTTAATTTTTAAATTTTATTTATTTGCTGTAATAATTTGTGTATTTTGTGTACTTAAGCCTATTGCTTTTTTCGTCCGCTTTGGCTCTGGCAGAATATCAGCGTCACAGATTCGTCTGTGACATTGCTGAGTCAGGGCCATTTCATTGTCGCGGTACAGTCACGGTGCCACATAGTGATCCTCAATTTCCATATTTTTGCTGTGTTAATTATAATTATTTTCATTGTTTTATTTAATTACTTTGATGTTTTTTGTTATAATTAATTTTGTGTGGTTTGTAATATGTTAATAACCAATTTTTTTTTTTGTGTTTGTACCGAACAATGAATAAATGAATTATCTATCTATCTATCTATCTATCTATCTATCTATCTATCTATCTAAAGAAATCCAACATGGACTGGAAAATAGTACGCCTGATTTACAAAATGGTTATTGCACCGTTTACGGACTTAAAGCGGCAGCCCTCACCAAAGCAAACCGTTCTAGACTAAGAAAATATGAACGCCCGATCCTCAGAGACATGTTTGAGAACGCCAGAAGCTATCCAAGACACCACAAAATTCATGACTTACTACAGGGCAAAACAATAACCAAACAAATCAAAAACCATCGGATGTGTTACTATACACATATTCTACGACGCCCACAAAAATACCTACTCCACGCTGCATTGAAATACGAAGCAAAGAAGAAGAAAGTTGGCCGACCCATTTACACCTGGAAAGATTCCCTTAAGCATGACATCAAATACTACGGTAAAGAACACAGTTACTGGGCAGAATCAGCACACAACAGGGACGTAGTCAGAAAGGCATCGAGCCAAATATACCATATTCCAGAAACAGACAGGGAAAGCGAAACGGAGACCTTACCGGATAACCCAAACGAACACGACAGGACAGGAAACTCAACCTATAACAATACCTGAAAATAGAAGGAAAACATGAACTTGAAGAAAACAACAGCTGCTCTCCAAATCCTATATCCTCCCCATTCCACATATCCTATATTGGCTTCAGGCTGAAGAGTCGGTCGATTGAATTCACGCTCCTTCCTCTCCTATCGAGCAGGTCATTCCGCCCCCCCTCAAAACTCGTGCTCTCTGGTATGCCGGCCGAAAGACCGGAACAGGTTTAGAACCCTGGCTGGAGGAGCACCATTCATTCATTCATTCATACTTTCACAGTGTCATGTCCTATGGTATCTTGTTGTGGGGGAAAGCAGCGGATATTCAAACTAATTTTATTTTACAGAAAAGCTATTCGAGCAATTTATAATTTAAAACGAACAGACTCCTTAAGAGAGCTTTTTAAAGAAATTGACATACTAACAGTAGCTAGTCAATTTATTTTCGAAAATATAATGTATGTACGCAAGAACTTTACAACATTTTCCAAAATTAGCGATAGCTGTAATGTTAACCTAAGAAATAATCACAGACTGTGTGCGCCCCGATTTAGACTCGCGAAGGTTAGCAATTCTTTCAAGGGTCAGTGTATTCTCTACTATAATAAGATACCTCTGGAGATTTTGAAATTGCCATTTGAGCAATTTAAAAAGCATGTTAAAGCGACTTTGTCAAAAAAGGGATATTACAATGTTCAAGATTACTTAAATGACAGGACTGTATGGGGTTAATCTAGCTCAACACAGGCCTTGCTGTTAATAATTTTGTAATTATTTATTCCTGCTTATTAATCATAATAATTAAATTTTTCATATTTGTAATAGTTAAGCACAACCTATTTTTAAAAGAGATCTAAAAATCAATCTGTGGGAGTTTCTACGCCCGTCTTCTCCCACAGTGGTCCAATGTAGAGAAGAGGCAAAATTGACGTTTGCTAAGTATATGTAAATATCTACAGTAATAAAGTACTTTGACTTTTGCCTTAACGCCCATACTAACCCCAGACACTCCTTCTCCGTCGTACTATATTTTTTCTCCGCATCCGTTAACTTCCTAGACGCATAGGCAACCGGACTCAATTTTTCAACGCCCTGTATCAATACTGCACCTAAAGCCTCGTTAGACGCATCCACATAAACTCTCGTAGCAACCGACTTATCCCCCGAATAATAGGAAATTATTGGCGCACTACACATAACCTTCTTAATATAATCGAACGAATTCTGCAATTCTTCATTCCATTGAAACTTTACCCCCTTTTTCAATAATTTAGTGAGAGGTAACGATATTCTCGCAAAATTCGATACAAATTTTCTATAATAAGAAAATAAACCTAATAATTGTTTCACATCCTTCGTAGATGTGGGAGTTGGAACCTGTTGCATAGCCTTCAGCTTTTTCTCACTAGGTTTTACTCCTTCATTCGAGATTAGATAACCTAGCATCTCAATCTCGCAAAAACCGAATTTACATTTGGATGGCTTGAAGGTCAAGTTCGCTTCTCTAAACCGCCCAAAAACTTTCTGCAACTTATCGGCAAACTCCTCGAACTTTCTACCATACACAATTACATTGTCTACGTAAACCATAACCCCTTTAAATCTTAAATCCGCTAAAACTTTATCCATCATCCGTTGGAAAACCGCTTGACTCGTTGCCAAACCGAACGGAACAACATTAAATTCATAAAGACCCGTGGTCGTGACGAAAGCCGTTTTATGCCTACCTTGCGTAATAACCGTCTGCCAATAACCCGAATTGAGATCTAACTCCGCAAAATACTTGGCCCCGGCCAAACTATCGACAATGTCTTCTATCCGCGGAATAGGATAATTATCCCTACAAATTTTCTTATTTAATTTCCGATAATCTATACAAAACCTCCACGAATCATCGGGCTTTTTAATTAACTCTACGGGCGCAGCATAAGAACTATTGGATTCCCTAATAACATCTAGTTAATACATCTCCGCGACCTGCTCCTCAATAATTTCTCGTTGCACCGGCGAAACGCGATACGGGTGACAATGAACCGGCTCTTCATCATAAGTCTTAATATCGACCGACACTATCTCCGACCTACCTAACTGGTCAGTTGCAAACGCAAATCTATCCGCATTCCTATCCAACAACGCCAATAATACCCGCTTATCATTCTCACATAAATCCTCATTTACGATAAACCGTTTATCTTCTACCCCAAACGCCAATTCGCACGAATCCGATAACCCCGAGAAATAAACGTAATCGCCCTTTCTTAACTCCTGAAAGTCGATAGAGTTTATCACGTCACGATCCTCGATAACCGTGGTTTCCCCGAAGTTCACTTGTTTCCTTCTAGAACCGTCTAGAAAGTCCGACCCTATCTTTTGTTTTGAAAGAATCCCTTCGCACATGACATTTCGTTTTACCGGCGTCGTGTTTTGTTTCGTATGGAAATTATTGAAAAACGGTATTTTTCCCTGGAAAAAACACATACACGAATGATCAAAATCAATATTCATACCGTTCTTTATTAAAAAATCCACCCCTAAAATAATGCTACAATTTAAATCAGTTATTACTAAAAATTCCTGTGAAAAGCCAAAATTGTCCAAACTAAAATCTATAACACATTTCCCTACAATTTGCAGTAAACTTCCATTTACCGCCTTAACCTGTCTTTTCTCTTCTTGCACACATCTCGCACCCACTTGATCTGCAACGGCTGGGCTGATGCATGAAGCTGTAGCGCCTGTATCTAAAAGAGCTACCACATTTACCCCAGAAGAATTTAATAAAACTAATGGTCTGACCTGCTGATCCGCCTCGACTGCGATGATCTTTCCCATTGGTCGTTTCGCTTCTGTGCTACGCTGCTGAGCTCGTCTGAGGCCCTCATTCCACAGGTCAGCCTGGTCACCGCTATCGGCCTCTAGCGACGACGTGTTGCAAAATCCGCTTGCCTAGGACGCAAATTATAATTATTAGTACCAGGTCCAATATGTGGTTCCTGACCACTTGCCGACGGCGAAACATTCGGCGTTCGTCGTGGGTCTTGAGTAGGGCCTTGATTAAATTGTGTGTGAAACGGTCTGCCTCCCCCCCCCCTATTGCTATGGGCCAAATTCGGTCCAAAAGTTGCCGGGTTCCTAAACACATTCACATTATCATCACTTCCCGGACTTAATTTCTCCATCTGTACCAGTACCGCCCTTAGCGCCTTCTTATCTACAAAATGGCTCAACATTAATTTATTTCTAAGATGGTTTTGCAATCCTCTCAAAAATTGCGTTATAAAAATGTCATCTTTGGTAACTCTAGCCTTCCTCGCCAGGTCCCCTAAATAATGGAAGTAGTCCAACAAACTTCTTTTCTCTTGCTTGGCATTGTAGAACTTCTCTGCAAAGTCTGTGCTTCCAAATTCCTCATTAAATTTATTCACCACCTCGTCAAATGTCTGGGCACTGCCCCTAATTTCCCTAAAAAAATATAAGGCTCCACCTTTTAAATACGAAGGAAATAATAATTTTAATTCCTCCGACGATATAAATTACTTCCTCGATGCAGCATCTCTGAAGTCTTCTAAAAAGTCTTCAAAGGACTCCTGAGGACTCTCCGAAAAACAAGTTTACAAATCTTCCATCATGAAATAATTTCATAAAATTTTTCACAAAATGTCCGCCGCTATAAAAATCTTCCCACAATATTTTCCTATTCGATTCTTCACTCGCTTGGCAGGTCGAGGTAATTCCTAAATAAAAAACTTAAGTACAGAAACACACTGGATCGACGAGCACTATCCTCTTCTATGACGTCACCTTCCTTCTGAAGCAGTCTTCTTATTTCTCCGGTTCGTTTGGCGCCTCCGCTAATGTAGTACTTTCAGTGCTTTCAGCACTATACGATTATAATTGCCTACCTAATCTGTAGGGCTAGCAAGTTCAATTATAAAGACTTTGGTAATAACTGATTGGTTTTTATTTCTTTAGTTTACACTTTTTATAAAAGGGATCCACAACTGGCTCGATAGCCATTAAGCTAATACTAACTATAAAATTTAGATCAGTCACTGGCCGAAGCCTACGGTGAAGTGTGTCACGTTGACTTCCCACATCCAAGCCTCTTTCTTTTTTAAAACTACAAATAAGTAACAGTGTCAAAGTGATACCCACTCTAAAGAGGCCCGTATACAATATAATCGCATAAACAAATATCGAACCTTACAGTAATGTATTACAATGTGATTAAAATATATTTTTTTTTAAAGAAACCCATTCATTTTAGTATTTTTATCCAAAAATTAAGTATCCAAAAATTCAAAATGGAAGGGAACAAAGAGCTGTTGTATCTTTGTGAATTTTTCCAGACAAAAATTTGCTTTCGCTTGAGTTTTGGTTGGAGAGAAATAAAATGATGATGTCTACTTGAAAATATTGTTGGACAATGCCCACTGGATGGCCATAACACCATAACCTTCTTTTACACCACTATGTTAACTATTGCCTGAGTCCACCGCCCGTCGTCCCGTCTAGCAAGTGTCTCGCCACCTTTTTAGTAAGCTTTTTTTTTAATCATGTCTTGTGAGCACTAGCAAAGCCGCTGTACATACTTGAACCAAATATGGAAATAAAAATCTAGAAATGTGAAATAACATTGAATGAAACTTTTACTTTAAACAAAAAATTCTGGATATCAGAATGTTACATTATTATTGCTCCACTTAATTTCATTTCTTTCCAGGGGGTTGATAGTGAATAGTGGCTATATGCACAAAAGCCCCTCCTGTGCATATAGACGGCTATTCACTATTGGATATAATCTAATATGTGTTGCATCTCAAGATTTTAAATAAATATTGCTTATCATTATTTTACTATAGCTCGTTTACACTGTGCTTTAAAAACGGGCTTATAAAAAAAGAGTGGCAATATTTATTTCGCAACTTGAGATCCGAGAGATGTGACCAGTCTCACTGGCTTGGTGGTGGCTTCATATAAACAAAGAAATTTCATATAAAGAAAAAAGAGCGCACGTCTATCTAGGTTTACATGAGGCCAGTGCTGGATGCAATTTTATATAGTAGATGGGCACGCTGGTAGCTCAAGTACAAATTGCACCGCATTTTATACTGTCTCCCAGTAGTCTACCACAAATTTTATCATTGGACAATACAAAGCATGACGCTTTTTCCGACACGGGTGACAGAGTCGCAGCAGTGATCATTTTTAGATATAATCAAAAGTCCATTTTACATGACAGGGGCCTAGCCCATCTATGGAGATATTCTCATGATGTCCTATGGAGATATACACATATATAGGTTGCCTCACGACGAAACTTGGACAATAATGGAGAATACCCCTTTTTCGTAAATAAATCCAACAGCTGTACAGCTGATCAACAATTTCGTCATATTGACAGACAAGACACTCCATAAACAAGCTAAATCTTTCTCAGTTGTCTAAATTGATTACAAATAGTTTATACCATGACTAACCCTAATACAACGTAAAATGCAGTTTTGTGGTAAAGTTTTTTCTAATCATGTGTTAAAAAGTGGTTAAAGTTTTTTGTGGTAAGACGGTCATGGTTTTACAGATTTATACTTTAAGTGTGTTATTTAACTTATGTATGTTTTATTGTATCCTCGTAAGTCCTGACGTTTTGAAAATAATATATTAGTGGGCCCTACGCAATAGGCAGTTACGGTTGCGGCTAGCCGCCCGGCGGCAGTGCTCCGAGCGACCACCGCGCTTAGGCGGAAGAGTGCATTAATGAAATAAACATTTTGTCATACATATTATTGGGTGCGGATAGCCGCACGGCGGCGCGGCGGCGGGGCAGTGGCTAAACGCAACCGTAACCGCTGGGCCCACTTCGTTTTTGTTGACTTATTATAATAAAAAAGCACAAACCTAAAATTGTGTTTAGACCTGTTCAAACACGTCTTTAATGGTTGGTTGTTACGTCATAGTAGCAAGTTAGAATTTTATATGTTTCTATGAGATCTCCACGTTTACGTCGTTGTTCTAATGTGCTAGTCCTAGCTCCTAGTCCTAGCTCTGGACGGACGTCGCTGCTAATAAGGTTTGTCACGGAGTCCTACAACCATCTTGGTTGCTCTTCTTTGGACTTTCTCCAGCAGGTCTTCCTAACTTCCAGAACCTTCTGGAAGTTAGGGCTCCATATTTGAAAGTCATACTCAAGGAGGGGCCTAATATAAGTAGGCCTTGTAGTCTCAGAAAAAGTTCTTTGTCAATATAATGAAAGGATTTCCGAATCATGTTAGAACGTTAGCTTTCTTAATATTTGAAAGTATATGAGTCTCCCATTTATGGTCATTGTAACTCCGAGATCTCTTTGTGCTTTAACGGGATGCAGTATTTGCATAATAATGTTGTACTTTGGATTATTTTTCCCGACGTGCAGAACCGTACACTTCCTAGGGCTTAGATTATTTTTCCCGACGTGCAGAACCGTACACTTCCTAGGGCTTAAAGTTATCAGCCAATCCTGTGTCCATCCAAAAAATGTGGTTCAAGTCTTCTTGTATTATATTAGCGGATTTCCCATGATTTTTGTATCTGCAAATAGCGACAGTCCAGACTATTAATACTTTTAGGTTCGATAGTTATATGCGGAACAGAATTGGTGCTAGCACTGATCCTTGTGGGACACCACTGAGGACGTTGTAGGAATCTGATAGGTTATTCCCAACTCTCACACTAAATGTACGATGACTGTTGTTTTCGGATATTTTCTATCCACATAAGAAGGTTTCCACGAATACCAAAGTGCTGCAGTTTCGAGACTAGTCTTCTTATTGGGACGCGGTGTAACGATTTCTGTAGTCTAGAAAAACTACATCAGTAGGAACTCGGTCATTCCAATTTTTTGTCCAGTGATCTAGGCAGAGCAGAAGATTGGATACAGTCGATCTTCTTGGAACAAATCCGTGTTGTTCGTCGGTTATCTCTGGATGGGAACTCGCAGATTTTTATGACAATTATTTTTTCCATTGCCTTGCACATGATGCTTGTGAGGCTTATTGGACGATAATTGGCGTGGACAAGTTTATCTCCTTTCTTTTCCTATAAATCGGCACACAACTGCTTCTTTCCAGTCATGCGGTAGGCTACTCATTCTGAGGGACTGTTCCATAATAGATGCAAGTTTACTGCGTAAAACATAGGGCTAGTATTTAATTGCACGTCAAAAATACTGATTTACACAGCAAAAAAGGATTAGCAAAATCACTTTTTATGTTTTAAATATTTAATGAGTACTTAAGTTTATGTTTTAAGTATTTTTTGTTCTTACATGTTAAACCTAACACGAAGCCTTCACCTTCACCTAACCCTTCACCTAAGCTACTGCAGCAAATATAAGGGATATTTGCTGTGCAAATAAGTATTTTTTTATGTGCAGTTTAATATTTCCCAATATATAGTTGCATTTATTGAGTAGTATTGCCCGTATCCCGTCTGGTCCCGTAGCTGTATCGTCGCTGAAGGTTTTCATTGCCTTTGTCACTGCTTCTGGCGAGAACTCAATACAGTCAAGTGAGTTTATTAAGGTTGGTACATCTGGTAGGAATTGGTATGCTGGGGGGTTCTCTTACAAAGGATTTCTCAAATTGTTTTGCTGTGTCCCTGTGAATTCGTCTTTTAGTGAAGGTGGTACGGATACTCTGAATGTAAGCTGTTGGCGAATGTGCCCATGAAAGCATTTCGGGCTGCTGTTTACTATCCTTCCTTCAAACTTAATCCTTGACTTCCTGACTTCTGCGATGATTCTGTTGTTAATTTTCCTGTAGTCTCCATATGCCTCTATTGTTTTTGTTAGTTGATATAGTCGCCAGTTTTGTATTGTAATATGTGAATGTCCCCCCGTCAATCCGCACTGAGCCAGCGTGGTGGAGTATGGCTCAATCTTACTTGAATCCGGGAAAAGGCCTGTGCCCCTCAATGGGGACCATAATGGGCAATATTTATGTTTTATTTATTTTATGTCTATGTGTGACTTTTTATATTTAAAGTGCATATTGTTTTAGGCACAACCCATTTAACTTTGCCAGCTCTATTTGGCTATGATGAAACTTGTGTAAGAGTCACCCTGGTCCCAGCCGGCCACTGCCTCGGGTCGGTCATGTTCCTGTTTGAGACGAAAATTCAAAGAATCCTATACACTGGTGACTTCAACATAAGATATAATGATATATGCCATCATAACTCATTTCATGAAAGGAATAAGGAACCTATTCATATTGATGTCATGTATGTTGACACTACATTTCTAGATGTTAGATATGAGTACTTCCCAAAGCGGAGTGATGTTATTCAAGAAGCCTTGAAATACATGCAAGAGTGGCTAAACTCAGATAAGGATAATAAGATATCTCTGAGTATGCCTGCCAAGTATGGCTATGAATATGTTTTTAATGAAATCTATGACAAATTGGGTACAAAGGTATATGTTGGTGAAGAAAAATGGCAGTTTTATAGGTAATTTTAAAATAACTACATTCTTTTGTAAGTATTTTAAATAAATAAATAAATCACAAATTTCGTGTATATTTTTTTGCAGGGAGCATCCAAGTATTTCGAAAGGCGTTACAAATATAGAGTCAGAAACAAAGATACATGCATGCAGAGACTTTTCTGAAGGTCGTAACCACAAGTTGTGTTCCCTGACAGAGGATGGCAACTACCTGTTTATGAGACTATCTGCCATGAAGTGGGATGGATATGAGTTGGACGAGTCAGCTGTGCAAAGAGTGTCCAATAAGAGAATTGACATTTGCTTCCCTACCCACTGTAGTAGGACTGAAATTGTCTGCTTCGTTAATTATTTCTCACCAAGAAAAGTAGTTGGCTTCCCAAATGATTACAATGTACATAAAGCAAAGACTATGGTGCAAAACAATAATGATATAAAGCTAGTTATACAAGATGAGGGTTTGGCAACAAAAAGAAAGGCTGATTCACCAACGAACAAAAGACCGAAGTTAGATAGGAAAGTGGATAAGAATGTATTGAGACAGATTTTTGATATTTAAAGATTCTTATGTTTTTACTATAATTATGTACTTATGTATAAAATAAATGATATAATTAAGACATTCATTGATGCGCCAAATTGAGTGTGCTTTAGCTCTGATAAAATATTGATATACCCCGTCCATGCAAAGGTCTCCGTTACTCCAGGCGTAAAGACCCGCAGTGTGAGAGGGACGGAATGGGGAAAAAATGACAAAAAGTCGGTTTTAAATTAATTCAAAATTAACTAAAATATCTATGAAAATTTCCATAACAGGTAATCTAGATATTGTCAGAACCCACCTAAATAAATATGTTTGAAGTCAGTGTGAGCGTTACTTATTCTTTTTCCACATTTAAAAAAAAAAAATCTTATTGTAACTTTTCCGGGTCTTCTTTCAGCCTCTCTCGATATCTCCTCATCTTTTCTGCCGGAGTTGAAATGAAAAAATTAAATTTTTGTTACAATTTTTTCCCGGCCATACGTTACCACGCCAAAGTAACAAAAAAGACAGTAACTAATTACGTTGCCAGCTTTTCAAAATATAAATGTCATAATTTAAATACAACTACGGTATGAGTAGTTATTAATTAAGCTAAATGATTATGTTAAATAAACAGCGGTTACCTTTCTTCACATCATTGTTGGGAACTTTGAATGACACTATGCAGTATGGTCATGTCAAATTGTTTAAATTGTGTTTTATACTGAGATATTAATTATAGTGGGAAGTAGCAGCAACATAACCTAAACACAGGGTTCGTAATTATTTTAGGGAGTAGCGATAGATTCCTTATTTACCTTGCTAAATAAGTTTATAATATAATGTACATTATTTTAGGAAATAATAGTAGTGTGAATAATTGCCTATAGCAACACTCAGTGCTGTCAGAACAGGCAACTTGACGGCAGTGGTGTTCCGATGAAATTGGATAACCTGCGTGGAGCGGACCAATCACAGCTTCGAAATTAGAACGTGTTCGATAGCGCGCGGATATCGCGCCAAATCCAGACAGAAAGGCCTTTCAAGGAGCGGCGGGCGGTGGCAAGATGGTATAAAAGGAAGTGCAGGCCATTCAAGCGCTCTCTTTTCTGCATATTCGTCGGACTGCATACAAAGCTATGTGTTGTGCAGCTAAAATTAGAAATTGATAGTGATAAATCCTTCCCTTGCACAATTTAGATTTGGTGCCTTAATTTGGTTAGAAGCAAACGTGTTTCTGTTAGAAATTAAATTTAGTTTTGCCTGGTATAAAGTTGCTATGGTTAATTAAGTACTTTGTTCTACCTGTGTAATTAGTGCTTCAAAGTATTCAGCTTATCTCATTTTATTGGTACAATTAGGTTTTGGTTTCGTACTTTTGTTGATCGATAAAATATATTGGTGATCGGTTAAATATTTTCTGTTCTCAAAAGTTATTTTGAATTTAATGTTCCATAAAGCTAGACTGCTATTGCTAATGCTATTGTATAGATTAGATTTAAATATGTAGATCGTTGTAAAAGTGTTTGGTATAAATAAATAGGAGTTTCTGGTTGTGTAGGTTAAATTCTGAAAAATAAATATGATTATAACTGGTGTATTGAAGTGCTTTTATTCGTGTCATTCTAATAGGTGTTAACAGTAGTTTATGTTACTGCTATATAATCGAGGACATTTACACTCGAGAGTGGGTTTGTGAAACAAGCCAAAGGCGAGTTTCATAATAATATCCCTCGAGAGTTTTAATCTAATTACCTATGTACAGTTACATACACCAGTTTATCTACACTCATATCATAAGCTCTCTTTGATGTTTCAGTATCTGCATGTTCGACTGACACTGTGGCATTGATCGTTGCTCTGCAATTGTTTAGCTTGTTCAGTAGGATCAACTTCACAGGCAAACTAGGGGCGGCACGCAGGTGGGCGTCGGCGTTCGAAATTTGAATGTCATGACCCGATCAGCTGATTACAAGTAGTTAAGTACTTTTTTTTTGTTTGCCACCATGTTTGCTGGGGAAAGTTGTTCATAATTATGGGTACTATCATTCCCCAAAATATGGTCGGCTAATTAAATGTCACCCTGTATAGTGAGCATGCTTACCTTTTTTTATTATTCTAGATTCATTTATAGATTTGACGAGTTTTCTTCCACTTGATCGAGGTGAAAGCACGGCTTCCGGTTGACTAGCTAACTAGCAACTAGCGAGTATGGCAAATAAATTTCCTTTAGCATTGGCCACCGAGGGATGAAAAAGGCCATGATAATTTCGAAATATTTGAGAAAATTATGGAGGAAGCCGTCACTAAACTATGTAATAACAGAAAAAAGATAATTACTTGTGGCGATCTTAATGTAGATTTGCTTGTAGGAACAAAACTGAAACAACGATTAACAACTTTATGCAAATTATGTCATGTATTTCTGGAGCCGACTAGATTTACACTTACCAGCCAAACTTACTTAGATAACGATTTTTGTGACTGTGCATTCACAAGTAAAAATGTAATTAACTGCTAACAAGACTGATCCATCATTTTATAGGCCTATTACATCCCATAGACTAGAGACATATACTAAAAACTTAGATATGTCACCGTAAAATAGCCAAAACCGTTAGTTGATCAACTATCGCTAGATAGTAAACCAACCCGACAGGTTTTAGAATTTACGTTTCTTTTGTTCTTACATGTCAACCTAACACTAAGACTATTCGGGGGCTTCGCTGCGCTCGTACCCTCTAGTCTTCACCTAAGCTACCGCAGTGTTTGCCCTGGTATTTCGTTTGCAATTCAAGTTTAAACAAGTTGAACGGTTTTAACCGTTAGTATTATGAACTAACTCGTCATATGGTAAGCAGTACCCCCCCCACAGTTTACTATCTGATGATAGTTGACCAAGCAACGTAAAAAAAAACGTTACTTTATCAACTAACGGTTCTGAAAATCGTTCGGTGACGGATATAAATTTGCCAGTACCGGATTTTACTGAACAGAACCCAATGATGAACATGACAAACTTGGAATGAAAAATGGAAAAAAGAATGTGATTCCCATTTTGTCACACCCTTGAGTAACAAGTGTTACAAACTGGGAAGAAAATCCACTTTGTCACACCATTTATAGGGAGCTGTAATAAAATAGGATCGCCAAATTCAAAATGGTTTATTTTAATATTTATAAACTTAAAGTAAGTAAAAAAAGTAAACAATTTCAAATCCTTATCATATTTTTTGTTTCTAGCCAATTTATTTAAAATAAATAAGTTTATACACGTATATGGGTGACTGATGTAAACCTAGAAGACTGATAATAATTCATAAAAAATACCTACTTTATAACTTAATTCTCATAAAATCGATTGTAGTTCATATATTGCTGCAGATGTAACAGAACTACACATTCTGTGAAAATTTGAACCATCTACCTATAACGGTTCCTCAGACAGAGCCCGGTAACGGACAGACTGACAGGCGGACAGCGGAGGCTTAGTAATCGGGTCCCGTTTGGCACCCTCGGGTAAAGAACCCTAAAATGGCATTTATTTTCCACAAAACATAAATATCTGAAAATAATATCCATCCACTGCAACAAATACGTATTATTTTACGGTATTGTAACTACCGCTACATGATGAGTATTCATATTAATCAGAACGCGAACGGTTCTAGTGACAAGTTTCCGACTCGCAAGTATCGACGGCCTTCTTCCCCCGGCGAGGATGAAGCTCTCGTGCAGACTGAGTCTCGCCCCGAGGCTCAGTAGAGTGCGCCGGCGATAAATAAATAAATGTAGCCCATTTATATCCCCACCGCGGGGCAGAGGCCTTTATGCGGATACGAGTAAGATTTAGCCATATTCTATCACGCTGGCTCAGTGCGGGCTAGTGCGGAATGAAAATATAATTTCATATTTCTTTAAAAATAACTGAATTAAAAATAATATGTATAGTAATTGTAACACCTAGTATTGATATTCTAGATCATCAATCAAAATTAAAACTTTGTTTAAACGGTAGAAAAAAAAATCCCTTTAACACCAACAAACAGCTGCTGTTAGCTAAAATAACTCAAGGGGTGTATAATATACCAACATTTAAAATTGTTACGAATTCCAAATTACAGTTGCTTTCTTCTACTTCTGACTTTATGTATAAATATTTAAATAAACCATTTTGATGATCCATTTTTTTATAGCTTAAGACAATCCATGATCAATGGTGTGACAAAGTGGGAAGGTAATGATTCCAATTTGTAGCAGTGTTACCAACTGGCACTATTTTCTTCCCATTTTGTAACATTGTTACTGTCAAGGGTGTGAAAAAATGGGAATCACATTCTATTTGCATCCCAGTTGGTAACAGTGTTACCAAGATGTTTGTGACAAAATGAGAACACATGGCCTCGATCACATGGCTAGCAAGTCGAGCTGATCTGTTAAGGGCGGCTGCGAAGCCGCTACGGAAATTACACATGGCTAGCGACAGTATGAGCTAGTAGCACGATCCGCCTCGATCACATGGCTAGCAAGTCGGGCTATCACATTCTATCACATTCGGGGAATCACATTCTATTTGCATCCCAGTTGGTAACAGTGTTACCAAGATGGGTGTGACAAACTCAGACCACATGGCCTCGATCACATGGCTAGCAAGTCGAGCTGATCTGTTAAGGGCGGCGGCGCAAGCCGTTACGGAAATTACACATGGCTAGCAACAGTATGAGCTACTAACACGATCCGCCTCGATCACATGGCTAGCAAGTCGGGCTGATCTGTTAAGAAGGGCGGCGGCGCAAGCCGCTACGGAAATTACTTAAGGCTAGCAAATTCTGAATCACCAAAGAACAAAAGAACACGTTAGATAGGAAAGTGAATAAGACAGATTTTTGATTTTATGTTTTTATTATAATTTGCTAATTACTGCTAAACGAATTGTGTAAAAATAAATAATGTTTTTTGACATTGAAGCCACAAATCCAGTAAAGGACAGCTTTATCTGTGATAAAAAAAGTATTTGAGATTTGTTTCACAACTTTGTATAGTACTAAGCTTAGCAGAGTACAACTATTATGTTTAATAAAATATACTACTAAAATAACTACTTTTATTGACTATACAATTTTACTTTACTATACTATACTTTACAATTTTACTCCACTATTTACATTCCTAATATGAAATTTATGTTTCTTGTTTCTTTGACTTTGCCCTTGCTTCTTCAAATTCCCTGAACACCTTTTCACTTAGTTTCTCACCTTCATCATCAATTTGTTCGACAGAGAGTACCTCTGGGATGTAAAACTGCATCATGTTTTGAACCTGAAAAAAATGTCTGTATAGTTTTCACATTTTTACAAAAAATAACAAATCAGTTCTGCAATTAAGTTTAATGTAGAAGGTATGGGTATGAAGTGTTAAAACAATAATGTATGGAATTAAAGCAAATTATTTGATAGACTATGCAGATGCAATGTAGAAAGAGGTTTTCGCCGTTAGCTCAGACTGGGCAGAGGGCCTAAGAGGGCATCAAATGTAAAGAGATAAATTCCCTACATTCCACAGGATGTGATGATGAGGATCATACAGGCTTAAAGCTCAATGCAAATTGATCAAGGATGGGCAAACTTGTTGCACAATATTATACTAAACCCTTATTTATATACAACTAGACCGACATGACAGTTGGTTGGGTTGCCGCTCTAAGGTAGAAACAAAATAGTGTTGGAGTCACAATTGGCCAATTCATTCGTTACGATTATTCGAATAATGCCCATTCCTATATTAATTATTGATCGATAGATCGATCAATCGACGTAGGTACGTATATTTCTAATTAAATCGATTCTTCGATTTTACTGTATCGATTTTTGCAACACTAGGTGTAAGGCCTATAATTTTAAAAGCAAAACGGCGAATAAGTTTTAGTTTAGTTGTATAAAATCAGAGTTTATGTAATGTGAATACATGACTGACTGTAGAGCACCATCACCAACCAAGGTGGCGCCGCTGACATTCAATTCCATATCCTGGAAGGGGAGAAACCTGATATTAGCAAAAACAGCACTTGAACACTAAAAAATGCTTTATATTACCTATATATTTGCCCATCCCTGTTTGCATTGACATAAGTTATTAACTTACCGAGGCAGGGACAAAATAATGATTCTGAAATCTGAACAATTTTCCCCACAAAATATAGTCACAATAAAATTTAAATCAATATTTCTGTTTGCATTCCTTGGGGAATGTTCAGTTTCAGAATTATCACCAGATGCATTTTGCTTCTTTGATATGCTTATAGGTACCTAATTACTTTCGTTATGTTTTATTCTAATTGGTATTAACTTACCCCATTCTTCAAAGTGACAATGGAACTAGGGCATGAGGAGCAGGATCCTTGCATCTTCAATTTCAGCACTCCATCCTTGAAGTCTACGAAGAGACAATCACCACCGTCTTCCTGCACTGTCGGCCTGATGCGGGTGTCCAGGAGTTCTTTAATCATCTGCACTATTTCATCATCATCATCATTTATTTCTGGAAAAAATATGGGTGCCTTAGTAAGTACCTTTTTTATTCCCTGATTGATCAACATACGAGGGAAACTGACAGGTCCGATGTTGCCACTGTTTCGTGAAAAAAATAGTGATGGGGTAAATAATTATTTAGTTCGTTCTATAGTTTTAAAATAGAATTATATCTTAAAAATGTTATGATAGCTAGTAGTTGTATTGCCTACCATTTATTGAGAAATATATTTAGGTCAGTACCTTAAGGGTTAAAAATAATATAAACAATAAGCTTAAAAACGCAACTAAACCTATACTAAATTAAAATTATCCCAAAGGTCGCTGCCGGGCGGCAGGGTGCCCAATATCTTGGCACCATTTCCTCCCTGTATTGCAAAACTGATACTTTGAGCGAGGTAGGTGCCAGCTCTTTAAGAACTCGTCGAGCATCAGGGCCTCGCGGCCCGAGGGTCTCCAAGCCTAAAAGCATGAATAGATATTCGTCGCCTATGGCTCATAATTCGTCGTTTGAGACCCTCTGCAGTTGCCGTCGAAGCGCAAGCCGCGGCTGAGGTCGCCGGTAGGTGGCACGGTGCCAAAGAATCCACGCATGTCGCGTCCGAAATCAGCGACCTCCCGTTCTGCCAGGGAATGAGCATCATTCCGTCTGGCCGCTTGCCATCGTTCGTGCCAGGCCATTGGGTTCGAGGACGGTTCGCACGCCACAACTGGCAAGGGCTCGGCGAATGATGTCATTCAGGCTGGCGTGACAGGACCACCGGCCTGCGCTGCGCCGGAGAGGCCTTGGTGACCTAATTGGGCCACCCTGGCAACACAACGGCAACGATCGGCTTCATTCGTCGTCACGCCGAGTCGCAGGCATACCGCGAGTGTCAGTGTGGCTCGAGCGAGTGTGAGTGCCGAAGTGCCTCGATGGAATAGCGTCCAGTGTCCTGACAACTTCTCCCTGGCTGCTAGGAGACGCGCGCTCTGCTTAACAACTGGATGTGTTTGCGAGATGAGCTCTCGTTTTAAAACAGAGCGGCCCGTCCCACAAGCTCAGGGAGTTTCGGTGTGTTGAAAAAAATTGCCTCGGATAGGCTTGCGTCCAGGCATTCCTGGCCTCGGCTAGACACGTGACCTCTACATTACCGAGTGATGGGTTAATGATTTTAACAAAGAGGTCAAGTGTTCTATGGTCCGAAGACAGGAAAACCGGGAGCGCCACATCGGAGATTGTCCGGATCCTATTGAAAATACGATCCTTTACCCTTTACTTAGCAGATGACACTTTTATTGCAGATGGAAATGATTTTTATAGTATTGAGGGCTGAGGGTCTTCAATGAGTCCAGAATAACAAATAACGCACAACAATGAACAAAACTTAACCTAAATAACAAACAAAATGTAACCGGAACAACAAAAAAGCGAAATTATAACAGAGCAAAGAACGCATACGTGCACTCAGTCAGTAGACGAATTAAGGAGGTGCCGAAGCCTGCTCCCCGAGTAGGCGAAACTCGAATAATATTGGCGTCGCGCTCGCACGTGCATGTGCGAAGTCTTAGTTGGAAGCTGACCGGAACTGCAGACAGAACGTGGGAGACAGAGACAGAGAGCGTAGTTACGACGCGAGTGTGCGTGACAGCATACCTATGTACAACGTTCGTTGTGACGCTCGCTGTCACACTCACTCGCAATGTAACTATTTGTATTCGAAATTGTACCTGGCCGCCGATGAAACTGGTCGGCTAAGTTGGGGATATCGTAATGGTAAAATGACGATATCCCCATATGTGAAAATAAAATGCACAAACCAGTAATATTTTTTTTAAATATTTTATCTACACACGTATCATAAACCCTCTTTACTGCGTCCAAAAACCGCACGTTACGATCAGCATAATGTTAAACTACTTTGTAAAAACTCATTTTTTATCTGAATATTGAACATTATGACCATAATGTGTAATTTTTCTACATATTATGACATTAAAATTTTGAACTCCGACGCCCGCCTGCGTGCCACCCCTACTTTGTCTGTGAAGTTGGTACTACAGAACAAGCTAATCAACTCAATGCCACAATGCCGGTCAAACATGCGGTTCCTGAACACATCAAAGAGAGCTTATGATATGTGTGTAGATAAACTAGTGTATCTAACTGTACATAATTAGCAGTGATAGGAATAGGTAGGGCTTATTAACCTAAACTTCGAGGAACAGAAGCGAAAAGTGGAGTCGTCGTTACAGCTTTTATTTTTTGGGACAATAATGTGTCCTACTTTTGGGGCAAAGTTTGAATGTATCAAAATAAATCTCGTAGTGTGCTAAGATATTTTTTGAGAGTATATGTAATAAATTTACAGTAATATTATAAAACTATATTTCAGTTTTTTTTTCTGTCAATATTGATAAAAAGGTGAAATTACTTTTTTGGCTTAATCGGTAAAGAGAAAACATTTTTAAAGATATCATTGTTATAGCAAGAAACGTGAGAAAAAATTACTTACACGTGGACTGCGAAACCGAATTATAATTTTATTATTTTACTGTAACTTTATTACATTCTCTCAAAAAATATCTTAGCACACTGAGATTTATTTTAATACATTCAAACTTTGCCCCATAACTAGGACAATTATTGTCCCAAATAATAAATGCGCTAACGACAACTCCACTTTTCGCTTCTGTTCCTCGAAGTTTAGGTTAATAAGCCCTACCTATTCCTATCACTGCTAATTAGGCATTATGTATCAGTCACATAAACTACTATTATCTACAAATCGTATCCGGTCATACATGCCGGTCGATCGAACATGCGGTTCCTGAACACATCAGAGAGAGCCTATGATATGTGTGGAGATAAATTAGTGTATGTAACTGTACATAATTAGGCATTAAAACTCTCGAGTGATATTATTATGAAACTCGCTTTTGGCTCGTTTTATAAACCCACTTTCGAGTTTTAATGCCCGCCATTATGTATCAGTTACATAAACTACCATTGTCTAATTCTTATTGTAAAGAAATATTCTAATATATTAACCAGT
Source organism: Argyresthia goedartella (assembly GCA_949825045.1). NCBI lineage: Eukaryota > Metazoa > Arthropoda > Insecta > Lepidoptera > Argyresthiidae > Argyresthia > Argyresthia goedartella. The sequence continues at coordinate 12,110,735 of OX463826.1, forward strand.
TTTTAATTCTATTTGGTATGGATGAGAACTTCACTATCAAACTGTAGATAGCAACATTATTTTGAGCAAGTGAAGTTTGAAGCTTTCAGTTTCCTTCGTATATTGATCAAGACATAAACACATAAAAAAATACATAAAGGCACATAAATTGCTTCTGGCTCCACACAAGGATACCCTATGTCATGAGAACCAGAAACAGTGACATCACACACATATAAACATCCAAGACCTGTTATTTTTTTTCTTTACCCCCAGCCGGGGATCGAACCCGGGACCTCTAGCATGGTAGGCAGAGCCACAACCGCTGCACCACACAGGTCTGCTAGTACCTGGGGATGCCTACCATGAAGCAGGAGGTTGAGAATGTCTCCAACAGCACTCTTAACACACTGGTACAAGACCTGCTCAATACGAAAGGAGAGGTGAAATGACCTAACACGCTGATGCTCTCAAATCTATCATAAAGCCCAGAACAAGGCTGCATCATTGGCTGGGGCCTCCAGATGCCACGCAAGACTGGAAATCTGATAAAGGCTACAGAGCTGCTGGCAGGTGGAAAACAAAATGGAGAAAAAAACAAAAGTTTTTAAGTAACACACAATATGGCAATTGGTGATACAGTGTCTGAAAGTTATATCATTTTTTTTAAACTCACGTGTATCACCAGAGGGTTTAGCATCAGTGACAACAGGTAGCCCACTTGCAAAGAAGTCCATGATTGTGGCGAAGATCTCTGGCTTCAGCAGTTTCCACTCTACATCATCATCTATTTTTGTGACTGTAATGAATTCCGGTCCAAAGAAAATTGCCTTCACACCTTCAATGCGAAATAGCATTTTGGCTGAAAATTAAACCAGTCATTCACTTAATTTCTTTGACTTCATTGCAGTCAAGTCAAACTGATATAGCTTGACTAGGGTTGTGCTTAACTGTCTGGTCTAGATAATCTAACTTGCTACCAGGAAAATTTTGTTGATTGTTGTTTTGGTCTGTATCAATCCTGTCCAATCCAACCATATCAAAACTTCCGCCCCCTTATTGACACTCTGACCACCATATTAGCTTGAAATTGACTTTAACCCCCAACTTGGCACACCAACCAACACTAACTAAAATTTTCATTCTTTCTATTCTAGACAACCTATGGGGTGCGGTTATGGCTCTGCCTACCATGCCAGAGGTCCCGGGTTTGATTTCCAGCTGGGGATGAAAAGAAACCAGGTCTTGGATGATTATAAGTGTGTGATATTGCAGTTTCTGGTTCCCACGACACAGGATATCCTAGAGTGGGGTCAGAAGCAATGTATGTGCCGATGAAGAAATGTTTATGTTTATACAACATGGGTTCAGAAATTAAATTACCTAAAGGGCTACATTGAGCCGCTCCTATATTAGGGAAGTCCATAGTCTGTCCCGCCTCCAACACCTTGCTACCAGGCATAAACTTGAGACTGTTAGGATTGGGTGTATCCTGAGTTTGTATGAACAGGGAACGACATAGACAGACGTTATGGAGTTTGTCCTTAATTGCCATTCCACTGTTGTCTCCAAAAGGCCTCGATAGACCGCTGAATTGTCTCACATCGCTGGATCTATGAAGAAAGAACATCAGTTAGGCAAGCGATCGTAATCGCATTCATGCGAGGGTAGCAGTAATCTTTTTAGACTGAGACTTACGCGTACTTTGTAACCATACACAATTTCCCACATTTCCTACCGCTCCGCAAAAGCCTGGAGGTATTCCTCAACATGTTGAAACGAAATTACGCCGGAAGAGATAGCAAAATATCTCTCGCAACGCAATGCTTTTTTCTGTTGTTGTCAAATTGCAGTGTTGCCAGACGGGTCTTGTCAAAAATCACTTAAAATAAGTAAAAAGTAACCTTTGGGTGTAACCACAGGTCACCTTTCATATTTTTTCCCAATAAAAAGTTACTAAACGAAAACGCAAAGTTCAGTTGTGTTTTCCATCAAGTTATCCGTCTTATTTTTCCCTTTTCTTAACCCCTGAAAAAAGGATAAAAAATGTAATTTTCAAATGAACCAAAATTGAAAAGGTACCATTACCTCTTGAATACCACCGGCGTTAGATAACGCCACTTTTCCAACATAGGTTTTAAATTTTATAACCATGGCATAAGGTTCAAAATGGCGACCCGTCCCAACTACCCTCGGTTTTTGAGAGGTTAAATTACCCATTCCTAAAGGGTCTCTCTGCGGTTTGGGGTTGATTGTATGTCCCGGGAATCAGGGAGCCAACTTTATGATTATGTATCATGACATATATTATCAGAATAATGAGGAAAAAGTTCATAATTCTTTATTGCACATCAAAGAAAGTGTATTTGAAAACGGGTAATATAATAAGTCTTATGGAATTTTACCATTTTAAATAAAATATTTTAATTATCATTATCATTATAATGATAATTAAAATATTTTATTTTAGTTTTGGGCATCGTTTTTGATGGCTCAAATGCTGTGGCATTATTGATGGGGCTAAAGCCTTTAGGAAGCCGGCCGTTTCAGATGCTTTTGCTGATTTTATGTATGCTTTATTAGTGGATTTTGAGATGTTTTCAAAATACGCGAACCATCGGAAATAATTAGTTTTTGAGTTATATATTTCTTATTCACCATTTCAAGTATTCAGGACTGTGGGTATGAGGGAGTAAGGTGGGGAAACGACAAAGTTGCTGTTTTTTTAACGTGAGATGTCGTTCGAAGTTCATTGACCTTGAAGTAGACCTTTCGTGTATTTTCGAGGAAAATTTTTACGCTCGATGTTGTTCAAAATTCATTGAACTCGAGGTCATTGACCTTGACATTGACCTATCGTGCATATTTCCCAGAAAATTCTCAGTCTTGCCGTTTCTTGACGCTTGATGTCGTTCATAGTTCAATAAAATAAAAATAAAGAAATATTAGAAGCCTATCTTCCACAAATAGAACTAGGCCCATAGTAAGCTAAATAAGGCTTGTGTCATAGGTACTACGCGACGATATTTTTAATAGAGATAAATACTTATGTAAGATACATAGAAAACATCCAAGACTATAAAACAAATATTGACGCTCATCACACAGATATTTGCCCTGACCGGGATTCGAACTCAGGACCGTCAGCTTCCGGTCGTCGATGACCTGATATTGACCTCAAAATTGACCTTTTGTACATTTTTCAGTAAAAATTACGGGGGGTATTTAATTACCTATTCATGGGAGTGGTGTCAGGGGGGAAGGGGCCCCCTGACACCACTCCCATGAATAGGTAATGCAGCGTTCTTTAGAAAAATTACTTTTTATATCCTCATTTTTTTATTATTATTATTTACAAACAAGCACATAAATTGCTTCTAGCCCTACACTAGGACACCCTGTGTCGTGGGAACCAGAAACAGCGACGTCACACACATATAAACATCCAAGACCTGTTTTTATTTTTCTGTATCCCCAGCCGGGGATTGAACCCGGGACCTCTCGCATGGTAGGCAGAGCCACAACCGTAGCGCCACAGAGGTCGTCCACTTTTGATTAGTCGTCAATTTTTGAAGTTTTGTTTACATATTTTACGCTACGAAATCGCATTGTTATTTCGAAATCGCTTTAGCTCCGGCTGCTACGGGGCTGCAGCGATGCCCCCGCTCTGCAGTGCACCCACGGAATTGAGTCAGGCCTTTGTTATACGGGGTGGCAATTGCACAGACGGTACTGAGTACAGTTGCGCCCACTTTTAGCCAGTGACGGACGCTTTGTCGTCATCCGAGCGAGGTGCCAAGTTAACTTTGGTGTGTATGTAGCACTCCTATTTATGTGACAGGGGAAGCAAGTACATAAGTACCAGCTGCTACCGGGCGGTACGCACCGCACGGTGGCGCGCCGGCAGTCTCCGCTGGTGCGAGCGTGGGACAACCTCAATGCCCTGTTGGCTGCGCAACGTTTGCTGATCTTTGGAGGGATGTCGTGCGAGAATTTGGCAGGTACTGTGAGATGAATGTATGATTGTGTTGCCCCTGTATTATGGAATTGAATTGAACATTTATATTATTGAAACTGAATTGAATTTGTATTTATTTTAATGTAATTGATTTGAATTGAATCTATAACGTGTTATGGAATAAACGCATAATGATAAACTAGTTTGTCAATCATGAGCAGAGTCGATTTCGTTGACTTTAAATATAGGTCATATTTTTGAAGAAAAAAGTTATTGCTGTTGCTCTGTCTCTTTACAGCTAAGCTAACTTAGGCGCGACCGTCCGTGTGGAATATTATGAAACAGTGAGTGTACGGCTTCGGGCCGTGCACTCTTGATATTGATTGATATGATAAATGATAGAATCGATATGTTTAAAAGTCTTGTATTGATTAAGAACAATTAGTTAACACACGAATAATTATGATAGAATGATATTGATATGAGCCACACGGTGTGCTTGCTGTCCGTACGTGAACTGGTAATAATGATTGATAGGTAAAGCAGGCAACCCGTGTGACCTCAATTACTTACAACTAATGCTACGGTGGCAGTACACCGTACATGCTCCCGAGGGCAGAAAAGGAATAATAACACTTCAAAGAAAATTACTCGATTACTACTCTAAAAATGATATAATGCTAATGTTCCTATAATACCTATTTGCTTGATGTAGGTATGCAACTTGATATAAAGCTTGCTAAGAAATGATTTTATATTAGGTACAAACTAAGTTCATTTAAAACTAATCTCTACCTAAACATGAAATGTAAACTTATGTAAAATTATGATATAAAAACAATTTAACCAATGCTGGGTAGATACTTATACTACTAAAGTCTCATTGATAATGATTTTTTATAAGATCTAGTGAAAGTCGGTGACGACGCTTTGTCTGTTTTACTAGCACTCATTGGTTTTTTAACACAACTTTTCATCTCAATTTGCTCACTGATTTGTTTCTTAATATGCCTATCGGACTCATTAACACTGACACTCGCGCACTTTTCACACACACTGCTCACACTGCTGGGCCCCGGGGCGGGGCGGGTGGCGGGGGCGGCGGACTGAGCACCGAGTCGAGACTCGGGCGCCGCCGCCTCCTCTGCGCCTGCGCGAGGTCCTTGCCGGGGCCGACGTCGCTGCTGCTGCAGTCGTCTCCAACACAGCACTGCTACTACAGCGCATACGATACACACCAACACATAAATTGCTATATAGTGGTGTACTTCATGATAAGAAATTCTGCTTGATAGTTCTGAGTTATCCTTTATCATCTTGATATTGTCTTTAATATCCTGTAACTCCTGAATCGGTCGGCTATCCTCGGTTTCTTCTGCACTTAAATGGGTTGATATTGGTACGTTGATAATGTTGTTAATGGGTGATATTTGTGGGATCAACAAATTTACTTCAGCGTCTAATCTGCTGTAGTCCTGCTTATGGCCATGTAAAATGACCTCATTGGTTTTGATTATGCATCCTTGATCAATGCTAATGATCCCAGTAGCTGTCAGCTGTTGCGCAGACACTTGATCGCCGCACATGACTCTCAGCTGACATATATCACAGCAGAAATAAAGGTACTGATTCAGCTTATTCATTTCGACCCACTTATTAGAGCACGGGCTTGAAACGGTTTGACATGAATTTGAGAGCTGCTCTGCTACGCATAAATCTTGATCTTTATTCATTTGGCGAATCGGCTTCCTGCTCCGACATAAATAGGTATCTCTAAATGCTTGATGTAGACATTCCTTGACATCTACTTCCGAGATTGATAAGTAGGCGTCTTTCTTTAAATTAATTGCTAGGTATTCTGATATTGGTATGACGTTGACCATTTGTTGTTTAATTTTCTGTGGGACTGATATGCTTTTGAATATTTCGTAGGTATCTCTGTTTAGTAATGGGATTTTTATTTCCATTATGAGATACTTTTCCATCATTTTGGTTTTGACTGAGAGAAGCTGATATATTTGTCTCAAGTCTTGATTCTCTCCAGCGGGCAACGTCATGTCTGATGATAAGTGGCCAGATATAATTGTCAACTGTTGATGAAGATGATCTGGCGGCAATAGATGAATGATAGTTTTCCCCTTGTAAACATTTGTGGTAATGTCCAACAATTGTTCTTGAATGGCTTTTAGATTTGATAAGAAGTGGTTTGCTATAGAGAGCGATAGCCATAGCTCTTGGCTTCGCTCGACATTTTGGAGTTCTATATCCATTTTGCCTAATTTATTATTGATTTGATTTAAATGCTTATTGATCTGCTTGTGTTGCTTCTCCATTACTTGTTCTAAGCGACTCAAAACGCTATATTCTGCTTCGATAACCGATGTTTGATTCTTCCACATTGCTAATAAATGATTTTGATTATTTCGAATTAATTCTATGTCTTGCTGATATTGTTGGGCGAACCGGTCATCCAATACTCCGAACAGTGTATTTGTTAGATACCCGACACCATTGATAAGCCCGCGTCGCTGTCTAGGTAGCGACGCGCGCGTGCCGGCGCCGCCGGAGTGCTGCGTCAGGAGAAGTTCATTGTAGTATTGCAGTTCGGAGAATCCGTGTAGTAGTTGGAGTATTACTACGTCATAGCGGGAATCCCTGTCTGCTTGAAATAGTGCACATGCTTGCTTCAAATGATCTTGGTAGGCACTCAATGCTTTAATGCCTTCCCAATACGGTTGTAAATCGTAGTACATGATGATCTTCCAGTCTTCTGTAATAAGTTGCATGTTCGAAACCTTGTCCAAATAAAGTCCTTGTTGATTTCTTAATTTGGTGACATTAGTCATGCACTGTGAACTTGATATCAGTGTCATAAACGTCATTAATGCCATTGCCAATGAAACGAAACTATACCCCTTTTGTTGCTTGATAGGTTTGTTTTGAAATGTGACACAGTTGGTTGTTTCGTTGATGGTGGTGGGTTGCGATACTTGATTTGATTCGCTACCATCAGAGTCTTTGCCTGTTGGCAGTACCGACAACTTGATAATCGGCCGCTTCATGTACCCATTCTTGGTTTTTAACGTGACGACTCTCACCAACGAATCCTTTCCACTATGTAACTCGACGACGCGCCCCATAGCCCACTTTCCGGTAGGTACATTGTCGTCGTGAATCAACACCACATCGCCGATCTTGATGTTGGCTTGTGGGTTCATCCATTTGCTTCTTGCAGACAACTGCGCAAGATATTCGCTCTTCCAACGCTTCCACAGATCTTGGAATACCTTTTGTGCTAGTTGCCATCTTGTCCGTTTATCTCGCTCTGTTTCAAATATTGATAATGTTGGCCCACCAGTTAGGAAATGTGCCGGGGTCAAATATTCAAGGTCGTCCGGATTTTCTGATAATGGACATAGAGGCCTTGAATTTAAGCACGCCTCCACTTCTGCTAGTACCGTTGATAATTCTTCATAGGTCAAAACTTGCTCTCCTATGACTCTTCTTAAATGATGTTTGAGGCTTTTCACTCCAGCCTCCATTAGACCGTTTGCTGATGGCCATGCAGGAGCAGTAAAATGCCATTGAATCTCCATTTCAGTGACTTCCTTAAAAAAATCTTGATTATATATCTGCTTTAACTCCTCATATTCTTGCTGGAGGATTCTGTTGCTATGAGTGAAGTTGGTCCCGTTGTCGCTGTATAAGTGGGATACTTTTCCTCTGCGCGCCGTCAGTCTTTTCAGGGCTGCCAGGAATGCTGATGCAGTCAGGTCGGATACCAATTCCAAATGAACGGCCTTGGTTGCCATACATACGAATACTGCAACGTATCCTTTCGTTGTCCTGATCGATCGGGCAGTGCTAGATCGCACTTTTATATGACCTGTATAGTCCACGCCTGTGTGTTCGAAAGGTCGTGATGGGTTGCACCTTGCTTGTGGCAGATCCCCCATCATTTGATGCTGCTTGCTAGGTGCGTGTCTTCGGCACTTAACGCACAGTCGAATCCATTTTTTCGTAGTCCTGATTCCACTGACAATCCAATATCGTTGCCTGATGAAACTCAAAGTTAGTCGCGCTCCTCCATGATAAGTGAGTTTATGTGCTTGATCTATTAATAACTCAGTGAAGCGGCTATCTTTAGGTATGACAATCGGATATTTCATGTCGTCACTGATCGATGCATTTCGCAATCGTCCGCCGACGCGAAGCACGCCGTTGCTATCCAAAAATGGATTCAAACTGTTGAGCCTGCTTTTTGCGGATACGTGTTGATTTTGCTGCAATTCATTTATTTCTGCTCCGAATTCTTTTTGCTGTGTATATTTTATAATAAATGTTCTTGCTTTATTTAATTCCGCGACAGTTAGGTATGATTTTGTTGGACTTTGATGCTTGCTATTTGATATGAACCGTAATACCCATGCTAGTACATTTACGACTTTTGTAAGCGAGCTGTAAGAGATCAACAGGTAGTTGATGACGTCACAATCTTGCTGAGTGACTGCATTCACCTGATGCTGTGTCGCCGGACTCTTGATTTCTTCCTGTGTCTCGTAAACTGGTTGCTCCTGTTTCTCTGCTTGATAGTTTACTAGCCACGCCGGTCCATTCCACCACAGGGAATGCTCATTTAGTTGTGTGGCGGTTACACCTCTACTGGCGCAATCTGCTGGGTTTTCGGCTGATTTGACGTAACGCCAGCACGCTGCAGGCATTACTTTGATTATTTGCTTCGTCCTGTTTGCGACAAATGATTTCCATCGCCCTGGGTCACCCTTGATCCAACTCAGGGCTACCATTGAGTCGCTCCAGCCGAACGTCTTGATACTGTAACTTGATAGAGACTGCGTAACTTTCTCCATTAGTCTTGATAGTAGATGTGCACTTAAAAGCTCTAGCCTTGGTAAGGACACATCTTTGCTCACTGGTACGAGCCTTGCTTTTCCGACCACCAGCACGGTGGAACCTTGTTGCTCCCCGTTTCTCACGATTTTACAATAAATAACGCACGCATACGCCTTGATAGATGCGTCGCAGAATCCGTGTAATTGTATTTCATCTTGCTCTTTTGTACCCAACCATCTGGCAAGTCTTACCTTGTCGATGTTATGGATATCTGATTTTATTTTGATCCACTCTGCTGTAATATCTTCCGGAAGTTTCTCGTCCCACTGGAGCTCCGATTTCCAAACAGATTGGAACAGGATTTTGAGTTTGGTTGATACCGGTGATAGCCAGCCCAAGGGGTCGAATAACTTCGATATTTCCGACAGAAGAGTCCTTTTGGTATATTTTGCTGCTGATGATTCAATCTTTGATAAAAAGGTGAAATAATCTTCCTGAGGGTTCCATGATAACCCCAAAGTCTTCGTTGGTTCCGCCTGCTTGAAATCGAAGCTTTCATTGGAGCTAACATTTTTCAGGAGCTCTTTCGTGTTTGAGCTCCATTTCCTTAAATTGAATCCTGCGAACTGCAGTAGAGATATCAACTCCTTCTGTAGATCCTGTGCTGCTGCTACCGAGTGCGAGCCATGAATTAGGTCATCCATGTAGAAGTTTTCCTCGAGAACTTTTGCTGCTACACTCTCTGGTTTGCTCTCTTTCTGCTCGTGAGCTAAATGCTTTAGAGTCATCATGGCCAAAAATGGTGCTGCTTTTGTGCCATAAGTGACTGTGGATAGAGCGTATTCCTGTATGCTTGCTGACGGGGACTCTCTCCAAATGATCTTCTGATACTTTTGATCTTGCTCATTGACCCAAATCTGACGGTACATTTTCTCAATGTCCGCGGTGTATGCAAACTCGTACTGACGCCACTTGATAATCAGTGCTTGCAAATCCTGCTGCAAATTTGGGCCCCTCTCCATCAAGTCATTCAAACTTTGACCCGATGACGTCTTCATACTTGCATTGAACACAACTCGTAATTTTGTAGTCGTCGACTCGGCTCGAGTTACATGATGGTGCGGTAGGTAATATTCCAATTTACCGCTACCTACTGCCGGCGTCATATGGCCTAGCGATAGGTATTCCGCAATAAATAATTTATAATCTTTTGCTATATTTTGATTTCGGTCGAATTTGCGTTCGAGACTACGAAACTGGGCAATCGCTTTTGATTTTGATGAGCCTAGATTCTCTTCAAAGTTCGGTTTTAGGGGGAGCCGAACTTCATATTTTCCATCCTCCCGACGTGTGGTGGTAGACTTGTAGAAGTCGACGCACTGTTGATCACTTGATGATAAACTTGATGGCTCTGTGATGTCTTCTACTTCCCAGAATCTCTGAATGTCCTCGATGTTATTTAGGACGACGTTACACTGGAACGTTTGGACGTTTCCGCATAAAATCCACCCCAAGCGCGTCTGCTGAGCTATGGGCTGGCCTTGATCTGCTCGACATATACCTTCCATGATGATATGAGAGTATACGTCCGCCCCAAATAAAATATCCACCGGGCGACTAATGTGAAATTCCGGGTCTGCTAAACTGATGTTGTAGATATGTGACCACGCCGGCTTGTCGAATGTAAAACTAGGCAGATTGTTAATGAGAGTTTTCATAATGTAAACTTCCGAATTAAAAGTGTATTTGCTGTTGATGGCTTTGCATGCTATGCTCATCATCCCCTTACAGCTGCTTTCTTTGACTCCAACTCCTGATATCACCCCTTTGCATCTCTGACGTCGCAGGCCTAAACGTTGAGCTGCATTTTCCGTGATAAGGGATGTTTGTGAGCCCTGGTCGAGAAGGGCCCGCATGATATGATAGTTCCCGTCCGATCCTTGAATTTGTAACATCGCTGTGGTCAACAAGACTTCAGGAACTTCTCGTTGCAATGATACATGTGTGTTACTTCTCCCTTGCTGTGATTGATCATTCGTAGGGCCGGACGAGTTGTTATGGGCTTGCTTGAACGCTTCACAAAGAGTGCTATTATGAAACCCACGGCAAGTTTGGCATCGCTTTTCCGAGAAACATGTTTTACCTCCATGGTCATAAAGACAATTTTGGCATAAATGTAGTTTTTGTACCAAACTGCGTTTCTTTTGTGGCGTCAACTCTAAATAATTCTTACAAAAATAAATGCCATGTTCATTATTCTTGCAAAGTGGACATTTGAACTGTTCTAGATTATATTGAGAGCGCTGCTTCCCATGTTGCGAAACTGTAGGCACTCGACTACTGCTAAATGCTTGTTTGTTAACTCGATCGTATTTTTGATTGTGATATTTTGATGATGATTGATGTCCTTGATTATGAATTTGTTTCTGCGAAGGGTTTTCTTGCTTCCTTCGGGAGAATTCCAGGCTGGTGAACTTTCCTTCCAGGAACTCCAGAAACTCATTAACACTGACATGATGTTATTGTAGATAGTTTCCGACTTCGTGAACGACCTCTCATAGTCTTGATCTATGCCCTCAAGTTCACTATCTAACTCCCAGTGAACTTTGTCGATAACTTTCCAACGCTCGCCGATGGTACTAAGCAGATCTTCTAACTCCCACTTTTCTGATACGGTCTCCAGATTGATGTTGGAGACAGTGCGCTGGAATGCTCGGAAGTTACTTGCTTGCTTCCGCAGCATCTCATCCGTCTTGCTGTTGCTTCCTGTTGATATCATCGGCTCGCCAAATTGATCTTGGTTTTGCTCTCCCCCCGCCGCCGCTGGTGCAACTTGCTTCACCACGTCGGCTTGTAAATCTTGATAATTTTCCAAGATGTCCTTGATGCTTAAGTACTTTTGCCTGACTACCTCGTAGTAATTTTCTGAATAATATTGATGGGTTTTATCGGTTTCACCACAAAGAGTAATATGATTTACTTGGAATTCATTCCAATAGTCAGATAAAGTGTTAACGCGCTTTTTTAAATAAGAAGAAGTTTTCCTATCGCGACCGTCCTTTTTGAAATTTTCGAGGAGCTTATCCATAGCTCTCTCTAATTCCTGCTGCTTGCTGATCAGATTCATGGTTTCTGCGTCCATGCTGCTTGATAATAAGAGTTAAAATTGGAAATCTCTTACTTGATCAGACGAGATAAGATGAAACGATAATCCTGTTATCTTCGCTCCTCGTCTGCTGCTCCTTGATTGAGTAGCTGGAACGGGCGCCTTGCTGCCTCCGCTCCCTGATAGCGGCAGCTCCTTGATTGAGCCGGGCCGTTGAAGATGCTGATGTGCCGGAATGAGAATCTACTGATCCTCGCCCCACTGACAGTAGCTCCTTGCTTGAGCTAGCCCGTCGCACTTGATTGCTATTGATTATACGATTCGATTCCTTGCTTGAATCGAACGCGCACTGATAGTTTAATAATCCTTGATAGTCACTTGATTCTGATCCGTCCACGCACAATCACTATTCGTATTCACAAATATGACGTACGCTTTTACACGCCGGAGGTCCAAAGTATGTCAAATGTTCCACGCGACGCGACGGTTTCGAAGGACCAAAAAAAAGATGTACGGCTTCGGGCCGTGCACTCTTGATATTGATTGATATGATAAATGATAGAATCGATATGTTTAAAAGTCTTGTATTGATTAAGAACAATTAGTTAACACACGAATAATTATGATAGAATGATATTGATATGAGCCACACGGTGTGCTTGCTGTCCGTACGTGAACTGGTAATAATGATTGATAGGTAAAGCAGGCAACCCGTGTGACCTCAATTACTTACAACTAATGCTACGGTGGCAGTACACCGTACAGTGAGAATACTGTACTTGTACAATGTTATGTCAATCAAGCTATGTCGGTATTTGGAACGGTTCGTGGTACGAGTGTCACAGCGACTGCAACGGTACTCTCACACAAACACAGCCCTTAGGTTCAGTACCTACATTTGTAGTGCATTCAACTCGCGAGCGAATGGTAGGTAGAAGTATATACAATACGTCGGAAATTATCTAGTCCGTTTCGTACAAGCCGAGCCAAGTTTCTCTGAGCGAGCGTGGACTCTCTTTCACTCATAGGGTAATGGTGGGGTGAGTGAGAGAGAGGTACGTATACCTCACGCTGCACATATGTACAGGTATTGAAAAGTGACTATAGCGCATTCAAGGCCACCGCTCATAACGTGTGGCGCGACGTAAACCTAACCTAAATTTTAGTTTTACTTCATCTTTCCATTGATTTATTTAAATTTTTGATTGATTTGATTTATTTCAAGTTTCATAGGTACGAATACTTACTACAATGTTGCTTTTGTAACCTTACTAACTTAAAAAACAAACCTACATTAAAAAGTGTGACGTGATTTTTTTTAGTAATTTGATTGAACTCGCGGGCCGCGGTACGCACGTACCACAGAGTTGTGAATTTGTCAGAAATGACACAACAATTTAGGTCTCAAATATTTTCTACAATATTAGGCAAATATTTGTTTTCTATTTCTCAATATTTTTTTCATTAAAAAATAAGTTGGGGTATATAAGGCCGCGCGCTTATTCACAGACACTACACAAGTGCAACGTTTCAATGTGTTGAACGTGCTAGCTTTAGTTAACCGATCTGTATGTACCTGTGAATCACACCCAATACTGACCACAGGCACAGAATACTTAATAGTACTAGTACAGAAAGATCACTCCGCAAATGCACTAAAATAAACAGCTACTCTCGCTGCGCGGCAATAAAGTGCAATCTAGCTCGCACCTGTGCTACGTACAATAATCGCTAAACACCTACAGAATCGGTTGCCCCGCCTGTGCAGGCTAGATTGCGCGGCATCACTACGCCTGAGAGCTTCTTTTACTCTGACATCACAAATTCGTCCTGTAAACTCCTGTCTCGCTTGATAACGCTAGGGTTACCTACGTGCGATTTGTGTTTGTGAATTCTAGTCCACTCTGTTTAAGAGAGGTGTTATTAGTACTTACTCAGGACTATTGACAAATTCTAAGGCTAGATAGGTACCTACCTCCTTTCTTAAGTAATTGTAATTTGTTTTATATTGGGTCTAAAGTGTTTATTTTTAGGTAAACAAAATAATTTGTGAACAATTGCTTTAGACACCCTAACATGTTAGGTCCTTTAAGTCATTGTTGTTGCAAACCTCACAGAAAAGTTGCTTATGAGGAGCGGCTAGCGCGCGATGCGACTGCGAGCCAAGCGAGCGGCAACCTTAGTGAAATCCTGCACGTCGGGTTGGCCGGTCAATCGTACCTATAACCCGTCAATCGTGCCCGATTCGCGGCATTCACGGTCACAGGCGCGTTCACGGGCTCGGGCGTACCGTTTACACGCTCGTGAATGTGAATGTGCACGTTGAATGTCGAGTTGAACGCGCGCGTGTGAACCTAACCCCCTGCCACAGGCATAATTGACGTTACACTGCATGGGCATCAAATAATAGTCTGTCTTACTCTCGTGCGCGCGGTCGAACTTATGAGTATGAAGGCACAAAATAAATAGGTGTTATGGCGCCAGTGGACGGGTGGGGTTTTAAACACAATAAACTCAACTGAACACTGATATATTCTTGTTAATCAATACACACACAATAGAGTATTCACAAGTATGCTGAGAGAGAGAGAGGTGAGACCGGCAGTTTATTAGCAGAGGACTAGAGACTGATCAACTTTCACGACTTCAAATTGTAACTGAACTCAGCTAGGGCTCCAGACTCGTTTATATATCAAAAGTTGTGAGAAAGATAAATAAAATATACTCATTAACAAAGTAGGAGAATAACAAATTAGTAGCTGACCCTTGTACAGTAAACACGTGAAAGTTTCTAGAATATTTCAAGTCAACATCCTAATAAGATATCAACATCTTAATGAGGTACAGTCATATACACATAATATGTATAAGTATAGTGGTCCATACATAACACCTCCCCCCTTAAGAAAGAAAAACAACGTTTTTCTTTTACATAATTCTAGACTACAATATCGACTATGCTTAACTAATACAAAATAATACATGACATTTATAATAAAACACTAATTTACAAATCTTTCAATTGTGCTATTCTAGCACTTCGTCTTAGTGGCGTTGTTACAGTTTCATCATTCTTTGGATTCTGTTCCATTTCTACATCAGTTATATTATCATTATCTCTATGGGATACATTGAGGGTAATACAGTTTGTGACTCTACTACAACAATTTCGAGTATCTTCTAATGCTAACATTCTACTTGTATTGTTACAAAAGAATCTTCTTATTATTAAATATTTAATAAGTCTGTGTATTACATAGAAGAACAATATTTTTATAAATGACATGAAGAGATATATGAAATACGCATTTTTTTTTATTATTTAAATACAAGGAAGAAAATCCCTAGCTAGGTTTAAGTTAAGTTAAAGTAAGTTAGATTAGGTTCATAAAATGTTATATATCTCTAGTTTTTAAGGTATTTGTCAATATGGGTTTTTATACCTGAAATAAAAAGATTTATTATTATTATTATTATTATGCTTAATATTATGCCATACATTTTCCTCGTTTTCTAAATCATCAATAGTTTTTTCTATCTGATCAATTTTATGACTTGCAACCTTCAGACTTTCAATATCTAGGTTATCACGTAATTTTAATGGTACAAATTCAATTTTAGAAATATTTCTATCTTTTAGTTTTTTACAACAATCGTCTTCATTCACATAATGTTTAAGATAGTCAGCTAATGTAGCATGACTTCTTTCAAGTGCTCCATTTGATTGAGGATGATATGCGGTTGTGTTTATCTTTCTAAGTTTTAAAAGTTTAGCTAACTCTTTCAACAAGTTTGAATTGAAATCTGCTCCTTGATCAGTAAGAACTTCTTTAGGGATACCGAATTTACAGACGAAATTACGAATAAAACAATCAGCTATAGTTTCTGCATCATGCTTAGGAATTGCATAAGCCTGCGAAAATTTTGTTAGATCATCTTGCAATGTTAAAATGTATTTATTCCCGCTTTCAGTTAATGGTAAAGGCCCAACAATATCAAGACTAACTTTTTCAAATGCTTCCGTAGATGTTGAAGTTATTTGCATCGGTTTTCGATTCTTTTTTCGATTAAGTTTATTTTCTTGACAAGATTTACAATTTTTTATAAATTCTTTAACATCTCCTTTCATTGTTTCCCAGTAGTACCTTGATTTTATTTTCTTGTAAGTTTTATGAAACCCTGTATGCCCTGAAATATGATTGGAATGATTTTCTTTCAGAATCGTTGGAATAAGTTAAGGTTCATACTAACCGTCTGAAACATGCGTTTGTTTCAGAATGAACAACGCAATAACAATCTTGACCGCTTTCATAGGAGCCGTTGCAGATAATCCTTACAATATAAGTAGAATTACAAAGGGAGGAATTTTCTTTGAGAATTTAGGTATAGTTAACCATTTTGATAGCAACTGGAATTTAATCACGTATTTAGATATAACTAATGTTCATAAGAAGATAGATCTAATTGATAGAACCTTATACAGGACTCAGAAGATATGTCAACATGAAAAATACAATAAGTTTTCTCTATGCCAAACATCGCTTATTATATTAGAACAACTGATTCCACAACTACATAACGATGAAACTGTTTTAAAAGAATTAACTGGATCTAATCAGATACGGAGAGTCAAAAGGTCATTCGCTGATGGGATTGGACATGTTTTTAAAATATTATTTGGAACGCTAGATTCTCAGGACGCTGAAAAATATGATGAAGCAATAGAAAAACATAGTCGTAATGAACACAATGTTATGTTAATAATGAAAGATCAGATGCATATTATGAAAACAACGATTACAAACTTTAACAGTACAATTTCAGATTTGAGGAACAGTGAAAGAATTTTTAACAAAAACCTCAATATCCTTACCAATTATACTTCTGATGTAACGGTTAATCTTTTTGATATAAATCTAAAACAATCATTAGATGAACACTTGTAACTTTTAACATTGGTCGTGACTGAAGTCAGTAGTGAAATAACTTCTATTATAAATGCTATACTATTTGCAAAAAACAATGCATTGCATCCAATAATAATATCACCAGAACAGTATATAATCGAGTTAAAGAAAACTGTTGTACATCTGCCTCATCAAACCCAATATCCTTTAGAATTAGAGATAAATAGAGCTTCTGAATTATTGTCGTTAACTAGTCTAGTATCTTATTATATGAACGGAAAAATTGTATTTATAATAAGAACTCCGTTAATCACACAGACTAATTATGAATTATATAAAATAGTACCAATACCGATTCCTAACAAAGATAACACTTTTGTTTTTATTTTACCCAGAATGAAATATTTGATGATATCTAACAACAAATTACATTATACTAATGTAGAAGATATAGCAATGTGTAAAAAGCTATCAGTTCAAAAATATATTTGTAATCTAGATGTACCACTATATAACGTTCATTCAAGTCCAACATGTGAAACACAAATTATGTAATTAAATGAAAAAGTTCCATCAGACTGTGATACAAGGCTAAGTTACATTAACACAGAACAATGGATAAGATTACATCATGAAAATAGTTGGATATTTATCATGCCATCAAAGTCTACAGCAACATTAAATTGCAAAAATAACGAACCAATAGTGAAGTGTTATGCTACTTACATGTCCTTTTCCTTGCTGCTGCTGCTTGATGCTTGCTGAGCTGTACAGCTTATTATTTGTCATCACCTTTATTTCCATAGGACCCTGTAACGTTTTAAACCATAAGAATACATTAACAAATCATTTTTGCTTTGTATTTTCATACTATCAGCTCTTGTAAATCGATAGGGAAGGGGTTTACCTTTGGTGACCTTGTTTTTGGCTTTCTCCGAAACTCTGCAATCTCGGGCTTCGTGCGCGCTGGTGCGCTACCCTTTTTCCTTTCGCTGTTTAGTAATTTACTTCATGGTTTTATTGTTGTTTATCGTATTACGAGCCTGAAACTAAACTTTGACATTGGTTGACGTCTTTGTTTATCTGGTTGTCATGGCAATGCCCATTCAAACTCGTTAGCGGTCTGATATGTTTGTTTCAATACTTTTACAAATATACTTTTTCTCTCTTGGCCACTCACAAAAATTACGTTTAATTTAAATAATTTTTAGAACTCTCCAAAAAGGGTATAAAAGCGGAACATTTCTGAAATTCTGGAGTCTCACGTCAGCTTCTGAACTAGAAGTACCACTTAAAGGCCTTATCCCGGGGTCACACTACCCCGGGATCCTGCGAGCCTTCAAACTCCCTCAAATCTTCAAACAATCCTTCAAGCAACGGGATCCTGCGAGCCGTTTCCTTCAAAGCACGATTCTGCGAGCCACTCCTACAACGGGATACTGCGAGCCGTAACTACAAATACGCCGCTACCGTTCCACTCCTACAACGGGATCCTGCGAGCCGTAACTCCAAATACGCCCGCTACCGTTCCACTCCTACAACGGGATCCTGCGAGCCGTAACTACAAATACGCCGCTACCGTTCCTACAACGACGATCTCGACAACATCTTCACCAACAAATAGACCTGCATCCTGCTCATCACCCTACCGGTCACCTACTCTCCGTGTCCTCCGCTTCTTCTTTTTCTATATCTAATCTATATTTTATAAAAACCTGTTCACATCTCATCCATCCTCATCCTCGTATCATTTTTTTATCGTCTTCACTGTAAATATCTAATAAACTGTTACTACTAAATTTTATCCTGGTTGTTTTCTGTTAGGTTCTGGTTAGGTTCTTGTCGTCACACGACAATAGATATCGAACTGTATGACACAGCCGGTACTGATAAGACAAATCATTACATAGAAATAAATCTCGCCGAAAGAATGCTTAGTAGATATAATGGGGATAAGGCATATTTACACGTTTTCTTAGATAATTGCAATAATGCTTTTGAGCTTTTAAACCCGAAATACGAAATAGCTTTCATTTCAATAGTTCTATCTACAATTGACGGAAATTTGAGGTCCTCACTGTGAAATAGGACGTTTAATTCGTGACTGGCATTAAAAACCATTTACTGGAAAATTATTCAGAAAAAAGAACGTTCGCGCAGTGGCAATTAGAACTAAACTCTTGTAGACAAAACACAATGAAAGAGTGTTAGATTACTCAAATAGGGTAGAGAGTTGTTACATAAAACTCATAAAATCTTTAGAGCCGACCTTAAGCATCGAAGCCAGGAATGCCAATGTAGAACTCTTAAAGAATCAAGCTTTAAACATTTTTATAAGTGGATTATTTCCCCAGTTACATATTCTTTTAAAATCACAGAAACCTCAGACTCTTGAAGAGGCTGTATCCATTGCAGTCGCTGAAGAGCAGGAGATAAAATCGAGAGAAGAAATGCATTTTCGCGGAAATGATACGAAAAGATGTCATAACTGTCACAAATTGGGACATCTAGCGTCTCAATGCCGAAACCACCCATCAATCAAAACAATGAGTTTAAACGATAAAGTTGTAACATGCTTTCAATGTGGTAAAAAGGGACACTTTGCCAAAGATTGCTATAGTAAAAATCGTTCGAATCAATTAAATCCAAATTATGGTCGCTACAACAGAAATCAATCGAACACTTACAGGTCCAATAATGGAAACAGCAGTCAGTATCAAAATAGGAATAACGGTTACCAAAATAAAAATAATAGCTACCAAAACAGGAATAACAGCTACAGTAATGGAAACGACAAGAATTACGGGAATTTAAACACCGTTACTCCAAAGGTATCGACCGACCCAAGGAGTGTCAAAGTGATGCAGGTCGAATAATGTTCATAGATACAGGGAAATCAGCATACGTTAGGTTGAGTAGTGAAGAGTTTTTAAACGGTACGAATAAGTTTTTGATAGATACAGGAGCTGAAGTAACATTAATTAAATTGAGTTCGTTAAATGGCGAGTGCATAGTAAATCGAGATAGACAATTAAGATTGAAAGGTATAGATAAAGACGCAGAACCGACCAGAACACTAGGTTACCTCAATATCACATTCAAAATAGGAGATAACGAAGTTAGTCATATACTATTCGTAGTCCCTGACAACTTTCCTATAGAATGTAATGGAGTGATCGGTAGTGACTTGTTACACAAAGTAGATGCAATAATAGATTTTCAGGATGACAGAATTGAATTACTAGGGAAATGGTTGAGAATAGAGTATGAAAAAGATTTAAAAAGTGTAAGGTCAGAATTAGAAATAGATAGTAATTGTGAAATTTATCCACACGTGATGAATGATGATATATCAGTAAGTTTTGATAGAATGGAAATGGATGAAAGTGAAAAATCAGAAATGTAATATGAAACGGTAATCGACAGGGAAAATTTTCAAGAAACTAATGATAAAATGAGTGAGTCGTTAAAGGAAAAGGAAAGAAATGTGAAGAGATCAGGTAGTGACATGAGTAAAGAAACGATTGTAAATAAGGAAACATTGAAGTCGGGTAAGGAAACAAATAAAGGAAAACTCGTGAGTAAAGAAAACATTGAAAGTCGTAATAAAGAGATAGGAATTGAGAAAATTATTCAAGAATGTGAGGAAATTGTGATTGAGCCGCGTTGCGAGCAAATAATACCGATTAATGTTATAAATACGGAAATTAATGAAGGAATAATACCAGAAACGATAACAATGACGAAAGGTATATACTCCTTTCGTCATTGTTATATGTGTCCAAGTATTGTCAAAGTCCAGGGTTCAAGAGCGTTAACAGCATCTTTAAATACTACAAATGAGTCAGTAAAGATAAAAGTTATGAATGTAAAGTTAGAACCATTAGTTATTATCGAAACGGATGTGACAAACATGAGAAAAATAAACGATGATAAGAACCAGAGACATTCACATGAGAGTAATCGACTTGCAAAGTTAGAACAAACACTGCGATTAGGACATTTGAATAACGAAGAAAAAGAATCACTGGTAGATATTTGCAAGCAATATAATCACATTTTTCATTTAGATGGATATTCATTAACTAGTACAGACACAGCAATGCATGAAATTCCGGTATCGAGTGATAGACCAATTAATACTAAATCATATAGATATCCAGAAGCTTTAAAAGAGGAAGTTAATGATCAGATTCACAAATTATTGAAAGATGAGATCATAAAACCATCAAGTAGTCCATGGAATTCACCAGTTTGGATAGTACCAAAAAAGCAAGACGCTTCGGGAAAAAAAATGGAGATTAGTTATAGATTTTCGAAAGTTAAATGAAATCAGTGTAGGAGATGTGTATCCATTGCCGCAAATAAATGACATTCTTGATCAATTAGGTCATAGTGCCTACTTCACAACTTTAGATTTAGCATCGGGATTCCATCAAATTAAAATGCACCCAAAGGATCAAATGAAAACAGCCTTCAGGGTACCATTAGGTCAATATGAATACAATAGAATGCCATTCGGATTAAAAAATGCCCCAGCTACTTTTCAGAGATTAATGAACAATGTGTTAACTGGTATACAGGGAATAAAATGTTTTGTCTATTTAGATGACATAGTTGTTTATGGATGTTCACTTCAAGATCACAACATCAAATTAAAAGAGGTTTTTGAGAGACTTTCACAATATAATCTGAAACTACAACCTGATAAATGCGAATTTTTGAAAAAGGAGGTCATGTATTTAGGACACTTAATAACACAAGATGGAGTAAAACCAGATCCAAAGAAAATTGAAGCTGTTCAGAACTTTCCAGTTCCAAAAACGCCTAAAGATATTAAAGCTTTCTTAGGTCTTTCAGGATACTATAGGAGATTTATTAAAAACTTCAGCAAGTTAAGTCAACCATTAACAAAACTGCTAAAGAAAGATGAACTTTTTAATTGGACTAGTCTGCAACAAAATGCATTTGAAATTTTAAAATCTAAATTGTGCGAAGAACCAATACTAAAATATCCAGATTTCGAGGAATGCTTCAATTTAACGACAGATGAAATTAATTACGCAATAGGCAGCGTGTTGTCACAAGGTCCACCATCAAAAGATCTTCCAATAGCCTACGCGAGTAGAACCCTCAACAAAGCAGAAATAAATTACTCTACCACAGAAAAAGAGTTACTGGCTATCGTTTGGTCTGTAAAACACTTCAGACCTTATCTTTATGGTAGGAAATTTAAGATAATAACGGATCATAAACCTTTAGTATGGTTGTTTAATGTAAAAGATCCTGGTTCACGTCTAGTAAGATGGAGGTTATTATTAGAAGAGTATGATTACGAGATCGTTTACAAACAAGGAAAATTAAATATCATCCATCCATCCATAAAATCCAGAATCATCCTTGACTGATGACTCAAAACCTGTAATAAATTTGAAAATAATGACAAGAAATCAAGAAAGTTATTCGAACTTTTTAAAAGAAATAGAAAGAAGACCTATTTTATTCCATAAATTATATGAACATCATGAGAAATTGCCAGATCATGTTAACAAACTCATTTTCACATCATGTGATTTGGATAGTCTGAATGATAAAAAACTGAAACCATATGAAAAAGATCTTGAATCGTTAAGAAATAAAAACCCTAAATTATACGAAACCTTAAAGATACACGATAACAAAATGATATTTTTTGGGTTCATTAAAATAAATTACTGGGAAAAGATAAATTATGAAGATATCTTTGAATGCTTGAAAAACGCTAAAGCTACTTTAGAAAATCATAAAATAAAAGAGATTAGTTTTGAAAATATAGATCAACATGGAATAAAATGGTATAAAATTAGGACCATGATAAGATACATATTTAGAGATAGTGATATACAGATTCATGTGAATTGTTATGGCGCCAGTGGACGGGTGGGGTTTTAAACACAATAAACTCAACTGTACTATGAACACTGATATATTCTTGTTAATCAATATACACACAATAGAGTATTCACAAGTATGCTGAGAGAGAGAGGTGAGACCGGCAGTTTATTATTAGTGGTGATCTTGGATGCCGTTTCGGCATTAGCTGAGTTATCAGTAGGGGCCATCTTGCTTGAATCACTTACTCTTGTATCCTTGGTCTGGTCCTAAGGGATGTTTGAAGCTCGTAGAACCTTTCCTACGTTCCGCTTAAAGTTCCCTTGGCTGCTCCCTGCGGTGGCTCGAAGAACCTCTTTGTGTCCCGATCTCCACTGGAACCCTGGATCGACTTTCAGCAAATTACTAAGATATATTTCGCTCTCAGTAAATCTGCAGTAGATATCCTTAGGATTTCTTTTAACAATTCACCAGGATATATTTCGCCCCTGATGAATTTGCAGCATCCCACTTCTGACACCAAATTGTTATGGCGCCAGTGGACGGGTGGGGTTTTAAACACAATAAACTCAACTGTACTATGAACACTGATATATTCTTGTTAATCAATACACACACAATAGAGTATTCACAAGTATGCTGAGAGAGAGAGAGGTGAGACCGGCAGTTTATTAGCAGAGGACTAGAGACTGATCAACTTTTACGACTTCAGATTGTAACTGAACTCAGCTAGGGCTCCAGACTCGTTTATATATCAAAAGTTGTGAGAAAGATAAATAAAACATACTCATTAACAAAGTAGGAGAATAACAAATTAGTAGCTGACCCTTGTACAGTAAACACGTGAAAGTTTCTAGAATATTTCAAGTCAACATCCTAATAAGATATCAACATCTTAATGAGGTACAGTCATACACACATAATATGTATAAGTATAGTGGTCCATACATAACATAGGTACCTATTGATGAAGGGGACAGTGTTTTGCTTTTGCTAGTGCTTAACTATAGAGTGATATTTTTGGATTCGTGTCAAGTGGCAATCGACGCGCGTTTTTGTGATTGTTTACCTATGTCGAGGTTAGAATAAAATCATTCATTTTTAAACATACTCTATAGTGAAATTGCATTAGTTGAGTACTGTGAACGTACCAGCTTTAGTTAGCCGATCTGTAAACACAGGAGTGATGACGTAAAAGCGTCACGCCTTTTTCCAAACGGGGTGGCAGAGGCACAACTGGGCCCACATTGAGCCAGTTATTCAATGCTCCATTTTGCGTGACAGCGGGGCTAGCCCATCGCCGCAGCTATGGAGTAATGAAGGTTACCTCACGATATTTTCCATCACCGTTAGAACGTCCCTATTATGTGCTTAAGATTAATAAATTACCGTAAAGGGGGGTTAATTGGAACTAATAGAAAATGCAGCCAAATCTCTGTATTTTGTATTAGTTCCAACTATGTAGCCCCTCAATTCCAATTAGCCCCTTTTTACGGTATCTCATTGTTATATGGTCAGGAATCGAACCTGTTTCTCACACAGGAGATGCAGGCAAGCGTGAAACCCATTAGACCACAGAGCGCTTCAAGGAGCGGACATAGCTCGGCGCTATTTAAAGCCCTGTCTCTCACTTTCCTGCGATATTACCGTCCACTTTAGAACCAGAGCCAATCTTGTCCGCTTTTCAAAGCACCGGGCGCCGGGCGAGGCGTGTACGTACGAGAGACCTCAATTAGGAGAGCGATGTAGAATAAAACTGTTTTGGGTGTTGTGGTACAAAACTTTACTATAATTTTTAAGTAGAGTACTAAGCTATGTAATTTAATTTTATAAGATGATAGGTAGTTACCATAGATACCTACCGACTTAGATATTGCAGGTAGGTATGACAGAATTAAAAAAAGACTACATATAAATAGGTATTGTAGTTACGAAGGCAGTCAAGGAATTTAATCTACAATCCACCTAAGGTGGCGACATAGACATTTATTGATAGACACTTAAATATTAAATACTATTAGTGGACTGGAACTTCTCTCGACGTTAATGCATTGTAAGGGCCTTACCACAAAAAATAAACTACTGTTCAACACTTGTTTAAAAACAAAAATGTATGGGATTTGACGCTTGTTTTGAGATTAAACGTTGTTTAATATTCTTTGTGGTAACACGGTTAGTGTCTAATATTTCACCGAAAAGGGTCGTAAATTGAATTCCTTGACTTACGCACGACAACGACGTCCTAAATTAACTAGTTCAGCTTTAATTAAATTTTATTTACAAATCTAAAATAGGAAATTTATATATTGTCCGATTTATTTAATATTTTTAATGTAAAATTAAATATTTATTCCAATATGTAAGGATACTATTAGTCTAATTACAATGGCAGTGTTTTACTTTTAGCGAAATTGTAGAGGTTATGAATATAATTTGGCATACAATACAATCAATAAAACGAACTGTCTTACGTAACTAGTTACATAACTAGAAATAAAATCTTTGTCCTTACAAGGGAACACTAGCGACATTTTCAACGTCATATATTTCGATGGATTTATACATTCTCAAGTCACCCTAAATCTAGCAAAATGTAGGTAATTCTGTACTTAAATACTTAGTCAGGATAGTTATAGCAAGGAAACAAGGGGCACGGGTTGCACAGGACCGAGTTGAATGGCGTGTTATGTATATGTCGCAGTTGGTTGGTTAAATCAGACACTTAGCTAACTCTCTAGCCCGTTAATTAAATACCGACGTTTAATCAAGTCACTAAAATTCCGTCAGACAAGTGAATGAACGAAACGTTTAACGAGTTGTCTAAACGTTCCTAGGCAACAAGAAATATAAAGGGTCTCTCAACAAGGACGGGTCGATGTTAAAATTGAATAAAACAAGCTGTGTGTGAGATATTAACGAAATTATTTATTTATTTGAAAGGCCGATTTATGCTATTATGTATGGAATATGACATCGTATAAATGTCCACCGCGGCTTCGAACGGTGGCACGGATCCGAGCGGTCCAATTTTCAATGACTGTGGTGCATAAATCCGGCTGAATCTGAGCGATGGCCTACGTTATGTTAACTTTCAGGGCATCGGTCGATTGCGGCTTATTGGCATAGACCTGCGACTTCAGAACACCCCACAAGAAAAAGTCTAGCGGGATCAAATAGCACGATCTTGGTGGCCAATTCACGTTACCTCTGCGGGAGATAACCCTAACCTCAAACCGTTCTTGCAGAATGTCCATTGTGTCATTTGCGGTGTGGCACGTAGCGCCGTCTTGCTGGAACTCTCGATATTCTCGGCCGATCCAGCGTTTCTTTGACGTAAAGGTGTTGGTTGGTTGTTTACCGAACCGGTCGTCTCGAATTTGGCCACCAAACGTTGGAGAGTCAACTTTGAAGGGCCACCGCGTCTGCCGTAAAATGCACGTAATGCGCGCATCGTTTGCACTAACGAACACTCATTTTGATAATAAAGTTTTATCATTAGGACGTGTTGTTCAATCGTGTAACTTGCCATAGTGATTTGGCATCAGTGACTGAAAAAAACAACATCAAATTGACAGATGCTGCCAAAACAACATGGCCGCCACAAACTGTCAACATCGACCCGCTCTATTTGAAAGACCCTTTACAATATAAATATTTTTTTATATGTAATTATAGTTTATGTTTTAAGTATTTTTTGTTGTTCTTACATGTTAAACCTAACACGAAGGATTAAGGGGGCTTCGCTCACCTCCTTTACCCTTCACCTAAGCTACCGCAATGTTTTGCCCTGATATAAGCTGTGCAAATCAGCTGTTGTCGTGACGCCATCTTGTTTTCCAACACACCGGCTTTCGGTAAGACAGATTGTTAAACGCTTTCGACGATGCTTTATTTAATTCAAAATGCTACTTGTATATAATAATAATTGGTTCAACGTCGGCATTTCATTAACGATCTTGAGAGTTAGATAAGTGTCTGATTTAACCAACCGACTGCGACATATACACGAGGAAGCCTAGATTCCCTAATAGCCTTATTATTTATAACAATTAATATTGTAATATTTACATTAGTTAAACACAACCAATTTTTTAATAGAGATCTAAAAATCATCTGTGGGAGTTTCTTCGCCCATACTCTCCCACAGTTGACCAATGTAGAGAAGTGGCAAAAAATTACGTTTGCTAAGTAAATGTAAATATCTATAGTAATAAAGAAATGTTGATTTGATTTGATTTGATATACTCAACAGTGGGTCCCCTAATAGGCTGATGATGACGATGAATATGTATAATACTATTAAATTTAAAGCCAGCGGAACCCACTCTATTCAATTTGGTCCCGGCTGCATTTAAATTAAATTAAATTTAACATAATAATTATAATTTTCTCGAATCTCAATAATTAGGCCCGCAGTCGGGATTTTTTGTATTTTTGATTACGTTTATTGCCTGCTTTTTAGGACACATAATTTTATCTGTAGATCTTTAAATGTTTACAACGAATGTGTATTATTCATAGCTTGTGTAAGATTAGTATTATTTCCGTACTCGACTTTGAAAGTAATTTATTTAGCTCACATAGGTTTTAAGCTCGAAAATTTAAGCGCATAAAATCCGCCATTTTAAAAAAATACACCCAGTGATACTTGCATTATCAAGACGAATCCAATGTCGTGTCGTTTATTGAAAACGGTTCAGCCGTTGAGTAGTTACGAGGGAATCCAGGAACAAACATACATACATTAATATACAGGTCAAACACAATAACCCTCCTTTTTTGTCGCTCTAAAGTCTGGTAAAAAGTGGTAGGTTGGTGTCGTCTCGGCACAGGATATCTCTTTCCCAAAAGCTCAGTATCCATCATAAACGTTTCCCAAAACATCCCTTTCCGTGAATGTCACTTTCCTTACCTATGTGACCAGACCAACCTACCTTATTCATTACTCTTATTTAAAAGGTATCTTTGTATTGTATAGTTGTATCTATCTTGCGATATTGAAAGCTTGCCGTATCTCGAGTTCACAAGTAGGTAGTTACGATAATTAGCTCGAGAAAACTCGAAATTTACAAAATGTGTTCTTAATATAATGGATATTCTAATAGCAAAGGATGGTGGGTCTAATATCATCATCATACAAGCAGGTATCATCGGGAAATGGTCGTCTACGGGTTGCACCTACAAACGCAGCACGAGGGGAAGAGGAACCAGTCCATAAAGATCCCTGCACAGTCGTCACTCGGATCGTAGGCTAGTAGTCGGTGCCATTTGTACTTCTGCTCGCAGCCGCAGTCGTTGGAACACCTTCCCGTCGTCTTTTTGCTGTGGAAATTTGTAATATTGTATCTGATGCTTGGCCTTTTGAACATTTTGCAGAGCTGTACTGGAACTTGCAGAATTGTGGGGTATAGGGGTAAATATTCAGGAACATTTAAAACGTTTTGTTGATGCTGATGTATTCCATTGCAGCTCCAACAGCACTTACCAGTGAACCTAAAGAAATCTAAGGAATTCTGATGGTCGACGACCAAAAAACCTCTCTGGTGTGGTGGCACACACCTTAAGATCTAGGATTCGTATTCCGGGGTATGAGAACGTTTTTTTCATACCCCGGAATAAGAACCTCCTCGGCACTTGTATATTTATTGTAAATGTCACATAGTTTCTGTTTCCCACAATACTAGGCCTATCGTGGAGACAGATCGTTTTAAATTACCTGCAGACCTCCTGGTGAATGGCTTGCTCGAAGTGCATGGTGTTCACTATAGCTCGAAGCTTCCTCGCAGAGTTGAGTGCCCAGTAGGGCGTCATAATCTCTGTCTTACTCTCACACGCGTCAATCCTGAAAGCGGAAGAAGAGGAAAGTAAATTACAAACCTGGCCAAGATTAAGCATCGAGATAAAATCTCTATAAAATCAACTCGTAGTTCAATCGTATGTTCAATCAAAAGGGTAGGAGGAGACAATTACATAACGAAGTATAGGTACCTATATCATCAAAAGACGCGCTAGCAGAAGCAGTAACTTGTGGTTTCGCTATACCCGAGAATGCATCTCTACAGCAGAGGCCGGCGTAGAACAGCTGATGCGCTTGCCGAGCCTTCCTATTGCTCGGAGCATGGATGGTATGGAGAGCTCAAATCAACTACCTCGGGTCAGTTTTTCTTTGAAACGTCAAAGTTGACACGAGTTCTGTCTGTGTAATGGGGTTTTCACTATAAGAGTACACTCGGACCAAGCCGGCGCTCGTATGACTACTCAGATGCTACTCGTTTTGTGTAAACAAGTGATCTAAGCGCACTCGGACATCGACATCCAATCAGAGTGAACTCGTGCGCGACTCTATTTTTACGAGCGGATGCGGATAATTTTATAACAACAAAATGGCGCCAACTAAGAAAAATAAAACGGAAGTAAATAAGAAGTTGACAGAAATGAAAATGTGAGCTTTGTGAAACTTTATGAAGGCGAGGAAGTGTTGTGGTACCATAGGCTAAGTGACTACAAAATCAAAAGCACCCAGTTGGTCACGTTTTAAAATCCATTTCCGAGTCCAAATCTTTCTTTTACTTCAGCTATCTGCTACTATTTCTACACCTCGAAGTAACAGATCAGCCGACAACATCTTGAATGTCAAAAGGAGATAAATGCTACTTTGATTTAAAAACCAAAACTGTGTGAAAACCAAATTCCGAGTGGGCTCGAAAATATACGATCTAGCTCGCATGAGCTCGTACGAGCGCGCTCGGCCCGAAAGTGGAAAATATGTCGGGCATGAAAGTCGATTCTTCTAATACACTTGCCTTATTCTCAAAAGTCCTATCATATTCCTTACCTGCCAGTGCTATTTACAGATTGAGGGTCTGGCAGCGGCGCCGACTGCTGCCTCGCCTGCCTCACGTGCCGGAAGTAGGAGTCTCCACCATGCAGGTCCGGGACTCCGGGCGAGCGCCGGACCCGGCTGCCGGGCGGCATGTTGAACGATCCGTACATCCGTTTGATGAGGGCCTTGTTCTCGTCGATGAACGTCTCGATCTTGTCGCTGGGGATTTTGGGGATTTTAGAGTTAGTTGATTAAACTGTTGGAAGACCTGCGATATTGCAATATAATCAATAATCAATAATCAAAGTACTTTATTACTGTAGATATTTACATACACTTAGCAAACGTCATTTTTTGCCACTTCTCTACATTGGACCACTGTGGGAGAAGAAGGGCGTAGAAACTCCCACAGATTTATTTTTAGATCTCTTTTAAAAATAAGTTGTGCTTAACTAATACAAATATGAAAAAATTAATTATGATTAATAAGCAGGAATAAATAATTACAAAATTATTAACAGCAAGGTCTGTGTTGAGCCAGATTAACCCCATACAGTCCTGTCATTTAAGTAATCTTGAACATTGTAATATCCCTTTTTCGACTGAGTCGCTTTAACATGCTTTTTAAATTGCTCAAATGGCAATTTCAAAATCTCCAGAGGTATCTTATTGTAGTAGAGAATGCACTGACCCTTGAAAGAATTGCTAACCTTCGCGAGTCTAAAACGGGGCGCACATAGTCTGTGATTATTTCTTAGGTTAACATTACAGCTGTCGCTAAGTTTGGAAAATGTTGTAAGGTTCTTGCGTACATACATTATATTTTCGAAAATAAATTGACTAGCTACTGTTAGCATGTCAATTTCTTTAAAAAGCTCTCTTAAGGAGTCTGTTCGTTTTAAATTATAAATTGCTCGAATAGCTCTTTTCTGTAAAATAAAAATAGTTTGAATATCCGCTACTTTCCCCCACAACAAGATACCATAGGACATCACACTATGAAAGTAACTAAAATATACTAGCCTAGATGTAGCCACATCCGTGCTTTGTCTGATGTTCCTAACAGCGTAAGCCGCAGAACTTAATTTACCAGCCAATTTATCTATGTGGGGTCCCCACTGCAATTTGGTATCAATGGTTATTCCAAGAAACTTCGTATCATTTACCAATTCTAACGTGCTGTTGTCTAACACCAAACTGGTCTCAACTTGCCTGACATTTGGAAGTGAGAATTTGATACACTTGGTTTTACCAGCGTTTAACAATAAATTATTAACTGTGAACCAATTCAAGGTTAAAGACAATACACCATTAACATCATCAAAATCTCCTTTTTGTCTTTATATTTTGAAGACCATTGAAGTATCATCAGCAAACAACACTATGTCAGTTAATTTCTCCACCATGAAAGGCAGATCATTATTATATACCAGGAATAAGAAAGGGCCTAATATGGAACCTTGTGGAACGCCAATTTTAACACCCGATCCATCAGATTTTACGCCGTTAACTTCTGCCTTTTGAATTCTATTGCTTAGGTATGATCTTAGTAGATCCAACGCTTTATTTCTAACTCCGTAATGATTTAATTTAATTAATAGCGTATTATGATCAACACAATCAAACGCCTTCGACAGGTCGCAAAAAACTCCGATAGTTCGATGACATCAAAATTCCGGCCGGACCTGGCCCAGAATGGACGCAGATCACACGAATTGGAGGACAATTGGGGAGGCATATGTCCAACAATGGATAAAAAAACACGCAGAAGAAGAGTTAAATGAGGAAAATCTCTTAAAACATTTTGTGGTTGATAATACTATCTAAGTATCAAAATCGTCAGTATATTATTTGAATACAATGCGCGATTAAACTGTCACTAGCCGAACTATTAAGACCTACTGAGACTCCACGCTTTTTTGTTAATTATTCGAATGGAGCCTATTGTATCTTATACTGTTTAGTGATAGTAAGGTTAAGAGTTAGATCAGCGTATATCCTGTGTGTACCGAGCTTGCACATCGAATATACAAGTTATCCAAGGTGAATCCCATACTTCGGTAGTCCACCACTAATGTACTTAGACAAGTTGCCTATAAGCACATTAGCGCCAGTAGGAACCATTTGATACAAAAAGTACCATCAGAAAAATAAACTTACAGAGGATAAGTATTCCCAGCCGTTGGGCAGTAGAGTTGATAGTTCCTCTTGACACATGGCACACCCTTGATGACCTGCCCTTGGAGCTCATAACCAAGCGCGACAGACAGCGCCGTCCATAGGATCTGGAAACAGAAGAGAAATATTGAGAACTACATATTACACGGCAAAAAAGAGTAGTGCAACTGGCGAACGACCGCTGTGGAGCTGCGGTTGTGGCTCTGCCTACTATGCGAGAGGTCCCGGGTTCGATCCCCGGCTGAGGACACAGAGAAAAACACCCAGGTCTTGGATGTTTATATGTGTGTGACGTCGCTGTTTCTAGTTCTCACGACAAATGGCATATCGATCTATTATAAACGTTTCCCAGTAAGACAAGCTTCATCATGACAAGTTCCCATATCGACCACTTCCCAATTTGACCAATATCCAATTCCAAAAGTGAAAAAACTCACTGGCAACCGTACAACGCCACAGAAACACTTCATTCTGTCTCGTCCATCAACCACGTTAATTGCAAGACACGTCTAACTTAACAAACACCAACTAATTACTGAGTGGAGGCGAAACAAACCAAGCGTAAGGCTACCGAAATAAAAACATACAAATTCGGTATGGTCCGGTTCGTCTGATGCACAGGGTCAGTGAGTTTTGGCACTCATCGTAGGATATCACAATCCTTCCGTGTTAAGGGAACGCATTAGGCCAAAATAACCTTTTGTAAATCTCAAGTTACGCAAAATAATGAAAACTATTGCTGTTGCTTTTTTTACAAGCTTGTTAATCATGAGTTTCAGCATGCACTTCACTGACGTATTAAAAAAAAAACGTTATTTGATTATTTTTGTTCGCTATAAAAGTTAACACAGAATCTGTTTAACACAGCTTTTTTACAATTTCGCACCTCATTTGAATTTATTAACTTGTTATTTATTTAATCTTTATAAAAAATATATGTTATGTTGCACTTTTAGTCCTCGACTATCAGCCTATTTTTTCATTTGAAATTCCTATTCCTCTAAATGTAAGCTGAAGGTGAAATTCTAAGTTCCGTTGTCGGGGTGCCAGCCTTAACAATTCTTGTTAAGGCTAGGCGCGAAATTAATAGGTTTTTAATACTGTTAGGAACTGCAAAAGGCATATTTTTTAAACAAGTAATAGAATGAAAAAAATACATGTACGAACGTCTCAATTTGCTTAAGCCATTCTATAAGCATGATAATTTTACTATGTCAATGACCTTGCCTAAAATAAATATTAGCATAAACAAGCACAAGTAGGTATGCAAAAAACGCAGATAAAATATGCGAGGCGCCAGATATCGAGCGCCTAGGCTTGGCTTATTTTTAAATTTAAGAATGAAATATTTAAACACAAGCACTTTTTATCTAAGACGGAGGTGTTGGATTCTGTCTCATAAATTGGTTGCTCATCTCGTAAAAGAGGCATTAACCAATTGATAATGCTCACAACAATATGTACTTAGGGTGCCTTTTTAGCAAAGAGTTTCGTTCATCTGAGGTCTACCTATGAGAACAAGGAAGAGTTCGATAAGAGACTAGGCAAGATACTTTTTTTTAATCAGGAACAGATTATTACAAATCAATATGTCATGAATGTAGAATTTCAGGGTGCAGACATAATGTGACTTCCTGGGTTTTTCATCTGCGGACTATGTACCTATAAATGTAACGAAATCGTTAAATTTATAGGTACATAGAGATTAGAGACGCATAACTCGCTTCTGGCAACACTGGCGAACCAAGTTGTGTTCGCTAACTTATAATATCACTCGCTAAGACGCGACGACGCGAGGCTAAGAAAATGTATGCAATTTGACGTTTGGCGCGCAGTCAAAGATAAGTTAAGAGAATGCAACTTCGCTAGGGGCGTGGTCCGCCATATACAGGATGTATCGGCAACAGAGATCGTCCAACATATCCTCCGATTCTCGACTCTTGTGTAATAACAAAGTAGCACCTCTGTTACGGTTAATTATTCAAATTAGTTTTAGGATAAATTCGATTAGTTTCACAATGAGACATCAATCTTGTCAAAAGGTTTATCATTCGGTTAGGTCAACTGAGGCTTTTGACAATTTGTTCAGCTCAAAGTTCACGTCTATCGGGTATCGTCTGGGTGTATTTTATATTTCCGTGTAAAATTAACAGCGGTTGTATATTTTTTGTTTAAATTCCTCTATTTATCCTATTCTGTGGATAGATCTTCAAAATTGTGACAACGGCTCTAATAACATGGTCAGAGTTGATAGTACGGGAACACTTTTTTTACGTTAAATAGAGTAGTCCTAAATACTATTAGCTAAACTGTAGATGGAAAAGTCGAAAGCAGAAAGTTTGACTTTGGAATTTTACTACATAACGAAATCTAATGTGGTTATCTACAACTTTGATTCTATACACTTTTTACCTTTTCCCCATCGTTATGTATAGGATTATGAGCTCCGAACTTTTCAACGGTAGGTGACGAATTAGCACACGTATATTATTTATGAAAGGGAATTTAAGTCTATAACTTTATTTGGGGCACCTATCGTTCTAAAATAAAAATAGATAGTTTACAAAACTAAAAAAACACGCTTTTATCTCTAATTATTTGCACTAAAAAGCAGTAAACAATATTAAACAAACTATGGAGATCTCTGCTTACCTCGTAAAGGTTTTTAGCAAACCATGTTTATAATTTTTATAAATCACATCAAGCACCGGCAGTGCCCCACCAAGACGAGCAAGCGAAGACCAAGGGCGCTACCTACCTTCTCTCGAAGACCAAGGGCGCTACCTACCTTATCTCGAAGACCAAGGGCGCTACCTACCTTCTCTCGAAGACCAAGGGCGCTACCTACCTTCTCTCGAAGACCAAGGGCGCTACCTACCTTCTCTCGAAGACCAAGGGCGCTACCTACCTTCTCTCGAAGACCAAGGGCGCTACCTACCTTCTCTCGAAGACCAAGGGCGCTACCTACCTTCTCTCGAAGCACTTCGTCGAGTTTTTGAACCCTCACAACTTGGGTTTGGATTATAGCAATTGAAGAAAATTCTCGGGATATGATGTCAGTAGTATGTTTAATATAGATAGAAAGTTTCAATAGCAAAACTTTTATACTTTAGATTTTATTGATATCTAAATTACCCCGATTTCGTCACTGACTCACTTTCTCGAGTCCTAGAAAGCTGAAATTTGGTAGGTAAGCTAGTATTAGTACACAAACAACAAAAAAAAATATAACTTGGAATTTTTACACCTTTTTTATTTTGACTCCTTATTTTAAATAATAAAATAAATATTTTAGTATTTTATAGTACATCATCCCCCACCATTTAAATTAGGGGATTGACGTTTCTATGACAATCCGTAAATTTTGATGCTAGAAGTCTGAAAATTGATATAGGGAGTCCTTGTTTTATATAATAAAACAAATATTTCAGGATTTTTAGTAAATTCCCCCCCATGTTATAAATTTGGGGATGGCATTAAGCGCGCACTGAACGCCTAATGTGTACCCGAACTTTGGGTTAATAGTATTATCAAATCGCGATTGCGGTGCGTTAGAGCCCAGTGATACGTTGTTGGTATCCTATTGTATGTCGCTGCTCGCTAGACAATAATAAGGTGGCTAGATGTCAACTTGAACCGCAATTGAAGCGTCAAGTCTAAAACAGAAATGACAATGCTGAATCCCGATTCCACAAACATATATTACGAATGAGAAAAATCTTTAAGATAGAGAGTGGGCTATGAAAATAGGCACCTCTGATGTGCAAGAAATACACCCCAAAAAAGAAAGACAAAATTAACAAAATAAAAATGTGGTCATAAGCAACTAAGAAAAAGAAGTGAAATCCCACCAAAAACATTTCCATGTCAAATGTTGCAAAGACGATAGATATCATTATGGCTGGCAAAAAGTTATCAGATCTCATGTAGAGCCAAGCTTCCATCTCTACATGCCCTAACACTACATGCCTATACTAACTTGAAAATGTATAAAATTAAGATCCAATA
Organism: Argyresthia goedartella; assembly: GCA_949825045.1. Lineage (NCBI taxonomy): Eukaryota > Metazoa > Arthropoda > Insecta > Lepidoptera > Argyresthiidae > Argyresthia > Argyresthia goedartella. Next base: position 12,146,416 of record OX463826.1, read on the forward strand.
TTGTTACCAAAAATCATGGAAATAAACTTATTTGATTTGATTTGATTTGATTCACAAACTCTACACCTTAGTCAAAATATGTGGCTTGGCCTTTTCACTACTGTCACATGGGCAAAATTTATTCACTTGGCGCCGTGGAATTTGTAAAAAATATGTCGTTGTCGAACGCAGATACGAAGAACTCTTTCGCGCGGTACTTGATGATCGAACACGTATGTATATCTACTAGTTCTAAATTCTGTTCTTTTTTCAGACTCTGCTCCTGCCAGAAATCGTCTCTCGGTTCTTTTCCTTTTCCAAATTCACTACAATCACATCAACCGCATATCAAAGAACTAACGCTTAATGGGACGTTCTTCTTTTTTACGTCACATTTGCTGTCTCCCTCAGAAAAAAAACATTGTCTGCAAAATTTGTTGACTTTTTTATATATTTTTACTACAATGACTTATATACTATACGAGCATTAAGGTGTTTAAATAACACGGTCTAATTTTAAGAATTTCTGAGTAAAATCGTTGTGACGTAGGACTCAAATCGTGGGACATAGGTGTTTTCATACATATTTTAGGTGTCTCCCAACTCCAGTCACTGCGTTTAAATACATACCTAGTACAAATAAATGTTAAATGACATTATAAAATGTTTGAATGCCATTTGACGAGTGAAACACTAATTATTATTATAATATACGATTCATAAACAAATGAACTAAAATAACATAAAAGTGCTAATATGAACTTTATGTCTCCGAACGAAGTACCAATTGAGCGGTCGCCTAGGTCACACGTTTTTGCCGGATTAAACTTGTAAGAATTGCTATTGACCTTGGGTGGATGGCATGGGCACACGCCTCGCCCCTCCCCCAACCCGCCTTCAACGTCGCCCGAAAGTTGTCGCAGGAGGTGCGTGTTTTAATTCGGCGTCTGCTCTGTCACGTAAGTTTACTGTTGCAAATTTCATTTTATTTATTCAATATTTTATAGATTGATTGCTATTTTATTAATACTGTATTTAGGCAGCCAAGTTTTTTGATTTGACGATAAATAAAATAGCGATATTTAACACCTCCGTCACACTACACTTCTGTAACACCAGGCGTGACAGAGTGGTAAATTATGTGACGGAGTAGTAGCTTTTGTATGATATTTCAATGTTTTAGTGTATTATACGGAAAAATCTTGTGTTTTTAGTTTTTTAAGTGCTACAATTGGCTGTGTTTTTGTTATAGATATGACTGCTTAGTGATGGCTTTGTCAGCAGCTGAAAGGCAGCGACGCTGTCGTGAAAAATGAAAAAACAACATGTAACTTTACGATTTAATTGATTAAAAATAGTAAGTTATTCTTTGTTACGTTTAAAAGCAAGTTCCTATTTCTAAAATACTATAGTTTAACATACCACTATCATTATTTTTAGTGACTGAAGTACTACTCTGTTACATTTTTACCACTCTGTCACAATATGTCTCCATACAGCAACTTATTCAAGGAAGTCTGCCGGGCTAACTAATTGTTTTTACAAGAAGTTTGTTTTTGAATATACTAGAAAATATTGTAATTTATGAGTCCATTTATATTTCAATGCAACTAATATGCTATAAAACGGTTATTTTTTAATGTTGGTTAACTTAACGGCATAAATATGTGACAGAGTGTTGAGAAAATCATATAATATTTTATTATTTTTAAGAAAAATACCTATTTTTGTTACTAACTTAAATATTTTTATTAGTAGTACACATAGTACAAGTAAAAACTTAAATGTGATTTTGCATGCCATAATAAAACTAAAAGTGAAACTGTGACAGAGGTGTTTGGTTTTTTGCTGCACTATCCCAAATAACTAGGAATTAATACAATTATTATTAAGAAATCATCGCTGCTGAGCATGTTTGTGAAATCTTTAGTTATGGAATTACAACTTCGGATATCAAAAACATAATAAAAACAAAAAAAAATATTTTTGAAAATTTATTTTGGAGTGATCCAAATGTGACGTAAAAAAGAAGAACGACCCTAATACGCCGGAGAGCGTAGTGCAGCCTATAAATATTATAACTAGTAGTAGCTAAGTGAAACGAGTGAAAGTGTCCGCAAAGCAGTCTTAAATATAACTTAACCTTATATCACTATCACGCTATTTAAAAGTTTCATAACAGTGATAGTGGTGACCTTGCGTTCTATAAAAGCTTTCAGTAACTCTGTTTTGCTCTGTAAGCTTATGGAACAAATATCATAATAAAAAATATAAGAAAGTGATGTAAACGTTTATAAAACTATTTTTAGCATCCTTCATAGTTCTTGGCTACAACAAGTTCAAATGTTACTAGTATAGGTGGATACTGCTCTATAGAAGTGGTAACAGATACCTTTATTCATCATATTTATGTTTTATTTTTATTTATTTTTGTGCTGAATGACTCAATCCGTGGCTTGTCTTCTCCTTCTGGTTTTATTATTTCCAAATTCCAAATTCCAAATGTCTTTATTACTGTAGATATTTACATATACTTAGCAATCGTCATTTTTTGCCACTTCTCTACATTGGACCACTGTGGGAGAAGAAGGGCGTAGAAACTCCCACAGATTGATTTTTAGATCTCTTTTTAAAAATTGCTTATGCTTAACTAATACAAAATATAATAATTAGTCATTATCATAATTAATAAGCAGGAATAAATAATTATAAAATTATTAACAGCAAGGTCTGTGTTGAGCCAGATTAACCCCATACAGACCCATCATTTAAATAATCTTGAACATTGTAATATCCCTTTTTCGACAAAGTCGCTTTAACATGGATTTTAAATTGCTCAAATGGCAATTTCAAGATCTCCAGAGGTATCTTGTTGTAGTAGAGAATGCATTGACCCTTGAAAGAATTGCTAACCTTCGCGAGTCTAAACCGGGGCGCAAGTAGTCTGTGATTATTTCTTAGGTTAACATTACAGCTATCGCTAAGTTTGGGAAATTTTGTAAGGTTCTTGCGTACATACATTAAATTTTCGAAAATAAATTGACTAGCTACAGTTAGTATGTCGATTTCTTTAAAAAGCTGTCTTAAGGAGTCTGTGCGTTTTAAATTATAAATTGCTCGAATAGCTCTTTTCTGTAAAATAAAAATAGTTTGAATATCCGCTGCTTTCCCCCACAACAAGATACAATAGGACATGACACTATGAAAGTAACTAAAATATACTAGCCTAGATGTAGCCACATCCGTGTTTTGTCTGATGTTCCTGACAGCGTAAGCCGCAGAACTTAATTTACCAGCCAATTTTTCTATGTGGGGTCCCCACTGCAATTTGTTATCAATGGTTATACCAAGAAACTTCGTGTCATTTACTAATTCTAACGTATTGCTGTCCAACACTAAACTGGTCCCAACTTGCCTGACATTTGGAAGTGAGAATTTGATACATTTGGTTTTACCAGCATTTAACAATAAATTGTTAACTGTGAACCAATTCAAGGTTAACGATAATACTCTATTGACATCATCAAAATCTTCTTTTTGTCTTTCAATTTTGAAGACCAGTGAAGTATCATCAGCAAACAACACTATGTTAGTCAATTTCTCCACCATTAAAGGCAGATCGTTAATATATACCAGGAATAAGAAAGGGCCTAATATGGAACCTTGTGGAACGCCAATTTTTACTCCCGATCCATCAGATTTAACACCGTTGACTTCTGCCTTTTGAATTCTATTGCTTAGGTATGATCTTAGTAGATCCAACGCTTTATTTCTAACTCCGTAATGATTTAATTTCATTAGTAACGTGTCATGATCAACACAATCAAATGCCTTCGACAGATCGCAAAAACACCGATAGCATCCTGTGCGGCTTCCCATGCAGAATAAATATGAGATATAAGGGTAATACCTGCATCCGTAGTCGATTTAACCCTAGTGAAACCGTATTGCTTGGCGTGGAGTTGTTTTGTAAGGTTGAAGTGTGAGAGCATTTGATTGAGTATAATCTTTTCAAAAATTTTACTTAGTGCTGGAAGAACCGATATTGGTCTCAAATTTGACGGATCACCCTTGTCTCCCGACTTGAACAGAAGTATAAGTTTACTGTGTCTCATGAGGTCTGGGAAAGCTCCATCATCAACACATTTAATAAATATATAAGCTAGGTAAGGGGCTATAACCAGTATTATTGAACCAATGACTTTGACTGAAATACCCCACAGGTCTTCAGTATTTTTTAAGTTAAGTAATCTATACGTTTTGACAATATCCTGGGGACATACATGATAAAATTTAAAATTTACATTACTGATGCTAGTGCTGTTTTTAACAAAACCTCTGCTTCATATGGAGATGAATTTAGACGCTCTGTTGTGAGCGTTTTATGTTGTAATAGTGATAAACTCGCGACTTCTGGACGATATAGTCTTATTGTAGTTATTGAAATCAATGTTATAGTATTTAGTGGGTTAGTAGTTACGAAAACTCAGCAATAGAGCAAATTTGTGACATAGCCAATATTAACAACACTCTTAGCCTCTTAAAAACCGAGGGTAGTTGGGACGGGTCGCGATTTTAAACCTTATGCCATGGTAATAAAATTTAAAACCTGTAACGGAAAAGTAGCATTAGCTAACGCCGGTGGTATTCAAGAAGTTAAGTGACAAAAAACTGCACTATAATAGCACTCAAAGTTCACTTATATTATACATAATAGTGACTTTAATTACTTTTTTGGTTTCTTTTAGCACACTTTGGTACTATAATGGTAAAAAGGTGATAGATGCAGAGGCATCTATCACCTTTTCACCATGTAAAACACATATAAAGGGCATACAAGTAGTTATTTCAGGATTATAGTGCCCTATAAATATGATTTTTAGTTCGCTTTTCGAACATTAATCGGACATTTTTATTAATGGTGAATTCGGTTCCGCCCAGTTTGGGTGCACTTTCTTTCTTCGTTCTTCTAAAATGGATTATAGAAATTGGAAAATATTTAATCGCAGTGATACTTATAGAACATAAGTTGCTAAAATGCTTTAAAAAGCAACATTATCATTATCTAATCTAAAAGAAAGTAACAATAATAGCAACCAAAGGAAGTTGAGAATAAAGTTAAGAAAAAATTGTTGAGTTAAAATTTCGTAGAACATATATCTTGCGAAGATCATGAACATAAATACTCCATATTTGATATTTGTATAATATTTCGGAATCTTCCAGCAATTTGAAGAAGTCCAAAAAAATTGTAGAACACTTGATGGTTTCAAAAAATGGACCATTAAATTAAATGAATCGTATGAAGCAACAAGAAGTTTCATTATATTAACAAACAAAGGAATACCGAATATTTTACCTAACGATCCGATAAATAATATAAGCCCAACTGATTCACTTGATGTAAGAAAAATTGTTTATCATCTCACGGTACCGATCCTCATTAACTATAACAGCAGAACCCATAGTATCTTCAGAGCAATAAGGCCCAATTATTCCTCGTGACCAAATTTCACACCAAACTGTTAGTCGACGTGGGTGCAGTGGTCGTTGTTCAGTCGTAAAACGCTCCATGACAAATATGCCGCATCAACACAAAATATTTTCATGAAACAACTGTAATATTTGCCGCCAAAAAAAAATGGCGGCAAGAAAAAGTTCTATGCTTCCAAGTTGCCCAGCCTGTATTACTATATTTCACCTGTCCTGTCACTGAAATAATTTCAGAGTCATCTCCCGTAAATAGTCGAAGTTAATATATGTATGAAAATGCAGGCTTCATACAATCAATGGTAGATATTTCAAAATAAAAAAATATCAATGAAAGCAGAATATGGCAGTTATTCATATAAGGAAATGTCTTTATAGCTTAGTTGCAATTTCAAAAATACGTCGATTAGTTGGCAACAGAAATGGCCGTGACCTTTTAGAGCAGATTCTGCGGGGTGAACGATCCCTTTAAGGTATTCAAGAAACGTACTTCACATTATTCTTGTAATCCAATATGAGTATCGCTTTGCATATACTATTTTCCGTTAATGTACTTGAAGGGTTCTCTTTATAAATAAATATATAGCTCGTTAAATCTTAAGAAATTGAATTGATTGATTGATTTTAATTTTAATGGCCTAGTGGGAATGGGTTTTTACTAGTCAGAATGCGATCTGACTAAAAACCACCAACATCGTCAACAGCACCCTTTCTGTAATTAAAACCTTCTTTATGTGACAGACGCCTAGCATGTCGCCACCGCTCTGAAATGAATGATATGGCCGCAGATATGGCTCTCATGCCCAATTATTTCTATCTGATTCGCAGGATTTTGTAAGATATTACATTTACACCCAATCTACCCTCGTTCAGTACATCAAAGCGACCCAAAATTATGGAAATGTGACAGTTTTCCCTTACAATAAACGTCAATTCTCAATCTGCGTTGGATTTGATGTGGATTTTAGATACTTATAAGGGGGCTGATTGGATATTCACTCCAGAGATATGTACATAGAGGTCATTGTTCCAAAAGTGGACTATAAATTACAAACAAGCATAGCATCACACTTTTTGTTATACGGGGTGGCAGAGGCACAGTTGTGCCTATGTTTAGCGAGCTTTACCAAATTTTTTGCTCTATGTATACGAAGGTTTTCTAAGACTTCTAACGAGGTCGTTCGATAGACTTTACATTAAAGAGGCAGTAATATTCAGCGGTTCCTCAAAAGTCATATTATTTCATAATTCATCACGGCATTGCATTGTCCTCGGAACCCCAATCCATTGCAAATGCAGTAAAGCGCAAAGACCACGTACAGACTTAGGTATAGACGTGAGACTAATCTAACGCCACAGCCTGCGCCCACGCATGTGACTCAGACAGTGCGTGGTGAGCGGACATTTCCTGTGGACCTACGCGATGGCAATACTAATGTGCCCTTGGTATAATCGATTTAAAAGAAAGAGTTTGGATGTGATTCCCAAAAAAAGCGTTTTATAATATTTGAGGTTAAGCCACAGAACATTTTATGAACAAACATAAACCTAGTACATACGTCATGTCCACATGATACGAAAAAGAAATGTTTTTTTTTCGGATCCATTTACGCCACTATAAAGTCATGTACAGATTAAATGTTTAGGTTAACGTTTATCGAGTATTTAATTATGATAATCTCTAAAGGAAAACGCGATTCGATGAATTTTTTTCGATAGAATTTAATTTCAAAAGACCTCTAAATTGATTATTTTTTTCTTGTAATCCTAAATTTGTAATTTTCTTTTAGTCATTGCGGAATTGCATTCAAAATGTGTACCTGTAAAAGTTCTGAGATCGTTTTGGAAAACACTGAATTTGGTCCTATAACGTCCCTAAGAAGGTCACAGTTGTTCGAAAGTGGCGAAATTATATCACTGTTTAGTACTAAAAACTAATCAGTAGAAGTGTTTTACACATATAGAAACGACATAGCAGTATCGAAATGGTGATGTACTGGCCTAAAAGGGACTCTTTATAGTACTTTTTCATGCTATAAAATTTTCATACCAGTGTCGAAAGTTTCAAAATAGTGATCTACTGGATCTTGTATTCGAAAACTCTCCTTGAAAATCTGTTTGAAAAAATAATGTAGTCTATTTTAAAGGTCTCTGCAACGCTTAGTTTTAAATTTACCCGTGGCCGCGCGGTTCTCCGCGTTTCAATGGCACGGCCACGTTCAAAAGCTTATAACTTTTTTAACAAATTTTTACTAAATCTTGGAATAGGTCTATTCAAAAAATAACGCCGCATCCGCGCCATCGAAACGCACACCGTATCTTTTGGTTGAGTTGTTCTAGAACTTTGATTTTTTCACAACTCATGGACAGACGTAAGTAAATAATATTAATTTTAACTTGATATTTTTACGAGTTCCTGAAAATAATAGTTGACAGACTGATAGAAAGACGGATAGACGGAAAGACGGATAGACGGAAAGACGGAAAGAAGGTGATCCTATAAGGGTTCTTTTTTCCTTTTATGGTACCAAAACTTAAGTGTACCTGAAATTGGTACTAGCTTATTGGGAAAAATCTGTGAGTAGTTATTAGTTATGTAAGTTTGTAGGCTGATAAACTACACCTCAATTTTCATTCATGGTGACAAAATGCTCTACATATTTGCGCATGCGCAGCTAGGTGTAGGCCAAGGCGTCCATTCAAGTTTTAGAAGGTGGACTACTATTGGGAGGGCCACTTTACTTGTTGAATAGAACTACAATGACATGATTTGATTTTCAGTCTTTTTTATCGAAAGTACTGGGCACTACAGGAAAAACAGAGTTATGTCAAAGGCATTTAGAGCCACTTTTGTCATACTGGCCAAATATGGGCACAAATGTGCCTCTGTTACTTTGTTTGTTGTTTATTTGTACTCTTGGGCAGGATAGGCTAGGGGATTCTCTGGAGATTTGAAAATTGCCATTTGAGCAATTTCTAAACCACGTAAAAGCGACTTTGTCTAAACAGGGATATTACAATTTCAAGATTACTTAAATGACGGGGCTGAATCAACACAGGACTCAAGGTTAAAATTGTTGTGATTATTTATTCCTGCTTATTATTGACAACAAATATAATGACCACCAAAATATTTTTTACCTACCCAAAATGAATAAATTAACACCAAAAGTTGAAAAAAATATCAGAGCCAAATACTGCGGTAGCTTAGGTGAAGGGTAAAGGGGGTGAACGAAGCGAAGCCCCCTTTATCCATCGTGTTAGGTTGAACGTGTAAGAAAGAACAACAAAGAATACTTAAAACATAAACTTAAGTACACAAAACATAAAAAGAAGTTTGGTGATCATTTATCCAAACACAATTTGGTGGACATTTATCCATTCTGGCAGTCATTTCGAATTTATTGGTAGTAAAATAGGTGCGTTTTTGGTAATCGTTTAAACATAAGCCCTTATTATTTATAATGATAAATATATAAATAATTGCATTAATAAAACGCAGCCAATTTTTAAAAGAGATTTAAAATCAATCTGTGTGAGTTTCTTCACCCTTCTTCTGTGTGCGTTTCGACGGCGCGGCCACGGCGTTGTTTTTAAAAAACTAAAAAGATATAAGCTTTGAAAGTGTACGCGCCATTGAAAGGCGGAGAACCGCGCGGCCACGGACATATTTAAAACTAAGCATTGCAGAGACCTGAAAGTTAGGTAAATAACGGATAGAATTTGTAAAAATATATATAAGAATATGGAGAAAACCTAGGTTTATATTTTATGATGTGTGAGACAAAAACCACCATTGCCGCGCCATCGAAAAGGTGAAATATACGTGATAGCTGATGTTTCGCTGAAAAAGCATTGCAGAGGTCTGAAGTTTTCTGCAAAACGCAAATTTGAATTTTTCAAAATTTGTAAGAATGTATGAAAAGAAAGACTAAAACTCCATGGCGGCGGTGAAAAGACGTTATCGCCGATATCTCGCTGAAAAAACATCACAAGGGTCTGAAGCGTTTTGTAAAACCTAGATTTGAATTTGTCAAAATTTGTAAAAATACAACAAATATCCTAAATTTATATTTCAGGAGCTGTAGTACGGTATCACGTAGTGGTCCCACAGTGGTCCAATATAGAGAAGAGGCAAAAAATTACATTAGATAAGTATAGGTAAATATCTACAGTAAATAAGACTTTTTGATTTGATTTGATTTGATTTGGGGTGGTACAGGGATTAGGGGGAAGTAAGAGGACTTTTCTAATATAATTGTGAACTTGTAAAGTTACCACATGTTATAGTAACATGACTTGCGATTACTGTATACATTGTCTGTCTCTGACATTAATTCGTTGTTTGAATCGCATTAAAACCCACAATAGGTAAAAATGTCTAACAAAGCGAGGTGGTGACAACATAATATTATGTTTGTTGACAATTGTCGTGCGCGCGATTTCTAAACGCAATTAGCACCAGTCGCTAATGTTTTAGGACAAATCCGCGCCACGGTGATGTTACGGCAAACAAGTACACAACTAAAAGCATGCGAACGAATGCACAAATTGCTGCTTAACCCCTTAATGCATGGCCATACCAGAAATGGATTGCGATTCTCAACCTTAATGCTTGGTAATAAAGTTCAAAACCTATGAAACCATATATGGTTAAAGATAAAGATAAAGATAAAGATAAAGATAAAGATAAAGATAAAGATAAAGATAAAGATAAAGATAAAGATAAAGATAAAGATAAAGATAAAGATAAAGATAAAGATAAAGATAAAGATAAAGATAAAGATAAAGATAAAGATAAAGATAAAGATAAAGATAAAGATAAAGATAAAGATAAAGATAAAGATGAAGATAAAGATAAAGATAAAGATAAAGATAAAGATAAAGATAAAGATAAAGATATTTTATTTGTGAATGTGGGTTACAGGGTTGTTAAATAAATATTGTTCTTGCCACACTCTACCTGATTTAGTATGCGATAAGGGGTAATTAAGAACAACATAAGTGCCCTATTGAGATGTCTCATAGGCGGAGCCATTTCCTTAAAATAGAAATATCGCCAGTATAATTTTGAGTGACAGTGAACTTTGAGTTGGTGGTTATGAATGGCAACAAATATAATGACCACCAAAATTTTTTTTCCTACCCAAAATGGCTAAATGACCACCAAAAGTTGCAGAAAATATCAGGGCAAAATTCTGCGGTAGCTTAGGTGAAGGGTAAAGGGGGTAAGCGAAGCGAAGCCCCCTTTATCCTTCGTGTTAGGTTGAACATGTAGAACAGCAAAAAAATAATACTTAAAACATAAACATAAGTACACAAAACATAAAAAGAAGTTTGGTGATCATTTATCCAAACACAATTTGGTGGACGTCCATCCATTTTGGCACTCATTTCGAATTTATTGGTAGTAAATTTTCGAATTTTTTGGTAATAATTGGATAAACACAAGCCGTTATGAATTAGGGTCTTCCGAGCACAGTCACAAATAATCTTACTGGTCTAACGGCAAATTGGTCACTATGATCGATCAAACTCAATGTGTCTGATACTGTTGGTACAACGACCTCAGCGGTCTTGTGCTTCCCAAGCGGCAGGTCTTGGGTTCGAATCCGGCTAGGGAGGGAGGAGTATATCCGAAACCCTAAAATTAACAATAAATCCCCATGTCTTGGACGTTTACATGTTTGTGAGGTCGCTGTTTCTGGTTCCCACGACATAGGGTATCCTAGTGTAGGGCCAAAAGCAATGTATGTGCCCGTATAAAAAAGTATTTAACCTCTTGAATACCACCGGCGTTAGATAACGCCACCTTTCCATTATAAGTTTTAATTTTTATTACCATGGCATACATTCAAAATCGCGACTCGTCCCAACTACCCTTGGTTTTTGAGAGGTTAAATGCATTCTGTTTTTGTACATAATGTACTTAGTAAGGAATGAATACTAGGGCCCCTTCACGTAAAATAGTTCGTGTATTGCTAACTTATGCAACTCGATTCGGGGTGGTTTAAATTTCGGACACAACCATATTAAAATAAAATTTAATAGCTCACACCGCAACATGGCTGTTACGTCAGTCGCTGTGACAGAACAGTGGGCAAATTGTGTTTGTTATTTTCTTTTTAAAACCACTGATGATTTTTTAATGAAAAATCTGGTTTGTAAGAATTTTCGAATACCTATTTTTTGACATAAGAACCTTAACAATATTATTTTTAAATCCCAATTAATCGCACATCAAAAATAGTGATTTGCACAGCAAAAAAGGACCAGCAAAAACACGTTTATGTTTTAAGTATTTTTTGTTGTTCTTGCATGTTGAACCTAACACGAAGGATAAAGGGGGCTTCGCTTCACTCATCCCCTTTACCCTTCTCTTACGCTATCGCAGCATTTTTCCCTGATATTTGCTTTGCAAATCAGTATTTTTTATAGAGCAGTTTAATATTTCCCAATAAATAGCATGTTATAGCTAAGTTTTAGGGGAAAAACATCTATTTCGTTTTATTTGTTTTCGTTTAAGTAAATTTTAAATACCATAAATATGTTTTCTTTGTTAATCGTTGTTGTGTTAAATCATTCTAATAGCTTTACTGCTTTGCTGTTTGAATGAGGCCATTCAAATAACTAAGGATGGCCGATATGGAAAAGGCATATAACCCTTCACCCGATTGGTCATACCTATTATGGCAGTATCGGATTAAGGGATAAATTCGATACTCATACATTTATTGGTTAGAATATGTCATATTTACTAAAACCTAATACAAAATAGTAAGTAAGTATCTAGTTATTTTTGTTTTAAAAATAATAATAATAATAATAATGTTTTTATTAAAAAAAAATATGGCTTAATTTGTGAGTATTTGGATATTTTATTATTGTTAACAACAAACTATAGATATGGATCTTTGCAGCTGAAATTTTGATAACATTTAAAACATATTGTTTCTGATTCTTAAAACGTATTGTTTCTGATTCTTGTTTCTTTGTCCAATATTTTATGACGTCTGAGACAGACTTTTCATCAGGATGGCCGACTGTTAGAATTGCTCATTGTTAGTACTCGAATCGATTTGCAAATCGATTCGAGTACTAACAATGAGCAATTCTAACAGTATTGACGATCTCTGTGGTGAACGGTTGGGGCTGTGATTCCCAATCGAGAGGTCCCGGGTTCGACTCCCTGGGGAGCTGGGGAGGAAGAAAAAAATCTCAAGGTCTCGGATGTTTACATGTTAGTTAGTCGCTGTTTCTGGTTGCTACGCAGGGTATCCTAGTGTGGGCCCAGAAGCAATGGATGTGTGTCCCTGTGTGTAAGTGTTATATTATGTGATTTTAATTCGGAAACTGCATTAAAATCCGTCCACCTGTTTAAGCGCAAGATACAGAAAGCCTTTTCAAACTTATAACAACCTTCTTTTTTGTCGGGGGTTATAAAGGCGGGCTACTATGTTTTGTTTTGTCTACTACTGCGAAATTTGGTTTACTTACGTTTTGAGACAGAATCGAAACCAATTTCTTGTGTAATAATTACACACCGCGCTCAGAAACACTGCGCTGCACATTTGCTGACTTTGAACAAATACTTATGGAGCGGTGTTTATTTAACCCACATTGGGATGTGGAGTTAGTTTAGACATTATACAGGTTGTTACAGAAATGTGTAGACTCGCACTCAAAGGGACTTATAATTCTGATTAACTTTCCCCTATGAAGAGGAGAAGAAAAAACAGGTAAATAAAGTGCTTCTGATCGAGGTAGACATTTGCCGTTACCGGCTAAGTTCACACAAGTTGCAAAATTATTTGTCACAAACACGTCACCAATTATCCCATACGAGCTGGAAGAGGCACAGTTGTGCCAGTTATTTTTTTTATACATTGCTCCTGGCCCCACATTAGCCTACCCTATGTCGTGAGAACCAGAAACAACGACGTCACACGCACATAAACATCCAAGACCTGGAGATTTTATTTTCTGTTTCCCCAGCCGGAAATCGAACCCGGGACCTCTCACATGGTAGGCAGAGCGACAACCGCAGCGCCACAGAGGTCGTCTGGTCGATATAACTAACTGCCTGTCCAATACACTAGGTCTTGATGACACAGGGTATCCTAGTGTGGGGCCAGAAGCAACGTATGTGCAGGTATGTAAATGGTTATGTTAATACTATCCCAGTGTAGGGCCATATTTTGTTGTACTCACAGGTATTTGGTAGAAGGACCCGTTGTTGACGGTCTGGTAGGAAGTGAGCGGCACCACCGGGACTGTCCCGTTGCGCAAGAGTATCGGGCCTTGCAACGGCGTCACAGCTGGTTGCAGGCCTGGAACATAGATGGCGCTGTGTTCAACAACAACAATAACAACAACGTAGGGTATTCAGTGTTGATTTTTTACCGAAATTTAATAATACGACTAAATTTACTGACTGTCTGATAAAAAAGTAATAATGCGACTACATTGACTGATTTACTCAATACACGAATAAGCTATCGCGAGTTAAGTAGCTTTAATAGTAAGTATTTTGCTTGTTAAAATCTATCCATTTGTTTAACTTCATGAAGTTTTGAGGGATTTTATGAATCATTCAAACCCTCAAATAAAATGCGACGAATCGTATTCAGAAAACCTATCTATATGGGAAGATGAGGAAGTGCCCTGACTTTCTTAAGGGGCCTCTACACCTTCGGACGCCGTCGATTCTAGGTATAAGAGCGTTACTCACACAACCGGCGCGCTCACGTACACCTACACACCGCAGTGGGACAAAACCTGCGCTAATTCCGACTTAGCACTGAAGTGATCGAGACTCCGTATCTGGTACAAAATTGATCTGAAGAGAGAACTAACACAACTGCTCTAAACCAGTTTAGTATACTTAAGAAATGGGTTATTCGTTTTTGTTTCTGAAGATAATTAAGAGTATTTTGTTCAGAAGTAGGATTTATTCCCTGTATAAACACAAACTTATACACAATCTACATATATCTATACAAAGCAATACGGAATAGGGTAAGCAGAACATAAGCAGGGTATTCACGGTCAGTTTGATCGACGATAGAACTGATTCCATCTGTCGACGATCAGACCATCGGACATCAAACTCATCGGCCATCGTCGATCAAACTGAGCGTGAGTGCGAGTTCCGTCGTTTATTCCATCAGTCGGAGCTAGTGGCGCCATTTTAGCGCTTTCGGCGTTAGATCAAGCGGATTTTGGTAAGTTGAGCGCGCATTTTAGATAGCACTTTTTTAACTTTTAATATCGCAATACAGGAAATGAGTTTTGTTGTATAAAATAAAGCACAGACAAAATAAGCCATATTGAATTAAGAGGCCGGCCCTAGAATAATTTTCTAATTTCTAATATTTTATGTTGATAATTTGGTTTTATATTTGAATTATTATATTCTAATTAATTTTATTAATTAAGGTTTTTAATTCATAACATTTATATATTATAAACTTAAACTAAACTATAACTGCACTAAACTAAATTAAAAATTTCCCTGAGTTCGCTGCCGGGCGGGAGGGTGCCCAAGACGCTGGCACTGTTACCTCGCTGTATCGCAATACTGATGCGTTGAACGAGTTAGGCGCCAGCTCTGCGGTCCCCTGACGCTTCGACGAGCCTCTTTTATATTTTAATTTTATGTTGAATTATTTAGTTATAATGCGAGACATTTTCAAATAAAATAAATGAGGGTAATTATATCATGTCCTTTACTGTTGAACATTGGAGATAAATCTAGCCCTTTTTTGATCCCCAATTTTTTTCGAATCAAGCACTTTTTTGAGCATTGTTGGCGCTTAATGGGGTTTCCATCTGGCAGCACTGCTGTCCATCGAGAACTGAAGGCCAGTTTTACGCAAGTGAGTGGGGAAATCGAACGGCATCATCCGATACATCGTACGTCTCTGATCGTCGATAGATCGAATCAGTTCTATCTTCGGTCAAACTGACCGTGAATGCCCAGCTATAAAATAATCTCCCGGCTAAATAAAAAGTATTAGATACAAATGACGCTCCAATGATTACAGGAGTAAACTGTTGTATGTAATGTCTTTTCTATTTTTACACATAGTGTTGAATATTTAGTACCTATATATAAAAGATAAAAAAACTCAGGTTTTGGATGTTTATATAAATGTGTTGACCCTTTTTCTGGTTTCCACGACACAGGGTATCCTAGTGTGGGGCCAGAAGCAATGTATGTGCCTGTATTTAATACTAATGTTAATATGTATGTAAGTAGGAACTTTTTTCTTCTTTTCTCTTTTTTAGATATTTTTATATCTACGGGTATAAACTACTTATAGAGAGATAAGTTAATGTTGTTTTACATTTTTTGTCATTACATGTCAACATTTTTGTTTATTTTTTGAGAATGGAAATATCTGTCTGAATATAATTTTTTAATCTGCCTAGCGGCACCCACGATACAGGCTAGGCTTAGTGTGGGAGCCACTGTACTAATGATAATTTACTGTGTAATTTCCATGAAAATTGATAATTTGAATTTTTATTTGAAAAACACAATACACAAACTAACTAACACGGAGTACAAGAAAGGATTTCCAACAATCGAAGAAATGATTTAATAATTAAATACCTATTTATTCATTGGTATATTTATTTAATATATAATAAGTATACGTAGGGTGCCTAATCTTAAGAGCAATCAAATAAGCATCACAAACCGCAAAAGCATTAAAAACAGGATCAGATTTTTATCGGAATCTCTATTCCGACCCAGCTATCACTGAAAATAGACAGCGCAAAAACTGAAAAACGACCAGATACCTTTCAAACTCAGAACCAGAAATATTACGAAGTGAAGTCTGGAAAGCTATGTTAAGCCAAAAGTTCGATAAGGCACCAGGTCCAGACAAGATCGCGAACGAACTACTGAAAGGAACCCTATACGAACTCGTGTCCGCTCTGACAAATATCTTTGACGACATCCTAACATCAGCACAGATTCCTGAACAATGGGAAACTTCCCACCTAATCCTTATATACAAAAAAGGCTCAAAGAAGACTTATCGAACTACAGACCAATAAGCCTAAATATATAAGGTCTTCTCCAAGATACTACTAGGTCGAATCAGCATCACACTAGACGAAAACCAACCAATGGAACAGGCTGGCTTTAGGAGAAACTTCTCAACGATAGACCATATATACACAGTCAAACAAATCTTAGAAAAGTACAGCGAAAACCAGGGTATTTAGCTTTCATAGATTATACCAAAGCTATTGACAGCATCAAACATGAAGTGATGTGGGAAAGCTTAGAAAAACAGGGAGTATGCAGGGCTTATATAAATATCATAAAAAAAGAATATGCAAACTGCAAAGCAAGAATACAAACGGAAACACTCGGAGAAACATTTAAAATCGAAAGAGGTGTCAGGCAAGATGATCCGCTATCTCCTAAGTTATTTTCTGCTGTGCTTGAAAATATATTCCGAAAACTAGAATGGAACGAATTTGGTCTTAATATAGATGCAAGAAGACTACATCATCTTCAATTTGCAGACGTCATTGTCTTGTCCAAAGAGAACCCTCACAAAGCTTGAAGAAATGATACAAGACCTAAACAAAGAAAGCGAGAAGGTCGGGCTGGCAATGAACACAGGCAAAACCAAGCTACTATCAAATTCACCCCATATGAAATAAGACTATATAACCAACCTCTCGAATATGTAGAAGAGTACATTATATCTGGGACAAATAATCCCTCCAATTGATATAACTACCAAAGAAATCATAAATATAGTTTAAAAAACCGGTCAAGTGCGAGTCTAAATCGTGCACGAAGGGTTCCGTACCACCGTTCAATGGAAGCGATGGTGTGGAGTGAATAGTTTGGATTTTACACAGCAAAATATTGTTTACAAAGTTATTGGTGCGGTTACTTTCACACTCCATGTACGTGACCAGGTGCATCCATAAGTTTGTATGTGGTATTGAAAGAACTGTTGTATGGGAGCCCCTTTAAATATTTCTTTTATCCTGTTTTTTAGTATTTTTTGTTATAGCGGCAACATAAATACATAATCTGTGAAAATTTCAACTCTCTAGCTAGC
Organism: Argyresthia goedartella; assembly: GCA_949825045.1. NCBI lineage: Eukaryota > Metazoa > Arthropoda > Insecta > Lepidoptera > Argyresthiidae > Argyresthia > Argyresthia goedartella. Next base: position 12,163,983 of record OX463826.1, read on the forward strand.
TAGGTTCTTGAGATACAGCCTGGTGACAGACGGACGGACGGACGGACAGTGGAGTCTTAGTAATAGGGTCCCGTTTGGAACCCTTCGGGTACGGAACCCTAAAAAACTAAAAAACACGCTTTTAAAGCACTTCGAACTAAAAAGTTAAAAATAATTTTTAATATAACCTTAAAACAATAATGAATAAAAAATTCTATTATTATTGTGAAAAAAAAGCGTCGGGCGCTTTGTTCCATATCTTTCGTACATCGAGCGCCGGACGCTTTTTGTTTCACAATAAAAATAGTATTTTTTATTCATTATTGTTTTAAGGTTACATATATTAAAAAATATTTTTAAGTTTTTAGTTCGAAGTGCTTTAAAAGCGTGTTTTTTAGTATTTTTTAAACTTTATTTATTTTTCATTTTTTAGTTCGAGTGCGCGAGCCGGAGAGTTAGAGATTGTGTGAGAAATTAACTAATCCTGGCGATCCTAATCAGGATAATGAGATATACTTATGAAATTATTACATTGTCGCTGATTCTTGATAAGTGTACAAAGTTTGAATTGAATCTGTCCGTTTAAAGTGGGTCAAAATCGAGTCCAAACATACAGGTGAAGCTAATAAAAGCGTGATAAAAAGGAGAACAGCCAATGGATGGACAAGATATTGGTCACTGAGGGAGATTATGAAAACAACAGATATCAGCAGAAAAATAAAGAGCAGTGTCTTCAACAGCTGTTTCCTACCCTGCCTTACCTATTGCTGCGAAACTTGGGCACTATCTACAGAGACATGCTAGCACATTGCCAAAAAGCCATGGAAAGAAGCATGCTGGGAATAAGAAAAATAGATAAGCTGAGAAACACCGACATAAGAGCTAGAACAGGTGTGACAGACATTCTCACTAAGATAGATCAAATGAAATGGAGATGGACGGGCCATATGCTACGGAGCCCACAAGAGAAATGGAGTAAAATATTAACAGAATGGTACCCTAGAGATGGGAAACGGAACAGAGGTCGACAACACAAAAGATGGGAGGACGAACTTAAATTAACAGTAGGTTACAACTGGAATAGAGTTGCGAAGGATAGAAAGCAATGGAAATGATTAGAGGAGGCCTTTGCCAAGAGGCACACCGAGCTCCGGAACATACTGAGGTAAAACATAAAAAAGAAAAGAGCAAGATCACAGACAAAAATAAGGAGTTTCGGGATATAAAGGCTTTATTATTATATACTATATTATTATATATAAGTATACGTCGGTCGTTGGATTTGAAATTTGGAATACATACAAATTATATAAATAAGGTGCTACACTATGAAGAATAAATAAGTGATTTCTCCCCCTCATTCATACAAAAACTGTTAACAGAAAACTGAGACGGGATGCACAAACGACAACTCAAAATTTGACGAAAACTCATAGTTTAGTTCAGGTTTTAGTACAATTTCAGCAATTATTTTCTAAGTGATAATTAATTGCAAACTAGATTTGAAAGCGCCTCTTAGAATACAAATATTCGAAATTCCACGATATTTTTTATAAGAGATAACAAAAAAAAACTTAAAAAAAATAATGATTATGCCGGGGATGTTTTCCTACCATAGGCCCTTAATGGGGGCACACTTCGCTCTTCATGTTCTCGTCTCAGGGAATAGGGCAGGTATTTTTTTGAAGGGTGCTGAGAGACATTAATCTTTATGTTAATGGCAATCTGTATAATGCAGGTATACTATATAATAGGCTTGTGTTTAAACGATTACCAAAATGCACCTATTTTTCTACCAATAAATTCGAAATGACTGCCAAAATGGATGGATGTCCACCAAATTGTGCTTGGATAAATGATCACCAAACTTCTTTTTATGTTTTGTGTACTTAAGTTTATATTTTAAGTATTTTTTGTTGTTCTTACATGTTCAACCTAACACGAAGGATAAAGGGGCCTTCGCTTCGCTCACCCCTTTTACCCTTCACCTAAGCTACCGCAGTATTGTGCCCTGATATTTTCTGCAACTTTTGGTGGACATTTAGCCATTTTCGGTAGGAAAAAGTATTTTGGTGGTCATTATATTTGTTGCCTATATAATACCTAGCCAATATAAATATAACACCTGGGGCGTTCAGGCAATTTATGAAATATTATTAATATTAATATTCATTACATACTCTACCTAAGTAATATATACAATGACCAGGGATTATATAGGATACCTACTTGGCCACCGGCAATGTGTAAAATAAATAGATGTTGGTAGAATATCAGGGCAAAACACTACGGTAGCTTAGGTGAAGGGTAAAGGGGGTGAGCGAACCGAAGGCCCCTTTATCCTTCGTGTTAGGTTGAACATGTGAGAACAACAAAAAATACTTAGTTTAAAGTATTTTTGTGGTAGGTTGAACATGTAAGAATAACAAAAAGTACTTAGTTTTAGGTATTTTTTGTTGTTCTTACATGAATAACCTAACTCGAAGGATAAAGGGGGTGAGCGAAGTGTTTTACGCTTTAATATACGTTACCGGCTGCGTATTGGGTATTATATATTAAACCTAGGCAAAGTATAAAATAGATAATATTACATACATTAAACATGCACGTTTTAGACATTATATATATTGCCTAGGGATTATACAGATTGGTAACATATGCACCATTACTGTAGGATAGGTTTGGATCAGAGCAACTTTACTTAATTAATTTATAATTAATTTTTTCACTTATCAACCAACCGTATCTAATGGAATATCGTAAATACAGGTAGAGTTGATTAGATCATTGCAGTTTTATTGAATGACTGGTACACCTTTCTGTTACAGCACGTTTCCTCATCAGATCTGTGAGTTCTGACCTCGCTTCCGATAATCAAGAGAGCTCAATGCCGCAACACATCCTCAAATTTCCACTTTAGCCAGTAATAAATTAACATACAGAAATATGTCTGAGGTCAATATGCCAGATTGATAAAATTGTGTCAATAAAAAGGCCAATGGGCTACACGGATCAGTAAATTTTGTTTAATTTAATTAAAAACCGGCTAAGTGCGAGTCGGACTCGCGCACGAAGGGTACTGTACTATTATCTATTAAAACGGCAAAAAAAACACGTTTGTAGTATGGGAGCCTCCTTAAATATTTATTTTAATCTGTTTTTTAGTATTTGTTGTTATAGCGGCAACAGAAATACATCATCTGTGAAAATTTCAACTGTCTAACTATCACGGTTCATGAGATACAGCCTGGCGATAGACTGACGGACGAACGGAGGGACAGCGGAGGCTTAGTAATAGGGTCCCGTTTGGCACCCTTCAGGTACGGAACCCTCAGAAAGAGTTGATTATTTTAAAGCCTTCATTAGGCCTCGTTGATGGTATGGATTACGGTTGGTATTTATAAAAAAAAACATACGTGCTACAGTTGTAAACTCATACATAAGTTAGCCCCTGTGAACTATTTATTATATTTACATAATAATAATACCTTAATAATAACTTGGACACCATTTACACACATTGATCTAGCCCCAAACTAGGATTCCCTGTATCTTGGGTACTAGACAATGATACATATATTTATATAGGAAAATATAATACTTAGATAGATAAACAACCATGACCAGGGTACAAACAACCGTTCTCATCAAACAAATATTTGCCCCCACCGGGACTCGAATCCGGGAGCCTTGGCTTAGTAGGCAGCGTCACTGCCAACTCGGCCATTCGGGTCGTCAGTCATAATATAGCTAAATGTTACTGTAGCACCCTATCAGTATTTTTATGTGTATATTGGTACATATAACAAATATATAAATGAGATGGGAATAATTCGTGCCTTTCATGCTCACAGTTCATCATTAAATTCCCATTTTTTTCTTATCAATAATTTAATGATGTCCTCATAATAGGAAGCGAGATTGCGAAATCGAAAACTCTGGTAGGAAACAATTTATTGTTATTGTTATTGTATCAATGTATGTGTTATTGTGCACAGCACTTTAACCGCTGGAGACCTGGATGGACCTGATTATGTTTATTGTGCACAGTCGACAGCACTTTAACCGCTGGAGACCTGGATGGACCTGATTATGTTTATTGTGCACAGTCGACAGCACTTTAACCGCTGGAGACCTGGATGGACCTGATTATGTTTATTGTGCACAGTCGACAGCACTTTAACCGCTGGAGACCTGGATGGACCTGATTATGAGGCATCGCGATTTCGAACCTCATGCCATGGTAATAAAATTCAAAACGTATAACGGCGAAATGGCGTTCCTGGACGCCGCTGGGCACCCAGGGTTTAAGATTACACTTTGGACATATCACGGCTCTTATTATCATGGTCGGTAGAGTCAAATTGTCATTAGTGTGCTGTCGACTGTACTTTTACCATTGTGGATAATAATACGACATAAATCATGCAAATTTATAGCACAATTAATTATCTGGACATGCGATACAAATCTCGAGGTGGCGTGTGCGGGGACTTAGTTACTATAGCGTTAGCGTTGCCATGAGACAGTGATAAATAGGGATTTTTCTATCAGAGGAAAGGGAGCTTACGTCCGCAGAAACTAACGAGAAACATACTGCCTCGAAGATGTTAATTTTCAGGTTCTTAGCAATCAAGTGAGTGAAGAGACGGAATTTACCGGAATGGATCATTTGACCAAATAAAGACTCAAAACACTGGAAAAATCAGCCTTAAAAGAGTAGAACTCACCCCATTCATGTCCCGACCAAGAGCCACAGTCTTTTCTTGAGACTGATTAGGAATCGAGTCATACTCCACCACGCTGGCTCAGTTCTTGCTCGATGAAAATTAATAACATATAATTAATGGTCACTCGACCAAAGGGCAACCTGAATACAAGGGCTGATAAAAAGTTAAAGCGTACGAAAGCGAAAGACATTCTCGGAAATACCATTATAGGTAGACAGCCTTTTCAAATCTAGACCTCAGTTAGGAGGTGGCTGCAAAAGGGACCAGTTGCTTTGTCTTTAGGAAACTTGTACAATAATTTAGATCTGTCTGGATTGACTGTTTATTGGGCCTAGGAGAACGTAATTCTATTAATATTACGATTTAAAAATGACTTTCAATATAAGGCGGTACTGTGATGGATTTATTACAATACTTTAGATACTCGTACTTATATACCTATGGCATTACAAACTTTTATTCAAATTCTAAAGGGGTCCACGATTTGTTTTAATTGTTGATTAATTTGATTGAGGTTGACGGCAATTTACTTAATAACGCCAGCTATACCCAAGGGACACGCGATGGAAGTTAAGGGCCAGGTTTTACTCTCGCACGTGTACCATAAGCATAACTTATCTCAAAAGTTTCAAAGCAATATTTCTCGCAGAGAGAATCAACAAATATGGCCCTTTTTATAGTCTACACTGTTAATGCACGACACTGTCAATGTCCCTCTCGTTGCATTTGGAAAAGGAAAGGAAGTCTCACGCATAGCTCTATTCCTTACTTTCCAGTATCGTGCAGTTACAGTGGCTACTATAAAAACGCCCACACGTTACACACGTGTCACGTGACAGTTCAGTCTCGTGTTGCGAGACCACTCTTCATTTCATCAACAACCTGTTGTCGCGTTACATAAGTAACAATCTCTCAAGTAAAGCCACTTGCAGACTTTGTCAATTTCGTTGTTGTATTGCAAGGTCACCTTCGGTTTCGCCTTCCTGATTGGTGGTACCATATGTTGGTTCCGTCAATCAGGAAAGGTAAATCGCTAGGCGACCTAGCGATCAATAGAAAATATGCAAATTATGATATGGCTGTCACTCTTCTAAGAGATGGGATGGAAGAGAAGATATCTATAGGGGCACTGATTATCATAATGAGCTTGAATGTACGTGGGCGTGTATGGCACAGGCATTTCTTCAACCCTTGTAAGTACAATAACCTAGTAACTATGTGAAATAACTCAAACTTACTTTGAAAATTGACGTTGATAACGCTTTATTATGCAGCACAAAACTCTGATTACTTACCTAGAAATTCTAAGATATATGGCAGGGTTCTGGTTTCAACTGGTACTATGAATCCATATTGCCACTATCATCACAACCTTGGCTTGGTTTTCAAACTAGTATTGTAACTCGCTTTACTTTCATCTGCAGAACTGGGGCACACAGTTATGAGATGTGACATGTCTGTATACTGTTTACGACACTTCTTACGTATTACGGAGGCTTGTAGTCACCTGTTGTGACTCGGCAATGAATCGCGCCTTTCAGCTGATGAGATCTTAATTACCATTGGTACTTAGCTAAACTGTGGAATAATAAATTCTGCGTGCGATTTGTCTACAAAAACAAAAACAGTAAGTATGGATGAAGTAAATTTATGTTACGAGAGGCATTTTTAGTAAAATTTTCGGACAATGGCGTTGCTTGTATACCTCTATATTTTTAAGGTAACATTGTGAACTCACAGCACAGAACTAAATCTCCTTTGAATAGAAATAGCCAACTTTACTTTCGAACTAATGTACATAACCCATACTTGTTCCTATCATCAACTCCTTACACAAGATAAATGTCGAATTAGTGGTTTTATTCAGCCATAAAAAGTATATCACCTTGATTTGGAGTAAGGTTTTGCGCAGTGTCCCTAGAAGTAGCTGTCTCTAGTCGCAATAAATAGTGGTTTCGAGGCCAAAGCCTGCGAGTGGCTATCGAAACTACCTACAGCTATTTATCTGATAATACGTACTCGATACGGAGTAATTGGAGCAATTTTATTGTCCTGCCGCAAACGTTTCTAAACTCAAAGAGCCGACGCCGACAACACTTTGCCAATGCTTGTAGTGGTGGTTGTATTATAATAAAGTTACATGACAGTTAGATACAAAGTATTTCTCCTAAGCCCTTTGTCTCGTAACCTCTACCTATACATAAGTATAAGTGGACAAGCTTATATACGTACTTTACTACATGATAAGAGCTCTTAAGGAGAGACTTGGTAATTTAAAGTTTTCTGATGTATGTAGTCTACGGATTTAAAGTTCAGTCGGTCACCATCAAACCGCTCAATATTGTTTTGCTTAGTCTATGAATGAATATAAACTTACCCGGTCCAGGAACATCATCGTAGTAGTCTTCGTCATAGTCTAACACTGCGTGTAGCTGAGTCTTTCCCCCCGCTCCCCCGGTCTCGACCTTGGTGTAGCCGGGCGGTCTATCCGGAGGCTTTTGCGGGCCGCTGCTGGGCTTCGGTGGTGCCTCCAGCGGCCGCTGCGGCTGCGGCGGCGGGGGCAGGGGGCTGGGTGTCGCTGAATTCACGAAATTATAGTTCACGTTGGGATTCGGTAGTCCATCGTACCGTCGACTAGGCTGCTGCGGTACTGGCGAGGGTGTCGCCGCCGGTGGGTACGGCGCGTCGGCATACCCCGGCCGGTAGCCAGGCCTCTGGAGGCTCTGCTCAAGTCTCCTCTGCTCGTAGTCATAATCCCCGGTCGTATCGTGAACGTATGCGCCCGAGTTATCATACTGAGGATTGACCTCCTGCACCCTCTGGTTCTCTACCGATATATCTAGCCTGGTGTTCTGTTGGTATACCTGTGTGTGCAGGTTGTAGGGGTTGTGTGGCACTTCTTCGTGGCGGGGGTAGTGCGTGTACTGGCTCTGTGGTGGCAGGTAGGCGGTGCCGGCGCGTTTCCGGAGTTTTGTTCTCCTCTGTTGCGCGTGGGAGGTCGGGGGTGCGAAGGGCTCGTGAGCCGGGTGTTGGGGTTGCGGGTCAGTGTGCTCCGGGGAGTACAGAAGGTCGTCGAGTGGGACTCTTAAAGGTGTTGCCGAGGTCGGCGGGAACACTGCCGTCACGCCGGCGACACTCGCTAAAGTATAGTTCGCCAGTGCCATCGCTCAACGTTCGAATTTTAAACACGTGTAAAATGTCAACATCGACACTCAGTCAATAATGTACAGCTTAGGTGTTATTACGAACGCTCTTGCATAATGACGTGAGGTGCGTGGGATCGTCTAGCCGGCGCGGGCGCACGACGTGAACCGTCTTCTCATTGTCGACACTGCGAGTACACTACACTGACACAATACTTCACTGTTTGTGTGTAAGCGGCACTTCTTGCTGCCTTCAGATCATATCTGAAACAAACTAACGGGAAAATGTATTAGATAAAATTTTATCGCAGTATTACTTTATATTGACGGTCATTGAAAATATAGTGAGGAAACCTTCATAAGTCCATAACTGCGGTGATGGGCTAGCACCTTGTCACGTAAAAATGGACTATCGAAAATCTAGCAAAACAATTGTGCCTCTGCTACCCCATATGGGGAAGGACGTGACACTATGTAAGGTATATGTTATGTTGTACTTGTTTGGATAATTGGAGATACACAAGTATTTTCATGTGAAATTTCATTTTCAAACAGTAATTTTATTACTTTACACGGCTTAGTAATTGCATACTCATGTATCGTCTGCTGGCGTCAACGGCTGGGTTTCCCCAGAATTCGTGATGTCCTTGCTACTTTACAAAAGGAAACGGTTTGAAAGGCGCGGATGCGAGCGCGAACTACATCGTGATGCCTAACAAATGCGTCTGTAGAACGGAATAGGGGAAATCCGATACCAAATAGACATTACCTGAAGGTCCATTTTCATTGTTATTTGAGGACAATGATGCGTTAGACGGATACTGATCAATGCATTAAGGTAATCACATTCAGAATTTGAGATGTCTACTTACATTGGCCTTAAATTATCTAGTTACGTTAATTGTGAGAAGAGTACGAGTACAAGTTCAGTCCTTTCAGTAGAATAGGGGGTGGTCTTGTGAACAATTCAAACCGATGTATGGCAAGTAATACATAATAAGTGAAAGTAATCAAGTATTTATCTGACAAAGAAATAATCATCAAGGAAAAGTCACCTAAATATGGAGCATATCTCCTTTGCCCTGAACAATATACTGTCGAAAGCAAATGTGATATGAGAATGGACGAGACTGGGTTACGGCGACCCTTGAATATAATATATAAAAATATCTAGTCTTTAATTTGTATAAAAAATCTCAATTACATACATATAAATACACAGCGTCACACCCTTTTCCATAGGGTGGTAGACGCACAATTGAGCCCACTTTTAGCCAGTTAATCTTCTTTTTTTTTCAGTTTCATTTGTGTACTTTGTACGCATCTAGTTAAAACCAAACGCTCGCAACATTCTGTAAGGTAGTTAATAAACCTCCTGTGTAGTCTCAAAGATTAACATCAATATGGAACCGTTTGTCCAGTGCGTTAGATTTATGTAAATTTTCGTCCAGCTGCGGCCCAATCTCTCGATCATGGCGCTGAGCCGTGCGGCTAAGTCCCTTGAACTGACACGCTGCGTGCAAGCCTTCTAAATTATTCCACACCTAGATACAGTCCATAATAAATCTTGGATTTATGTGTATTAACTTTTGTGATATTGTCCGCTAGAGCGTTTTGTAGAGTTAGTGCGCGAGATAATTTACGGTTACGACTTTCGAAATCTGTCGGGAATTCTGAATACGAGTGCTAAAATTTATACTTGTCTTCTATATTTATGGGTGGGCATCAGGGTGGCCCTTATAAGCATTAAACAAATATAAAAAAATGTAAATTGCGCATTTTTTACATACTTCAGAGCCCTGTAGGCATAGGTAAATATTGCTGTAGGAAGTTGCTTTTATGTTGTTGTTTTTATAATAACTGGGCGGTAGGCATATCTAAAATATTATATGAATGCACATCTAATAAAACATATCAAAATAATGTACAATACTCCGAAATGCAGCACTGAACAGTGAATAATGCACGTTGATCAAAACAGATTTGCAATGGTCAAAACGTAACTAAGCACTGAGTGTGAGTGGCATGTATATGTAGGCCCAGATTCAAAACCAATTACAGTTTGACGGGCTATCAAATATGTTGGTTGGGAAATGGTAGCGTCAGTTAGATACTTAAGTGGCGCTGAACTTGAACAGTATTCGGTTTATTCAGTCAATACTTATGTACATACAGACATCAACACAATCAGCTGATTATCTCCTGGGATCATTACTTCATTCAATCACTCCATATCACCATGACATGCCTTGCCATCGTTAGACAACGACAAACCGCGAGGCTTTACTTGGCTTCCTTCCTCTAGTTATTATAATACTGAGCCGTTTCACACACGAGGTTTTAGGCCAAGTTTAGTCGCTCAGTCTGCCGGCCCCGCTCGTGGTGTGTTTGGGTCGTGACGAGATAGTGTCGAAGATCATTTGGAGCACGACGAAAGGTGCGCGCGCATCCAGCGATGCAATCTCTCGTGGGAACCGGTCTTGTGCCAAGTTTTTGACAGTTATCATATCAGAACACAATACCTACTACAAGTATAATAAATCGTTTAAACAAACAGTCGTTTGTTTGGGTTTATTCTAGATCCTTCGTTTTGGTGTAGATTATGCTCTCACTCTTCAACCGTACAAAACCACTCCACGACAAACAATTCACTGTCACTAGGGATAAATCGACTGCAGGCATTACCCTTATTTCCCATAATTTCTCTGCATGGGAGGCCGCACTGGATGATATTTTTTGTGATCTGTCGAAGGTATTTCATTCTGTTGATCATGAAAGGCTTCTAATGAAATTAAATAATTACGGAGTTACAGTTCAGATGTTGGATCTACTAAGATTATACTTAAGCTATAGAATTCAAAAGCAGAAGTCAACAGTGAAGGCATTCCACAAGGTACCATATTAGGCCCTTTCAGATACTTCGTATTTATTGTTATAGATGCGAATATTTTTGTTTCAATGGAAAATTTCAGAGTGGAAATAAAATGTAGGAATGCAATTAAGTAACCATTCTTTCTAATGATGATGATGATTGAAATCTACAGTCTATTCTTTGATAAAAAAGCAGATTTGGGCCGATCAATCCACTATATTTAAAAGTCAGTGTTAGCTGTCAATAAAGTCTATAGGCCTATATGAATAAAAAAAAACAGACATACAATTATTTGTGTGTTGTCAACAATAAGATCCTAAAATTTTGTGTCCCGTGCTTAGTTTGTGAGGAAAAATTAAGCAATACAGAGTGACATTTAATTATTTGATCAAATTTTGGGGAATGGTGCCGTACCCATTATTGTGAACAACTTTTCCCTAGAAACCTATGGTCACAAACGAAAAAAATGCCTGGGCCTTGCATACTTTCTAGTAATCAGGTCAATGTACGAGGATCAAGCAATTCATTCGCGAGCATATATTTCTTTCCGAAAGTTGTTCATAATAAAGGGTACTTACGACCATTCCCAAAAAATTGGTCAGATAATTAAAAGTCACCTGTATTGTATACATGTGCGAGGACCGTGGGAAGGATGGGAATAAATTACTACACTAACTTACATACTACCCTTCCATTAATAAGAAATACTAATAATAAAAGTATTGATTTATCTCAGGAAAATGGTACATTTGTCTTATCTTAGTTCTTATTTTCTAGTAGACAGTCGGTATTTAGAGTCTGTTGACACCTAAACTAGGTAGAACCTGTACTATAGGCATCAACACCCGATCACTTTAGATACATTATTTTAGATTTAGATTTTGTTTCACCTGCATTTCATTTTAAATGGTAGGTGTTCGATTCAAAATCGATACTCGATCGATGGTTTCGGAACGGCCATTTTGAATTTGACGGAGCTGCCAACCGAGCAGTTTTTGACAACTGACAGACGAAAAGCCCCCGCAATGTGACGCGTATTGATTTGGGCATTGAAATTAAATCGTAAGCCATCTGGAATTGTATTCGGGCTCCCCTCAGGATTGTCTATATAGCTGAGTGTATTGTGGTTCCCCGAACCAGATAAAGTTCGCATTTACGTAACATAACCTGTGTTGGAACACTGTGCTCGTCGAAGCTGGCCTGCCAGCCATACCTGGTTGGCTGAAGAACCTGTCTACCAAGAAGAGCCTAGGGTGCACCCAGGCCTTGCAGAGAGACAGGAGTTTGACGGGAACGAAGCACAGACCAGGTCAGATAGAATCTATTTACTTTAGCTCGGTGAATCGCCGACGTTCTTACTTCTTGGCATCCGATCGCTACGCTACCTCGTAGCTATGGGCCCCTGCGAGGTCATTGGGTGCCGAGAGGCCTGAACAATTTTGGTAGCAAGAGCATGGTTTCCTGAGATTTGCAGCCGTCAAGGGCTCCGGGAACCCACGATTTGGGACTATCAATCTGTAGGTATAGGCGGTTATTAGCTAACTTGGTGTTGTTCCTGTATCCACATAGATTGGTAGTATTGTAAGCTATAAGTCTATTGCTGGTAGTAGACAGACAGATATAACAGTTTTCCCTAAATGACCAGTTGTACTGAGATGTGACTCAGAATAGTCGGTACTCAACTCAGGTACATTGTAGGTGAATTGAAATTTGCATTGAAGTACCAGTTACCAGTTAGTCAATCTATTAGTGGTCTAGTAATGCTAATGAATGTTTGGTTAACATAGGTAGTTACATTTATTGATAGCAGGCTATGACATTGTTTTCAGTTTATAGCAATTTATAACTGAACTAATATTGACTATCTGTGTGTGTTATATGATATAGGGAAACTAAATTGTTGTTTACAGAATTTGTGTAGATATAAAACTCGGTTTCTATTGTTTGGGGAAATCAGCATTGTTTAAGTTATAGTTTAGGGTTCCCTCGTTTGGGTTGTAGACTGGAGGGTCCAATATAATTGAGTTACTGCAAATTGTGAGTAAGTATCGTTCCGATCATGTTGTTATCTGAAATACAGAAGGGTGTTTCTAAGGAACTCAGATGGTTTTCCTCCGCACACGGTCTGATAGACCGTTTAGATAGGCATGATGTGGTATTGGAGCGGTCCATGGACGTTAAGGAACGCTACAACAGGGTGCTCGAATTGTCCGCGCAGGCGGAATCAGTTGATGGTTGCGCACCTGACAGGCTGTCACGGTTGCTAGGGGATGTCGACCAGTGTATGGAGATGGCAGCTGCTATCACGCAGAAGGCTGCGGACATACGTAGGCAGCGCGAGTCCAGCCATGGTGGTGACATTGAAGCACCTCTGCCGTATCAGGGATCGGGGACCAGACTGGGACGGGGACTGAGTGTATTTTACTGGCTAAATTTTCACCTAATGTCGCAAAGTATTAATTTGCTAGATTTACTTGAGCGCTCGCAGAGACAGATCCGTTTAATCGTTTTGGAGAAGTCTGTGCACAATAGTCGTATTGGTCTGTTATGTTGCTTCTTAGAGCACCTCAGTTCAGGTCCGTCTTTTTCAGATACAAGTTCTCGCAGACCTATGCCCAGTTAATAATAATAGTATTATTATATTTAGTCATAAAATCTTACAGCACAAAGATAAATCACAATAACTGAAATATAAGCTACAACATTTTTATAAAGCAGCCCAACGACCAAACTAAGCATTTAAAATGCCTGTGATATGATCACTGGTTGGATAGACTGGAGGGTCCAATATAATTGAGTTACTGCAAATTGTGAGTAAGTATCGTTCCGATCATGTTGTTATCTGAAATACAGAAGGGTGTTTCTAAGGAACTCAGATGGTTTTCCTCCGCACACGGTCTGATAGACCGTTTAGATAGGCATGATGTGGTATTGGAGCGGTCCATGGACGTTAAGGAACGCTACAACAGGGTGCTCGAATTGTCCGCGCAGGCGGAATCAGTTGATGGTTGCGCACCTGACAGGCTGTCACGGTTGCTAGGGGATGTCGACCAGTGTATGGAGATGGCAGCTGCTATCACGCAGAAGGCTGCGGACATACGTAGGCAGCGCGAGTCCAGCCATGGTGGTGACATTGAAGCACCTCTGCCGTATCAGGGATCGGGGACCAGGTTACCCGTTATAACTATGCCTACTTTTGACGGAGTGTCCGGTGAATGGATGAGCTTCATCAATCTGTTCGACAGTTTGGTGCACATGCGATCGGACATTACCAAGTCTGTCAAAATGGCTCAGCTGGTGGCAGCATTGAGGGGTGAGCCCAGGGAGCTGGTCGCTCATTTGACAGTTACGGAGGGTAACTATGAAACGGCCAGGCAATTGTTGGTCAGACGTTACCACAACAAACGGAGGTTGGCCGATGCCCAACTGAACCGTTTGTTTAGCATCCCGGTTGTGAACAAGGTCGGGGCCATACAGACGGAGGTTTTGAACCCGTTGTTGTCCGTCACCAAGGCCCTAGAGAATCTTGGACTTCCGGTTGGTGAATGGTCGTACCTACTGCTGTACATTGTACTTTCCCGCCTACCCGCTGACGTGCAGACTCGTTTCGAACAGTCTCACGGGAGGTCGGCCGAGGACCTGCCCGCCTTCTCCGACTTGGTCGGATTTTTGGAAGAGGAGGCTCGACGGGCAGAGAATTTGGGGTTGACGGTCACCCATCCTTCGGAGCCACAGAGAGCTGCCGGGAGCGCTGTGAGTAGGGGCTCTCCGACGAGGAAGGACCGCACCAACCGGCAGTCATATGGGACTGTGAGTGCATTGACACCACATAGTGAGACCTGCCCATGTTGTAGGCAGATTGGCCATGCTGTGGCCGATTGCAATAAGTTCGGGGAACTTAGGGTTGAGGGACGGCGCCGGATGGCCAAGCAGCGGAGCTGGTGTTTCCTGTGCCTCGGGCCACACATGGCTAGGGACTGCACGCGCACAAAATTGTGCGGATATTGTGGTGGGGCCCACAACAATCTGTTGTGCATGAACCGGTCCGGCCAACAGCCACCACAGGGCCGTACCCAGGGTGACACGGCATGGGGCCCTGAGAATTCGTTTGCGACTCGGAGCGCAACTCAGGAGCCAACGTCCCCACGTCCACAGGGCCGTACCCAGGGTGATACGGAATGGGGCCCTGAGAATTCGTTTGCGACTTGGAGCGCAACTCAGGGGCCAACGTCCCCACGTGCACAGGGTGGTACTAGGGTGCGGGGCCGCACTCAGGGTCATCACATGGGGGGCCCTGAGTTTTCGGTTGCGACTCAGCATCCGACTCAGCGGGCAATGGGGCCACAAGCACGCGGCCACCCAGGGGTGCAGGGCCGCACTCAGGGTCATCACATGGGGGGCCCTGAGTTCTCGGTTGCGACTCAGCATCCGACTCAGCGGCACATTGGGTGTGTTGAGCAGGCCGTAACGGGCGGGTGGAATGAGACAACTTCGAGCTATGCGGGTGCGGTTCGGACGCCGCCTCAGTTGTCGCCCCGCTCGTCGCCTCGTCCTCGTCGGTCGCATGTGATGTCCCCCCCGCTCATGGAGCGGCCACGGTTGAATTCACGCCCACAACCCTTCGGGGGGCGTCGTAGGGTGGCAATGGAACCGGCGCGTGGGCCATTTGTACAATGGGACCCTCTGGCGTATAGCTGCCTACCTGATCGGTTACAGGCACATTGGGGCCCCGGGGGCCCTCGCTAGGAATTTGCGGCCCAACAATTTATTGCCCCCCAACCGGAGACGGTGGTGTTACCGATCGCCTCTGTGCTTGTTTGGGATTTGGCGGGCAACCCAACATACGTTCGCGCCCTATTAGATTCTGGAGCTCAGGGCTGCATTGTATCGAACGATTTAGCGAAATGGTTGGGCCTCAATATAAATAATGTATCGCTGCCGAGGAAATTGGTCCCTGCTGGGGATTACAGGGCAACCCTTCACGGGTTTTGTGATGCCTCTGAATGAGGGTTTGCGGCAGCGGTTTATTTGCGAACCGTCACCTCCACCGGGGAGGTCGACGTGCGTTTGGTTTTGGCAAAAAGCAAGGTAGCGCCTATTCGGACAAGGATGACGATTCCAAAACTGGAACTGTCCGGGGCTGCTCTTTTGACCAAACTTTTGAATCACACTCTAACAGTGTTGCGTGGGTCAGTGGTTTTGGAGGATACGGTGTACGCGTGGACGGACAGCCAGATTGTTTTGTGCTGGCTGAAGGCTTCGGTCCATACCTTAGAGGTTTTTGTTGCGAACCGTGTCCCCCAGATTGTGTCGTCTGAGGTCCCACTGACCTGGAGACATGTACCAGGAGAATTGAACCCGTCTGATTGTGCATCCAGGGGATGTCGGGCTCCTGAACTCGAGCTCGTTGCTGATCTCTCGACAGAGGCTTTCATTGCTTGTTTGGATAGGTTTGTTTCTCGAAGGGGACTTCCAACTTTGATCCGCTCTGATAACGGCACTAACTACATCGGTGCGGAACGATGCTTACGAGAGATAGTCAACTTTTTGAATGTAAATAAAGTGGATATAGGAACGGCCCTCTCCCGTCGGGGTATACAGTGGACCTTCAGCCCACCGAGTTGCCCCCACTGGGGTGGGATTTTTGAGGCCGTAGTTAAGTCAGCTAAGACGCACTTGGGGCGTATAGTAGGTCAGACCGCGCTGACTTTTGAGGAGCTCGCGACATTGTTTTGTAAGAACGAGGCCGTTCTCAATTCGCGACCGTTGTGTCCGCTCAGCTCGGATCCAAATGACCTGGAGGCTCTGACCCCAGGCCATTTCTTGATAGGACAGCCACTTAACGCGTTGCCCGAGCACCCCTTCGAGGGAGTGAAATTGTATCGGTTATCAGGGTATCAGATGTTGCAGCAGTTTACTCAGAATTTCTGGAAGCGTTGGTCGCTCGAGTATCTGCATATCTTACAACAGCGCCTTAAGTGGACTGACAAAACCAGCCCCTCTAGTGTTGGTGACCTCGTTCTGGTTAAGGATGCTAACCTACCGCCACTGCGTTGGCGCAGGGGGCGCATTGTTAACTTGTTCCCTGGCAGGGACGGGACCCCCCGGTCTGCAGAGGTTCTAGTAGGAGGCTCGGTACTAAAACGAGCGGTAGCAACGTTGTCTCGGCTGCCCGTAGATTAAGGGACAGGTGGGTGCCTGTCCGGGCGGGTGATTGTTCGATTCAAAATCGATACTCGATCGATGGTTTCGGAACGGCCATTTTGAATTTGACGGAGCTGCCAACCGAGCAGTTTTTGACAACTGACAGACGAAAAGCCCCCGCAATGTGACGCGTATTGATTTGGGCATTGAAATTAAATCGTAAGCCATCTGGAATTGTATTCGGGCTCCCCTCAGGATTGTCTATATAGCTGAGTGTATTGTGGTTCCCCGAACCAGATAAAGTTCGCATTTACGTAACATAACCTGTGTTGGAACACTGTGCTCGTCGAAGCTGGCCTGCCAGCCATACCTGGTTGGCTGAAGAACCTGTCTACCAAGAAGAGCCTAGGGTGCACCCAGGCCTTGCAGAGAGACAGGAGTTTGACGGGAACGAAGCACAGACCAGGTCAGATAGAATCTATTTACTTTAGCTCGGTGAATCGCCGACGTTCTTACTTCTTGGCATCCGATCGCTACGCTACCTCGTAGCTATGGGCCCCTGCGAGGTCATTGGGTGCCGAGAGGCCTGAACAGTAGGTATTGTAGGTAGGCAATTATATAATAGTATAGTATAAAGAAAACAGTAAGAAAGGAAGTATTTGTTGTGAGTGTGGTGTGTTGTGTGAAGTGTAAATATGGTGTTGTGTATATTTAGATAAGTTGTGTCGTACATAATTATAATTGATTAATAGGTGACGATTAACGTGCTAAAGTACGGTCGCTGAGCAGGGAGAATTTCGGTCATTAAACTGTTATTTTCTCACTCTGTCGCTCCCGCGTGAATATATTTATGTAACGCTTGCACAGGTGCAAAGACCGCCGTCTGAGCGAGCGTGACATTAATATATTCATGCGGGAGCGAAAGAGACAGGAAATAACAGATTAGTGACCAAAATTCTTCCTGCTCCACGATCGTACTTTAGCAAGTCTTCTGTTTGCTCATAGTCAAGAGAGAGTAACCAATTTGTTAGTTTGTTTTTGCATTCGTAATTATTATAGGGTAGGAGTTTTATATTTTTACTAATATTGTTAGAAAGGGTTGGGTTGGGCCGAGAGAGCAGAGGAATCTACGTTAGAATTTGGTATTAAACTTTTCCACTTCGAAAATTATATCCTTTCGTCTCTTATTTTCGTAGCTAATTATTTGAAAAGAAATCTCTGCATGTATGTGCATTATTATTTGTTTGTATTCAGTTATGGGATAGCGATAAGGACGACATGTAGCTACTTTAAGTACAGCTCTTTGGGTTCTCTCAAGTCGAATTAAGAAGGACTTTGCTGCACCACCCCGAAGCCTACGCAGTATTGGAGAATTGATTGGCAAAGGGCATCATTTTTATGATCTTGTCACCAGCTATATGTCTAACGTTTTTGAATATTGCTATTAACTTTCTGGTACGCTGTGTGAGCAGACTGATATGGGTTTTGAATGAGAGATGGTTATCTATTTGAACACCTAGATATTTAATGGTGTCAATCACAGTTGTTGACGATACCGAGAGAAAGACAGGTTGAAGAATGAGAAATTGAGGGGTCAGACACGTCTGGGTCTGTCGTATTCAGAAAGGAGAAGAACATGTATTTTGTTTTATCGGCATTAAGCGTTAATAAGTTCATACGTAGCCAATCAGCTATCACGTTAAAACCCAGTTGCGACATTATGAACACCTGAGGGCAGCTCCCACCCTGAATGAGCAGAGCTGTGTCGTCAGCAAAAGTTATTATGTTACCGTTGATACAGATAATTGATGAACATCAAGAAAAGAGTCGGCCCCAGGATGCTTTCATGGGAAACGCCGTATAATACTTTTAAAGGGCTACTATGGTGATTGCCTATTTTGACTGTTTAACGCCTGTTAAGTAGTAGTTGAATAGACTGAGCTGAGTGCCACGTATACCGAAGTTTGACAAGTTTCGAAACAGGGCCCGAATCAAACGCCTTGGCGAGATCTAAAAATATTGTCGTCCAGACCTCGAACAATATAGTCTGTCAAGAAATCAACTGCATCAGCCGTTGATTTTCCTCTGCGGAAGCCGAACTTGTTATTTGATAAGATGTTGGTATCTTCTAAGTAGTCAATTAATCTTTTATTGATGACTTTTTCTAATATTTTCGATAGCGTTGGTAGGATTGAGATAAGGCGATAGTTTCTTTATCACCAGACTTATGTATGGGATATATTTATAATTAAATAATTTTTAAATGAGTTAGGGAACACCCCAGTCCTCAAACTCTGGTTACAAATATGGCTTATTGCGTCATATCGACATCTAGTTTTATCACTTAACTAGAGATACCTTCCGCACCTACAGCACAATCGGATTTTAAGGAATCTATCAGTGTTTTAATTTCTTTTACATCAGTGTCAAGAAAAACAAGTGAATTCCCTGATTACTTGATGCACTGCAATATACTGGGTCATCTGAGTGTATTTTACTGGCTAAATTTTCACCTAATGTCGCAAAGTATTAATTTGCTAGATTTACTTGAGCGCTCGCAGAGACAGATCCGTTTAATCGTTTTGGAGAAGTCTGTGCACAATAGTCGTATTGGTCTGTTATGTTGCTTCTTAGAGCACCTCAGTTCAGGTCCGTCTTTTTCAGATACAAGTTCTCGCAGACCTATGCCCAGTTAATAATAATAGTATTATTATATTTAGTCATAAAATCTTACAGCACAAAGATAAATCACAATAACTGAAATATAAGCTACAACATTTTTATAAAGCAGCCCAACGACCAAACTAAGCATTTAAAATGCCTGTGATATGATCACTGGTTGCTCACATTTAAATCATTAGAGTCTAGAAACTTAAATAATTAAAACAACTTATACTATATAGTATGTAGCCAAATTTTACCCTAATGTTGTGATTGTGTCGGTGAAAATGCGTATGAGTCGTTTGTCTTCGGTACAAATGTGAATTGTGGGAATACAGGTCTTATTTTTGACCGACTTCAAAAAAGGAGGAGGTTCTCAATTCGGTTGTGTTTTTTAATGTTTGTTACTTCGAAACTGGTTCAATTGATAAACCGAGTTCGAAAATCCTGTATTTATTTGAAAAGGTGAACTTCCAGTTGGTCCCATTTTTGGAAAATTAGAAATCGGTCTAGTGGTTTGTTTTCTAAAGCAAAAAGACTTTAATTATGATATCATCCAGGTAAACCAAATTGCATATTATTGCTTAACTGTGATTTATCAGTGGTGTTTAAGGTCATTGTTATAAGGTGACTTCTATATATAAGTACCCTATATTCGTTTAGGTCGCGTAATATGTGTGGACTTGACTGTCAGATTTACAGATTTTGAAGCCTTATTTTCGCGTATTTTGACGACACACGCATCCCGACCGGGGAGCTGGGCCGCGTTGTGCCCAACGGGCTTTTCAGAATTTCGAATCGCTTGAAAGGCCAGAGCGCTACAGCGCGACGCTGCGTTGTACCACACGAGTTTTTCAGCACTAAAATTGACAATTCATCGTCTGAATAGCCCGTGGGGTACAACGCGTGCGACCCATGCGCTAGGCGTGAAAGAGCAAGCGGATCAGTGCACCAAGCGCGTGCGTGCGGTGCGATGCATGCGCTAGAAGTGAAAGAGAGTATTGCGTACCTTATTGATAAGTTGAACAAAGAGATCTTACAGAATATTAGGCAGTTTTGGGAACCAAGCGTTTCAAGGTCAAAACTTCTCACCGGTGATTTGTGGTCATTTTGTTTTGATAGAGTTATTGCCAGTATCATTATCAAAATGTGCAAAACAATTAAAAAAACTGTTATTATTCTCCGATGAGGTTTTTGAGTTGATTAGATTTGACATTGACAATAGTAGAGAACAAAAATTCTACTGAAAAAAGATTGTCTGAGGATTGTAAAATTGAACTTGAACAAACTTGATCTCTAAGAAGTTATTAATTTTGAATTACTAAAATTAGTAAATACATAGGTGCGTTGCAGCGTTGTAGCGCTCCGGTTTCTACTAGAAGCTAATTCGTGTCGTGCTGTAGCGCTCTGGCTTTTCGGGCGGTTCAAAATTCTGAAAAGCGCGTGGGGCCCCGCGGGGCTTTTCAGAAGACGCGACCGGGGAGGAAGAAATAAGGCCTATTCTTTTTTAAGTTATTTAACTTGGTGAATTATTAGTGGTGTTTACGTTCTTCATCGTGAAATGAGATGCAATCTGGCAATTTTTTCACTTATGTGCTATGTTCTTATTGTATTAAATAGACAGGTTTCCTAGTATCGTTTTCGTGTGTATGTAAGACGGCAATCCCATCCTGACTGGGGAGGAAGAAAAAGGACTTGAAGTCGGTTTTTTTTAAAGTCTTTAACTTGGTGAATTATATTTTACGAAATAGACAACTCACACTTTGACGGGCACTCTAAGTCATGGTGCCACTGTCTCTCGCTCGAGATCAGACAGCACCAGGATGATATTAAAATATCACTTTATTTGAGTAGAGCATTCGTTTGCTATTTTACCATACTTTTTGATAAATCCTTACAAGACAATTGTCATAATTCTAATCGTGTCGGTCTAACCTTGTCACTTTAACTCGAGCAATTTGTAAGGAATGTTGGAGTGGCCGTGAATATTCGTACTGTAGCGAGTTTTTTTTGCCAATTCATGAATGTAGTGTAAACAGTAGGTATAAACTTGATTACCAGTTTGATTGTACTGGAAATCGAATTGATTTAATGCTGCTGAGTTATATCGAGACAAAGCTTCGTGAGAGAATATTCGTATGTCCATAGCTGCGGGGCGGGGAGAGAGCTATGCGCTATAAAAAGCCTCAATTTCCTACTATATCGATATTACTGTTGGAAATTGGAAGTATAAAAGCGTCTAACGTGTCGGCACGGAAACTGAACTATCAAAACCTGATAACTGGCGTAAACGTGGGCCTCTGTCGTACGAGAAATGGCGGACATTGCGTTTGATAGATTTTTATCTAAGACTGAGGTCACTTAACAATATCAGTGATAGTTTTACACCTTTGTTCTCTCCACTAAATCTTATACTTAACGTGGTCCTTAACCTTGATATTTGAGATATTCGAATACATTATTTAAAGCCGTGCCGGCGACTGGCCCGATTCTGTCAATCAGAAATATTGCGTCAGTATTAATGATGGATCCCATTAACAGCTTATTTATGGAAACAGCATTAGCGATCGTTATTGTTGCAATGTTTGAGAGCTCCTAAACGTTACTTTCAGCTGTGATTTAAAGTCCTGACTCATTTGCTCCTGACTCATCAACACACAAACCTTGGATCTAGAAAGTGAGTCGCAGAAAGTCCACGTGCAAGGGCAGTTACAGGGGGGGGGGGGTCATGGGGGTCATGACCCCCCATGTGCTGGGTCTTGAGAGACTGGTGATATTATTCAAATCTATTAATGACATATATTTTTTTAGTCTTATGGACGGACGTGCAATAACAATAAAATAGCTCGCGAGCAACCAAATCCACTCAAGCTCAAGCGACGTGGACAAGTTATATTGAGTACAAAGATAAATTTTCCGAAAAAATATTTTCCTTGGTTTTTATTTTTAATCGCGTTTTTTCCCACGATTTATTTTTTCTAAACGTTTTTTACTACTCGTATAATTTTCTACACGATTTAGTTGCTTCTGTTTCTTTTTGCCAAACATTTATTTTCTCAATCAGTATTTTTCATATTAATATGTTTTACCGATATAATAATTTTCCAGGTGCTTATTTCCTCACACACTTTAAGCTTGATTTAACTTACAATTCATCTAAACACTGTAGTCGTAAATCGATCCAATGCTTCTTTGAATTATGCGAAATTATGATGCAAGTATGGTGATGACATTGAGTAATCCATTCATTTGCACAATCCACCATTCTCAAGTGGCTTTCACCGCCCTTATAACAGAATCTGTGGGCCACTTCTCGATTGGCTAGCCATGGGCATTTTCCGGAACGGCTTGCCGGATTGAACACTGTATGTTCCGAAAATCGTTATTTCCTAATTGCAGTTAATACCATTCGCATTATTTCTCACTTTATATTTTTCTCGTAATCTTTCTTTCCCTACAGCAACTTTAGTCATTCGCATATTTTTGATACTGATTTTAACTTTCACAATTGTCAGTCATATTTATAAAACATAATTTTTAAGAAAATAAATTTCTTTAAGTTTCAATAAACGATATTAATTTATTCATATTTTTTTATTTATTTATTTATATGAGCCTTCAGTGTTCCACTATTGGGCAAAGGCCTCCCTCCTCTCCTTTCAACCATCCTAATCTTGACCCGTCTAAATACATAGAATGGAAAAAAATGAAAACGGTTCAAAAACATATCGAGAAAATAAGCTACTAATAAATGCACAGAATGGGAAAATATGAAAACGGTTCAAAAACATATCGAGAAAATAAGCTACTAATAAATACATAGAATGGGTAAATATGAGAATGATTATAATTGCTATTGATAAGTAAAGCTTACGAGAAAAATTAAAAGTGGAAAAAAATGAGAATGGTATTAACTGCCATTTAGGAAACTACAGTATACACTCTTGTGCCGCCCTTACTCATTCATCTTACTGCTTTTGCCTTATACTTAGTGGCATGAAGTCGGAATGAGATGGTGGTTTGGGTGGAGGTGGGATATGTCCAGTTAACGATGAAAAATTCCGGGGCCTGTGCCGCCTCTACAACAGAATATATCAGATGATCATCACACAATTTGATAGCCATGTGAAATAGGGTGTCCGTCCCGAATATTGTATTTTATGGGTTTCTTTAACGCACGAGCTCTCAAAATTTACGTAAACAGTCTTAGATTACTAAAATAACTTTAAAAATAAAATATAATAATAATAATAATACCTTGGACACCATTTACACACATTGATCTAGCCCCAAACTAGGATTCCCTGTTCTTGGGTACTAGTCAACGATACTTATATAGAGAAATATTATACTTAGATAGATAAACAACCATGACTAGGGTACAAACATCCGTTCTCGTCAAACAAATATTTGCCCCCACCGGGACTCGAACCCGGGACCCTTGGTTTCGTAGGCAGCGTCACTGCCGACTCGGCCATTCGGGTCGTCAATAAAACGATGTCTTCGGGGCTCTACAACGTTTCATAATGTTCATAGACTGAGAGAGAAAAAAAAACGAGCTAAACTATGAAAATATGCGTAATTTTGCTGTGATTGCGAAAATGCCAATAACATAAGAATAACATGTCATTTAAGGGCCCTCCCGCACTTTATTAGGCATGCGACGTGGGTCTTTAAAATATATTTTATTTACATGCTTCAAAGTGCGGTAAATAAAACCTTCATGATAAAATCCAAATATAATGTTTTAACTTTTTCGGAGCCTGAGTAAAATAAAAAATTATATAATTACGCAAATTTTGAGGGTTCTCTTCTCTCACTCATTGTATAATAATATTGTAATATTTGTATTAGTGAAATATAGCTAATTTTTAAAAGAGATCTAACATTCAATCTGTTAAGAGTTTCTTCATCCTTCTTCAGCCAAAGTGGTCCAATGTAGAGAGGGTACAAAAAATGACGTTTACTAAATATTGGTAAATATCTACAATAATAAAGAAATTTTATCTTTGACATTGATTCGTTCCTGAGTCACTAATTTACAAATATCCTTAAAAATATAATAAATAATAAATATAAAAGGACTATCTTACAAAAATATACCTAGGCCCATAGTAAGCTCAACAAGTACTAGACGATGATATATTTAACAGAGATAAATACTTATGTAAACACATAGAGAACATCCAGTATTGGAAACAAATATTCGAGCTCATCACACAAATATTTACCCTTTCCAGGATTCGAACCCAGGACCGTCAGCGTCACTACCCGCTAGGCTAAACCGGTCGGCAACTAAGAGCATTAATAAATAATTGGAACAAAGACAGTAATTAGTACATAAAGTGCCTTTTAACTTGAAACTTCTGATAAGCATTACTGATCGCAAAGAACATAAGCAAATAATAAATTTGATTTCCAATTTACTACAGAGTCATTTATAACATCGTATCGATACTTATCTATAATATTTATCGTTTAACAAGATATTAAAAGGTATCAATAAAATATACCGTTGATATTTTTAAAAGCAGGTTATATTCGTTAAAACTGCCTTTCCCTCGTCGATTATTGTGAAAAGATAGTATAAATGTCATGTCTCAAAAAGACTTTAGGGAAGTAATTATTGTGTGTACCAGAAGTGATATTTAAATACGCCGTAATGTTTGTAAATTTCTTGAAAGTTCTGCGAGAAACAAACTATTAATTTTATTATGTGACAATTACCGATGAAGGAGATAATGAGCTTTAAAGGTTAAAAAGATAATACAATTGAGATCTTTAACATGAAACTTTTACATTGCTCTCGTTCATAGGAAGCACTCGTCGATCACCACCCTGTACGTTTCCCCTGGTTATTGCTTTGGGCCTATTCACAAGGCTTATTTTTACGACCTCTGTGGCGCAGCGGTTGAGACTCTGCCTACCATGCGAGAGGACCCGGATTCGATCCCCGGCTGGGGGTAGAGAACAAAAAACCCAGGTCTTGAATGTTTATATGTGTATGACGTCGCTGTTTCTGGTTCTCACGGCACAAGGTATCCTAGTGTGGGGCCAGAAGCAATGTATGTGCCTGTATGTAAATGTTTACGTTTTTTTTAATGTTTTATGTTTATTTGTCTCGTGCCAGGGCGGCGGCGGTAACGCGCGTTTTTGATACGAGCGTCTACGGCGATTCACAGCGCGTTTTTATGGCTTAGAAACGTCACAAAATCTACTATACGCGTCTGCATTTCGTACGAATTGCGTTTGTATCGATGTATAATGTTGTAACCATATCGTAGAATTGACTAAGTCATGAAATAGCCAACCATGGTTGAATTAGAACTTTCATTGTACGAAGGAATATTGTAGAGCAAAAACTGCAGTAGCTTAAGTGAAGACTAAAGGGGGCGAGCGCAGCTAAGCCCCCAAATAGTCTTCGCGTTAGTTCGACATGTGTAACACAAAAAACACCACGTAGTACTGAATACAAAACTTTAATAACACATCTTTTCGTGCATTTCAACCGTTCCTGATCATTTGTGAAATAATTGACTATATCATGACATGATTGGCCATTTTGTGAAATAATCAATCCATGGTTGACTATTTCATAAAATTATCAAATTCTACGATAGAGCTACGACATATACCTACACAGTTTTTTTTCGTGGTTGCTAAATGTCCAAAAGCAGAGTCGTAAGATATGCTGAGAATAATCACTATTATTTATTAGAAGCTGCTATTAGGAAAACCCCGACAACAATGGAAATAGGTAATTACTAAGGTCGCTGTATAACGTTAACATGCCACAAACAATGCAATAATACTTGATGTAGAGCAGGTTTTCTCTATGGCTAAAAATAAAACAGTAAAAAGAACAATATTTTCCGTCTCCTAAATTTAAATTTGTCACCTAACCTAAGCCCTAACTATTATATCTATTCCTCAGAAATATACTGGTCATCAAATTAATCAAAACGGTCACTAATTATACCAAATTGCTGTTACTAGTATCCTATATATTAGTTTGATGACTTTTTTCTTATGACTCAAAATTTAACGAATTGTCCAGTGCCGTCTGCTTACCATTAGCAAATATGGCATAAATAAATAAATACATATTAGAGGACAATCTTACACAAATCGAACTAGGCCCACAGTAGCTCAATAAGTTATGGTAGACGACGTTATATTTCATAGAGATAAATACTTCTGTAAATACATAGAAAACATACAAGACTAAAAAACAAATATTCATGCTCCTCACACAAATATTTTCCCTTACCGGGATTCGAACCCAGGACCGTCAACTTCGTAGCAAGGATCACTACCCGCTAGGCTAAATCGGTCATCACAAATCGGAATCTTTTCTTAAACCATCACCTGGCGGTGTAGCTATATAGCTACGTGCCGACATTCCATGCAAAGTCATCAGGTAGTCGCCAAGCCTGTACTCTGGTACCATTGAACACCTGTTCTTGGAGATTTGCTTGCGTCACAATAAAGTCCTCCTGGGTGCCTATTATAGCCACTCTCTTCGCATTGTCAATTTTAACTCATTTGAAACCCTGCTCAATGATCTGACTTCTCTTTATAGCGACACCCTAATTATCGGCGACTTTAACACTTGCCTTCTCAAAAATAACGGTCGCTCAGCAAAGCTGAAATCTCTTGTAAGTTTTTTAAACCTACACATCCTTCCACTGGGTGCTACCCACTTTCAACCATACTGCGCCCCCTCTCTTCTAGATCTGATGATCACTTCTAACATATCCAAGGTTGCTGTGCTTGGCCAACTTAACGCCCCTTTCTCCTCTTACGATTTAATTTACTTTTCATTCAAGTTAAGGCCTCCTAAGCGCACAGCTAAATTTCATGACATATGTAGCTTCAAAGGCATGTATCGTAACTCCCTTAAATCAGACACCGCCTCTGTTGACTTATCCCCTGTCGGTGGTAACGAGGCCGTAGAAGACAAAGTCCGGAACTTTAACTCTAATGTCCTGAGCTTGTTTGATAAGCACGCTCCGCTCAAGAGGGTTAACGTTAAGCATCTACCTGCGCCGTAGCTTATTGCCACCATCAAGGGTCTGATGGCCAAGAGAAACCGTGCCAAGTGTAATATAAGATATAAGTAAAAAAGTTAGAGTGAAGCACCTGCCTGCTCCCTGGCTAAACGATGATATCAAGCGACTTATGACCAAGAGAGATCGGGCTAAGTGCAGGTACAAAAAGGATCCGACAGATGACAATTTTCTCACCTACAAATCGCTTCGAAATCATTGCAATCGTCTCTGTCGCGACGCCAAACGCCGCCACATCTTTGAGTGTATCGAAAGGTACACTCCTGCTCAGGTGTGGAAATTTCTCAGGACACTTGGTATTGGCAAGTCCCAGGCCCAGGACACGCATTCAGGTAATGTCGATCTCAACGCTCTTAATCAATTTCTCTCCGCACCGCCCGTTGTGATGGACTCTACCGTCAAGCAAGCCACTCTTCGGAGCCTGCGTTCCAGGTCACTTCCCAACACCACTCCCTTCAACATGAGATATGTCGGAGTTGACACAGTTAAAAGGGCATTGTTGGCGATTAGCTCCAAAGCAGTCGGACATGACAACATCTGCCTAAAAATGATCTTCACTATCCTAGATGACCTGCTTCCGCCCATAACGCACATTTTAAATTTTTCCCTTTCAAACTGCTTCTTCCCTACTGCTTGGAAACATGCACTAGTTATCCCTCTCCCTAAATCATCCAATCCCACCTGCTTCAAAGAATATCGCCCGATTTCCATCTTGCCGATCCTATCAAAAGTCCTCAAATCCATTGTCCATACCCAGCTCTCCCAATATCTATCCTCTAACAACCTATTAAATCCTTTTCAATCAGGCTTCAGACCGGGTCACAGCACAGTTACGGCTCTACTTAAAGTGACGGATGATATTCAGGTTGCCATGGATCAGAAGCAGCTTTCGTTGCTTACCCTGCTCGACTTCAGCAGTGCCTTTAACTGTGTTGACTTTGACATTCTCGTTGAACTTCTCAAATCTCTTAATCTCTCTTCCCATTCTATCAGCTGGTTCGACTCATACCTTCGTGACCGTAAACAGCGTATCAAATCTGAGACGACTTGCACGGATTGGTGTGACCTCACCTCCGATGTCCCCCAAGGTGGCATTCTCTCTCCTCTTCTATTTTCTATATTTATTAACTCCATCTCCGATGCCCTCTCATCTTCTTATCATCTTTACGCGGATGACTTACAAATCTATCGCCACTTCTCTCCCGATAATGTAAACTCCGCTGTGGAGGCGTTAAACGCTGACTTAGAGGGTATTAGAGGATGGGCCTCGTCATTTGGGCTACTGGTTAACCCAAACAAGTCCCAGGCCATGATTATAGGTACCAGACACTCACTGTGTTTGTTGAAGCAACAGTCTGTCCCTCCTGTATCTTATAACGGTACCGTAATCATGTATAGCGATACAGCGAAAAACCTGGGTGTTGTTTTCGATAACCAGTTAACCTGGTCAACGGATATCAGCGAGGTCAGCAGGCGAGTTTACGCTACCTTTCACTCTCTCAGGAGACTTCAGAACTTTCTTCCTCGTCAGACCAAAATTATTCTCGCCCAGTCTCTTTTACTTCCCCTCATTGACTATGCTGATGTTTGCTGGGTAAGCGCAAATGAAGAGCAACTGACCAAACTCGAACGACTTCAAAACCTCGGGATTCGGTTCATCTTCGGACTGCGAAAATATGATCACGTTTCTCAACATCGCAGGGAGTTGAATTGGCTTCCGATTCGTCTTCGACGGGACTCTCATATCCTATGCCTGCTCTACAATATTTTGTGGAACCCTCGGTACCCTAACTTCCTGCGTGATCGCTTCGAATTTCTTTCTTCATGCAGGCCTCGGAGAACTCACATGGCTACTATGCTTAAGCCCCACAACGCTCCACTGCAACCTTCGAGCACGGGTTTAGAATCCGCGCTATACGGCTGTGGAATGAACTTCCCTGCACCATCAGGGACAGTCCATCACTGAATATCTTTAAGAACCGACTAAAGAAGCACTATCTTTCACTTTCTATTTAGCTATATAATGTATTAGTATTAGTATATTTGTAAGATATTTATTGATATGCTGTATTTATGTAACTGTGTATGTAGTCTATATTTCTTAGCAATAGGGTTTTATGTATGTGTAATATGTATTATATTAGAATATAGTCTTAATTGTACGCGCAATTCTTTCCCTTACCTATCATCTCCGTCTCCTATCCAACATGGTTTGCTGGAAGAAATCTCTTTTTAGAGATAAGCTCGCCTTTGTACATGTTTTTTCTATCATAAGTTATCTGTATGTCTGTTTTGTTTAGTACAATAAAGAAATTACGAAATTACGAAGTAAGATCCGACTGACGAGAATCTTTTAATTTTCAAACGCATCCGCAATCGTGTCGTGATGCCAAACGTCCTCATATCTATTCATAGTGTATTGAGAGCTATTCTCCAGCACAAGTTTGGAAATTCCTGAAGACTCTTGGTGTAGGTAAGTCCCAGGACTTGGCTGCTGGAAATGTCGACCTTAACGGTCTCAACTATTTCTTTGCTATGCCCCCTGTCGTAATGGATCCCCTCGTCAAGGAAGCTACCCTTCGTAACCTACGGCCCAAGACCGCAGCCCACAACTCAACCTCCAACTTCAACCATGTTGGAATCGGCGCAGTAAGGAGGGTAATATTAGCGATCTCTTCAAAGGCCACAGGTGAGGATAAGATCTGTTATCAGATTATAACCACCATCATCGATGAGCTATTACCTATCATCACCCACATAATTAATGTGTCGCTTGAATAATCTTGCTTCCCTCTCAGTGGAAACAGGCACTTGTTATTCCACTACCTAAAACGTCCAATCCCGTCTCCTTTAAAGAATTCCATCACATATCTATCTGCCTATCCTCTCCAAAGCTTTGGAATCAATTGTTTACACCCAGCTCTCCTACCCCTACCTTTCCTTAAGAAACTTATTAAATCCACATCAATCAGGTTTCAGGCCGGGTCACAGCACTACCACGGCCCTGCTTAAAGTCACTCATGATATTCAATTGGCTATGGATCAGAAGCAGCTTACGGTCTTTACACTGCTTGATTTCAGTGGCGCCTTCAACTGCGTCAATTTCGATATCCTGGTTGAAATTCTAAAGTCGCTTCAAGTCTCTTCGCACTCGGCTCGCTGGTTTGACTCCTACCTAAGAGACCTGAGGAGATCTCTACTTCTCTTTCCTCCTCTCCTCTTCTCAGTATTCATAAAGTCCATATCTGACTTTCTTACTTCTTCTTATCATCTCTACGCAGATGACCTCCAAAAATATCGGCACTGCTCTCCGCATAATGTAAAACTGACTGTAAATGCTGACCTCGATAACATCAAGAAATGGGCTGTTTCATATGGGCTGCTAGTCAACCCGGGAAAATCTCAAGACATGATTCCCATGGGTACGCGGCACTCGCTTATTACAGAATTCGCCTGTATGATCCTGTATTGTATGATGCTAACATAATTACTTATAGTGAGAAAGCTAAGAATCATGGGGCAATATTTGACAAATTGACGTCCTGGTCACCCCATGTTTGTGAGGTCAGCAGACGAGTCTTTGCGTCATTTCTCTCCCTCCGAAGATTGTTGTACTACCTGTCATGGCAGACTAAAATCACCCTTGCTCAGTTCCTTTTACTACCTTTAATAAACTATGCGGATGTTTGTTGGGTCAGCGCGAACGAAGAACAACTGAACAAACTCGAACGACTTCAAAATCTCGGGATTTAGTTTCTGTACGGGTTGCGCAAGTATGACCGTGTCTCCCAGTATCGTAAGGAGCAGGGGTGGCTCCCGATCCGTCTTCGCCGTGACATGCACATTCTCTCCAATCTGTTCAATATTTTGCGAAATCCCCGATAACCCACATATCTACGCCAAGATTTTGACTTTATTTTCCCCAGGGATCAACAGGATTGCAATCGGAGATCCCTAACGGTATCTCTCCTTTCAACTCCTAGTCATAACACTGCCGCTTACGAACACTCGTTTAGGTTAAGGGCAATCCGACTGTGGCAATCCCTTTTAAGAAAAGATAGAAAGTGCTTTTTCTTTCCATATCTATATAGGTATATGCATGATTTATTATAGTTTATATATGTGCATGCCATATTTGTATTTTATGTAGTTGAAGTATATATTTTTATTTTATTTGGTATGATATATATATATATACTTTGAAAGTAATTTTCGTACTATGTATAGAGTTTTATTGCGAACTAGGAATGTCCTGCATCATAAACTCTTCTGTCTTGCCTAGGTTTGCTGGAAGGAATCTCTTTTTAGAGATAAGCTCGCCTTTGCTTATCTTCATTTCTTGTAACTGTCTGTTACTTTATATTATTTGTGCAATAAAGAAAATGAATATGAATATAAAACTCGTCGGCAAAAAATTTGAAATGTCTTTTATTTGTCCCAAAATTAAACTACGTCCTGCGATGCACCACTTTATGGATAAGGCCAGACCTACTTGATAATTTAGTTAGACCAATTAATTAGATCATCGTTAACCGAAATCATAAATTATAACATGAGTGACAGATGCTGGACCCAGGCTACACTACCTATCCGGTACGGAGGCCTGGATTTCCGCAAAACAAGAGACGTTGCACTACCGGCGGTTCTGTCCTGGGTCCACAGCACGTCACTTGTGAAATAGTGAACACGTCATTCCGTTGGGTAGAGATCGCGTGCTTGGCTGAGGCCAGAAGCTCCTGGTCTAACATAGCCAGCCCGTACAAAGTCCCGCCCTTAGACCCATCTTGGCAGTGACTATGGAACGAGCCTTTCGGCATTGAGACTCAGAAGAATCTCTTGGAACTGAGCATAAACAATGCAGAGCTTGTTTATGCTTGGCGATCTGCTGGGGAGGACTACATTTAGTCTATTGGTAAGTCTTACGCTGGGGGCCAAGACAAACGAGCCACATCTCTGCCGCTTTAGGGGAGGCCTGGACCAACTGGCCCACCATGGACTGGCATGTCACCGCAGTTCGGGTCGCCTATCACGCCACGCAGCTCTCAATGATGTCATCCGCCGGGCTGTTGCCAGGGCTGGCGTTTCCGCGATACAAGAGCCATCCGGCATATCGGACCGGCCGAAACCGGCGGACGATGGCAAAAGGCCGGACTGGATGACACTCATTCCGTCGAAAAAGGGGGGTCGCTTGTGTTGGACGTAACTTGTATAGATACGCTGACATAGTCCTACATACAGGGACCACCCGACTTCAGAGGGTAACAACAGGTGCAAATTTGAAGCCCGCATGCATATTTGGAGTAGAAATCGTCGGTCCATGGGGTCCAGAGGCGCGAACGCTATTGAAAGGACTTTCATCGCGCCTGACCGACAGCTCTAATGAACTATGTATTGAAGCCTACCTTGGGCAATGGCTGAGCCTCCCGGCAATGCCTCCAGCCTTTTGGGCACCATGCCCAGCGACGGCAGTGCTTTGGCCTGTTTTTTACCTTCATGAATATTTTTTTTTAGGGTTCCGTACCCGAAGGGTTCCAAACGGGATCCTATTACTAAGACTTCGCTGTCCGTCCGTCCGTCTGTCACCAGGCTGTATCTCAAGAACCTAGCTAGCTAGAGAGTTGAAATTTTCACAGATTATGTATTTCTGTTGCCGCTATTACAACAAATACTAAAAAACAGGATAAAAGAAATATTTAAGGGGGCTCCCATACAACAATTCTTTCAATACTACATACAAACTTATGGATGCACCTGGTTACGTACATGGAGTGTGAAAGTAACCGCACCAATAACTTTGTAAACAATATCTTGCTGTGTAAAATCCAAACTATTCACTCCACGCCATCGCTTCCATTGAACGGTGGTACGGAACCCTTCGTGCGCGATTTAGGCTCGCACTTGACCGGTTTTTTATTTTTAGCAATTCATTTATCACATTAGGTTATTGTATATTCCAATCTTAATATTAAATCAATAATAAGCATCCACCTTGTGACATTAAAGGGTGAACAATTTTAGGAAAAAACATAATGATGTTTGTTCCTAAAATAGAAGAACAGACATTACACACTTCGATCACCTAATAAATGTATTAGGTGATCGAAATGGCATTTATTAGATGAAAGATAAAATCTAACCCAAAAATAAATAACGTAGTTCTGAGTTTGCAATTGTGTCAGGAAATTCAATTACTGTGGCAATTTCAAGTACCTACATTTGGAACTTGTAATAGAATAAAGCTGGTCTATTTATAGGTTATGGTAGTTACAAATTAATAAGAATTAATTTAAGTTTATTATGACCGTTGTGTTACAACTGTCGTTTGTGTAAAATCCAGCGTATGTTCCACTGAAATTTGCCATTTCAGCAGCAATAAACGTGATATTTAGCCAAATCGACTGCGTATCGCAATTCCGTGAATTTGAGCCATGCTAATCTACGTATGACTAATATTCCAGGAATCCAACAAACTGATTAGCTAATATTTTTGCGGAGCTTGCGATAATTGCGCTCATTCAGAAACACCACTCGATTCTGTTATGTCATTGAACAAATTACATAGTTTATTAACTTTGCCGCATTTTAACGCTGTACAGTCAGCAGCATCAAGCTTTTACACGTAGTTGATATTTGGCTAGACCGCTTCGTGACGATAATAACGTTTTTAAGCCCAATATATGAAGTTAGGTGTTCTGTTGATGGTACATTTTTTGATGATTAATGCCGTGCTTGGCTAATATCGTCCGCAAGCTTTAATGTTTAATTAACATGAACAAGATATTAAAATATTCTTCTGACCCCGATTTGTTTCGCAAAACGATGGGCGTTCAATGTGTCTAATTCTAGAAATTAAGAAATGTGTGAAACACGTTTATTGTAAACACCGTAGAATGTTTGTGCAGCGTGATTGAAAATTAGGATTTCAGCCACCAAGAGAAAGAAAGAAAGCACGTTTCACGACTCAAAAGCCGAGGGTAATTGGACGGATCGTGATTTTTAACTCTATGCCATGGTAATAAAATTTAAAACCTGTAACGGAAAAGTGGCGTTATCTATCGCCGGTGGTAACTAAGGGGTTAAGGCTGGGAACCCCCCCCCCGGCAGAGGAACTTAGAATTTCAGCTCCAGCTTACTTTTAAAGAATAGTATTTAAAAGTTAAAAAGGCTCTTCACCGATCTTTCATAATGATTATTTAACATAGCGTCACGCCTTTTCCCATACGGGGTTGCAGATGCATAATTGTGGCAACTTTGAGCCAGTCATTCAATACTCCACTATGCGTGACAGGGGGCTAGCTCATCGCCGCAGCTATGGAGTAATGAAGGTTTGCTCACGATGTTTTCCATCACCGTTAGAACGTCCGTATAATGTACTTAAGATAAATTAATTATCTCATTGGTAGGTACATGGTCAGGAATCGAACCTGCATCTCCTGTGTGAGAAGCAATCGTGAAACCCATTAGACCACGGAGCTCTTTTTACCACGATTATTTAAATACATTATTCTAATCCGGCGCGAAATTTTAATGAAAATGTTGTAAAAACTGATTTTGTAACAACTTCGGGAGACTTTTCTATCAAGCAAAAATATATTCACAAAGCCCTGCTGACACTTATCAACAAGCTAGTATATAGAAATAACTGCTTTACTACTCCTATTTCGCGTACCTTGAGATTTACAAAAGGCTTTTAACCTTCTGCGTCGCCTTAAATAGAAATGGGCATTATTCTAATGAGGCTTTAGTTCACGTTTCATTGGCACAATAATAAAAAGTCCTTTAAGTATGAAATCAACAATGGTCCTATTTATTTTTGAAATATGTATAACAACTATTTCACAATATTTCATCTCTCTTTATGGCTTGGCGCAATTTGACGTTGAAGTTACATGTATGACACGAAACGCGACGACTAAACACCGATTCCTATTCCAGTGGCCGATGACATCAAGCAACATCAATAGAGAAACAACAATATTACTGTTCGTAAAAGCCTATGAAGTTCTGCTTTACGTAATAAATGCGACCAAAGAGATGTTACAAATCTATCTTATTTTTTAATGAATTATGTAACTCTGGCACGTATGAAAAACTTTTTGATGAACATACCTTTTTTATCCACGTTATACACCTTCACCCTTTTTTAAATTAAAAAGTCAATTTAAAGGTACAAATCAAAAACACAACCTCCTTGGTTAAAATTTGGGGCACCTTCCAAAAAGTTATTTTTTTCGAATTGACACTTGCCGTCCGATCCAATTTTGCAGTTCGATTTTTGAAAAGCGGTTTTGGCGGGACTTTTTTGGGATGACAACGCAAGGCGCGTGCGTGGACGCCGCCGTTCTCGTGAGTACTGATTGAAAGGTTGCCCGTTCCTTTTACTCGCGTTCTTTGCTTAGGGTTATTTGTCACTGCTCACGATTTTCTGGTAACCATGGCGCGTTGACTTCCGACAAAGTTGATCTGCATTGTAGGGGGAATTCTCATGTGTTCATTGGAAATTGAGGAGGAAGTGCTACCGGATCTGGTTGTCTGAGGATCTCGCTAGATTGATCGGCAACTCCGGATAGCTTCGCTGTTACCGCATTGTTACAAATTAGTAAGCGTCTATTTATATCGTCAAGTAACATATCATCAAGCAACTTTATGTTGTTAATAGACATGAGTTGGAAGCTTTCACAAGTAGGTGAAGCTATTCCAGTTTTATCAGAAAAAGCATTATTCATTCATTCATAATTCGCAAACATTTAAGAACTCACTTAAAAAGTTAATGCATGTACAAAGGCTAGCTTATCTCTAAAAAGATATTTCTTCGTATCATAAAAGGGTAGGCAGTGCATAATAAATACTATGAATAAAATTCTTAAGAATAAATTAAATACCTATAAAATACAGATAGTAAATACAAAATAACTACCGATACATAAACTTTACATATTAGTAGGTTATGTGACTGCTACATAATGGACGGAATTATAACTCGAGAGTGGCTCATAATAATATCACTCGAAAGTTTTAATCCCTAATTATGTACAGTTACATACACCAGTTTATCTACACACATATCATAAGCTCTCTTTGATGTGTTCAGGAACCGCTTGTTTGACCGGCATTGTGGCATTGATCATTGCTTTGCAGTTGTTTAGCTTGTTTTGTAGAACCAACTTCACAGACAAACTAGGGGCGGCACGCAGGCGGGCGTCGGTGTTCGAAATTTGAATGATATAATCTGACAAATTTTTGTACATTATGGTCATAATGTACAAATTTTCAGATAAGAAATGACTTTTTACCAAATAGTTTTACATTATGCTGGTCTTAACGTGGGGTTTTTAATCGCAGTAAAGAGGGTTTATGATACGTGTGTAGATAAAATAATATAAATACAATAACTTTAATGAAAGAGAGAGGTAGTGCTCTTTAATACGTTTCCTAAAGGAGAAAATAATTGGACTGTCTCTTATGGTGCAAGGAAGTGCGTTCCAGAGTCGGACCGCCCGCAGCTTCAAGGAGTGTTTATACGCAGCATTTTTATGCCGTGGAGTGACTAAAAGTGTGACAGTGTGAGATCTCCGGTGCCGATCTCCCGAAAAGAGATACTAATAGTGAAATCAGTGAATCATAGCGAAATTAGACAGTTTATTACCTTAAATTTGGTTACAATTTGGAAAACCATCCTTCATACAAAAGACATCAACGGGAGCGATGTTTTGTATCTAATTGAAATGGATATAATTTCTATTAAGTTGCTTTGAATGTAAGGTTTTGGTTACACAGAGTGACTATATAATGTATATATATATATATAATGTGATGGTACATAAAACAGTAGCATCCAAGTGAGTACACTTATACACACGTCATCGTTATTTTCTTTACCAGTAACTTAATGTATTTTAATGTTCATCGTGATATACCTGTATGTATAATTGTATATTATTATTTAATATACTATTATACGCGAAACAGTAGAGCAGACTATAGACAGTTAAGATAAACCGCTTACGCAAATGAACCCTGAAAAATAAGAAGAATACAAGTTTATTTATATACAGTTGTGGGGCCTCTCTGGGTTCTGGCCTCACACTAAGATATCCTGTGTCATGGTTACCAGAAGCGCCGACGTCACACGTATTTAAACATCCAAGGGATGGGATTTTTGCTTTCTTTCTCCACAGAAGTCGTCACTTAAATAGTGATGTGTGTGAAATGGTGACTAAATCTTAAAAATATATTTAAACTCGGCAGGCCAACATTTTACCATTTGCTAGTATAATATCTAAAAACTGCAGGGCCTATGCAGATCTATACCAGATCTATATCTATATCAGAACATTTTTTCTGTATCTTACTCGAAATTAAATTCCTATGTTATTTTTAAAACTAAAACCAAATTCTTAGCTATAGGTTGGGTTTGAAAACGCGCTAGTAAAAGATAGAGCCTTTTACTAGCGCCTTTTCAAACCCAACTTCGTTTTACTAAATAAAAAAGACGGATATCAGAACAAGAAGAAACTGTAAACAGATCTGAAATGATGACAAAGCTATGATGATGACGTCATAAAGAGAATGAACCGCCGTTGATAGGCGTCATGGACAGTCATCATCACTTGTATCGTGACGGTTCATCATGGTTTTTCCTACAACAATCATGAAATTGACTTTTCCCTTTCTTAAATTCCTAGTCCTTGGAAGCGTACAAAGGCACGGAATTTCTCCAACAGTTTCGCTGTCTAGTATTTAACTGATCAATTAATATAGTCTTGGGGAAAAACAGGGAAATAAGTCACCATACAGCAAACCGGTCGCATGACGGATGTATGGCAAATTCGTAAGACGTCAGCATAGGGTATGTACTGAAATGTCAAATTAAAATTACAGCGTTTTTTGTCAACCCTACACAGTTTTCGCTGATATCCGTGGTGGGCGGACGCAAGCGGGAAAACCAAGACTAAAGTAGAGACTACAGGATGTCACTGAAATTAATGGTTTTTATTATCAACATAATTTTCTAATGTTATTTTTCGTTTGAGCTTCGGTTTAAAGGGCTCTAAGACTAGATTTCTATTTTCGGCATATGGGTTCCAGGACCATAAAGAATTTACTATAAAACTCGTTGAATCAGAGCAAATTGTTCTTCTAAAATATAATTTGATTTATTTACTTACCGTATCTTGTATCATCGTCACAACTTACCCACATCGTTCTACAACTTAGCAAGGCATCTTCAATAAAAAATATAGTGAAAAGATATTACCACTATAAATAATAATTCACCAAGTAAAAAAATAAAAAAAAACGACTTTAAGTTCAAGTCCTACTTCTTCCTCCCCGTTTGGAATGCGAATGAAGTCTCTGTACATGAGAAGCCCTCATCAAAACCTTTGCTGCACGGAACCACAAACCAAACGTTATCTGCGCGTATATTTTTTGTATTTGTTGATTTTTTCAAAAAGCAGCAAAATCAATTTTGATAAAATTTATACGGGGCCACCTGTAAAGTATGACCTACCAATCAAAACAAAAATCATCAAAATCAGTTTACAATTGACAGAGTAATCACGTATCAAAGACATACAAAAATAATGTATAAAAATCGTAAAGCAGTTCACAGAATACATCTACATGCCAAGTTTCAACTGTGTAGTCCTAATAGTTTCTGCATAAAGTTGCTGTGACATACGGACAGACGGACAGACAGACTTGAAGAAACTATAAGAGTTCCTTGTTTCTCTCGCAACCCCAAAAAGAGGCGATTTGAGAACTTACTCCTTTTTGAAGTCGGTTGAAAAATTGTAGATACTGGAAATATAGCATTTGTTAAGAATGTCAAACAAGGTTTCAAAAAGTTATACATTCTACAAGAGGTTGGAAACATAACTTTATTATTATGTCTGTGGTAGCATGTGAAGTATGAAATCGATGTAATTGCTAGTTACCTT
Source organism: Argyresthia goedartella (assembly GCA_949825045.1). Lineage (NCBI taxonomy): Eukaryota > Metazoa > Arthropoda > Insecta > Lepidoptera > Argyresthiidae > Argyresthia > Argyresthia goedartella. The sequence continues at coordinate 12,203,523 of OX463826.1, forward strand.
AGATTGATTGCATGCCAGCGTCTAGGAAAGAATGTTGACATTCAGCAACAATTTGTACAAAGGACAATTATGTGGTTAACAATGATTAATCACTTACTCACATTGAAACATATGGGCTTTGGCCGTCACTGCCAATTAGTGTGCGAAGTAATTGAGGTACAACCGTTATAAGCGAAAATAACTATTGAATTACTGGGCTCTGGGGCGTAGCAATCGACGTTCTATATCACAAGCGAGAGGTCCTGGATTCGTATCCCGTCCGAGGGGTAGAAAAAATACACTGTATATTCCTTTACAACATTTATATATATTACCGTCAGATAGTTAAAACCATTAGTTGATAAACTAACGCGTTAGTTGATTAATTATCGACAGATAGTAAACCAGACCGACAGGGTTTAGAATTTACGTTTCTTTTGTTCTTAAATGTTGACATCCTCTAGTCTTCACCTAAGCTAAACCGCAGTGTTTGCCCTGGTATTTCGTTGGCCATTTAAGTTTAAACCAGTTTACTATTTAACGGTTTTAACTGGTCTGTCGATAGTTGTCCAACTAACGAGAAAAAAAACGTTAATTTATCAAACGAAGCCCCCGAATTGTCTTGGTGTTCGGTTGACATCCTCTAGTCTTCACCTAAGCTATACCGCAGTGTTTGCCCTGGTATTTCGTTTGCCATTTAAGTTTAAACCAGTTTACTATATAACGGTTTTAACCGGTCTGTCGATAGTTGTCCAACTAACGAGAAAAAAAACGTTAATTTATCAAATAACGGTTTTGACAATCTTAATGTGACATATAAATGTTTATGTGTGTATTTGTCTCCTTTGTATTTATACATATAATTAAGTTTTGGCTTCACATCTGGTGTTGTACAAACTGTCCAAAGTGTTAGTATTAGATAATCCAAATGTCGCTCGCTTTTTGATTTCCCTTCAGGGGAAGGCTGTACATATAAAGAAACCGAACAAACTAGACCAGCATAATACTAAATGAGTATCCAGTAAGGCCCATTACTGTACCTCTTGAATTCCACCTCTGTTTCTTACTGTACCTCTTGAATACCACCGGCGTTAGCTAACGCCACTTTTCCGTTATAGGTTTTAAATTTTGTTACCATGGCATAAGGTTCAAAATCGCGACCTGTGCCCATTTTCTTAAATGGTTTTTTAAAGCATTTCAGCTTTATGAAAAAAAAAATTTGAAATCCACGCACCATATCACATATCACACGATTCGTTTTTTATTATTATTTGTGATTGGCCCCCCAATTATGGCCTGCCCTATAAATGCTTTTTATGTCACACGACAGAGTTTTTTTATTTCTGTTTTTGCCCGAAATTTGAACTGATTTGAATTTGATGTCAACAAATTTGAACTTTATCGGTTCAGAAGTCGGTCGTTTTGTGTTACAATTACACACATAAGACAGACACATGGATTATCCTATAATCGAATTCTCGAGGGATCTTGCTATTTGCACACTGAAGCAGAGCGTGGAAAACTATGTCTCAAGAAAAGTCCTCATATATGCCGTCTTCCTTGACTTAAGCAAGGCGTTTCATCGGGTCTACCACGGTCTGCTTTGGGGGAAATTAGCGGATCGTGGATTACCCTCATAGTTAGGAGCCTGGCAGCGTGGTACATCAGATGGTATAATGACTCGTCGGACGATTTTGTGCTATCTTGCGGAGTGAGACAGGGAGGGCTAACATCGCCTCTACTGTTCAACTTGTACGTCGAGACGCTGATAGAGGGCTCAACGTCAGCGCCATCGGTTGCCATGTTGGTAGCAAGTGTGTCAGCAACCTGAGTTATGCAGACGACATGGTGCTGTTGATCCCCACGATTGGTGCTCTCAGACGCTTAATGCTGATCTGTGCAGCACTGTGCAGTTACTGCAGATCGGATTCGCAAGGGCTCGTCTATAACACGACGAAATCAGTGGCTATGGTGTTTTCAGAATGTTGGTAGCAAGTGTGTCAGCAACCTGAATTATGCAGACGACATGTGCTGCTGACCTCCATGATTGGTGCTCTGCGACACTTACTGCAGATCTGTGCAGCACTGTGCAGTTACTGCAAATCGGATTCGCAAGGGCTCGTCTATAACGCGACGAAATCAGTGGCTTTGGTGTTTTCAGAACGGGGAAAAACAGAATGCTCGCTGCCGGCAACCCTTGACGGAAACTCACTTAAATGTGTTGCTAGCTTCAAGTACCTCAGGCATCGGGTGACGAGCGACAATGGGGATGATCTCGACCTGAACAGGGAGAGACGAGCTATGACCGTCGGGGCCAACTTGATAGGACGAAAATTCTGCAAATGCTCGCGTGACTCTAAAATGGTTCTCTTGAAGACGTACTGACAAACGATTTACACGCCTCAGCTCTGGTGAAGTATTAAGGTAGAGAGTTTTCGCAGATTCAAGGTGCAATATAACGACGCTTACCACATTCTATTCACAGTTCGCAGAGGCGCAACTGCCATATGCTGACGCAGTAATAAGACACAGGGTGGCTAATTTAAGGCATAATTTGCATTTCATGACTAATAGTAATTTAAAGACGGTTCTGGTCGACTCTACTTCATCCATAATTTGCTTGTGTCGGTGAGCTAAAATCATTGTGAGAGATATTATCTGCACGATACCTTGCGTTTCATAATTTCACGACATATTTTAATTAATATGGTGTAATGATATGATTTTATTTAAATCTTATTTAATTTAATTTATTGTGACATGTATTTGCCATTATGGAAACTTGCGTCTGAAATAAAGATTATTATTAATATAATTATTATTATAATGATTCCTTTTTTCCTTTTTAAGGCACGGAACCCTAAAAACAGAGAGAGAAAAAGTGAATTATTCACTTTGTTCCAAGAAAAGTCCGTGACAACATTTATGAGTAAAATTTCATTTGACATCACCAAATGGTTTGATAGAGTTTGATGCAAAGCAGTGCCAAAAACCGTCAGTTCGTCCGCCTCATCCCATGCATCCTATTCACCGCTCGTTCAATGTGGACCGGCCCCACAACAGAGTGTCGTCAATACGCAAAAGAACCGTCGACCCGCACACGAAGGGTTCCATACCATTTTACTCGGAAAAACGTGAAACGACAGTCAAGTATACCTATTTCGTTTTAACAATTCAATATGAAATGCTATGTACGACTACATTCAAGGCCGTAAAAAGAAATGTGTATGTAGTATGTAAGTATTAAACTATGTACTCAGGTTTGTTTAATGTTTTATTACTAAAATATGTGGAGCGAGGAAATGACAGTATGCCTTGCAATTTTGATGTGTCTTTATTCCTTTTCTAAATCTATGATAATACCATAAGAACGAAACGAACCAAATAGGCTAAACATTGCGCCCCACAAAGTATATCGACTTTGCTATAATTGTACATTGACTTGTTTTAACATAAATTATACCCTTTTACTTCTGCAAGTGCAGACAATAATAATAACAACCATATAATCGTATATAAAACTGAATGTAGAAGAAATTTAGTTTTGTTTTTTCCTTTGTTTCAATTAAAGCGGACTGTATCTAAAATTAATAGTAAATAAACTAATGTGATGTAACAAATTTAACAAACATAAAACAAGTTAATCCTTTCCTTATGATATAAATAAAATCAGCCATCAGGACTGAATTGTTAATAATACAAAACATGCATAAAAAAGAAAACATCATAACTTAAACGATGAATAAATGCTTATGTATTTGTGTATGTACTCATACACTTTATTTAAACTGAAAACCTCTGAACTACCTTAACATATAAAAATAAAGTGAACCGCCCACCATAAACAAACCGTTGATATTATGCCTCAGGTTAAGTAGGCAATAATATTAGTTTTGACAATGGTCTTTTCATGAAATGATTTCCCTTGACCCTTATAGTAACTAGCCGAACTAAGTGATCAGAGCCGGGGTGTAAAGCTGTGATTCTACCTAAAAGCCATTTTGCTGGTGGCAAATCATCTTCTTTGACCATAACGATATTGTTTATGGTTGGAGATTTTACTGTCTCCTGCCACTTGTATCTTTGCTGTAGGGTATTAAGATATTCGGATTTCCATCTTTTCCAGGAATCTTGCATCCTATTTTGAATCAATTGCCATCTAGTCAAGAGGTTGACATTTCTGTGTAAATAATTAATACCTGGGACATTGATTACAGGCTCACCAATTAGAAAATGCCCCGGTGTCAGTGGGTCTAGTGTGTCCAGTTTTTCATTCAACCGACAAAGAGGGCGCGAGTTCAGACATGACTCTATTTGTGCTAAAAGTGTCGCCATTTCTTCGTACGTTAATTTAGTGCTTCCATTGATGCTGGTCAGGTGTTTCTTGGCTGAACGGACACCCGCTTCCCATATTCCTCCGAAGTTTGGAGCTCTTGGCGGTATGAAATGCCATGTCGTGCCGTCGTTTGTAACTAGCTCAGCTATCGCTTTCGCTAAAGGCTTACTTTGTGCAAATATTTGTCTCAGTTCTTTGTCTGCGCCTATAAAATTAGAACCATTATCATTCCATAAATTAACACAATGCCCTCTTCTAGCAACAAATCTTCTAAACGCTGCTATAAATGCTTGTGCTGTAAGATCAGTTACGGTCTCCAAATGAATAGCGCGTGTAGACATACACACAAACAGACAAATGTTAACCCTTTGTAGATTTGTGTCCACGTCCTTTAGATGCTCTCAGTTGTACAGGCCCCGCGTAGTACACGCCGCTGTTGAAGAATGGCCGCTGAGGAGTTACTCGTTGTTCAGGTAATTGGCCCATCAACTGTTGTTTAACCTTCGCCTTATCTTTAATGCACGTCTTGCACTCACGTATAATTTTTCTGACTGCAGCCTTCAATCCAATAATTCAATACTTAGTGCGTATATAACTCATCATTAGTTGTATATCTCCATGCAGTGTCCTTGTATGAGCTTCACTAATTATAAGTTTGGTTATATGTTGCTTTCCAGGAATGATAATAGGATGTTTTTCGTTTTCGGAGATATTTGCTTGGCTCAGTCTCCCCCCTACTCTCAACAAACCCTCTTTTATCTAGAAACGGGTTGAGACTTAAAAGTGCGCTTCTGTTGCTGACCTTTCCTTTTCTTTGAAGGTCTTCGATTTCTTTCCCGTCTACTAAAATTTGAAGTATCTTATAAAATTTTCTTCAATGTTAGTAATCTCTTTAGTCTTTATGACTTCTCCTTTGTTTGTTTTATCTTTATAGTGTAGAAATCTGTAACATAAAGCCAACACTCTTTTAAGTCTGGACATTGAAGAAAATCTCTCCCAAATCGATGTTTCTCTAATTCCGTGCCAGCGATAATCTTTCTCGTAAATTCTATGTCCTTGTTCTTTAACCATTCTGGTCCGGTCCACCACATACCACTGTTTGCAATACCTCTCGCCTTTACGCCTCTTGAGGCAAGATCTGCAGGGTTGTCAGCAGATTGAACGTGCCGCCATCTGTCATTGTCTATTTGTTGAATAATATCTGAAACTCGGTTACCAATAAAAACTTGCCAGCGATTTGGTTGTGACTGTAACCAAGATCGAGTCCGTCCAAGCGTAGATGTTGTTCACTGGGATGTTTAATAATTCAGATAGTTCACGCAGAAGCCTTGCTGCTAGCACCGCACCACATAGTTCTAACCTTGAAATAGTCAGCTGTTTCAATGGTGCAACCTTTGTCTTAGCTGCGAGCATTGTTACATGAACCACATCGTTCTCATCTACAACTCTCAGATAGGCTACAGCTGCGTACGCCACTGAGGAAGCATCTGCGAAGCCATGTAGTTGAAAATCTTTGCACTGCGATGTCATCCCGATCCATCGTGGAATCTCTATAATCTGAACCTCAAGAAGTTCTCTTCGGTAAGTCATCCATTCTTCTACCAGGTCCGTTGGAAGTTCATCATCCCATCCAAGACGGCAAAGCCAAAGTCTTTGTACCATAACCTTAGCAGTAATGACGACTGGTGCTAACCAACTGAAAGGATCAAACAGACTGGATACTTCAGCTATAATCAGCCTTTTCGTTATAGGTGCCCTTGATTCTGGTAGATTTACTGTTATTCTGAACATGTCTTCTTTTCTATCCCATGTGAGTGCCAAAATCACAAGGATAAGCTTTTTTTTTCTTCGGGGGTAGAACTAAGAAACGCCAACAAAAAATAAGCTCTCTAATTTTATTTTAATTTTAATTATTTATAATCAATTTATTAATTATAAATATCTAGACCCTCCTTTCATCATAATTAACTGATCACTTCATATATTGTTGCATCATCTATTATAACCTCACACTCAAGCACAATGGACCTATACGCTGAGCTGCAGAAGAATATGGATGAAATCACGGAGACCTTCAGTGAGCGGATGGGGAAGTACGAGCAGGAACTGCATACAGCCACACCTACTCCAGGACCCCAGGACATCACCAAGCTGACACGTGAGTTCTCGGACTTCAAGTCTCTCGTGTGGAAGAGCCTCGGAATGCTGAAGAATTCACTGCAGCTTCTGACCCTCGGGCTCGACCGGCACGAGACCGCTGCGAGGCGTAAGGTGCTGCTGGTGCACGGTGTGCAAGAGGCGGCCAAAGAGGAAGCAGACGTCATTTTGAAGGGTGTGCTCACAGACCGCCTCAAGGTGTCTGCAGAGTGCCTCCGCGACTTGAAGGTGGTGCATAGGCTGGGTGCCAAGGGGACGAAATCTCGGCCGCTGCTTGTACGTTTCGCAACGCACACAGCGCGCAATGAAGTTTGGAGTCTGAAGAAGGAGCTCAGGGGCTCGGATATTACTGTGTCCGAGTTCTTAACCAAATCCAGACATGGTGTCTTCATTGCAGCACGCAAGCACTTCGGAGTGAGCAACACTTGGATTTCTGATGGCAAGATGCACCTGTTGCTGCCTGACGGGTCGCGGCAAAAGCTTGAGTGTTGGGCGGATTTACGGCCCAGCAAGGAGGCCCCCTTGCCTACCGGCATTGGGAAGAAACTAGCTGCGGGGACTACAGCTGGCTCCGCCAAAGGCGCAGTTACCAGGCGACAGGCGGCTCAGGCGCAGATCAAGAAGACGTAATGTTAGGTTCGTCTGTCCGCAAGCCAGTCATACTCGGCCTTCCATTTTCGCGATGCAGTGGTCATTTGGCTGTGTTAACTTTTTATTTGCTTGCTTGGTGATCTTCTCACACCCCTTCCAGGGTGCGGGGTTGCGGTCCCGGGGCAATGGCCCCCTTCCGCGGAGTCTTCCGCTGGCCGTGACTACGGCCAGGTCATTGGGTGGCTGAGGTGTTCTTCGGGTTGTGTGGCCTCAATCCAGGGGTGCTGCCGGCTCGGCAACCAGGTCTCGGGGTAGGCGGCGACGGTCAGGCGGGCGCGCGTGGTATGGCGCCAGGTCTCGCACGAGCGGGTGTTGAGAGCCGTCCGCTCGTGCGAACATGTTCGTTGCCAGCCTCTGGACGAACTTGTCCAGTGTCTCCAATCCTAGGTCCCTTGAGATCGTTGCGTTTCTCACGTAGCGAGGCGCGCCGACGATGGTACGCAAGGAGAGGTTTTCTTGGGCCCGGAGTCTCTTCTTGTTGGACTCCGAGCAGAGGGCGTACCATGCCGGCGAGGCATACGTGAGGCGCGACCTGATGTACTTTTTATAGATCCCGAGCTTCGACCGCAGGGGGAGGCCGGAGTCCAGGAGTGGACGAAGTTTTGCCCGTGCAGCCCGGACCTTGTTTACGACGTTGTCGACGTGGGTCTTCATCGTGAGCCGGCGGTCTATGGTGACCCCCAGATACTTCACTTGGTGCAGCCACCCAATGTCCTTCCCTTGGAGTTGGAGTGGTGGTGGCAGGTTGCTCTGGCCGGTGATCATCGCCTGCGTCTTCCTGACGTTGACGGAGAGCCTCCATTTGGCCAGCCATTTAGGCACGGTGTCCAGCGTGCGTTGCATTTTGACGGCGGCGTGGGGTGCTTTGTAGGACGACGCATAGTATGCTGCGTCGTCAGCGAAGAGGGCCAGCTGTACACCAGGGCCAACTGGGATGTCATCCGTGTATCGGGAGTAGCAGGCGGGTGAAAGACAGGAACAATGTGGGACGCCGGCTTCGATGGGGCGGGCTTCTGACACGGCGTCTTCCACCACCACTCTGTAGTGGCGACTCCGTAGGAACGAGGCCACGACGCGGGTGATTCGTCGTGGAGCTGGGGACGTCGACAGCTTGTACAGCAACCCCTCGTGCCATACTCTGTCGAACGCCTTCTCCATGTCCAGGAGTACTGCGACGGTGTATTCTTTCTTATTCCGACAGACCGTCATGTCGTTCAGTACCCTGGTGAGCTGGAGCGTCGTCGAATGCTCTGGCCTGAAGCCGAACTGTTCCGGGCGAGCTTGGATGTGTGGCAGCAGTCTTCCTAGCAGCAGCTTCTCGAACACCTTTGACATGGTGCTCAGGAGGGTGATGGGCCGATAGCTCTCGGGCTTCTTGACATTCTTGCCCGGCATGGGGAGCATTATGACCAGGCCTTCCTTCCATGTAGTAGGGAAGTGCCCCGTGCGCATGATGCCGTTAAACAGGCGTGTCATAGCCGCCACAGTCGGTAGCGGCAAGTTGCGCAGCGCCATGTTGGTGATTCGGTCTGCGCCCGGGGCTTTCCTGGGCTTGGTGCGCCTGATCGTTCGCAGGACTTGGCCGGGCGAGAAGAAGATGGGGTCCTCTTCAGGAGCTATCGGCGTCGCGAAGTAGTGCCGCAGGTGTTCCTCCACTGCTGCTACGTGTTCGGCGTCGTCGGTGGGGTTCGGCTTGAACTGCCTCTCCAGGCATTCGGCGAAAATTTCAGCTCGGTCTTTTGCTCTGAATCTCGGGAAGCCGTCGCTGCCCAGCAGCGGTCGAACAGGAGCCGGGGTGGCCGACAGCTGCCGGCATAAGCGATGCACGGAGGGGACGTGATCGCCTACGGACTCGATGTGGCGTTCCCAAGATTCTTCGGCGTGGTCGGCAAGGCATCTTTTGGTGGTGGCCGTCATGGCGTTGAGGCGGGACTTCAGAGTTGGGCACCGGGTTTGTTGCCATAGCTTCCGGAGACGGCGCTGTTCGCAGATCAGTGCCTGAATCTTCGCCGGGAGGGGTTGGGGTTTCCTCCGGCTAGAGACGGTATGCCAGGATGTGTCGAGCGCGTCCTGGATCTTGCTAGTCAACTCTGAAGTCAGTGCTTCGACGTCTTCTGGCTGTGTGGCTGTCCGGGTGGTGGGGTTTTCGGCGAGTGCGGCCGAGAAGGAGGCCCAGTTGTACCGTCGACGGGGCGCTGGTGGCGAGACTCTTGTTGGCAAATCCGCAAGGACGAGGAGAATGGGTCTGTGATCCGAGGGGAGGTCTGGCAGGACTTCCTGGCTTGGCTGGGTCCGGATTCCTTTGTAGACTACGATGTCGATGATTTCCCCAGAGCCGTCCGGGTTGTAGTGAGTCGGCTCATAGGGTCCGATGACATCGTAGTCGTGGCTCACGGAGTCGGCGAGGAGTGCGCGTCCGGCGGCGCACACTTTCGAGGAGTTCCAGTGTGGGTGCTTGGCGTTGAGGTCTCCGGCGATGAGAGTCGGTTGCGGCGACTCCAGCAGTCCCCGGAGCTCCCTGGGATTGAGTCTCTCACCGGGGGGTGATAGGCGGCATAGAGTCGCACAACGTTGCCGGCGACCTGTACTTCGACGCCAAGGACGTAGATTGTAGTGTGCTCCTCGAAGTCGATGGGTTGGTGGACGATACTCCTTTTAACCAGGATAGCCAGACCTCTGTAGGCAATCCCCTGCGGGGATCGCTCGTCCTTGCGGTAGGTTGTGTAGCCGGGGAGGGTGAGCTTCATCTTCACGGTGAGGTGGGTTTCGCTAACCAGCATGACGTCGACTCGGTACTCTCGCAGGAAGGTTTTCAGCAGCTGCTTCTTTCCTTTGAGTGACTGGGCGTTCCAGTGCACAATCCTTAAGGAGTCAGCCATCAGGGCAGATGTTCGGCGATACTCCTTAGGACTACGGGATCTTGGAGTGCTTTGATGAGTGCTGCGACAAGATCCCTCGGCGGTTCGTTCTCCGGTGGAGGTGGTGGTGCTGCGGCTCCTTTCTTCTCAGCCGCTCTCGGCACTTCGTTCTTCTTTCCCCCCCGCTTCCGTTTGCGCTTGGGTAGGGGCGCGCCTGGCGCGGTGGTCGGGTTGGCCTCCGCCATGAGTGATGAGGGCGCCGACTCCTGCACAGTTGGGGGTTTGGGGGGGGGCGGCTGCGTCTTGGGGCCACCGGTGCGGGCCGCTGGACCGGCCTTCTTGTTTCGGCTCTCTTGCCGGAATACAGGGCACGACGTGTTGTTTGCCGTGTGCGGGCCTCCGCAGTTGGCACACGTCGGCGGCATCTCTCTAGGCCGGTCGCAGTCCGCGGCGGGGTGCGGTCCTCCGCAACGCACGCAGGCCTGGGGGCGGTGGCAGTTGTGGCTGCTATGCCTAAACTTCTGGCATCGGTGGCATTGAGCTGGTCCTTTCTTCCCGCGCCACGCCTCGATCTTCACGCCGGGCATAAAAAGTAGCTCGTCTGTATCGTACAGACTGGCTGTTATACCCGGCGTCTTCTTCAGCTGCGCGTGGAAAATGCAGCCCGGTCTGCCCTTCCGTGCCCGAATCTGTTTGACAAAGCTGGCCTCGTAGCCGCGCTCTGCCAGCGCGGAAGTGATCTCCGCGGGCTCAGTGTTTGCCGGCAGCCCCCGGATGGCAATCTTCAGGCTCCTTTCGGCGGGAAGCGAGTAGGAGTACCAGTGCACCCCTGTGGTCTTCTCCAACTTCGAGAGGTACGACTGGACGCACCGGTATTCCTCGTCATCTGCAGGCGAAAATCGCACACCCTTTTGGTAGGGGCGCGCGTTCGGGACCCTCTTCAGCCGCTGCTGGATTTCGCGGAAGTGGTGGACCCAGTTCGGGAGGGTCTCCACCACTATAGGCGGGTAGCGCGGCTTGGAGGGCGGTTTCGTGACGGCCACGCCCGTAGCGGGGGCACCGGGTGGCGGCGGGGCGCCTGCGGTAGGCGACGCGGCAGGGGGCGCACTAGCGGGCACAGCGGGAGGTGCGGCGGGTGGCGGGCGGCGGGCGACGGCGGGCGGCGCGGCGGGGGGCGCGCTAGCGGGCGCGACGAGTTTCGCGACGGGGGGCGCGGGCGCGGCCTGCACTCCGTGTGTGGGCGGGATGGGGCGGGGGGGCCTCGCGTTCGCGGCGGACTGATTCGCGACGGTCGCCAGCGCGGTGGGCATGGGCGCGTATGCGGACGCGGCCGCCGCGTACGAGGTGGCCAGCGGCTCCGGCGATAGCCGCGGCATGTCGAGGCCTCGGGGTTGCGGGGGAGTCGCTGACGGCGAGGGCTCCAGCAGCGCTCGCTTCGCGGCTTCCTGCTGCAAGTCGTCCGAGGGTCGTCGTTTGCCCCCACGGGTCGGCGGCAGAATGAGGGGCTGCGAGCGGGCCTGCTCCAGCAGGCCGGCGTCCAACAGTTCGTCGCCGATGCTAGCTGGCTGGCAGCCTTCCATGGCTGCGCGGCGCTCGACGAGGTAGGCCTCCATGGCCCGCAGAAGTCCCGCCGAAAACAGTTTGGCGTCACGGGCACGAATTAAATACAATTCGTCCAGCGTGAGCTCTGCTCTCGGCGAGACTGGTCGCGGGACCATCGGCGACCCGTATTCTGTCAAGGTCGAAAAAACCAGGGGCCGCTCGAGGGAGGCCGATCTGAAGCGGTGGCGGGGGATGGTGCGCCTCGGGGTTTCGCCCAGTGGAGGGCTCCCGTCCGGCGCAGCGTAGCCCTGAGAAGGGCTGTGGAACTCATCCATAGCGCTGGCTATGGATGAGCTGGCACGGGAAGGGGTTCCGATCTGGCACGACATTAGGCCGAAGCCGACGTCCGTCCGCCCCCGAAGGTTTTCCCCTCCGTGCAGTTCGCGACGCGGTTGTAGCGCGAACGCGACGCGCACGGGCGCGTGTTGACGCGGGCGTTTCGCAATGAAACGGCGCGCAAGCAGCTGAGTGGAGCGTTGCAGTAGGTCCGTATGCGCGGATGATCGCGGCTAAACTCCCCCTTTTTATTTGCGAGGTAGTAGCACTTTTTCTTTGCGTCTAAGAGTCTAAAGTACAATTTTCGGTTCTCTATCTCTAGACATTACGACATGGTAGGTCTGTCACTGTTTTTTTTTTTTATTATTGTTCAGGCTTCTCAGCACCTAATGACCTCGTAGGGGCCCATCAGCTACGAGGTAGCGTAGCGATCAGTTGCCAAGAAGTGTGAACGTCGGCGATTCACCGAGCTATTAATTATGGAGTCGATCTAACCTGGTCTGTGCTTCGGTCCCGTCAACCTCCTGTCTCTCTGCAAGGCCCGGGTGCACCCTAGGCTCTTCTTGGTAGACAGGTTCTTCAGCCAACCAGGTATGACTGGCAGGCCAGCTTCGATGAGCACAGTGTTCCAACACAGGTTATGTTACGTGGGAAAAACCAATCGGCCACGTAAATGCGAACTTTATCTGGTTCGGGGAACCACAACACACTCAGCTATATAGACAATCCTGAGGGAAACCCGAATACATTCCAGATGGCTTGCGATTTAATTTCAATACCCTATCCAATACGCGCTTACATTGCGAGGGCTTTCGTCTGTCAGTTGTCAAAAAACTGCTAGGTTGGCAGCAACGTCAAATTCAAAAATGGCCGTTCAGAAACCATCGATCGAATATCGATTTAGAATCGAACAATCACCCGCCCGGACAGGCACCCACCTGTCCCCTAATCTACGGGCAGCCGAGACAACGTTGCTACCGCTCGTTTTAGAACCGAGCCTCCTACTAGAACCTCCGCAGACCGGGGGGTCCCGTCCTTGCCAGGGAACAAGTTAACAATGCGCCCCCTGCGCCAACGTAGTGGCGGTAGGTTAGCATCCTTAACCAGAACGAGGTCACCAACACTAGGGGGGCTGGTTTTGTCAGTCCACTTAAGGCGCTGTTGTAAGATATGCAGATACTCGAGCGACCAACGCTTCCAGAAATTCTGAGTAAACTGCTGCAACATCTGGTACCTTGACAACCGATACAATTTCACTCCCTCGAAGGGGTGCTCGGGCAACGCGTTAAGTGGCTGTCCTATCAAGAAATGGCCTGGGGTCAGAGCCTCCAGGTCATTTGGATCCGAGCTGAGCGGACACAACGGTCGCGAATTGAGAACGGCCTCGATCTTACAAAACAATGTCGCGAGCTCCTCAAAAGTCAGCGCGGTCTGACCTACTATACGCCCCAAGTGCGTCTTAGCTGACTTAACTACGGCCTCAAAAATCCCACCCCAGTGGGGGCAACTCGGTGGGTTGAAGGTCCACTGTATACCCCGACGGGAGAGGGCCGTTCCAATATCCACCTTATTTACATTCAAAAAGTTGACTATCTCTCGTAAGTATCGTTCCGCACCGACGTAGTTAGTGCCGTTATCAGAGCGGACCAAAGTTGGAAGTCCCCTCCGAGAAACAAACCTATCCAAACAAGCAATGAAAGCCTCTGTCGAGAGATCAGCAACGAGCTCGAGATGTACCGCCTTGGTGGATAAACAAACAAACACACATAGGTACGCCTTGTATTGCTTAGCGGTACGCAATCGTGAACTCTTCACCATAAACGGTCCGGCAAAATCCGTACCAACACCTGAAAACGGTCTGACCTCATTCACACGATCAGGGGGCAAGTCCCCCATGAGAGGTTGCATCGTGGCAGCCTTAAGTCGATAACAAGGCATGCACCGAAACACGATGTTCCGTATGACACGGCGGGCAGATAAGATCCAAAACTCCCGCTGGAGCGTGGCCAACAACGCGTTACAGCCGGCATGCGCGTTTTTAATATGACGATCAGTCACCAGCAATTCAACTAACTGTCCCCCCTTGGGGAGCAGAAGTGGGTGACGAGCCGAATACGACAGATTCGCATTGCGCAATCTTCCTCCTACCCGAAGTAACCCGGTCGAATCAACAAAGGGGTTGAGACGCGCGACGGCTCCCTTCAATTTCGAACGTCCACTTCGTATAATCTCCAATTCTGCCCCAAACTTCGAGGACTGTACCAACCGGACCAAATTCAGAAGCGACTCGTTTCGCTCTGCCGGAGTCAGAATAGGGTTCAACGTTCGCTGATCGCGAGGAGTACGACAATTTCGAGCGAATCTTCTAATCCAAGTGGACACGTTTATCAACTTGTCAAGTGAGCTATACCGGTCCAGCAGAAACCCGGCGTCAGGGTCCTCAGCCTTCTGGGTAACATGCACGGCCGCTCTGGGGCCATGATCCGAAGATACTACTACATGGCTGTGGGGCCAGTCCGATTCTCTCCTGGCAAGCCAGGGTGGTCCCCACCACAAATGGTGTCTAACGAGTTCAGGAGCCCGACATCCCCTGGATGCACAATCAGACGGGTTCAATTCTCCTGGTACATGTCTCCAGGTCAGTGGGACCTCAGACGACACAATCTGGGAGACACGGTTCGCAACAAAAACCTCTAAGTTATGGACCGAAGCCTTCAGCCAGCACAAAACAATCTGGCTGTCCGTCCACGCGTACACCGTATCCTCCAAAACCACTGACCCACGCAACACTGTTAGAGTGTGATTCAAAAGTTTGGTCAAAAGAGCAGCCCCGGACAGTTCCAGTTTTGGAATCGTCATCCTTGTCCGAATAGGCGCTACCTTGCTTTTTGCCAAAACCAAACGCACGTCGACCTCCCCGGTGGAGGTGACGGTTCGCAAATAAACCGCTGCCGCAAACCCTCGTTCAGAGGCATCACAAAACCCGTGAAGGGTTGCCCTGTAATCCCCAGCAGGGACCAATTTCCTCGGCAGCGATACATTATTTATATCCGATAGCGAGGTGAACATTCGCGTCCAAATCACCTGAGAGGTGGGTGTCCCAGGTCAACTGAGCCGCCCATAGCCTTTGCATAAAACATTTGAGAGCAAAGGTGACTGGAGAAATCCATCCATTCGGGTCGAACGTTCTCGCAATCGTTGACAGTACTGACCCCTTCGTCCAGGCCTTCGGTGTTTCTAAAACCACCCGATAGGTAAACTCATCATGGACGGGCCGGTACTGAATTCCAAGCACTGACAACATGTTAGGGTTGTCAGGATTCTCAAAAACGTGCGGGTCTTGTTGAAACTCATCTGGGAGACCAGCCATCAACTCAGGGGAGTTGGACATCCACTTGCGTAGTTCATAGCCGCCTCGTTCCAGCAATTGAATGAGCTCGTCACGTCGGTCCAGAGCTTCCTCTACACTGGCTGCCCCTGTGCAGACGTCATCGACGTACAAATCTTGCTCCAGGATAGCGGCGGCTCTAGGATAGCTCACACGGTCACGCGACGCCAATTCCCGCAGGGTACGCATCGCCAAATACGGGCTAGACCGTAACCCATACGTGTTCGTGTTCAACTCATAGACCTTGACTGGCTCGGCCGTGGACTCACGCCAAAGTATCAACTGATACCTTCTGTCAGCCGGATGAATTACCGTTTGCCTAAACATCATCCGAATGTCTGCGACAAATACAACCTGGTGCCTCCGAAAGCTCGTGAGAATATCCGAAATATCACGACTCAACTTGGGTCCCGAATGTAGACACTGATTCAGGGACATCCCGTTCGAGGTAGGTGCTGACCCATCAAAAACAACTCGAATCTTGCCGGTAGGGGTTCGTAGGACGGCATGGTGTGGAAGGAAACAATGATCCTCAGATCTCCAGTCCACACCCGATACCGACATGTGTCCTAACGACTCATACTCCCTCATGAAATCAACATATTTTTGTTTAAATACGGCGTCCCTTGACATCCTACGCTCCATCGACATCAATCTCGTCTCAGCCATCTTCCTAGATTCTCCTAGTGGCGGTCGATCGGCCCTGAAAGGCAGTCGAGTTACAAAACGACCAGAACGAAGGCGACCAGTACTATTCTGTTAAAACAACTCGCACTCTTCTTCGTCTGCGTCGACTCGACGAACGGTGGGAGGTTCCTCTATCTCCCAGAAACGTTGGATAGCGTCTGACAACGCTGAGCCAATAAGTATGCCATCTGACTCGGCAGGCCTAACCATTGGCAATGCCGGACCCATGATCACGTGACCAAACTTAGTATCCACAGCAATCAACCCGTCCGGCTGAAGAACTCGCCGATCCGACAACAGAAACCTACCCAGAACGTCTGCTCCCAGTAGCAGGTCGACCGGGGCTGGAGTGTCAAAATCGGGATCCGCCAACTTGAGTCCTGATGTCAGGAATCGAACGGCCGGATTCAACTTCACCAAGGGGTGTCTGCCCATGACATGCGTCATTACTAAAGCTTGCACGGATGTTTTTGTCAAAATGTCATAACGTGGAGAGAACGTGATCACCGATTGACCAACTACATTCGTAACCGTAACATTCCCAACGCCCCGTATTGATTTATTATACCTATTTACCTTGAGGCCCAACCATTTTGCTAAATCGTTCGATACAATGCAGCCCTGAGCTCCAGAATCTAATAGGGCGCGAACGTATGTTGGGTTGCCCGCCAAATCCCAAACAAGCACAGAGGCGATCGGTAACACCACCGTCTCCGGTTGGGGGGCAACCAATGGTTGGGCCGCAAATTCCTAGCGAGGACCCCCGGGGCCCCACTGTGCCTGTAACCGATCAGGTAGGCAGCTATATGCCAGAGGGTCCCATTGTAAAAACGGCCCACGCGCCGGTTCCATTGCCACCCTACGACGCCCCCCGAAGGGGGGTGGGCGTGAATTCAACCGTGGCCGCTCCATGAGCGGGGGGGACATCACATGCGACCGACGAGGACGAGGCGACGAGCGGGGCGACAACTGAGGCGGCGTCCGAACCGCATCCGCATAGCTCGAAGGTGTCCCATGCCACCCGCCCGTTACGGCCTGCTCAACATACCCAATGTCCCGCTGAGTCGGATGCTGAGTCGCAACCGAAAACTCAGGGCCCCCCATGTGATGACCCTGAGTGCGGCCCTGCACCCTAGTACTGCCCCGTGCACGTGGGGACGTTGGCCCCTGAGTTGCGCTCCGAGTCGCAAACGAATTCTCAGGGCCCCATGCCGTGTCACCCTGGGTACGGCCCGGTGGACGTGGGGACTTTGGCCCCTGAGTTGCGCTCCGAGTCGCAAACGAATTCTCAGGGCCCCATGCCGTGTCACCCCGGGTACGGCCCTGTGGTGGCTGTTGGCCGGACCGGTTCATGCACAACAGATTGTTGTGGGCCCCACCACAATATCCGCACATTTTTGTGCGCGTGCAGTCCCTAGCCATGTGTGGCCCGAGGCACAGGAAACACCAGCTCCGCTGCTTGGCCATCCGGCGCCGTCCCTCAACCCTAAGTTCCCCGAACTTATTGCAATTGGCCACAGCATGGCCAATCTGCCTACAACATGGGCAGGTCTCACTATGTGGGGTCAATGCACTCACAGTCCCATATGACTGCCGGTTGGTGCGGTCCTTCCTCGTCGGAGGGCCCCTACTCACAGCGCTCCCGGCAGCTCTCTGTGGCTCCGAAGGATGGGTGACCGTCAACCCCAAATTCTCTGCCCGTCGAGCCTCCTCTTCCAAGAATCCGACCAAGTCGGAGAAGGCGGGCAGGTCCTCGGCCGACCTCCCGTGAGACTGTTCGAAACGAGTCTGCACGTCAGCGGGTAGGCGGGAAAGTACAATGTACAGCAGTAGGTACGACCATTCACCAACCGGAAGTCCAAGATTCTCTAGAGCCTTGGTGACGGACAACAATGGGTTCAAAACCTCCGTCTGTATGGCCCCGACCTTGTTCACAACCGGGATACTAAACAAACGGTTCAGTTGGGCATCGGCCAACCTCCGTTTGTTATGGTAACGTCTGACCAACAATTGTCTGGCCGTTTCATAGTTACCCTCCGTAACTGTCAAATGAGCGACCAGCTCCCTAGGCTCACCCCTCAATGCTGCCACCAGCTGAGCCATCTTGACAGACTTGGTAATTTCCGATCGCATGTGCACCAAACTTTTGAACAGATTGATGAAGCTCATCCATTCACCGGACACTCCGTCAAAAGTAGGCATAGTTATGACGGGTAACCTGGTCCCCGATCCCTGATGCGGCAGAGGTGCTTCAATGTCACCACCATGGCTGGACTCGCGCTGTCTACGTATGTCCGCAGCCTTCTGCGTGATAGCAGCTGCCATCTCCATACATTGGTCGACATCCCCTAGCAACCGTGACAGCCTGTCAGGTGCGCAACCATCTACTGATTCCGCCTGCGCGGACAATTCGAGCACCCTGTTGTAACGTTCCTTAACGTCCATAGACCGCTCCAATACCACATCATGCCTATCTAAACGGTCTATCAGACCGTGTGCGGAGGAAAACCATCTGAGTTCCTTAGAAACACCCTTCTGGATTTCAGATAACGACATGATCGGAACGATACTTACTCACAATTTGCAGTAACTCAATTTTATTGGACCCTCCAGTCTACAACCCAAACGAGGGAACCCTAAACCACAACTTAAACAATGCCGTTTTCCTTAAACAATAGGAACCGAGTTTTATATCTATATAAATTCTGTAAATACAATTTAGTTTCCCTTTATCATTATAACACACACAGATAGTCAATATTAGTTCAAGTTATAAATTGCTATAAACTGAAAACAATGTAATAGCCTGCTATCAATAGATGTAACTACCTATGTTAACCAAAACATTCATTAGCATTACTAGACCACTAATAGATTGACTAACTGGTACTTCAATGCAAATTTCAATTCACCTATAATGTACCTAAGTTGAGTACCTACTATTCTGAGTCACATCTCAGTACAACTGGTCATTTAGGGAAAACTGTAATATCTGTCTGTCTACTACCAGCAATAGACTTATAGCTTACAATACTACCAATCTATGTGGATATAGGAACCAACCAGTTACTTAACCGCCTATACCTACAGATTGATAGTCCCAAATCGTGCGTTCCTGGAGCCCTTGACGGCTGCAAATCTCAGGAAACCACGCTCTAGCTACCAAAACTGTTCAGGCTTCTCAGCACCTAATGACCTCGTAGGGGCCCATCAGCTACGAGGTAGCGTAGCGATCAGTTGCCAAGAAGTGTGAACGTCGGCGATTCACCGAGCTATTAATTATGGAGTCGATCTAACCTGGTCTGTGCTTCGGTCCCGTCAACCTCCTGTCTCTCTGCAAGGCCCGGGTGCACCCTAGGCTCTTCTTGGTAGACAGGTTCTTTAGCCAACCAGGAATGACTGGCAGGCCAGCTTCGATGAGCACAGTGTTCCAATACAGGTTATGTTACGTGGGAAAAACCAATCGGCCACGTAAATGCGAACTTTATCTGGTTCGGGGAACCACAACACACTCAGCTATATAGACAATCCTGAGGGAAACCCGAATACATTCCAGATGGCTTGCGATTTAATTTCAATACCCTATCCAATACGCGCTTACATTGCGAGGGCTTTCGTCTGTCAGTTGTCAAAAAACTGCTAGGTTGGCAGCAACGTCAAATTCAAAAATGGCCGTTCAGAAACCATCGATCGAATATCGATTTGGAATCGAACAATTATTATTATTATTATTATTTTAATTGTGCACGCATCTGCGTCTCTGTACTTTTTAACAGTGGGATCGAAACGCAAACCTCAAACTTTGTACTTAATTATTTTTAAAGTGTTTGTTGGCAAAAATCTTTGCGTTTCGTTCGGGCTCCATGTCGCGGTCCTTTTTGCGTTTACCTCGCCGTGGCCTAACTTCCAAAACATTTTTCATGTTATGTTCTATTTTGTTTCTGTGCCTTCACTGTCCGCTGCCCAGTTGTTAATTTATTTTATCCTGTGTGTTGTTTATAACTAAAAGAAGTAGGTTTTCTGCTTACTTTGCTTCACTTGCAAAGTCATTTTTATCTCAATAATTTAATTCATATTGCTCAGTTTGGTTTCACAAAGGGTCGTTCAACAGCCGATGCTGGTGTTGAACTAATCGACAATATTTTTGATGCCTGGGAAGACGCAATGGATGCAATAGGTGTCTTCTGCGATCTATCCAAGGCTTTTGATTGCGTCCATCATGACACTCTTGTCAGGAAGTTACGCCATTATGGTGTAAAAGATCAGGCACTTGGCCTTCTGGAGTCATATCTAACAGATAGGGTTCAGATGGTCGATGTTAATGGGAAAAGATCACCTGGGTCTTCAATAAGTATGGGCGTACCGCAAGGTTCAATTCTTGGTCCTTTCTTGTTTTTAGTATATATTAATGATTTACCTTACCTTGTTAAAGCAAAACATGGGTTAGTATTGTTTGCCGATGATACTTCTTTGATATTTAAAGTTAAAAGACAGCAATCAAATTATGACGAGGTAAACAATGCTATCTCTAGTATAGTGAACTGGTTTACTGTTAACAATTTATTACTTAATGAAAAGAAAACTAAATGTATTAAATTCGTGTTACCCAATGTGAACCCGGTAACTACAGACATATTTATAAAAGGACAGAGATTGGACCTTGTGCAGTCGACTGTCTTTTTGGGCATTACTTTAGACGCCAAACTACAATGGGATCCTCATATAAATAAATTGTCGAACAGACTGAGTTCGGCAGCGTTCGCAGTTAAAAAAATTAGAGCTCTTACCGACGTAGACACCGCTAGACTAGTCTACTTTAGTTACTTTCATAGTCTAATGACCTATGGTATTTTATTGTGGGGTCACGCTGCGAATGCTAATAGTATATTTATTCTGCAGAAACGGGCTGTTCGTACAATTTATAGATTAGGGCCTAGAGTGTCACTGAGGGAAAAGTTTAAAGAAATCAATATTCTGACATTTGTGTCTCAATATATCTATGACAATCTTGTGTATGTAAAAAGAAATATAACTAATTTTCAGAAGTACAGTGATATACACAATTTTAATACTAGAAATAAAGACAAGTTGGTTGCTTATGTAAGCCGACTACATAAAATTAGTAATTCTTTTAAAGGCAATTGTATACGCTATTACAATAAGGTCCCTACTGATATTAAAAACTTACCTTTAGACAAGTTTAAAATAATAATAAAACAGAAATTGTATAAAAAAGGTTACTATAGGATATCTGATTACTTAGAGGATAGATGTCCATGGGAATAGATTGTTTGAGTAACAGGCTGTTTCGATATATAATTAGCATTCATTTTGTAATTTGACAATATTTTATTTAAAAAAGGAAACGCAAAAGATGCGACGACTGTGGAGTTTCTTCGGTGAGCTCTTCTCCACAGATTCCGCCATTGTGTTAGTGAACTCACCCAAAAACATGTAATGACGGATCTAAGTGATGTAACAACATCCTATGGAAATAAATGATTTTTGATTTGATTTGATTTGATCTTCAGCAATCGTTGTCTGGCAATGGGTCTAGGTCATCCCGTTAAGTTATTTACTTGTTTTTTTTTTGTGTTTTATTAACATTTACATTATTGTAGAATATATTTTTATACATATATCTATATTATTTACCTATATATAGTATGGATATCCATAATAAAAGCTTCTTGTCGTGTGCTTCTAGCGATGAATTTATTAGTGCGGAAAGCGATATTTCCACTGTGGAAGAACCGCTTTCCGTCAAACTTAAGACTGTCTTTGGTGGGTCAGGGAAAAATCTGAACATAGTGCACATCAATGCTCAAAGTATTCACACTAGCTACCCCGATCTCATCGAGGCTTTTTCTGAGCAACGTGTGGACGGCAACCTTGTCTCTGAGTCGTTCCTTAAGCCTTCACTCCCTTCATCCATGTACTCTCTTCCAGGCTTCAGGCTATATAGGAATGACAGAACCGGAAAGGCAGACGGAGGTGTCGCTGTTTACCTGCATGCGGAAATTGCTTGTAAGGTGATTAATGTATCCCCTAGCCAGTACTCCGAGTCTGCTGAATATCTCTTCCTTGAAATTGTTCTTCATCACAATAAGGTACTGCTTGGTGTCCTCTATAGCCCCTCTCTTCGTGTTGACTACTTCGACACCTTTGAATCCCTTCTTAATGATTTGACCCCAATTTACGACGACACTCTCATTCTTGGGGATTTCAACACCTGTCTCCTCAAAAAGAATTCCCGTTCTGCCAAACTCAGGTCCATAGTTGATTCATTCAATCTCCACATCTTGCCACTTGAGGCCACTCATTTCCAGCCGCATTGTTCTCCCTCTCTTCTAGACATCATAATCGTCTCCAACTTGGATAAGGTTACCTCTCACGGTCAACTTAACTCTCCTTTCTCCTTCCACGATCTCATCTACCTCTCCTATAAGATTAGGTGTCCGAAGAGCAGAATGAAATTCACAGATATTCGAAGCTTCAAAGGCATAGATGTGGAGTCCCTTAGGTCTGATGTCTCACTGGTCGATTGGTCCCCTGTCATCTTGAGCGAGAACGTTGACGACAAAATCCACAACTTTAATGCAATTGTCTTGGGACTTTACGACAAACATGCTCCCATTAAGAAAGTCAGGGTAAAACACCTGCCGGCGCCCTGGCTTAACGATGCTATCAAGCGCCTAATGGCCAAGAAAAATCGCGCTAAGTGTAACTACAAAAAGGATCCGACAGATGACAACTTTCTTTCCTACAAATGCCTTCGCAATCGATGCAATCGTCTCTGTCGAGACGCCAAGCGCCGCCACATCTTCGAGTGTATCGAAAGGTACACCCCAGCTCAGGTGTGGAAATTCCTCAGGACACTTGGTATTGGCAAATCCCAGGACATGCATTCGGGTGATGTTGATCTGAACGCTCTCAATCAATTCCTCTCTGTTCCACCAGTTGTAATGGACCCTTCTATCAAGGAAGCCACTCTTCAGAGTCTGCGCTCTAGGTCATTACCCAACACCACTCCTTTCAACCTGAGCAATGTTGGAAGCGACACGGTTAAGAAAGCATTTCTAGCAATTAGCTCCAAAGCTGTAGGAGATGATAATATCTGCCAACGAATGATTCTAACTATCCTTGATGATCTGCTTCCGGCCATAACACATATTTTAAATTTCTCCATTTCCAATTGTTCTTTCCCTACTGCTTGGAAACAAGCATTAGTTATCCCTCTCCCCAAAACATCCAATCCCACCTCCTTTAAAGAGTATCGCCCCATTTCTATCCTGCCGATCCTTTCTAAAGTCCTCGAATCCATTGTCCATACTCAGCTCTCCCATTATCTATCCTCTAAAAATCTACTTAATCCTTTTCAGTCTGGCTTTAGAACGGGTCATAGTACTGTTACGGCTTTATTAAAAGTGACCGATGATATTCAGGTCGCCATGGATCAAAGGCAGCTCTCGGTGCTGGCTCTGCTGGACTTCAGCGGTGCTTTGAACTGTGTTGACTTCGACATTCTCGTTGAACTTCTCAAATCTCTTAACGTCTCCTCCCTCTCTGCCAGCTGGTTTGACTCTTACCTAAGAAACCGAAAACAGCGTATCAAGTCGGAGGAGGCTTTTACGGAGTGGTGTGACCTCTCTTCCGGTGTCCCCCAAGGTGGCATTCTCTCTCCTCTTCTATTCTCAATATTTATCAATTCCATATCCGATGTCTTCTCTTCTTCCTATCATCTCTACGCGGATGACCTTCAGATCTATCGTCACTTCTCTCCTGATGATGTCAATTCCGCTGTGGAGGCGTTAAACGCTGACTTGGCTGGTATTAGTGGATGGGCATCGTCATTTGGGTTGCTGGTTAATCCGAATAAGTCCCAGGCCATGATTATAGGTACCAGACACTCTTTAAACACGTTGCAGCAATTGTCTGTCCCTTCTGTAACTTGTAATCATGTATAGCGATAAAGCTAAAAACCTGGGTGTCATCTTTGATAATCAATTGTCCTGGTCAATGCATGTTAATGAGGTCAGCAGGCGAGTTTACGCAACTTTTCATTCCCTCAGGAGACTTCAGAACTTTCTTCCTCGCCAGACCAAAATAACTCTCGCTCAGTCCCTTCTTCTCCCCCTCATTGATTATGCTGATGTTTGCTGCGTGAGCGCAAATGAAGAACAACTGAACAAACTCGAACGACTTCAAAATCTCGGGATTCGGTTCATCTTCGGACTGCGCAAGTATGACCACGTATCTCAGCATCGCAGGGAGCTGAAGTGGCTACCGATTCGGCTTCGACGGGACTCTCATATCCTGTGTTTCCTTTATAATATTTTGTGGAACCCTCGTTACCCTAACTTCCTACGTGATCGCTTCGAATTTCTTTCTTCAAGCAGGCCTCGGAGAACTCATATGGCGTCTACGCTCAAAGCTCCAGATCGCTCCACTGCAGCCTACGAGCACGGGTTCAGAATCCGAGCCGTACGACTGTGGAATGAGCTTCCTTGCACTATCAGGGACAGTCGATCTCTAAATATATTCAAAAACCGGCTAAAGAAGCACTATCTCTCCCTTTCCAGTTAGACAATATATATATATATATATATATATATATATATATATATATTATCTATCTAAATCATACAAATATATATATATATATATTTCTATGTATTAGTTTATTATACGGTTTATTAATATTTTTACGTTGTATTTAAGTAATTGTGTATACAGTCTATTTTTAGCAATTAGGGTTATCAGTATAATACATACTGTTTGTATTATATATTAGTCGTAGTATTTATAGAGTTTTATTTTACGCGCAGGACTTCCCCGCTCAACCATCACCTCTCCTACCGTCTTGGTTTGCTGGAAGAAATCTCTTTTGAGAGATAAGCTCGCCTTTGTACATGTTTTTTTTTCTATTATAAGTTATCTGTATGACTGTTTTGTGTAGTACAATAAAGAAATTACAAAATTACAAATAAGCGCTACAAAGACGCCACAGATTCACTGCTATTCAGCGTTTAGTAGAGTTGTACCCTATCAGTTGCAAAAACGTATTTTGTGGACACAAATAGTGCATTTTTCTGAATAATGGTTCACAGGTGTACCCTTAAAACACTTGCATTTTAAGAGAGAACATACGAACTTCTATAACGCAAACAGAAACGATGTGAAGTCTATTGACAAAGATATAATGTTTTATCTATACACGTATCATAAACCCTCTTTACTGCGTTCAAAAACCGTATGTTACGATCAGCATTATGTTAAACTGCTTGATACAAACTCGTTTCGAATCTGGAAAACTACACATAATGGTCATTATGTGTAGTTTTTCTACATATAATGACATTCAAATTTCGAACGCCGACGCCCACCCGCGTGCCGTCCCTAGTTTGTCTGTGAAGTTGGTACTGACATTCAAATTTCGAACGCCGACGCCCGCCTGCGTGAAGTTGGTACTAAAGAACAAGCTAAACAATTTCAGAACCACAATGCCGGTCAAACATGCGGTTCCTGAACACATCAAAGAGAGCTTATGATATGTGTATGTGTAGTGTAACTAGTATATGTAACTGTACATAATAAGGCATTAAAACTCTCCATTATGCAGCAGTCACATAAACTACTATTATGCTGCTTAAACGTGGACTTTTACGTCATTATTCAATGATAGAGTATACTCGTATATCAGCATTAATATAGGCCAATATTGTACCAAGTGTGACCTTTTATAACCTTGTCCAATTTTATCTCTATTTTGTTTTCAGGTTCTTGGAGCATTTTACCGTCTTGAAGAAACTCTAACAAGGACTCGGAGTTGCTTGACCATTTCTGCATTTCAAATCCCCCGTCTTTAACAAACTCTTTATATCATGACAGAGTGCCCTTATTTTAGTTTCATCTTCATGTCCTGCCATCATCGTCCATATAGAAACAATTCTTCACCACCGGCGCTGCGCGTGGGTATGTCTGCGTTTCATCATCGGCCACTTGATTAAGTGTACGCACGGCTAGATAAGGTGCTGACGCTGTTCCAAACGTCACGGTAAGTAGTTTATAACTTTCTATATTTTCTGAAAGTTAATCTCTCCATACTATACGTTGTAAATAGGTGTTTTCTTCGGCCATTCTCACCTGACGGTACATCTTGACTATATCTCCAATGACACAGATTTTATGGGCTCTCCAGCGTATAATGATACTACTAAGACCTGGCTGTAGTGTGGGTCCAATCATCATAGCATTATTTAACGAGGTACCATTAGAGGCTTTAGCTGAAGCATCGAAAACGATCCGAACCTTTGTCGTATCTCTATCTTCACGTACAATAGCATGATTTGCAAGATAAATTACTAGATCTTGGTCATTGTCTTCAACCTTCTTCATATGACCCAACTCCAGATACTCGTGTATAACTTTCTTGTATTGGATCTTTACCTTATCATTTTTATCTAACTTCCTTCCAAGATATTTAACCTCCGCGGGCCGCCCCGGCGCGAAAGAGCTAGGATCCGCGGCATATTTTGAGCCCACCCGCGCGCGGCACTTGACTGACGTATCAAGTGATTTTGTTGGAATGGTAACTATACAAATTGTAGATCTGAGTAGCTAATGAAACCCTCTTTTAGTTTATGCGAAAAAAATGTCACTGTGACCTTAGTTTATTTTTGTACCGACATGAGAATCACCGACTTCTATGAAAATGTTCCCTCTCGACACAAATCTAGCCGACATGAGAAAAACATCAACAAATATACAAGTTGTTTGATACCTACGTAATCTACACAAGATATCCTTTTCAAAACAATAAAAACATTAGTGTGTACTTATAGAAACAATTTACTTTTCACCATTGGTTTTTTCCAGTCTGAATATATTTTTCAACGAAAGACCACAGACAAATATGTTCATGGTAGAGTTTGACTAATGCCGCATTTACACTTGCTAAGCATGCCAACATTATGCACTAAAATTGTACCAAAATACCGGTTTGTAAACACAGCGTCATACGCGCATCAATAGCTGCGCGTGGTAACCAACGGTATTTTGACTTTGCAGCTAATGATGCGTTTGGAGACTTTAGACAAGTTTAAAATAATAATAAAACAGAAATTGTATAAAAAAGGTTACTACAGGATATCTGATTACTTAGAGGACAGATGTCCATGGGAATAGATTGTTTGAGTAACAGGCTGTTTCGATATATAATTAGCATTCATTTTGTAATTTGACAATATTTTATTTAAAAAAGGAAACGCAAAAGATGCGACGACTGTGGAGTTTCTTCGGTGAGCTCTTCTCCACAGATTCCGCCATTGGGTTAGTGAACTCACCCAAAAAAATGTAATGACGGATCTAAGTGATGTAACAACATCCTATGGAAATAAATGATTTTTGATTTTGATTTTTGATTTTAGAGGTTAAATCTTAATAAAGCTTGTTGTTTTGTATTTCCACATAACCTTACAGTGTCTTCGATATTTTGTTTTAAAGGTAAGTGAACAATATATCGTCCTGTATCATCTCTTGTTGTTGTTGTCTTGTACAGTTCTTCACATTCAACAGTCGCGTGGACACCGTCGCTGTCGCAGGACGTCTGTTGGTTCTTTCGTAAAAAAGCTCCTCGCGGCTGGGTTTTTTTCCCGCTCAACTTACTCGTGCGATGGTAACTCTTGTTATAGACAATGGGGGATAATGGTGATTCAAATCAAGGGGATAACGTGAATAATTCGTCTAACGGTGCAAACCAAACTACAAATATTATCGCGAGTGCAATACAGGATGAAGGTACTGGTAATCTGAGTCCAACCCAATTATTAGAGAATGGAAAAAGAGGCCGTGATATGGACAAAACAGAGTGGACAACGGTGAGCAAAAGGGGTAAGAAGTTGGAAAGTGATAGCTGCCTTAATGACAAAACAACCTACATAGAAGCAAATAATATAACTGAGATTTGTATGACAGGGAAAGACAAATTACCTAAACAGATCGGATTGGCGAGGATTTTCAAGGCAGAAAAGATTGAAGATATTATAAAAGTGAAGTATGTGAATTCGTACAAAATTGTTATTCAATTTAAGAACAATCCTAGTGCTGATAAACTGATGCAATGCCAATACTTTATTGAAAACGGCTTTCGATGTCAAAAGACCTTTGAAGTGTGCGTATCTTATGGACTAATTAAAGATATAGATCTGGAGTTGATTGATGAGGATGTGTTAAGTAGCTTGAAAAGTGACATCGAAATATTATCTGTGAAGAGACTACAGCGTAGAAATTTTTACGATGACAACAAATGGGAACCCAGCGAAGTTATAAGGGTGAGCTTCAAGGGGGCAATGCGACCTCCTTATCTTTATATTAATAACTTGAGAGTTGCTGTGGAACCTTATGAATTCCCTGTTACACAGTGTTCACGCTGTTGGAAGTTTGGACACACATTGAAAGTATGTCCATCTAATAGAATTGTATGCCCTAAATGCAAACAAAACCACCCCAATTGCGAAGCAACGAAATTTGTATGCGCCAACTGTTCTGGTAACCACATGGCCCTCGCTAGGATCTGTCCTACATATTTGAAAGAAAAAAGACTTCGACAATTAATGGCTGAATTTAACTGTACATACAAAAGAGCACTAACGATCTGTGTTCCACTGTCTCCGCCAATAGCAACAAGTACTCGGGTTCGACCGCAGGCGCATACAATTAAAGGGAGCGAGCGCACCGATAATATACTGCGACGCCCGGCAGATGACTCACCAAGTTACATCGCACCTACACATCCACAGTCTTTGGCTTATGTGAATGATTCTGACATGGATAGATCCCCGACTTATGCTGAAGTATTAACAACAAATGCCCAGATAAACACTTCTGGTCCAGTCCGCAATGCACCCTCCGGCCAACGGGAAAAGTCATCAAAAAATAAACATCGTTCGTCGGCTGATAAATCACGATATGAGTACAATGTAGGCACGGATGGCAACCAACAATGGGAAAGTATGTCAGTTTTGTCGGAAACAGAAGAAAGTGAAATACATGTAGAGGAAGAGATGCCAAAACAAAAGAAGAGTCGAGATTCCAGATGGTGGGAACTATTTCATAAATTAAAATATACGATGTTGGAAAAGAGTAGTACTATTGAAGATAAAATCAAGCTGTGTGGGTCTATAATCCTAGAATGGTCGATAAACTATTTTGTAGATAATTATCCGGACTGGTCTATTATAAAATCTATAACTGGGATATTTAATGGATAATTCACCTCAAAAGAAGAGTGCAGTAAATATCTTACAATGGAATGCTCAAAGTATACGCCCAAAACGATTGGAATTTGATCAAATTTTGACCCAGGAAAAAATTCATCCTTTGCCCTGATAAGTGAAACTTGGCTGAAACCTGAGAGCAGTTTAAAGATAAGTAATTATAACATATTCCGACAAGATAGAATTGACTCGTATGGTGGCGTGGCTATCATGACTAATCCTTCGATCAAGTCACAAATGAGCCCGATCCATAGTCCTAACCCAGGTATCGAGATCATTCTTGTTAAACTATTTAACTGTACCCACATTGAAAATATCATATGTATTTATTGCCCCTCTTCAGTTACTACTGCTCAAAGTGATTGGGATTTCTTATTTTCTCTATTTAAAGATAAAACTATTATCGGAGGCGATTTTAACGGACATCACCCTATGTGGTCCACCAAAACTGATTCTAGAGGTATGAAATTGTTCGATTGTTGGAATGATAATAATTATGTTACCCTAAATGATGGATCCCCGACACGCATACAACTTGTTAATGGTGTTCTCCAGAAAACGGCACCTGATATTACTATGGCTACACAGGATATTGTACTCAAATGCAATTGGAATGTAACTAATGAGACATTGGGTAGTGACCACCTGATCGTGAAAATCAGCTCGGATGTTTGTTTTAAATCAGAATTTAGAAGACTCAAGAATCTAAAGAAGGCGGACTGGCAAAACTACACAAATGATTTGGAGGAGGCTTTTTCAACATTTACACCATCAGATGATACACAAATTACCTATGATAGATTTTTAGATTGTATTAATAAAGTGGCTGTTAAACATATTCCTGTAGTGAAGCTGTGTGAAAACCCTTTAAGACAAGAAAAGTTTAGACCAAAACCATACTGGAATACAGAATTATCACATACTATAGCACAAAGAAGACTCGCCTTAGTCAATCTGAGGGATAACCCTACGCCTCAAAACCTAGAGATACTACAATCAAAGATTTCTACAGCTCAGCGCCTTATACGAAACGCCAAAAGCTGTGCCTGGAAGAAGGTTTGTGATAACCTGGATAATACATTGTCGCCCAGCGAAATGTGGCGTAGAATGAAGTGGCTGAAAGGTTATAAGGGTCCTAGAGTGCATATGGATAAGGAGAAAGCTAACTCTATTTTACACAGCCTTACACCAGATTATGTAACCCCCCCAGATTTCATATTTAATTCAAGTAATTCTCAATTGTCACCCGGTGTTGACGGTATTTCATTTTCCATGATAAAGAGATTACCAAAGAATGGAAAGGATATTTTGATTGATATTTATAACAAAGTACTGTCTGCCGGTTGTGTTCCTAATCAGTGGCGTGATATAAAAATAGTTGTCCCTAAGCCTGGTCGAAATACCCAAACAATATCTGATATTCGACCTATCTCTCTTATGTCATGTCCATGCAAGATTTTTCATGCAATAATTAATAGAAGGTTAGAGTGGTTCCTTGAAAAAAATACAATGTTTTCTAGAGAGATGGTTTTCGAAAAGGTAAATCATGTCTAGATAGTTTAACTAGGGTAGTATCTAAAATACAAACGGGTTTTAGTAAGAAACAGCTGACCCTGGGTTGTTTTATAGATATTGATAGCGCGTACAACAATGTTAATATTGGAAGTCTTTTGTCTACTTTGAACAGTATTGGTGTGGGATCCCATATTTGTAATTATTTATGGAATTTCCTAAAGAATAGGCAATTAAAAGTAGATGTTAATTCAACTTCTTTAAGTAGGACTACTGGGTTAGGTATTGCTCAGGGTGACCCTTTATCACCATTATTGTTCAATGTAGCAACCATGCATATTTGTCATAGATTAGGTGTTAGCTTTAATGTATCGCAATACGCTGATGATTTTGTTGTATATATTACATACAAAAAAGTATCTAGATGTATTTCTATGATTCAAATTGCTGTTAATACAATGTGCTTGCTGGTTAATGAATTAGGTTTTAGTATATCTAGTAGTAAAACTAAATTATGTTTGTTCAGCAGAGGGTCCAATAGACAAGTGATAAATGTTAAAATAGATGGAACTACCTTGCAATTAGAACAGAACATAAAATATTTAGGCTTGTGGTTGGATAGTTCGCTAAGATGGGGCAAACACATAAATGAAATCAGTGCGAAATGCATGAAATTCCTTAACATCCTTAAAGTATTGACAGGGTCAGGATGGGGAACCCATCCTAAACATCTCTTATTCGTAGTCGATTAGATTACGCTAGCTTTTTGTATGACACCAGCGCTAAAAGCCACCTGTATAAGTTAGAAAAGGTACAAAATCAAGCTATGCGGGTGATAGGGGGATTTATTAAGTCAACACCAATTCATGTAATGGAAAGTGAATTGAGTCTCCCGCCTTTACACATCCGTCGCCGATATCTAGCAGGTAAATTTTTAATAAGAGCAAGATCTTTGAATGACAATCCAACCATAAATGTTGTAGAGGAGCTATCAATATCATGCCAATGTAGCTACTGGAGAACTAAGAAGAAAACTTTATTAACTTTGGTATTTGATCAAATAAGAGAAATTCCTATGCATTCCAGTCCAATGTTGGATTTATTTACTTTGGACACTTGGATCAGTAACATAGATCTATCGAACATAATTTTCAGTAGTATAGATGGGCTGGAATCAGCTAAACGATTGTGTAATCCTGCAGAATTAAAATCTAAATGTGATACAATGTTAAAATTGCAATATCCAAATTTTTATCAGCTTTACACAGATGGTTCTAAAGATAGAAACAGTAGTAGTGGTGCTGCTTTATATGACCCACAGATCATAAGTTCCATTAAATTCCAAATAGATGTTAGTGTATGTTTAATGTATATAGAATTATTCGCTATTTCTGAAGCACTGGCTTATTCTAAATCTTTGGCCTCGAACAAAATTGTAATCTTAACAGACTCAAAAAGTTCTTTACAACATTTGGCTCGTTGCACCTCGAATTGTCGAGGCACCCCGATAGCCTACAGCATTTTAGGTAAAATTTTGGAATTAAGGGCTTAGGATTTTCAAATACAGTTACAGTGGATCCCATCTCATGTAGGTATAGAAGGAAATGAGATAGCTGATTCACTTGCCAGCCTAGCATCTACCGATGGTATATTGGTGCGGTGCCGGCCCTTCTTTACTGATGTATTTACCCAAATTCGTGTCCAATGCCAGTCACTCTGGAAAGAATATTTCGATCAGAGATCTTTGGAGAAGGGTATTTGGTATCGCACCATTCAAGGCAGCCCCATCCACAGACCTTGGTTTGAAAATTGCTCTTTGGGGAGAACACTGCTTTCAGGCTTCGTTCGGGACACATTCCACTAAATAAATTTGATTTCTTGATGAGAAAAGTCCCGTCTCCGAACTGTACTGAGTGTGACCTATTAGAGGATGTCTATCATATTATGGTGGAGTGTGTCCGGAACGAATCTCGGAGGAGAAAAATTTATAACAATAGCTTGTTTTTCGATGTGGATGGCTGCAACAATGTTCTGGCTTCACCTGTGTCTGATGAAGCCAGGTTATTATATGGTTTAGATAGGTTAGGAATTAGACTAAGAAACAATGTTGTGCCTGTGAATTAGTTTACGTAAGAATATTAGTTGACCTTAACGAGGGCGACATAGTCATTTTTTGTACTAAGAACTCAATAAATAATAAACAGATAAAAAAAAAAAAAGTTCTTCACATTTTTCTTCTTCCTTAGACCAAATTTTGTTATTTGTGAAAAAAGCAGTTTCTATCTCCCAGAATTTCTTCAAAAGATTGTTATCTTCTTGTACATCCCTGGTAATATGAAAACTTGTGATGTTTTGCTGTGAACTGAAAAAAATTGTGTTAGTATCACCTGACAAAATCCAACCCAAGTGTGTATGCTGAGCAACTACTTCGCCCGGCCCTCATGAAACCTGAGTCTATGATTTTGCCAAAAACATCAGCTCCGAGAAGAATCTATTTTTCCCGGTTTGTTAAAGGAAGGGTCCGCTAACTTCAAGATATCAAATTGAGGCCAGATATAACCTTTGATTTCCCTAGAAGGTAATCTACGTATTAACGACTTTAATACATAAGCGTTTACCTTTACAGAGAAATCAGTCTCATACCTAGACATGATTTGTAAACCCACCATTTGATTGACGCACACGTTGTTACCATCACCTAATCCGGAGACCGTCCCGCTGATAGCCGTTTTGTCCAAGTTCAACAACTCGGCCAACTCCGCTCTGACAAATGATGCCTCGGACCCTTGGTCAAATAAGGCACGGCAGACCAGAATCTCTCCTGATCTTGACTTATTAACGCCCACCAGTGCCAGCCAGCAAAATATTGTGGCTCTCTTCCTTTTCTTCTTCACTTGACCTGACGTGTGATACTATCTTTGTTACTTCTTTGTTTGTTGTTTGTACTGTCTTGTTTCCTGACTTGTCTCTTTAGTACCGACCAAGCTTCGACATAGTTGTCTTCTGTGATCGAAAACTGCCGCAACAAAGTTTCAGCGTCTCCCTTCAAACTTGCTTTCAGGTAATGCAGCTTTTGTACGTTTTGAAGCGACGGGTTTGTATCTATGAGCGCCGTGAACAAATCGTAAAACGCTTGCCATTCGGTGTAGTTACCGCTGAAAGATGGTATTTGAATCTGTGGCAATTTAAACTCGTTACATGATGACTTGTTCGGTTGTGGTTGTGGCTGATCGGTATGATACATATTCAATCTTAAAATCACGTTTTTGAGATCGCCCTTGTAAATGTAGTACCTCTCTTCAAGAGAATCAAAGACTTCTTCCTTAAAGTACACCAGTGTCTTTCTATCTTCCTCTGTGACATTCAGAATATTATTATAATTTCTCGTGTGTACCTTTGAAATCTGCCCAATAAGCTTCTAGTGCTTCTAAGCGGCCCTGGCAATAGCCCACATTAATTCTGTCTTTAGGTGACTTTTTGAAATTTATATGGGCTTTTTCTACCTTCTGCAATAAGTCGTCTTGAATTTTCTTAAGATTTTCAATAGGAGCCATTTTAATATAAGAAACTAAAATCTTCAATTGCTATGTTTTCATTCCAATATAATTTTTCCACGAATCTAAGTTCAAAATTTAATAAGATGTCAAATGTCAGAAAATTCGTCTCGAATTTCAATGTTTCGAGTTTGTGAATTTCACTGTAATTATTATTTCACTTACTCATAGGTCACTGTTGTTTATGACTGACCATGGTTAATGTTTTAATTACTAAAATATGTGAAGCGAGGAAATGACAGTATGCTTTGCAATATTGATGTGTTTTTATTCCTTTTCTAAATATATGATAATACCATAAGAACGAAACGAACCAAATAGGCTAAACAAGGTCAACAAAACTCTTTGCTCATTGAAACTTGAAATTTGGATAGAAATTTTGTAACTTATTTACAGAAATAAAAACAATTATGATAAAAAACTTAATACTAATTATAATGACAATAACTAGCACAAAGCGCGACACCCGTAATTAAAGATCTTTTGCGATAAGATCGGGAGAGCCCAGTTCAGTTCACTGCTAGACAAATAAAACAAAATGGCTAAGAAAATGGCCATACAAAAAATGTATGACTACTTTTAATTCTTAAATATGTTTCATTATTTGTTGTTAAAGCGGCTATAGAAATACTACCTCTGTGAAAATTTCAGCTCTCTTCCTATTTCGGTTGATTTGATAGAGCTCGGTGACATAGGTTCCCTTTTGGCACACTAAAAACCAATTAATATCTTTCAACTTGTGATATTTGGGCTAAGTTATAAAATATCTTTGGATTACATGTGGTTTTTTGTGACAGGAGTCTGTTATTTGTGTTTAAAAACATACTACCGAGTACAACTATATATGTTAGAATGGTATTAATTTTATTGCAGTGAAATAAAAAATAGACTTTATTGAGTAATTAATAGGTTTGTATCCGGCGTCCGCAATAAAAATACTTGTGCTAATTTAAACTCCAGCAAGTCGTAAAACTAGTATTACATGCCATTACTTTTAATAAGATATAAGTATTTTTCTAGCATTTATTTATTAAATACTTTAGTAAATATTCTAAAATGACAAATCGATCATTAATTTCATAAAAAATCTTACCACTTATTTCCACTTCTCAGTTAACCCGGAGTTAAACTGGTAACTCAAATTATGAAATTTATTTTTCAGCTCTACCTATCTAATTAAGTTACTGATTTGGTGCAAATAGGTCTAATTGTATAGTGTAATGTATTACAATTTACGAGCGTACACTTCTCAAATTGTCATTGAATTCCCAGTGATAATGAACGCGCCACTGAGACCGATTCCACAGGCATCGCAACTAAACTAATTAAAAATCAATTTTGAAAATAACGCCTATGGCAACCGGACAAGAGCTGTCAGATTTCAAAGCTCTGTTCAGATAGTTAGTTAGTTTTGACGCATTCAAAATTCCTCTGACTGTCGTATCCGGCTTGATTCGTGTTGCTCGGTACTGGCTTGCTATGATAATGCGATTGTTTAATAGCAGCTCAATAAAACTACGCGGCGACAATATGTCACGGCGGCGGAGTGACCACCTTAAGGGCAAGATAACAATCCTATTTATTTAATACTGGCTGACATAAAGACGACGTTCTGTCAATAGCCAATTCATTGGACAGAGGCAGTCCGTTACCGACAACTTCTTTTGAAAGAAGAATAAACTAAACAAAAGATTTTTCGATATTTCAGCTGTTCCCTTTGCGTTTTTTATTTTTTTTCTCGGGCTGCCAGACAGAGGCATTGTGTCGAATACTGTGTGCAGCCCTGAAGGCATCAATCAAAAACTAACTAGCGAACAAAAATAACAGTTTGAAACCGGAGGAGTGAAAAATAAAGTTAGCGCAATCAAATCAAACCAAATAATAACTTTCACCACTAAACTGTTATTGAAAACACGAAAGTTAGCGTAATCAATTTCGTGTTTTCAATAACAGTATCGTGATGAAAGTTATTCAGAATGAGGTCCTAATCCCTTGAAATATGACCTTTCTGTAACACCGTGTACATTTTGCATTTTAGGGTCGACAACAGATGGAAAGTGAGAGCTTAGTAGGTGCTTAGCCTTAACTTGTGTGGTAGTACCTTTAATACCTACTGAGGCGGGGCTTGCCGTTGGTCGCTATTTGTTTGGAATAATGGACCATACCGTATTCAATATTTAGATCAGTGCCCTAAGCCTGAGATCACCATAATTTCGGGAGTCATTTAAATATAACAAACAAGCAGGCATAACATTTAGTTATATCTACCCTTCATTCATGGTTTGCCGACAGAAATCTTTTGATTCAGATAAGCTCGCCTTTGTACATATTTTCAGTTTTGTGTAGGATAAGAAATAAATTAATATCGAAAATATTTACATACAGGTATTTACAAATAGGTACATATATATGCTATTTTTAATGTACACTTCTATTTTCATAAAACGATTGAGTTTTTTCTTATTTTTAGATGGTAAAACAAAACACAGGTGGTGTAGCAGTTTTTAATGAAGAGTTGGAGGTTTCTACAATACATTCAGCTGAATCTCTTTCAGATTTAAGTTATTATTTTATACATATGCGAGATCAAAACGAACTAACGAACAGCCTTGACTTGCCATAGATACCATTGGATTCCATTTTCAACTCACTTTCTAGGTAGGTATATAAAACATGTCAGCAAAAGCAGCTACTGTTATTTTCACGAAACGAGAGAGTTTTTTTCTCTTTTTACCACTTGTGTAGCAGTTTTTCATGAAGTATTGGAGATTTATAGAATATATCTGGGTTCTTTTCTTTCAGATTTAAGTTTTCTTACAATGTATCGTTCTATCTATGCAAACATTATCTCTTATATCAAGCCTGAAAAATGGGTTATTGTTTGGTAGCTATTGTGAGATTCTAGTTTCGTGGGCAGAACTATAGTAAGTTATTTACATAGCCCCCGCATTCATTTCCTTATTCTTTCAATAGTAGGTCAAATTAACAACAACTTACATTCCAAATAGCATTGTCCAGTTGGCCTTAGTACTGACTTAATTAAATTTTATGCTCCAACGAACAAATACCAACAATTATAGGTACTTGTATTTGTTTGAACACATACAGACAGACAGACAGAAGATAATGGCTGAGTATCCATGCAAATCCAAATAACACCTAATACCATCTTACTGAATATCTTTCCATAGAGAAACTCGCGTGTCGTATAAATTTATTATTGTTGGCTAACCGATGCAATCCCAATATAACAATATTTATAATATACATCTTAAATAACAATTCTTTAAGAATAATTACATTCTAATACGGAATCAATATCTTGTCATAATAAACTAAGATAGTGGGTTAAATTATTATGCACAGATATAAAATTCCCTGCATATGAATCAAGAAATCATGCACTATACGATACGGTTCATAATCATATATATTATAATGTACTTAAGTGAGATACTCTTTGACTTATGACCTGTTTCCAGAAGTCCCGTAAAAGGTCTATATGATATTTAGCTGTCATATCACATGCAAAAATTATGATATATCTTGGGACGTCTTGAAAAAGGCGTCCTTTTGATAAAAACAAGTACATAGTATCCCTATAGGTGTGAGGCCATAGGCCGCGGGCCGTAGCCGAGCCACTATGACTATTAAACGAGTAATGTTTATAACTTTATTACTGTTTTGAGTTTTCGAAAACGGCCCAAAAGTTTTCGTTGAAATTTGCTATATAGGGGTTTTTGGGTTCGATCTAGCTAGGTCTGATAATTAGGAAAACGAGTTTTTTCTAGTTTTCGTGCTGTCTTTTGAGCACAACGTGATCGGTAATTTGATTTTAGACCAAGTTGTCGCGAGACTGATAATTTCACTTTATTTCAATATAATTAAGGCAGAAATCAATGGCATTAAAAAATACATTATCATTCCCGTGAGATTCCTGCTCTTACATCACATGAAAAAAATTATGCGTCGGAGGGAAAAGGCTAACCAAAAAGTTTCGTTTAAATGAGGTTGAATACATCCTCCTTGCGTGAATCAGCAAGCACGCAATTTTTTGTGGTCACATGGCACAGGTATTCAGTCATTCAGCCTACCTACATATAGGTTTAACAGTATAACAGCCTATGATGAGTGATGTGCAGTCTGCTGATTTGTTATCGGCGCCACCATCTGCACCAACAGACCTCCGAGCAGGCCTTGGTCCCCAGATATTTTAAAATAATGATAACTCTAAACACTGAGCGACACTATAGATTTTTTAAGGCGTCAAAACGAACTAACGTACTGACTTGACTAGCCATAGATTCCATTATACTCACTTTCTAGGGTTGCGTACCCGAAGGGTGCCAGACGGGACCCTAGAAATAAGCCTCCGCAGTCCTTCTTACATTCCGTCTGTCAGCGGGCTGTATCCTATTCATCAACCGTAATAAGTAGAGAGTTGAATTTTTTACAGAATATATATTTCTTGAACTTGACTTATCAAGTGTGTCTACATCTTTAATACCTACTTGTCTGTACTATGGTTTTTCCGTTTCGGGTTCCGTACCTTAGAAAGGAAAAACGGAACCATTATAGGTCATCACTCGTGTCTGTGTTCTAGGTGTGTAATAGTAATTTGAAACGACCGAATTCTGAACAAGAAATAAAAAATCAGAAATTACAAAAGCAAGTTTTTTAAATTATTGTTATTACGAGGATTTCAAATATATTTTTTCAAAACTTAATTTAAAATAATTTGATGAAAAAATATTTCAGAAAAAGAAAAAGACCACTCCCATCTAATCTCCAAAACTACTATTGTTTTTAAGTACCTAAATATGTCTTTACTTAAATATTGCAAAAAAATATAAAAAATTGTATGATTTAAATAGGAAGGGCACAATTAGAGGGCAAATCAGAAAATGAAAAAAAAAAACCAAACCGTATCATGTGATATGTATATAGAAACAATTTTATTCAATATCACATACCAACTTATAATCGCACGTGGTTACATAAGTATATGGCATGAAAGAATCGCACCAATAACTTTGTCAACAACATTAATTTTCCTGTGTGTAGGAGAGCAACCTACACACAGGACAATTAAAGATACTTAATCCTCAAGCAAAAATCTTGAATACCATTGTGCAGTGGTACGGAACTCTTCGAGCACGATTCCGACTCGCACTTGACCGTTTATTATACTGGCCTTGTATTTATTATCCAACGTTGTCGCATTCTAATGAAAATTTCCTGAAACACGGAAACTCGTTTCCGAGAACGGAAAAGCCGTGTAACCGGTCTGCGCATGCGCCCACATTATATAATCGAGCCGAGTTTCCTGCCGTTGCCTTTTGTTTCAGTAGGCGTTAATAAAAAAAAGGCTTTTAAAACGGCAAGTATTTAATCGCACATCAAAAATACTGATTTGAACAGCAAAAAGGATCAACAAAAAAACTTTTTGTTTGTTGTTTTATTTTGTTATGTGTTCTTAAGTTTATGTTTTAAGTATTTTTAGGGTTCCGTACCCAATGGGTAAGAACGGAACCTTATTACTAAGACTTCGCTGTCCGTCCGTCTGTCACCAGGCTGTATCTCAAGAACCTAGCTAGCTAGAGAGTTGAAATTTTCACAGATTATGTATTTCTGTTGCCGCTATAACAACAAATACTAAAAAACAGGATAAAAGAAATATTTAAGGGGGCTCCCATACAACAATTCTTTCAATACCACATACAAACTTATGGATGCACCTGGTTACGTACATGGAGTGTGAAAGTAACCGCACCAATAACTTTGTAAACAATATTTTGCTGTGTAAAATCCAAACTATTCACTCCACACCATCGCTTCCATTGAACGGTGGTACGGAACCCTTCGTGCGCGATTTAGACTCGCACTTGACCGGTTTTTTTGTTGTTCTTACATGTTCAACCTAACCCGAAGGATAAAGGGGGCTTAGCTTCGCTCACCCCCTTTACCCTTCACCTAAGCTACCGCAGCATTTTGCCCCGATATTTGATGTGCAAATCAGTATTTTTGATGTTCAGTTTCATATTTCCCTTTTAAAACGACATGTTTTATCAAATTCATGAAATGATCAGCCAGATCATGAAAAGGCAATGATTAATGCTCTTTTGGGACAATTTCTCGGAGAAAGTTGTTCAAAATTCAGTCATCTAATTCTTTATTGAATAAACTCAGCAGATATTAAGGTACTAATATGTTAAACTAATATTAGTTATGTAAATACTAATTATGTTAATCTATTTTTCTACATCCTAGGACAATAGAGCCCATGACCGTACGCGGTGACTTTGCTAAGGGTTTGAACACACATGCAGTGCGGCGCAGACATATTCATGACAATCAAATATTTGATAAATAATAGCGGCGATGGGCTAGCTCCCTGTCACATAAAATGGAGTATTGAATAACTAGCTAAACGTGGGCACAACTGTGCTACAGCGACTCCTTATGGGAAAAGCCGTGATGCTATTTGTGTATGTGTGTTTTGTCTGTGCGTGTTCGTGTGTGTGTATGGGTAATAAATTATTTTCGGCATCGACAAAATAATCATCACCAGCTTTTGTTTCCACTCACTGTAGGGTAGCTTCTTCTATCTATTTGTGGCACGATTTGATTCGCTCAACAATCGAATCCCCCAAATATTCACTAATCGCTCTTTCAGTGTCGTGCTGTCGTGCTCTTCTGTCGTGCGGAACGCGGGGTGCCACACCCATATTGTAAATCCCGCATGCATGATAAAACTCGCAGGACACTGAATGAAGCCTGAGGCCTAAATCCCGCGTAGGTCCCTGATGAAACCCGCACGATGACTCAAAAAGGCCGATAGTTATAAAAGAAAAAAATATTTTTCCCTATAAATGTAATGTCGATTCGATATAAATGCGTCGATTGTGCTGTGGAGTGAATAGGGAGGCAGGTCTTCACCGATTTTGGTAATACTTGAAATATTATCGATTAAACTAATTACTGAATCTGTCTGTACTGCTTTACCATCGGTGTGACCGTGTTCTTAGGCCAGCGCCCAGTGTTCCGCCTAGCCTTATGAATTATAAATGTAATCTAATATTTA
Source organism: Argyresthia goedartella (assembly GCA_949825045.1). Taxonomy (NCBI): domain Eukaryota; kingdom Metazoa; phylum Arthropoda; class Insecta; order Lepidoptera; family Argyresthiidae; genus Argyresthia; species Argyresthia goedartella. Next base: position 12,244,884 of record OX463826.1, read on the forward strand.
TATCGACACGCAATGAAACTATTTTGATCCGGTAGCGATCTATGGCCGGCCAAAGCCCGGCCCTAATTCCGTGCAATCATAAAAACTGATAGTTAAGTACATTTGCAGTTACTTAAACATATTTTATCTACACACGTATCATAAACCCTCTTTACTGCGTCCAAAAACCACACGTTACGACCAGCATAATGATAAACTTCTTGGTAAAAACTCATTTCTTATCTGAATATTGATCATTATGACCATAATGTACCAAAATTTGTCAAATTATGACATTCAAATTTCGAACGCCTACGCCCCTACGTTTGTCTGTGAAGTTGGTACTACAGAAAAAGCTAAACAACTGCAGAGCAATTATCAATGCCACAATGCCGGTCAAACATGCGGTTCCTGAACACATCAAAGAGAGCTTATAATATGTATGTAATTTCGAAAACACAGTTTAAGATGTTTTTAATACCTATTTTTCAAAGCAAGAGCCTTATCAATATTCTTTTCAAAACACAAGAAATAGAAACTTTATTCTATTTATTTTTTTATTTTTTCCAAAACACACAGATTGAAGAATAACGGTTCTTCATAACAAATATTTTTCAGGATTTGGGAAGTGACTCCTCGGGAAGAAAATGCGCTTCAAAGATGTGTTTTTTACCGAATTTGACGTTACCCAGCGTCTTAAGAGAGTAATTTATTTGACCGCGAATGGCATTCCATAAAATAGGCATTGCGATAACAATTATATGAAAATTATCAGAAAAGTAACCAAGGCCAATAGGCATCCCGCGACTTAATCAGGAAGCACATTCACATGAACATTTTATGTAACAATTGTTAGTTAATTTGGGAACTACTTAAACCCGTAGGAAGAATATTGTTAGCAGTTAAACTAATTAGAAAAATATTTATCTAATCGATCGTTTGGCAACTGTTATGTAACTCATTATGGCATTGTATTTCTACATCCTGTACTTTTATGGCTCTAGTCTACTTGTAATAAAAACTTCGTACTAAACAATGCAATTTACATACGATACGACAGATTTTATTGAAAGGTCCGCTAACGATTTAATTTTAATTAAATCTACAATTGACTTGACATTAATAGTAATAACATGACGACCAAATTGACCGTTAAAGGACAAAGTTGACAGGTCCATATCATGAACAGCGTTGAACCGAGACCACCTACCTATAAAATTCGTACTCAAATACCCCCTTGTCCAGTCTGTCTTGACTTCCCTATATCCGCGCTTACTTGTCGGTATTCTGTTACTTCCAACACATTTGTTTTTCAGCCACGTCACGTCAAACATGGGAGCATAGAATAACTGGCGAAACTGTGCCTTTACCACCCGTATAGGAAAAGGCGTGATACTATTGTTGTTTCCGCCTTTACGGAGTCTGGGTCATAGAAGTCATAGGTGTTAGATAGATCACATCTACATAATAAATGATATTTGACTGACAGCCTAAACCGCTCGACGTAGAGTTATGAAACTTTGCACAGGGGTTCCTTATGTAGGGTTGAAAGGATTTGGCGAAATTCATCCACTGAGGGGGGGGGGGGTACAGATGGGAGACGTAAGTTAAAAATAGTTTTATCTAAGAGGGGGAATAATTTTTTTAATATATTTGAAAAACCAAAATTCTACTTTAAAACATAAATGACTATAAAATTAGCTTAACAAGACTAGAGAAGAGATCATTATGACTGCAGTGCTGCTTTATAGATGTGAGACAAAGAAGTCAGTTCAGTAATGATTTTATCCAAATTTGCCTCCACAGGGCAGAAGGCTGGGGTAAGAGTTTATATGAAGCTGAATTACCATTGGCCCCGTGACGTGATAGCATAGGTAGTTTCTAGACAGGAGATGTCATTGACAGTGTGATTTTCGAAATTGCCCAGAAGTGAGAAAAAGGGGATGGGACTATTCACGACAGGGTCGTATCAAGGGTGCAGGAATCAACAAGAAATTAAAAATTAAAGAAGAAGAAACTTCTGTATTCGCGTATGACTTGGCCATTTTTACACAAGTCCACGCGGTGAAGCCACTGGCAACGGCTAGGCATTCAAGAAACTTGGTACTGTAGCACAAATTACAAGGAAAAATAAATGAGAGGTCACTAATTGGCCTAATTTAATAAAGGCTTATGTTTAAACGATCACCAATCCAATATTTTACTACCAATGAATTCGAAACAACCGCCAGAATTAGGAAACTATCACCAAATTGTGTTTGGATAAATGATCACCAAACTTCTTTTTATTTTTTGTGTTGTGTTTAAGTTTGTGCTTTAAGTATTTTTTGTTGTTCTTATATGTTAAACCTAACACGAAGGATAACGGGTGCTTCGCTTCTCTCACCCCCTTTACCCTTCACCTAAGCTACCGCAGTATAATGCCCTGATATTTTCTGCAACTTTTAGTGATCATTTACCCATTCACACATTTTGGGTAGGAAACATTATTTTGGTGGTCATTTAAATTGTTCTCTTTAACAAAAACTTCTAATAACGTGATAACTAGCCCGCGGGTCTTCGAGTTAATCCTTTTGTCTACTGACGTTTTTCATTCGATAATGAAAGTACCGACATTCCTAGACAGCCTCACATCACAACTGTATCAAATCAGTTGTCATTACCATTCTGTTTCTGAGAAGCATGAAGGTTTTTCGGCAATCCAATCTGAAATGTTCCTGCCTTAGTTATTTTAAATGCATGCAAGGCCGTAAGATGATTCATAATTGTTGTCGCAATGATTCATTATGCAATTTCTATCGTGTTATTTTGTTATTATCAGTATGACACAATCTTAATCATTATATTCTCAGATAACATAGGGACTTTGCCGCTCAATCCAAAACGAATGGGGAAGTAAAAAATAAAATTCTCTGATCAAATCCGTGTCATATCATAAGTGGCTGTGGACATAATTAAAGTTGTTAAAACAACTAAAATACATATCATAATGCCCCTACTAAACTACCTAAATAAACACATCTAAACTATCAGAAGTACCATGTAATTCAATTTTAAACGTTAATAAGTCACAATTCGCGAACGTTGCCAGACACCCCTGGTACCTTATCTACGTGGTTGCTATTTGTCAGCATCTCACCACAATAAAGGGCAAATATTTGTCAGCTGATTCAGAACAAGTTTATGTAGGTACAACATTATGAACGTGCATAACTGTAAGGCATATTTACGAGTATGGCCCTGATTTATTTGATGTGGCCGACAAACAATAAATATTAATACAATGTATGATGAAAGTGAGTGACTTTGTACGATCGGTGCTCTGTAAGAGACCCAGCAGACCACAAACTTTTATTCGGCTGATAGTTTGGTCAATTCTGTGGTTTGTTCTGGGTGGGCTGCCAGCGAAATTTCGCTGTTACCGATTCGTTATAATGTGCGCATTTGTATCTTCATACTGATTAAGAGCCTGAATGAACAGTTGATAGAACGTCTATGGTCTGTGAACTCAAGTGGAAGAAAAACTTTTCTTTCTAGCAGCTCTCACGACAGTATTATCTACTCTGTCAACAGAGTATTTCAATGGGACTGGATGCAAATGCACAACAACTACCAACAAAAAGTTTGAGTGACACTCAAAGTTATCCTCTCACTATCTCTTATTAAGGATATAATTAGACTTTAGAACATTTAAGTTGTACTTCAATTGAGCAGCAGTTAGTGCATTCGGCCGTTAGTCTATTAGAGTCACAACTTCGTATGGATCGATTCGGTTTCGAAATGTCGAAACGAAAGGTCAACGAGGAATCGCAACATATTCTGTTTGGAGCTGCCATTATAAAGCTCTTAGCTCTGTAGTCGAATTACGTATTGCTGCTATGTATGTGGTGACTTTGTCTGGAGACAAATATCACTAAACTTATGACTATGTATAATCCATTACTGTTGGAGTGCACAAAACTGTTGGACTCTGGAGCACTTATACTTTTGGTTCATTGACCCAGGTACCCAATCGGTAGTGCCCCAATAATTTCGTGCATGGCAGGGATACTGTCGTACAGTCATTGTTTGACTTAAAGAACACAATTGTATTACGCCCGTATTTCTTATATGCCGTACAAGCGATCAGGCACCTCCACAATGACTATCTTCAAGACCGATACAAATGTACTACCCGTGAACTTTTCCGCTTTACCTCACGGACCCAAACAAGTTCAACAGTTCGTCGTCGTGTGAACTTTAATCGCTTAAACAGGGTGTATTCATATGTCAAGTTAAGGGATTATTTAGCGGCAAGGTTATACATACATCATTAACATCATCAAAATCTTATTTTTGTGTTTCAATTTTGAAAACTGAAGTGTCATCAGCAAACTACACCATGCTAGTCAATTTCTCCAGCATAAAAGGTAGATCGTTAATATAGCCTAGTATTTAATCGCACAGCAAATATTCATAATTCTTTATTGCACAAAGATAAATAAAATGTACTGATTTTCAAAGCAAAAAAGGTTCATCAAAAATAGTTTTTATGTGTTAAGTATTTTTGTTGTTCTTATCAATTCAACCTAATACGAAGCATCATCTAAGCTGCCGCAGTATTTTGCCCTGATATTTGCTGTAAAAATAAGTATATTTGCTGTGCAAATCAGTATTATTGATGTGCAATAAGGAAGGTAATTGGTCAAATATACCGTATTTTTCATATCCTTCGTTGGTATACAATACACAAATAGGCCATGCTAAAAAAAACATTACGAACTACTTTTTATTTTATTTTGTGAAATTTGAGGTTATTTTAAGAAACCTTTTTAAATATTTCGGCAAATGGATGACTTACTATTTTTAAAATATTTTTAAAAATAACGGCCCTCGTGACGTCACTTTCTCGCAGTTTTGGTATGGTTGTACTTGAGGCTGGTCGTTTCCGATTATAAAACTAAAAAACTATAACATCAATATTTGTTTTCGTTCCGTCCGACTGACATCTGCGTTATCGACTGCAATGACAGGAAAACTGTTGATGCTTGACAGTTTTACTGAACAGCCATCCTAACGGGGCGGAGGGAATTTGAACAAACTACGCCGTAGAGGACAAAAGAAGAACATTATGTTTTTACGAATATTTCAGTAATCCTGTACCAAATTCCGATGTTTCCATCAAAAAATATTAATTTTTTGATGGAAACATCGGAATTTGGTTAGTAACACAATTATCTCAAAATGGTTTTCCCAGTTTGGTACCTTTGTTTTTATTTAATGGCCCATTGTATTCAATAAAGCTTTTTAGATAGAATATTGAGTAAACGTGGTTCCGCTTCTTCTGCTGTAAATGGTAAAGGACGCTATTTATTTTGAATGAATGAATATAATAACTACTGAATTGAACCGGCGAGGCCTTTTACTAGGAATGGGCACACCATAGAGATTATTATTATTACTATTATTAGCCTACATCATCCCACTGCTGGGCAAAGGCCTCTCTTCCCCTCCTTCACTCTTCAGGCCATTGGGCCACCTCCCACCAGTTGTTGTCTTGGTACCTCAATTCGTCACTCCAGCGCTTCTTAGGTCGACCTCGTCCCATTTTCGCGTTTGGGATAGACATTATTAAAAAAATTACACCCTGTACAAACCGTTGAAGTAATTCGTAATTAGAGCTTTTGGCGTTCCGAGAGCTTTCGTCGAACAATGGCGGCCGGCCTCGGCGCGGCGCGGCGGGCAGGAAGTCGGAGAAATGATCAATCACGCACGTCACTTCACTTGTTCACTTGTCGCCGAGACCTTGCCCTGGACCTGACTTGTACTGTCGGTGCGGGAACTTAGCTCGCATTGTGTACAGAGAACCTTTAACTACTCAAAAACCGAGGATAGTTGGGACGGATCACGATTTTGAGCCTTATGCCATTAGTGGCATTAGCTAACGCCGGTGGTAAGTGAGGGGTTAAGCGACTACAGCCCGATAAAGTTTGTATAATTGATTAATTAGAATTTCATCTCATTTCGCTCTTTTTTTCTCCTTTCGTGAAATCATGTATTGGGCTGTAGTCGCATATAGTTGTAGTTGCACGGTACATGGTGAATATGTTTGAAATATTAAATAATGACTTAAAAAAACAAAAACAGAGAACTCAATGTAAACAATGGCAAAAGGTGAGCTTAGCTGTAGCAAGAAATGCATGGTTACCCCATCGTTTGCTAGCCTGTGTTATTTTTATCTGTGTGCGATGAACAGGTGTTATTTTAAAGATTTTATTTTGAAGGAATGGTATCCTACTGAGCGGGTCAAAAGAAAGAAAGTCATTTTTCTTCTAAAAACTTTAAATTAGCACTTCCAAATTGATAAAGTCAATTGATAAACTTGTTTTTTCCGTTTTAATTTGTCAATTCATCATTGATATATGCAATCAGATCACCAAATTATGAAAGTTTATCAGAGATCACCGCTAAACTCTATCAATTTACTATAATAATAATAATACCTTGGACACTATTTACACACATTGATTTAGCCCCAAACTAGGATTCCCTGTGTCTTGGGTAATAGACAACGATACACATACTTATATAGATACATATTATACTTAGATAGATAAACAACCATGACTAGGGTACAAACTCCGTTCTCATCAAACAAATATTGAACTATGAATGTACCTAAACTTCACTTGGTCGCCAGTACCTGCATTCATTAACTTCCGCTAGCTATGTCCTGCCTGCGTCTTGCTTGATTGAGCTGACGTAGATATATAAAATATGCATTAATATTCAGATTAATATCATGCTTGTCTGACTGTATGACTTCGCGATCTCGGTTCGATGTTTTAAAACGACTACGACAAATTAGATAAATCAAATATAAATAGGAATTTTTATTTACAAATAAAGTTATTCTGGAACATGCAAAAACTCATAAAAACATGGCTTGTGCACAAGATTAATAATTAATTAAGTTATTGTAGTAAGTAGTGTAGTGCTCTCCGGACTAGTGTTAGACTGTATAACTGCAGAACTTTGCTCTTCTCACAGAACCAACGGGTAGAAGAATAAGACTCTACGAATAAGTTTACTTACTAGATAGGTGGTAACCCTGCAAGGGTGTTCGTCTGGCCTAATGATTAAAATCCGTTATAAGTTTTAAATTTTCCTACCATGGCATAAGGTTCAAAATCGCGATGCATCAATTACAATGACGCGCTGGAAGCTGGAAGGGTCAGCCGCTCAAGCTGGAAGGGTCAGCCGCTCAAGCTGGAAGGGTCAGCCGCTCAAGCTGGAAGGGTCAGCCGCTCAAGCTGGAAGGGTCAGCCGCTGAAGCTGGAAGGGTCAGCCGCTCAAGCGCCATCAGAGGCTTTCAATTTCATTATCGAGTTTGATGCGAAATCGCGATGCATCAATTACAATGACGCGCTGGAAGCTGGAAGGGTCAGCCGCTCAAGCGCCATCAGAGGCTTTCAATTTCATTATAGAGTTTGATGCGAAATCGCGATGCATCAATTACAATGACGCGCTGGAAGCTGGAAGGGTCAGCCGCTCAAGCGCCATCAGAGGCTTTCAATTTCATTATCGAGTTTGATGCGAAATCGCGATGCATCAATTACAATTACGCGCTGGAAGCTGAAAGGATCAGCCGCTCAAGCGCCATTAGAGGCTTTCAATTTCATTATCGAGTTTGATGCGAAATCGCGATGCATCAATTACAATTACGCGCTGGAAGCTGGAAGGGTCAGCCGCTCAAGCGCCATCAGAGGCTTTCAATTTCATTATCGAGTTTGATGCGAAATCGCGATGCATCAATTACAATGACGCGCTGGAAGCTGGAAGGGTCAGCCGCTCAAGCGCCATCAGAGGCTTTCAATTTCATTATCGAGTTTGATGCGAAATCGCGATGCATCAATTACAATTACGCGCTGGAAGCTGGAAGGGTCAGCCGCTCAAGCGCCATTAGAGGCTTTCAATTTCATTATCGAGTTTGATGCGAAATCGCGATTCATCAATTACAATTACGCGCTGGAAGCTGGAAGGGTCAGCCGCTCAAGCGCCATCAGAGGCTTTCAATTTCATTATCGAGTTTGATGCGAAATCGCGATGCATCAATTACAATGACGCGCTGGAAGCTGGAAGGGTCAGCCACTCAAGCGCCATCAGAGGCTTTCAATTTCATTATCGAGTTTGATGCGAAATCGCGATGCATCAATTACAATTACGCGCTGGAAGCTGGAAGGGTCAGCCGCTCAAGCGCCATCAGAGGCTTTCAATTTCATTATCGAGTTTGATGCGAAATCGCGATTCATCAATTACAATTACGCGCTGGAAGCTGGAAGGGTCAGCCGCTCAAGCGCCATCAGAGGCTTTCAATTTCATTATCGAGTTTGATGCGAAATCGCGATGCCTTATGACGGGATTTGGGGCTCGTGATTTTAGGCATCAAATGTTTTTTTAAAGATAAAAATGACACCTGGTTTTTATGTAAGTAGATACCGTGAATTACGAAAAAAATAACTTTTATTTTTTAATGGGGAAATTGGGGTTTTCCGGTATAAAATTATTTTCTAGTATCCGAGCGTAGCGAGTGATTCTACGTTAGAATCCTGAGTGAGCGAGGGACCCAAAGGTGCGAGATGCAAATAACTTTGTTCTCGTGTTGTACATACAACTTTTCATCTTGAATTCCGCAGACAAGGCAAAATCGCAAACAGCCAACGGGCATTGAGTTATAATTCGATGTTTTTTGGCTGTTTGCGATTTCGCCAATGACACAGCTATCGATTTTTAACTCGACTGCAGTATCTGTGCTATTAAATTCCAAATAATCGAGCTTATTTTATACTATCTCCTAGCCATTATAATTAATAAATAATACAATTATAAAATTATTCCGTATATTAAATTTGTCGAAGTTCATCATGAAAAAATACAATAAATGTTATTTATACATTAAAGTTGGGTACATCAAAACCAATTTAAAATGTAAATTTACATACAGAAACATACATTGCTTCTCGGCCCCACACTAGTATACCCTGTGTCATGGGAACCAGAAACAGCGACGTCTTTTTTTTTCTGTAGCCGGGAATCGAATCCCGGACCTCTCGCGTGTTAATCAGAGCTACAACAGCAGCAGTCGTCATGTTTTTGTTAGATTTTTTGATGTAATATTTTTTCATTCTCCTATTTGGTATGTTCTCATTGCTGAGATGAAAAGTTGTATGTACAACACGAGACCAAAATTATTTGGATCTCATGCCTTGAGTGAGTCCCTCACTCACTCAGGATTCTTACGAAGAATCACTCGCTACGCTCGTGATTCAAATAAAGAATCCTTCTCTCATTCGGGACTCAAACAAGCACCCACATCAAACTTCAACTTTGCTCTCTTGTTGTACAAATAACTATTCCACTATCCGGTAGATAAATGAAAAAAACAAATTATCAAATAATAGTTTGTTTTATTGTGTACCATATAAATCACTTTTTTTAACCTAGCTTTAATCAGTATTCATTAAACTTAAGTTTTGTTAAGCTCTTCCAAATGGCCTTGCAAGGAACACGGCTCCAAACAAGGCCAATATTATACATCAGTCGTTCAACTTAAAAATAGAGTTGTAACAATTAATATATTCGCTTTTACTAAAACTACATAATAAGCTCTTTCATTTCAGCAAAACATTAAATGCTCAATATATTTTTATCATTTATAAAAAACTCAACGAACATTACTTGAACACCATCGTATAACTAAGAATATATTAATGGAAATTATTTAAAAACAGTAGTAATGAGTATTAAATTGACATCAAATAACTTGCCAACGCGTATTATAATGACATTAAAAACTTTTTTTTTTACATCAAATGGCCTTCTTATGGGTCCGTTCTCTGTAAGGCCAAAATGTTCCTAAGAAGGCCAAACTAAAAATTATCAATGACTTTCTTATATTAATTATAATAAAATAATAGACACTACAGACTAAGTACTGTACTTATTACAAACTTAATTATGGTACATAGTCAGTCTTGAAGTCAGGAATGTTTAAAATCAACGATTCTTAAGATTAAAAAACGAAAATAATTGTAACAAAATAAAAATTAACTTCGGAAACAAACTTAGAAACTAAAAAGGATAATACTTTTGGATATTTTAATCACAATCTGAGCATATAAATTTGAGATCGTTTTTAGTGAGACCCATACACTTCTCGTGATACCACTTTTGACATTCGGGACATTGTCTCATGTCTTCCATTCTATTCTCGCCACATGCGTGACAGTACCATTCCTTTTCTCCACCTTCTGCACTTTTCTTCATCTCTATTTTCGATCTTTTACTGTTTTCTTGTTGTACTGTTCTTTTAGCCGTTTTACGGAATCATTTTTATTTTTGGTTTTCTTTTTTTGGTCTCGTTTAATTGTAGACTTTCCTTTTTTCTTACTCGTCGCTTGCGTCATCTCATTCTTTTTTTCTTCAGTCTTGAATAAATCTTTTACTATTCTTTGTCCCTTATAATTAAGAGCTTTTTGCCATGGACGTGAAGACTTTATTGTAGCGTAGTTTGGAGTAGGCAAAAAAGCATGAAACGATTCTTCTTCATCCTCTATTAGATTAATTAACGGCTCTTCATCATCCGAATATCTAGTCTTATGACTCTTTAGTTGAGCTTTTGTTTTAATTGAGCTTTTGTTTTGTATTAATCGTTTTGTATAAAACCGAAAACGGAGTGATTTCTTTTTTCTGCTCTAGTTCATCATCAAATGACGAAGAAGAAGTGTATAAATCCGAGACTTGAAGTTTAGTCATGTAGTTATCTTTGATAAATGATTCACTAAGATTCAAATCAAGATCAGATTCAGAGCTAGAACAGACGATATTTTCTTGTAGGCCAGACGTACTCGGAAGAGGATAATCGTACAGAGATGGTTGAGGGTCATGTTTCGTATCTGCGACGTTGAAACGATGTACTGAACTCAGCAGCATGGGGCGGCACTGATCATTGACCGTAATATCTACTTCTAAGTCTGAAGCATCAGTTGAAGAACTGTAAGAAACAAGAATGGGTTTTCTTTTTGCTGTTGCAGCTGAAAATTTTGGCGATGTCGATACTATCTTCTCTTTGGAAGTTGATGGAAAAATTGAAGAAACGTTAGAAACATGAGCTGACCTCCTTTCATCTATCAAAGACTGAGACGACAATCCTGACACTTTTTTAAATTCAGACGCAGGGGGCGAGACTTGAACAGATATAAGTGATTGGTCGATCTGGTGTTGTAATGTTTCCGATAAAGGTCTTTCAGTTACAATTGAAGGAGCATAAGCATCTTCGGGTATGACATCAGGATCAACGGGGTATAAACCAGTGGCTTTGAATCCATTCGTTATATTGGTTTGAGTCATACACGAAGTCAAGCGCGCCATCCAGAGCATGAAAGTTACAGCTGCCACAGGCCCTGACTCAATACCAGCTTTCTTGATAAAAGATTGTAAATATGTGCTAATTAAGCCGCTTCAGCATATATTTGGCCTCTCTATAAAGCAATGTAAATTTCCCAGTAAATGGAAGAGATCGAGAGTTACGCCGGTGCCTAAATCTAGCTCTATTGATGTGACTGAGTTTAGGCCTATTGCTGTCTTGTCAGGTTTTTGTAAAGTCTTTGAACATATACTTAATGCGCAAATAACTCGACAGGTAGAGATTCGTCTTGCAGACGCACAGCATGGTTTTCGTGCAGGGCGATCTACCACAACGAACCATATTAACTTCGTTGACTACACTCTTTGTCAAATGGACACAGGTTGTCAAGTTGACGCTGCATTTTTTGACTTTCGGAAGGCTTTTGATACTGTTGATAATGATATACTCCTACGTAAGCTATCTGGCTTTGGTTTCACACCCAAACTTCTAAAATTTATTGCCAGTTACTTGAGTGATCGTGTCCAGTATGTCCAGCTTCAAAAATACCGTTCTGTCGACTACTACACTAGATCTGGGGTAATTCAGGGTAGCACACTCGGACCGACGTTGTTCGCGCTCATGATAAATGATCTCCCTGACGTTGTGAAGGGGTGTAGATGTCTCATGTTTGCTGATGACTTAAAATTGTTCACACCTTGTAGAGTTGCTGCCGATGGTCAAAGAATGCAGGATGATGTAAACGCTGTAGCTAAGTGGAGCAAATCAAATAAACTTGATTTGAATATTGCAAAGTGTAAAGTCATCACGTTTTCTAGGCAACGCGCACCTGCAATGAATCTATACACGCTAGACGGACAAGTCATGGAAAGGGTTGACAAGATCCGTGATCTGGGGATAATGTTGGACCAAAAATTAACCTTTAGCGATCACATTAAAACAACTTGCAAAAATGCCAGCAGGACTTTAGGGTTCATCATGCGGACTGCTTCTCATTTTAGAGATCCGAAAGTTGCTATTATGCTCTACAACGCATTTGTTCGTAGTAGGCTGGAGTTTGACGCTATAGTTTGGGATCCTCGCGAGGATAAATACACTATTATGATAGAGCGAATACAAAGGAAGTTTGCTAGATACCTCTACAAACGAATGTATGGTTATTATCCTTTCCTTTTCCCCTCCCTATTTGTGGTGGGTATGGTTGGCCTGTATACTCTAGAGCTTAGAAGAAAGCTGGCCCTATTTGTCCACTATATCAGTACATTGCGAAACATGGTAAATAATCCAAGCGTTTTGCACAACATCTCTATAATAGTCCCCAAATTGCGATCTGGTATGCTTCGGCGGCGGCCACCACTATTGGCTTCGGCCCATCATTTTCGCAGCCTGCGCGGTGAAAACGCGCCTACCCCAAGAGCTATAGCTCTCATAAATGAACTGGTCAGGGTGGGTCAGCTAGTTGACATATTCTCTGATACAATCCCAAAGTTAACAAACGATCTGACTCTACTATTTAGTTTCTACAGATAAATGATAAGTGTTGCTTTTTGTTACTAATTATCTAGCAATAAGTGCAATTTGGTAAATAATTACTGTAAGCCTTATTGTAAACTATTGAATAAATAATAAATAAAATAAATAATACACTTTGGCCATGTTCGGGAGAAAATTTTGTTAAACGCAGCTTTGTTTAAAGTTCTCTCTTGAGAATTGCACAGGTAGTTCAAAACTTCTTCATCCCAGTGATGTTCGAAGGACCGATTCACTGATTTATCTAGAGGTTGGAGTTCTATATTATTTTTATCTGCTTCTTCCAGAGACTCATATGATAAATGACACTTTGCGCCATCAAAGATAAGCAGACATTTACCGGGTACTTTATGTTGTGCTAAATGTTGTATGAACTCTACGAATAAGCTACTGGTCATGCTGCCTTTGGGTGCCATGCTTACCTTTGTTCCAGGTGGCAAATTTGATGCTAATTCTGATCTGTGCCTAATACCCTTAAAAAAAATCATAGGCGGTATAGCAATACCCACCGCATTTACGCAAATCGCTATTGTAACGTTCTCGGCGTGTTCCGGAGCAACGAGATGTACTCTTGTATTCCCTTTTTCAGCCAAAACTACAGTTTGTTTGTGGACCGTAATGCGACACCCTTTTTCATCCATGTTATACAAGCGTTCTGGATGTGCAATAATGTCTAGCTCTTCATAGAGTTTCTTCACTTCTTCAAAATGGTTTTTCACAATGGGCTTATTCATTTTTTGAGCTCTAGCTGGATTCATTAGCTGGGGTTTTCTTTTTGATATTGATCGGTTTCGAGCCAAAAACATTTTGAGCCATTTGCGTCCAGCCATTCTTGTTGACATATTGAACGAGTGCTTGATTTTAAACCTCTCACAAAATAAAAAGGCTTGTTTCCTGATAAATTTAGGCGTAAGTGGTACACCCAGTTTTGCAAAACGTTTGATTCGCTGCGATAAATCTTCTTCTAATTGTTTTGTAAGAATAGTTGTCTTCCCAATTATTTTAGTACTGTTACCGCTTACTAAATGGTTTCTAAGGGTGCGTCTTGGAATATTGAACTTCAACGCTGCAGCATTTGTATTAAGTTGATTATTTTGTACTGCTTCCATGGCACGTCTTAAACTGTCTTCATCCCATGTACAACCTCTTTTCCTGGGTTTTGACTCCGACATTCTTGAAATCTGAAATTATACGCATAAAATTTAATCATCTATTCAATTACCGGCTTATTGTTATAAAGTTTTTTTTGCTTAAAATATGATTATAGACAGACTATCTTATATATAACTTATCACATACTTTACCGTTTTTAACATGTAAATATTTTTTATATTCGTTGCTTTTCATGTAAATTAGTTTAATTTATTTTCAGACATAACCTTTCCATAAAAGAAATTTAAATATATACTGATAATAAAATAATTTTAAAAGAAATGTCTATTCAATATGAGTTAAAAAGTTTAATAACCCTTATAAATAAAAATATTATAAATATAAAACATTGTTTTAACTGTAACGGTACGTATTTATAACTAAAAAGTAACTGTTCATATGTTCATGGTTTGTACATGTTCTTTGTAAGGCCCATGTACCCTAGCAAGGCCAACCGTCAAATTTTTGATAGGCCTTATAAGGAACCATCGGCTTTCCTGGGAACACTACCAATATTTTAACTTAAATCGAGGCAAAACTATTTTTTTTTCTTTAGTACCATAAACATATCCTTATACGACAATCCACAGCAAAAAAATATGAAATAATAATAGGTTATCTAACTAAAAACTTACGTTTTGCTGTGCGCGCGAATAACAATTGTAACGTCGACGACCGAAGTCTACGAAGCGTGAGATCGCACTGCCACAATAGCGGCGCGAGCGACTCGCCGCCGCATCTGTGGCCTTGAGTTTGATGGATCTTAGTGTATAGCCGAAGGAATATGTGTTTACATGTCAATAACTACCGTTAAACGGGGTGTATAGGGATGCAGGGGGGAATAGGGACAAACTCGGGATTGCAACTTAACAAGACAGAAAAGCTACTATCTTCAATCAATTCCATATTTTGATGGTACAAATTCATAGTTGAATAAACGAGTTGTGAGCTGGCAACACTAGTTTGACATGAAGTCAGCATCAAATTGAAAAAAAAAAGCCCTTGAATTGCTGCTGTGAAACCGGTGATATTTTGGGCTTCAAAACTTTATTGTTTCGGGTATTTTTAAAGCCTATTCGGATTGGTGCAGTTTTTTAATACGTTGATTGATGTTTCCAGAGACTGTACCCAAAATGTAAGTACAATTTTAGCGGTAGTTATTAAATTAAACAGAAATTTGTAGATGCGGGTATTTTTTTTCAAAAAAGCTGTTATTAGAGTCGCTGTGGGGGTGAATAGGGATGTACGGATGGGGGCAATAGGGACGCAAAGATAGGTGAATAGGAACGAGACTTCAATCATATCAATAGGGACAGGGTTGTCACCTGTCCCTATTGATCCATTACGTTCCCTGTTGATTAAAGTCTCGTTCCTATTCACCTATCTTTGCGTCCCTATTGCCCCCATCCGTACATCCCTATTCACCCCCACAGCGACCCTAATAACAGCTTTTTTGAAAAAAAATACCCGCATCTACAAATTTCTGTTTAATTTAATAACTACCGCTAAAATTGTACTTACATTTTGGGTACAGTCTCTGGAAACATCAATCAACGTATTAAAAAACTGCACCAATCCGAATAGGCTTTAAAAATACCCGAAACAATAAAGTTTTGAAGCCCAAAATATCACCGGTTTCACAGCAGCAATTCAAGGGCTTTTTTTTTCAATTTGATGCTGACTTCATGTCAAACTAGTGTTGCCAGCTCACAACTCGTTTATTCAACTATGAATTTGTACCATCAAAATATGGAATTGATTGAAGATAGTAGCTTTTCTGTCTTGTTAAGTTGCAATCCCGAGTTTGTCCCTATTCCCCCCTGCATCCCTATACACCCCGTTTAACGGTAGTTATTGACATGTAAACACATATTCCTTCGGCTATACACTAAGATCCATCAAACTCAAGGCCACAGATGCGGCGGCGAGTCGCTCGCGCCGCTATTGTGGCAGTGCGATCTCACGCTTCGTAGACTTCGGTCGTCGACGTTACAATTGTTATTCGCGCGCACAGCAAAACGTAAGTTTTTAGTTAGATAACCTATTATTATTTCATATTTTTTTGCTGTGGATTGTCGTATAAGGATATGTTTATGGTACTAAAGAAAAAAAAATAGTTTTGCCTCGATTTAAGTTAAAATATTGGTAGTGTTCCCAGGAAAGCCGATGGTTCCTTATAAGACCTATCAAAAATTTGACGGTTGGCCTTGCTAGGGTACATGGGCCTTACAAAGAACATGTACAAACCATGAACATATGAACAGTTACTTTTTAGTTATAAATACGTACCGTTACAGTTAAAACAATGTTTTATATTTATAATATTTTTATTTATAAGGGTTATTAAACTTTTTAACTCATATTGAATAGACATTTCTTTTAAAATTATTTTATTATAAGTATATATTTAAATTTCTTTTATGGAAAGGTTATGTCTGAAAATAAATTAAACTAATTTACATGAAAAGCAACGAATATAAAAAATATTTACATGTTAAAAACGGTAAAGTATGTGATAAGTTATATATAAGATAGTCTGTCTATAATCATATTTTAAGCAAAAAAAACTTTATAACAATAAGCCGGTAATTGAATAGATGATTAAATTTTATGCGTATAATTTCAGATTTCAAGAATGTCGGAGTCAAAACCCAGGAAAAGAGGTTGTACATGGGATGAAGACAGTTTAAGACGTGCCATGGAAGCAGTACAAAATAATCAACTTAATACAAATGCTGCAGCGTTGAAGTTCAATATTCCAAGACGCACCCTTAGAAACCATTTAGTAAGCGGTAACAGTACTAAAATAATTGGGAAGACAACTATTCTTACAAAACAATTAGAAGAAGATTTATCGCAGCGAATCAAACGTTTTGCAAAACTGGGTGTACCACTTACGCCTAAATTTATCAGGAAACAAGCCTTTTTATTTTGTGAGAGGTTTAAAATCAAGCACTCGTTCAATATGTCAACAAGAATGGAAACAAAATTTGTGTTATTGTGTTTTTATTGTTTAGTTACTGGTTGTAATTTTAAATGAGACTTACCGGGACTGTAGATGTTTGTGTTATTGTGTTTTTATTGTTTAATTACTTCTTGTAATTTTAAATGAGACTTACTGTGACTGAAGAGGTTTGTGTTCTTGTGTTTTTAATGTTTATTGAATTGTTGTTATTTCAATTCTTTTTATTAATCGGCTAAGACTCTATGATATGGCTAAACTGTGTTTATTTTTTTAATAAATAGATATTTGTGACAACCCTGATGGTTTTTCCCTATTGTCCCATGCTGGTCCCTATTCACCCCTATATCAGTATGAATAGGGATGGTGTATATTTTTAAGAATAGTGTAAAGCCCAACGATATTTGAATTTCTATCAAAACTTTTTCGTAAAATACTAAAATACTTTCGTAATATAAGAAGTGTCAAATAATCGTGTTCTGATAAGTCGAATGAATGGGTGCCCACAGACGGACACCGGCGTAGGGGAAGGCCCAGAAGGAGATGGAGGGACGACCTGGATAAGTTTCAGCCAGGGTGGGTCAGTACAGCTACTGATAGGGATGTGTGGACTCGAAATGGTGAGGCCTTTGCCCAGCAGTGGGACACCGTGGAGGCTACATAAAAAAAAAAAAAAAAAAAAAAAACTAGTTTAGACTCAAGTTTCTACAACATAAACTACATACCTTTCATAGAAATAAACAGAGAAAATCGTACGTAATGTTGAGATTCGTCCCCGTTTTACGGTACGACTTTTTGATAGTTGGCCTTCAAAGGAGCGTGGCCTTCCATGGTCCACCCACCTTACTTGATTTGTCCTGTAAGTCGTAGTTTGTTCAAATTCCCTTCGCCGTTAAGTTGGCTGTTCTGTAAAACTGTCCAAGTATCAACAGTTTTCCTGTCAGTAGGAACGTAAACAAATATTGATATTATAGTTATTTAGTTATATAATCGGAAACAACCAGCCTCAAGTACAACCGTTCGAAAAATGCGTCACGAGGAGTGTTATTAAAAAAAATATTCAAAAATAATCAGACTCCTTCTCAAATTCTAAATATTCAAATTAGTTTTTTAAAACAGGTTAAAATTTAATAAAATAAAATTAAAATAAGTACGCATTTTTTGGCAAGGCCCATTCCTAGTTGTCAAAATTAATCAGGCGGCAGAATACGAGTCGAAAAGCAAAGTCCCAATATAAGAAGTGTCAAATAATCGTGTTCTGATAAGTCGATTTTCGAATTGCTATTCATATGTGAATTACATAATAATAATAAGGCTACAGGTCACGTCAATTTTCTTTGTGACTGATTGCTGCATGAAGGGGGTAACTTCTCTATCTCGTATAGGTAGTGATAGAGGGATAGAGATTACGCGGCACTCAGAAAAACATGACGCGACATATGGTCTGCCGCAGTAATTTAACTGTTAACTGTGTTTTTTGGATTTAAAGTGAATTCTTAAAACCTAACACTTAATGTCTTCGCCACTCTTCACTCACCTAACACCACAACCTTTTGCCACGTCAAACAAAAATTACTCTCTCTCAATCGCTTCTCCTTCCGCTGATTGATTAGGCTGATGTTTGTTGGGCTAGCGCTAACGAAGAGCAACTGAACAAACTCAAGCGACTTCAGAATCTCGGGATTTAGTTCATCTTCAGACTGCAAAAGTTTGACCATGTCTTATTGAACAATTCTTAAAAAAATGCCGCAAAATGAGTCGTACCAGAAATTTAAAGAATCATAATAATAATAATACCTTGGACACTATTTACTCACATTGATCTAGCCCCAAACTAGGATTCCCTGTATCTTGGGTACGAGACAACGATACACATACGGATATAGATAAATATTATAATTAGATAGATAAACAACCATGACTAGGGTACAAACATCCGTTCTCATCAAACAAATATTTGCCCCCACCGGGACTCGAACCCGGGACCCTTGGCTTCGTAGGCAGGGTCACTGCCGACACGGCCATTCGGGTCGTCAATAATATTTTGACAATCAATGGATTAATAATATTACGTGACGTATTCAGTTGCATTGGCCAAGCAAATAGGACAACTAATGCCATAGAAGGTTGGCATTAGCGATTAAATACAAAAATACCTGCCAAACCTACATTGCTGGAATTTATTATTAATTTAAGCAATATTGCTTAAAAAGGAAGCATGTTTTCCAAATACTAAAATCTAAAAAAGCAATCACAATTGTGTGGACAAAAAACGAAGAGGAAAGGATATCATCATACTAAAATAAATGGAATAATTTCAGATTTCCAGCGGCATATTATATCTGTTGACGTATGCTTAGATAGATTATCGAAATAAATTATTATTTAAAATCCTATTTTCATTTATTTTTTACCCACAACGGAACGGAGATGGTAATGCGTTTGGGGTGAGAGGATGTTTGTGCAAACCAATGTTGCCATTTTTTCTCAAAAACTACTTGTCCGATTTTGATGCGGTTTTCAGTGATGGGTTCGAGTTTGAGTGGTGCATGTTCTTAGATAGGTGTTACGGTGACAACTCACCAGGGGGCGCTGCAGTAAACATTTATTTGTGCAATTTCCCAGCTACGAATCCGATTTTGATGCCGTTTTTCAGTGATGAGTACGGGTTTGATTGGTGCATGTTCTTAGACAGGTGTTACGATGAAAACTCACCCGGGGGCGCTGCGGTAAATATTTGTTTGTTTAAAACTTAAACTATTCGTTTGATTCTGATGCGGTTTTCAATTATGTTTTGTAATGGGTTTGTGGTTGATTAGTGACGGTTCATAAATAGGTGTTACGGTAGGAACTCACTAGTTTATATTAGCTATTAAATATTAAAGAAACTCGATAGAACTTTCTTGATAACATTACATTGAGGCCTCACTTGTGCGCTGCGTTGCTTTGCATCGTCGATTTTCCATACTTTTGACATTGGCATGTTTTTTATATATGGCGGTAGCTTTTTAGTTTTCCGAGCAGACCAATTTTTGTTGATACTTTGTGCAACTTGACAAATTATACATATGCAATCTAGCAAATAGCATTAACAAATAAACAAGAACAATAATAGACCTTGAAAAAAAAAGATAATACCTATACGAAAAACCTAAAAGTAAGAAAATATGGAGAGATATCCCAACAACTTAGCCTACTACTTATTTTAATTAACCTAATAAAGTCAAGACGAATTACGAAAAATATTAAACAAAAAATCAGAACCAAAAATTAATACTCGTGAATTAATAAGCTAATGATGTAATGTGGAGGGATATTCCAATTAACCTAACCTAACTACTTACTTATTCAAATGAAAATAAACATTCAAGAAATAATGCTACAACTATTAAAAACACAACCAAAACTATTACAAATACAACCAAATTTAACAATAATTTGGTAAAACCGAAACTATAGCACAAATATTATACATATAAATATGAAGTACAATTTCCATAATACCTATGCTTGCTCTCTAAAAAGTTTGAAATAAAAACTTTTTTTTTTAAACCCACGACGGTTAAAACGTAGTTGAAAAAGGAGCAAAATAATTTTGAAACCCCCGACTCAAAGAATTTATGCTATGAACTTAATAACAAACCCAAGAAAATCTGTCGGGGCTGCTATTACGTTTTATTTATTTATAATATCATATAATTAATTGTAATTTATATATAAAGCTCTGTCTGCCTACCATGCCGGAGGTTCCGGGTTAGGTCCCCGGCTGTTGATAAAGAAAAAAAGAACCCCCAGGTCTTCGATGTTTATATGTGTGTGATTTAGCTGTTTCTGGTTCCCACGACTCAGGGTATCCTAGTGTGGGGCCAGAAGCAATGTATGTGCCTGTATACATTTTTTTTCCTTTATTATTTTATATACTTTATTCATGTATGTAGTATATTGTGTAGTTTAGTAGAAACACTTATTTATTTTATTTACTTGTATTTCTGGTCATAGGCCTACCTGTCACTGCTATCCTTTCCAAACTGGGTAGGCTGGAAGAATTATCTTATTAGAGATAAGCTTGTTTTTGTAAATGTCTTTTTTATTTGATTGTAATTCTTTATTTCATGTGCAATAACTACAGGGTGTCCGGTAGATCGATGCAAAGACCGAAGCTAGTACAGACCATTTAGAACCATTTGAGCCAAAAATACATACGGCGAAGTCTTACCGTTAAATTTTTATTAATGATTTAGTGTTTTTGATGAATATTTCCAGATTTTCACAGTTAAGTGATTATCATTGTGAAACTAAACAATAATTGGATTATTTTAAAATTTAAAATCGCTTAATAAGTAAGCATTCTAATAAATCTTGATTTTTGCATCTGCTACGTCAGTCTTGGTTTTTACAGACCATTGAAGAGCAGGGCAAAGTTTAATCACCTATAAAGGTTTTCAGACCTAATTTAACAAAAACTAGTGAAAGCTTTTTATGTGCAAATCTTTATAAAAACCTTCTCAGTTAATGATCTTTCATTTAAGGTATTATTGACGTAGATACCTCACACATTCATGAACTTATGACCTACTAACCAGTTTGAGGGAGAAAAATAGACGTTTTAGTATTTTAAATTAATTAAATTTATGCTATTCATGCTCGAAATGAGATCCTTGGTTCCTCACACAGACACGAGCCCGTCTTTGGACTTCTGTAGCGATTCGATTCGATTTTGAGTCTCATTTCATCTTTCATGGTGTCAAAAGCCATTCTTATTTTTGAAATCAACACTTCTTTTATGTTGATGGCTACGTTGGAATAGTCCAGTTCTTTGGCTCTGCCCCACACAAAATAGTCCATTGGGGTCAGATCTGGTGAACGAGCAGGCCAAGGAATAGGCCCGTCTCAGCCGATCGAGCAATTGGGAAAACAGTCGTCAAGATAGCTTCTCACAGACAATAAGTATCTAGCAGAGCCTAAATCTCGAAGACTACTAATTTATCTTATTAACAATGACTGCTATCCTAATAAAATAGTTCCTTCCATCTAAAAGTTTTTAAGTAAATTCTGAAATGATATTCGAGTTCATAGATCTGAACTCGAATATATTTTCAGAATTTATTTTAAAAACATTCAGCTTAATTTAAAAAGACACTCAGAGCGGCCTCAATTATAGCTCAGGTGCTCAACGCAAAATTTTACTCAATGCAAGGGCGAATTAAAGGGATGTTGCAAATTTTAAGTCCATAACGTCTTTTCTTAAATACGTGTGTCAGTATGGATTTTTTACATAAATCATGACTTTTTGATCTTAGGTTTATTGTTTTTTATGAGTTTTTATCGATTTATGGTCTACTCCTATTTCAGGAAATGTTAGAAGATGCCACTTATGGCTACTCTAGTTGCTCAGGCGATCTTGATAAGCGGTCAGCGTCCAACTCAATGTTAGGTGGCTGCATTTCATAAATTAATTCGTACAGTGTACAACCATTTGTGCCCATGACCAGCTAGTGGCATTTGTTATAGGTAAGGAATTGTTACAAATCTTAATCCGCGAGATGCATTATCGTGCAAGTGACTGAAAACATGATCATGGAATCATTCTTGAACAGCCCTGATGATAAGCTCCGTACACACCTTCAAACCTACACCTCCCCACACCGCGAATGATCTACGTTACCTTGGTACCTAACTCACTTCCTGACGTGTCATGATTGTAATTACACGATCTCCGCGGGGCAGAGCCACGAAAGTAAGGGACAACACCCCCCCTGCTGGCGCTGCTAGGGCTACTCTGTCCTTATCGGTAGACGAGACTATGCCCCTATGGTCCAGTGTCCAGCTCACGCATTGCACAAATTTTAGTCGTGATTCTCGATGAGGCATGTCATGTTATGTTCGGGTCTTCGAACTGGGTCTCTTTGCACGATCACGTTCCTCGAATCTTCGCCTGGTCCGTTTACTGGCGATGATACCATGTGCTTGAAGCCGCTGCCTGATCACAACTGTGGCGGCGAAGCGGATTCTTAACAAATCCATATAAGAAACCGGCCTTTCCGGCGGGAAATTTACCTAACTTAACGACCTCTGTGGCGCTGCGGTTGTGGTTCTGCCTACTATGCGGGAGGTCCGGGGTTCGATCCCTAACTGGGGATAAAGAAAAAAACAACCCCCAGGTCTCGGATGGTTATATGTGTCTGACGTCGCTGTTACTGGTTCCCACGTCACAGGGTATCCTAGTGTGGGGCGAGAAACAATGTATGTGTAAATGTTCATGTTTATGTGATGTTTATTTTAGACTATGTAAACTGTAAAGAGTCCAGTCCCTTGAAACCTCTTGAGCACAAATCAAATATATGAAATGCAGCCACCTAACATTGAGTTAGACGCCGCCGACTTGTTAACAAGATCGCGTCGATCGATCGAAGAACTTGAGTAGCCATTAGAGGCATTTTCTACCTTTTTTGAAGTCGGTGTAGCGGAGAGCAACAACCAATAAACACCATAAAAATCATTCCATTATCTCATAATAACTTAACTCCTGGATTTACGTAAAATACATACTGACACATGTTTTTAAGAAAAGACGACACGGTTTTTCCCTCAATATCCCCATAAATAACAAAGGGGTCGCCTAATTAACGCTCAGTTTGTCTAAATTTTTGCGATGCGCATCTGGGCCACATTTTCCGCCGCTCTGAAATATGTCCGCGTCAGTGTAAAGGTTGAGGTATAACCTCTAAATAACTATACCGATTAGGAGCCCTACCTACTGCACTGGCAGCCGATAGAAAGTCTGTGGTGTGCCGGGACTCTAAGCATAGAAATGTCACCGACAATTATATATTTCCCACAAGTTCGCAAAATCTTATATTTACGAACCGAGAAGTTAACGGCACCAGCCGAAGGCGTGGGTCGTAGCGAGGTCCGTAAAAAGCCTTTTTGAACGAGTTAGAAATAGAATATTTTCGCCTGAGAACCCAAAAGCAAGTCGGAAAAGTATCTTTTCAGGGGTAGTCAACGTTTCCCGTGGTCGGAAAAACACGTCTTGTACTCCTGGATTAATTTCCAGTCGACGACGTCTCATTACGATTTGTTTAATTTAAGTTTAATTTCACACACAAATTATAACCATACATATTTTTCCAATGGTACGCCATCTGTTAGAAATATCTGGGACTAGAGATACATTAAAGTGTCGTTGAAGTGATGCTTTAAGGCTGGCGTTCGTTTGCTTTGATTCGCTCTTTTTTAGGTAGATGGCTGTACTAAGATATAAAATTAACCAGTGTGTTCTCTAAAGTATATATAAGGACGGTAGTGATTATATTCTCTTTGATAATGGTAATAATTGTTACTGATGCGTGATGACGCAGTTAGCATAATAACCATAATTATGAAGAATGGCATCATGGCAACAATGACAACTTAAGTCAAACCTCTAGGTTGGGTTCTAGATTTTAGAGTTCTATAGACAGAACCCCCAGTCAAACGAGTTTCTCTCTACGAGTAAAGGCCTGTACAGACCGAAGCCGTCGGCCATATTACATTTCAATAAGTAAATAGCGAATTAAGTAAACGTCCAGTTAGGTCATAAGTAGTAAGTAGTGTGAAGACGTAGGCAAGTGATTAATCATAATTTGTCCACGGCCGCTGTGTGTGGAAAGTTATGGACTGTACTAAACTCGCCCGTCTACACGCCGCCGCGCCGCCGCCGGCCAGATAATTGGGCGGGATGTGGGAAACGCCAGAGAGGGGTTTACTTCGCACTGTACTGGCCGAATAATAGGATCGGCAACTTAATCAACAACTTAACCTTACTATAATACCTCGCGCCACGAATTAAGAGCGCTGGGCGACGTTGGCGGGAATTACTACGCATATGTACAGACAGGTATTGAAAAGTAACTACTGCGCATTCAAGGCCGCCGCTCATAACGTGTGGCGCGACGTATACTTAACTCGCTTTTGCCGTTCAAACGACGATAATAAACGACGATACTAAACTCGCCCGTCTACACGCCGCCGCGCCGCCGGCCAGATAATTGGGCGGGATGTGGGAAACGCCAGAGAGGGGTTTACTTCGCACTGTACTGGCCGAATAATAGGATCGGCAACTTAATCAACAACTTAACCTTACTATAATACAGACAGGTATGTACAGACAGGTATTGAAAAATAACTACTGCGCATTCGAGGCCGCCGTGTGGCGCGACGTATACTTAACTCGCTTTTGCCGTTCAAACGACGATAATTATTTTACTTGCCAATGTCGCAAGTGAACTTGCTACTGTACTTATTGAAATGAAAATCGGGCTTTAGGCCGCCGGGCTTATTTCGCATGCTGCGTGCATGCTGGCGCCTCCCTCGTGCTCGCTCCGGAATTACTAGGTAACGTAGTAGTTGAAGCAAATGTTACAGTGGTTCTCACCTGCAAATGTTCTCAGGCCGCTGGGATTACCCACCGACACTAACCCGCCGATTGGAGCCGGGCCAGCGGCTTTGGTGTCTAGAAGCCTTAAAACCTAAAGAGCGGTATCTGAAGTCTGCCGATTTTATAGGGTAAAACAATAAAAAAGTGATTTTGGAAATGAAATCTATGGGTAGGACTAGAATAGGAGACGATAGGACAAACTTATGAGCTATCGTATTTCAAGTTTTGTTGGTTTTAACGTCTTGGAAATTTCACCGAGTGTCATTCCATTAGATTGTTTCCAAACCTACTTACTTAGTTCTATAAAATACCTTCTCGGTTTCAGTTTCAGTACGTACAGCTACTGCTACTCGAAAGCGTGATGCCGATATGAAAAGAAATGACTCCTCAAACCAACTGTGTAGTTTATTATCTTTTACTGAGGACGAAGAAGGGACTAACTTAGTAGACGAATAATACTGTGTTTGCCCAAACAACACAATGTCTTCAGATGTACGAGGATTTGAGGGTTCCGTACATCTAAGAGTAGAATATAGTAGAAGACTTTTTTCCGTACAAAGCTTACATTTAGGAGTAGGTATTCATAACAAAATATTGTTAATTTTCAAATTCTTGCCTACATATATATCCGTGGTCCCCACACTAGGAATGTCCTGTGGTGTGGGATTGATACTCCCTTCACCTACTCTCAATATGTTTGAAAGCCGCGTGAAGAAGCATTTCCTATCTCTTTAGAATAGGTAGTTTGTATGTATTTATTAGTTTATATGTTTAATATTTATTTATATTTAGGATGTATATTTTATGTATGTAGTGTAGGCACTTGTATAGTTAGTTTACTGAGTATGTTTGTATGCAAAGAAATTATAATTAGGTATTGGGTGTTTGCGGGTAATTGCGGCTCCCCCTCTAATTGCGGCCACCTGATGTTTATTGCTTGGTACTAAGGATTCTACTGTTGCCACCTATATGTTAAATATGTTATTTTAATTCTATATTTTTGGTATAAATTTTGAACAAAAAATGGCAACACTGGCCCGTGTCAGCCATTTGCAATGTGCCCTCAAAGCAAAAAGCAAGAGGATTTATGCATTTTTCTAATAAAATTTGCTAACTTCCGGACCCCAGAAGGTAAGTCATAATTTGCATTATTTATGCTTTAGGGTTTGTTTTTCTTTTGATTATGATTCTTGAAATTCTAATGCACTGATTTCCGATTAGTTTTTTGAGTTTTATGTTGTAATTACGTGGCAAAATGGGTGGCCGGCATTACAAACACGAAATGTGTGAATTTTCTAATAACGGCCGGGGGGCCGTAATAAAAAAACGCACAAATTCTAATGGCGGCCGCCTATGGTTGGTTAGGGTTGTAAAAAATTCAAAATTGGAAAATCTATATGTTTCTATATGTTTCTCTTTTCTACAATTCGGACATTGGTCGGTACATCTTAGGATATACCGGTAAATCCTAGGATTGTTACGGCTTTTACAGTAACATATACACACATAATGAGTAGGTACTGAGTGCTTACTCCTACCTAAACGATTGTGCTTGCATTTATTTTGTGATAGGCCATAGATTATAATAAAGAGTAAAGATTTTTGTATTACCATTTTTTTGTTTTTATGATTTTTTTTATGTTTAAACCTGAAATAAAGATTATTATTATTATTAATAAATACGTAGACATAAAACAAAAAAAATCTAACAAATTGGTACCTAGTGTAAAGCAAGAATATGAAGCATCGAGTAAAATAAATTATTTTATTCTCGTAAGAATGTGTTAGTACCTACATAGATAGTTAAATTGATTTATCTAAATCTAAATAAGATTCTCTATTTGACAATAAAAAAAATAATAAACTTTAGTCTCTTGGCATGACCCTAGGGGGGCCGCCATTAGAAACACAAAACGCCGGTATTAGAAGCAGAGTGGCCGCAATTAGCGATATTCTGACTTTTTGAACATGTTATTATTTTAAAAATCCTACTGGTTTAAAATTATTTATAATAAAAATAATATAGATTCTTTAATTACTAAAGTATCGATAAAAAAATACACCAACTACTTTGATGCTATAGTAACGACTGTAGGATTTTGTAAAGTCGAAAATTTTGTTAAGTGGCCGCTATTACCCGCAACCACCCTTGTTTCTTCTTTTCGAGTCGACGGTCATCTCAGATACGGGCGGCCCAAAAGGCCGCAACCGCAATAGCTCGCTCGGTAGCCTTATACAGCTCCTCGTCCGTGCAGGTTGTGGGGCACGCAGGGCACCCAGTCATGTGCGCAATCGTCTGTCTCGGGTATCCACAGACGCACGCCGTGTCTAGTTCCGAGATGATGCCCCACCTCGCCAGGTTAGCTCTGGACCTCCCCACTCCAGCTCTGAGACGGTTGAGAGATTTCCAGATCGGCCAGCTGAGCTTGTATCCTTCAGCTAGTTTCTCTTTCACGCAGTTGCTCGGGTCTGTAGGGTTCAGTCGTGACTGCCACTTGGCGAGGCGTGTAGTTTGAGCTGGTTGACTTAGCGGCTGCACTGAGTGCAGGAAGCTTTTTCTGGAACGCAGCCTGGGCCTGGCTGGTACATGGTTGAACAGGGGATGCCGTCTGTCATGTGTCTGCTTTGACCTTTTGACCACCCTTGTTGTACACATATGTCTACTCGTGCTCAGCGATCAACCTTTCTCATCCTGACTTGGTTTGCTGGAAGAGATCTCTTCCTCGACATAAGCTCGAATTTTTACACTATTTTAATGAATATCTTGTTATTTTAATTATTTGAATATGTTTAATAAAGAGCGAGGCCCAGCGACGGCAGCAGTGATCTGGCCCTAAATTTTTATCTTCATTATTACTTTTACTTTTTAATTAATCTATGTTTAGCTGTTATGTTTTATAAATAACAATAATTTTATATAGGTACATGTACATAAAGAAATTATGAAATTATGATACCATCTGAACTGTTTTCTAATTTGAATGTATTTGCAACTAATCTTGGTAGCCATATTAACGACATTTAAGTAATGTGCACCTATGCCCATTCAAACAGCCTATTCTTATTCATCAGTTTTACGACGACCCAAGTCATCGCAACTATCTGCTTAAATACTAGCATGTGACGTAATTTTCATTTTTAACCTGCGACGAAAAATAAGATGTGTTATAAATTTTAAGTTTCTGTCTGTGTTCCGTCCGTGGCACCCTAGCGCTTAAACGGGTAGAAAGGTTTTGATGAGGTTCTTTATTTATATCACTGGATACTTAATAGAACTACGTTGATAGTAGACATCACTGCGATGGTTCTTAACCATGTTTTATTATAATCGTTTCCGTGGTTCGAAAGTTATCAGTTAAACAAGGAAACAATTGTTAGACCTAACCCGTGGTACAACAAAAAATAAACTCCTGTTCAAAACTTGCTTAAAAACAAAAATGGTCTTTGACGCTTGTTTTGAGGTTAAACTATTTCATTTATTATGTCGGGGGAGAATTTTTTTGATGCATAGGTATATTTTTATTTTAGAATGTCATGTTAATGAAATATAACTGCTGGAATGGAATGATTCTGATATCGAAGAGCCTTTGTGCATTATGCTTATGCACAGTTTTTTTTAAATTAATTTGACCATGTACTGTACAATTCCTGTCACCAAAGGAACCCAGCAAATAGGTGAAAGAGGGTTACAAACTAGTCGGCTGGCGCCGCGTGTCCTGCCCAACTAGGTTATGGGGTTGTTTATTAAATTCGCCCCCTCGCGACCTTGTTTTTATGGGCTGAAGGAAACTGTTTGGACATTTATAGGTAGTTCCCACTGAAATATACAAAATGAGGTGCCCCGTTGGGTTGCAAAAGGAAGACTGCTGATAGAGGTGGTTCTTTAATCTAAGTAAAACATAATATTAAGGTTTAACGACGGAAAGATTTTCTTGCGGTTACTTTAGGAAGACAAATAGAGCTATCCTGTGTTGAGTTAGATAGTCATATTTTTTTTGTGTCTACAGACCTGCGAGGGATGAAGAAGGCCATGGCGATTTCGAAATATTTGAGAAAATTATGGAAAAGTTAAACAACAATAACAGATGTTAATTATTTGTGGCGATCTTAGTGTAGATTTGATTTGAAAAACGATTGATAAACTCTATTAAACTCATTTCATTTAGTCATATATTTCTAGAGCCTGATGTTATGAAAGTTTGACAACATCAACATATGTTAATTATTTGTGGCGATCTTAATGTAGATTTGATTTGAACAACGATTAATAACTCTATTAAAATCATTTCATTTAGTCATGTATATCTATAGCCGACTAGAATTACACTTACCAGCCAAATTTGCATAAAAAACGTTTTTTGTGATTCACAAGTAATAATGTAATTAAGTGCTTACTTTTCGATCACAGCGGTCAAACAGTTTCATTTCCAATTGAATAAGACTGATCCATGCAATAGTGTCATCTCCTATGCTATCTTGTTGTGGGGGAAAACAGCGGATATTCAAACAATTTTTATGTGACAGAAAAGAGCTATTCACGCAATTTATAATAAAACACGCAGACTCCTTAAGATAACTTTTTAAAGACATTTATTTACATACAAACTGAATAATACGAAAATATAATGTATGTACGCAAGAACCTTAGAACGTTTTCTAATTTTAGCGACAGCTATAATGTTAACCTAAGAAATAATCTCAGACTAGAGTCGCCCCGGTTTACACTCTCGAAACAGCGCATTCTCTACTACAACAAGACCCTTCCGGAGATTTTGAAATTGCCATTTGAAAAATTATTAACTTTGTTTGTTGTTATTTATTCCTGTTTTTTATTTAAAATAATAATTATTGTAAGAATTGTATTAGTTAAGCACAACCAGTTTTTAAAAGAGACCTAGAAATCAATCAATGGGAAATTCTTAGCCCTTCTACTCCCACAGTGGTTCAATTAAGAGAAGAGGCAAAAAATGACGTATAAAAATAATAATATAAATTTGAATTTGATGGTTTGTGTAGTATATGAAAAGTTTACAATATGTAAGAAAAACAATGTTAATACAATAATAAGAAAATATATAATATTTAATTATATAAAACCAGTCAAGTGCGAGTCGGAATCGCGCACGAAGGGTTCCGTACCGTCGTACAATGGTAGGGATGGTGTGGACTCCACACTGTGGAGTGAATAGTTTGGATTTTCATACTCCATGTCCGTACAAAAACCTTGACAATTCCGGATAGGGTTTCCTCTAATCTTTGGCTTGAGTTCTACATTCTGGATTATTCCATAATTGTAGTCTGTAGTTTCGGAGATAAGGGGGATGAATATTTTTTGCATTTTTTGATAATAACTTCTAAAGTCATCAAAATTGATATAAAAAAAAGTTTTTGAAAAGCTCTTTATAACGAACTTGCAATTTTTGTAGGCAATTTTTTGTCATATTAGACTTGAACTGTGTTGCGGCTATCAGGATTAGTAGTTTTGCACACGATTTTAAGTCTTATAGTTTCTGAGAAAAGTGCCTGGGACAGACGGAAGGACGGACACGCGAGTGAACCCTTGAAGGTTCCTTTTTTACCTTTCGAGGTACGGAACCCTAATAACACAGCTTAAGTACAATTATATGTAGATACATACATTACATAGGTAATCAGGGAAAGTAAAACTTAAGGTACATCCAAAAATCAAACACTATTCGATTACTGTTAGCAACATCTCTGTCCCGTCGTAGTTAATTAAACTTAGATATTCAGTTATCAAATTCTTGCGTGTGGCCTTCACGCAGTCTCTATTTATTGTTTTTTCAAGGTACGGTCCAAGGTAGAGAGACATAAATTCTAGGCAAGCTAAGTTTTACAACCTGGAACATGGTATACCTGGTATTGTCTCCTTCTAGATATTACATGTGTAACTAGTACAGTGTGCTGTCTAAGCAATAGAGATTTGATAAATAATAGCCGAACCGTTTGCACTTTAAATTCTTTGTGAATGTGCTCTGTGGGGTTTAAAAAGTTTTTTAAATTCGCCTCTGTAATTAGTGCTCTTTGGGCTTTTTCTACTTTAATAAAAGATGTTTTGTCAGCACCACCCCATTTATAATCCAATTTCCATAATATATTAGCGACTGTCACAGTGCGAAATATGTCGTCCTAATTGTTTCAGTATCTCACAGTTCTCTTACTTTTTTGAAGGTGTGAGAAAGTGAGGCGCACTAAAAAATTCCAGAATCAATTCTTAAAAAATATTGAAACTTTAAAAAAATATTGATGCTATTAAAACATTTGTATCGAAAATCAGGACTTGTAGCTCGCGTCAATACCCCATATGGTACAGCCGAGCCTTAATTAATATTATCAGGGAAAAGGATAAGTATCACTCATTTTTGAAAAAATATAAAAACCCTTCAGACTATGATACCTTCTCTCTCCTGCGTAGTAGACAAAAACAAGTGCAAGAGGAGTGCCATAGGGGCTATATAAGGTTGACTCAGGAAGGTATTAAAGAGAATCCTAAGCTTTTTTGGTCATATGTCAAATCTAGGAGAAAGGATGGTTCCGGTTATCCGCAGAACATGACGTATGACAGCAAAGTCTTGAGCTCGAAACAGGAAATATGTAATGCGTTCAATCAGTATTTTGGTAAAATGTTCTGTTCGCCTGCTGACTCTTATCCTGATATAGATCTTTTGGAATCACCCCATCAACTGGTAACGAGTAATATAGTGGTCTCCAACGAGGACATCTTTAAGCTCCTACGGAACCTTGATAAAAGCAAGGGACCTGGCTCTGACAACATACCTCCGAGTTTAATTGTAAGTTGCGCGGAATCACTAACTAAGCCCATTGCAATAATATTCAATAGATCATTCCACGTGGGAGAGTTTCCGGCTTTGTGGAAGTTTGCAAATATCGTCCCAGTGCATAAAAAGGGTTCTAGGATACCAGTTGAACTCTATAGGCCAATATCGATTCTTAATGTTTTCAGTAAGGTGATGGAGCAAGTAGTTCACAAACACATTTATCAAAACATTGCTGTAAACATCCATGGTGAACAGCACGGCTTTGTGAGGGCCAGGTCCACAACAACCAACCTGGCTGTATTTGTGACCTCGGTCCTCACTAGTATGGATGGAGGTGGACAAGTCAACATTGTTTATACAGATTTCGAAAAGGCATTTGATCGCGACGATCATTTCAATTGCTGAGGAAATTTATGAAATTTGGAATACAGGGCGATCTCTTGCGATGGACTGAATCATACATCAATAAAAGATGTCAAGCTGTGGTCGTTGGTGGGTATCGGTCGGATCTGGTCGTAACAATTCCTTCTGGTGTTCCTCAAGGGTCTATTTTGGGACCTCTACTATATGTTGCATATTTGTACGACATCGGCATTTGCCTCAATAACTCGAGCCTTGTACTATACGCTGATGATAAAAAGTATACTCGAACATAGCGTCAATTCAGGACTGCATTAATTTACAAGAGGATCTAAACCGCCTATCAGCATATTATATACGTAATAGGATAAACATCAACTTTGCCAAATATAACATAATCAGCTTTACCAGACAGATAAAGCCAATTTCATATGAGTATAGCCTAAATGACTCATATATTTTAAGAGTATAATCAATTCGTGATCTGGGGGTTATCTTGGACGCTAAGCTTACTTTTAAAGAACACATAGAACACATCACAAATAAGGCTTTTAGAAACCTTGGTTTTATTTTAAGAGTCAGCAAACCATTCACTGAAATTGATTGTGTACGTGTTCTGTATTTTGCATATGTCAGAAGCATCCTCGAGTATTGCTGTACGATCTGGAATCCACAGTACTCAGTATATGTAAATATGATCGAAATAATACAGCAAAAATTTCAGAAACAACTAAGCTTCCGTGACAGATTACAAACTGTTGATTATGCAGAGGAATGCCGTCATCATAACATCCTCAACCTAGAATCTCGCCGAGCCATGTTAGATATGCAGCTTCTGTATAATGTGTGTCATGGTATTGTTGATTGCCCAGATCTAGTCAATGCTCTACTCAGGCTGAATACTCCGTCGACCCGTACTCGTCACACGACACTCTTCAACGTATCTCTGGCTCGTACAAACTACGCTGCTAACTCTATCAGCCACCGCCTGCCACGCACTTATAACAGATTGTTTTCTGAATTGGACATCTTCCACAACACGCTGGGCCTATTCAAAAAACTCATGACCAAAATACTAACGGACGCAACTGCTACTTATCAGTTAATTGAATAACTAAATAATATTCTCTCTATTTCCTACACACACGCAAACACACATACACACACACAAACACATATACACAAACACGCAACGGACAACTGTTTATTATTTCTTTTGTTTTGTTTATTCATATTTGTAATAATATGAGATGCCTAGGTTTTATTTTTAAGTTTATTGCTTACTCTATTGAATGTTAAGGTCGTATAATAAGATTTCTTAATTGGCCTATGTAATTTAGATTGTATCGTGCTGTGGACTCAGTTCCCAAATAAACAAATATTTTTTTCGACTTCTGAGCTAAAAATAGCACTTTCGCCGCTTGATTTTGGGTTCTCAGGTGGAAAAATTATGTTACTAACTCGTTCGAAAAGGCTTTGCGAACTCGTGGGAAATGTACTATTAAAGTTCAAAATTTAATATTTTGTTTCCCTTTGCGTAAATGTAAACATTTGTGCCACTCCTCCGTGGTGACCTCATAAACGTGTTTGTGATACTCTTCGACAGCCTCTTCTAGTGATGAACATCGTTGACCACGTAATTGGTTCTTCATTTTTCACACCCAAAAAGTCACACAGGTCGGGACTTTATGCAGGATGGCTAAAAAATTCTACGTTTATCACCTTTTAAAATTCGCCTAGCCATGTGGGATCTAGCATTGTCTTGGTGCAAGATGATACTGCATTTACGGTTATTTCTACGGAGTTCGTCAATAATTTCCGGCAAATAAATGGTCTTGTACCAGTCACTATTCACGGTACGACAATTCTCTAAAGCAACAGTAGCCACGTGTCCAGTTAAAAAAAAAGAAGCAATCATCCGCTCAGATGCACTTTTCACGCGCGCCGCTTTGGTTGGTCATCTTAAAGACCCATACGCTCGATTGCCGCTTTTTTTTGGGATCGTAGCAATAAATCCATGTTTCGTCACCTGTTACTATATCCCACACCAATTACGCCCCTTCGTTGAATCTGGTAAGCATGGCATTGCACTAAGTGACGCGGTCTGTTTTTGAGCCTCGGTCAAATTGTGTGGCATCCACCGCGAGCACAGCTTTCTCACACCCAAACGTTTATGTAGTATTGATTGTATTTGCTCATGCCTATGTCTAAGGATGCCCGAATCTCATGCGTGTCATCCGAACAGACAGGCATGTGACCTACACATACCTGTCTGTTTCGATCATACGGCGCACAGCATCGATGTTTTCCTTGTTTACAGCTGTGGACGGGCGACGAACAAGAGATTCGTCACTGAGATTGACACGACCGCGCTTGAATTCTGTAAACCAGTTATAAATAGTTCTTCTACATGGTGCTTCATTGCCAAAAGCAGATTGACGCCGAGTGAGGCTCTGCTGAACCAAATTACGCTTAACATTATAGAAAATCATACTACGAAAATTTTCCCGAGTTAAATCCATGTTAATGTAGATATGCAATTTTCAAAATGGCGCCACAATGTAAAAATAATTTAAAGTCAGCTGAAACAAACTGCATTCTAGAGCCAAAGAGTTCCATTTTCAAATTTTTTAATACTGTTTATGTAAGTGGCCAGTTCCGGAAAATTTTAGTGTGACCTATGTATATTAACTTTCTAAGCCTTTTACTCACTTAATCACATAGTTCCTTCCAGTTTAGATTGTGTGTGTCCAAGGTACTTTATTGAGGTATAGTGGGTAATCCCTTAGCAATGGCAAGGTTATATGCTACTACAAGTATGGGCCCTGATAGAGAAAGTGGCTGGGTGTTGTTTCTGATACTAAAAGTTATGTTCTTTATTGATATTAAGAGTTAGTATATTTTAAAAGTTTATACTTTGTTTTATTGATTTTAAGAGTTAGTATGTTGTGGTTTAGCCATTCAAGAACAACACGTATGCCATCCTCTGCTACATATTTTACGTCCTTCCAGGATTTTGCACTGAATACTAATCACTGTGTCATCAGCAAAAGTAACCATCTTGGCATGTTGCAACAGTTTTTTACCGAGGTCATCGATATAGACTAAGAATATGTAGAGTAGGCCCAAGGACAGAGCCTTGTGGCACTCCAAAGATGATATCTTCTGCACTATTTTATATGTTTTTTGTTGGTGAGGTAGTCTGTGAGTAGCTTTAGCGATTACCCCGTCTGCCTTTACATTCAAGCTTCCGTAGGAGTATCGGGATAGACAACATATTGAACGCCTCCTTGGCGAGATCGAGGAAAATTCCTAGGCATTTATCCCTCTTATCTAGTTTTTGTGCAATGTGTCATACTACTGTCTCAATAGCATCACTTACTTACGTCACAGGTATACTTGTTCCTTCTAAAGACAAACTGGTTGTTGTACAACAGGTTTTGTGTTTCGAGGAAGTTCAGAGGACGGTCATTAAACGTCTTTTCGACGATTTTAGATAGGGTAGGCAGAAGAATAATTGGATATATTGTCCATATCCCCACATTTTAAAATGGGAATAACAATCGACTACTTCAGAACCTAGTGAGAGATAAAACTTGATAAGTATTGGTTGCATAAGTCTGAGATTGGACGAGCTACTATATGTAAATATGTTTTTTTTTAAATATTGATGATATTCCATCGCAACCAGTACTTGTGGTAGTTTTATACTCATTATAATAATATTAATCTCTCTATAAGTCTAAATGACCGATCAAAGAGAGATCTCTTTGTTTGGTCCGAATAAATGCTATAGAATTGGTGGGGTTATTGTTCATAAAAAAATCTGATGCTACTTAAGATGGCGTTTTATTTAATTAATCAGGAATGTTACTGTCTAGTTCATGTCCCATATTCACGAAGTATTCATTCAAGTATTCATGTGTCCTGGGAGTAGACCATAAATTGCCAATAAGGCCAGGTGTCCTGGAGCTCTGTTACCGGTGGCGTCGTTTAATATGTCAAAGTTGATATCACCTATCATTATTAGATTTTTATAATGTTTGTGATCTTCTAAAACAAGATCGAGAGAAGTTTAGAAATCGTGTACACAATATTTAGAAGGTGTCCTAAACAAAGAAATAAAAGCGTAACAATTAAGATTTTTTATTACTAGATTTTATTACTAGAGAGTTTGCATTGTCACATTTACAATTTTAGATTTACTCACAGTTGTATTTTGGATTATATTTCGAACATACAACTCCACCATTTTGATTTATGTGATTGGTGCTGAAAAAAACTGTAAAATCTTGAAGTATGGGTAGATAAGTAACATGTTGAAGCCAACACTCAGTTAAGGATTTGATCGTCAGCCTTCTAGGAGAACCTGAAAGTCATTGATAGTGCAACTGCAGTGAAAGCTGCTTATGTTTTGATCAATAACATTATATTCGTTGTTTAGTCCAGACAGAAATTTGTAACAGTCTTCAGGGTCCTTAACTACATCTGCATCACCGACGTTGACTTTTTCGTCAAGGTCGATGGTGACCACTATAATATTAGAGTATAGCGTTACGCTTTTTCATTTAAGGGGTGCAGTAACGTGGCACCATTGTGGCCACATTAAGCCAGTTCAATACTCCATTGCAAGGGAATAGCCTATCGCTGCAGCCATGGAGATGATAAAATAAAGGTTTCCTTGCGATAGCGTTGTTTTGATATTAGATATGTATGTAAGTGTATTTGAGCAATCTTGTGAAAAGGTACAAAAAATTAAAATACAAGAATATGTTGAGGTACCTACCTAGTTATTTGAGAAATAATAAAATTCATGTTGATTGTGTTTAATCCATTGTGCTCTCAAAGTATTGATCCCATAGCAGAATGTATACATAATATAATACCTTGGATACTATTTACACACATTGATCTAGCCCCAAACTAGGATTCCCTGTATCTTGGGTGCTAGACAACGATACACATACTTATATAGATAAATATTATACTTAGATAGATGACCAGGGTACAAACATCCGTTCTCATCAAACAAATATTGCCCCCACTGGGACTCGAACCCGGGAACGTTTGGATTCGTAGGCAGGGTCACTGCCGACTCGACCATTCTGGTCGTCAAATACAGTATTTAATATAGTTAATTAAGGCTTGTGTTTATACGATTACAAAAAAAAAAACGAAAATTTACTACCAATAAATTCGAATTGACTGCTATAATTAGTAAATGATCACCAAACTGTGTTTAGATAAATGATCAACAAAGTTCTTTTTGTGTTTTGTGTACTTAAGTTTATGTTTTAAGTATTTTTTGCTGTTCCTTACACGAAGGGTAAAGGGGGTTAGCGAAGCGAAGCTACCGCAGTATTTTGCCCTGATATTTTCTGCAACTTTTGGTGATATTTACCCATTTTGGGTTAAAAATATATATGGTGATAATTATATTTGTTGCCGTTAATTAATGTAGAAGTAACTGTGTCATTATTTTTGATGGTTTACGAATTATGAGCGAAAAAATGGAATAAGCCCGAAAATTTCGAGGTTTTTGGGGCACTAAAAGTTGTTCCCCCCACTTTCGAGGTCCCGCACTTATGTTTGGGAAACCCACACGTTACCAATTGAGCCTAGTAAAAGAAAAAAATGTAGAAATTAATGTAAGCTGAAACCTCCTTTATATTGGGCTTTTAGGTTAGGATAGACATTTTTAATGTTCGGATAAATACTACTTCTTTTGAAAAAGTTCAAGGAAATTAATGTTCAGAACAATTGAATTTACCTATATGTACCAGAGGCGTTTAGCACTAACTAAAGATACATGGCATCACCTAACAGAGAATGAACATATGGATGATTTTTTTAATACTGTTCAATGATTGTGCTAAAAGATAGCAAATATTTTGTGACGAAGGTTATTTCCCTAATTTTATGCTTACACAACTGGTGTATACCTGTTCAACAAACAATAAGCTTGGTTTACACATTAACGTATTGATTCGCGTTATAATGATAACATGCATAATTGTACTAACACAATTACAAAAGTCGACTCATTGACTGAGAGAAACAGTAGGCAAAGCGCAATAACAAAAATAGTTGTTATTACAAAAACAGTTGGTACCTTGGTAGATATTTCATCAGAGGCTATTTTATATTCAGCTACGACATTATAGTTAAGCAGATTCCATCTCATGAATACAGTCCACAGCTATTTGAGGCAAAAACAAAACGATAAAGAAATAATAGCGGAAACAACGATAAGCTATCAAGGAAGGTTGCAAAACATACATTAGAAGGGTCCTACTCAGGATCAACTATTGCTCCTCAGCCTCTCGTGGCCTCATGCCCTCTTTCAAAACCTAACCTTACCTAACCTAACCTAACCTAACCGAGAAGAAGACCTTCCCTCTCTGTTCTAACTTTTATCAATACTTCCAATCTTTTTACGACACCGCCTATTCCCTGTTTGAAGTTGAATATAAGTAGGTATAATAAAATAGTCTAGTCTAGATTTTCTAAAATTCTAAATATAAAAAATTAAAATCTTAATAATTTAAGTCTAGCCGCTGAGGGAATGCGATCCTGACAGCTCAAAACCCATAATTTTTGACATCTACAATGAAAAATATTGCATTATGTACACATTAAGAAAATGTCGTTATCGCATCCTAAAAACGGCCGAAGTATAGGGAGATACTATGTAAATGAATGAAAAACAAAAACTCTGTAGATATCAATGTTTATTTAAAAAAACACAAGAGTTTGTTTAACTTTAGTTACATTACAGTTTAATAGGGCCTTGCCACAAAAAAATAATAAACTGCTGTTCATCACTTGTTTAAAAAAAAAACGTATGGGATTTGTCATTTATTTTTTTGTGGTAACACGTTTATTGTTTCGAGCGACTCGTGCAGCGGGAGAAATGATGACATTCTTTTTAGTTGTGTATGTCCGACAATAGCACTAGAGGGTTAAGATAAATAAAAAAGTGTCTTAATTAAAGCACTCCCGACACAATAAATAAAAGCTTAATAAAATTCTAAAAGAAAACACCATCAGTGGTTTGAAAGCTTACCAAAGAAATAATTCAGCCAATTTTTAAAGTCGTTTTTACATTATATTCCCTGCTACGGTTCTTAGCCATATTTTATTTAAATGGGTTCAGACCCCTTTTTAATAATACATAGCTAAGAACTGTCACAGGGAAGTCTACTACAATTTATAGAAAACCGTAATAAAATCCCTCCACCCGTTTGAGCGCTAGAGTGCCATAGACACAAACACAGAGACACAGAAAGACGCTTCAAACTTATAAAACCCTATATTTTGTCATCGTCGAGGGTTAAGAATAAATTTCTAGAAACCTATATAGAGTATCGATATCCAGGTTTCTTTTACCTTTTAACCTACCCATAATTGTATTTTACAGTCCCCTTCTAGCTACCCACCTGACTACGTCCCCGCACCCCGCAAGGGGATAATAAGATGAACTCAATGATGAGCCCATAATAGCTACTTAGGAAGTGAGATATTCCTAATTCAGCACTAACGTGATGAACATGAGTTGTGAACTTGTGTTGGATTTTATTTTGGCTGATAATTTGAAGATACTTGATGGCTGGTTAATATGATAAAGGAGAATGCACGATTTAAACCGAAATTTCCATCAATAACCAAAACCTATGTCACCGAATAGCACAGTATAAAAACAACAATTTTCTTTATGCGATCTTACAGTGTCACTAAAATGTTATGTTTTGTTAAGTTAGTTAGGTTACCAGTGCCTACGTACATAACAATATACATAACTACCTCTACTCGTAGCTACACTGCTCTATGTGGTTCATGTCTACGCAAACAAACAAATATCGTTTTACTGTAGTATAATCGTTAACCTCTTAAATAGGGCTGAAGCTACCTACACCAGTGTATAGAACCCACCATCGCCGCAGTGTTGACCCAGATTTTGTAAACACCGTTTACTTCCCCTCTTGACGTTCCATTTCCTTACCAAACTTTAATACAGGTACCTAGCTATTCGTGTGGTTTGCTTACAACATTTAAGTATAATCATTAGCGGGTCAAAACGTATTAAATATTTTGAAATAGTCAAGTACGAATATTAATGAGTACAGTCGCTATTCGAAGTTATACATCTTTGTTTATTGGATTAATGATGAGAGCAGCGTTTCTGTCCTCCTGAGTCTGATCCTTGTCGCCCCAGCCCCAAAGAGGGTTTGAGCCATCACCAGTTCGTGCCGCTCTGGCCTCTACATTGTCTGCGGCTACTGTCTTCAGGTCATAAGCC
The DNA here is from genome assembly GCA_949825045.1 of Argyresthia goedartella. Lineage (NCBI taxonomy): Eukaryota > Metazoa > Arthropoda > Insecta > Lepidoptera > Argyresthiidae > Argyresthia > Argyresthia goedartella. The sequence continues at coordinate 12,285,789 of OX463826.1, forward strand.
CAGCCGATCCACGCAAAGAAGTCTATGAACCAGGTGGTTGGACTGAACTTGTTGTTCCCAAGCTCGGCTGCTCTGTAATCCCAGGGGAACACATGGTGGTAGTTATGGAAGCCTTCTCCAAATGTTGCTATTGTAACGAGCATGTTCTCTGCTGGTTGTATGTTCTTATCGTAGGGCTTATATCCCCATATATGAGCAGCACTGTTGACTAGGAATGTAAAGTTAAGTATTGCCAAGTAGCGGTACATGGTCCCGACATGCCATGCGTTGTTGAAGGTTTCTCCCCAGAAATACATTGGTATCAGAGCTGGTATTATAAACGCAAAAACAGTAGCGAACAGTGCCTTGTGTCTGAAAAAAAAATGTTAAGATTTATAAAAATTTGAAGGTTTCAGCTATTATAGGTTTAAGTTTTTCTGTCATTCAGAAATCTTCGAATTTTTAATCGATTATTGTTTACTTACTTATCTTGAAACATCAGTAAAATGTTGCTGTCTATATCGCTCATATCAATGGCTTTCATTTTTTCTCTCACTTCGGAATTTTTCCGGACAAGATTGCATCCGAGATGGGAAAAGAAGAATCCTCGATTGGCATTATGAGGATCAGCTTCAGTATCACTGTGCTTGTGATGAGTGCGGTGATCACGCACCCACCTTCTTATGCTTCCTTGATATGCCGTAGAATTGAGAATAAGGAGTATAATTTGCAATGGCATCTTCGCTTTGTATGCCTTATGAGTCCATAGCCGGTGGGCGCCCGCCGTGATTCCAATTCCACCAAGATGACCGAAGACATGAGCTGAAATAAACATCAGTCATGTAGGGTACCAAATAATTTGCTGACCATAATAGTACCCACCATTATGAACAACATTTCCCAAGAAACGTATGGCCGCAAACGAATAATTTTTTGGGTCTCCCATAGTATCAAGTGATCGGGTCAATGTACTAAGAAACGATTTATTTTTCATTTGCGACCATTGTTTCTTGGGGTTAATTTTCCTAAGGATGAAGGAGGATCATTATCCAAAATATGGTTAGCTATATAAATGTCTGTATTTTAGTTCGTTATCGTTATTTGGCTTGCGGTGGCTGAGGCATGTTCAGCGGATGAACAGAACAGCACTACCAGGCGAAGCATTTCGTGACAGCCGCACAGGACAGCGGAGAGTGAGTGGGCTAATCAACAGGCTTCAAAAAGGAGAAGGTTCTCAATTAAACTGTTTTTGTTTGTTTGTTTGTTACGCGATTATTCTGTTAATTATGTATCGATTTTGATGATTTTATGTTTTGATTGGTAGGTCATACTTCAGAGGTGGTATCATATTAATTTTATCAAAATTGATTTAGCATTTTTTGGAAAAATCGACAAAAACAAAAAATATATACACAGATGACGTTTTGGTTTGTGGTTCTGTGTAGTAAAAGTTTTGATTAGGACTTTTCATGTATATAGACTTGATTTGCATCCCGACCGGGGAGAAAGAAATAAGGCTTGAAATTGACGTCGGTTTTTTTAAGTTTTCAACTTGGTGAATTATTCAGATTTTAGACGCAAAACTTCATAGGCGATTCGAAAATTGAAGAAAATTTAAGGAGGAAGGGGGGAAATACTTATACGAGTAGAACCGTCACGTTTTAAGCCACTTCCGTTACCGAGAGTTGTAATAAAATACGATTATTAGGCAGAGGGAAAATTATTAAAATAATAAAATTATTATAAAATAGCATGGCGTCACGCCTATTCCCATAATAATTATGCCCACTTTTAGCCAGTTATTCCAAACTACATTTTGCGTTACTCAATACAGCTATAGAGCAATGAAGGTTTCCTCACGATGTTTTCCATCACTGTTATAACGTCCGTTTATCGTACTTATGATATATTACTTATCTCATTGGTACATGGTTAGCACCGGGATTTAAACCAGCATCTCCTGCGTGAGAAGCAAGCGTAAAACCCACTAGAACGCTGGGCTCAATTAAAACCCATTAAACGACGGAGCTCAATAAATAATTTAAATTGAACTCAATACAAAATAAACTATTATATTTTGAATAAATCTGTTGGGATTACCGCCATTTGGTATTTTTTCAAGGGAAATATTAAACTGCACATCAAAAATACTGATTTGCACAGCAAATAGGAAAATGCTGCGGTAGCTTAGGTGAAAGGTAAAGGGGGTAAGCGAAGCGAAGCCCTCTTTGCCCTTCATGTTAGGTTGAACATGCAAGGACAACAAAAAATACTTAAAATACAAACTTGAGTACATATAAAATATTTAAAACATAAAAAGTGTTTTGCCGATCTTTTTTTTCTGTGCAAATCGGTATTTTTGATGTGCGTTTAAATGCTAGCCTTTTTTTTATAGTTCGTCGTTTTGCGACCATTCAATTTTCCTGTCAATTCATAATTATTTCTATGTGGCTTTTTTAAAAACTGGGCACGAGGTTTATCATCTCTTTAATTTGTGACGTTTTTCGAACTATCACCTGCACGATGCTGTACGCGTATTTATCATACCTTTGTCCAGGTTATTATTCTAAAGTTTATTTTAAACAATTTACCGTAGTGCATAGATAATAAAACAAGGATGTTTTTACTAAATGTCTAAACTCAGCTTCACCCTTTTTCTGAAAAAATTGCTGATATAATATTTTTTTAATTATTAAATTTTCTCATAACGTGAATTGATGGGTTCACTGCATCAAAAATGAGATTGGGGTTTTAAGCTATTCCACATGATCTTTGAGACACGCATAAAGTACTTTAGTTTTTTCATAATTAATAACTTTATGATAAATTTTGGAAAAAATAAACATTTAAAAAACCTAAATAATAAGAAATCCTTTTCGAGTATTAGAGGGTTAAACTTTCTTTCAATATATTTATCGAATAACAAATCATATCCTATAGGTATGTATATACCATAACCCTGTATTTACCTATAGTAATGAAGTAGGTATGAGTTATTTTGATTACTTACCATACACTGCAGTTTTCCAATTTGCAGAAGTAAAGATGAGATAAATGCCGTATGCTGCAGCCACATGTCCATAGATAAAGAAAACAATCATATAAATAGCGTATTCGTACTTTCTTTTTACTACTTGGTTCTCAGGCACATCAGGCTTATTTTGTATATGAGTAACATCAACATCTGTATAATCAATTAATCCCTTGTTATGAGCTTCAATAACAGGTCTTATTTTGGTTTTGTTATTATTTTCTTTTATAACAGTCATCACGGTTTTTTTTGTTTATATTATTCACTTTTGTTCAAGTTATTTCAAGTTTTGCTTAATTTAAAGCAAGTATTAGAATTTTCATATTTCTTATTATTTCTTTGCTTTGCCACTTCCTACTCTTATCGCTAGTAGACAGCGAATATCATATTGTAACATTTTTAATGACACAAAAAATTTGGTAATTTATGCAAAAACACGATATTTTTTAAGGTTCCGTACTGAAAAATTTTGCTGCTCACTCAAGTCACAATAATTCAACCTTAGAACCGTAATTCACAACAAGTAGATGCTTGACGTTATAAAACAAAAAAATCGAGAGATATCATGCCATTAGGTAATATTTTTATTAGTAACACATACTTGTTACACCTGATGATTAAGGAAAGGATGCAGTAAAATGATTAATCCTATGATACAGCTACGACAGATACATTAAGAATGCGTCGTCCAACCAATTGCGCTGACAACTATCCCTTTCACTTCTCAAAGAAAAAGTATCATCTTGTCATATCAGTCCGTATCATCCCGTTGTCCGGCATAGGCCTCTCCCAAAGTACGCCACTCGCATCTGTCCCCCGCCAGTCTGGTCCACTGTCTGACAATGTCAACTAACCTTGACAATGTCAACTGACCGTCGGGCCGGTGGCCTGCCCGCTGCTCTTCTCCCTGATCGCGGCCGCCACTCTGTTGCTGCCCTGGTCCACCTTTCGTCCTCCCTTTTGACCAAATGCCCCGCCCATCGACACTTGAGCCTTGCGATCCGCGTACCCACATCTGCGACTTGGGTAAGTCTACGGATTCCAACATTAGTCACGCTGTCCACGAGACTGATGCCTAGCATGGCACTTTTAATTCTTTGCATATAGGCTTTTATAAGTGTCCATGTTTCGGCACGGTACGTGAGGAAAGGCTAGACACATTGGTCAAAGACCTTGCTCTTAAGACACTGTGGGATTTGTGATCTTAGGAAGTCTTCCAGTTTACCAAAGGCAGCCCATGCTAGCTGGATCCATTTGGTGATCTCCTTCACCTGAGCACTTTGGCCCAAGAATAGTTTATGTGCAAGATACGTGTACTTATCCACTGCTTCTATACAGCAGTTACCTCCAATTACGTTAGGTACGTGATCTGGATCGCTGGACTTGATCTTCGTCTTGGACATATTCATCCTAAGGCCAACCTTCGGGGATGTTTATGACAGTTGTTCGAGCATGCTTTGGAGATCTTCCATTTCTTCAGCCATCAGGTCATCGATGAAACGCAGGTATGGCAAGCGCGCCACCTGAGACCTCTTTCGCTCCAATCTGGTGTATTCATTATATCTTCTAACGGGCTTATAAAGAGTTTGGGCGAAAGAATACTCCGGAAGCCGGCTTATTTATTAGGTTGGTACTTGTCCAGGACTCGAGTCAGCCTGTTATAGAGGACCTTCGCGAATAGCTTGTTAACCTGGGAGAGGAGGCTGATAGGGCGATAAAATGATGTTTTCGGTTTGTCACCTTTCTTATGAAGGATCATTCCACAGCATTATTCCATGATTTCGGAGTGAAGATTCACCAAGCACTTTGTTGAAGAGCTTTGTCATCGTTTTAAGACCTCCTGCCTGCAACATCTCCACGTAAACACCGTCCTCTCCAAACCCCTTCACACGTTTTATTCTGCTCAGAGCAAAACCCACTAAATCTTCTATGATGGGAGGTAAGCCGTCTAAAATATCTTCCCAAAGATGCTCGGTATATAGGTTCTGCCGTGATGTCTGACGCGTCTGGAGATTCAGGCTCTGGTGATTTCGACGCATAAAGTTCCGCGTAGAACTCCTCAACCACTTTCAGTATTTGGTCGAGATGTTAAGAAAAATTAATGACTTAGCAATTACCCAACGCAAATTTTATCGTGTTGCCCTACGAATTCCCAAAATAGAACTTTCAGTACTGTAGGTGGTGTCTGTCAAAAAAGTTCCTTAATAGGTGCTGTGCATCTCAACAGGTTAAAAAATAAATGTTGCAAGTTTCAATAAACTTTATTATTTAGGCGTTTTTCCGAACCCGACGTGTGGGAGTCTGACGCTCCACACTTGGACGGTTCCGTATCTTGGTTTACAAATTACCATAGCCGTCGCCCGGGTCCTCGCTCGCGTGGAAAGCGAGTCGCCTCAATTTATCTGTTAACCACAGGCTCTACGTAAAGGTCAAAAGGAAAAAAGGAACCGTTCGTGTGCGAGTCCGTCTCGCACTTAGACGGTTCTTAATCTTGGTTTAAAAATTACCATAGCCGTTGACCGAGTGTTAGCTCGCGTGGCCAAGAGCGGGTCGCATCAAATTATCTGTTGACTACAGCCTCTACGAAAACATCAAAAGAAACACGATTGTACTTCCTTTACTTTGATAAAGTAGTCCGCTCCTACGATTTAGTCGTTTACATGTATTCATTCTATACCTGCCAGCCTTTAAGCTTCATAGGTCTTCAAGTGTTTGTTCGTGTTGTTTGTTCCTCCTTTGGGCAATAATGAAAATGTCCTTGTCAATGACGTCTCGTATCTGCGAACTATGTGCTGAAGGGCATATAACATTTCTGGCATACTAACTGTCAACGGAGTTATTCTTGCTCTTCTCGATACTTTATAGACCTAGACATAGAATTGACAATACCTTGTTGCGAGGATTTCGTCATTCATCATGCGAGTCCTTCTCGCACTTGGCCAAATGTTTATCTGATTGCAGCAAAGTAATATATGTCTACGTGAGCGGAGACATATTTTAACTTCCTTGAACATCGCAGAACATTATGCAAATACACCAACTTGCTTTCCCCGCAAGCCTTCCCTCCTGGTCAAGATACCGATAAACAACAAAAACAAGTTTCATAAAATACTTGACGTAGTGGAAAAACATGTTCGTTGAAATTTTAACATTATGGATAACCTATGTAGGTAAGAATATCGCATGGATTACATTGAATTCTCAAAAGTATCACCGGGAAAGAGTGTCTGTCACCTTATTATGCATACGCTCATTCGTGGTTAGGTTACGGGATAATGCTCTGGGGTAACAGCGTCGATGCCAACGACTTATTTATAATGCAAAAGAAATGTCTCAGAATCATAGCTAATATTCAAAACCTTGCAAATCCTACTTCCTAAAAGATAACATCAATATAACTTTACCGTCTATGTCTATATATTTGAAATGGCGACTACGTAAAAATCACCCCGAACGTTATCAATACTGCACAAACGCTAGACGGAAAAATAATTTAACATTACCGGCATCTAAACTAGAAACTTACAAAAATTGTCCATATTTATATGTCAATTTCAATTTACAATTACCTACCAAATACTTAAAAATAGCACTTCATTTAGTCTTCGTAACATAACTGTTATTAAGCAAAAGCTTCTATACTTTAAGCGAATTTATGACTGATTTTAGAAACATAGACATATATAACTCACTCAGTCCTAAGAATATAAGTAGAGTTTTAAAATTTAATTTAATTGATAATTCTGAAATGTTTTATGTAGACATAAGCAAACAATATAATATCCGTTCAGGGTGAATGTACGCTAGTTGTATTTACACTTCCACCTGTAAAATAATTGCGAAGTTTGTTGTCACAGAAACTAAATAACATATATTAATTTTTGAAATTTTTGAATGAAGCCAATATATTTTGGATCTTGTGACATAGTTTTATTTTCTTTATTTTACTAGATCCCGCATAGGTTGGGCTTTCACCCGGTGACCGCTTGTGACCTGAATAAAGTATTTTTTTCATAATTAAGGATATAACTAGTTTAGGAGATAAGGGGTGGGAGAGTGTTTTTTTGCCTTATATCTTATTTTTTAAACTAAACGTTTCAGAGTAATTAAATCCTTAATAAGCCTTTTCATTTGACATGTCACACGGTGGAGTTCGAAACTTTTTGATATTTTCTGATTATACGGTAGGCAGCGATGACGCGATTTTGGAACAACTTTCCGTCGTTGATGCAGCATGCATCCTCAATCTATAAATCTTCCAGAAAATGAACAAGGCTCGTCTGAACGTTCAACAAAAACTATAACAAGGTACTCAAACTGATGTAAACTTTATGTGACGTTTTCATGCATTCGTTTTTAAATATCACTGTCAGTATGCTAAAGCAGCTACACTTTTAAAACGTGATGCTTTAGTTGATATCACTTTGTCCTTAGTGCTATTAATAGTAAAACTACTCTTAATAAAATATGATACATCTTATAAAACATGACTATATTTATCTTTATGTGTGTGTCCGTAATGGTAAGAATACATTTTCAAAACATAGTATAGGTATTAATAGATATAACATATTAGAATTGGTAATTACTGTAAATAGGTGCTGGCTTAAAATCAGCGATCAGATCACAGATCACAGTCCATGGTCACTGTGCTGGTTACCCTTTCAACAATAGCAGATTCTTACTTTCTTATAATATGTCAGCTATACACATTATGTTTTAATTATGTTTGATTTTGTAACAACATATCCATTACATATAACATAGTAATAACTTCTAAGCGGTGGCTTTCTGTGTGTAATGTTTAGTGTATTGATAAATAAATGATTTCATATTTCAATTTCAATTTTATTTTTTCGACCGCCCAAGAGTTTTTTAGTATTTTGTACAATCGTTTTGCAGAGTATCTCATTTAGTGATTCCACGTCCAGATTTTCTTCCGTCAGCCCTTCAAAAGTATTTTTCAGGTCGAGTTGAAATGCCTTTTGCAAGTGCATGTAGTCTTTATCGTAATTTTTGTTGGCATTTAATAACTTGGCTCTCTCTTTTGGTAAACTAATCCTTAGAGTGCCTCTCACTAGACTGATCACTGCAGGTCTTAAAGCAGGTGAAAAGTTGCTTGTCTGAAGTAATTATGTAGTCGATCTCATTCTTGGTCTTTCCGTCGGGGCTGGCCCAAGTCCACCTCCTTAAAGGGCGCTTTTTGTAAAAAGTAGTCATATCAAATAGCAACATAATAGAGTTTTTCAAGGAAGTTGACAAGAAGTCTGCCCCCGGGGGTTTCGAAGACCAAGCCCGTACGTTCCCACCGATTCCTCGGTCTCTAAGGGGGGACCCACTTTCGCGTTGAAGTCACCCAATATGACCGTATAGTGGCAAGGGTTCTCCTTTTTTGCCCTCTCAATGTCATCATGTTCGTTGAAATTTTAACATTATGGATAACCTATGTAGGTAAGAATATCAGCATGGATTACATTGAATTCTCAAAAGTATCATCGGGAAAGAGTGTCTGTCACCTTATTATGCATACGCTCATTCGTGGTTAGGTTACGGGATAATGGGGTAACAGCGTCGATGCCAACGACTTATTTATAATGCAAAAGAAATGTCACTTTCGCGTTGAAGTCACCCAATATGACCGTATAGTGGCAAGGGTTCTCCTTATTTGCCCTCTCAATGTCATCATAAAACTCTTCTACTTACATATATTTAATAGTCAGGTTGACTGAGCAAACCCGCGTGGAGACACTACTCACATTTCTGACTGCCTGAGATAGCTTTTTTTGGATGAGGAACCCAACTCCTCCGTATGTTGAGTCCTAATGGCCTCGGTCATAGAATATGTGACCATTAGGTAGTAGGACTTCCCCCTTACGCCGTACCTCGACCAGCCCAATGATATCCCATTTGATCTTCTGAACTTCCTTCAGCAACTCTTCTCTCCGTTCGTCAGTTCCCAGGGTCCGTGAATATATATATATATATATATATATATTCACGGAATATATATATATATATTCAAGGTAAATATATATATGTGAATATACGTAGCAAGTGTCAGGTGTTGGCGGCCGGGGATTCCTCCCACCCTCTGCCCCGCCGTAACCATAACCGCTGACTGAGTTAAGAATAGCGGGGCTGCCGGGGACTGAGGGCCATGCTGAATGTGCGTAATTCATCGGGCTTTTGGCCATAAAACACCGCATTGGCCAATGCGTCGTGATGAGTCTTCCTGTCACGTCGGCCTGCAATGTGCCCCTACTGGTACCATGAGTATTGGTCCAAAATTGGCACACCACAGTTACCGGGAGGGACCACGCGGAGGTGTGAACTCGGAATTGGGTGTCTCAACCTACCGCCCTAGTGGAATGTGAATGTACTTTTCCGAAGGAAAGTGCATTTCCGATCCCTTCAGGCAGCGTGTACCCCTTTCCCTCCCTAGTTCAATATGCATAGCAATAACGATGCAATTAAACGAAATGGAATTAATTTAGATATCCTGTATCTATTAAAACCTCTTTTTCACTGACAACTAAGGGTAGAAGTAGGATGTGGCGCACATAAATAAATAGTTTGAAACGTACTGCATGTAGTTTTATAGGTACTGATTTTTATAGGTATTACCTAGACCAGTTTCAATAAAAGTAAAAAATTGTATATGAAAAACGTCTTACAAATGAGATCTACAGTACTTGGGTCGGGCAATAAGTTTTGTCACATACCTCAAACTTCGAATTTAGAACGCGAACCAAAAAATGTTATGGGTGATCGAAATGCGAATATTTTATAGTAGTTTAAGTGACTGCTACATAATGGAGGGCATTAATACTCGAGAGTGCGTTTATGAAACGAGCCGGAGGGGAGTTTCATAATAATATCACTCGAGAGTTTTAATGCCTAATTATGTACAGTTACATACACTAGTTTATCTACATACATACCATAAGCTCTCTTTGATGTGTTTAGGATAGTCATAGTAACTCTTGGTAACTCGTACATTTACTCTCAGGATTTTGTTAAGTGGAACTGAAGATGAAGACAATACATGACCACCGGAAATTTTAGGTATTCCTCAGGGTTCGCGATACGGTTACTTTATTACGGTTGCTAAGGCCATAGGAATATTAAAAGAGCAATATTTGTAACTATATGGACCTTACCACAAAATATAGCTACGGTTCAACACTTGTTTATAAAAAAATGTATGTGATTTGACTTTTGTTGTGAGGTTAAACGCTGTTTTATATTTTTTTGTGGTAACACGGTATATGTTTGAGTTCTCGGAAACGGCTCTAAAGTGTTCGATAATAGTAGTTTATGTGACTGCTACATAATGGAGGGCATCAAAACTCGAGTGGGTTTATGAAACGAGCCGAAGGCGAATTTCATAATAATATCACTCGAGAGTTTTAATGCCTAATTATGTACAGTTACATACACTAGTTTATCTACACACATATCATAAGCTCTCTTTGATGTGTTCAGGAACCGCATGTTTGACCGGCATTGTGGCTCTGCAGTTGTTTAGCTTGTTCTGTAGTACCAAGTTCACGCAGGCGGGCGACGGCGTTCGAAATTTGAATGTCAGTACCAACTTCACAGACAAACTAGGGGGGCACGCAGGCGGGCGTCGGCGTTCGAAATTTGAATGTCATAATATGTAGAAAAATTACACATTATGGTCATAATGTGTAATTTTACAGATAAGAAATGATTTTTACCAAGAAGTTTAACATTATGATGATCGTAACGTGTGGTTTTTGTACGCAGTAAAGAGGGTTTATGATACGTGTGTAGATAATAGTAGTTGATGTGACGACTACATAATGCCTAATTATGTACAGTTACGTACACTAGTTTATCTACACACATATCATAAGCTCTCTTTGATGTGTTCAGGAACCGCATGTTTGTCCGGCATTGTGGCTCTGCAGTTGTTTAGCTTGTTCTGTAGTACCAAGTTCACGCAGGCGGGCGACGGCGTTCGAAATTTGAATGTCAGTACCAACTTCACAGACAAACTAGGGGGGCACGCAGGCGGGCGTCGGCGTTCGAAATTTGAATGTCATAATATGTAGAAAAATTACACATTATGGTCATAATGTGTAATTTTACAGATAAGAAATGATTTTTACCAAGAAGTTTAACATTATGATGATCGTAACGTGTGGTTTTTGTACGCAGTAAAGAGGGTTTATGATACGTGTGTAGATAATAGTAGTTGATGTGACGACTACATAATGCCTAATTATGTACAGTTACGTACACTAGTTTATCTACACACATATCATAAGCTCTCTTTGATGTGTTCAGGAACCGCATGTTTGACCGGCATTGTGGCTCTGCAGTTGTTTAGCTTGTTCTGTAGTACCAACTTCACGCAGGCGGGCGTCGGCGTTCGAAATTTGTATGTCATAATATGTAGAAAAATTACGCATTATGGTCATAATGTGTAATATTTCAGATAAGAAATGAGTTTTTACCAAGTAGTTTAACATTATACTGATCGTAACGTGCGGTTTTTGTACGCAGTAAAGAGGGTTTATGATACGTGTGTAGATAAAAATTATTATATAGGGGTTTTTGGGGGCGAAAAAACGCGTTTTATCGAGTTTTCATGCTTTTATCTTTTCAATATGATGTGATCGGAAATTTCACTTTGTGCTAATTAAAATAAGGCAAGTTTTTGGTCACAGGGCCCAGGTATTCAACCCTTCAGCCTAAGCACAGGTATAACGGTATAACAGCCTATGATGAGTGATGTGCAGCCTGATGATTTGTTAGCGACGCGACCAACTGTACCAAACCACCTCCGAGCGGGGCTCGGTCTCCAGATATTAGATTTAATTCAATTCGGAGGAAACCTTCATTACTCCAGTAGCTGCGGCGATGGGCTAGCCCCCTGTCACGCAAAATAGAGTATTGAATAACCGGCTCAAGTGGACACAATTGTGCCTCTGACACCCCCTATGGGAAAAGGCGTGACGCTATGTAATGTTGTGTTAAGTTGAATTCGTGTTTTCGAAAGTTTTACTTTTCATTTAAATTATTTTGTCTACCTAAAGTATAATAATATTTAACATTCCCGGTGTAGGCCATCTTTGCTCTAACTGGCATAAATAATTCCATAAATTATAGATCAGTCACTAAGGCTGAATAAACTGCTTAAATACAACACGGTTATAATAAATGGGAACCTGCTTGACAGGCAATATCCTTGCCGTGCTACATTACTTAACTTGTATTAAGTGGTAGTTAAAAAGCTAGTGCAAGTCGCCCTAAATGTCAAAAGGCATTTTCCTGGTAAGCTATACATATTTTATGCTACAATGTGTCTTTGAACATTGCACCAAATTATGCCAATAAATAAACTTGCTTTTCCCACAAGCCTAGCTTTATGGTCAAGGAACCGATAAACAACAAAAACAAGTTTTTCATAAAAAATATTAGTTTATTCGTTCCATAAACTATACTGACAGTTTATATTTTGCTATTAATATTTAGTACTGGCTTAATCCCGCGACTTTGACTGCCTAGTTACACCTAGTTATGTTGTTTTATCACTTCAAAAATCTTGTAAATAAATAAACTGCATTTTTGAACCATTTTTAGGCAGCCCAGTAGCCCAGCTTCTTGTAGTGGTTGTTTAACTTCACCTTTCCAACAAAACAACCTTATTGAATTGGCTTCATCAGGCAACCTCGAATGCAAGAATCAGTTAACATGATTGGAAATGTACCTCCATTTACATGGTGAATTGCGTTTTCAGTGAGTAATAAGTGAGCAAAGCGAGCCTACCACTATGAAGAAAGAAACTAACATACCTATAGGTTTCATCAGTGGAATAGTGATTTAAGATCATATGTAGGTGTGTCGTCAATCATTGAAATCATATATTCCAAATAAACTAAAAAAAAAGGATAAAACAATTTGTATGAACAGCAATGTCAACGTACAACTAACGCTTTTTGTTTAATTTATTTATTACTGTAACATAAGGAAGGAAACTAAATTCGAGAATTGTTTGAAAATGATTATGAAATTAGTGGCCAGTATATTATTAAAATACTATACCTACTAAATAAAAAACACGCTAGCCCTTTCAATCTGGTGCATCCTCCCAGGGATGAAAAAAGGCCAGGCCATTTCGAAAGTTTTGAAAATTATCGAGATGGCTCTCATTAAACTACGTAATAACTACTAATAACAGAAAAATATTAATTATTTGTAGCAATTATAATTTAGATTTACTTGTGGATACAACAATGAAACATCGATCGAAAAATACTGATTTGCACAGCAAAAAAGAATCTACAAAAACACTTTTTATGTTTTGAATATTTTATGTGTTTAACTTAAGTTTGTGTTTTAAGTATTTTTTGTTGTTCTTACATGTTCAGCCTAACACGAAGGATAAAAGGGGCTTCGCTTCGCTCACCCCCTTTACTCTTCACCTAAGCTACCGCGACATTTTGCCCTAATATTTGTTGTGCAAATCAGTACTTTTGATGTGCAGTTTAATAGTTTCATTTATTTAAATCATTTAATTTACATCATGTTTTTTTGGAGTCGAGTAACGTTTACCAGCCGGATCTAAGCTGTCAAACAGTTTGATTCCCAATTGCTATTAAGTCTTAACCTGATCCATCATTTTAAACTTCAAAGGCCAATTACATCACATAGGCTAGAAATATATACGAAAAACCTACATTTGAATTTGCCAGATCCGGACTTTAACCGAAAAAAATTTATTCAGACTTCTTCAACATTATTCAAATAGAATTCAATAAAGTTTTTAAATTACAGAAAGCCGGTGACAACGACGGTAAATCAAATTTTAATGACTTTTGCAACTTTTGGAATTCGTAAAAGTAGAATTATCTTGTAAGACCTTTGTGAACAAAAGACCTAACTTTGCTAGCACATTTCAAGATCGTGATAGAAAATATTCCGAAACCTTTGAGTTGGTTTATAGAAATTCAAAAACATTACACTTTAATAGAAAAATACAAAATTCAAACAATATAATGGAAACGGTTTGGCAAATAATAAATCGAGAAACTGGCAAAGTTATACCTAGGGCCAATGATTTCTGCTTATAGGTAGGTGATGATGTTATTAAATCTAACGTTCGAGCTTTCGAAACATTATTCACCAATGTACACTTACTCACAACAGAGCGTCTAACATCCCGAACACTCGTTGCGGCTGCCGAATACATCGAGCACGCCGCTAGAAACAGGCAGCGCGCGCATCGCACACCGCGTATTTATGATGCTTGGTGGATCACGTCCAGAACTCCAGATGCTTGCGGACCAGGTGCCGACTAGTATTGAAAAATACCTAATTCCGGGAACTGTTCTAGTAGGTATATACGCCTTACCTCTATTTACACAATCGGAACGTAATTCTACGATGCATATGGCGAACAAATTATATCGGTTTTCAGCATAGATTTACTGTGAGAAAGAGTTGTTTTAGTTTTTGCCGCATAATATGTTGCCATTCGTGTCATTTGGCCGTGCATGACTGATTGAAATGGAATAATGAATGACATGGTGAGGAGATTTATAATAAATGTTGATGAATGACAATGATTTAATGAAAAAACAAAGTGTAAGGGGAGAGAAAAATTATTTATAAAAGTCTTAATTTGAATAAAATATTTTGGATTTTCATTTTATTTTTCTTAATTAACTAGGGATAAGATTTTCATGACAATATTCCCACCTTTTCAAACTCTTACTCAATTTCTCTTTTTCCTTTTAAGGTTAGTAATTAAAATGTTGTTAACTTCTGCTTCTGCTCGACCTCTATTTGAGTTTCTGTCTAGTTTTATGTGAAATAGAGTATAGTTACAGTTAATATGTCAATTTCTATAAAAAAGTTATCTTAAAGAGAATGTGCGTTTTAAACTATAAATTTCTCAAATAGCTCTTTACTTTTATATAAAAATAGTTTGAATATCCGGTCCTTTCCCCCACAACAAGTTACCATAGTAAATGACACTATGAAAGTTACTACAACAGACCAGCGTAGATGTAGGCATGTACAGTACAAACTGATCCGTTGTTTGATACTAGAGTAAAAATGATTTAGACTGATATCAATGTCAGAGCAATTAAGCAATTCGACTCGATCGGATTTAAGTTTCTGTTTTTGAGTTCTTCTTAACGAAAGTGCTACTAGATTCTGATCTGAAGTTCGATTGATATCGATAGGTAATAGAGTAAGGGAGGTCAGTACTAGATACCATTGTTGATATTGGTCAGGGCCTAGTCTAGTAGATGCAAATTATTAATAAATATAATTTTATATTGGCTTAGATTATATAGGCCCATGGTATCTATGGGAGCAAGAAAGACTTATGTCACTAGCTGGGGTAGGTATAATTTTCAGACGGTCAGTGTTTGATGAAGCTGGGGCGTGTTAAAGTCTCCGATAACCAGAAACTTAGCGCCAGGATTAAAGATAAATAAAAAGCGGTTTCAGTTATTGTAGAATCCCTTGGCATCTGCTACTTTCAAATCATCTACTAGGTAGCAAAGGCAAAATTCGGGTATGTCTGATCGAGATAAAATTATTATAGTACAGTGTTAAATAAAATAAATTTTCAATACTAACGGAATCCAATGTATTCGATTGATTTCGGGCCGCCTGCATTTAAATTTTATTTTATTTAACACTTTGCTATGTAATATTATATACATTAAGGGTTAAAAATAATTTATAGCCTTAAAACGCAACAAAACCTATTAAGCCTAAGCTTAAATATGCTGGCAAGACGTGTGCTCGTGCTTTCATTCGGCGAGTAGACGAATATGTGATCGCTAGCGGTGTATCACCGGATAAGTTAGTCAATTTAGTCTTCGAGATTTTCACTGATGACGCTCTACCCTGGTACAGACGTATTAAAGACTCCGTTGGTTCGTAGTCTGACATTGTAGAGGCGTTAAAGCGTGATTTCAGCGTATCGGACTACGATTATAGGCTATTAGATGAGATTAGGACGCGTACACATGGTGTTACGGAAAACATTATTATTTACGTGTCGATTATGGAGGGAATGTTTTCTAGGCTCACAAAGGCTCTTTCTGAAGATGACAAGTTGGAAATACTGCTTTACAACATTCGTCCATTCTATACGGCATCTTAAGCTACGTCGGGCACTGTCAAGTCGATTGAATCCTAAATAACGATCTGTAGGAATAGCGAGATTTTCCATGCCCGTGTTTCGCATTTTCATGAACCACTCTGTGCGAGCACTAGTACGTTAGCTCCTGAATTCGCTTTTAAAACAGCCCAACCTATCGCTCAGCCGGGTAGCGCGTCGAAAAGTAGACCCACGAATAATTTTAGGAATAACTCCAACGATGGTTATCAATCTAATAGGATCTTAGTTAACATTAGGAAATATCCAGATAAGCTGTAGATTCTGGTTACCAACGACGTGCATACTGTCCTAGATGTAGGAATGATACCCACTCATTACGGGATTGCAGAGAACTTTCAGAAAGAGGATTTTCCCATTTGTTTTAAATGTGAAAAAAAGGTGTTCATTCACCTGACTTCGAATTGTCGTTCCAGAGATTTTTAAAAAAACTAGGTGGCATGGATTGTTGTGACATTAAGGTTGAAAAGACATCACATTTTGACGTCGCTGACTGGAAGAGTTGGCTTGATACTATTTCTAAGTTCTTTTCGTGTTACAATGTCGCTTCAATCCATAATTGTCTATCACGGAATCCGCTCGCCCTTATGTAAACGTAAAAAAGCAGGTAAAATTATCGCGAGCTTATTGTATTCTGGTTCTTGTGTTACTATTCTGGGTAATTGATCGCACAAAAGTTTTCTGGATAACGGCCTTAAGCTGCAGGTTTGTGATAGGCTGAACTTCGTAGCTGCGGGTGGGCAGAAACTATCGCCCATTGGTGTGATCTATCTTTATCAAAGGTAATAACCTTTGAGAGTCAACTTCATATAATTACTGCATATGTAGTGCCACAAATTCAAACAACCTTATTCTCGGTGTGGACTTTTGGCGTAATTTTGGTTTATTTCCTAAACACCTAAGTTCGGTGTTGTTCTTTAGCGAATCTGACGCTAGGATAGCTGAGGTAGCTTCTAATGAATCTAAACATCTACATTCTTAAGATCACTTATCTGATACTCAACGGATACCAGCTGATAACATAATTTCTCAATTTAAGGACATTTCATATGAAAAATGTGGTCTTGGTCGAACTTCTCTCATAACTCACGCTATTGACACTGGGGAATCTGCCCCCATACGTCAAAATTACTATAGGATTGCACCTGAGAAACAACAGGTATTGAACAAAAAACTTGACGAAATGCTTGAGGAGGACGTTATTGAATCGTGTGATAGTCCTTAGTCTTCGCCTGTCTTGCTCACTCTTAAGAAGAACGGAGAACTCAGATTCTGTTTGGACAGCAGCTAGCTGAATTCCGTTACCCGAAAAGATGCTTATAATTTACCTTACATTTCTGAGATTCTAGATAACCTACGAGAGGCTAAATACCTAAGTTCGCTAGATTTATCTAAAAGTTTCTGGCAGAATTTAATCAAAGAAGAATATCCCTGTAAAACTGCTTTTTATATTCCTAGCCGCGGAACATATCAATTTAAGTCTATGGCCTTCGGCCTTACCATTGCTTCCGCTATTCAGCAATGTCTTGTAGATATTCTATTTTATGGTCCTGAATTCGAACATATAGTATTCGTATATATAGTTGATATTGTATTTGTTTCTCCTACATTTTAGAAACATATATCTTTACTTCTCCATGTACTAGATACATTAAAGTCTGCGAATCTGAAATGAAAAAAAAAAACTGAAATATTCAGGCTATGGGGTAGATTATTCTGGTACCCAACTCCTACTTATCCCAAAGAGGTTCGACGTTTCCTAAGTACAGCTTCATGGTATCGTCGATTTATTCCGAATTTTAGTTTTATAGCTATAGCTTATAGCTCACTTCTCAGGGAAAAAAGGCTGCGCCTTTTTCATGAACTACGGAGGTAAATGTAGCTTTCACTAAAATAAAATAATGTTTAATTTCCACGCCTATTCTTTCTTGCCCAGGCTATAAGTTCATACTGATGCTAGCGATTTTGGCTTCGGCGCAGTGGACTCAAAAATTAGATGGTGAAGAAAGAGTCATGAGCAAGTCTTTAAATGAACAGGAGAGAAACTATAGCGCGACCGAGCGTGAAGCCCTCGCTGTACTATCTGCTATCGAACACTGGCAATGCTATCTAGATAATGGCAGAAATTACTTGTTCACACTGATCATTTTGCTTTGAAGTGGTTTATAAATCTTAATAACCCCACAGGTCGTCTGGCTCGCTGGGGTGTAAGACATTCAGCTTACAACGTTGAAATTAAACATCGTCTTGGTGTTGATAATGTTGTATATGATTCGCTTTTACGAACTATTCCTGTGAATTCCAAATTCCAAATCTCTTTATTACTGTAGACATTTACATATACCTAGCAATCGTCATTTTTAGCCACTTCTCTACATTGGACCACTGTGGGAGAAGAAGGGCGTAGAAACTCCCACAGATTGATTTTTAGATATCTTTTAAAGATTGCTTGTGCTTAACTAATGCAAATTTTATAATATCATAATTAATAAGTAGGAATAAATAATGACAAAACTATTAACAGCAAGGTCTGTGTTGAGCCAGATTAAACCCCATACAGTCCCATAATTTAAGTAATCTTGAACATTGTAAAATCCCTTTTTCGACAAAGTCACTTTAAAATGGTTTTTAAATTGCTCAAATGGCAATTTCAAGATCTCCAGAGGTATCTTGTTGTAGTAGAGAATGCATTGACCCTTGAAAGAATTGCTAACCTTCGCGAGTCTAAACCGGGGCGCAAGTAGTTTGTGATTATTTCTTAGGTTAATATTACAGCTATCGCTAAGTTTAGCAAATGTTATATGGTTCTTGCGTACATAAATTATGTTTTCGAAAATAAATTGACTAGCTACCGTTAGTATGTCAATTTCTTTAAAAAGCTCTCTTAAGGAGTCTGTGCGTTTTAAATTATAAATTGCTCGAATAGCTCTTTTCTGTAAAATAAAAATAGTTTGAATATCCGCTACTTTCCCCCTGTAACGGAAATGTAAAGATCTGAGACACATTTTTTATTTGCTATAAAAAGTTGGCAGGCGTTGGCAGGTTTGGGCAACGTGATTTAATGATTCAACTATGAACTGCAAAAAGAGAAGCCAAATATTCTTAAACCAAACAAATAACGGTAATGTAAGATTGGTGTTGACCAATGCTCAATTAAGCGGCAAGATAAATTTGGTATAAACATAACTATGGAGATTAGTGGTTATCGAAGGCATCGCAAATTTCACAAGGCCTCATATAAGCTCAAGTGGGTCATCGCGTTATTACCAGACTTGAAATATTAAGGTTCGAGGTTCGATTCTCCGTTGTCAACTTTTCTTTTTCTATTTTACTTTTGGTTTTGGGTTATTAATTTGTGGGTCCTTTCTGAATAGCTATTCGGGAGTGTCGGGTTGTGCTAATTAAATTTAAGTTCTAGAAGTTAATTGCTTATCATGCATCTTTGTAAATGTTTTCTACCTTGTTTAAACTACTGAATATGTCGTCACAGTAATTGCCTATTACTTCTATAATCGTCATTATTTATCTAGTCTAGAAATCTATACGTAGAATGCGCCAGATTAATTATGAAATAAAAAAGCGACATCTTTGAATGGATGGTGTGACGAGACAAACATTTGGTTTATTTCTCAGTAGGTAGAAATATATATTTTTTTTAAAAATCTCCAAAATGTGGATAAACTTAAAGAGCTATGAAATAAGTTGTGAATCATAAATTTAAAATGAATATGGTTTAACTTCACCGTTGATTTCAGTGGATGTCGAATTATGACCATTTTACACATTTGTGATGTTGTTTTGAAGTGTCGCATTTGCCATGGCTCATTCAATCGAAACTCATACGTAAGGGTGTTTAGTTACGATATAGTTTGGTGGGTCAAACAGATGCGTAGTTAGTTCAATGATGGAGGTACAGATGGCGGTCGATCGCCTTTAAATTCCAGATGGTTTAACTCAAATAAGAACTTTATTCACTATAACTGCAATAAGATGGTTTATATAGAAAAAATGAGTATTATTTTATTTAGATTATTTTATGATGTTATAGAGTCTATTTCTAGTTGAACTGTTTGATCTAAAATATAAAGTGTGTATACGGTGTAGACCAGTAACCAATCAGAGCACTGAGTTTCGAAAGGAAACGAAACGAACCAATGAGAATGACTCGCGGAGTTTGAGATGGTGTTTTGGCGAGCATGTCTGGGGTAGGACGTTTTGGTGGGAAGAGAAAATATAAAAGGGATGGGTCGAGATGAGAGGGGGCTTTTTGTTGCTGGTCGTCGAGTGAAGTGTGAGTTAAGACTCAGAGGGGGAGCCATTCAGTCTCCGCGTCAAACTACTGTGACACACGTATTTCGGGCATTCTATACAGTTCGATTCGCCGTTTTACGCGTCTTGAACTGGGAGAGTTGCGATTGCGTGTTGCAGTGGATTTTCGTGAGTGTCTGAAGCGCCGAGATATACCTCGGTTCCTATTCTTTAAATCAACCTACCCTAAATTCCAAAACTATCCTTGGGTCGTTAGATAAGAACTTGTAGGTAATTTATCTGAGTCTGAGTCTGGGCTTGGAGCGACCCTTATTTCCTTTTTCCTTCACCATAGGGTTCCTGGATTGGCTCTTAGGATATTCGCGGGCTAATCCTCTCCTCATTCCTTTCGTGTAGCGAGTTTTGAAATTCCCACACACACAGTCATTAAACATACAAACACATTCAAATCAAACTCAACCATTTTCGAGTGGTGTCGATGATGGACTTGGTATAACACTAGGATTTTAGACTAGGCTAGACAGGAGTTTAGTTGCGGCTAAACCTAGGTTGTCGAGGTTATATAGTTAGGGAGACAAACACGATTATTTAGGTTTATGTAACAAACAAGTATCTGAAATTCGTATGATTACAAATAATTACGTTATTTCCTTCTCACTCTTGAAATACCTAAATACTTATAAAACTATCTAACAAACTAAATATTTTTTTTTGATTGTGGCTGTTTTGATCTTTCTTTTCTTGAATAATTTGTATATAAAATATCTGGATGAACATCAACATGGTTACGGAATAAAACTTAAGAGACGGGTAGGTGCAAATAAAAATATCCCGTAACCGATCAACAAACATGTTGGACTGATGGATGGGAGATATCACAATATCAAATCATATAAAAAAGTATAACCCAAATAGTCAATATGTAGTTGACTGGCAGGTAAACTAACTCGAGAGGGATTTGAGTAGATTCAGGCGGTCTCTAGGTGCTGGTGTATTCAGTTGGCTAATTCCAGATCTTCAGCTGTCTTAAAATAATGCAGTCACGTAGATTGTGTATGGGAATGAGTGGGGGGAGGATGGCCCCAAAAACAGGTGAAAGATAACGCCAAAAGCGTACTTATGAACACATAGTTAACCCTATGTTTACTTATAAATTGTGTTTACAATTTTGAGTGGTTGTAAGCATTATTTTATAAGATTTAAGCTTATTTTGCTTCGCTAAATCTAACTTCGTCTGTCTTGGGTCCGTAGAACTCGGTTGACCTCCACTGGCGTCAGGCGGGGTTAAAGGGACCGACCTTAGGGCCCGTGTCCCTTCTGGACGTGAGCTCTAGCACAAACCCTCCTTTATAAACACATGTAATCGAAATGCCTTTTAAAAATGCTTATTTACTTGGAATGTATTCTAATAAGCACGGACTTGATAATTATCAATATGTTTATGTCACTTATATTCATCACTGGTTGGGGAACCTCATGACGATACTGTTTAACACTCTAAAAAGAACTTTAGGTTATTACTATCACAACATTTGCAATCCTACCCATAGACTATCACCCACTACTTTGGCCAAATCATCTAAATAAGATACTCGCAATCGTTGGTATTAGAATCTTTCCAATTGGAGAAATATTCCAATAAAAATGCGTGAGGGTTAAATTCCGTCTGACATTAAATTAATGGTTAGCTGGTTATATCTTTAAATTTACTAATCATAGAATCGTTCGGTTAACTCGTAGGGTTTATTCATATTATTTCAAAACTGTTGAATCCACTAGTTACCTATAATTATCACAAACGGAAAGTCGGAGGATCAACAGGTTATTTCAATAGCAGTACCTAGCTAGGTACTTACATATTTTATAATGTTAATTATATACAAGCCGCGCCACGAATAGAGTACCTACGTTGGGCGACGTTTTGGCGGGAATTACTGCGCGTATGTACAAGGTGACCGCTCACAACGTGTGGCGCTACGGATATATACCTATGGGTCAGCAGAAACCCTACCTACGAAGCCAGGGTTCGAGTCTCGGTGGGGACAAGTGTTTGTCCGGTGAGTGCGGATGTTTGTACTCTGGTCATGGTTGTTTGTCTATCTGGGTTTAATATTTGTCTATATATTTACGTGTTGTCTGGTGCTCAGGATGCGGGGAGTCCTGGTTTGGGGCTGGAGCAATGGGTGTGGATAGTGTCCAAAGTATTATTATGTATCTGGGAAACCAAAAGATAGATAATGATTCGAAGAATTCTTATAAGATACTTAGGTACCTACCTTAGTTAAAAGAATAAGGTGTTGTGGTTGTGATTCTGCCTACAATACGAGTGATCACGAGTTCGATTCCCGGCCGAGGACAATAGGATCAGAGTATGTGCCTATGTATAAACGCAATGTATGTATAGTTTGTGTATCCTTTATGAGGGGAAGTAATGCGATGTTTTAATTGGGAAGTTTAATAGGAAATTCGTTTAATTAAATACCTATCTTTGTGAAATACTTTCGTTAGCAAGTAGGTACCTAAATATATGTTTGGTAGGACACGAATTGACATTGGCATATGACGTCATAGGGGTATGACGAAATGAATGTAGGTATTAAATACGATTATGGAATTAACAATGCCTCGATAGATATCACGGGTTGTTGATTGAGCAGTTATAGGCATTGAACTACTAGCTCAATGGATATAGGTACCTATCTATAGGTACATGGTTAGATAGAACGTTAGATTGAGGTTTCTAAGTTAATTACCTATGTAGAATAAGTACCCATACTTACTTATGTGTGGAAAGGAAGATATATTTTTATTGTTTTTAAACCATGTTTCCGGGAGTACCTACCTATAATATAATGTGGGATATTCGGTTTAAATATATATATATATATATATATATATATATATATATATATATAAATAACTAGGTAATAAAATAATAGAATATTATGGGGTTCTCAATAGGGTATACTTATGTTTTACTAACATTTTATTCCTTATTTATTTACTCCTATCCCTCTCCCTGTTAATGTCTGTTATTTAAAGAAATTTATTTACTTCTCGTATTAAGTAATATCTGTCAACTGTCACATTATTCATATTTATGTTGAATGAAATTGAGAGTTTGAATTAATATTCAATTTGTAGTTATTCCAGCGACGTGGAATGAACTTTGAAATATTAATAAAGCACTACATTGTAGTATTTGGAGTCAATGAGACTATAAACTTATTGAAAGTAGTTACTGAGTTGACTAATTTCTGCAACAACGTTTTCATTTTATTAATACAATAGTTATTAATTAATTACCTTTGATCAAATTATGGAATAAGCCGTCGCAAAGCCACCGCCAATGTTCACATAACGCCAGAATGAAGTAATAGAAGTACGGAAATTCACAGTTATGCTCTATTCAGATGTGCATATTTATATTACTATACGGATACATATACTTATATCTTCGCACTTTACGAAGTAACAATATCATGTTTGGATCTGCTGATGGTAGATTGAAGGTCAATTCATTAACCTTAAAATGAATTATGCTACTTACGCACTTCTATGGATGTGCAGAAATATTTTATACTTAATGCTATGCTATTGTGCATTACTAAAAGACAAATAAGTCTTTATTGTAACACATAACGTGTAACATAAACAACCAGTGAAACTTCATTGTGTATGTTTATAGTTTTCTATATGTGGAAGAATATTTAATATAATCTTACTACATAAATATCAGATATTGACTGATGAGACAGTTGAATGTCATTCACAAACTATAATCCCATCCTGATCGGTCATACCCCATCCCAATCCGGTGAATCTATGACTAAATCCAATTCAGAATACTTATACGCTACTCTTTTTATAAACGAGTATCAGAATTACAAATTAATTGGTTTCGTAGAATTATCTGGGTAGAAGACCGAATCAAGTGGTAGGGGTTTCTTCCCCAAAATTTTATGTATATCAAATTTTCCTTTTATTATTTTAATATTTATAATTTTTATTTCATTTAAGTCAATACTCAAAATATACTATGACATTTTATTATATGAATCTGCTTTATAAGGTTATTAATCATTTAATGGATATTAATCTGTATCATTCTTGTTAGTGGGGACATATTTAAGTATATATCTTTTATTGAAATTTAAAATTACTAAATATTCAATTTAAAACATTCCTTGTTTAAAATCTATTGTCAAAGTTGACAGCACTTCTTACTCATACCTCTAGAATTAGGGTTACTGGTTTCACAAGTAGTAGGAGTTCTAATTTACTAGACGATCTATTTTATTTGGCCATCACAATTAATAAGAGACTGCGTTAAAAAAAAAGAAGGGTGGACGATATAGAAAGGGGGGATGTTACACCCCACAACAAGATACCATAGGACATGACACTATGAAAGTAACTAAAATATACTAGCCTAGATGTAGCCACATCCGTGTTTTGTCTGATGCTCCTAACAGCGTAAGCCGCAGAACTTAATTTACCAGCGAATTTATCTATATGGGGTCCCCACTGTAATTTGCTATCAATGGTTATTCCATGAAACTTCGTGTCTTTACTAATTCTAACGTGCTGCTGGCTAACACCAAAACGGTCTCAACTTGCCTGACATTTGGAAGTGAGAATTTGATACATTTGGTTTTACCAGCATTTAACAATAAATTATTAACTGTGAACCAATTCAAGGTTAAAGACAATACTCCATTAACATCATCAAAATCTTCTTTTTGTATTTCAATTTTGAAGACCAGTGAAGTGTCATCAGCAAACAACACTAAATTAGTCAATTTCTCCACCATGAAAGGCAGATCTTTAGTAAGAAATAAGAAAGGGCCTTATATAGAACCTTGTGGAACGCCAATTTTTACTCCCGATCCATCAGATTTAACACCGTTGACTTGTGCCTGTTGAATTATATTGCTTCGATATGATCTTAGTAGATCCAACGCTTTATTTCTAACTCCGTAATGATTTAATTTCATTAGTAGCGTATTATGATCAACACAATCTAATGCCTTCGACAGTTCGCAAAAAACTCCGATAGCATCTTGTGTGGCCTCTCATGCAGATTAAATATGAGATATAAGAGTAATACCTGCATCCGTAGTCGATTTACCCCTAGTGAAACCGTATTGTTTGGCGTGGAGTTGTTTTGTACGATTGAAGTGTGAGAGCATTTGATTGAGTATAATTTTTTCAAAAATTTTGCTTAGTGCTGGAGGAACAGATATTGGTCTGAAATTTGAAGGATCACCCTTGTCTCCCGACTTGAACAGAGGTATCAGTTTACTGTGTTTCATGAGGTCTGTAAAAACTCCATCGTCAACACATTTATTAAATGTATAAGCTAGGTGTGGGGCTATAACTACTATCATTAAACCAATGACTTTGACTGCTATATACCCCACAGGTCTTCAGTATTTTTTAAGTTAAGTAATCTATACGTTTTGACAATATCCTGGGGATATACATGATGAAATTTAAAATCTACATTACTGATGCTAGTACTGTTTTAATAAAGTCTCTGCTTCATATGAAGATGAATTTAGACGCTCTTTTTTAAGTAAGGATACATTGGTGAAGAATGTTTCAAAAGCTCGAGCTACCTCAGCGTTGGATTTAACAACATTATCACTTATTTTTAAGCAGAAATCATTGTCCCTTGGTATAACTCTGCCAGTTTCACGGTTTATGATTTTCCAAACTGTTTTCATTCTTTTACCTGAATTTTGTGTTTTTCTATTAATGTGTAAAGTTTTTGCAGTACTACGAAGCAACTTGAAAGTTTTGGATTTTTTTTTAACATAGTCATGAAATTATATCAAAGTTATAGGTTTTTTGTTTATAAAGGTCATACAATACTTTTACGAATTCCAAATGTTGCCCAGTCATTAAATTTATATTTACCGTTGTTGGCACAGACTTTCTTTAATTTAAAAACTGTAATAAATTCTGTTTGAATAATGTTGAAGAAGTCAGAATAGATTTTGTTAGGGTTATGTTCATCAAAATCCGGTACTGGCAAATTTATATCTAACTTTTTCATATACGTCTCTAGTCTATGGGATGTAATAGGCCTATAAAATGATGGATCAGTCCTATTTTTATTGGCAATTGGGAATTAAACTGTTTGTCCACTGTGATCGGAGGGTAAGCAGTTAATTACTTTTTGACTTGTGAATACACTGTCACAAAAAACGTTATCTAAGCAAGTTTGGCTGGTAAGTGTAATTCTAGTCGGCTCTAGAAATACATGACATAAATTAAATGATTTGAACAGAGTTCTTAATCGTTTTTTCAAGGTTGTATCTACATGCAAATCTACATTAAAAATCGCCACAAATAATTAACTTTTTTCTGCAATTACAAAGTTTAATCAGGGCTTCCTCCATAATTTTCTCGAACATTTCAAAATTGCCATGGCCGTTTTCATCTCTCGGAGGTATGTAAACACAAACAATAATATGGCTATCGAACTCAACACAGGATACCTCTATTTGTCTTTCTACAGTAAGTGCATGAATATCTTTCCGTTGTTTCACCTTAATATTATTTTTAACTAAGAATAAAGAACCACCTCTATCAGCAGTCTTTCTATTTTAACAACTGACAATTTTTAATTATTTATGTTAAAAGACATCATATTTTCTTTTAACCAGTGTTCTGTAATACAAATAACATCGGTGTCAGAATTATTAAGAAATAATTCTAATACAAGTTCTTTGCCAGGTAGCCCCTGCATGTTTTGGTGGGAAATATTTAAGTGGGGCTTACCCTTTGTCCTAGTATTTTTCATTTCATTGCCAGAAAACCCCTGCTTATTTTGTAAAATTTTCTTATGTTTTGAGGGGTCCTCTTTTGTCGAACAATCTAGTTTAAACACTACTATTAGTACTAATACTAACTAAAACTGAAGGCGACTGCATTATAGTATTTACAACTATGTCGCATATATTATACGCTGACAATGTAGCTACTCGTTTTTTTTGTTTTATTAGACAGGTACGTATCCTGAGTCAAAGTAAAGTTATGAATAAAATTATTCATGTCGAAATATAATATAGCATCACTAGGATGACAAGTTATATTGTATAGGTGCCTGTTCATTCTATGTACACTTTTATTTTGTTTCCCCGATAAATTAGAACAATAAGGAAAGTTACATAGAATATACTTTCACTTCGTCTTATTATATAAATTGAGCAGTACATCTATACCGGTATCTAATGCACTCCGACTAATGTTTGAGTGGTTTCCTACCATAATAACAATGGTGGTATGTTCATCAAAATTCCCTTCAGCTATCTTTTTTATAATATCCTCAAAGGAACTATTAGGACAACAATTATTTGTCACTTGTTGCTTAAGGCCATAATGCAAAAACGTACCAAAATCTAAACTTATCTTATCTGAATAAACTACAGTTCTTTTGTTTGCTATTTTGATTGGAGGTGAGTGGCGGGACACTCGTGTCGGAGTGCGGTGCGATGCATGTGCCAGCGGGCGGCACGGCATTCGCGGTAGCGAGCGGTGCAACGCGCGTAACGGCGATCGGCGCGGTCCTCGTGGCAGCGTGCAGCATGACACACGACTCAGCAGGCAGAGCGACACGCGCGTCACTTGGCGGCTCGGCGCTCGCGCTGATGAGCTGCGAGGTGCCTCCTCGACGACGACGGCGACGATGTTTTTTGGTCGGGACAGCAGTGGGCGTTGCAACACTCACGTTGAGGGGGGTCAAGACCAGAGTTTGTTATGTGGGCTCATCCTCCTTGCTGGTGTCATCCTCCTCGTCCTCAATTAGAATGCTTACCAATTCCGCACTTTCCGTGAATGCCATAAATGACATTCCGAACGTTTCATCACCAGCTAATACTACCGACGAGTGGTTCCGGAACATCTTTAATGGTTGTCAAACTTCCCCGACGTCTTTCTCTAATTATATTGTGTCTAACAATAAGCTGCACCGATTTGTAAAAAGTCTGAATCCTTTAACTCGCGAGTTTGAATGGGAAAAGGTGATTCCTGCTGATAAGCGTAACGAGATAATCGCTAGTAATCATTCGGAACCTACTTCTGCTCATTTAGGTGTCTTCAAGACCTATAAATGTCTTCGTCTAAAGTTAAAAAAAAACAAAATTTTATTTATTGATGCTGAAAAATTACATAGATAGGTACAATAAGTATAGCATTTAATTATCACAGTGTTGTTCGTTTTGCTACCTACCTCAGGGAAGCTCTGGCCCCTACACTAAGTAAAACTTGTATAGTATGGTTACAGCATCTCTCTTCGGCTGTGTTTTATGCTCTTATTTTTTGACATTATATTTATTTAGGTTATACATTTTTATAAGATATTTATTAAAAGCATGAATTAAATTTATAAATTAATTGATAAAATTTGTAGAGAAAAAGGTAATAATTGATTATTATAGATAAGCCTAAGACTTGTGCATGGTATTTTCTTCGGTATGAGAGTGTGTGTATGTGTGAGAGAGGGTGTGTTTGCTAAAGTAGTGTGCGTGTGTAGTGTAAAATAAAATTTTTAGCCAAAAGGTTGTATTGGCCTAAGATGTTGCGCGATGTTTCCAACTTCGTCACTAGCTGTCATACATGCAAGGCATATATACATCCAATTCACGCTCCTCTAGGTGTTATGGGTTGTCCAAAACATTGCTCTAGGCCGTTTAGATGATTAGCATGGATTTAGTTGGTCCACTGCCACCATCTAGAAAACAAAACACTTTTCGTCTCGTCATTACGTGTTGTTTTTCCAAGTACTGTCTGCTAGTCCCGATTCGTCCAGCTACAGCTGAAATTATAACTAAGATTGTTGAGGAACAAGTGTTCCTTGTACACAGAGTGCCAGGATGCGTCCTGACGGATAATGCAAAACAATTTTGTAGCAATACTTGGCTTAAACTGTTTGCGATTATAATGTTCCCAAAGTTTGTTTTACGCCTAGGTATTCCACAGGTGAATAGCATAGAGCGTTATAATAAAACAATTATGATTGCTGTTTCTACCTTCATCGAAGATGACCACAGATCTTGGGATATTAATATTTGTAAAATACAGTTTGCATTAAACGTTTGGTGATAATTTATCCAAACACAATTTGGTGGTCGTTTACTAATTCTGGCAGTCGTTTCGAATTGATTGGTAGTAAAATAGGTGCGTTATTGTTGATCGTTTAAACATAAGCCTTATTAAAGTAGATGACTTGTCAAACTTAAAGTTTTGCGACATTCTAGAATGTATTAGTAGAACATGAAGATTTTGGGAGGAACATCTGTTGAACCAACAGTAACCTGCAGCCTTATGGCGTAAGTCGTCTGAGCTATGAACTTCATATAGACTTTTACGTTTGACACCTTGCACCAGCTTTATCTATCAAATTGGTATCACGCAAGTAGCATCATAATGGAGGCCAAACCCAAGCTCATTGAATGAAGCCTAGAAGCCTTCGGTGATACCCCGCAATCGATGAAATTGTATGAGCATGAGATGAACCATAGACACACGCTATGAACTTCAGAGAGTTAAGCCATAAGGCTGCAGAGCCCAAACGCTGGGAATTGGGTGAAATAATCACAACAGAGGACCGATCACCCGTCTGTGTTTCAGTCATCATCAATGTTAGAAGAGTCTTGATCTTCCACTACTTATAGGCTATGTAAGTGACGTCACACTAAATTAAATATGATGTCCCTTAGAGGGCATAAAATCATGGATTAAAAAAAATGTACAGGGCCGTGTTGAGTATCATGTTTTTGTCAAAGAATCATGCGAAAAACTCAATGATTTTTGAATCATTGAGTTTTCAAGAACACATCCCAGTTCATTGAGTTCTTATTAACTTCCAATACAAAAATACAAAAGTTATCCCTTTATTAGGGTCCTATCATCATGAAAGGAAGCTACCTAAATACATTTCAGCCTTCACGCTTTAGCTTTTTGGTGCCTACGTTGATGACTAAGTCAGTCAGCTTCCGTAGCATGCCCCGTGCGACTTTTATCGCGCATTTTATGGCAGGTAAATATCAAAATTCGCGACTTACTCATGCAAAAAAGTAACAAAGACGTGAGAAAATGCGCGGTAAATGCAGGTCGGGGTATGTTATGGGGCACGGATGTTATATATGTTATGGACTCAGGACTTGTTTTTTTATAATATTTATACGGACTACTCTGAAGCAAAG
Organism: Argyresthia goedartella; assembly: GCA_949825045.1. NCBI lineage: Eukaryota > Metazoa > Arthropoda > Insecta > Lepidoptera > Argyresthiidae > Argyresthia > Argyresthia goedartella. The sequence continues at coordinate 12,316,453 of OX463826.1, forward strand.
ATAATGTACTGCAATGATAAATGAAAATTCGCAGTACGCGTTCAACGCATGCGGTCCGCGGGTTTATCATGGTTAGGTCCACTCGCCATCCCGTGCATGCGAGGCAATTAATACATGATAAATAAATAAATAACGTATAAGTAAACTATATAGGGTAAATGAAGCCCATTAATCCCCTACTACTACTGGCCGTTTCAGCTCCCTTTTTTCACAGAAGATTTGAACCTTAAAATAAAGTAGATTGTGCGATTAAATTTTTAAAATTTTGGGGCTTTCAACGAGGCGCCCGGGCCGAATTTGAATAAGATCTAGCCATATTCCTCTTCCACCACGATCGCTTGCTCGCTGGCTCAGTCCTTCGGGTGCGTTGGCTAGTGGCCAATGTTTCCTTTATTTTGTCTATGTAGTTAGCATAACAAATTGTGTATTTATAATAATTGACGTTTGTGAAGAATATCGTACATTGTTATGTCTAGATTGGACAACAATTTTTTACTTTACTTTATTACTGGGGATACCGGTCTAAACAACTTCTACTTTTTATACTAGATTTATATATTAAAATACACATGATAAATGTATGCTAATTAATAAACATAAGGTACTGGCTACAGAACACGTATTTACTCTCTATATTATCAACAACAACAACGATAAGATAGCATTGCGTATATATTATTATCGTTTTCTTCATTTCTAGGGTTCTCTACATGATCAACCGAAATAGGTCTATTTATATTGCCACTATAACAACAAATAATGAACTACATGCATTTTCAAAAATTCAAGTGATAGCCAAGATACGTTTTACAACACGCTTGTAATAAGATTCTATGGCCATGTTGTTTGGTATTGTTTTGTTTTGCCCCCTAAATTTAGGAGGCCGAACATCGAGCCGTTAGGACGTTTCGTTGGCAGAATGGACAATTTTATGGATTTTGTTGATGACTTTGAAGCTCTTGACGACATCAGTTTCCTAACAAATCCAAATCTTACGAGGCGGCCTCCAATTTTTGAGAGAGGCCCGATTTTTTCGCATAGATCAACGATGTAGATTTTGTAACACGTTTTAGATTATCTCAACGGACCGTTCTTTTTTTACTTACCAAAATTTAAGTTCAACCGGGATTCAATGATCGCGCTAAAATGAAAAACACCGAATATGACAATTTTTTTTTCTATAATGGCAGCCAAAGATTAGTCACCAAAAAGCAATCTGTATTTTTCCATAATTATTACATATTGCTTGCGGAATCAGTATAGAATGTGTAATAAAGCATGAGATGTAGCTAAATTGTCCATTATAATCACGAAAAACACGTAAAAATGTGTTTACCGGTTAATTTCCTAGCATCACAACACTAGACCATAGACAAACCGTCACTTATGTAAGTAGCCCCTTGTTAGGTGTTTCTTTGTACGGTGAAAACGAATTCAAGTTACGGGATGGATTTGGGTACGACTTAAGCTAGGAGTTCCCTAATAAGGTGGACGTTAGGGTTGGTGAAAACGGGCATTAGTGTGTCTATTTTACAATGAAGTCTCATTGCGCGTATATGATGGCCTTCAGGGAAAATTATTGCCACATCTGCAGCAGGCGTTTGTGAATGCCCTTTCTCGATACAATCGGAGCATTTCTTACACCAATGAACCGAAAACCCTAAGAATAGCGACAGGCACAATGTCAACACTAGAAATAGGAATAAACTAGCTATACCTACTACTAGGCTCCATAAGGTTAATGTATCTTTTAAAGGGCAATAAATTCGCTTTTACAACAAAATCCCAACTGACTTACAAGAATTGTCTGTAAATAAATTTTAAAATGTTGTTAAAAATCACTTATGTAAAAAATCTTACTACAAAATATCAGATTATGTAGAAGTCAAGAAAGCTTGGGAAGCTGTTTTCTCCAATTCTGTAAAAAATAACGTAAAAAGCTGGAGGTTTCTAGTCGCCTCTTTGCCTCCAGCATCTAAAACATTGAGGTGACGGAATTCAAATAGAGTTCTATAATTCCCTATACCTTATATATGTGTTAGTTTGAGATTTGACATTCTCCAAATGTAACCTATGTGTTTCTTATGGAAATAAACTCTTTTTGAATTTTGAATTTGAATGTACAGAAGCAATCAGACATTTATTGAAAATTCTGGATAGTGGAGAGTATAATATCTTCCAACTCCAAGGAAACTGCGGGGCAATCATAAGCGAGACATTTTCTCGACAGAACTAAAAAGGGTATTAAGATCCAATCTGGACATAAAGCGCATCGTGAATCTCGTCGCGAGCCTGAGTATGGTAAAGCAGAATAATTACGCAATACATATTCATATTATATTTATTGCCATAAATTACACGTTTATATGTATAGGACTTAGAATAAGGGTAGTAAAGTATCAGCGTAATTTTACCCATTTGGGTATAGCAGCTAATTAAATAACAACGTGCAAGATACAAGATATGAACAAAGCTAACTGACTTACTTGGTAGAAAATACATACGAAACGGGTTTTAACAATTGACAAGGTAGACACAAAGCCCAACAAAAAATAAAATTGCATACGATCATTTGGATGATAAAATCCTAAATAATATAAAATATGTCTTGTTGTGGAAATTTTATAACATCATAATATTAATTGGATAAGTGCTATTTAAGGTGAATCATAACAATTTATTAGTTTTAACGTAGAATACAAGTCTGTTACCAAGAAACAAGAATTTAAGGTTGTAGTGTTACGCTACTTACGTGCTATTTTCTTGAATGTCTTAAAATTCCAAGGCTGCAGCTGCTTTCGAGAAACTTAAAGAAGCTTTGGTAACTGCTCCTGTCCTGTATTTTCACCTTGATGCTTGCTGAGCTGTACGGCTTCATATTGGGTATCACCTTTATCTTCATAGGACCCTGTAACGTTTTAAACCATAAGAATACATCAACAAATCATTTTCGCTCTGCATTTTCATGCTATCAGCACTTCTAAATCGATAGCGAAGGGGTTTACCTTTGGTGACCTTGTTTTTGGCTTTCTCCGAAACTCTGCAATCTCGGGCTTCGTGCGCGCTGGTGCGCTACCCTTTTTCCTTTCGCTGTTATGTAATTTACTTCATGGTTTTATTGTTGTTTATCGTATTACGAGCCTGAAACTAAACTTTGACATTGGTTGACGTCTTTGTTTATCTGGTTGTCATGGCAATGCCCATTCAAACTCGTTAGCGGTCTGATATGTTTGCTGCAATACTTTTACAAAAATACTTTTTCTCTCTTGGCCACTCACAAAAATTACGTTTAATTTAAATAATTTTTAGTACTCTCCAAAAAGGGTATAAAAGCGGAACATTTCTGAAATTCTGGAGTCTCACGTCAGCTTCTGAACTAGAAGTACCACTTAAAGGCCTTATCCCGGGGTCGCACTACCCTGGGATCCTGCGAGCCTTCAAACTCCCTCAAACCTTCAAACAATCCTTCAAACAACGGGATTCTGCGAGCCTTCAAACTCCCTCAAACCTTCAAACAATCCTTCAAACAACGGGATCCTGCGACCCACTCCTACAACGGGATCCTGCGAGCCGTAACTACAAATACGCCCGCTACCGTTCCACTCCTACAACGGGATCCTGCGAGCCGTAACTACAAATACGCCCGCTACCTACATCGACCCTGCGAGCCACTCCTACAACGGGATCCTGCGAGCCGTAACTACAAATACGCCGCTACCGTTCCACTCCTACAACGGGATCCTGCGAGCCGTAACTACAAATACGCCGCTACCGTACATCTACAACAACAAATACACCTGCATCCTGGTCATTAACCCTACCAGTCTCCTATTCTTCGTGTCCTCCGCTTCCTTTTTTACTTAACCTGTGTTTTATAAAAAACCTGTTCTCATCTCATCCACCCTCATCTTCGTATCATTTTTTTATCGTCTTCATTGTAAATAACCAATAAACTGTTACTACTAAATTTTATTCTGGTTGTTTTCTGTTAGGTTCTGGTTAGGTTCGTATCCTCACACGACAAGGTTTTGCTCACTAAAATGTCTTTTCTTGCGGCGGCTCTGTGAAGCGGGTTGCTCCCCTCCCTAAAATATGGCGAGGGGGGTGATGGCTGGTGCACAAGTCATACTCATGAATGAGTGCTGCTTGGGGGAACTGGTCCAGTATGGTTTCTCATAAGTTATGTTCATTACAGCTTGTCTTTCTTCTTATTTATTTATTTTGTTTTGTTGCTATTCTGAGACAACTTATTGGCCATAAGGATACGATGTTATAATATTGTCATAAGATTAGATAACTTTTATATCTTACTTTGTGTAACAAAAACAAATATGACGTAAATTGAAAAAATGACATCCCCGTAGAATTTCCAAAATCCAAATGTCTTTATTACTGTAGATATTTACATATACTTAGCAATCGTCATTTTTTGCCACTTCTCTACATTGGACCACTGTGGGAGTTTCTTGGTGCTATCTTCTCTCACGGGCGTATTTCCCAAGCACTGGTAGAGTTAATGGAGTTTCTTTTTCCTGTGCGAGATTCAGCGATGAATCAGGGAGCTTATTGTACACTTTAATTGGGGTCACCTTTGTACTACGGATATGCAGTGTTGCTTCTGTTATTCTGCTCAATGGGACTTCTAAACTCGCGAGCCTAAGTATCGCAAAGCAGAACAATCACGCGATACTCAAACGCATGGCGAATCTCATCGCAAGCCTGAGTATCACGAAACAGAACAATTACGCATTACTCAAGCGCATCGCGAATTTCGTCGCGAGCCTGAATATCGCGAAGCAGCACAATTACGCGATACTCAAGGGCATCGCGAATCTCGTCGCAAGCCAGAGTATCGTGAAGCATCAATAAACTCGGCATGATTTAGCTCTATAAATTCGAATATAAACGCTTTATATTGTGTGTAGAGCAGGGGTCTTTTTTAAATTAAGACTCAAGACTTAACAAACATCCATACATATGCTTTATGAAATGAGTTCCCTAACTGTTGAACCCTTTCATTTTGTATAGGCATTTCAATAACAAAATGTCCGGTTTCATCTTGCACTGTTGTGTCAAGAAATAACTGTTCGCAGTATTGTTGTACCGGTGTAAATTTCAACAACAAAATGTCCGGTTTCATCTTGCACTGTTGTGTCAAGAATTAACTGTTCGCAGTATTGTTGTTCCGGTGTAAACACAGCTTTAGGGCTTACCTCTTCCTGTTGTCAAAATCTAACTAATAAGTCATCTGAAAGAGGATGCTTCGCCGGCATGTTCCACGTTCTTGTGTTTAAAAAATTGTGTGGCAATGGCACGGTTATGTTATACATGACAATAAACTCAAGATTTGCTGTAAAATCAGAGAGTCGAGATGCTATGTTCGTTTTCATACATAATTGCGTCTGCTTACCCGACTCGCCAATGCCTTGAATTATGTGAATATCATAGTGTGGCTTATAGTTCATTCTCTTGACAAGCCGGTGAGCAACCGCTCCCCGAATCCAATAATACGCGTGCAAAATGCCTTATGCCTTTAGAGGCGTCCAGGATAGTAATTATCGCTGTGGACAATAAAATCTGATTATCACCTGTGTTGGACACATGCATTATTGTAGGCGTCACGATATTATTAGTTGTCGATTGGTTCAGTGTATTATGTGACAACTCTTGCCGTGACAGCTGTTGCTGTGGGAACTGGTTTTTGAACAGCTGTGGATGCGGTAGCTGTTGCTGTGGTAGCTGTTGCTGATGCTGTAACAGCAAAGGGTGCTGTTGCATGGGATGCTGTTGCATCGAAGTCGCAGTTGTATGTTGCTGTTGTTGAGCTGTTGTTTTTGCGGCTTAAGCAATACTAGCTCGCTTAGGAGGCGGATTAGCAAGGTGAATTAAAGTGTGATGCTTACCATTGCAAGTTGAACACGACCTTTTTGAATGATCTTGATGTTTAGCGGTATATTGCTGTAAACAATTGTAGCACAAGAACTTTGACTTTATGTAGTTTATCCGTTTCTCAACTGGCATTTCAAGAAATTGTAAACACTTAGCAATGTTGTGCTGCCCTTGGCAAAGGGTAAAGGTTCCATTACAATTATCATTAATCATTAAATTTGGATTGAGCGAACTTATCAGACCTGTCATTCTGCATAAGCTCTAATGCTGTTGAACGTAACTTAAGAAAAACTAAAAGCTCCGCAAATGTCGGAATAGAAGTCTCTTTCCGTGTCAACTCCCATGCCCATGTATATTTTCTGAGTGATTATATACACTAAAAGTACATTCCATTGTTGAACTGGCAAGTTCAAAGCTCTCAGTGAATCTTAACTTTGCTGTAATACATTCAAGAAATATTTAATGTTAGATCTATTTAGCATCGGAAAATTCATAAATTCAAAAATTCATGAAATTCTTTATAATATATGGTCTCCATGAAGGATTGTTCCTCGTCGGCTTTCTTCTCATCATTGTATATGAGCTCTACTGCCTTTTGAACTTCGTCAAATCAGTTCATTTGCGTAGGCAATTTTATTTCCTCAATGTTCAAGTTCTGTTTGTCGGACGAATCCGATTCCGCAATATATTTGACAATCCATGTCACTTTACCTTTAATTGTCCTTTTACTGCTTTTTAATGTTTCATATTCTTCCGTGTCCGTCATTGTGTAATATTGACTGTTATTATATTTAACACATTTGTAATATGTATTTATGAAATTTTCTAAATACTATGCTGTAGGCTTCAGTAGGACCATAAAATGTAGACGATTATGTATATATGTAATTGAAACACTACATTATCGCTGGTTCATTATGTTATATTTTAACCGCTTTATTCACAAACGTCTTATAAATCTATTTTAACTATAATGCCGTTATAATTCGTTTGTCTTTGACTGCCACTTTGAAATTTAAGTTAGTGAGACAAGGACAAAGCACATTTTAGCTATCATAGGTTTGATAAGTTTTATGAATAAGGCTGTAAAGAGTAAGGCTGTATTGTATTTTTACAGAAGATTCATATTGAAGTCTAAGTTGACAAGAAGAAATTCAAAATCGAAACGAAATATAAATCAATACGGCTTTCAACCAGTCAATGCACGAAAAAGGTTCGCATAGGGAACATTGTTAACACGTAAAAACCAATTAATACCATTTTACATTCGGGCAAAAATTATGTTTGCTACGATGGTATGGTATTTTATTTTATTCTTTTCTCGTCTCTTATTGTCTTCTCGTTTTTATTTAATCTTTGGCATAGATATGGTTTTTGGTGACATGAGTCTTTTATTAACGATAAAAAATATACTACCGAGAGTATCTACAAATTTTACTACGGTATCACTGCTTCTTTACTTTTTTGCAGCTAATTATGGAAAAGAGTTTAGTACAAAATAGTAACGCGATGAGTCTTTGACAAAAACAACGAAATTGTGCATACATAAATAATTCACCAAGTTAGAATGTTCAAAAAACCGACTTAAATTTCAAGCCCTGTAACAAATAATTTAGCTTGCCTAGCTCAGTGGTAGGTAGTGGGTAGGTTGGTTTGGCAGGATGTCGAAGACAGCTGTCTGGTAGTGAGCGCCAGTATCCCACTATTGGAGAGGATACAATTTTTTTATATTAACAAAGCTTCTTCAGCATCCCGTTCAATATAGATTGTCTGGGGTTGAAAGAAATAGTCTTGTTACGGATATTGTTCCATTCATTATAAAAATCTCAAACGGACAAGTTACACTAACAAGATATTATAAGCATAGTTTTCAAAACATAAAAATGTTTGTCTACACACGTATCATATACCCTCTTTGTCTCTAAAAACCGGACGTCACGAACAGCATAATGATATACTACTTGGTAAAAACTCATTTCTTATCTGAATATTGATACAATGTATCAATATTTTGACATATTATGACATTCAAATTTCGAACGCCGACGCCCGCCTGCGTGCCGCCCCTAGTTTGTCTGTGAAGTTGGTACTACTGAACAAGCTAAACAATTGCAGAGCAATGATTCAAGATTCATTTTTTTATTGAATATAATTAAGTAAATTATTTTATTCAACGTCAAAATTATACTTACTTATAACTACAAGTAAATTTTTTGTATAAAAAAAGAGACTACACCGTTTCGGAAGGTGGGCCTCGGGGTTAAGAAGAAACGGCAAGAAACTCCCCCATACATTATTTTAAAAAAAGTGACTTCACAACAGGTACTACTGGTTTCGGTGTAAGGAAATTCGCCGGCGAGTGATAGACTTGATCGCCCCTCGTCGAATTTCTGTTCGCTGAGATGGTATGGATCATGCAGTTTTGTCATCTAAGTATTCCTTAATACTATAATAGGACTTTCTTATCATCTTATCAGCTCATTTTTAACATAGTTTTTTAACCTCTTTTCAGGAAGGATCAATGATTCTTGGGGTATTTTATTGTAGAAGCGAATACAGAATAATAATGGTAGTGCTAACCTATTTCTATTTCTAGTGTTAATTGTATGGCTACCACCTACAGTTTTAAATAAAGCTATGTTTTTTCTTACATGCATGATATTCTCGTATATATATTGATAGGTAACCGTAAGTATATTAATTTCTTTGAATTTATCTCTTAATGATTCTCTAGCATCTAAATGATATATAAATGATCAATGCCACAATGCCGGTCGTACATGTGGTTCCTGAAAACATCAAAGAGAGCTTATGATATGTATGTAGATAAACTAGTGTATGTAACTGTACATAATTAGGCATTCACTTCTCGAGTGATATTATTAAGAAACTCGCCGTCGCCTCATTTCATAAATCCACTCTCGAGTTTTAGTGCCCTCCATTATGTATCAGTCACATAAACTTCTATTATGATATCTGTAATTCAAGTACAATACAAACCATTATAAACCATAATGGTTTCATCAGCTCATCGTGTTGCATAAAATAGCCTGACTTAGTTGTAAAAAGTGATTACCAATAAGTAAGTGAGTATTAACGGTAAGTATATAGAACTGTCTGACTTAGTTTTAAAAAATGAATACAATTTTAACACATTTGCCAATAATAGCACAGCAATGGCAATAAGTAAAATATATTAGATCACAGTTTTAAGTTGTAACTAATAAAAAAATGAGTCGGCAGCCGATAAACCACGGTATAATAGATATTTCCTGTAGGGTGTAGAGTGAATTTACGAAACTAAGTCTCGAAAAAACTTCTTGGCGTATTGCAGCCGTGGCAAGACATCACACACAGGAAACAGACCCGTAGTTCTTGGAGTTCTTGGGGACCGCCCCGCTGATCGCGGAATCAGACATCACCTGAATAATGTTGTTCTCACTTTACACCACATCATGGAAGAACTCCAGCGAAAACTCAGCGAAACCGGCTACATTTTTGCAAAATAAACTCTAAACAGACACATTTGAAAAAGAGATGGTAACATCTCTTTTTCAAATGTGCCTGAGCACTTTGAAATACCAAACTGAATTGTGTAAAAAGCTGTGAATTGTGTAAAAAGCTGTGAGTCTGTGTGATGGGTATTTTGTTCTGGTTCATCTTTCCTTAACAGGTCTATGGAACAACCTACAGATTTGATGTCCATTTCACAATATTACATGAATGAGGGTAGTATATAAATATCTTTATCTACACACGTATCATAAACCCTCTTTACTGCGTCTAAAAACCGCACGTTAAGATCAACATAATGTAAAACTATTTGGTAAAAACTCATTTCTTATCTGAAAATTTGTACATTATGACAGAAAAGAGCTATTCGAGCAATTTATAATTTAAAACGCACAGACTCCATAAGACAGCTTTTTAAAGAAATTGACATACTAACTGTAGCTAGTCAATTTATTTTCGAAAATATAATGTACGTACGCAAAAACCTTACAAAATTTCCCAAACTTAGCGATAGTTGTAATGTTAACCTAAGAAATAATCACAGACTACTTGCGCCCCGGTTTAGACTCGCGAAGGTTAGCAATTCTTTCAAGGGTCAATGCATTCTCTACTACAACAAGATACCTCTGGAGATCTTGAAATTGCCATTTGAGCAATTTAAAATCCATGTTAAAGCGACTTTGTCGAAAAAGGGATATTACAATGTTCAAGATTAATTAAATGATGGGTCTGTATGGGGTTAATCTGGCTCAACACAGACCTTGCTGTTAATAATTTTGTAATTATTTATTCCTGCTTATTAATTATGATAATGACCAAATATTATATTTTGTATTAGTTAAGCATAAGCAATTTTTTAAAAGAGATCTAAAAATCAATCTGTGGGAGTTTCTACGCCCTTCTTCTCCCACAGTGGTCCAATGTAGAGAAGTGGCAAAAAATGACGATTGCTCAGTATATGTAAATATCTACAGTAATAAAGACATTTGGAATTTGGAATTTGGAATTTGGAATTTAATGCACCAAAATTTGTCAAATTATGACATTAGGACATCAAAAAGAGCCTATGATATTTGTGTAGATAAACTAGTGTATGTAACTTTACATAATTAGGCATTAAACCTCTCGCATATTATACGGCAAGTCGGGTTCTACCAATATGGATATTTAAAACATGTTAGATCTCTTCGCGTGCTCACCATACATGGTCAACTATATTAACAAATCTGATGGTGGAATGTCAAAATTGTTTAGAGATGCAGTCGAAGAGACTAGAAGAGGAAATAAAGCGGTTCGAGAGTCTTTGAGGACCACATCAATAATGTGTTCCTTAATGCTTCTGAAATATCATCACAAGAGGCTGTTTTTTATTTTATTTGTCTCCCTTTATCTCGAGGCAGCGAGAATAAGGTATGTATTAATACAAACACTCCGCAAAAAAGAGTACAGATGTTAAAAAGCACAAAAAACCCCCAAATAATGGATTCAAAATCTAGTAATATATTTATGCCTAATCTGATCGATCACTACACCAATCAACCGCGTAGCGTACTGAAGAATTTGAAGGAATGACCCTTGCTTATTTTTCTGCATTTTATATGTATTCTAGGCAAGGCAATAATCGAAGCAGAATATTATCTCGGGTAGAAAGTAATGGAGATAAAAATGAAGACAGTGGTAGTGACTATGAAACAATTGGTAACTGGATAGTCAGGACTATGCAGTTAGCATGCTAAACAAAGATGATTACATAAGGCGTAAACAAAGGTTATTCAGTTTGCCGTTTTAACCGATCTGCTGATCCGCAACAGTTTTATAGACAACAACTTCTTCTTCTTCTCTCTACTTACTCTACACTTTAGTCAAAATATGTGGCTTGGCCGTTTCCCTACCGTCACATCGTAAGGTGAAAAATTTGATCACTGTTCATTAAAAGTTTGTAAAGTTTTGTGTTGTAAAGTTAGGGCTTGTAGAGTTAGGGCATCTAGAGTTAGAAACTTGGCTCTTCATAAGATCTGATAACTTTTTAACAGTGCGAGCCATCTTGGCAACATTTTACATGAAAATGTTTTTGGTGGGACTCGGTGGGATTCCTAGTAAACAGCCTTCTCCCACCTTCGAGCTCCATCATCAGACCAACCCGATTGTACCATTTATGTACGTATTTATATATATTGTCATCTAAACTACATATATATACTACCAAGTTTCGTGGTGATAGAAGAAGTGTGCGAATTTTCTATTCCTAAATTTGGATTGCACTGTTAATTGGGTTGCTAAGTCAAGTTGGGGATTACACCTCAGCATTAGCATCATCATCATCAGCCCGTCAGGGAACCTGCTTTTTAGTATGGGCCTATTCATGTACTATACACGCCATTCAACTCGGTCCTGTGCAACCCACGTCCAACGTTTAGCTGCTATGGTATCGGACCATCTGGCAGGTAGTCTGTCGACTGATTTTTAGCCTCCTCTTGGCTACAACTCGGTCGGCCTTACCAAGTGTCCTGCCCACTTCCACATATGTAGTTGTTACAAATGTAACAATTACATATGTGAATCGTCCTAATTGATAGATTTTTGTTCATAAAGTGGATCATGTAAGTAGATTGAATCGATCTTATCTTTAATTGACCAAGCGTGTGTAGCTTCCAGTTTCAAGATTGGGAAAAAATGCTTCTGTCAGTTTGACATCGCCTATCCAATCAATAAAATATCATCTTACCCTCATAACAAATGTAATAAATATTTTTCATCCTAATTTATCGTAGCCTGCAGGTACTTTAGGTGATACGAAAAATAATGTTTTTTTTTATCCATTTACTCCACCATGAAGTCATCTACATATTTGATTTTTGGGTTCACTTTTATTGAATATTTGATTAAGATTTTCTCTTAAGGAAATCGCGATTGGATGAAATTTTCTCGATAGAATTTAATTACGAAAACACCTCTAAATTGTTTTATTTTTTCCTGTAATTCTGAAATCCTAACTAATTTAATTGTGGAACTGCGTTCAAAATATAGATGTTATTTATTGGCAAGATCTCCTTAAAAAACTTTTTAACAAAATAGCGTAGTTTATTTTTAAACAATTTTTCCGTGGTTTAGCGCTACGTTTTTATTTTTTTCCCGATTCCGTCCCTCCCACACTGCGGGTCTTTCCGCCTGGAGTAACGGGGACCTTTGCACGGACGACGTAGCGCCTTAACACTTATTAAATTTCAACTCCCCATGATACTGGTAATGGCTTTAAAAACATATGGAACTCAGAGAATGCGGAGAGAATTGTCGAAAATTGACTATTTATGATTGGGGAGAAAATAGGGGATATTTGATGTAGCGTTCTTTATCGGCGCATTTCAATCAAATTTAAGAGACACACTAAGGACTTCATTATACACTAAATGTTGCAAAGGGGGGAGTTTGCTGTTGTGTTATATATGGACGGATTTACATTTTAAAGCGAGGAACTAGTGTTCTCACAGACCAAGCAGTTTGCTTATGTACTTTCAACAAAGTGTAATCTTCAACTATCCTGAGTCACTGAATGATAGGTTTGATTCCTTGACTTATTTTTCTGTTGGTAATGTGCTCCGCTGAAAGAAACTCTTTTTGCTCAATAACCCAGTAAATCAATAAATCACGAGCGTATTATTGTGTACTTTGGCACCACGTAGCAGTGCTACCGCAGCAATGCTGTCGCTATCTCTGTCATGCACGCGTAACCGTCGAGTCGCATATGTAACTCGAACAGCAACAGTATGTCGATGGCTACCGAGAGACCAAAAATGTATGGAAATAAGGTACTATATTGTACTGGGACTAGAGTGCTGCGCAGTAGTGCTGCCGAGTTCGGACTTATACCGTGCGTGCCGGTTGTGCACAGTTACCCCCATGCAGCCAAAATTGGATAAGAAACGTTTGAACGGATAGGAAAGTATGGTAAAGTCAATTTACTTTCCAATTTTAGTGTACAATCCTATATTTTTCACTGCACTGCTCGGAATTGTGGCGAAAGATGGTCAGTAATGGGGCCGCAAAAAAATGAATAGTTAACCAAGTAGAAAGTATTTCTGGCCCGTTTGAATGAGCCAGAAAAATATTTTTTGGCTTGTTTGTTCTGTCACTTGTTAACGGATGCCGCTTCATACCGTTTCAGTTTTTAGCGTCATAGCGTGCGTCATGACGTCGCGTCGGTAAATCGCATTTGACTTGAGCTGTCAATTCCGTAGATGGCGGACCAAAGAGTTTCGTTTATCTGAGGGCGGACTCCGCCAAGCGGAGTTCCAAACCTATTCATCTAAATAATAATTTTCTGTATAATTATACAGAAAATTATTTTTTAGAAATAAAACTAATTAGTTTTATTTCCTTACAGTAGTCACCAAAAGCACTATGTAATGTCTCGGCCAAAAGTGCAATAGATGGACTGGTCTCTTAACCTTTGACTGGTGACATGGTTTTTGTGTAACGTAACTGGTGACGAGGGGACTGAGAGGCCCACTGCGGTATCTAGTATAAATCATAGAAATTAAGTGTGGTAGCTAGCCAGAGTATGTAAAAACTGTGTTATCATATATAAATGGATAAAATAAAACAAATAACTATACTCTGAATATATTTTTTTGTTACGATCTTGCAATTTTGATGTATGTCGTCTTAACAATCAAAAAACTAGAGATGAGATCACAAATTACATAAGCAAAAAATTCATCAACATATTTTGACAAAAAAACACTTTTTTCTATAATATTGAAGTAATAATGAATTAAGAAAAAAAAAACTAAAATTGAAAGTGTATTTTCACGAAATTGACAATGGTCGAACTTTGCCAATTTTTATATGCAGTCTGGGCATAATTTTTTTGCACACTGCAAGCACACACGTTTCGGACAGGATTCAAACTGGTAATTTGATTGGCGCTTTTATCGAGGAAGACAACTGGCTCCTGCTTTCCTGGAGTTTTGATTGCTCTCGGTTAAAAATGTGAAAAAACAATACAACAAAATTACGTAAAAAATTACGTAAGTGGTGACATGGGGTCTGAGAGACCCCTGCCGAACTTTACGCCAATGTAACTTACCGATTTGAGCCTGTCCGACACAGCTATCCCCTTCTACGGCATGGACGCAAGTAAACTCGAAGCTACTCAGGTGATGAACCCAAGGAAACCCGGAGAAGGTGCCAAAATGTTGTTTTACTGACGCCGCTGGGCCTGTAAGACCCCTTGTCACCAGTTAAAGGTTAAACTAACTTGTCCATCTATTACCCACTTGTCTGGCCTGTAAGGTCTTCCATTATACTAAATAGAGTTTCTTTGATATAGGTGGCTTTCATAGATGCTTTGGATATATTTGATAAAACTCACCGATTTCCTTTGGAATCGGATTAATGGTTCATTAAACCACTTCGAGTACGACAGTTAGTAATTAGTTAATTATGTTTTTTATTATTATTTTACATGTCAATCTAATACAAACGCTAAACGCGTGCCTGACTTGTGATGTCAATTTCGGTAGATGGTGGACAAGGGAGCTTCGTTCATCTGAGGGCGACAAACCAATTTGTCTAAAAAATAATATTCGGTATAATTAATTTTATTTCCTCACAGTAGTCATGAAAATCACTGTAATATCCCGGCCAAAAGTGCAAAGAAGGACCCGTCTCAAACTCACTCGTCCATGTAATACTCACTTTCCAGCCTCTATAATATTGTACCATTTATCTTGCCTGTAATGTCATCCATAATACTAATAGAGTTTTCTTTGATAGGTGGTTTTTATAGATGCTTTGCAAATATAAGATAAAAACTCGCCGATGTTCTTTGGAATCGGATTGTTCATTAAACCACTTTGAGTACGACAGTTAGTAGTCACTTAATTAGTTATGTTTTTTTATTTAATTTTACATGTCAATCTAATACGAACCCTAAAGGGCTTCGCTTTGCTCACCTACTCTTCACCTACTCTGACTCTCTACGCCCTGATATTATGTACAGCATTTCATAATTTTTGATTTGCTATCAAATTATTCTCAATAAATATTGCTTTAGTTTTTCTTATTACCGTCATTTTATGAATTTAGATATTATTTAAATTATAGTAAAACTACGTAGGGATGAAAAAAATCGATAGGTCTCATTGGTGTCAGGCTCTGGGTGACAAATAAGCCATCTCCTTTTGCAAAACTACTATAATATCTATCGTGCCTAGTCTAAATGAGCCAAGTCAATGTCACCAAGCAAATAAAAATCATGTACCTATTTAGAAACCATGTAATAATAATCTGTTTTTATTTTTATTAAATATACAAGAATATGTATGTTTGTTTTAGTACGAAATTAATTGTATTTTTGAGGGGTTGTAAAGTATCGATAAATTGTGAACTATAAAATTGCCTAGTGAACGTGATCGGCTGGGACCAAATTTTAATGTTTGACATCACTATGTAACACGAAGCAGAAAGGGGGCTTTAGCCATTTAGCCTTCACCTACCCTATACCTCGCGCCACGAATTAAGAGCGCTGACTTGCGCTGATTGAACAGTGAATACTGCGCATTCAAGGCCACCGCTGATACCTGACCCACTACTACGCCCTGATATTTCATGTGCAAATAAAAAATCAACGGTTTGACATCGATAGGTTATAAACTAACGAAAAATATTACGCAAGCAGTACAGTTCACAATTTCGATAGAATACAATCTCGCGACATACATTCTATAATGAAGGGTGTCCTATACAACTATTTCTCTGAATAAAGTGCGGGTAGGTAAGTTATCAAACATTACATTTTACACAATTTACATAATAAAGCATAGAGGGGGGAGGTAAGGGCGTACCCAGGATCTCAGCTAGGGAGGGGCAGCTCATACCTGTTTCGAGAAGATGGTCGGTCAGGTATATTGAAACAAAAAACGTTGACGTTTATTTTATCTTCTAGGGGGGGGGGGGGGGGCAGCAGCCCCTCCCTGCCCCTACCTGGGTACGCCCATGCGCGGAGGGCTGGACCCTACCTTGGGCAACGGCTGAGGCTCGAGGCCACGCCGCCAGGTTTCTGGGCTCTTTGCCCAGCCGACGGTGTCTCCGTTCTGGGCCAATTTTTTTACCTTCATCAATATTTTTACTTTGTAATTCTTGTTCTATCTTTAGCAATTATTTTATTATATTGTAAATATAAAGCACATACTTATACACTTAGCTAGTTTTTTTAAGTGTTTATAATTAAAGATCTACATTTCACATTTCTACATTTTAAAGTTCTCTGGAACTTATTGTATAAATAAATTTGTATGCATATTACCTATTTACTGGTCAGGAAAAGGTAACATTAACGGGAAGATATCTGATTGGTATGGAAACCTAGTTAAAAATGCGTCATATGCCATAATTAACATAATATCAATAAACACACATAATATCAATAAAACGCCAATTTGTTTAACAATTAATAGCTAAGCGCCTAAACAAATTATACCTTTGTTCAACTTAAGTGGCAAAAGCGGTTAAGCACTACTATCAATATGTTAAATATAACTTGCGTGTACGCGGATTCATTGTCACGGATTACCAACTCAATCTGATAAGCTTTTAAGACTTCTTTAAGATACAACAGAAAAGTGTAGTCATAAAAAGAGGTAAAATTCGCATCAAACGTTTTGGACCAGAGTACAAAGGATTGTTTTTTTTTTCTTTGACCTATTTTCTTTTGGATCTGGTTTGATTCCCATTGGTCTTTAGAAATGGTATTCATTTCCATAAGCATAACCCTAAATATAAACCTTTCTGGTACATTTGTGAAGAAGTATGCTATTTTAAAGTAGCTACTCATCAAGCAACACCTCTAGTTTTGAAATATGCCGACTTATAACGTAAAAACTATATCGTTCCCTATAGCTTGAGGTAAAAGTATGTCACAACAGCTGCTATAGATGCCAAGGGGAACGAGGCGGTAAAAGCACCGGCTCCATTGCACATGTCCTTGTCACAGACACTGCAGTGCTTGAGGATCTTGCCAGGGTTGGACTCCAAGGCTGTGTTCATTGACATGGTCTCCAGAAGCTTGCAGGTCCTGTTTGGCTCGCTGCTGGTCGAGTCCAGGCAGGTCCGTATGACCGCGCCGGATTCTGTAAGTAAACAAACATAACAAGATGTTACAGCAGAAATAGCTGATACCCGCGAGATGATGCCCTTTCCGAACAATGGTGCTCGCAGCGCTAATAATAATAATAGTAATAATAATACCTTGGAAACTATTTACACACATAGCCCCAAACTAGGATTCCCTGTATCTTGGGTGCTCGGCAACGATACACATAGGTACGTATATAGATAAATATTATACTTAGATAGATAAACAACCATGACTAGGGCACAAACATCCGTGCTCATCAAACAAATATTTGCCCCTACCGGGACTCGAACCCGGAACCCTTGGCTTCGTAAGCAGGGTCACTGCCGACTAGGTCATTCGGGTCGTCAAACGTTAGCATTTTTGGAAGAAATCATTGCCTACGCCATGACCGGGCTTTGTGTCTAAGATGTTCCTAGGTCTAGCTAGATAGACTGACTAATCTACCCGGGGCGTATCTAGATGTCGCAGTAGATGAGATTTGTTTGCGCAAGTTGCGTTGTCAAATGACTTCCGCTGTACAATGTCGTCACATAGAAATAAATCACATTTCTGATGATTTTACTCACGTAGAACGAGCTTATGGCAGTATCTGGGCGCTCCAGGTACCTCCTGTAAGGCTTGGAACTGCGGCGTCACAAATTGGCGATTGAAATTGAAGGTGTCTTGCAGTTGGCAATCCTGTGGAAACAATATTTGCGGCTTAGCGCCAGTCGACTCTAATTTGAATTTACACAGGACGCAACAGAAATGTTCCAAATGGGGTGGGTGACGTCATTCTGAATAACTTTCATATGAAGATATGATCAAAGAAAAGTATATTTTCACTTTTCCGTACATTAAGAATTGAGTGGCAAACCGAGTATAGTTTATTAGATAAATGGAGAAGTGAAAAAGTTCCTCTGCACAAAATGGTTTCACAGGAATACTATGAAAGATTAAGTATGTCTCGGTACTGCCTCACGTGAAAACGGTTCAACTTCTTGAATAACACTTGATCATCAGCATCTTGTTTCCGCCTACCGTGGCTATAATCATATTAACATTAGGATTAACTATTTCAACTTGATAGCATAATGGAATCCAGGTCTTGCAACAACACGGCCTTAAATAATAAACCGATGTTAACTTTGCAAATTAAAGGGTTGATATGACGATGCCGTCATTGTGACATAGCTGAGACAAATCTCAGAGCTGAGAGCGGTTTATTATTAAGGGCCTTACAGTCATGTATTTCTTAGCGGTGAAGGGGTCCTTGCAGTCTGGTTGCGTGAGCGAGTCGCACTGGAAACACTTGAGGCATGATCCTGCAACAATATAAACACAACAAATGTATCTATTCGAACTTTTCCTTAAGCACACCCGCGCGACCTACAGAACAGAACCTGCAAGCTGCAAGCATAACTGCAGCCACAATTTGTTGTCCGCTTCGATGCGGCTGACATTCGAATTCTGGTCGGGGGGGGGTCCGAGGGTGGACGATGCGGTGACGGATGCTGGCAGGTGTGCGCTGCTTCATAGAGCTTCATACAACGAATACGGTATTTGACAAAGGTAGTCCAATAAATCTATTTCAACGAAAACGTTGGGCAATATCGGAATTGTATATTTACAGCAGTTGTATTTTAGAAACTAATTTTTTTGTTAAAAAGACAGCATTTGACTATGACGTCACATGCAAGTATTTCATAGAACTCTAGTTTTGACCACTGTGGTTTTGACATTTCCTAAAAAATATCTTTTTTGACCAGCAGTTAAATACAGTATTCAAATGCGAGGACTGCATACGGTTTTATAATAAGTTACCAGAGGGACTTGATCAATTACCCATGCAAAGTTTTAAACATTTATTAAGGTTATACTCATACAGAAAGCCTATTACAGTATTAATTACTATTAATGAATGTTAAAGATAAAATGCATGGCCTCAGTGCCCCAAGCTCCATTATAATATTGCCATATTGTGCGAAAATGTGTAAAGTTTTGCGAGGTGAATGTGTGACTGTGTTTAATTTGTATTATTATTATTTTTCTATTTGAAATGTTTTAATTGAAATCGAATTTAGTTTAATCTTGACATTTATTAATTGTATTTGACGTATTTGATAGATAATTTGTAATTTAATTTATTTTTATATTGCTTTTTATCCTCCGTATTTTCCCGTATGTGTACAATGATTTGGAACCATTTCCGTAATTAAATTTGATAATAAATAAATAAAATAAATAAATAAATAAATATAATAATAATTAACATATTTTTACAAATGCAATAATGTAATTTGATAGTCTGGTAATAAAATTAAGTGGAACAAAAGTGCTATGTGAGGTGACTAATAACAATTTATTAGTTTTAACGTGGAATACGAATCTGTTACCAAAAAACCATAGTTTATGGTCATGCTCACTAAAATGTCTTTGTTTGCGGCGGTTCTGTGTAGCGGGTTGCTCCGCTCCCTCAAATATGGCGAGGGGGGTGATGGCTGGTGCACCAGTCATACTCGTGAACGGACTCTGCTTGGGTAGACTGGTCCCGTCTGGTTTCTCATAAGTTATGTTTATTACAGCTTTTGTTTTTTGTTATTTATTTCTTTTGTAAAGTTATTATTTTGACTCATCTTATTGGCACTTATATATGCGATTTTACAATATTGTCGTTAGATTTAATTATTTTTTTATTGTACATACATTGTAGCATAAAAAAATATGTTTAAAATACGATTATTGGAAAAATACAGCCCCGTATAGTTTCTTGGTGCTATCTTCTCTCACGGGCGTATTTCCGGAGCACTTGCAATGTTAATGGAGTTTCCTGCTCCTGTGTGAGATTCAGCAATGAACCATCTCTTGAATGGGAAATTTACTTTTTGAAACTCATTAGTTTAGTTGATCATATTTGATTAATATTTTGTTTTTCTGACTTGTAAAAGTTTTGCCTACCTACAATAAAAAAAGTGAAATTGTGTTTGTACTATCGAACCATCTGAATCATGACCCACCATAAGCTTATTTTGCTAAACCCCTTAAATGCAAGTAGGTCGAAATTCACTTGAAGGTTTATTTCCTTGGTAACGAACTTGTTATCATTTGATTAGACACTGACATTTAGATAGATCTTACAAGTTTGAAAGTTTCAAACGAATTATCAGGCAAGTGGGTCATGAATCAGTTGGTTCGATTGTACCTATAGATAGAGTGTACGTCTCCTGGCGCACAGATTAACAATACCCGGTGCATGTGCGGACACCTATACGCAGTGAGAGGAGCAGAGAGCCGGCATTTAGAAAAGAGCTATTCGAGCAATTTATAATTTAAAACGCAAAGACTCCTTAAGAGAGCTTTTTAAAGAAATTGACATACTAACTCTAGCTAGTCAATTTATTTTCGAAAATATAATGTATGTACGCAAGAACCTTACAAAATTTCCCAAACTTAGCGATAGCTGTAATGTTAACCTAAGAAATAATCACAGACTGCTTGCGCCCCGGTTTAGACTCGCGAAGGTTAGCAATTATTTCAAGGGTCAATGCATTCTCTACTACAACAAGATACCTCTGGAGATCTTGAAATTGCCATTTGAGCAATTTAAAAACCATGTTAAAGCGACTATGTCGAAAAAGGGATATTACAATATTCATGATTACTTAAATGATGGGACTGTATGGGGTTAATCTGGCTCAACACAGACCTTGCTGTTAATAATTTTGTAATTATTTATTCCTGCTTATTAATTATGATAATGACTAAATATTATATTTTGTATTAGACACGTTAGCTGCGGCACCAATTTTTGCATACTTTCCGTTCCTGCGGCACGAGGTATAATCGGCCCGTACCGTGACCAGACGTTAGGGCGACACGCGGTCTATTAGACCCCACCTCCTTTTACAGACTAAAATCCATTTTCTGGCGCGAAATCAAAGATAAATGAGAATTTTGGTCCTTATTGATATAGAAAGTGAATTGATGAACCCTAATCCACCGTCGCCCCGGGATCTGATGGCTAGTTTAGGAATTATTAGCAAAACAAAATATGGGATCTTATACACCTCGTAACGCACTGAAATAGGGCAAATTTTCGCTGCGATTAGTGATGGGAAAAATAATATCGACGTTTTTAAACTGTCTTAACTACGCAACGACTTGACCGATTTTGATCAATTATATCTCATTAGATCGTTTTAAGGGCAAAACCTGGCAAAACAACACAAAGCTATCAAAGGATACATTTTTTTTTAAATAATCTAAATTGTGCTTGAAGGCGCCATAAAGAAAAAAAAACCGGCCAAGTGCGAGTCGGACTCGCGCACGAAGCGTTCCATTCTATACCATTAAGAGGCACCTATTACAGACTTATTATTGGAAAATAATGGATTACTGTTTATGCATAAGGTTTATCTTTCTATTTGTATATGAAAATCTTAATGCGGTTCACAGAATAGAAAAAAAAGGCAACCAGAAGTAGAAAAGAAACTGTCCTATTTATTCTGCCTCGGGCTTTAAAAATACAATTATTAGAACTTGAATTAACATTAAAAAATCAGTATCAATATACTTTTTTTATAAAAATCTCAATATATATGTTGTACTTATTTATGAGTGTTTTTCATTGAAACAGGGTAGACAATAAGATTTTTTGCACTGAGTGCACTGAGTCAAAATCTTTTTGGATTTTTTATCAGCTTCAAGAGATGGTAAAAATGTGCGTAGTTTTTGGTAACAACCAACACATCTTCTCCTTTTTTCACCCTTTTCGAGGCAATGGCGTGCGCTTTCAGGTGCTGAAAAATAACAAAAATGTAAAGATAACGTAATAAAACTGACATTGTTACTTAGGTTAGATCGTAGATGAGAATAACAATGATAATGATAACTGCATCAAATGAATGTGTTTGTTTTATACTTAAAATGGTGAAAGAGTAGGTAGGTAAGGTAGCTTAAATTCAGAATAATTAAAAGGAAACAATAATAAATAACTTAATAATGACCAAATTTCAAGCTTAGTTTATGAAAGCTTCAACACGTTGACTGTCAAGAAATATATCTAAGCATTACATTACCTGGGGTCTCATCGATTTCCTTTTTTATTAAAGATTCTATAAGTTTCTCCACAAAGAGTCTTTTTGGTAACTTTTTTCCATCAGTTTGGATTGAATTAAACACAATCCAGGCATTAATTAGCGCCGTACCAAATATTAGCTCCATTACAACTTTTCTCCACCATTTGATTCCTCTCTTCAAAGTTGTATAATAAGAAGACATCTGGTCAGAAAAGTCAATGCCTTTTTTTGTTTTATTGTACAGCAAAACACATCCCGGTTTTTTCATGCATTCGTCGGTTCCTCTCTTCTTTTTTCCAGTATCTATCAGGTTATCATCGTGATCTTTGCACGTAGTCAACATCAAAACATTCCGTTTATCCATCCATTTCATTACCTTTACGCCCTTTTTGTTCATTTTTCCAATAATTTCGCCTTTCTGCAATTTGTAACTAGTAACTTGCTTTGGCAGATATTTCCGTATTTTATTAAGTGTTCCACATAAAAATGTTTTTTGTGATAGAAGATCTTCTGCCAGGCCCAACGAAGTGTAGTAATTGTCTACTATTACGATTCTACCCATTTCTGTCAGATTTGTCATCAATCTTAACACTACTTTTTTACTGTGTTCTAATTCTTTTTTCTGATTTTTTTTCCCTGTATAAACCTCTAACTCAGAAGTATAACCTTCGGGAGTGCAAAGCTTATAAAGCTTTACGCCGTACCGGTGTGATTTGTTTTTTATGTATTGGCGAAAACCTAGTCTTCCTCTCCATGGTATCATGGTTTCATCGATTACCACATACTTTCCAGGATTTGCAATACGTCGAAAGTTTTCTGTAATCTTTGTGAACATATTTCTAATTTTATATAGTTTGTCAGTTTGGTCTTCATTACTTACATCACTGACATGCCAGCATTTAAGTAGCAATAAAAATCTGTCTCTTGTCATTACTGAAGAAATAAATTCGTTTCGATAGAATTTGTTTCTGCTCCAGTATAAATTTAAATTAGGAACTCTACACAAACCCATTGCCATTAAAACAGCCAAAAATGTTCTCATTTCCTGAGAACTGGTGTCACTCCATTTTGTCATGCGTGAATTACGTTTCATATTTTGTTGATTTATTTGTATATACTTTTGTGCGTATGCATTTGTTTCAGATACCATTATATCAATCATCTCATCTGTAACAAACATCTTGTATATATCTTCAGGTGTAACTCCCACAAACGGGGGTAAATTAAACGTACATTCTCCAGCGAATTCATTAAAAGTTATGGGACTTTCCGATATATTTTCCCACTCATCATGATCTTTAGCTTGCGTGCCGGGTAATGTTTCGTCCGTGACTAAAATGTCATCTTCTGTAGCTTCTTCATATTCACTATCTGGAGATAAATCCTGATCAGAATGAACGCAATTTTCCATTGAAGCACACTCTTCCGAATCACTACACTCTTCCTCCGAAGGACTATAATCATTGTCAGTACCGCTAAAATTATTATCTTCCATATTATTACTCTCATCCAACTCAGGTGATTTTCGAATATTCTGCACACTGTGACATATTTTGTTTGTTTGTATTATATTATTGTTTTCGCAGTCTATATATTCAATAATATCATATTCGACAATATCAGGTGATTTTAGAACAGTTGGCAATTTGTTATTCATGTCTCGTTTTCCTTTAACATTGTCATCAGGAATACTTTCTATAATTACAGAGACCTCTATTTCATGACTTTTTTTGGATTTGGACGGATTAAAGTCTTCTGAATATGTACATTCGGATGTAACATTTTCTCTCGGTCTTTTTTGTGTCGGAGTACGAAGTAATTGTTGAATGTTGTCCTCACTAAGTGATATATTACAATCCAGTAAATTGGAGCGTGAGATTTCTGACAAAGATCCAGCTCTGATCTCCGTAGTTATATGAGGAAAATCTTTTGAAGGGGAACCTATAGGATTTTGTTTTTTTATTGGTGAGGTTGAAGCACTAGAAGCGGACAAGCGAACATTCTGCAATATTTGACAAGTTTTTCCGGTACTAGGACTGAGATACACTGTTTCTTCTTGTGTTTTGAGTTGAATAGTTTTTCGGATGTTTGGACTGAGGTTAACTGTTTCTTCTGGTTCTTTCACTTGATCAGGATAAATTGATTTTTTTTAGTGGCAGTCTGAGCACGTGTTTTTGCTTTGTGTTGTAATGTTCTTGTATTTGCAATAATTATAGAGCTTGGGTGCCCATGTAAGAAAGTATATTGTTTTGTATTGTCATACTGTTGTTTATCAATGACACTTTCTTGTTGTGAGCTAAATTCATGTAAAGGTACGTTTTTTTCAGTTATATTTGGTTCAGTAGAAAAATATGTTTTTTGACGTTTATTTGTTGGAAAAATCTCTTCATCACTCTCATCGTCAAACACATTTTCAATTGGCAATGTTGGCCGATTGGTTGGTTGGACATCACTTCTCAGTGGACTCTGAAAAAAATGACTCACATATTGTATTTTGCATAAACAGGCAGTTCTCAGCCACCAGTAGCTATTTATTGAGTGTACTGATCAAAACACGGTAAAAAAATAGAAAAGAAATGACAAGAAAAAAAAACGATACGCAAATAAAGCTGTGTGGTGCCGGCGGCGAATAGTACCAACCCATTTCATCCCGTGGGTGTCGTAAAAGGCGACTAAGGGAATAAAGGAACACAGAAGACGGGCAGCAGCGTCTCTGAACCGTTTGACATCTTACTGCGATCGCCAACCCGCCTGCCAAGCGTGGCGATTATGGCAATTCCTCCCAAATGTTTGGGAGAGGCCCTTGCCCAGCAGTTGGATCCCTACGGGCTACTAAAAAAAAAAAAAAAGCGGGCTCACCGACTAGTTTAGGTATTATGATATTCAAAGTAGGTACTTTTCTTTATAGACTATTTAATAGATCGCCAAAAATGTCTCTAAGTTCAATCATTTCCATATAAGTAACCAGGTTTGTAAAATATCAAAATGTCTTCGTCATAGTGACAATTCAGTACCTAATTAAAAATATTGGCTTTGTATGACCGGTACACTTGAAAATAGAATTAATTAATAAGCTGCTAGAGAAAGCCTTTGCTTGGTGATAGTTTAAACAAAGTGTTATTCTTAAATGAAAACCCTCTTTAGGTGGTGATACAACTCGTGAAAGTAAACAAGTTTCATCAAAATAAAAGAAAGAAAAAATAATATACTTCCTATACAAAGTCCCAAGAGTAAGTTTTGTGTGACAAGTTAATTTTATTACCAATAAGTATAGGTATCATAATTAAGGCAACCAGTTGGAACAACTGATATTACCTGTATACAAATTTTCTTAAAAAAGTATTTTTACAAACGATAAAAAAGTATTTTTATCGTTTTCTTATGAAAGTTGTTCTATTTCGCGAGTGGTTACAACCTAGGAGGGTTCGCTTTATTAGATGTTATATTATTATTCATGTAAGTGGTGCAAAATATAAACAGCAGTTTAAAAATAGAGATGAATTTGGCATGCTTATTCATTACAAAAAACAAACTCACACACACACACACCACACACTTTTAAAGAAAGTTTTTAAGATTTGTTTTACAATAAATACTTAGAATCCCAGTCCCACTCCGTAAACGCTTTATTCATGAACCGATAGCAGATTTAATCGAGACGCATTAAGCCTAGATTTCGAGTGAAGACTGAAGCGAGTGAAGCTGCGGTATATTATAATATACTGTCATTTTATACCAAATAGTCTGTATGCTACATCTTTCTTCTCAAGCTTTATTATGGTCCAGATTATTTACATGCGATTACATTTGGCAGCACCTTATGTTGTTGAATATTATGTTAAAGGTTTAATATAAAAACGGTGTATTAGTTAGTGCAAAATTAATTCTCGTATCAAGCTTTTCACACAAGTAATCTTATAGATAAATGTTAGAAATATCATATCCACGCATGCTTATACAAAACGTAAGTACTTACAAACACTGTAATCCTTTATTTAAGATCCAGGCTAAAACATGACAAAACATTTCATATTAAAATATTGAGTTTCTTAAATTACTAACACAATAATTTCTGTACTTTTACCATCGTACAATAATATACTCCGCCTGGTGCTCTCTTCCGACCACGTGACATATATCGTAAAATTTACATAAGTCGAATCTAACACACTTAACAAACTTGGTGATTAAAAATATCCCTTTACATAGGTATTTTGTTGTTTTTAACTTTTTAGTATTATTGTAATAGCGGCCTACATAATTTGAGAAAACTTCAACTATCTATCTATCGCGACAAACGGACAGACAGCGAAGTCTTAGTAATAGAGGGTCCTGTTTTTATCCTTTCGATACGGAACCCTAAAAATCTTTAATATTTATATACCTACTTTCAAAACCTAGACAAAGAACTACTGAAATATTAATTATATTACTTACCTGTTTTGTCAACGGCTGCTTTGCGTTTCTTGTGGAGTTTTTCACTACCTACAAAAATATCAATTAAGTGTTAAGTCCTAATAATAATAACATTATTATCACGATATAGAATAATAGGTAATTCTAGATATGTTGCAAAGTATTAGGTACGTCAATTAATATCTTTAGGTATAATATACTTAAGTAATAATATCTTACACTTACTTTAGGTACATAGCTACCAACATAAGAAAAAACTAGGTACTTACTGAAGATTTTTTCATTAAAAACTTACCTGTTTTGGCTCTGTTTCTGGGTTTTTTTAAATTATTTTCTTCCGACATCGTTTAGACATGTTCGGCGCTGTAAAAGGACGTGCTCTCCAATCGACGTGATGCACAACACTGGTCGCGGGAAGCTCGCGTTGAGTGCGGTACGAGGTCAGCGGGGATATGGGACGTTTTAGCCTCGTTCCGCACTGCATTAAAATTATATTAATTCAGTGCGGCACGAGGCCTAAGACATCCGGTACCAAGGTAGGTACACCACCGAGTCCGGAATCATTAGTGATCTCAAATATATATTTATCTCTTTCCTACACTGGACCAAACCAAAGCTATGCCATTCGCACGACAGAGAAATTCACTTTTTTGCTTGCCGCACCACAGGGAAGTTGCATCAGGGGTGATTTAGGCCTCGCTTCGCACTTAACGTGTTAAGCATAAGCTATTTTTTTAAAAGAGATCTAAAAATCAATCTGTGGGAGTTTCTACGCCCTTCTTCTCCCACAGTGGTCCAATGTAGAGAAGTGGCAAAAATGACGATTAATAATAATAATAATAATTTATTTTACCAAAAAATATTACAAACTCGTTTATAATAATAACTAACAAATTGTTGAGAAATTTATATGTAACAGGTGCGGAAAGGTCTATTAAGTATACTGCCCCCTGCACTAGTTTTTATAAACTGTGTTGCAGCAGGGCATGTTAACAATTAACAATTTACACAATTGCAGTACAGACGTGTAGGTACTAACACTGAGGTTATCAAATAGTTTGTTTATTCTTAATTAAAGTTATAGTTAAATATCTAAAGGAATTATAAATATTACCTAATATAAAATAGAAATTGAAAATTAAAAATTGATATTAGCTTAGCTTTTTCAATACTGAGGTATGTATAATTGTGATTATACATGCACATATGCATGTTTATAAATGTTTAATGGATATAGTTTTTTATAATAGAATGTTTAAGTATATATATATACATATATATATTTATACATGATTCGATATGATAATAAATAAAATAAATAATAATAATAATAATATATATGCTTACATTTATAATATATTAAATTTGGCTAAAATAAATGAGTTATGATTTTATAGGTATATCATTTTTAGGAGGTTATTTTTAAAAGATTCTCAGTTTGCTCATAGTTAAGTCCACTCAAGAAGTTGCCTAATATTTTCTTACAGTTATATTTCGTATTGTTTCTAATAGGGCAGGTAGCGCAAATTTTGTTATATATATATGGTCCTAAAAAGTGACAGAAGTGTTGAAAAAAACTTGTCTGGCATAGAGGGACTATATAAACATTATCCAATCTTCTTTGGGAGATCTGCTCCGGTGGAATGGTGCTGTGTTGTCTTAGGAGAAGCGCGCTCAGATATAATTGTCGTATCGTTAGGACTTTAAATTCACGGTAGAGATCTTCAGTAGGATATCGGTAGGGTTTGAAAGTTGCAGTCTTTATGATTGCCCTCTGAGCTCTTTCAATCGTAATAAGGTTACTTTTATCGCTGCCCCCCCACGCAGTTATACCATAGGATGCTACAGATTGGCACAGCGAGTAGTAAACCACCTTTATTGTATCAATATCCTTGATGTGTCGTAATTTTTTAAAGATACATATAAGTTTACGTAGGCGTGCGCTCAGTGAACTTATTTGTGTTTTCCAGTTTAGGTTCTGGTCTATCATGACACCCAGGTATTTTACGTATGGAGCTTGCGTTAAGAAGTAGCAATTGCAGCTGGGTAGCCTAGGGTCACATGAGTGGGCCCGGAGTGAGAAGTGGTCTGGATTGCTAAGTATATGTAAATATCTACTGTAATAAAGACATTTGGAAATTTGGAAATTCCACGGCGAGTGGATTTGATCACGCAGAGCGGACAACCACGGGCGGCCACGCACTGCGCAATGATTGCATTCCACAGGGCGAGATTTTGCAGAAGAACGCGGTACAGCCGCCACCGACTCACCTGAGTGTCAAAGATATTCCTATCACTTTTGTATACAAGGTGACATTTAATTAGCTGACCATATTGTGGGGATTGATAGCACCGATCATTATGAACAACTTTCCCAAAGAAACATATGGCCACAAATGAAAAACATTTTTCGTCCCTCAGTACATTGACCCGATCAGCTGATTACAAGTTACTATGGGAGACCCAGAAATTTATTTCGTTTACGACACTATGTTTCTTGGGGAAAGATGTTTATAATAATGGGTACTATCATTACCCAAAATATGGTCAGCTAATTAAATGTCACCATAAACTATATTAAAAAAGAAATAGATGGAACAAACGTGCGTCCATGGATATACGCACGACCACAGACAGCCACGCACGAGCCCGCACCGCAGCTTTAAATTTGAAGTTACAGACTCGCGACGTACCGAAAAAGACTGCTACTGTCAGAGTGTCACAAAGCTTTCTGATCGTGTCAGCGTCGCTGTGGTCGAATTTAGTGTTGCCGCGCTACATAGAATTTCCACGGTTGTAGGGTAAAAATGCCATAATTAAAAATAAGTACGTAAATAATAATAATTGCGAATTTTTCATATTTACTCTTATATTTATGTATATGATTGTCTCAATGATTATAATTATTGATGATCATAATAATATAATTATAATCCTGTAATTATATTATAGGATTATGATTATATTTTAATGCAATAATTATGATCATGTAGACAATCATCTGCGAAATCATAGGTCACTTCGTCTGAATCACTGCTTTCACTTCCACTATCACTTTCTAAATTTACGATAAATGGTTCATCTAAATAAATGTCTTTTTTTAGGTACTCATTTTCGATGTTCTTTACATGGGCACAGTATTTTTGCCATTCTGCTGCTGATATTTTGTTCAATGCTTCTGCGACTAACTGCGGCATTTCAGCCTTTGACTTTCCAATGTTATGTTCTGCAACATGACGTTTAATTGAACTCCAGATCATTTCTATTGCGTTTAAATCGCAATGATAGGGGGGCAATCTAAGGACAGTGTGCCCATTGTCTCTTAGTAAGTTATCAATTTCATATTGTTTTGCTGGTCTGTGCCTTTTTATTAATTCATACAGCTGGGGTTTAGTGAAACTTTCATTGAACTCCACATTATTTTCAGTAAGCCAATTCTGCAAATCTGCTTTTTTAGTATTTGAATTAGGGCATTTGTTAATACAAATACTGTGGTAAGGAGCATTATCCATTACAATTAAAGTGTCTGTATGTAAATTAGGCAGCAATTTTTCTGTTATCCATTTTTTTAAATTGCTATTATTCATTTCGTCAAGGTAATCGCCACTTTTAGTGTTCGATTAAAAACAAGTAATGCATTCTCAACAAACCCTGTTTCTCCCCCCGCATGAACTATAATCTATCTATTTCCTTTTGATACAGGATTCAAAATACCGTCAACATCATTACTTTGCCAACAGCGACCAGCCGTGTGTGACGAGTGTATAAAAGTCTCATCCAAAAATATTACAGGCTTTTTTTCACCGCATTCGTTTTGCTTTATTTTATGCAGATAAGATGCCCGTAAAGCAGATATATAATTGCGCTCAATGAGGACTTTTCTATTGGATTGCGTTTTCTTGTATCGAAAACCAATTTCACGCAATAACTTTCTGAGGGTTTCACGACTAGCATTAAAATCGATTTCGTCTCGTAGAACATTCAGTAATTTTGGGATGGTAGATATTTCTTTCCTCACTATGTAAAATTCATGAATTTTTCTTCTGATGACACCGAGGTCAAAATCATCAATTTCTATCTTCTTCTATTTTTTTCCCTGGAGTAGAAATTTTTGAGCCAGTAGCATCTGCCTGTTTTTGTTCTTTAACTAATTGTCCTACAAACCGTTCACTTACACCTGCAAAATAGAACACAAGTACTTGTAGGAACCATGTCATCGACTACTGACAAGAAATGGGTGATTCATAGAACAACAACTGGCAACATTAACCTGTAGCAGCAGCAACTCGTTCATACAGTTTTTCAAATGGTATTATCAGCGCATTTAAACGTTTCTCTTCCTGCATAAAAGCTAAAAATTTAAAATAGTGTTTCTCGCGGCACTGTTCAATGCTTTCGGCATTATTTATATCATTAAAACGATAAAATAATGAATAAAACACTAAGCGTTGTGCACAACAACAAACTTGACAACATTATGACATTTCAAAATGACATTACGTAGTACCAGTTTCGCCACCGGATCAGATAACTTTGTGGTGCTGTACATGCGCTACCACAGACGACATTTTTTTACGTTGCGCCCCGTGCGGGCTGGACCGCGTTCATCGACAAAATCACGCGCCGTGGAATTAACCTAACTCAACACTTTTTTTAAAGTGACACGGAGCCAGCCGGATGGTGCATCAGGGGCCGAATTCCGTTAGACAAGACCAATGACGCGACGACGACGGCCAACTTTACTTGCCGTTTTTGCTATCCTTTTCTATTTGGTTTGTACATCTTTGGCCTGAAATTAAAAATCCTAATATAATTTACCTTAACGAAACGCCAATTAATGGATACCTAAATTTGATCGTCGTCGCCGTCATCGCGTCGTGTCACTGTCACTGAGCGTTCATTGTGCCAGCTGAATTGGGCCCCAGAATCACAAATGTATTGTAAACCTTCCTTGCAATGAAAATCTAATCAGAGATCCAACTAATCCGTGAGTATGTTAGATTGTATAGTTAGATATTGGTACCAAATTGATTATTTATTGGCATAGTTAATTGTACGAGTATTTCTATTGTTTTAGATCTTAGTATAATTCACGAAGCGACGTGTAACTAAAACTATGAGATTATTTATCTATGCTATGATATAGAATTACATAATCTTTTTCATTGTCAAAAAAAAATTTGGATATGTTTAACAAAATATTCATGTAAAATGTGCTTTAACATAAAATGTGTATTGAGATCCCGTTTGTGTAAGAAAATCTAAAATACACCGGAAGACAAAAATAAAATTACTGCTTAGCATTCTAATTTCCATAATCCTTTCTGTGAACTCCACGAAAGTACATAAAACTTTTGGAATCCTTACACAATCTTTATAGGACTTGCCTACATTTTCGGCTTCATTTTATGGCTTCAATAACAGGAGCTCTAAAGTTCGGTTCTAAAATGTCGGAACATAAAATCAACAATTACACGAAGGCACATACATTGCTTCCGGCCCCACACTAGGATACCCCAGGGATATCGTGGGAACCAGGAACAGCGACTTCACACACATGTCCATCCAAGACCTGGTGTTTTTATTCCTCCCCTGCCGGGATCCGAGCCCGGTACCCTTGGTTGGGAGGCAGAGCCTCGATCGGCATGCCACAGAGGTTGTCAGTCGTCTAAAGACCGCAGGACCGATGGTCCGATGACATAAGGTTCAGCCGGCCCGACAAGGACGGGCATGGCCGCAGGTCGCACGAATTGGCTGCCTTTGGCATATGCCCAGCAGTGGACACGAGCATGCTGAAGAAGATGAAGGGGAACAAACAAAAGTCAGGATGAATTTTTAGTCAATTCTAAGATCAGAAAGGCGGGTCTAGTCAATGACCATCAATGACAGTGTGCGCGTCTTGTTACAGGCAAAAAGGCGAAACCAGAGAATTGCGATTGTGTGCGTGCACTGGGCTGGCCAATGGGCTACATATAATAAAATAAATAAAAACATCGATGAAGAATACTACGAAAGGAAGTATAGGGGATACTCATACAAACGTATTCCTCAGTTCACGCCTTCTGGAGTGTATCTACCTATAGACAACGAGCAGCTCAGCAGACTGACAGATTACCGGAACTTTACATTAATTCTCCACGCCAGAGCTCTGTGATCTAGTGGGTTTCACGCTTGCTTCTCACGCAGGAGGTGCAGGTTGGAATCCCCGTGCTGACCATTTACCAATGAGATAAGTAATTTAACTTTAAGATCTTGGAAGATATCCCAAAACTTCATTAAATCCACTTTTTAAACAGGATGTTACCAAAAGGATCGGAAAGCATCGAAATTGTTCATTCAGTTGAACTAACAGAAGAGTTGTCATCGTGATTACTGCTATCCGCACTTACGGATATTATTAATCCATTTATTGTACAGAAATATACCTCTGCCACCGCGTGACTTTATTTTTATGCATTCAATAAAAAAATAAAAATGGTTGTATCGATTCATTTGATTCATCGAGGTTTTTAAGCAATATCCCCTCACTAACAGGCTAAGACTGACACCCGTCAAGTACCATAAGTACCATGTTATCTTTTTCATACTGTAAGTAAGGCAAACATCGTAAGGAAACCTTTCACTACTCCATAGCTGGCGATGGGTTAGCCCCCTGTCACGCGAAATGAAGTATTGAATAAAAGGCTAAAGGTGGACACAATTGTGCTACTGCCATCCCGTATGAGAAAAGGCGAAACGCTATGTTTTGTTGTTGTTATTCTCCATGGAAATCAGCTGACCGCCCGGCCCAAAGGGTATGGAGGAGTGAAAAATGAAGTTGCGCTGATCACATCGGTTTCATGGTCAAAGTTGTTCAGAATGATGCCCCTAAAAGTCCACCGCTCTGTTACACCACGTAGAATTTTAGCCTTTTAGCTTTTAGCCATCGTTACTCATGGCTATATTCCGTACTCAATCTAAATCAATCAATACTAAACATAAACAAACATTTACGTACAAGCACATTGTTTGTTTCAGGCCCAACACTAGGATTCCCTGTATCATGGAAACCAGATACCACCAGTTATGACTGGTTGGTATGCCGAGGATCGAACCCGGGACCTCTCACATGGTAGGCAGAGCTCCAACCGCAGCGCCACAGATACAAACTTATTTATGTACTTATTATGATAGATATTTTCAGGGTTCCGTATCCAAAGGGTGTCAAACGGGACCCATTACTAAGCCTCCGCTGTCCGTCTGTCTGTCCGTCCGTCCGTCCGTCACCGGACTCTATCGGATCAACCGAAATAGGTAGAGAGCTGAAATTTTCACAGAATATGTATTTCTGTTGCCGCAACAGTAACAAATAATGAACTACACGCAATTTTTAAAATTAAAGGGGGTCCCCATACAAGCGATATTTTTTTTAAATCCCTGCCCCTGCGAAATACCTCATAACATCATGATTCAATATCACCATAAATTTCGCTGCTCTTAATAACTTTCAGATGGAAAAGTCGGTTTCGTATCGGTTTCGCAATCTTGAAGTTCCGGGTTCGATTCCCAAAGAACACTTATTTTTAACAATATTTTTTCTATTTGTTTTGGCTTTTTATTTTCTCCTTCCTATGTGGGTATATTAAATAAACCTATGAAAAATATTCAATCATCTGTTGATGGCCCCACAGCTGAGTGGTTAAGCATTATTTATAGCACGGTCAATAAATCGAATATACGCAAAGAAAAACTTATGCGCAATGGTGAGGTTATCTCTAATAGATATTTCTTCCAGAAAACCTAGGCAGGACAGGAAAATATATGCTGGATAGTGCAGTCCATAACTACAGACATGCGGTCACGTCACGTTCGTAATGGGAAAAATTAGGGCACAGCGTAGAGACAGCAAAAGCTGTTCTATATCGGGAATGAGGACATCAACAGTTGCTCGAATAGTCTCCGCCGCTGGATCTTCATCTGGGGACTATACAGATTCCTTCCTACTATATAGGTATTACTATCTAACAAAACCAGAAGTGACGTACTTGTGCATTTTCGGTTAGTATTTCAATCTAATATCCCCCAATAGGTGCGTTTTTTAACTGTGTTTTATCAAGTAGACAGTATAGGTAGTGTAGAGCAATACATCTTCGAGCTTCACCCATGCTGCCACAGCAAATAGTGTCCTATTCACTTCCAGCCGTTTAGACATATGCCTCTGTGATTGTTTCGAAACCAATTTATTAAGACCATGAATAAATAACTTTTAATGTTCTCCTCAAATGGATTACAATGTCAAGCTATTTGGCTTAGTAAAGAAATTCTGGCAATTTGCCACTATAATAGTTCAAGGTTAAATCCTTTAGACTGCTGCAGACCTAAACTTCAGATGGCGTCATCTTATCAAAATCTATATAGAAGTCTAGATGAACAGCCGACAACTTGGATACTTGAATACTTTATTGCACAATACAAAAGATGTATACAGACGCTTAAAAATGGAAAACACATTTGCGACCTTATCTCTAACAGGAGATTTCTTCCAGTAAAATAGGATGGACATGATATATTTAACTACGGGTAGACCAGAGTACAACTCAAAGTTTGGTGGGCACTTCAACCGCCTCTCGCCTGGCGAATAACATATTCCATCCATTCCATTCCACATACCTCCTCTTCGTATGCAGAATACGAAGAGGAGGGGAGGCGAGGGAGTTTCATAAGTGATGCTCAATATATTATGGTCCCGGTACCATAATTTAGCCGCAGTTTGTTCATTCGACTGAAGGAATAAATTAGAAGATCCGTAAAAAAGAAAAGTTGTTTGCCGAGATCGTAGCAAATATATATGTTCTTAGCCTAAGGAAGCATCAATGTTTGTATGTTTTAGGATCCAACCGTGTTACTACAAAACATATTAAACACAAACAAACAAAATATTAACCATTTTAGCCTTTAAACAAGTGTTGAACAGGAGTTTATTTTTTTGTAAGACCCCAAGGTTTATCCCGTCAGACCCATTATACGACCATACATTTATAAAATAAAATATATACGGCTGATTATGCTAAAAGACCTTTAATCATAGATACGGTGGTGTATGTAATACGGTTCTAACACAAGAGGTAATATAGATAGAAATTATCTCAAAATTTAGTTCAAAATTGAATTAAAGCTGTTCACCAAATATAGGTAACTGATTTGCTATCCTTTACTGGTGTCATCCATGTACAATGTAGAGTACTTTTATCTGCATTAGGTGAAATGTTTTTAGAAGTAACTAAAATACTATTATTATTTCTTTACCGCCCGACGCTTCTCGGCTTTTATCGGCACTGATCGGAAGAAAATTCACGACCGGTTTAGCTTAGCGGGTAGTGACTCTGCCTACGAAGCTGACGGTCCTGGGTTCGATTCCCGGTAAGGGCAAATATTTGTATGATGAGCATGAATATTTGTTGCTTAGTTTTGCATGTTTTCTATGGATTTACATAAGTATTTATCTCTATTAAATATATCGTCGTCTAGTACCCATAACATAAGCCTTATTGAGCTTACTATGGGCCTAGTTGGATTTGTGTAAGATTGTCCTCTAATATGTATGTATTATTTATTAAATATACTTTGCTGCATATTCATCACAATACACTACTTAACTTATAGTAGGAAAAAGTACCGAAGTCGCATTTTATAGAGTAGACCTATAAGTTACATAGATGTTTAACTCGCACAATCACTTTCACTGTTTGAATCAGATCAGACACTTTGATTATAAAGCTGTCAATAAATACATTCAGTTTTTCTTCTACAGTTAAAAATTCTTTCTCAAATTTCTTTGCATGATTGCGAACAATCGTCCATTCTTTAGGTCCCAGAATCTCGATTTTTTTCACAGCAGCTTAGTCAATATAAATAATTATACTTTGTTGATTTTATTATGACAAATGCCTTATTTGTCAAGGACTCAAAGTCAAACCCCATGGAATGAAACTCTCCTTTACTTACTCTGTCTCAAAACCCGATAAATATCATCTCATAAATCATTATTTAAATCTGTTACCATTTGTCTTGTTTATGTATTGTGAGTAATGATAGGAGTTTGTAAACTAACAGCGACGAGAACCGAGAAGTGTCGTGCGTAATATAAAAAAACCGTAATCGTACTGATAGACGGAACGATAATTAAAAATAAACTCTAGTCAACTTTGACGTTAGATACAAAAGGCTTTGTATGGAGACTGGCATACCGTATTTAAAAAATATATATCTGCGGATATGAAACCGATGTCCATTGATCGAGTAAATTATTGAAACACATCTGTGTAATTATGGATTTCTAAAACGATATCCTTTGCGAGAAATCGGATTTCAAAGTGAAATAAAGTTATTTTCGTCGCCCTTTGAAGCCAGATTTCTCGAAAAGTATATCGTTTTAGAAATTTATAATTATACACATTTGTTTGTAAAATATTACTGTATCGATCGACATCCGTTTCCTCACTGGCTGCAGAAATCATGATATTTCGACTGTTAGTACGCCATAAATGTTACATGCCCTTTGTGTGTAAGTGTAAACCCAATATTGATGCTCAATTGCGTTGCATCTGTCGGGCCTAAGAGGCTGATGGAAGGCTGGGAAGGGGCGACACATCCCAAACATAATAAACAGAGCCATTTAGTTGACAGCAATCAGTGGATCAGTAAATCGTATGAGGTAATCGAGGAAAATCTACAACGAGAACCTCGTGTGTACTAAATAAGTGTGGTAAACGAATATGGTCTTAATTGTCACTGTCACAAAAGACATGACTGAGTTGACCTCAAACGAGTTACAGGTCTTACTCATCTCGCTCAAGGCATCGTTAAAAACAGTGATGTCATTGTACACTCCTGGCCTGTGTTACCTACCTCTCATATATTTTAGACGTAGCAGTAGCCTGCGAACAAACAGCTATAAATTATACAGGTTGTAGCAGAAAGGTGTGGCCTTTTAGATGTTATTAGGGGCATCATTCTTCCAAAAAGTTTTTTCCTTCACAAAACCATGCCGCATGCAAAGGTTTTGCCGTAAAATGATCTTGGTGGAAAAGCCACCTGGGGTGTTGATTTTGAAATTGCCATTTGAGCAATTTAAAAACCATGTAAAAGCGGTTTTGTCAAAAAACGGATATAACAATGATCAGCGGTACTTAAATGACGGAATATGGTAAGAATTGTGTTAGTTAAACACAACAGATTTTATAAAAAGATCTAAAAAATAAATCTGTGGAAGTTTCTTAGCCCTACCTCTCCCACAGTAGTCCAATATAGAGAAGAGGCAAAAAAATACGTTGGTTAAGTGTATACAAATATCTACAGTAACAAATATATTTCAATTTGTATTCGAATTTGTATCCTTTATGTATCTATGCTTATGACGGCAACGTTTCTGATCTCCATAATTTCGGGCATCCCAGTGTAGTGTATTGGTAATTCATGTGCCTATTTTATTCTTTTTGTTTCAAGATGAGTAATGGAGGTATAATTATCCTTCCTACTGTCATATAAGAACGTACCCAAGGCCTCACGGAAAGATTCCTCGTCATAAACGATAATTTGTATGCCATGATCTATCTGACTATAACCATGACGACTGCTGTACCGGTGAACACTTGGTCTTGGATTTTGTTACCTGTTTTGAATTTAAATGATACATTCGTGACATCAAATGTGCACTGCCACTATACACGATACGTATTGCAGAAACTGACTTCTGTTACTAGGATTCTTTCGCACACAATACGAGCGTTCATAATTTTTCTTGAGAGAGCTGGCTGGCTGGAGACTGCGCTCAGAAATCTAAGAACTCACTCTCACTTAGTTCGGGAGATGAATTAACGCCTTATATACGACTGTCTGGTCCTCCTGTGTTCCGCATATATAAACAATATCTCCGTGGTCTAATGGGTTTCGCGCTTGCTTCTCACAAGGGAGATGCAGCTTCGAATCCTGACCATGTACCAATGAGATTATTAATTTATCTTTAGTACATTATAGGGACGTTCTAATGCTGATGGAAAAACATCGTGAGAAAATCTTCATGACTCCATAGCTGCGGCGATGGGCTAGCCCCCTGCCACGCAAAAAATGGAGCATTGAATAACTGGCTCAAAGTGGGCACAATTGTGCCTCTGCCACTCCTTATGGGAAAAGTTGTGACGCTATTTTTTGTTATGTTATAAATAATATATGAATGTTACAAAAAATTATACACCAGGCCAGGAAAGAGATCCGTGGTCTAGTGGGTTTCACGTTTGCTTTTCATGCAGGAGATGCAGGTTCTAATCCGGTGTTGACCTTGTTCCAATAAGATAATTAATTTATCTTAATTACATTATCGGACGTTTCGTGTTTCGGATGACACATTTTTAAGGTAGGTCCTGGCTACTATCGCTATATTTGGTAGTATATAAGTAGTAGTAGTGGTAAATCCCATCCATCAACCAGCACAGAGCCAGCGTGATAGTGTATGGCTCAATCTTACTCGTATCCGGGTAAAGGCCTGTGCCTCTCGGTTCGGACACTAATGGGCTACATTTATTTAATGCCTGCGAAGGTATAGAATCTACGTTAAGTTACTAAAACGAACGTCTTTTTAGATGAAGCGAATATTCAAAACGCATTTTTCAGTGATTCCTTTTTACTAAGTTTACTTTGCATTTGCTTAATTTAGTGTAAGCTTTTTGAATTTCCAGCTTTACATGGATCATTCATATATAGTATGGCATAGTACCTACCTATTTGTTTTCATTTCCTCAGTCGGGAGTTGAACTCAGGACCTCATGCTACTCGCCCACAAAAGTTTTGAATAACTATACAACATCGCATTTTCATTCGTATCTCCTAGCAATAGAGTCTAAAAGTTGTTGTAGTTTTTGTTAATAACTTAGCAAAGTGCTCAAACGGTATATTCAAATAAGCCTGTCTACTACAAGTTATCTATGTAAATATTCGTAAAGTAATACAGATCGGGGTAGGTGGGAAAGATATAGCCAATACCATTAAAAAGTTGTATTTTTTCAGTTGCATCTTTTCCTGCAATGATGAATACCTTTTCAGTATTTTAGTCGACTACTGCTTGTGCACCAGGACTTATATTCCTTACACATCATATTGAAAATGAACCATTAACATCCAATTTCGAAAACGATCTTTAAATTTTAAAGCCCCGAAATAGGGTAATGGCCCTTCAGTACTATTAAATTTTGTTTTTTTCAGTAAAACATGGCTCTAAGTACATGATGTTCATCACAGTTCACATGACTTGACGTAGTGACCTTTAGCGTTTTGCGGCGCTTTAAAATTTAAAGATGTTTCTGTAAATCAGTGTAAATAACCTGAAAGCTGTCACCTTTACTCTATCGCGCTGATTTGAGTACCAAATGCCAAATTCACTCTACTCGACTCCCAGAGACTGGGTAATACACATTCGTATGGCGAAACATGAAATAAGATAGCCCGAACTCTAGACTCTAGACAGCATGGCAGACAATAACACTCCTTGAAATTCTCGAACAACAACTAAGTTGTATTCTACTGGATTTTCGTCGCATACAGCAACGTTAACACCATTACGTACCAAGTTCCAAGGCCGCGAACACCATCGCAAGGCACAGGGCTGCTCCACTTCGGGCCATGCTGACAGTTCACGATGGTTCACTGGAGTGCTGGATGCGACTGAGCTCACTCAGCGATCTATTTGGACTGTGCGAGGAACTGGGCTTGCCGCCAAGTCGACGCGGGACTTTGACGAAACGCACTATTTTGACTGGCCCAAGTTCTGGGTAGCGGCGATTTTGGTTTGGATCTCGACGGAAAACGTTGGACATCACTTAGAAGTCACTGATATCAATTAATTATAATTTTAATTTGTCTATTAAAGGATTAAAAAAACTATAACAGGTTAGTATAACAACACATTTACAAAGAACCTTTACCGAAGTGAGTCTTATAAAGGGCAAGGGGATTATGATCATTTTATCCTGGATTTTTATTTTAACAAATACTTCAATGACTCTGTGGCGCTGCAGTTGTGGCTCGGACTACCGCGAGAGTTCCCGGGTTCGATCCCCGGCTGGGAATAAAGTAAAGTCCCAGGGTCTTTCATGTTTATATGTGTCTGTGTTTTCTGGTTCAAATGACACAGGGTATCCTAGTGTGCTCCTATCTTAGGTAACCTCTCAATTACGAGTTCAATTAGATTTTGACTTTTTATTCCAGTTATAGAACGTAAATTGCTTTTTATTTTTATTATCGATATATGTATATCAATATATCGGATAAATATAAAAAAACGGATATTTTGATATTTATTATAAAATCAAATTTTTACGTATATATTTCATTTTAGTGCTTAATTTTTTCTCCAGTACTTCACATCTCAATCAAGTCTTAATAAATTGGTATAACCTCATCTGTGAGGCCATAAAAAACCTCAGATATGAAATGAAAAACACGGCTCGCGGTCGCTGACCAGTGCCAAGACAATTCAGAGAGTTAGTTAAAGGGCGTTCGTCTCTACTTTTCTTCATTGAAGGCTATTCCTATTACGAAGCCATTGTAAGGTACCAACCAATAATACTGTGTTGGGTCCTGTTATTGAAGTATATCATCTATAATAAGTGTTTGATAGTTCTTTTTTTGTCAACTTCTCCTTCTGGTAATAACGGAAAGTGAATACAAAGCAATTCCTGTATCTGTAAAGCTCTTTCCGATTCTACTTTAAAGGCTGATTCTGCTTTTCATATCGGCTTGTTGGTATTAAATTTACTACTAGTATCTACCAGGAATACATAGTTGAATTGAGAGTAATGACAAAACCATAATTTGCATTATTTTTTAAAGTTTGGTTGCTTCTCACTTGGACCCAACAGTGCCAAACATAATCAAGTCAAGTGCGACTACTATTCAAATAACACTTTTATTATTCAGGAGCAAAGTAATACTACTCTCAAGATATTTTATTTATGGCTGAGTCGTTGAGTTTCTCCCTCACATGCGTCCTAATCATAGCCAGGAAATAATAGGGAATTGTCATTTTTTGGGCGTGATTGTTTATAGTATTGTACTTACAGTACGATTTTATTCTTTTCCGCTCGACACTTTTCGATTTTAGTCGCTGAAATTAGTTTTTAACGTAGACTTAATAAATTCCTAGACATTACTCACAACTCATGAAGAAGACAAGAGGTAACAGATTTAAACTATGGTTTATAAGATGATATTTTCGGGTTTTGTTTTGTAAGTAAGTAAAGCAAAGAGTTTCATTCATCCATGGGTTTTGACTTTGAGCCTTGTCAATTAAAGCACTTGTCATAATAAAATCAACAAAGTAGATTTATTTATATTTGGCGTTGTAATTTTTATTATAGGAAATTATTAATGAACTACCACAGAGGCAACAACGAGCAATCCTGTTGCATCTGCCAATAATATTAGATAGGGTAAAAAGCTTGGTGCACAATCTCGAGAAATGACCTGAGTGCTCGTGTAGTGAAAACGTGTTAATGAGCCCTGTAAACTCACGATCCTGCCGTCTTATCTTATTCTATGGAATATCTCTACTTCTAACTATATATATCTTCATCATTTATTATATCTACCAAATCTTCTAAGGTTACAGTATGAATGCAACATCGTTTTTTTATACCAGCCATATATTAGAATACCCTGTGCCGTGGGAACCAGAAATAGCGACGTAATGACAATTATATACAACCTATAAACATCCAAGTCCCGCGGTTTCTTCAATCCCGGCCGGTACTCAAACCCGGGACATCTTGCTTGTGAGGCGCAAACTCGACCGATAAGCCATAGAAATCGCCTATTAGAAGAGAGGTTAGGTAGAATGATGACGAATGATATACAGGTTAAATCCTGTTTTTTTTTTATTTTTAATATCATAATAATAATAGCGGCTGTATTGTCCCGTGATTTCGATCGACATACGACATCGCATAGGCTTATGACCAACACGCTTAAGGGGTTAAATATGGCCAGCGCCAGGGGACGCGAACAAAGAAATGCATATCTAGCTTCAATTCTAGGCTAAACTAGACAACATAAAAATGTAGGATAAATATATGTTATACAAGGTCTATTAGAGATAAGAATGGACTTTTAAAATTACCGGATATATGTTATATTTAATACTAAAAATATTTTTCGCAATGCATTATTATTCAACTAAATGAACAAGCGCTCGGAGAAGAAATCAGTTTACTATATGAAACTTACACGCAAAAATAGGTAAAAAAAGGGATTTTTTTTAGTTGTTTTATTTTATTTTTAATGTTATTATTACAGGAGTTTAGTAATATTTTCTATAATTTTCTCGG
This sequence comes from Argyresthia goedartella, assembly GCA_949825045.1. Classification (NCBI taxonomy): domain Eukaryota; kingdom Metazoa; phylum Arthropoda; class Insecta; order Lepidoptera; family Argyresthiidae; genus Argyresthia; species Argyresthia goedartella. The sequence goes on from OX463826.1 coordinate 12,359,820, forward strand.
TCTCGCAGCTCGGGCTGCCCCGCAGGGCTCTGCGCGGGAGCATGCGTCAGTCTGCTTCGACGCGCCCTTGTTCAGCCCTTAAGCCCGCTGCTCCGCCCGCGTCGTATTCGAATATACGTCATGCTTTGGAATGTGCCAGAAGAGGGACTAACTGATTCCACAATTGTTTATGATATGCTTATCACGTAAAAGATAATGTATGGAGAGCCAGAAATCTACTTACTACGTAAATAATGAAGTACTCCCTTTTCTGGCACGTTCCAAAGCATGACATAAAACTGAATATCACACGGTCGGAACCGCGGGTAAAAGTGTGTAGGTAGATAGTATTTTTTTAAATACACATTTTACAAAACGGGTCCCTCGTACTGTGTTAAAATACCCTGACTGATCTTTTAACACCTAGACCAAACTGATGGTCCTAGGAACAATAAAATTGGGACTGTATATTGCGTTCTAGGACGTATTCGTCCGCTAATAATGGATTTCAGGAAATTCTCGCGGGATCGGGAGAGACAGGATCCACGCGAGCATCAAACACAATTTACCAGTGTGGGATTTGAACCCGCCACGATCGGATTATATCCGAATACTCACTGGATATACGTCGAGTCATTTTATTTGTGAACAATATTTATGTACGCTTTTTAGTCACAATAATTATTTTTCGGGATAAAAGATAGCCTATATGTTAAGTTAGGGTATAAGCTATTTATATATTACAAATTTCATCCAATGATCATCCTACGGGAACAGTAATTATTTTACGGGATAAAATATAGATTATATGTTAATTATTGGTTTAAGCTGTATACATTCCCAATTTCATCCAAATCCATCCAGCCCTTTCAACGTAAAAGAGTAACAAACATATAAACACAATCACACACACAAACTTTCGCTATTATAATATTAGTGGGATATTTAGCTACTAAATTGCATTCAAATTAGGTGGCTACTCAAAGCTGTTTAGATAGGAATAAACACAGAGAGAGATAAGAGACACTCGCGTTTTTTCAAGCCATTCGTAAGCGGCTTTAATCAAGCAACTAAGAATCGTCATACCTACTCAGCCAACATCAACCACTGCTGGGCACGGGCCTCTAAATTTTATACAGCGCCAATCTTCGCGATCCAATCGCTTCTATTGAGATCCTTTCAACTTGGTGATCGTCGGACCATCGTGCAGGTGATCTGCCCACCGGTCCGACAATACCATCAAGTCGACAAAAGTCGGACAAAGATAGTCTCTAGCTTTCTAACTATTGTAAAAGACAACTTGCTATGTATGCATGTAATTTATTATTTTACCGTTTTGTAACGGGTATGACAGAGGTTCCTTTTGTAGTATTTAGTAGTAATACTCATATTAATATTAACGTGACAAAACAAGGTATAAATGATACTGATATATTAATTATTTGCCAATTCCGACAAAGGGTAAGCACCACTTAAATATTATTATCAAAACATGCAGGGGCTAACTGGCAAAGAGCTTGATTTAGAATTATTTCTTACTAATTCTGACACCGATGATATTTGTATAGCAGAACAGTGGTTAAAGGAAAATGTAATATATTTTATCACAAGAGAAAAACTGCTTATAAGGTGGTTCTTTTTGCGGCAATTTCGAAATATTTGAAAAAATTATGGAGGAATCCCTCACTAAATTATGTAACAACAGAAAAAAGGTAATTATTCTATCTTATGAAACAACGATTAATACCTTTATATTTAATTTCTCCTTTTCTCTTTCCTTTATCTTAATATTTAATTTATATCTTGTTTTTCTAGAGATTTACACTTGCCAGCTAAACTTGCTTATTATTTTTTGTGATTATGCATTCACAAGTAAATTTTAATTAACTGCTTACCGATGATCACAGCGGTCAAATAGTTGGATTCCCAATTGTTAGTAAGGATAAGACGGATCCATAATTTTAAAACCTTTTATATCCCCTAGACTAGAAACATATACAAAAAAACTTAGATATAAATTTGCCAGTACCGGATATTAATGAACAGAACTCGAACAAAATTTATTCAGACTTCTTCAACATTATTGAAACTGAATTCGTCAAAGTTTTGAAGTAAAGAAAGTCAGTGCCAATAACTTAAATCAAAATTTAATGACTGGGCAACGTTTGCAATTCGTAAAAGTATAGTTATCTTAGTTGACCTTTATGAACTAAAACCTATAATTTTGATAGAAAATTTCAAGACTGTGTTAAAAATATTCCAAAACTTGAAAGTTGATGAGAACTGCAAAACTCACATTAATAGATTAATATAAAATTCAAATAATAGCATGAAAAGCGTTTGACAAAAAATAAACCGTGAAAATGGCGAAGTTATACCTATGGACAATGATTTCTGCTTAAAGATGGGTGAAGATGTCATTAAATTTAACTTGAGCTTTAGAAACATTCTTAACCAATGTATCGTTATTCACAACAGAGCGTCTAAACTCATGTCCATATGAAGCAGAGACTTGGTTAAAAACAGCTCTGTCTTGAGTAATGTTGATTTTAAATTTAATCATGTTTATCCCCAGGATATTGTCGAAACGAACTTAAAACATACTGAAGAAATGTGGGGTATTTCAGTCAAAGTCATTAGTTTAGTGGGGCACCCTTAGCTTATTCAATACATGTGTTGACGGTGGAGCTTTCCCAGACCTCATGAAATATAGTAAACTGATACCTCTGTTCAAGTCGGGAAACAAGGGTGATTCTTCAAAATTCAGACCAATATCTGTTCTTCCAGCACTAAGTAAAATATTTGAAAAGATTATACTCAATCATATGCTCTCACACTTCAACCGTACAAAACAAATCTACGCCAAATAATACGGTTTCACTAGGGGTAAATCGACTACGGATGCAGGCATTACCCTTAAACAAAGACTGCTGCTGGACAAATAGACAAATTAATGCTGTTAAACAAGGCCCAGGGTAAAACTCTTATGGCTGCTGGAATAGACTTAAGGACTGATTGATTTTCCCATGGCCGATTAAATAGGAATGTTTGTTGCTTGTTTACAGGTTACAATTGAAATAACCTTTTAATATTGCCACAAGAGGAAAAAGCAGTCAATGTGGTATATAAGGATGTTCTTTCATAATCATAACATGATGATAATCATTATGAGGTGGGACGCCCGCTGAACCACAAGCGGGTGATCGGTCCTCTATTGTGACTATTTCACCCAATTCCCAGTGTTTGGACACTGGTAACTGTTCGTTCAACAGATGTCCCTCCCCAAATCTTCTTGTTCGTTTAATGAATTTTAGGATGTCGCTAAACTTTAAGTTTGACAAATCATCTGCTTTAATGTTATTCATCCCTAGTGTTCGCCATCTTATGTTTGAATACATTACGCATTCTGCCAAGAAGTGCTGGCTTCTTTCTTCCAAGCCACAGTAAGGGCATGATGGGTCCTGTACGAGCCTTAATAATGATAGGTGTCTATCTATTTTTACAGTGACCTGTCACCACACCTACCAGTATTGCTAAGTTTTCCCTTCTAAGATTATGTATATACTTAGCCTTTTTGGGGTCTTTCCTTAAGATGAACATCTTAGACTGCCTACAGTCTTTGGTGTTCTTCCATTCTTGGTTTGCATCTCGCGTAGCTATCATGTTGAAGATGTTCTTTATGACAGTCGCTGATATAGGTAATCTTGGTTCTGGTCCAATAAAACGCTCATCAGCGCCGTTTCTTGCCAGCTTATCTGCTTTTTCGTTTCCAAGAATCCCTTCGTGACCCATGCAATAATTATTTCTGATGTTCTTCCCAAAGAGTTAAGACTGGCCTTACACTCTGTGACTAGTGCAGATTTATTCATTGGTTGCCTAAGCGCCTTTAAAGGTGCCTGACTGTCAGAATAAATTACTACTATTGTTTTTGATTTCTGCTGTTCCCCTTAGTGCTTCAGCGCATTCCATTATGGCATATATTTCCGCTTGGAAAGGGCTGGCGTATAGCCCCAAGGCAATTGATTTGTCTTGTTTATAGCTGTCCATGATGCATAAACCAGCTACTGCTAGTTTTGTGCTCTCTCTTCTTGAGCCAGCCAAGAAGCAAGTTACAACCGGTTGGTCTGATTCTATTTCCCAATTTTCTCTTGTCCCTATATGGATTCGGTATTTCTTATCGAATCGTATTTCCTTCTTTATCAGATCGTTGTTTGCCAATAGCATTGCCAATTTTCCACCTGAAAGTTTCTACAATGGAGGCATGACCTGTGTCTATAGAGTTGCCTTTCCATTTTTTGTTCATTTTCATTCTGTACATTGTTCTGTTGCTGTCCTTATTACTTCTACATGCAATGGGTTTAGATTGGGCATTGTTAGTAAGGATGCCGTAGGTGTAGACCTCATGGCTCCTGTGATCATAAGACATGCCAATTTTTGTATCTTCCCAAGCTCTTTTTTCGTTGTTGCTAATTGAGGAGTATAGAATCTTTGGTAGAATGATTGCCGTGTAAATCCAATGGACGATCTCTGGCTTCATTTCCCATCTGTTCCCTACAGCTCCCTTGCATTGGATTAAGACTCTAATGGCCTTAGCGCACTGTGACTTTACATGAGAGTCGAACTTCATTGTCTAGTCAAAAGTCACTCCTAGGTATTTAATCTCACAAACTACTTCTAGTCTTATGCCCTTCAACGAAATGGGAAGCATTCAATATTTTTCCGTTTATTCGTGAAGAGTAGCTTTGTTATCTCCGGGTTTAGGTCAAAGTCTTTTTCTTGACACCACCGTAAGACCTTTCCTTTTGCGTTCTTCATAATATCTCGTATCGTATTTAGCACTCTTCCCATTATAACAATAGACCCATCATCTGAATATACCTGTAGGTATGTTCATATTGGCAACGCGAGATATAAGGGAGTCTATAAGAAGACACCACATCAGTGGAGATAATCATCCACCTTGAGGGAATCCTCTATTTGCTCCGATTGAGTACCTAGTCCCAGCAAGATATGCAGTGATCACCCTGTTTTTGAGCACAGCTACCACCCAGTTTGCTAACTGTATAATCATAACAACATGCTCATCCCATTTTTGAGGTCCCGTACCAACCAACTAATTCGGTGAGAACCCCTGACGGGGCGTATAAGTTGGAAGCGTCTGTCTGTGTGCCTGCGTGTCTGTCCATGGCACCCTAGCGGTCAAACGGGTAAACGGATTTTAGGCAAGATTTTTTTCTAAATGGGAGTGATGTCAAGTTTTATTCAAATATTTAGCGTTTCGTAACTTATTAGCTTAATAAGAAAACTAGTCAACCAAATTTTAAATAGTCTTATATTTTTTATTTATAGTCACCTAGGTCCCATCAACGTCTACCTACTCTCATTCCATTTCGAATAGTACTTTGTCTTGCTGTCGATGTCCTGAAAACCTGGAGTACCGGCACCGATGATGATGATGCTCATGAAATTTTTCATAATCCTGATCCTGAAACCAGATACTAATTACTTGCATACTTACTTACAACCTAACAACACTTCGTCATTTGTCGATATCAATAGATAATTTTTCAAGTGCACTGAGCATTAGCAAAATGATTAGATTTTACATTTTACACATACAGGATATGATGCAAAATACTAAACATGTTTTCACAACTCTCCATTTATGTGGTATCGTCTACACTGTAGACTCTACAGGATATTCCAAGGAACTTTTTTTTTTGTAGGAAGAATTTATTACGACTATGTATATATGCTACTACACTACCACTATATTAAAAAGCTTCAATTATTAAAATCATATTTGTTAATTTTCAAAAATAAAACGGGTAAAGTTTCAGAAAGGTGTTTGATCTGGGTTATCTAGCCAGCCTTATCGTTTTCCACATATTGTCTACCAATCATAACACAGGCCACAGTTCAAGAATTGTATTTAGTTTTTCAATTCCTTCTTAATTATCACATTAACACAATTTTTTGCAATGCAATCATGAGGCGCGAATGAATTTGAGTGTACCTATTGCCCTCTATTTTCTGTACTTGTCGCTCCGCTCTAGTCAATGTCCAATCAAAATAATATTTAACTCTCGACCATGGGAAATCATGAATAAATCAAGCAGAGGCCAGGTTAATGCCTTAGTTCCTATTATTGTACTTTCAATTTACATGGGATTTCATCTATTTGAACATGTATCGACAACAACCCTTACAAGACTGGTCCCACAGACATAAAATAAGATACTACGACTGGTCCTCCCGCCAACCGTGCCTCCTTTTTCTCAACCCCATCCATAGACAATTCTCATTTTGGTTTTTGATATATTCATGGAATATCAGAAACAAGGATGCGCTCGGACGCCACATCACGCTCAGAGCCATCCCAGGCTAAGGATAACTAGCGTGACGCCCCGAATTCATCAACATATTCCTCATGCTAATGCGGAACACATATTTTATAGCCAAAATAACCATAATCTAAATCGTTCCATAGAGTTGATAGCGTCACACGCTGCGAAATATATAATTGTTTGCCAAAAAAAAACAAAAACAATAGAGTTAAGGCTTGGGCCAATATAAGTTCAACCTTTTCTGTTTTATATTATAAGGATGATTACTTTTCTGTATTCATTAGGCCCATTGAGAAGCTTCAGTAAACGCATTATCACATTCAATAATGTTTTTAGACTTAAAAACAAAACCCCTTTTGCACGTTTTTGTTTTATTTAGTAAATATTCATTTAAAAAAAAAACACGAATTGCAACGTGAAACGGAACGTGCTTTCAATAAACCATCAGAGGAAGTGACCTACTCTGCGTTGTCAGTAAGGGACAGAGATATGGGTCAGTCTCCGTTTCCTTTTCTAATGAAACCAGGCATAACCTCAGGTAAATGAAACTCTTTGCGCATAACTCCGCTGTAGTCCTTAGTCCAGTTTTCGCGCCAATCTGTCGACTGTCGGTTTAAAGCCGAAATTTTTGGCAATAAATTATACGTGCGAATGAAAACAAAACTAAAACAATTCATATTTCCTATTGTGTCAAGCGGGGAGGCTAACATACGGTTGAGACTTAGTAACGTTACGTTATAACGGGCTACGAGACTGGATAGTAATATTAAAATCATGTAAGACGTTGAAGCCATAAATAAAAGGGCCCGTCGATATCAGAATTGGCAATTTTCATCAGTTATATTTTATTAACAAATTTTTGAGAAGAATTTACCACCTTTTGACGATAATGTGTTATGATATGACACAAATTACAGCAACATTTCCATACAACTAAAAGACAAGAAAGCGTTTTGTCAGTTCATATTCAATATGTAGTACTAAACCTTGTCAAGTAGCCAATTGTGACTTTCATACAGTAACTTTGTAGTAACACATCATACTACAATTAGTATCTAACGACTAAAGATTTGAGATGCAATGAAGAAATATTTTTATAGGTCGATGGTATCTTTTAAATATGCAAGGCTTCATTCATCTGAACGGACGAACAAATGCCCCTGCGCGTGAGTACAGCGAATCACCTTGCATCTCACAATCACGCGTCAGACTGATGCGAGGACCCTCTGCTGCGCTCTGCTCGCCTGCATAACTGCAGCCAACCACCACCCCACATAGCTATAAAAGTCCACACATGTCCAAATGACATCTCTAACTGTGACTGCTTACCTTTAACTAAAGTTAGTCAGGTGAAGTATTTGGGTGTTATACTGGACGAAAAACTTACTTGGCAACCCCAGATAGAACTGCTAGTGGAACGATTACGGAAGTGCGTCTGGGTTTTCAGGAAACTCCGACATATTGCTCCCCCACACTTACTTAAGACAATACACTTTTCATTAGTCCAATCTATATTGACTTATTGCATACCAGTCTGGGGAGGAGCGTGTAAAACTAGTCTGCTCAAACTAGAAAGAGCGCAAAGGTCCTTACTAAACCATATTGCACTCCTACAGAAGAAGTGAACTACTAACGATACGACAATTGTATATTGAGCGCACAGTACTTAGAGTCCACTCAACTACAACCTTTGTCCCAGTCCAAATTTCTAAAAGAAGATCGGATATGGTCTATAAGTTTCCCTTAATCAGAACCTCCTTTGCCAGGAATCAGTGTCTAGGCAGAGCTAATCGCTTGTATAACAAAACCAATAAAATCTTAAACATACACCCCCTTACAAAACATAAACAAAAAATCTAATACGAGACTGGTTACTAAAGCAAAATTATGAATAAACTGAAAAAATTCTAGAAATTATTGTGTAGAAAATTCTGACTTAACTTTATTTCTTTAAAACAAATCCCAAAATTGTTGATTATCTATACCTCATATCTATATAATAATAATAAAAAAATAAAAGTTGTTTTATTTAATAGAAACTGTTAACATAGCATATAACAAGACTTCCCAGTAAGTAATAATAATACTTGTGTTGGGAATGACTCGCAACTTCTCCTAAGATTCTAGCGTACAGTTAAAGGTAAGCATTTTTACTTTTCTTAAATATTAACAAATAAGGGTATATGTGTTTTGTGTATGTGTGTATGTTGTGGGTGTGTGTGAGTGTGTGTTGTGTGTGTGTGTGAGTTGTGTGCGTGCGTGAGTGAGGGTGTATATGTGTGTGTGTTTTGTGTACCTATGCGTGGTAGTAACTGTTCCTATGCCCTACGGTTGCATTATGATGAACCTTGGGATCGGGTGTGTAAACATCCACATATGGTAACAGTTAAACCTACCAACGCCGTGCGGTTGTACAAACCTTGGGGTCTATTATTATACTCGTAGGTAGTGCCTGTGAGAATGCAGTATGTAAAGGTGTTTGGTAAGTACTTATATTAGTTAATCATCGTTTAAGAAGGTCTTTGAAGAAGGTTTTCAACTTCCTCATGGTTAAGTGTGTTTAGCCATTTAGTTACAGTCTCTTTACAAGTATGTAGCTGAAGGTGGTATATGCATAAAATTCTGTTTACTTTGTTAGATATAAAGGCTGATTGACCGGCATATTGTCGTTCAGCGAAGACTGTGCGAACTGTCTGCGGTGGGGCAACTTTGTCGTTTCGTCTTTTGGTATTTACGGACTGGTCATACACCAGAGATTTGTTGCAAGACAGGATTAAGTTAAGAATGTATAGTTTTCTAACTGACAGGAGGTGACAAGTCTCATATAGGGATTGTGTAGTAAACCTGCGAGGTAGACTGTACATAACCTTTACGATAGACCTCTGGGCTCTTTCCACATCCATAAATTTGGTTTTTGCTCCCCTAGACTGGTATGCAGTAGGTAATCACTGATTGAATCAATGCTATGTATGTTTTATTTAGGAGTTCCTTAATTCATAACGAATCTGAGTGATTTGAAGATCCATGTCAGCTTACGTACTCTGTTCATAATCAGCTCAATATGGCCATACCAGTTTAACCGTTGGTCTACTATGACTCCCAGGTACCTGATATTCTCAACCTGTATATGTGGGCAGTCACAACCTAGGTTTCCAGGATCCGCGCAGCTATGTATTTTTAAACAGAAATTGTCGTTAGGCTGGGAATTTATATAGGGCACAAAACAAATGTACTTTGTTTTTTGAACATTTAATGACAAAATATTTTATTTAACCAGTTGGCAACCCTAACCAGTCCTAGTTCAGCAACTTTATGTACCGTATCCCATGATTCCCCCGAGAAAACTATTGCAGTATCATCTGCATAGGAGAAGATCCGCCCCCAAGGTTACATAGATCGTTTATGTATATTAAGAAGAGCGTCGGGCGAGGACACTCCCCTGCGGGACACCAAAGGTGACAGATTCTTCCTCACTAATAAGTTTTTCAATTTTTACCTTTTGTGTTCGGTCGTGTAGGTAGCTTTCAAATAGGGACAGAGCAGTACCACGAATACCAATATTCTCCAGCTTGTTAATGAGAATGGGGACAGACACGGTGTCAAAGGCCTTCTTAAGGTCTAAAAAGCCTGTCAGACACTTCTGGCTCCCGTCTACCTCTCTTGCTATGGTATTTACTAGTATTGTGATAGCGTCTTGCGTTGAGAGTCCCTTTCTGAAGCTGTATTGGGAATTTGAGATAATATTATATTTATTAAGGTAGCTGACCAGCCTCTTGTTAGTCAGTTTCTCGATAATTTTAGATAGAGGTTAAAACAGAGATTGGTCTATAATTATTGACATCTGAGCGGTTACCACTTTTAAAAACAGGCGTCAATACAGACCGTTTTAGTGCTATCGGGAAGACTCCCACGTTGAAACAGAGGTTGGTCAGGTTACTGATCAATGGAACTAGAAAATCCTTCGAGAGCTTTACAAATTTTGTGGGAATACCGTCCCAACCCTCAGCGCTGTCCGAGTCAAGGCTCATTACTACATTGCTCACCTCTTGTGGGTCCAACAGAACAAAAGAGGATGAGTTTGTATTACGGGAAAATGTACTAGTTATTACTGTGATAGCTGTATTGATGATGGACTTTGCGAGGTCCTGCTCAATATTAACAAAAAAATGGCTAATAATGTTCACAGAGGCCATGGGTGTTGGTGCAATGTTTAATAGGTCACCGTTTGTTGATTTTGGGGCTTTGAATTGGGCTATTTCATTAATGGATGTTCAGAGTTTTCTTGGTTGTTTTATTGAGTCATTTATTTTATTTATATTGTATTGTCTTTTTACTTTTTGAATTTGATATATTATATTATATATATATATACAAATATTTATTATACACTACCACTACTACTATATAAAACATCTTATTCATAATCAAATGTTAAGTTAAATGTTCTTAGGTTACTTAATTTTTTCACACATTAAATAGTGTCAAAAGGGAGAGGCAGATGGGCCTTATTACGCAGGTTTATTAAACTTAGTTTAAGGTTCCAATGTATCTTTCATCTGTATATTACTATGGTGAATAAATTTCATTTTCATTTTCATTTTAACCTATGTTAAACAGAGCACCCTTTACAATAGTTTATTAGGCTTTCGAAGCATAGCTACATAGAGAACTGCCCTTGTGCAATGATATTCATACCTATATCAGCACTTAGCTGGCAGTGCCTTCCAATCGGTAAAATAAAATAAAAATTAACTCATCGACATGGTCGCATTCTTTACGTTTGTGTTACTATTGCTTAGTTTAACTGGAAAGTTTCTAGAAGGTAAATTCTAAATTTATATTTCGAGCAATCAACAAACTAAAAATCTATTTTTGCACATAACCTGTACATCATCTATTACAATCTCTACTATTACCTTTAAAATTGACGTGTGACCAAATTGACGTATGTGAACACGGTTGTTTCACACAAAGCTGTTATTTAAGGCTGGGCTCCCCGACAGCGGACTTAGAATTTCACCTTCAGCTTACTTTTAGAGCAATAGGATTCTGTCAGATCTTTACCGATCTATAGACGACTAACAGAGCCACATAACTTAATATTTTTATAACGATCAAATAAATCACAAGTATATAAATTAAAATCCGGTGCGAAATTCTAAAAAAAAAAAATTGCGAAAAACGATTTTGTTATCACAAAATCTATTGCTTCGGGAGACTTTTCCATCGAGCAAATATAATCAAACTACGTTTACACGTTCACGAATCCCTGCTGACGCTCATGATCAAAAAGCTAGAATGAAGAAACAACTGCTTTAATACTCCTTTTTTGTGTAATTGACTTTTACAAAAGGCGGTTACGCCTAGTGCGTCACCTTAAAGAGAATTTAAGTCATTCATCGTGATACGTCAATTATAAAGGAATCGGTAAAGATATTGAAATACAAAATCAAGCTTCTTCTGTATTGTGGTGCCAAACGGAACCCTCACACTAATCCTCCGCTGTCCTTCCGCCCCTCTGTGCATCTGTCCGTCTGTCTGTTAGCGGGCTTTATCTCTTACTAGCTGATGCCCGCAACTTCATCTGCGTGTTCCTAGGAATTATCATTAACCGAGATAAAGTTACCCTCCTTCTGGTGTAGTCCGATAATAAGTATACTATATGTTAGTCTAGCTCATAAACTACCTCTGTGCTGAATTTCATTCAAATACGTTCAGCCGAGTTAGCGTGATTGAGGCACAAACACACAAACATCCAAACATCTAAACATCCAAACATCCTAACATCGCTTCTTTCACATTTATAATATTAGTTAGATACCGTATCAAGTAGAGAGTTGTCATTTTCACAGAATTTGCATTCATGTTGCCGTTACAGCAACCAATAACTAACTCCGCGCATTTATTAAAATGGGAGGGTTCTCCGGTACACGTGCCATGAGTATTAAATTTTTGTCTTGTACCATAGCATGGAACCCTTCATGTGTGGGTCCGACTCGAATTTGGCCAATATTTTTTTATTTTCAGTAAACACATTCCAATGTTACGTTTGCGACGACTGCGCAACGGTCGATGATAACCACTTAGAAGATTGTGAATCTGCCACAACCACCCCATCTGAAATAACCACACCGGTATCAGAAGTCACAACTTCCGAGCCACCAATCACGGCAACATCTGCAACGGATACTACAATAATAATAACGGATAGTACTGCAACAACGGATACTGCACCTGTAACAGATATTACTGCAACAACGGATACTGCACCTGTAACGGATACTACTGCACCTGTAACGGATACTACTGCACCTGTAACGGATACTACTGCACCTGTAACGGACACTACTGCACCTGTTACTGATACTACTGCACCTGTAACGGATACTACTGCACCTGTAACCGATACTACTACACCTGTAACGGATACTACTGCACCTGTAACAGATACTACTGCACCTGTAACGGATACTACTGCACCTTTAACTGCTACTACTGCACCTGTAACGGATACTACTGCAGCTGTAACAGATACTACTGCACCTGTAACGGATACTACTGCAGCTATAACAGATACTACTGCACCTGTAACGGATACTACTGCAGCTGTTACTGATACTACTGCACCTGTAACGGATACTACTGCACCTATAACGGTTACTACTGCAGCTGTTACAGAAACTACTGCACCTGTAACGGATACTACTGCAGCTGTAACAGATACTACTGCACATGTACCTGATACTACAATAACCACTACCGACTCTGAGGTAACTTTATACATATGTATCATTGCTATGACTAGAAGGATTGAAATCGAATCAAGCACTACCGCAAGTCTAAGATAATATAAATGTTTCATAGGTTGTTATGATTGACTCGAAAATATGTCTTACTATCTTTCCGCCCCTAAGCACCAAAAACAGACATCATCATGTACAGAGGCTGTCCAAGGGCTGCTCAAGCTGCGCAAGACCAAGGGCAATAAATAAATCTTCATAAAAACACATCTTGCAAATATTGTTAACCTACGGGTATTTAACGTGAATCTAAAGTTTAATTTATTTATTTTACAGGTGGCCGAATATATTGGTATATTATCCCGGCACATGGCAAAACGAGACATCTTCAGAATTGGACAGTATGTGTGCGTGAAAAGTGAGCGAGATGGTAATATCAAAATTCAGTAAATTTTACAGTATTGCATATCTATTATAGGGGACCCTTTATTCGACAACTTAAAACTGCGAGAAATATTGTTACTAAAATAGGAGTCTCATAATGCCTCAATGCTTGCGAAGTATCTACAGATAATGTCCGGTTCATGTTTTCAAACTATTTTTTTTAGTTTAGTCGTACGTGATGTCACTGGATTCGGTCATAGAACTAAACGATTTGTCAGAAACTGAAAGTTTTCTGTGAAATTCAGTTAGAGCAGGTCTAAAACACGAGCAGCATACACGTCGGAAGCAGTCGACGGTAGCCTTAACCTCTTGAATACCACCGGCACCGGAAGGTACAAAATCGCGACCCGTCCGTCCCAACCTCGGTTTTTGAGAGGTTAAAGGTATCGGCACACAGCAGGCGGGACAGGGGCTGGGCGGTGGTAGAAATGTTGTCAAATGTATGGTCAAGTGGCCGCCACATTCCACTACAGCGCTTTCGAATTTGGTGTGATACAGTGACATGCTTTTTAGAGTTACTTGTATTTGACAACCGCCCCGCTACCGTCCCGCCCCGATGGTGTGCCTAAGTCTTAAAACGAGTCGACGGCAGCCGTCAGCACCTGCCGTCGGCTGCCTTCGATGCGCAAGAAAACGCGTCCGCAGAAGTCGGCAGCAGTTGATAGCAGTCGACAGCAACCGGCGGCAGCCTTAATACCTGTCGACAGCAGACATCGACGCGTCGACTGCTGCCGAAGCGCAAACAAACAATTAGTGCAAACAATTTGCGCTTTAATCAAATTAAATTCAATTGCGATTTCTTTGCAGAGAATGGTACGAAGATAGTGAAGCGAGGGTGCGCAGCCGCAGGCAGCTCATGCGAAGAAGCAGGCTACAGTCAAGGCTGTCACATCTGTGAAACTGAACGTTGTAATGGAGCCTTTCTAGATAGAGTCTCTGTTTCCTTAGCCCTTTTTTCTGCACTCGTTATGAAATTATTATAAATCATGTAGAGAGTTTTTTTGTTTTATTTCATCAATACATGTATTAGGCTAATCAGATCATTCGATAGTAATGGCACTATAAGGGTAGGCGTGGGTATTATGCATTCTCCTTAATTTGGTCAGCTAATTAAAAGTCACCATGTATTTATTGTTCTAAGATCTGGCCTTACACCCTATATACGATCAGAAAAGTTACTGGCCATGCCCACCCTAAATACCGATCCATCGATTACCGATCCCTAAATCTAGATTAACACGAAGCTAGTAGTGGCTGCCAGTGAGATTAGCCTCGTATAAACAGTTTTTCAAGCCAAGCCAGCGCTGGCCGCCAGTGGTGGCGTGCATAGAGCCCCGTCTAGCTAGGTTTTCACGAGAACAGTGCTGGCTGCCAGTCTCACAGACTTCGTATATCTCCCCTAATACATTGCCAGGAACGCATTGCCCACCTACGTAACACACTCTCTGATCTGACAAAAGACCACTTTTGGAATCGGCATTGGATACCCAAAATGGCATGCCGTGTAAACGTGGCCTTTTCTCAGATAATAGTCCCGCATGTCGGCACCGCGCCATAGTTAGCATCACTGAAGAAACTCTTTTGTTGTTGTTTAGAAAGGTCTTTGAAAAGAGCATCAGTGAAAGAATCAATCAGGTTATTACCTGCACACAGTTTACCAGATGGTCCAACGAAACAGGATGAGGATATAAGGCAAAGCTGAGATGGCGCGACGAACGACAATGACGAATGATTTGACCTATCATATCGAGTGACTATCAATACCTCTACAGATAGCATCACAACTCGTGACTACATAGTATAAGTACTCCTTCGAGTACTTATACTATGTATTTCGGATTATTAATGACAGTTTTTCTTCTCATAGTGGAAAGTGGGGTGTAAATTTAGCATGACGTAATATATCCTATTGTAACAGCACGTACTGCAGGAACCTATACGTAGGCATTTAGTTTTAGAACTATGTCCTATCTACTATTCTTGAGTGAACTGCTCGAGATAGTTGAGGACGACTTGATGATTGCATTGATTTCCTTGAAAAACAAAGTAAGGGTATTAACTCATTTAATGCCAATAATTACCTGCTACAAGGTGGTAAATCGTACTCTTAATACCGGCCAATTGCGTGTCGCACTCATAAATCGATGGTCGCACTTCGCATATTTAGGGTTCCAAGCCAAATGTAGATGTAAGCCTAAAAATTAGGGAATTTTAAAGAAAAACTCTGATTTATCGATATTTTGGTATTTGATGGCCATAATTATAAACATTATCAGCTCAAAACACAAATGTTTCATTGTAAGTAGGCAAACATAATGCACTTTTATCTACACACGTATCATAAATCCTCTTTACTGCGTTCAAAAACCGCACGTTAGGATCAGCATTATGTTAAACTACTTGGTAAAAACTCGTTTTGTATCTGGAAAACTACACATTATGGTCATTATGTGTAGTTTTTCTACATATAATGACATTCAAATTTCGAACGCCGACGCTCACCCGCGTGCCGTCCCTAGTTTGTTTGTGAAGTTGGTACTGACATTCAAATTTCGAACGCCGACGCCCGCCTGCGTGAAGTTGGTACTACAGAACAAGTTTAACAATTGCAGAGCCACAATGCCGGGCAAACATGCGGTTCCTGAACACATCAAAGAGAGCTTATGATATGTGTGTAGATAAACTAGTGTATGTAACTGTACATAATTAGGCATTAAAACTCTCGAGAGATATTATTATGAAACTCGCCTTCGGCTCGTTTCATAAACCCACTCTCGGGTTTTAATGCCCTCCATTATGCAGCAGTCACATAAACTACTATTACAGGTCAGACCCCATACATGGAGCAAAATAAAAAATAAATAAATTTTGATCAACTAACTAAACTAATGAGTAATTCATGGCTGAATCTCGCACATGAAAAAGAAACTCCATTTACTCTAACAGTGCTTCGGAAATATCCCTAGGATCAAGAAACTCCAAGAGGATGTATATTTTTAAATTTTCGTCATTTTTACGGTTCCGTACCCGAACTGTGCCAAACGGGACCCTATTTTTTTTTAATAATACCTTGGACACTATTTACACACAGTGACCTAGCCCCAAACTAGGATTCCCTCTATCTTTGGTACTAGACAACGATACATATACTTATATAGATAAATATTATACTTAGATAGATAAACAACCATGACTTGGGTACAAACATCCGTTCTCACTAATCAAATATTTGCCCCCACTGGGACTCGAACCCCTTGGCTTCGTAGGCAGGGTCACTGCCGACTCGGCCATTCGGGTCGTCGGTATTACTAAGGCTCCGCTGTCCGTCCGCCTGACTGTCCATCTGTAACCAGGCTGTATCTCATGAACCGTTAGTAGACAGTTGAAATTTTCACAGATGATGCATTTCTGTTGCCGCTATAACAACATATACTATAAAATTTATAAATAAATATTGAAGGGGGCCATAAAACAAACATGATTTTTTGCTTGTTTTTGCTCGATTTTGATAACGGCAATAGGTAGACACTTGAGATATTCACAGGATATTAAGTCATATATTCACTTTAAAAATATATAATTAAATTAAAATAAAATAAATATTTCAGGGGGGCTAACAGGCATGTTTCTTTTGCCATTTTTAGATAATGGTACGGAACCCTTCGTGCACGAGTCCGACTCGCACTTGGCAATACGTTGTCTTAAAAAAAGAACTATACATAAGAAATAAATTAGATCAAACAAAAGCTGTAATGAACCTAACCAAATAATGAGAAACCAGACTGGACCAGTGCCCGCATGCAGCACCAGGTCACGAGTACAACTTGTGCACCAGCCATCACCCCCCTCGCCATATTTGAGGGAAGGGAGCAACCTGTTACACAGACCCGGCGCAAGCAAAGCATTTTAGTGAGCATGTGCTTAAACACTGGTTTCTTGGTAACAAACTTGTATTCTTCGTTAATACTGATTTGTCTTTAATATAGTCATTATTAGTGTAATAGGCTTTTTTATGAGATTAAGCTTAATAAATGTTTTAAGCCTTTGCATGGGTAATTGATCAATTTCATCTGGTCACTTATTTTAAAAGTGTATATAGTTCCCCATAAATAAACCATTAACCTTCTGCAACCGAAATTTAGATACATTCAGTTTATTTTTATTTCTCAATTTTTGACAAAGGTGTTAATATTTTCCCGAACGTACAATAAGTTTTCATAAATGTATTGACAAGCCACTGTAAGAATATTGATTTGAACATTTTAAGAACGTGATTGCTTTGTTAACATCGTCAAAATTGTTCTGGGTTCTGTCAACCTTAAAAATAAGTGTTTTTTTTAAAACAATATAACATAAGTATTTTTCAAAAAGGCAAGATCGTTAATATACTCCAAAAACAAAACTGGGGCCAATACTGAATCTTGAGAGACGGGTGTTTGATTTGATTGAGATGAGAGATCCAGATGGCCTCTCTCCATTCATATCAATTTTCTGCATTGTTAATAATCTAAGATAAGAGAAGACTTGATATAGAGCTTTCCCCTGAACTCCATAATGCTGTAATTTACATAATAATTTTTCGTGACTAACGCAATCAAATGCTTTGGCAAGGTCACAGAAGACACCAATTGCATCTTAGCCTTATCCCTGTATCTGTAGTAGAACGCCCTTTAGTGAATCCATATTGCACAATATGGAACAGTCTGTTAATATTAAAATGGGTCAATAACTGGCTTAAGAATTTTTCTCCGCCGGGGATGAATCTACGGATTGGGCAGTAACGATTGACTTCGCGATCTTTAGAAATACATTTTTGGTTTATATTTATTACAAATTTCCGGTCCCGAGGTTCAATTTAGCCAGTTTCGGTATTTGTTATGTTCCATGTTGTATTAATTTTGTCTTCAGCTTGCTAAATTTCCTACTCAGGTTAAGGGGCTTTGCTGTATGGCGCCCAGATTTGAATATTGTTTTATGTACACTAAAAGAGTATAATGTGCATTTCTCATTCATGTGCATTCACAAAGATGAATAGAAATAGAATTCGATAGAATTTGTTCCTGCTTTTATAAATACTAGTTGTAGTCCAGTCATCAAATCTCGCCTTTATGCTACCTCTACGTATTTTTAATTTAAATATATCATTGAACCATTTCTCAATCATATTAAATAACGACTTGCAAAGGTTATCTGGACTCTTAACATACGGTAAGTAAATAAATTGCTTATCAATGCTTTCCGAAAATTGTTTAAGGTTGGTAGTAATAGGTCTTTAAGTAAACTTCTGAGAGTTTTTATTCAATTTACACGGGAACACAACACTTTGTCCACAATGATCCGAGCTAAGTTTGTCACCATGTGACCCATGCTTTGAGGTTCACAATTACAAAGAACATTGTCTAAGCAAGTTGTAGATGAGGTTGTGATTCTGGTTGGCTGATTAAAAAGATATGTTAGATTAAAACACAAAAAAAAATAGTATTTAAAGCTTAGTGGACACTTATCCAGTTATATTAACATTAAAATCGCCTCAAACAACTAGGTATTTGAAGTATTGAAAGATTTTCTGAGAACTTCTTCCATAAAAAAACTCAAACGCTTCAAAGGTCACCAACACAAAATTTTAAAGTCTTAGGTCAATGGGAAGTTAATAGTTATTTGTGTCACAAGGGAGCAAAATGATGTATTTACGGCGAGGGCGGTACATTGAATCCAGAGTGAAGGGAAGGATTCTACGATAGAATCCTGAGCGTAGCGAGGGATTCTTAATTAGAATCCTGAGCGTAACGAAGGATTCAAGCATTAACGCCCATGACGAAAATAATTTTGCTCCTCAGTGACACATACAACTTTTCACACCGACTGTGAGGAAAATTTGAATTAAATGCTCTAAAAAATTAAATTTATACTTTGAATTCCACTTTCACCACTTTTACAGTAATCGAACAACGTAAACAAAAGTTTTTTTTATAATGGTGGATTGTGAAGGATTAGGGAAAGGTCACCACAGATAAAATATACCTATGTACTTTATTAATGTGTAAAAATTATCGAATCGAATATTACAATGGTTTCGGAAATCAATATTCATTATATCACAATAACAGTCATCGATAGTTTTGATTTCAGTAAAACAAATAATTTATTGTGACATTTTTTTAATATTACGAAAAATTTATAAATTTTCATACAACGTTGTTAAAGTTAAAACTTGAAACATGTTCGTTTTTAATCGACTATGTCATCGTAGTCGTTTGTAATGTGATTTCATAATTACATTTGTTTATGTTAGTCTGTGTTCAATAGGTTTTTTTTTTGCCTCTCCAATCCTCTTTGTTGTTCTTTATTAACAATAATGGTATACCTATATACAAGTACATTAAAATATAACACACCTATAATTTGTAAAGTACACATAAGTAAAATTAATAAAACCTATGTAGGTATTTCTGTTTTAGGAGATCAAGCTGTCACCAAAGTATTCCTGCTCCATCTTCGCATTGAAAAGCCCTGACATGTTTTCTCGTGCCCCTTACTCTCATGGAAACTGCTCTTATAACTGAGATTTGTATTTTTACTTTCAGCCAGTACACTATTTGAGAATACGCTTTTCCCCATTTCTCGTTAAGCTTTGATGCGGTTTTTTTAAAAAAAAACTGTTATATTCAGTTCCTAGGGCTCCATCGCATGAAATAACTAGTGGGGTGAACGAGGCTCTTAGGTCTTCAGCTGCTCGGTCGTATTTTGTGTGTTTCTCTCGGCTATGTCTCTGTGCTGTTTTTTGCCAGGTGAGGTTGCTGTAAGAGGAAGCGTCAGCATTTACTATGCGTACGTCGAAGAACGCTTTCCTTGCAGGTTCCCAAACACTGTTTAGTAACAGATCACCTATAAGTGCTGGTTGATTTATATTTGCATCTTGCATTATGGGTTCTATTGTGCTAGTTCCCCAGGCTAGTTCGGCCAAATTTTGTTGATCATGTCCTTTTTTTATTAATCCTCCTTTCTTGCAGTTTAATGCGTGGTTTAAGTCGAAATTACTCTCTCCGCATCCGTCGCAGGCCTGAGGGAGGTTTGCAGGTTCATGAGCGTATCTAATAGCTAAAGCATCCCTAAACTGGGTAGCTGTGAGATCAGTATTATTTGCGGTGGTCGGGATGATAGTTAGCCATTGTGAAGAGTTCGTTTCAACGACTCTTTGGAGACATCTTTTCATTTTATTTGTTAGTTTACATATTATGACATTACTTTTTTCAGCGTCTCTCTTTTGCCGCGATAGTTTTTCTTCTTTGATAATATTTGTAGCATGAGTTTGATGGGCTAGTAAGTCTAGATTTTCGTCAGATCTGATGGCGTGCGTTAGTATACTATTTGACTCTATCGATGTTTTATAACAGTCGTTGTTATTCATTGGGTCGTGAATAGCCCGCCAAGTTTCACCGGTAGGCTGAATAGCTCATGTTCTAGTGACGTTATTTCTCTGTCTAAGATTGATGGTATCAGTGTTGTCATGATGGTTTGTTTTAAAGTGTGAAATTCCTCACAAGTGTTATCCATGACTGTTTGTAAATATCTCCATTCGCATTGGAGTGATTTTGTAAAGGCTGTATGTACAAGTTGTGGGTGTTTTTACTAGCTTTTGATAGTAGTCTTATAAATTCAATCCATTCGTTAACCTTTTCTTTGATGTATTCTTTTCTTCCATTCTCGTCTCCTATGACACCACCCAAAAACCGATGTGCAAGTACAGTCTTCACTCCAAGGTTCCCAAAAAGTCGGTGAGTTTCTTCGGTTGTTTTATTTTTGACTATGATATAGCTTTTTGAAGGTTCTGGGAAATAACCGTATTTTGGACCTAGTTTCATCAGTTTTTCTAGCCATTCTTTTATATTTTTTAGTTTTCCAAAACAGGCGGAATCATCAGCATACCAGTTTTGTACATATTTTCCAGGGTCTTTGCAGCTTTGGATTAGAGGTAGAATACCGACTGCATACATTAGCATTGCTAATGGATCACCCTGTGTTGTTCTTTCCTTGCTTAAGATGAAATCCTTTGAGCCTGATAGGCAAATGACTGCGTAACCTCTATAAATGTTGAAAAGAAATATTGCACAGCGCGGCCAGTAGTTTCTAGCATTCCAGAGAGCGATTGGGCGACTCAGCGCGTTGAAGGCATTCGCGGCATCTATTAGTAAGAGGCCTTCATCATCTTCACTTTCATTAAAACATTTGGTCATGGCATGAATCCCTCCTTCAATACCCGATTTCATACCTGCACATAGCTGATCAGAGCCACATGCTAGTTGAACATCTAACCCTGTTGCGGTCGCCATGGCTTTTGCAATGATGCGTTGTAGTATTTCACCTATGCCAATAGGGCGGACGCCTGGACATTTATCCAGTGCTATACCTCTTCATGCTAATAAAGCTCTTATGCAGTCCCAATCGACAATTTCACTGCTGAGTTTTCTAGTTAGTGCTGCGATTGATTCTCTCAGTTCTGAGCTGTGGTTCCTAAAGCAAAGTAGAAGTGATTTCCATTGTTCTGAGTCGGTGCCGCTTGGTCCAGCTCCGCCAGACAGTTTTCTAGCAACTTTTTCTATGTGGTTTGAGGTGATATCGACATTCGTAATAATCGGGAGATCAGGTTGGTCTATAAAATCTGATAGCTGTGGGGTAACTTGGTGAGGATGTTTGAATTTAAATATTTGATGTACTGTTTTATTTCCTATTTTTTCTGATGGGTCCAAGATTCCACCCCCAGATCTTTCCGTTATATCCATCTATTTGCTTGTCTAATTTTTCCTTGTAACATTAGGCGGCCAAATATTCAATAGGTACATTGCGTAAATGCTACATGCCAATGAATAAATTAAAAAAGCAGCTTGAACAGAAAAGTTTTTTTTTTTTCCTGTCCTAGTTAGTTTTTTATTTTGCAAAAATCCGCAAAGTGCGTCTTCAATAAGCTAAGAATTACCAAATAATTAAAAACTACACACACACAAAAACTGAACATAATAAAAAACAAAATACTAAACAAATAAACCGCCCCAGGACATGCCCGACCCAAAGGTACCCATCACACTGGCAGCATTACCGCGCTGCACGGCGAGTGAGATCCTTTGGATCAGGAACGCTCCGGAACGATTGGATTTTTTTTGACATATATTGACTTTTGTAATAAGGAATATTATTTGATGACATTTTATTTTGGAATAATGTTTTGTCGACACTTTTTTGTCTTGTGTATATTTTTTTTTATTGTATTGTATACTTTTTTTTTAATAAAATGTTTGTCATTTATTTGTTGACATTGTTAAATGATGTTTATTTTGTGATGTAATTAATGTTAATAGGGCAAATTGTCCTCACTGCCCCGGTTCCTCGAGAGATTTTGTTTATCCGCATGGTTTGAGCACCCACATTGGACGTGTGCACAAATATGTACAGATAATACCGACTCAGCAGTCACAGGGGCGGGGGGAGGCGCCGACTAATGTGGGTATTAGCTCACCATCGCCGTCGCTTAATGACTTGCCTTCCTTAAGAAGAAATGTCAGAGTCCTGAAGCATGTCCCCAAGGGGGCCAGAAGTCTGGCCGCTTGGAGGTTGTCAGAGCTCATTGAGAGGTGTGTTCAGGACAATGGGACCAGCGATTGGTACGATCTTCTAAGCTTTGCGTTTACCAGCCTCAGGGTCCTATCTTCTGATGACAGAAGCCGATCTCTTACCTCTAAGGTAAAGGAGAATATTTCAACCGGCAGTCAAGACGGCTTTCAGTCATCGGATGTTCGTCTGAGGAGTGGGAGTGGTGGTTCTAACCGGCGTGCTTTTTATAAATACGTCGAATCCAAGGTTCACGACGGCGACCTTGGCGGTGCGGTGCGGATCCTCCTCTCTGACTGTTCAGTGGCAGATGACAGTGCGGAGACTTTGGAGTCACTACATCGCAAGCACCCGCCGCCGTCGCGCGACCTCCACTTCCCTCCGGAACCAGTCCTCTCAAGTGAGTCATTGGCGGTTGAAGCTGCTGACGTATTGGAGGCTATTATGTCATTCAATAGCGGGTCCGCAGCCGGCCTGGATGGGATCCGACCCGGTGTTATTAAGGAGTTAACTTCTGCTGCGGCTGGAGATAATGGGGCAACCCTTTTACGATCGCTAGTTCACCTAGCAAATTTTATGCTGAAGGGTTTGGTCAACAGGGAGGTTTGCCCCTTCCTTTATGGCGCTTCCCTGTGTGCTCTACGTAAGAAGGACGGGGGTATCCGTCCTATAGCAGTAGGGAGCGTCCTCCGTCGCTTGGTGGCCAAACTCGGTTGTAGAGCAGTTAGGGGCGTCGCATCCTCCATTCTTCAGCCGCAGCAGTTGGGGTTCGGAGTTCCCTTGGGTTGCGAGGCCGCAATTCACGCCACCCGGTCATTTTAGTTCGAACGGGAAAACTCTGACAACATCATTGTGAAGGTTGACCTACAGAACGCTTTCAATACGGTTGAGCGTGACGTCATGTTGTGTAAGGTCAACGAATTGGTTCCGACCCTATATCCGTTTCTCCACCAATGTTACTCGGGTGTAAGTAACTTGTTTTTTGGCCAAAACCTGGTGGAGTCTCGGGTGGGCGCGCAACAGGGTGACCCCTTAGGGCTACTGTTGTTTAGCTTAGCGATCCACGACGTTGTAAAATCAGTAAACACCCCATTGAATATTTGGTACTTGGATGATGGCACCATCGGGGGACCTCCCGAGGTGGTCGTGGACGCATTGAAGGCAACTCAGAAAAATGTGAGCTATTTGCTTGCTCTGGGAATCTGGCCCAAGATTCCAGAGCGGAGTGGGATCTTTTGATGCCAGGGGTGAAGGTCCTAACTAAAACAAGTTTTACTTTATTGGGCGCGCCCATTTTTCCGGAAGGTGTACCGGGAGTTTTAGGGGATAAGTTAAAGTCCTTGGCTGGGGCAAAACCACACCTTAAGGAGCTTTCCGCTCATGTGGCTCTAACAATTCTACGGAGTTGTCTGTCCCTGCCAAGGCTAACATACACTTTGCGAACCCCTCCGGTTGGGCTGTGTAGGAGGGAGGCAGATTCATATGATAACGAGTTAATGAGTCTGTTGGAGATGATTTTAAACGTGAAAATGTCTCCCTCCCAATGGGATCAAGCGGCCCTTCCAATACGGTTTGGTGGTCTCGGCGTTCGTCGCCTACAGGACACGGAGCTCCCAGCTTTCTTGGCCTCTTCGCATGGGGTGCTTGAACTAGTCACTCGCATTTTAAAGTTTAACGGTGACGGTTTTGGCATTCCTTTTGCGGACGAGGCTCTTCAGCGGTGGCGGGCCCGTTGTCCGGGGGGAGATGTTCCGGAGAAGCCCGGCGTGCAGCGCCCCTGGGATGAGGAGCTGTGCAAGGTGTCCCTTGACGGGCTGTTAGCGCAGAGCTCGGGAGCGGAACTTGCTCGTCTGCGAGCAGTCTCTCAGCCGGAGTCAGGTGCTTGGCTGCATGCGTTGCCGTCTCCGCATTTAGGAACCCTTCTGGACGACAACTCCCTGCGTGTAGCCGTGGCGCTTCGTCTGGGTTGCGATATCTGCGAACCGCACCACTGTGTTTGCGGTGCGTCGGTAGATTCGCGGGGACGTCATGGGCTACACTGTGCTAGAAGTGCAGGGAGACTCTCTCGCCACCACTCGATCAACGACATCGTCCGGAGGGCTCTCGTCTCTGCTGACATTCCATCAGTTCTCGAACCACCGGGTTTGAGTCGCAGTGACGGGAAGCGTCCGGACGGTCTCACCTTGATACCGTGGGAGAGAGGTCGTTGCCTTTTGTGGGATGCTACTTGTGTGTGCACGTTCGCGGCATCCCACATTGGCTCCACCATGGTGACACCTGGGGCTGCAGCGGAGTCGGCGGCGCGGCAGAAATGCCTAAAATACGCACAGCTGATGGGGAGCTACCTGTTTGTTCCCTTGGCCGTCGAGACCACGGGTATTTGGGGTGCTCAGGGCAGGATGTTTGTCAAGGACATTGGGCGACGCTTGAGGGACCGAGGTTTTGACAATCGTTCCGGAGCGTTCCTGATTCAAAGGATCTCACTCGCCGTGCAGCGCGGTAATGCTGCCAGTGTGATGGGTACCTTTGGGTCGGGCATGTCCTGGGGCAGTTTATTTGTTTAGCTTTTTGTTTTTTATTATGTTCAGTTTTTGTGTGTGTGTAGTTTTTATTATTTGGTAATTCTTAGCTTATTGACGACGCACTTTGCGGATTTTTGCAAAATAAAAAACTAACTAGAACAGAAAAGTAGCATTTTGCTCTCTCTCGTCGTGGAGCAAAACTTACTTTTCCGAATGAAAGGCGTGAAAAAATGTTTTCGGTACAATATTTTGTAAAAAAAAAGTCTTTGGTGGCTTCTCATTCCTATGTTTTCGAATATTTTGTATTATTGGAAAACAAATCATAATTATAATATAATAATATTTTATAAAACAAAAAATACAGTATTAATCTACTCAATGAGTTGTAAATAGCGATACCCCACTCGATATGAGAAGACAATTATTTTTTTCGGCTCCCCTCGTTTTTCTTCATGGGAGGAGTGAAAAATAAAGTCGTTTCTATCAAACCAGATTCATAGTGAAATTCGTTCGAAATATAAAAACCCTATAAAATATCGCTATACCTATCTTTTACAACCTGTATAGTCCTGAAGCTTTGGCTAACTTTTATTGGGAATAGCCATGAGTCTATTCGCTTACCTATTAAATGTTATCATCCGATAAATTACAAGTAGTTGTAATTGTATCATACGTGTACATCGCTCAAGTGGCCTTTATGGCTTTATAAAAGCCTGATCGATATCATATCGGTATTTCAGTGTTCAACAAATTGATTGACATCATAGCATAGCTCCGTTTCTTTGAAATATACATAGAAATGGCGCACATCGTGATACTTACCTTGCTTATCTTGGGTGCAGTTTTCCAGGGTAAGTTAATTAAGATAATTCATTTAGGTTATTAATAACTGAATAATACAGGTTGTTACAGAAAGGCGTAGTAAATGTTTAGTTTGGGACATCATTCTAAACAACGTTTACTACAAAACCGATACTTCTCTTACATTAAATTTTTAGGTCGATTTTTTTATTACCCCCCCCCCCCCCCCAGGTTTGATGGCATTCCCTCACAATCACATAATAATCTAAGTTTTCTTTTATCTTGTAAAAAATATCTTGTGAAGTTATAGGAGTGTTGCAGTTGACACATACGAGTACATCACATACCTAAACAACAAGACCTGCTAACGGTCTATCTAACCGATTTTAACTGCACGTGCCTGAGGTGCGGGTAACACAAGTGTGGACTGCCAAAACGTAGTATCTGTAATTTCGATGTTTGTTGGTATTGGGTTTATTTTTATAACCTAACCTTAAATCACTCAAAATCCAGTTAATAGCTATAGAATTAATACCCTAGTTAAATTTGGTATCGACTAATATTCTTGTCATACAATATTGTTTTTATTTCCATTCGCGTCGCACCGCTACGCTACGGTTTTGCTTCTTCTAAGTTCCAACCTTACGTATAATCTAATTGAAATTTAGCCACAATAATCTACTCTAGCCAAATTTGGTCTTGATCTTATCATCATTTAATGTTGTTCTTATTTGCATACGCTTCGCTCCGTTCCGCTGCGGTTCTGCTTCTTCTAAGTTCCAACCTAACCTACAACCCAAATGCATTTTAGTCACAATAACCTATATGAGGAGTCACAATACCCACATGACGCAAAAGGCGTAATTTTTTTTACGTTCCGTTACATCGATTCTGTCGACATTGTACATCACAGATTGTAAATTTTATTTATGATATTGAATACGTTTCTTTTTTGAGGTTAGAAATTATGTATATTATTATCTCGAAAAATATGTATTACCTTTTAACAAGAGTGGTAGGTAGCGTTATATTTAGGGAGCCAACCAGCTTTAATCCCTTTTGCCCCCTTATACAACGGCCAAAAGATACTAAATCCAACCCGAAATATTTTCGACCCTCTTTAAAGTTGAAGCTTGATGACGTATCGGCTATACCTGTACGATTTATTCTATGAGAACTTCATGCAACGAATTGTAAATGAGATGACTGCAGCAGTGTGTTAGGCTCCAACATGCATTGCACAAACTCACTCACACAAACCCACTAACCTCACAATTGCATGCGCCCCAGGGGAAGCGCTACAATGTTACGAGTGCGAGAACTGCGAATCAGTTTCATCATCGCACCTGAAGACTTGTGGTGAGGAGGAAACAACTACTGCAGGAACTGCAACTGAAATCAGTACTACTCCCGCATCTGGCGGTAATGGTAACGAGGCTAGTGGCAACGGATTCTTTGATGACGCTAAGTTTGCCCAGGTTTGTTTCCCATGGACTTTGCAGTAGGAAAAAGTACATTATAATGTCACTGGATAATTGATTTTCTGCTTCCCAGATATTGGTTACAATCTAGTAGGTAGTTTATTAAGATTGGACATTCTTTTAAACATGGATATTAATTATATTGATTTTTGTTATAATCTCCGCCGCCCCATCTGGAAGTGTCTGAATATGATACAGAGATGAATTCCAGGGGCAGCACAACTAAACTAAACTGAGTATGTAACTAAAGCTATTCAAAAATCGAGTTTGAAGATATAATCTATGGCAACCGAACAAGAGCTGTTGGGTTTTTAGTAACTATAGTTTGTTAGTTGGTTCGTTTTGTCGCCTTCAGAATTAATTGTGTACCGATTACACATAATAACCCTGTTGTTCCGCATTATTATTTTTCTGATAAATTTTTATTTCTTATGCTATTTTCAAGAATGATGATGGCTTACAGTTTCAGGGTATCTAGGTCAAGTAATTTATAAACACAATCCAACTATCAACAAAAATAATAGTCAAAGCCTTGACTATATGTCTGTCAAACGTTAACGTAGACTATTTTTGGTTTTAGGTTTATTATAAACAACGTTCAACTTTTTGTAGTTTTTTTGACCATGAGGCCATTTTTTGAATTTTTGTCTTTTTTATTTTCAGGAGGACATAGCAGTGCCGTTTGCGGAGACTTATATATGTGCATCCGCCAGCATTGAAGGTTTGTTATGTGCACACTACTTTCCTAGGTAATTTTTATATAGGGTTAACAATCTAGAATGTTCTAAGTGTTACTTATCAGCTGATAAGTACACGTATGATTAGAGTCGTCATGTTGTCCTTTCTACTAGATATACTCACTTGATACTAGTAAGTGTGTATGTCTATTCTTTAAAATGTTAATTTTACTAAATAATATATAATATATTGTATATTTTAGTATTTCTTTTACTTAAATTTACGCAATAATAAACATTATCACCAAATTTTTAGGTTACAGGTCAATAGGAAGTTAAAATTGTCTTTGGTACAAAGACAAACAAGATCTATACAACGATACTCCCCCACAATGGGGTAGGTCAAATCTTTGTTTTCGCACCCCCTTGAGCTGTATGAGAGCACCCCTTAAAACATTTAAAAATATTTTTAACAATTTGTATGGCTTTGGGTCAACAAGATTATACTGTGAAAATTGTAAGAGTGTAGTTTTAACCACTTGACTGTAAAACCAGTGTGACACACGACGGATGGATGGATGGACACGTGTGTGACAGCGATAGGACTCCGTTTGTACCCTTCCGGTATGGACCCTTAAAAAAAACTCATAGGTTAACCCAATCAAAAAATACCGCCATATATATGTCAGAATTTTGCTTGTTATTCGCAGGGGAATCTAAACCTCTAGGGTACTTGCCATTGACCTAGAATCATGAAATTTGGCACGAAGCACAAGGTCTTACTGTTTTAGAACAAGCAAAGGAAAATCTCTGAATGCGATTTGTGCGGGACCCTCGGTGCACGAGTCCAACTCGTACTTGGCCATTGTTTCGATATCTGTGGTTTTACCTGATTTGATAGATCATTTCACAGTGTTAGATTTGAATAAAAGTAGAACATCCAGATTTGATGTTGCTTTGGCCCTTCTTATTAACAAAATAATCATCAATATAATCATCATCAGCTCATCAGGGGACCCACTGCCGAGTATAGGCCTCCTCAGTTACACGCCACTCATCCCGGTCCCGTGCAACCCCTGCTATCCTCACTATGACATCGGACCATCTGGCAGGTGGTCTGCCGACTGATCTTTGGCCTCTTCTTGGCCATCACTCGGTTACCGATCTGGTCCATCTGCCGTTTTCTCGCCTAGACTTAGACTAGTGCCCCATACTTGGGTGTTCCCAACCGACGCGACGGGTCAACTGATGCAAATGCCTCTCTTAACCTCAGAAAGACCGCGGACATTTTGCGGCATCGCGATGTTGAACCTCATGCCATGGTAATAAAATTCAAAACCTATAGCGGGAAAATTGCATCTTAAGATGCCATGTGTCGTTGAGAGGTTAACTTCTTGAATACCACCGGCGTTAGATAACGCCACTTTTCGGTTATAGGTTTTAAATTTGATTACCATGGCATAAGGATTAAAATCGTGACTCGTCCCAGCTAACCTCGATTTTTCGGAGGTTAAGGGAACTGAACCAATTTCAATCTCTACATATCTCAATATACACTGTTTTTTTCCAGTGATAAACAATGGCGACCAGAATAATGTGACGACGATGTCATCAAGGTTATGTCTTGAAGCTGGTCAGTTGAGCACCGTCTGCCAATCGCTAGGGGCTTTGGAGGCCAAGTCAGTGAGGGTGCACGTCTGCACCACCGATGGATGCAATGCTGCCACGAAAAC
Source organism: Argyresthia goedartella (assembly GCA_949825045.1). Classification (NCBI taxonomy): domain Eukaryota; kingdom Metazoa; phylum Arthropoda; class Insecta; order Lepidoptera; family Argyresthiidae; genus Argyresthia; species Argyresthia goedartella. The sequence goes on from OX463826.1 coordinate 12,390,147, forward strand.
CAGTGCCACAGTATCTGTGGCCCTGATTCTTGCATTTGTAACACAGTCTGTGCTATCGAAATAAATTGTTTTTTTATTGTAACACGGACTCCGATCATTTGTTTTCTGTTTACTGTGTGATTTTTTTTCTGTATATTTTACCTCATCCAAAACATAAATGTAAAAGGAAGTCAATTTCGCTGCCAAAAGAATTTAAATCAAATAGGTGCCATGTTCTGTAGATAATCCTGGATATAGGTCCAGGATTATCTACATCTATATCTTGGATAGGATATCTATATCTTGGTAAAAAATAAGGCTCCGCCGTGGCACAGTCTCAATTATTTTATGGCTAGTATTTAATCGCACACAAAATACTGATTTGAACAGCAAAAAAGGATCAACAAAAATACTTTTTTTGTTATAGTTATAGTTTTTTTGTTTTAAATATTTAATGAGTACTTAAGTTTATATTTTAGGTATTTTTTGTTGTTCTTACACGTTGAACCTAACACGAAGGATAAAGGGGGCTTCTAGATTGGCTTTACCCTTCACCTAAGCTACCGCAGTATCTTGCTCTTATATTTGCGGTGCAAATCAGTATTTTTGATGTGCAGTTTAATATTTCACTTATTTAATTTATTTGTTATTTTTGTATTACATTTTTAGGGAAGGTAACAGCTTTCTTAAGCATATGCTACAAATTATACTAACTAAGAAGCCAATGAGAACCTCCCACAGTTTCTTTTCTAGAAGCATAATATTAATTGTATAGTATACTTAAATATTTGACTACTTAAAATACACACTTCTATCCTTACACAGGATACATAAGTCATACTTACACAATTAAAAAATAAATATTAACAACACTTGTTTCCATAAACCGTCTATAAACTATACAGAGACCAAACATGATACCTATATATTCATCCTACATTGGAGTGTGTAGGATAATACTAGTATAACCACACACCACTATCACCCCTCGTTATTTAGAGATCCACAAAAAAACAACAAACTTCCTAATAATAGATGCCCTCAATGATTGCGCACTGATGCAGGATATATCAATGTCATCATCGACACTATCAACAGAGTCTCTGAGACTGTCACTGAGACCGTTGAATGTTGAGCATGCTCTTATTATGAAGGAGTTTTCTCTATAATTGGTATGCACCATGGGCAGATGGAACAGCGGACGTCTACGAACACCATAACGGGGGACTTTTGATTTACTTTTACTTAGCAGCGGAGGACAATCTACAGTGCCCTTCAGTATTTTCATGAGGAAGACCAGCAGCCTTATGGCGTAACTCTCTGAAGTTCATAGCGTGTGTCTATGGTTAATCTCATGCTCATACTATTTCATCGATTGCGGGGTATCACCGAAGGCTTCTAGGCTTCATTCAATGAGCCTGGGTTTGGCCTCCATTATGATGCTACTTGCGTGATACCAATATGACAGATGAAGCTGGTGCAAGGTGTCAAACGTAAAAGTCTATATGAAGTTCATAGCTCAGACGTCTTACGCCATAAGGCTGCAGATCGGAAATATCTCTGCGAAGTTTGAGTGGTACCAAATGTAAACGTGCACAGCGATTCTCATATTCGAGCTTTTATATCTCTTATAGGCAGTTTTATGATAGTTTTCTTTTTCTTTTTGAACTTTGAAATATGAGAGCGCAAATAACATTGATTTTCGGCATGTTGTAGTAGATTCCTAGAATTATATCACACGTAAAAGTCTAATATACGTACTTTTGGGACACCCATTACTTAAATTGGCTTAGTATGGGAGGTTTAAAGATAGCAGGCAGTTGTTTTCTACTTAATAACTTTTATTTTTAGGGTTACCTACACAAATGATTCCAACACTACTCATTAGTTAAGGTATCGATGTCCATCCGTCCTTCCGTCTGTTACAGGGCTGTGTCTGGCGCTAGAACCGTTAAAGATTCTAGGTAACCTGCTTATAATTTCCAAAAATAATCAAAATAAAAAATAGTTAAGAAGGCTGTACACGATCAAATACAAACTAAAGTCAAAAGCAAGAAAAATAAATAAATAAATAATAAACTTGGAAAACTTGGTGCAATGGTATAGAACGCTTCGTGTTCGAGTGCGACTCGCACTTGGGCAGTTTTAATCCGAATACGAAATTTTTAGAGCTGGCTCTCAATATCATCAATTGCCACACTACAGACGTTGATAGGAATAAATAATAATTCAAAAAAAACATTCTGACACTCACACTCGTATAAACAAAAATAACGTTAAGAAATAAAAGGCAGAAGCAGTTCCTATCTCTTTAGAAATATATTTGGACTATCAATCAAATGATACCCCAGTGCAATTTCAGGAACCTTGAGCTTTGAGTAAAATATGAGTAAAGCGACTTTTGGATTTCCAGTTTTTACTAAAATCCCGTAGGAAAACCTTACATTTCCCCGAAAACCCCGAAAAAAAATCTCTTTCACGAATAACCCCACGTAATGGAAGCCTAATGAAGATAATAGTTGAGAGTAGGTCCTAAATAAATGATAGAGAGAAAAGAGTTAGTATTTTTTTTATTAATACACAAGTTTTCTATTTTAACTTACCTACCTAACCATATATGTATAAACGACTAGAGACTGACCCCTCGACATCTTGAGAATTGATGGTGTGCCGAACCGGTAGCCGGTAGCCGGTGGAGTGGAGACGGTGTGGACACCGGTTCATGGTGTTCATGTTAGGGCCATGTAGCGGTGGTCAGCACGTGTTGCGGTGGCGGTCACCGTATGAGATCACTGATTCGTTGACACTGACTTCGTTAGTGGATGCACAATCTTCACTTTTTAGGCAGAGAGATAGAGAGAGGGAGAGTACTTCTTCAACGTTACCAAGGGTCCGCAGTGTCCGGGTATCTGGCCTCTTAGTTCTTCTCATTTCAGAGAGTTGCATCGAAAGACTGGTTGACTGGTGGCATGATTGGTTTTCCAAGTCTAAATAAAACTCTGATTGATTGCAACGTTCCCAACTTCAAACATTATTTTCGATTTTGAATTTGACGCTTTACATAACAAGGGGCCAACAAGAACCATGGATAAAGACCATATGAAGCGTATAAAAAAAAAGATCAAAAAACAAAGATCTAATAGAATTTTATGAAAAACTAAATTGACCAAAAAAATAACATGCTGTCAAAGACGCAAACAAAACAATTTTCATAGATATTCCTATAAACAAAGTTGGAAATCAAGTCCAATACATAATTCGTTCGCAAGGCTGGCCTATTTATCAGACGATATTACTAGAGTACAAAATTAAAGTCTTTTAAAACGTGAGAAGGATATCACTTGAATTTTCAAACTTTGTCTGAATTTGGTGAGTCACTTCAGGGTACAAGAATACAAGAACGTTTATTTGTTGAATGTGGGTATACAGAGTTGTTAATGATAAATATATAGATTACCACACTCTACCCTAAGGGCGTAAAAATATTAAATTAAATTTGAATACACATGAAATGTTCTACAATTAAATGTTACAATATTAATGTACAAAAATGTTACACAGTTTCTATTAATAGCTAACTTTTTACTGTCCGTTTAAGAATTCCTGTACGCTAGAATAGGCTTTCTTTATCAAAGTTCATTCAAACTTGATTTAAATAAATTTAAGTTGTCTGTGTCTCTAATGTATATTGGCAGATTATTGAAAAAAAATGGTGTCATACCAAACGGAAACGGAAAGTGCCTTGTTCTATACACAGATTTATGACATGACTTTAACTGGTGATATGTTTTACGCTACATGCTTTATCACTTTTGTACATATATTGTCATATCCCGTACTGTTAGTATCCTTGAGATTTTTTATTATTTGATATACTTCAGCAGTTGAAGTGGGTTAAAAAAATAAAGAATGAGGGATGGAGATTACTTTTGTTCTGCTGTTAGAAGCCTCACCCTTTTGTTGCGGCTCTACTTGATATATGTAAAAAATATTGAAAGCTTGAGCTATCTCCTTAGGATCGGTCACAATACGATTGTTGGATTTTATTTGTTTAATGCTTTCTTTTGGGACATTTCTTCCATTATTGAAATTATTATTAATTATCTTCCAGGTGGTCTTACATTAGAGGCCCACCGAGGTCACACGTTTATAGAGTACTTTATTTTTATAGTCGGAAAGCACAGGTCATAAATTAACACAAACATTTCGTGGAACTCATTATATGCAACATTGGCATCAGAGCTGGTTAATGATTCATAAAAGCTTATATGTCATGAATCTGAAATTTAAGTCCATTTTTTACAGTTCACTTTTATTACTTACTCCTATTACTTCTGGCCAAATATGTAGCCAGTGCATAGTTTACAACAATCAGTGCTCTAATATTAGTTTTTATCATATTATGTTCTGTAATACCTATTACATCCACTGAAGTTCCGCTAATCTGAGTTCGTCTAGGTAAATGGATAAAAATGTCGGATTTATTTAGTCCATCATTATTTTGGTGGAACAAATGTATGAAGTTATTCACGAAAAAAGTCAGTATCGTTACCCACTTCTATTCCATTTTTATTACACCTAGACCACCTTACCAGATAACTGTTCAGTGTCAGTATCACTGTTTGGTTGAGGAATTGTCGTATGTATATTTTTTTTGTTTACCACATGTGAAGTCCGTTTGAATACACTTATCTTCGCTCTTTTTTATGACATGGCATTGCTCAGCTGCTTTATTATGTGCATTGAGCTTTGTTTTATAATCTCTGCGCAGAATTTCCCTGAGGAATGATTGACACATGAAAACCGATTTCTGTACATGGATATTTTTCCTGAATGGTCGACAAATGTACAGTTTTGAAATGTACTCACAATGAATTTTATTTCATAATTCAGCTTCTTTTCTTTAAGTTAATGACTATGGGTTACTTTTGGGATTATTAAATTTGTGTTCTGTACTTTTTGTAACCAGGCCCTAAGTTCGATTTGGAACTCAGTGGGTTAGATTCATTTGTCCCGGATAGCAAGACGACATAATCATCCATATTTCTTGTTTTTCTGCCTTAATGATATTTGTAAGCTTCGCTTGCGGCTTAACAAAAGAGGTAACAAGGAATTATTGTCCAAGTAGCTGCTGTAACTTCTTTTGGAGATGTCCTTGTTGATTAGCTAGGATAATCACCTTACGCCTTGACATATTTTTAGTTTTCTCCATCAACTTATATGGTTGCTGAGTTTGCTGATAATTTTTATTAATAGTCTCTACCATTTCGTTTAGGAGATGTGGCTCTACTTCTGATGGTTTTCTATTCTCTACATCTATCTCTATCTTTTTTGGCTGTACATCGGCTTATAGAATATGTGGCTCTATGTTTGGTTGTTTGATATTCGCGATATCTGTCTCTATTTTATTAGGCTCTACATCGGTCTCTACCCTATCCTCTGTATTTATCTCTACATGTCCAACCATATTGTTCTCTACAATGTCTTCCATATCGGTTTTTACAATGGCCTTTATATTGAACTTTACATGTTTCAGCCCGCCTTGCTGTTCACTAGTTCCATTGCGTTGAACTTTGGAATCATGTTTAATTATATTCTGTTTTTTCTGTTGAGACCTTACACACTTAGTTTTCGTTGATATGGGAGTCATCATGTTACTATCAATTATTGACATTGTTCGAGGTCGTTTTTAAGTTGATGGTTTTCGGAATTGAAATTCCGCTATGCTTAGGCTATTCTTGAGTTGGAGTATTTCCTCCATTAATGATGTATTCGATCCACGGTTATTCAATTATATGTTTGGAAGACTTAGTTCTGTGCTATTAAATAATGAAAACTGTATTAGATCTTCAGAAAATACTGATCTATATTTATTCCGGATAGTTAAGATTTTCATACATCGTTAACAAAGTTGTTTGAAGTTGTGGTTCAATTCCTGCTAAGCAGCAGCAGATAACGTTGGCATAGACCACTGGTATTGACATCTGTGTCCGTTTAGAGACAATATTATTCTGCCTTGTGAGTTACTGTAATAGAGATTACGCTACTCGACAACAGATGGCGATATATCATCGATGAAGATGGATTTTGCTATTATGAATATGTTTTTAGGTTGCACTGTGATAATATGGAGTCAATTTATCCCGGTGATCACGTTTGTTAACACCATCACTATGTTCTTAGCAGAATCATAATTTTGTTGTATGTTATAGTTCGACAGTATTTACACGATTTTAACGCACTGTTTACAGTTTTTGCTAAACATATTCACTAAACTATACTACGAACACTTAAATTTTCACTGTACTATTCATTTAACACTTAAAGTAGTGTTTAATATTTATTTTAGAATTTATATACGAAGACGATGTATACAGTAGCCCAGTGGCGCCGCAGTGGCGCGAAAGTGTGATATGACGGACTAACGGACCAATTTCCTTTTTTAACTCTTTTCTTTATTGCTATAGATAGACCTAATCAAACGTAACAAAAGTTATTCTTTGTAATTTTTTTATAAACCTCATAGTTTAGGGAAAAAATATAGTTACAGTTTTTTTGTATGGAACGGATCATAGAGAACGAAATTACTGGTAATTCGTGATCGATCTCGCTTCGAAACCTTTTAGGTGTTAATCATTGTATACTATACTATAATCCTGCATGTATATATTTGCCTAAAGTTACAACTCTGGGAGATGACTCCTTCGGAAAAATGATATTTTTTTTATTTATTTAAAACTTACTCTCATAAGTTATTGTAAAGTAAATTTACTAAGCAATAATAAATAAAATTAATAAAATCATAAATAACAATAAAAAATAAAATAAAAACCACAGGTAGGTTTTAAAAAATATAATAAAATATAAAATATAATATTATGTATCATACAATATAGTCCTTAGACGATAAATTATATTAGAAACAAAGCTATTCACTATTATGGAATACTATTTAGATTTAAAGGATTGATTATTTTTACTGAAGTCATTATGAACACTGACTCCTACTTTGTGGTCTATGTTAGTTAGTTGAGCCGTTAGTTAGTTATTTCGTGTACTGAATTAAAATATTGTTTTGTCAACAGTGCAAAGTCAATATTTTAGCTATAAGCGACGTTTGTTTATGCAGCACCGTTTGTTCCTTTTTGTAAGCCATTTATTTTTCACAAATTTGTTACAAATTTTTACTCTTTTATCGGGAAAACATAACTTGAAAAATAAAATTATTATTAAAATTCATTTATTCATTGCTTACATGTGGTGCAAACATGACAAAATAAGATTTAGTCCCCAAACGTGCACCCTGCAAGGGCATTGCAAGATTACCATTTTATAAAGTACATAAACACTTGTTTTTAAATTAAGGTTCAATTTATGGACCCTGTCCATAGGGCACTGCAACAGTAGAGAGGCATATTACTAATCACTAATATAAAACATTAATTATTGAGGTATGTTTATGTGTACTTGTGTGTGTGTGTGTGTGTTTGTGTAATTGTGGTGTACATGCATATATTTATAAGTTATTCATATATATGTCATATATCTGTGTTTTAATGTAATTTTAAGTTATTTATTTTTCTTAAATGATGTGCCTGTGAAATATTCTTTTATACTGTAATATGTTTTATTTATTGATATAGTTTTTAATGTTTTAGGAACTTTACGTTATTGGTTTCATCTTTAAGTAGGGTAGGTAATTTATTATATATTTTGATACTCATGACATAAGGACTAGATGAGTGCATCTTTAGAGTAGAAGTGCAGGGTTGGATGAGTCTGTCTTTATGTCTTAATGTAGTAGTAGTTTACGGGAATTTCTGCGTTTACGGTAAAGATTCTCATTATTACGGACAAATTTGCACATTTCTTATATGGTATAAGCATGGTAAAGTCAGAATATTAAGTTTTTGAAAGAAAGGTTGACAACTGTCCGTTTGTTTGATATTTACTAGGATCCGTATTAGTTTTTTTTGTAAGATGAGTATTGCGGGGGCTCCTGTGCTGTTTCCCCATAAAATTATGCCGTAGCTGAGCCAAGCGAAAGTGTATGCATAGTATACCGTAAGAGCAGTTTTCAGGTCAGTGGATTTTTTTACTTCTTTAAGTGCGTAAGAGAACTGAGATATTTTGTTACAAATTTTTTGAGTGTGTTGTTTCCAGTTGACGTGTGAATCTATATCAATTCCAAGCAAAGTGAACCGGTCTACAATTTCTATTTGATACCTTTATAGGTGATGACGAAATCTAGTTGCTTTTTTGTCGGGGGTGGAATATCATTACTTTAGTTTTATTATAATTGATTTCAAGGTCGTGGTTTGTCATCCAATTAGTAATGAGATCTAATGTAGAAATAAGCTTTGTGTTCAGTTGGGAGCTATCTTCTGATGGGACCAGTAATGATACGTCATCCGCAAACAGCACGCAGTGTTCAATCGTTACTTTAGGGAGATCATTTATGTATATAAGGAACGATAGACACCCCAGGACACTTCCCTGGGGTATTGATGAATTTAATGTCCTATTAGTTGAGCGTACGTTTTGTATTTGGTTAGTTTCTTTATTTGAGTGCTGTATTTCGACCGATTGTACTCTATCTTTCAAATATGAAGTGAACCAGTTATGTGCTGTGCCGCGCACACCCTTTTCAATAAAGTTTCTCTAATAAAATTCTGTGATTCACCCTATCGTATGCATTAGACATATCTAAAAGAAGGCCCACTGCGTATGATTTCTTATTAATGATACTTAGAGCTTCTTGGATGTATTTGTATACAGCTATAGTTATCGATCTCTTCTTACGAAAACCGTTTTGAGACTCTGTAAAGATTTTGTATTTTTCGCAAAAAGAGTATACGCGTTTACACATAAGACTTTTCATAAATTTTCAAAATTGTTGAAAGTATGGCAATGGGTCTGTAATTATTTGGGTCGGACTTTGAATTTTTCTTATGTATAGGTCTAATGATGGCTTTTTTAAGTAAGTCTGGAAATGTCCCCATAATATATGATTGGTTTATCAAGGTGATCAAAGGTAAAGTTAACTCGTCTGCTCACTGTCTTATTAGTGTTGTTGGTAATTCGTCCTCACCGAAGCTATTTTAATTTTTTAAATTTCGGATTATTTTATGTATTTCGTGATGTGTTACAGGAACCAAGAACATTGTATTTTCAGTAGGGCTCATTACTGGATAGCCTTTATGTGCAGTACTATTATTTTGTAGTATATTATTTTGTTCCCCTATTTTTGTAAAGTAGACATTAAATATGTTGGTAACAGCGATTGGTTCGGAATACACTGTATTATTTATTTTTAATGTAATATTATGTGATTGGTTTCGACGTTTTTTATTAGTCCTCTCTTTAATTATATCCCACATAGTTTTTATTCTATTATTTGACTTTTTAAGCTTGTTTATGTATTATTATTTTTTGCTGTTATGACTGTTTTAAGTATTGTTTCATATTTTTTGTAGTAGGATTGAAGTACGTCACTTTTGGATGTTAAGGATAGTTTTTTTAATAATCTTTTATTCTGAGATGAGAGTATGATGCCAGGTGTTAGCCAATATTTTTATTGTTTGTTTTATTTTAATTACTTTTTTGGGTACGGTTTCGTCAAGAATATTTTTTTAAATTTGATAAAACTTCTTGTAGTTTTCATTTACTGTTTTATCTTGATGTAAGATATTATACCGAGTGATAGTTTTTAATTTTTCTTTGAATTTATTTATATTTACGTCATTGTAGAACCTTTTTTTCGTGTAATATGTAGTCTGTACCTTAGATTGTTTTATGTTTAATTGGATAGTAGTTGCCTTATGTGCTGAAAATCCTAGTTCCTCTACTTTAGTAACAGTATATTTATCGTGAAAGTTTGTGAATATTAGATCTTTGCATGAGTGTTGGTATGTAGGTTCCTTTATATGTTGAGTAAGATTATTTTGTAACATCAAATTAATGAATTCGTTTGTGAAAGAACTATTCAATAAAATATTTATATTAAAATCTCCACCTTTGCCAGAGGCAATTATAAGGAGAGCGACATCTTCGGGAGTAAAGTAAAAGGCTTGAGATGCGCGCAAATACGAGACTATACTAGACTACTTTATTATAGGATATACTAAGCTTATATACAACTTAGTACAAAACTACGTGATGAATATAAATATACCTTATCTGTGACGGTCGTCAACTTATCTTAACATTACGTGGAAATAGATATTTCCGCATATCTGTGGCGGGCTTATGTGCCGGCACAGATACTCCCCCCCTTAGGGAAAAAATAAATGAATGTACTTATAACAATGGAAAAAATCTAAGTTAGATAACATAACAAACTTATATCAACTGCAATAATAACTAGTAGTATTTTAATAAACATAAAACCAGATCTTAATTGTGCCTACTTTAACTTAATCTATTTTTATATATAAGGAAAGTCATTGTTAAATAAAACTAGATAGTAATAGCGCATACTTCAACTTAAAAGGTAAACCTTACACGAATTAAAAAAATAAAGGAACTACGGTTATGTGAATTCTACGTAAGTTTAAAGAATTACTTAATATTTACCTGCAGGCAAGTCTTGTATCTGGCCGCACACTACATAAAATAAACTAAAAACTGGAAAACAGAAAAACACTAGGAAAATGGGGCTTCGCGGTTAGTAAACTAACCTAACCTATAACTGGAAAAGATCCCCAGGAGAGTCGTCTCATGCTGCAGCCGCCCATGTTTTTCAGGAATCGATGAGTCAATTTACATCGCACGTCGTTGCAGTTGTAATCACTGTTTGTTTATAATTGCGACCGTACCTACACAAGGATGATTGTGCTGAATCAGCGTCAGCATTAAATCTGTAACCTTGGCTGTAGGCAGTCAATGATCTCGTACGTCATATGAACGTGCGTGCTCTTCACTCTTGAAGAAATATTAAGTTGTCGATTGATGAAATTTGTGTGCCTAAAAACCTTGGGATTTGGCAACATAGGGCACATCTTGTACACCAATCGTTTTTATATAAATATATATATCTCTCTCTCTCTCTTCAGTGATTTGATTATTCTTCGTGCGATGTTCTTCCTGGATGATTTTAATATTCGTTGGATTAGGTATATCGATGATGTTTCAATACTCTTCTGGGGGCTGGAACGGCTTCCTATGTCTTGAACTTGAAAAAGCTGCTTGCTGTGAATGAATTTGCCGACGCGTTCGTTTCTGCTGGTGCGAGCTCCATTTTGATAAATCAGCAGTCGGCTGACTATCGGTTCATTATTCTTGCGGTATCTTGAGTTCGATGCGGGAAATCTTCAGTTGAAATCTTTTGGCTTCTGGTCCGTCATGGCTTGCCTGATGTCGTCTTGGTTTGGGTGGGGTCTTGATTATGGATTTCTGCAGCGTGGTTTGAAATAGGTATGCAGAAGTCGGGGCTCGGCGATCTTGGACGAAGTGCTTCTTGCTTGCACTTCTAAGGTGGCAGCACACGGAGTTTTCTTCGCGGCTGGGTCCATGCTGCTATTACCGAAGGTTGCTGATGTTCAAAAGTCGGGTCACCACTTTGCCAGAGGCAATTATAAGGAGAGCGACATCTTCGGGAGTAAAGTAAAAGGCTTGAGATGCGCGCAAATACGAAACTATACTAGACTACTTTATTATAGGATATACTAAGCTTATATACAACTTACTACAAAACTACGTGATGAATATAAATATACCTTATCTGTGACGGTCGTCAACTTATCTTAACATTACGTGGAAATAGATATTTCCGCATATCTGTGGCGGGCGTATGTATGTGCCGGCACAGATATGCGGAATATTATAATGCGATCTGAGAAATTCTTAGTTATATATTCTAAAATTATATTTATTTGTTTATTGAATATTTCCTTATCTCTTCCATTCCAATACATATTTATTAATAGAATATTTTCATCAATTATTTCAGTTGCATATACTTTTAGTACATATTCAATTGACATATTTGTGATATCTATTCTGTCTTTATATTTTAGGTTATCAAGTAGTAGTATACAAACTCCGCCTCCTCTTCGTTTCTTCCTGCAGAATGCTGATGCAATTTGGTAATTTTTTATATTTATTAAGTCTAATTGTCCTTGTGAGAGCCAGGATTCTTGTATACAGACCAAAAATGTCTTGTTTTCAATGTCAGAATTTTGTGCTGAGTTTCTGTTATTTATGTTTTCATGTTCTGGCTTATGTGTCTTGCCATCTATGTATAACTTGTTGTTCCGTATAACTGCAAGTCTTCCATTTTTTCTAGCTTCGTACAAGATCTCGTGCATTTTTTTCTTCCTTTTCGGCCATTTTCATCCAAATATTGAGATAATTTTAATCCAGTATTGTTCAGGAATGAAATGTTTTGTAGAAGGTATTTTGTCATTATTTTGCTCAGAAGCTCAATATATATTGGTCTGCGTTTTCCACGATTCCCCATGCGATGAATATCTTCTATGTATCCTGTCAAGTCCACGTTGTACAACTCATAGAAAACATCAACCACACGACTGTAGAAGCAGTGTTCGTCCTTTTCGAACATTTCTTCCAGTCCATATAGGACAATGTTCTTGCTGCAGTCATGTGTTATCTGATTTTCCTGACGGGCTGTGGTATTGCAGTCCATTTTGTTAGTGAGTATTTGTAGTTGGTATGATAGTCTTTGCTGCTCTTTTTCCAGTTGTAGAATTTTTGACCAAGACATTGTACTGCAGTATCTCAACCATGCAGTATTCGAATTTCTACGGTATGGGCTCAAGGACTTTTATTTGTTTGTAGTCCAGCCATTTTTTTAAAAGAATACAGGAGCCACCTATACTTTTATTTGGTCGGCAGTCAGATGATTCCAGTTTATAATGTTTAAATTGAAGATTGGCTTCCGAGTTCTTTTTTAGAAAGGATTCTGTTAAACATATTATGTCCAAGTTAACTAATTCGTCACTAAGTTCGTTGAGAATAGCCTCAAGTATGTCACGTTTGGTGAGGACAACAGCTATGTTTTGGTGAAAAACACTTAAGGCGATGATGGAATAAAAATGCGCTGTCGAGTGGAAGTGAGATGTAATAATTACTCGCGAATAAGAAAAAGCGGGATGCCAATAATGCACTCGCGACTAATCTGAAACAACGTAAGCGCCAAAACGTAAAAAAAAATCATAAAAAAATAAACTATTTCAGGGAATTAACTTTCAAATTGAAAATCGTTAGAAATAACAATTGTTCATACATTGCAATTATCACACAGTCATATTCACTTACTACTGCGGTGTAACAGGATAAAACCATAAAAAAAGGGTTGACTTTGTATTTATTTTCTATCGAGAAAATTTTATCCAAACATGTTTTCCCATTAAGAATCTCTAGATTATATAGTCAAATTACATATACCAGAAAAACACATGAAAACAGCACCCCATATTTATTTAATCAGGCTCTTAAAATTGTTCATTACTGTGATTCACGAAAAAATTATCAGCTTTAGGAGCTGCATATACGGGTTCTTCCAGTTGTGGAACTTCGTGTTCTCTAAACCAGTTGTATATCAAAGTTATTGTTTCATTAACATCCTTGAATATTTGTTTTGGCCCTTGGACTTTAAGAGAGCCGTTATTGGTGAACATAGTGTGGTCATAGTTGAGATTTCGGTTTGACTCAACGAGATATGCGTGTACATGGCTTTAAAACATCCAGATACATAAGATTATTGAACGTCTCTAATCTTGAATTGAATATATATGCTTTTTTACCTTGCTTGTAAGTAGGAGTGTATATCAGAATATTTGTATGGATGATCTATTGCAGCAGCCCTCTAGCGCAGATAATCAATTCGTGGTAGTTGTCCGTGTCGACAAAATCCTCCTCACCGACGAGTACAACCACGTAATCCTCCTCTGTAAAGTCGTTAATTTTTGTCCCTAACCCTTCCAAAAGTTTCAGTAAGCCCCTGTTTGGTAAGAGGCAGTGACATAAGTTATAGTTATTTTCAAAGTTTTTCTGTGCTAGTTTTAGCGTGCCTATGTATCTATTGGTGTTGATTAAACCTATTTATTCTTTTTCTTTGAAATAGTTTCGCTGCTTTTACTATGTTTTGTTGATTTAGTCGGCGCTGTTGTGGATGACTCGATGGAATCCGGAGGCGATGAAGTGATATGTTAGGCCAGGGTGGTTGATTCCTCTACAATTTTTCTACAGTGTGATGTTGCAGGAGTAGTATGTTTAGAGTTGGTATTTTCACTGTTCATTTTATTTTTATTGGTAGCTAGGGATAGATGGATCATGTTTGCTAGTTTCTGTTGTCTGCTAGTTGTTAGTGATGGACTTATTATTTTTGTACCATTATTTTTGTAGTCAGTTCGAGGGGGCGTTGAACGGCAAATTCGTAGCAACTGCCTTATTATTTTTTCCATAATTATCATCTATGAATTCGTTTCGCTACGCCCCGGTGATGCTTTTTTATATTCTAACATAACCTATAACCCAATTGAAATTTAGCTACAATAACCTACTCTAGCCGAAGTTGGCTTTTCATTGCTTTCTGTACCTGCCCCTGCTCCGCCCTCCCTCCCCCCGCCCCATCATGCCCCGTGACCTCCATGACCCCCCACAACCCACACTGACCTCCCCCCCTGGCCCCCCTATGACCCCCCATGACTCCCCCATGACCTTCATAATCCCCTCATGAACCCCCTACCAACCCAATTCAATTTTCCATACAATTTGTTGTGAAATTTTTCTATACATAGCTTTAGCGGCATAATGACATTATTTCTTTACTTACCACTAGTAGTAAGTAAAGAAATAATGTTATTATGCCGCTAAAGCTATGTATAGAAAAATTTCTTTACTTACCACTATTTAACATTATTTCTTTACTTACCAATAGTGGTAAGTAAAGAAATAATGTTATTATTAAATGCAGCCAAGACGCTCAAGGAGGAATTCACGATACGTCAGTGTCGGGCCTGCCATAGAGGTAATAAAGCACTGCCTACCCGGCTTGGGCTAATAGCTACTTATCCTAGCCATAAATCCTTCATGTGTCTATCAATCAACTAAAATAAAACATTCTTTCCCACCAACTTATATAAGGAATCCAAAAATATTTCAATAAAATTTACAAACATTCATGTAGATTCATTCCACCGAGTTCACCGCGTGAATTCAACACAAAACGCAAGCCGCTCGCCGCCGACCGTTACCCCTAGGAATAATTTAATTGTGCCTCCAAAATCTTCTTAGATCCTAAGACAGGGCCCCGCTACCAAGCAAATTTCGTTTCCGGTAAGGACGGGACTTAGAGTAAAGTAATGTAAAGTAAAAATTTATTTTATTTATAAACAAAATTATATCATGGATGGAATGCCCTGTCCCTCAAATAAGCGTGAGCTGTGTCTTGAGAGACAGTTTCTTCCCAAAATTAGGTAATCATTATTGATAACCTACAAAAATGTAATATTTATATATTATATTTTTGAGTACGCTTCACACTTGAAGGCTAAAGTAGAATTATAACCAAATTAAGTAAGATAAAGGGATAAAAAATGGTATTTTATTACTATACAAAACAATAGCTCTTTTCTATGAATATGTGTATTTGTGCTTGTAGAGTATCATTGTGGTAGAGTAGTGAATGTAAAGATTGTGTGATTGTGCGTTTAGTGTGTGTAGGTTGTAATGGTACACGAGAGTCAGTACATTTGATACTTCATTTTTGCGTGACAGAGGGCTAGCCCATCGCCGCGCTGTTTTGAATACGAGAATCGGTTCATATAACGTTTGGGGTTTTGACTAGCTCAGGGGTAAGTTAGCAAAAAACAATGAGCCGACGCGTGGGATGGTTCGAGGAAGGTTACAGGTCAGGTTTTTTTTTGTCGCATTCCTGCGAGATGTGTAGGGATCAGAGCCGATTTGGCTGCGCGCTGAATAAAATATGAATAACTAAATAATGGAAGGTTATTATGGAACGATACGGAGAAAGCTATTATGTTGATTGCAAATATACAATTGCGTTTGGTTGGTATGAGATGGAGAGTTTGAGACGACTAGTATGAATAGCATTCTAGTGGTCATTGCTTCGCGCGCTAGCGGTCGGGAAGGCTTAATTAATCGCAACAAGCTTATATGGTCAGCGATCAACAGATTTTGTGTATCGGCCATACCGAATTACTTGAGTGATAACCTACGGTTGATCATAGTGAATATGCGTACACACAATTTATAGAACGGCGGATCTGCATGGCATGGTTGAAATATGACCCTGTGTGGTTAGTGATAAGAAGCTTCGCTTGGGCAGAGCGTGTTCGCAAAGGACGCCACTTTTTTTTTCAGACATGTGGGGTGTATAAATACGATTGCGGGGGAAGGGAGAGCATTCAGTCTCAGCGTCTAGCTACTGTGACAGTCGCCTTTCACGAGTTCCAAACAGTTTTGGTCTGCCGTGTTACGCGTCAGAACTATACGAATTGTGATTGCGAAGTTTCAGTGGTTTTTCGTGAGTGTCTGAAGCGCCGAGATATACCTCGGTTCCTATCCTTTATATCAACCTACCCCGAATTCCAAAACTATCCTTGGGTCGTTAGATAAGAACTTTTAGGTAATTTATCTGAGACTGAGTCTGGGCTTGGAGCGACCCTAAATTCCTTTTTCCTTCACCATAGGGTTCCTGGATTGGCTCTTAGGATATTCGCGGGCTAATCCTCTCCTCATTCCTTTCGAGTAGCGAGTTTTGAAATTCCCACACACACAGTCATTAAACATACAAGCACATTCAAATCAAACTCAACCATTTTCGAGTGGTGTCGATAATGGACGTGGTATAACACTAGGTTTTTAGACTAGGCTAGACAGGAGTTTAGTTGCGGCTAAACCTAGGTTGGCAGGGCATAGGGAGACTGTTTGATCGATGAGGTTCCGCGGATGGAAATAACAAATTCAGAACAAAGTTAAACCGGTGTCAACACAGATAACCTATAATGTTGATATTTTGACATTTGAGTGTTGTCGGGGACGCGCGAAGAGATCAAATTACAGGCTAAAGTTCATTGTTTAGGACCGGGTAGGTGTTTTGCTTTGCCTTGGGTCAGGTTGGATTCAAGTTGCATCTTTAAATTAAATGTAAATTTCGCTGGAGGTCTAATGTGTAGGCTGAGTCAAATATATATGATTAGGCTCAGTCGAGGACGTGCTGTGGCTAGTAGAATTCATAGATCGGAATTTACCGAAGTATGCATTTCGCTATGGTGTGGGTTAGATCTCCTAAAGCAATAATGCCTACGTTTCGATAACATCCAGCTCAAATTGCGCAGAGTTGAAGGTTTCAAAACGTTACGGACCTTTTGAGGTAACCACTAGTTCAGAACCCATTTCGGAAAATCAAATCGCAATTGTGGAAACCGGTCTTTTCGGATCGTTATTGCCGTGAACTAATTATAAAATTGGAACCACCACAAGCCGCTACTAGCGAGCACATGAAATATCATTGAGTACTCACGTCGTAAAACTACGACGGATATCTATACGATATCACAAACAAATATTATAAATTGTGGTCGACCACTAAAAGAAGTTCCAAGCGCCCATATATACAAAAACCAAATGGTACCATCACACATAAAATATAGCAACGATCGATCTGGCGCAATACACCGCTGACTGATGCGAATTACCGGCTTGCGGACATATATGCTTTCTCTGTCTAACTGAAACTGTAACTTCCTGAACCAAACTTTCGTTCGACTATTGTACGCCTAACGAATTTCTCAACGAACGAGAAATTCGGACTTATCATTCTTAACTTACAAATCTTACAGCTGAATCGGGACATCTAATTTTGGGGTAGATAGAATAGACGATCATAGCTACTGATAGCGGTGGCTCGACCTTAGCCTTTGTGCCGTTACAAGGTGTGTGAAGTGTGGTGAATGGTGTGTATAAATATTTGGTGATAATATCTAACAATTATAGAAACTAAGAAAACTTAAAGTTTATATTGCTTTCTGCGGAATAGTTCGTAGATTTAGGCAATAGAAATCAGCAAGTTTTCGGTTTGATCATAGTCAAATTCACGGAGCCAACATTTAATTATACTTTTTAAAATATAATTGTTTATTTTTTTATGTTCATTGCAGAGTCGATTTTATTGTAAAGGCGAGGAGCCTTCGAGTCATACTGTCTACGTGCGAATGCACTCTTTATTGCTGGTAGGGGACATCGAAACAAACTTTTGCCGTGGTCCGGAATATATGGTACTGTGTGCTTGTGGTAATACCTGATGCATCTGTATACAAATGACTGGCATATGCTCAGGATATTGGTTGTGCTGTGGACGAGAGCGGTGGGATATCAAAAAGAATAGATACAGCAAAACTTTAAGGACCACGATGACACCAAGATATTTGATGTGGGGTACTCTGGAGAGCACATCGCAGCTGCAAGTGGTGTTATTATAATCAAGCCTGTTGCATGGGAAGCAGTGAATTTTTAGTTCTAATTTACTGCTGGGGCTGCTTGCTTCTGTTTTACCAAAATACATGTATTTTGTTTTTGAAGTATTAAGGGAAAGAAGGACGTCCTCCAACCATGCCGTCGGTGCACAGACCTGTTTCTGTTCGGTTTTTAACCAGTTCCCATGAATCCGCATGAAATAGTTAAACAGTGTCGTCTGCAAACATGTATAGGTCAGCAGCATTTATATTATTTTTGCACAGACTATTAATATAAACAAGAAACAGACTTGCTCCAAGCGTACTCCCTTGCGGTACACTGAATGAACAAGCCTGATTCCCACTAAATGTATTACCTACACGGACACTTTGCTTTCTTCCAGAAAGATCGTCATTGAACCAGTTCAGGGTGACCCACGTATTCCCATATTTTATAGGCGCGAGAGGAGGATTGGTACACAGACGGTGCCAAAAACCTTTTTGAGGTCAAGAAACACACCCAAACATTTTTCTCCCCTATCCACATATCCAGCTATGTTGGAGGTCAGCTTCATAACAGCATCCTCGGTACTCCTTTTTTCTCTGAAACCGTACTGGTTATTAGCTAAGCGATTGTTTGTTGCGAGGTATGTCATTAAAAGTTTGTTCATTAGCTTTTCGATGATTTTGGAAAGCGTTGTCAGTAGTGTGATGGGTCTGCAGTTTGAGGGAAGCTTCTTATCACCATTTTTATGGACAGGAGAAACTATACCCCTTTTAAATATGTCAGGAAAGCTACCCCTACTAAAATTTAAGTTGCTTAGGTGAGTTAGCGGACCAGCCAGTAGACGGGAGAAACTCTTTACAATGGTGGTTGGTATATTGTCCCATCCGGGTGCACTGTTTGGTTTCAACATTGCTAGTATGCGCTCAATCTCAGCCTGATCAGTCGGAGAGACCATGATCGAGTTAGCAGGTGTCATTTTTGAGATAGCTAGGTCTGCTAATTCACTCTCATATTTGCCGGTGCGCTCCAGTATACCTTTTGCTAGGGTACCTCCTATCGAGGTGAAGTAGGCGTTAACTTCATCAAGCGATTCTATTGGACTCTTCTCAATATTAAGTAGATCTACATTTCTTGCCTATTTGTATTTAGGTAACATATTTCTTTAATTAATTTCCATGTTTCTTTTGCGTTGCCAGTATTATTTTTATGCTGATTTTGATAATATTGTTTTTTGAGACTCTTTATTATTTTATTACAGCAATTCCTATATTTCTTGTATTCCTCTCGTAATGTATCGTTTGTATTATTCTTTTTAAGTTACTTATAAATGTTATCCCTAGTTATAATTGATTTAAGTATAGACATTGTAATCCACGGTTTTAAAGGTTGTTTACGTTTGGGGATTTTGGTTACTGTCGTATTGTCAGTAATTATAGTTTGGACGCAAGTGACCGGAGTTTCTGCTGCAGTATTTACGTCTTCCGTTATGAAAAAGGTTTCCAATCATGTTCTTCGAGTTGTTTGCCAATGCCTGCAGTATTGATAAGGACTTTTTGATGGGATATTGATTTGTTTATAGCTTTTGTTTGATTCAATAGAATAGAACGTAGTGCAAGGACTATGAAAATTATTATTATTATTATGATTATAAGTGTATCTAATCCAATGCCCGTTCACAATAGTGAATAAGATATGAGATAAAATCGAGTGCGCAGTGGAATTTGCGCTATTACTTTTGTATGTTTTCTATCGGAGGTGGGACGATGAAAATAGCCGAAGTATTCACGAAGCCACCCGACCAGAATAGAAAATGTCCGACATTTTAATTTGGCTATCGTTTTCAAATTGAACTGCAGCGGGCGGCATTTTTTTACTAACGAGTTTTCTCTTCTTAGATTAGATAGTGTTATCTTGTTTATTTATTTGTGTGTTGCGATTGTGAGTGTGAAGTGGGTGAAAACACGAGTTTATCATGGATGTGTATATGTCACAGTAAGATTGTCAAAACCTTTAGTTGATAAGCTAACGTTTTTCTTCTCGTTAGTTGGCCAACTATCGACAGATAGTAAACTGTAGCGTACTGCTTACTATATGACGTGTTAGTTGATAAACTAACGGTTAAAAACTTTAAATAGTAAACCGGTTTAAACTTGAATTGCAAACGAAATACCACGGCAAACACTGCGGTAGCTTTGGTGAATAGTATTTGTGTTAAGTTGACATATAAGAACAAAAGAAACTTAAATTCTAAACCCGTTCGGTCTGGTTTACTATGTGTCGATAGTTAATCAACTAACGCGTTAGTTTATCAACTAACGGTTTTTACTATCTTACGGTCCCATATACATAAGAGATGTGTAAAGAGGGTGTGTGCTTGGAGAAGGTGAAAAAGGGTATATCTCATAACTTTCCTTCGCGATGAAAGCAAAGATTATTGATAAAGGGCGGTGTACTCCGGCAATTAAATATACACAAAAGAAAGGGAACGCTAATAGACAGTTTCAATGCAGTACCTACGATAGATATAGTTGGCTAGCCGAGGTAGTCCAAGAATAGCACCTGTCTGAATAGCACCTACGCGAATAGCACCTAGCCTAGTCCACAAATAGCACCCAGGTGCTATTCGTGGACTACAATTTATTGTTACATTTTTGTCCACGAATAGCACCTACGACTTATCAGCCTACTGGGATGTATACAGGACGTTATTAAATTAAAGATATCGATAAAATTCATTAGAATGTTAATTAATTACACATACTTAACTTACGTAGGTACACATGAAATCTGTCTAGGCGACATTTAAAAATGATAAATAATAAAGATCACTATGACAATAATTATTAATCTTACCAAATAATATTCTTATTTTCTATAATCAGCCTCCAAATATAACTTTTATTGCAAAATCTGCCTTAATTAAATCTTACCTAATAATAACACTTTCTTATTTTTAAAATATCACATCATAATCAGTCTCCACATTCATTGCAAAATCAGCGTTAGAGCCTGCGTAGATGAGGGACAATGGCGGACAAAATGTCCGCTCTTATTATTACTCTCATTGGTGTGCTCTTAATATTACTCTCATTAGATTGCACTTTGTCTTCGTATACCGCCAGGCGTGACACGGGGTATTGCGCGGACAAAGTGCAACCTAATGTCCGCTACTGTCCGTAGCTTGCGCAGGTATTATATATTCTAATTAAAATTAAAAATTAAATAAAAATTAAAACAAATAACTCTTAAAATCGCAGTTTTTCAATGAAGTGACCAAGGGAAATAAAGCCATGTTTATATTCATTGGTTCTTTTTTCGGCCAATATTTGGGATTTAGAAGTTCCCATTTTTTTGCGAATTTCAGCGTAATTCTTGCAATTTTCACTTAAAACAATAGCTATGTTCTTATTATTTTTATTAATTGCTTTATTAATGACAGAATAATGAGTGTCAGTAAAATTGTTATTCTTATGAACCTGGCCATAACAGCACCATTTGTCCGACCACAATTTGTGGTCAATCCACTGTGTACCCATATAGTCGTTACATTTTTTTTTATTTTTTCATCTTGAGGACTCTCACTCAAAATGTAAAGCCAAGCATCATCCATATCATCCGGTGGCAAATAAGGGAGTAGTACATAACGCAACGTGCTTTCTATATATGCTGTTATCATTGAGTTCTAGCTCTTTCCCACTTTTTTTTACCGCCTTTTTAAAATGAAAGTAGCATCCCTTTACTTAACATTGGAAATATTAGTAGTTATTATTAAATCAGAATATTATTCGGTAAGATTAATAATTATTGTCGTAGTGATTTTTATTATTTTTATTTTAAATGTCGCCTAGACAGATTTCGTATGTTCAATTGTTCATTCATTCATAACTCCTTAACTTAGTATAAAAAAATAATTAAATTGTTAAATTAATAATAAAAAATAATAATAGTAGATTGAGTAAGTAGGTAAGTAAATAGCTACATAATCTTAAAATATGAGGCTATGTACGTTAGCATTACACATACTTACGTACATAGCCTCATATTAATAAAAATTATTGTGATTTTTACCGATATCTTTAATTTAATAACGTCCTGTATACATCCCAGCATCCCAGTAGGCTGCTAAGTCGTAGGTGCTATTCGTGGACAAAAATTTAAAAAATAATTATTAATCTTACCAAATAATATTCTTATTTTCTATAATCAGTCTCCAAATATAACTTTTATTGCAAAATCTGCCTTAATTAAGTCTTACCTAATAATAACACTTTCTTATTTTTAAAATATCACATCATAATCAGTCTCCACATTCATTGCAAAATCAGCGTAGGTGCTATTCGCGTAGGTACTATTCAAACAGATGCTATTCGTGCACTACCTCGGCTAGCCGGCTGTGCTCACACCAGTAGGTTATTTTGTTTTCAGTGATCGGATATCTTATAACTGACTTGTTATGTTACTCAATCACTTACGGGATATCTGAGGTGCTACAAATTCGTCACGAAGATCCAAATTTTGTCTTTAGCCGCCGGAAGCCAATTTTGAGATCGGTTAATTATTATTTTTTCATACATTATATTATCTTCCTACTAGTGCCTATCCAAAGAAATAGACCAGCGCTCGGAACTGCGACACGTCATCATTCCTGTGTTAGAAAGAGAGGGTGTGACATGACAGGTACTATCGAACCATCTGAACCATGACCCACCATAAGCTTATTTTGCTAAACCCCTTAAATGCAAGTAGGTCGAAATTCGCTTGAAGGTTTATTTCCTTGGTAACGAACTTGTTATCATTTGATTAGACACTGACATAGCGATAGATCTTACAAGTTTGAAAGTTTCAAACGAATTATCAGGCAAAAGGGTCATGATTCAGTTGGTTCGATTGTACATTCTAACAGAGGCGTGATGACGTATCGTGAATTCCTCCTTGAGCTTCTTGGCTATACCTGTAAGGTTCTACTAAGCGTTTTGTCAGCTTTTCATTATGGTGCCAGTTCGACAAGTTCCCGTTATGACAAGGTTTATGTCATAATGACAAGTCCGATTTTGAGCACATTCCTTGTCATGTTACAAGAAACAACCCACTGCAACGGAAGCCTAAGAGAAATTTAAAAGAAGTAAGAAATATGGAATGTAAGTCCTATAAGGACAAGAAATGAAAGAGAGAGAGAGAGAGCGAGTATTAGTATGTTGAGTTTTGGTATGTAGAGAGAGATCCCTTTTATTTTACATTATTTACCTAAAATAAAATTTAAACTATTTACAACGTAACACCGTATACGACCAACAATATTCTGGCTCAGCGAGAGTCCCCACGGGCGCCGCAGGGGTGCAGCTAAACAGCTAGCAGTAGTGGATTGTGGGGGGTGCAGCAGAAGATCCGGCAGAGTTCCTCCGAAGTTCCCGGCAGAGCTAGTAGGCTGGAGGTGTAGCAGCTGTCTCAGAAGTTCCAGCAGAGTTCTTCAGAAGTTCAGAGCAGAGCTAGTAGGCTGGATGGAGATGTAGCAGCTGTCTCAAAAGATCTAGCGAGTTCCTCAGAAGTTCCTAGTGGACCAGGTACTCGGCTTTCTGTTTCTTGTATCTTTTGACAGCTCGAAGTAAAACTGACCTTTCTTGGGTCAAGATTTGTTAGTTCATATTTTAAGTTTTGAATTCAAATTGCCGTAATTTCCTACAGGCCAGGAAACTTCAAGGACGGACTTACGTGGGACGTACCAATGCACAACAATAATTTGACGGTTAACTCATATAAATAAAAATGAAGTGAATAAAATAAATACAAGTTCCAATAACCTAAACAGTTTTGTAGCACTGAACTGAATATATCAAAAGAAGGTACCCCAGTGCAATTTCAGGACTCCTGAGCCTTGAGTAGCATACGAATATAGCGACACTTGGATTTCTAGTGTTTGACGACATCCTGCAAGTTTTTTTTGGCTAAGATATGGAAAACCCTACCATATTGTCAGCTTTTCATTTGTAAGTCAATGGACGAACACCTACATAATAAACTCCTTTTTATAGCCTATAATAAATAGGTAAACAATCATATAGGTTTGTACATTTCAGTACTATTCATTACTTATGTTTTATTTTGTTTTATTGCCATTGATTGTAAGACAATGTCAGGGTTTTACTCGTGAAACCCGTATCTCGTAATCTTTACTAGGGTACAATTCTTATATTTAATCAGCGGTATTACCAGCCTCAGTCCGTACGCACTCCCAAGTTATTGCCTTTGCGTACAATGCACGCGATTTTTACAGTGTGTATATTACTGTAAACTTGAAATTCTATAGCGCTTGTGCAATAGGAAGAGGTTTGAAATTTATGGCTAAAGAAAGAAAAAAAACACGTCTCGGATGTTTATATGCGGGGGATGTCGCTGTTTCTGGTTCCCACGACATAGAGTATCCTAGTGTGGAGTCAGAAGAAATGTATGTGCCTGTATATAAATGTTTTTGTTTATATAAACAGCCAGATTGTTTTGCGTCTTTCTTGTGTGCGAGGCCCAATCAAACTTCGCCGGTTATTTAATTACTTTTATTTTTACGCCTGAAAAATTGGCAAAACTAAAACCATTTGATTTATACTATATTATCAAGTCTCATTATCGATCTAGAGAGCGAGGAAACGAATGCGCTTTGTGCAGATAGAATTGGTGCAGAAGATACTATCTGCACAAAGCGCATTAAGAGAATAGTGTCAATGGAAACTATGGTGATTAGACCAATATTTACCCCTTTACAAGCATGAAATTATAATTTCCGGATTATTTTAATTGGCACATAAATATGGCCATTCTGCAGCCTACTGAGTCGGACGGGTTTACACGACATTAATAAGTATTAGACATTAATAATTAATAATTAATTAGGTAGGCATGGCGTCAAACGGCATAGTGCTAGATCACTCCTTTGCTCCTGACCCGCCGTTTAGACCCTTGCTTAAGCTTATAAATTATGTGGCGTGATATAAAGCCACTTTAGTGTCTGAAATCTGCTTCTTTACTTTTAGATTACTTAAAACTTAAAAGTGCAATATAGCTGATGCAATGTCCCCAGCATCATCGCAGCCACGCACAGATGGCGGGAGACTGTGATGAAGCACTTGGCCATTCAGGACATTGCAGTAGGGACAGAAGAGAACTAGCTACACACTAATGAATACTTACACGAATACGGTAAATTTTAAAATTAAGTAGAATATGTAGTAAAAATATTAGAGAAATGAAGAAAAACAGTTTGACATCCGTCGAAGATAACTATTATTTCGAATATTGTCGATGAATAATACCAACAACAGCGGTCAAAGATGGGCTCTTGTGGGACACTCGATGTTGCGCTGCTTCTTCTCTTTGTGTGGAAACGTGTAGGGAGGATTAAAGTAGATCCTTCCAGTAGTCAGCCACCGCGATGGCTGTATCGTTAGCCTGCATATTGGCTGCCTTATGAAGTCGGTCACGGCGGGCACGATAGTAGGTGGCCAGAAGTTTGGGGTGCACCGCAACGGCAGCTTGTGCTTGCGTCTTCAGGCAGGATGCCCCAGCGTCGCATGTTGTCTTTGGTGCGCCCGACGCGTGATCTCAGCCGGTTCAAGGTTTTCCACAGCTGCCAGCCCAGGTTTTGGCCCGGAGGAAGTAGCCCCTCAGGTTTTCCCCAATCTAGCTCCTCAAAATACAACTACTAATGTAGTTTATAAAGAAGTACTTTGATGTAGGTGACAAAATGTTAATGTGAGTGTTATTAAATGTGCTCAATAAATAATATGTCACTCACGATTCACAATAATTTTTAACACCCAATGCAAGAGACGTGTACTTTTCTATGGCATCGTAGCTCCATTAACGGTCAAGTGCGAGTCGGACTCGCGCTCGAAGGTTTTTCTTAATTTATTTTCTGATTTGGTCTATTCCATCCTTTGACGGTAAAGAACATAACATAGTTATCTAATCAAATAGCGGCAGAGATCGTTTGTGAATAACAGTTAGTAAATACATGAATTCTCTGTTGAACTGTCATTTTAATGCTTGGTACATTCTTAGTTCGCAGATTTGTAGGTACGTCTTGATTAGTTGCTTTGTATAGTAATTTGAGTTTTCTTTTCCCTGATGTTTCGCAATCTCCGCTGTTCTATTTCACTTTTTATCCTTTATCTTTCCAATGTTTCATACTATACGTATACAGTCATACCTACGCTTTTATTCATTTTACAATTAAACATAAACACAAACTTTTACATACAATATAAATATAATTAAATAAATATTGATTCAACACCAAAAATTCAGCTGTCGTCCAGAATTTTATTGCATACCAAAGCTGCATATTATATTTATAATAATCAGCTTTCAAAGTCCTTAATTTTTAAACCTAAGTCAATAGAATAGAAAGATATTTGTTTTTTCAGGCCGCACATTATGGCACGTACAGATCCCTCCATGTTGTTGCACTATAGCGTTACTTATCCTATGACACTTGGGGAAACGTAAGGATTCTAACGAACTAACATGTCGGAATCTGTTCAGCGCTTGGTCAACATCTTGAGCTAAAAAAACACAATCAGATACATTATGTACTACATGAACCCTGAAAACATTACCACGGTACACCCTTTTTTTTTGGCAGTCCTGTCTTAACGGACAAAAAAAAAAGAAGGTCTATTCAAAGTGGTTTTCTCAGCGTTGTCCATAATCCATCACCTTCCCAACCACAGGATAAAGAATCACCTACTTTCACTAATCAATCCCGCTAACAATATTATATATAACAACAAAAAATAAAGAATTATTTTATTATTATTATATTATAATATATAATTATATTATAATAAATTTGACCGCTAAACGTGTGCGTCAGAATGGCCGGTCGTCTGTAGCTCCTGGCTCTGAGAGTTTATTGAGGGATTGCTACTTTTTGCTACCGATCTTTAAAAAATACCTACCTGTGATAGATTTCAGGGAATCACAAAAAAAAACTGACCAGCCGCGTCTTAGACTGGCCGGTCACGAAATATAAACTCCCGAGAATTTTTTAACCTGCGTATTGCCAATAATTGCTACCGAATTGCTTCTTTCTAGCTTCGAAAGACCATCGCTTAGAAAAACTATGACGAAGAGAATGTGATGTGACCAAAATTTGTAAATATGCAGACGAAGTCACGGGCATAAGCTAGTATTGTAATAATTGTATTATGTTATAGAGATCTAAAAATAAATCTGTGGGAGTTTCTTCGCCTTCCTTCTCTCACAGTGGTCCAATTTAGAATAGAGGCAAAAAAGAACATTTGCTAAATATTTGTAAACATCAACAGTAAAAAACCGGCCAAGTGCGACAGACAGACAGCAGAGTCTTAGTAATAGGGTCCCGTTTTTACCCTTTGGGTACGGAACCCTAGAAAGGAATTTTGATTGATTGATATATCGTAATACTGTTGCATATTTCGACACTCATTAGGGAATCTAAATGAATCCTATTCTATTCCATGGACTCAAAACCTTTAAATTTGGCAATAAGCAAGGAATAGCAACATATAGCACAAGTAAACAAAAAATACGAAAACTGTAAAAATGATGCAACAAAATACATCTCTCGTATGGGGACCCCTTATTTTTTTTTAAATGCGTATGGACATAATAGATTACTATAGCCACAATAAAAATATATGCTTAGTGAAAATTTCAACTGTCTACCTATTACGGTTCATCAGATATAGCCTGCTGATAGACACGTGCAAGAACGGATGGTACGATGGAATGTTGGACGTACGGACAGCCGAGCTAAGCATAAGGGCTCAATGGGCACTTTTCGTTTATGGAAGCATTCGTTGCAGATATTTGGTGAACACTGTTTCGAAGTAAGTGGCGTCCTTTTACCTCATTCTCTTCTCAGTATATATCCATCTCTGACGTACTTACTACTTCTTATCATCTTTATGCAGATGATCTCCAATAACATCGGCAATTGTGTGATCAGAGAGGCGTTGAATGTTGACCTTGATATAATCAGGCAATTGGCTCTTTCGTATGGGCTACTGGTCAACCCGGGCAAATTTTAAGCTTTGATTATGTGAATACGGCACACTCTCTATTACAGAAAATGCCCGTCGCTCCTGTAATGTATGATGGTACCATAATATCGTACAGCGAGAAAGTCAAGAACCTTGGAGTTATTATCGATAACCTGCTGTCCTGGTCACCCCGTGCCTTTGCGTCATTTCACTCTCTCCGGAGATCGCAGTACTTCCTGCAACGTAGGACTAAAATCACCCTTGCTCAGTTCAAACTCGAACGACTTCAGAATCTCTGGATTAGGTTTACCTTCGGGCTGCGCAAGTTTGACCATGTCTCCCAATATCGCAAGGAGGCTTCCGATTCGTCTTCGACGTGATATGCACATTCTCTCGTACCTTTTTAATATCTTTAGATATCCGCGCTACCCCTATCTTCGTCAACGTTTCAAGTTCATTTTCTCCAAGGGCAGGAATTGCAGATCCCACACGGTGTCTCTTCTCTCAACTCCTCAGCACAACACTGTTGCTTAAGAACACCTCGTTCAAGTTAAGGGCAATCCGACTGTGGAATGCACTTCCCTGCGCTATTAGGGATAGCCCATCCATTATCATATTCAAGAAAAGATTGAAACTGCATCTCTTTTCTCTTGCGTATTAAGTTTAAGTGTGTAAGTATTATGTTAATATATATAATATACCTTGATATATGTATGCAATATAATGTATTATATGACTTTTATTATACTTTTATTATATCTTATACGTTGGTAGGTAGTTATTTCATTTATTGTGCACTAGACTGCTCTCACTAGCAATAGATTTTCCTGTCCTGCCTAGGTTTGCTGGAAGCAATCTCTTTTTAGAGATAAGCTCGCATAAATAATAAGTAAACGTAAGCGTGACTGTGGCCTCAGTGTCGTGGGAACCGTAAAGTGTAGAGATCTGTGGCGTGGCGTTCGAGGTTCTGCCTTGTAATCAAAAGAGCGGGCCTCCGGGTTCGAATCCCGCCCGAGGAAGAAAAAATATCCTGTAAGAACAACAAATTTGCGACATCGTTGTTTCTAGTTCCCACAAGACTATCCTACAAGACTAGACTGTCCTAGTATGGCCAGAAGCAATGTTTGTGCCTGTGTTTATATGTCGTAGCTATATCGTAGCATTTGATTATTTCATGAAATAGCCAACCATAGATTGACTTTATCATGAAATGGGCAACCATTTCGTGATATAGTCAATTATTTCATGAAATGGTCAGAAAGGGTTGAATTTCATGAAAACATGTCTTTTTTAAAGCATTTGTATTCAGCACTTTGTGTTTTTTGTATTGTACATGTCGACCTAACACGAAGACTATTCGGGGGCTTCGCCGCGCTCGCCCCCTTTAATCTTCACCTAAGCTACTGCAGTGTTTTGCCCTAAAATATTTCTTCGTTCAATGAAAGTCCTAATTCATCCATGGATGGATAAATCAAGGTATAGTCAACTCCACGATATTGTACGACATATACATTTTATGATTATCTACTAGCAGGCTCAAAATGACCAAGGTGGCGAATTTGATTCGGAAGTAAATTTAGCCCAAAAGTAGACGATATGAGCAATACTTCCGACATCAACATTGTTATGTTTTAACTATACCCAATTCGAATATCAAGAAAATAAATAGCTTTGTTACATATTTTTCGAATTTTTATGCGAATCGTCATTTGGAGAACGCGTCCCTCAGACCGAATAGTATACTTCAAAGTATTGTAAAACAAATTATTATTTAATAAAGATGTTACTGAAATCATGAATTCGACAATCCATTACTTTTGTTACTCTTAAATTATGACAAGAATTAAAAGAAGTTATTTTTTTTGTAAATTATTTCTGTCAATAGTTCGTCCTGCAACATAAACGTCATTTAAGTGAACGCAGCGGTAACTTGGAAAAATAAATATTTCTGAACGCGGCCATAAGTGTTTGCGTGTGCGTGTGGAAGTGAATCGCTGTGCAGTGCATGGCCGGCATTAATTTTACTCCAAGAATTATCAAATAAATATTTAAGTACTGTGTACTATTTTTTCATAAATAAATAAGTAGTAATAAGTACATAAATAAGTTTCTAACCAAATTGACGGAAGAACAAAAATAAATTAAAAAGGATTCAGAATATTACCAGAAAAATAAAGCTGAAAGGAAAGTTAAGACGGAAAGAGAAATACGAAAGCAAAGAAAATACCTGCAAAGAGGCATCGAAGAAATAATGCAGGCTAATGCAGTCGGAGACACACCTCCTTCATCGGGT
This sequence comes from Argyresthia goedartella, assembly GCA_949825045.1. Taxonomy (NCBI): domain Eukaryota; kingdom Metazoa; phylum Arthropoda; class Insecta; order Lepidoptera; family Argyresthiidae; genus Argyresthia; species Argyresthia goedartella. The sequence continues at coordinate 12,420,879 of OX463826.1, forward strand.
GATTAATTAATTCCAGCATATCCCAACAATACACCGCAATGACGAGAAGTAATAAGACGCATGCTATGATATAGAGCAAAGGCACACTATAAAATAAAAAAGGATAAGATACATTGCATGAGGCGTAAAATGGAAGCTTTGAAAACAAACCTACAAAGAACGAAAACAAGGGAACTAAACGAAAAAAATAAAGATGATATGACTCCTCTTAGTAAAGTGGATTGTTTAACCAAAGGCATTGAGGTACCCGCTGAAATCTGTAAATGTCTTTTGTTTGGTAAAGTACTATCGACCCAATTGCAAAATAAACCTGTCACTCTGAAGAAAAACTCAAAAGAGCGATACGTTTTCCAAAAAAGGGTAAGAGGCGTGAACTTTAGAAATTATAGACAAAGGGCAAAGACATCTCTACCAAAAGAAAAATATTGCACGTCAATTCTTGTGTCTAAAACTAAAACACGAAAAGTTGTTTAACTTCTGAAATTATACTGAAGTAGTTAATATTTTTGTGTTTCTATGACATTATTTGAAGACTAATCACAAAAGTTTTATTAAAGTTAAATAAATGGGTGTCTCATCATGCTATCTTTTTGTTAAAGAGTGTTAACTGACTGTAAAGAATATATAAAAGTTGATAAAGCGATAAACTATACCCATTTATTTAACTTTAATTAAACTTTTATATTACAAAACTTATTTATTTGTCATTAAGGGAACACAATAAGTAATTCCGTGAACGCAGTGTCCTTTCCGGGAACTCCCTCTAAGCTGCACAATTTACAAACCAATCTTAGAGTTATTGATAATTGAAGCTGGAAAATATTATTACTTGTTTGAATTGACTGTATGCAAAATGATTAACTAAAATTTAATAAAATTTAATAGCTAAAATTTATTGTTCTTATTTGCTAAAGCTAAATGTAGAAATGGGAACACACTCATATTTTCAATTTACTTTTCTTAAACTCTTTTTATTTTAAGCTTTTCCTTCCGAGTAAATGATGTAGATATAAAGATGTTTGCGCCTGCTTTTATATTATTGTGAAAACATGGAAAAGTTCATAAAACCTATATATTTTTTATTATTATAAAAAGCGTTCCCGAAATGACTTTTTTCACCGACATCTATACATAAAATCTATTTTTGAAGAAAAAAAACACTATAGACTTTACGGAGATCACAGCGGATTTTGGAATGTATTAGTTGAAAACAATTTTATCAAAAATCTGAAATTGAAATTCGCCACCTTCTCGATTTTGAGCCAGCTAGGCAGATAATCGACCAAATGACAGCAGAGTGGTCGTCATCAAGTAGGCTCGTTCGAACAGATTTATTGTAATGACGAGGCACACGCAAATCTGTTTACGTAGAACCGCCAACACCATGTTTCTAACCTCTGGTGAGGTAATTGATTTCCTTTCGTTTCTCTTGGTCGAAAGATGCTTCCGAAATAATTATAATCACTGGATTATTCCTACTATAAAGCCTAAAATTAATGTCATGAATTGTCTCATTCTATAACTTCAGGTGAATTCCCCGCTTATTTGTTTTACGGATATATCCGTATTAGCGTGGCTTGGCTATACGTCACCCAATAACGATCCATGATATCTTTCTCCACACTATATGTACATATATGTATTTACGGTCAGATTATCTAAAGATAAACTGTACGTATAAAATTAATATCACATTGGCTAAAGCACGATTAGTTACGTCCCGGTCAGAGAGCTGTGACAAAGAGTGTTTTGCATAACAAATTATTGTGCATTCCAAAATGTCTGGACTAAAATACGCTTTCATCTATCTGGCGGTTGTAGCTGCAACTCTTATTGCAAAAGGTATTTGAAGACACTTTTTTACTAAGATATTACGATAGTCCCTTTGATTCCGTACATTTTTCCCCATATACCTATATAGTCTAAAATAAATTGTGCAGGCCACCCTGTACTAACTTTCTCGCATGGTGCTTTCAGTGTTGTTATTTATAGAATAGTTTGTGGATATTCGTGTGTAGATGTTTAGCAGGCGTTTTAAGATGTTCTAAGATAAAGTATACATGGTCTAACAGAAAGGGAGAGTTACATGCCGAAAGGTGGTTCTTAGGGACATCATTCTGAACAACTTTTACTATGAAACCGACGTGATCAGAGCAACTTTACTTTTCTTATCTCAGTTCATTTCGGGCCTAGCGCTCACCTGAGTTATATGGTGGAGTTGATAATAAAGTTGCTCACATCAAGTCGGCTCCATAATAAAAGTGGTTCAGAATGATGTCCCTAACAACCACTAAACCATACAAAAAAACTCCTTTCTACTTTAACCATGCCCCGCACTATGAGCTTATTCGCCCGCCGCTGCCTATACGGGATATATGGCACTGTGTGCATATTGTATGGGAGCTACCATTTTTAGAGCTTTGCGGTAATAACCGAGTATGCCACGTTATAGATGATATTAAGAGATAGTGTGACGAGAAGTTTGAAAAAATCGCGTTTTTGAATAAACTCAATAAATGTGTTTGATGTGCATGACGGGTACCTTAAATAATCAAGTTATTCTAAAACAAAAAAAAGTCCTAGATATTTACAAAATAACCCCCAACACGAAATTTCATCCAGTTCGATTCAGTGGTTTAGGCTCTAGAGCTATCCATACATACATAAATACACCGCACGCACACACAACATACATACACATTTGATTTTTTTTCACTTTTTCGGACTAAGTTAACCACAAGTTAACGATAGAGAACCTATCCCCATCAAAATCTCAACCTCGATTTTTTTTTTACGATAACAATACTTCCTGAATTTCTCTTCATTCAACTCGAAGTGACAATATTTTTACTTACTTCAGATAGGTTGGGCTGAGTTGCCAACCAATTTTATAAAGGAAAAATGCCGTCATCCCACCGGCTTCATAGTACCAGTTATAAAGGAAAAATGCCGTCATCCCACCGGCTTCATAGTACCAGTTATAAAGGAAAAATGCCGTCATCCCATCGGCTTGATAGTACCAGTTATAAAGGAAAAATGCCGTCATCCTATCGGCTTCATAGTACCAGTTATAAAGGAAAAATGCCGTCATCCCATCGGCTTCATAGTACCAGTTATAAAAATGATGCCGTAGTTAATATTAGTGGCGATCCCTGTGGTGTAGCGGTCAAGGCTGTGCTTCCTAAGCGAGCAGTCCCGGGTTCGAATCCCGGCTGGGGAGGAAGAAAAACAAACCTCATATCTTGGATGCTTACAATGTTTCTGGTTCCCATGACACAGAGTAACCTAGTGTGGGGCCGGAAGCAATGTATGTGCCTGTATGTAAATGTTATGTTAGGTTTGGGTAGTAAACTCCCTAATGGCTTCAAAATCCTCCTGTATTTTACACTTACTACATGGTGCAGATATTAATAATCTTCAAATCCTTAAAAATAACATGACAATGCTTCATATAACTATTGGGGTTATGTATTTATAAATTGACTGGCCAAAAGGTGAAATCACAGTAACCATCAAGTTTATATAACTTAGCTATTGGTAACCGGAAACGATCATGCGGGTAGCAACATCTGGCCGAGACGGGTACTGGATGGGTGTCCGTTTCTATGAGCCATTTGTTTCGCGCATTTGTTCTGTGTTTCGGATAACACGTTAAGCTGTAGGTCCCGACTATCTCTACTCGGTTGTAGTAGTCGTAAAGCGGTGTCAGAGGCCCTAATAGGGCAGCTTGGCAACTTCTGACAGTCGAGTTGGAGACTAGCCCGATACCCCTCCTTCAACCCACACTAAGCCAGAGTGGTGGAGTACGGCTCAATCTCACTCGTATTCAGATAATGGCCCGTTTATTATTATTATTATTTACTATGCTTGCTAAGGTTTCTCAAACGCCCGCAAGCACAAACTTGTATGATTTATATTTTGAGTGTACATAACAACATGGTGTGGAAATTATGGGAATAGGAGTCATAGTGATTAATATTTATAGAATACCTAAGAAAAGTAAGTGGCATATAGGTGTAATTATGTATAAATTAGAGAAATTATTGGAGACATAAGCTTCTAATAATAAAAATTAAAAAAATGTTCTTTGTGGAGACTGGAATGTTGACCTTCTAAAACAGGATAGCTTCTCAAAGGATCTTCAAAATTTGATTTCAAAGTATAATTTTAAACTGTACATATGGACATATACAAGACAAAATGCATGTATTGATCAAATAGCAAGCAATATAAAATCCGCGAGGCCAGATGTACCTACTGCAACTGGGTCTTTCCGATCATGAGACGGCCCAGATTTTGAAGTTTAACATAAACACAATTTTTTAAATATCTGCTTCGAGTTTAAAAGAGACTAATAGTAGTTTATGTGACTGCTACATAATGGAGGGCATTAATACTCGAGAGTGGAAGGCGAGTTTCATAATAATATCACTCGAGAGTTTTAATGCCTAATTATGTACAGTTACATACACTAGTTTATCTATACACATATCATAAGCTCTCTTTGATGTGTTCAGGAACCGCATGTTTGACCGGCATTGTGACATTGATCATTGATCTGCAGTTGTTTGGCTTGTTCTGTAGAACCAACTTCACAGACAAACTAGGTGCGACACGCAGGCGGGCGTCGGCGTTCGAAATTTGAATGTCATAATATGTAGAAAATTTACACATTGTGACCATAATGTACAAATTTTCAGGTAAGAAATGAGTTTTTACCAAATAGTTTTACAATATGCTGGTCTTAATGTGGGGTTTTTAGACGCATTAAAGAAGTTTATGATACGTGTGTAGATAAAATACTCAAAATATTCAAAAATACTGCAAATGTATCTCAGCTTTGTCATATTCCGAGGTATTAGAATGTGAGGATGGCGCGGAACTACTTGTCCTATTTTATGAGTTAATGTTTGTTATATTATCTATGTTTTCCTATAAGTAATTAAAGTTAAAATCAATAATCGAGCTAAAGGTTCAAAGAAGTCTTGTAAAACAAAACGATATATCTACTTAAAATACAGACAAACAAAATCAAATAAACAGACAAACAAGATAAAACTCAAAAAGTACAATAATATCATCAAATGATGTTTGAACATATCTCAGAAATTAAATAATTGTAAATGCATAAAGGACCAAAGGAAAAATAAACGTAAATCTACTCGCAACATAATTACATCGTCAATTTCAAATGATCTGAAAAATTATAATAACATTAATTTAATGACATACAATTTTCTCATCCTAATGACATTTGTAATATTTTGAAGGATTATTTTATAAACCTGAAATCTTCACATAATAATATATTGAATATTAATAATATCTCAATAAGTTATGTATACTTAACACAGATCAAATCAATCAAAATATAATTTTCGTAAGACCAGTTTCTTACAGAAACAGTATACAGAAACAACATATATAATTAATTTAAATTATTTAAATTATTGCCTATGCCGACTATGCCGATGTTGCCTGGGCGAGTGCGAACGAAGAGAAACTTAATAAATTCGAGCGACTTCAGAATCTCGTGATTCGGTTTATCTTCGGACTGCGCAAATTCGACCATGTTTCTCTGTATCGCAAAGAGTTGGGATGGCTTCCGATTCGTCGTCGCCGAGACTCTCACATTCTTTATTATCGGTTCAATATCTTGAAAAATCCGAGCTACCCCAACTGCTTTCGAGACCGTTTTGAGTAACTCTTTTCGGGAGATCTGCACGGGAGATCTCACACTGCCTAACTTTAAGCCACTCCGCGGCATAACAACGCTGCGTATTAACACTCTATCAGGTTGCGGGCGGTCCGACTCTGGAAGGCACTTCCCATTCTTTCTTCTTTAGGAAACGTATTAAATAGCACTATCTCTCTCTTTCGTAAAAGTTACTGTTTTGTATATATATGTAAAGTTGTATTTACTGTCTGTATTTATAGGTATTTAATTTATTTCTAGTCATTTTATTTATACTATTTATGCCTGCCTATTATTTATCACTGCCTGCCCTTTTATGATACTATTTCCTATAATGTCTATGTAGATAAGCTCGCCTTTGTGCATGCACTTTCTTTTAAAATATTGGTGTGCAATAAAGAATCGTGAATTATGAAAAAATAAACATTATTACGTCTCTAAAAATCAGAAAGGCAAGTTTCAAGCAACAGGTTTCGACGCCATTATCACAAAATTTATAAAAAGGTGTGCTTATAAGATATGTTATCCTCTTACTCATTTAATAAATGTCTCGTTTGTCGAAGGCCTCTTCCCTGAGAAGCTGACTTCCCTGTGATCAAACCCTTGTTTAAAAGGGCGACTAGATCCCAGCAATTATAGACGGTTCTCTTCGGTTCCAATTCTCTCAAATGTATTTGAAAAGGCGATGCAAATGAATTTCTAGAAAAACACAAAATACTCCGTCCTGAGCAATATGGTTTCCGTAAAGGTTCATCAATAATTCAGGCTTGTTTTGACCTAGTGCGTATAGTAACTCAAATTTTAAATTATGAAACACCAACAATAGCTTTGTTTCTTGATATGAGCAAAGATTTTGGATTTGTAAACCACTCTTTACTTTTAGAAAAGCTTAATTATTTCAGAATTCGAGGCGTAGCGTTGAACTGGCTAAGATTTTTTCTTGCGAATAGACAACAATGCATTGGAATAAGCAAAATCCGTGGAAAAAACAGCATCGTCACGAAGCAAATTTATGATAATATAATAATAGAGATCCCATTTTAGGATAAATAACTAAGGCTAACTAACATGGGGCTGAACTGGAACCATTACTGTTCCTATTATATCAATCAATGATCTTCCAAAATCCACCTCACATAACTGTTTTTAATTTGCTGATACACATTGCTTAGTAAGCTACCACGCTAAAACAATGTGAAAACAACAAAGCTTTGAAAATGTAATTAATACTGCGCTTGGGGATATACCTGAATGGCTACAAAACTATAATTTACAAATTAATAATAATAAAACCAATTTTATTCAATTTCTCTCATATAATTCAAACGTGTATCCTAGTTCTATTACTCATAAAAATGAAACAATTGACAAAACTCTAAATTAGAAAAGCAATCTGGAATCAGTGTGTAGCAAAATAAATCGCCTTATATACGCTTTATACAAACTGAGGCAAACGATTTCTATTGCCTTTCTAACGGCCTACCACGGATATGTTTCCTCAGTACTCAGCTATTGTCTGATTCTGTGGGGGAATTCGGTGGAAGTTGAGAGGGCTTACAAAGTAAAAAAAATGTATAAAAGCAATTGGCAAGGCTAAATTTAATGAAAGCTGTAAACCACTTTTAATAGTAGTTTATGTGACTGCTACATAATGGAGGGCATTAACACTCGAGAGTGGGATTATGAAACGAGCCGAAGCCGAATATCACTCGAGAATTTTAATGCCTGATTATTTACAGTTACATACACTAGTTTATCTACACACATATCATAAGCTGTCTTTGATGTGTTCAGGAACCCCATGTTTGACCGGCATTGTGGCTCTGCAGTTGTTTAGCTTGTTCTGTAGTACCAACTTCACAGACAAACTAGGGGCGGCACGCGGGAGGGCGTCGGCGTTCGAAATTTGAATGTCAGTACCTACTTCACAGACAAAATAGGGGCGGCACGTAGGCGGGCGTCGGCGTTCGAAATTCGAATGTCATAATATGTAGAAAAATTACACATTATGGTCATAATGTGTAATTTTTCAGATAAGAAATGAGTTTTTACCAAGTAGTTCAACATCAGGCTGATCGTAACGTGCGGTTTTTGTACGCAGGAAAGAGGGTTTATGATACGTGTGTAGATAAAAAAAACTTAATATTTGCCCCTCCTATGTGCCTACATTAGAGATGTTTGTGGTTTGGTTGCTTCTCATCATGAAATCTGGAGAACTATTTATAAACCAATTATTTATAAACCAATTAAAATCTAAAATTCTAATAATCTAATAACTATTATGATTTTGCATGCTTGTACATAAGCTGAAAACACCGCACATATTTGAATGCTGCATACATTACTGTTTAATTTAATTGTAAACGGCGTTTTTCTTGGCTTGCGTGAGTATTTTGTGCCTCCCGCTGCACTATCTATTGATGTTTACCCGGGGTTCGTGGCTGCATATAAAACAAACATTACATCATAGTTGTGGCCATGGGCTAGTACCCTATCATGCAGAAATTTACTATTGAATAACTGGCTAAACGTGGGCCTGTCCCTCTGCCACCCCTTAAGCCAAAAAGCGTGACGCTATGTTGTTATAATTAATACGTCATGTTACTGGTTTCTCCAGTGGACTCCCTGGACTGCTTCGTCTGCCGCGGCTGTGCGGAGGTGACGTCAGCCGACGTGCAGACCTGCGCCCCTCCGCCCCCCCCTACGACCGCCCCTGAACCCACCACCGATAGTGACATGAACTTCGACCTGCCTGGCAACCGTGCTCAGGTCTGTATGACATGCTCCATGATCACATTATCTCTGCAACAGGCTGGAAAGCAAGGGAGCCTTTCTTCTTATTCGGGCACCATCTCCTATTGGAGCGCGGAGGCTGACAATCATCAGGGCAATGTTATTTATTTATTTATTTATTTATTATATTAGGTACACAAAACAGCACTAGAGATAATACATCAAATTACAGCAACAAAACAAGTACAAAAGGGGCTGTCTCCAGCGCCAAAGTATGTGTACACAGCATGGTGTAAGGTAAATCTAGAACTAACTAAACAAAAACTACATACAATGGAAAGATTACCTACTTAACTATTGGAAAAACTTAATTTATTTTTCTACACTTAAGAGATGAAATCGAACTAAAAAAACTAAATAAAAAACAATTTAAAAACATAAATAAATGATGATCGATATCTGGTACAATCAATGATTTATCATACCTGCTTAAGGATTTTGCGCATTTTATATTTAAAGCAAGGCAACGAGACGTGGTAGATGTCAGGAACATCATCTTCGGTGGCCACAACTTCATTGTAGCGACGACACATTCGAAGCATGGGGTTATTAGCGCTGATGTTCGACCTGCATGTTGGGATGAAGAAAGGACGCGGTATTCTGACTGACCTGCTTGGTACTTGAAAGTTGATTTCTGAGAGAGTAGAAGTTACTATTGCTCCATTTATTATTTTATGAAGATGGATCAGATCCTGGAGTCTACGACGCAACTCTAAGGATTCCAGTGAGCAACGTTCGCATCTTTTATCGTAAGACTTGACCGCGCGACGAAGACCGAGACGCGCGCAGAGCATGCGTAGGAAGCGCTTCTGGACTGACTCAACATGATCGATGTGGGTTTTGTAAAATGGTGACCAAATGACAGACGCATATTCCAATCTGGAGCGGACAAGGGCATTATACAACAGAATGAGACTCTCTGATTTCATAAAGGACTTAGTTACTCTTGAAATGAATCCAAGAAGTTGGTTACATTTTTTTACTAGGGCTGAGCAGTGTTGATTAAGACTTAGTTTGTCGTCGAAAATAACGCCTAAGTCACGGGCTTCGTGTTTTCTTTGCAGCGTTACATCCCCTATGGTATAATCGGACAGGACAGGATTGTGGTTACGGGTCATCGTAATTACGAAGCACTTGTCAGCAGCCAAAAACATGCGGTTGTCTGCGCACCAGTTGGACAGTGTGTTCAAGTCTTCCTGAAGGGTTGTGCAGTCGCGGTGTGTACGGACACGTGTAAAGACTTTGAGGTCGTCAGCGTATAACAAGCAAGGACTATTGAATTTTATCACCAGGTCATTGATAAAAATTATGAAGAATAAAGGCCCTAGTAGAGATCCTTGCGGAATACCAGAGGGGATTCCAGCTGGAGACGATAAGTGCCCTTTCAGCGCTATTATTTGGCTACGGTTTTTGATATATGATTCCACCCAGCGCAGAAAGTTTCCGTGCACCCCATATAGTGATAGTTTGCAACAAAGAATACGATGGTTTACTTTATCAAAAGCTTTACGAAAATCTGTGTAGATTGTGTCCACTTGGCAGCGGTCGTTGAACGCCGTACACAGGTAGTTTGTGTACTCGAGCAGATTGGAGACAGTTGATTTTCCCTTGACAAAGCCGTGCTGCTCAGGTACAATACGTGGCTTGACATGGCTATAGAGCACATCGAAGACGAACGACTCAAGCACCTTAGCGAAGCATGATAATATGCTGATGGGGCGATAGTTACCACAATTGCTAATATCACCCGATTTATGGATAGGCACAACATACGCCAATTTCCAATTATTTGGAAAAGTGCTCGTGCTGAACGACTTGTTGAAGATGATCGTAAGAGGTATAGATAGAGCACCGGCACATGATTGAATGAAGTAGGGGGGAATCCCGTCAGGACCAGCTCCCTTATTACAGTCAGCAACTTTCTACGAACTGCATCTTGAGGTATAGTCATATTGGCTAGGGTATTGTTACATTCACCGACGTTGGTTAAGTCTTCACAGTCACCATCGTGATCGATGTCGTCCTTCTCAAAAACTGACGCAAAATATTCGGAGAACAAATTACACACCTCTAGCCCACCGCGTGCGGATTTGTTGCCGAAGTACATAGTTTCAGGAAGAGAGTTGTTTGCTTTTTTAGACTTGACGAAGGTAAAAAATAATTTTGTCGTGTCACACAAGGAGTTTTCGACACTACTCAGAAACGATTTGTAGCAGTCCTTAATAAGTTTTTTGGATCTGGTTCGTAGCATTTGGAACTCATCATAATCCCGGGGATTCTGATATTTTTTGCACCGTCTGTGAACTTTATTTTTCTCATCGATACAAGCTTTTAGAGATTCTGAAAACCAGAGGGGGAGCCTATTGTCACCAACTCTTTTAAGGGGGGTATTTTGTTTAATTATGTCATTCAAAGTGGTATAGAATGTCGCTAGGTCTACGTTTACATCAGAGTTACTTAATACCATGGGCCAGTCAATGCAATCAAGGGCTTGGTTACACTTAGCTAAGTCGCATTTGCGGTAGTTAAGTGTTTTTTTGGGCATTGAGACTAAGGGCTTGGGTACATCCAGCAGTTCAGCCACGAATGCCGGGTGGTGCCTGTCAACTCGCGATACGGCGTCACATTCAGTCAGGGTCAATTTAGGGTAATCTGTTAAGAATAGGTCCAGTATCCTATTGTTGGCGTTGCATATGTTGTTACATTGGCTTAAGTTACCAAGTGCCATTAGATTGAACAGCAGCTCGGATTTGGAGTCAAGTGGGGCTGTGTTGATCAAGCTGTACGAGGAGGCTGGGTCAGGTGACCATTGCAAGTTAGGAAGGTTGAAATCGCCTAGAATTATGGTTTTAGTTCTATAGTCGCTAATGTCCGCAAGCAGGTTATTGGAACATTGATCGATCCAAGTCCTAAACTCATCAATTTTGAGGTAGTCTGGCAGGTAAACGAGACAAATTGCGAGGGAAAGTCCGGCCTTGCCAGACCTCATCGTTATCCAGAGATCTTCAAGAGAGGTCTCCATATCCTGATGCCTCGTGACATGAAAGTGCTTTTTTATTGCAAGTAATACGCCACCACCGGAGTGTTTCGAAGAGGTAGTGGATTCGCGGTCCCTACGGAAAACAACGTACCTATCATCTATCACCTCGCTCGTGTAAATGCCGCTATCAAAGTTGGTTTCGGTCAAGCAGACTATGTCATAGTCATCATTAAGCAGACTGAGATAAACATCGTTTAGTTTAGATCTTATTCTATTGACATTTTGATAAAATATACGCATGGAAGAGAAAACTGATATCAATTAGCTAAAGTAACATATACGAGTAATTAGAGTAGATAAGGTTTACCTATATATAGGCAGCTTTTCAAGAGCAGACTTGTCCTTTATATGTATATGTGGTGACTGTTCGTCTTTTCTGACATAAACTCTTCCAAATTTCACCCATACAAATTTATAACCAAGGGCCTTGTATTTTCTCGCAGCTGCGTGTAGGTCTTTACCCTCCGGCGACAGGTGTTCCACGACGAAGATCGACTCGTCTGCTCCTGATACGCCAATCAAGTTCGAGCTGATGTGAGCTTGGGGGTGATCCTTGTTATATTTCTTCACCGCGGATATTATGTTGTCACGGTGACGCTCGGACGGCAAGGTAATCAGTATGGTGCGGGGTCTGGGTGAAGTACTGTCCAGTTTTGCAATTCTTCAGCATGATCTAATTTCGTGTTCAGTAATCGGAGCATTGATCACCTCGCACAGGTCTTTGAAAAGCCGCACGATATTTTCGTTGTTGCGCTCGGGTACTGCGTGAAACTCTAGATTGAGGCTCCGGGAGAGTTTTTCTGATGCCACCACACGATGCTGTAGTTTTCCGATGTCCTGCTGGAGCTGGATGATTTGTTTTTCGAGCTCAACGCATTTTTTGCTAGAAGCTAGCTGCTCGTTCTTACACTCTTCTTGCCCAGCAGCCAGGAAGTCGGTTGTGGCGCTAAACTCATCCTTAAGCGATTCTATAGCTTCTTTAATTTCCGAGGACACAGCAGCCTTTATTTGATTGTGGATATTGGCGAGGGCCGCATTGATATCAGACTTCCAATCATTGCGTAACGCTTCAAATTTAGCGTCGAAATATGAGGTTAATGCAGCGGAATCGACATTTATCATGGAGGCATGGCTAGGTGAGTCTATAGCTGTTACCACGGGGGAGGCTGACCGTGCAAGTGCCGGTGGTGGGGTGACGTATTTTTTTAGTGATTTACACTCATCGCATTTCCATTTGCCTTTATTCATAGGCAATATACGTTTAAAATCAAATTCAGACATTCCAGCACATTTGAAATGGAACGCGCACTGGCAGGCAACGCATTTCATTAATTCCATCGTGGCGATGTCAAGATTACATATTTTGCATGCCATCGTGAGATACTAGTGCCCTCCGTGATCAAGATTTATAAACTCGGAGGTGGTCAGCGTGGTGGAGTACCAGGGCCGGAGCGAGGTATAGGAGATGGCTAGCCGGCTTCGGTCATGCACGCATGAGACTCACGAGCAGTGATCAGTGTCGCCCCACGCAGCCTGTTTAGTCAATGCGACGACGGCAAGGTACCAGGGCCGCAGCAATCAGCAGGTGGTTGCGTGCGATGTGATATGATGAATGAGGTCCACGTGGGTGGGCGGGGCCTGCGTACTACCCGGCGCGTACGATCAAAGTGCGTAGCTGCTGGAGTAGTGGCGCTGCAGTTGTACTCACGCGCAGGAGACGTTGCTTCGTCCGTGAATGAGATCCTCGTAGGTGGGTGGGGCTTGCGTACTACTGGTGACTGTGAACACGGACGCGCGGCGGGAGTTGTGGCGCGCGAATTTGTATCAGCGGAGAGCACTTTGGAGTTATGCGCTCCTAATATTTTGATAGGATTTAAATTGTTTTAAATCGATTTAAATATAAGAATTTGATTTAATGCAGTTTTTATAGACGACTGCTCACTATGAGATCCGGGGGGGGAAAAAAAAAGAAAAAAAAAAAAAAACCACGAAGAACCGTCATCGTGTGGTTGACCAGACAAGTCAGGAGAGCCGCTCCAGAAAGCTCTAATTTGGGAATGGTCAGGCGAGTGCGCAACAGCGCAACCTTGATCTTGGCCATGACCAACCGCACATCAACCTCACCAAAGGAGTCGACCGTACGCAGATACACCGCAGCTCCGTAGCCCTTCTATGAGGCATCGCAAAACCCATGCAGGGTGGCGGTGTATCGTTTGGTGGGGACCAACCTCCGTGGCAGTGAAATCAGATTGATGCCAGGGAGGGTCGAAAAGAACGATTCCCACTCTGAGCTCAATGACCCGCCGATCGGATCGTCCCATTTCAGCTCAGCAGACCACAATTGCTGCATAAAACACTTGAGCTGAAATGTTACCGGGGTGATCCACCCGTTTGGATCAAATGTCCTAGCCACCGTTGAAAGGACGTTCCGTTTCGTCCAGACCTTCGGGGAGTCCAACTCGACCCGATACGAAAACATGTCTGACACCGGCTGGTACTGGACGCCTAATACCGACAACATATTCGGATTTTCCAAATTTTCAAAAATGTGGGGATATTGCTGGTAGTCATCCGGAAGACCAGACAGTAACTCTGGAGAGTTCGACATCCATTTCCGGAGCTCGTAACCTCCACCCCGTAAGAGCTCAACTAGCTCGTCCCGTCGAGCGAGCGCCTCCTCTACGGAATCTGCACCGGTACAGATATCGTCCACGTAGAGATCCTGCTCCAGGATCGTTGCTCCTCGAGGGAAATTTAACCGACCTCGATCCGCTAACTCCCGCAGAGTGCGAATCGCCAAATAAGGACTAGACCGTAGCCCGTACGTGTTGGTGTTCAGCTCGTACACCTTGATGGGCTGATCTGGGCTCTCTCGCCACAGTATCAGCTGATACCGTCTATCGTCAGGGTGAATGACCGTCTGCCTAAACATCATCCGGATGTCAGCTACAAACACAACATTGTGTCGACGGAACCGTGTGATAACATCCGCGATGTCATGGTTCAACTTCGGCCCTGAATGCAAACACTGGTTCAGGTTCATGCCGTTGGATGTTGATGCCGATCCATCGAACACTACCCGTATTTTGCCCTCCGGGGTCCTCAAGACCGCGTGATGAGGCAGGAAGCAGTGGTCTTCACGCTTCCAGTCGATACCCGAAACCGACATGTGGCCGAGCGACTCGTATTCCCGCATGAAGTCGACGTACTTCTGCCGGAAAATCCCGTCACGCTTCATGCGTCGTTCCATCGACAGAAGCCGCGTCTCGGCTGCATGGTGTGAACTGCCCAGCGGTGGGCGATCACTCCGGAATGGAAGACATGTGAGAAATCGACCTGACCGAAGGCGACCAGTATTGTTCCGATAAAACTGTTCACACTCTTCTTCAACCGGGTCCAACCGGCGGACCGTAGGTGGTTCCTCCACCTCCCAAAACTTCTGTATCACCTCCGAGAGTACAGAACCGAATAAGGGACTACGAGTCGCTAGGCGTGGGGCAGCCGGCATGACCGGACCCATTACCGCATGGCCCAGTCTGGTGTTGACCGAAACCAGACCAGTCGCCTGCAACACGTGGACACCTGGCACTAACAGGTATCCCAAGGCATCAACACCCAATAAAATGTCTACTGGGCCCGGAATATCAAACTCCGGGTCAGCCAGTGACAACCCAGCGACCAACTGTCGTACCGAGGGCGACAACCGTACGTGAGGGTGTGAGCCCATCACATTAGGCATGACTAATGCCGTGACCGTCAGATTCACCGATGAATCCACCCGTGACGAGAGAGTAATCCGACATACTCCCTTAACGGAACCGACTTCCGTGTTCCCAATTCCCCGAATGGAATGTGGATACTCCCTTACCGAAATGCCCAACCGTCTTACAATGTTGCACGAGACTAAGCACCCCTGGGCCCCCGAGTCCAATAGTGCTCGTGCCACACATAATTTGCCGTCAAAACTCCACGCTATCACAGAGGCGGTGGGGAGCATGACCGTCTGTGGAGTGGCGGCACCCTGTAAGTGGGCGGCGTGTCCCTAGCGGGAACCTCCGCGGGATCCGAACCCGCTGAGACCTCCGTCGGCCTTGGAGTAACTCGGCTGCTGATACGCAACCGGCATATCAGACCGTATGTACATCAAGGGGTCCCAATCCGGATAATAGGCCCCTCGCTGTCCCGGTATCCGACCATACCGGACGGTGTACGGTGTGCCCGGTGGCCACCGTGGATGGATGGGGGAGAGCGGATCCAACCTGGGGCGCTCTAGGAATGGGGGCGACATCCGACTGTTCGCCTCCCTGTTCGCCTCCCAGAGCGACGGGCAGGGTGGCGCAGAAGGTGGTGGGGTCCCAGCCTTCGCGCCACTCATAGGTGCCATCTGACACCCGCCCGTAACACGCGGTGAGCCAGCGGCCCGAAGTCCTCGCTGACTGTGGACAGCGGCGACCGAACTCCGGCTATCCCGCATGTTACCCCCCGCGCTGCCCCCTTCCCCTCGGGGGGGGGTCCCCGTCCGCGTGTACCCCAGTCACCCCGTTGGTGACTCCCGTTGCCCGGAGGGGGACTGGGTCCGGCCCTGGTTGGGCCCTGTGGCCGACCAACCTGAGTCCGGCCCTGGTGACCGTCCGAAGGGCCTGACCGATTCAGGCACAACACTATGTGGTGCTTGCCACTACAGCACTCACAGGGGAACGCGCGCGAGCACTCGCTCAGCGTATGCGGCCCCAAACAACCGAAACACAATCGGTGGCGGAAGACTATCTTCCTGCGGGCAGCTACCCCGAGCGCCATAAAGTTGGCGCAACTGGTCACTTCATGACCGGCACTGTCGCAGTGCACACAGCCGTCACCCGACGGCGCGGCATTCAAAACGCCAAATTGTTTCGACCTCCCACCCCCTCGTGGGGGCGGGGGGCGCGGCCCCTCCCGCATCCGCGCGGGTTGGCGCTGCACACTGGCCTCCGTGTCCAGTGTGTCACATCGCCTACATTCACCCTCCAAAAAATCCGTCAGTTGGACGAGCGTGGGCAGTTCCGTGCTACTGCCCCCATGCAGCTGTTCAAACCGACTTTGAACAGCTGCAGGCAATCGTGACAAAACCATATACAAAACAATGTATGACCATTGGTCTACCGGAAGACCATGGTTCTGAAGGGCCTTAGTGGCCACCAGCATAGGGTTGAGCACCTGTACTCGGGTGTCAACATCCCGGGTTACTTTAGGGATGCTAAACAGCTTCCCCAGCTGCGCATCAACCAACCGCCGTTTGTGTTGGTAGCGGTCAAACAATATGGACCTGGTTATCTCATAATTGCCCACCGTGACCGTTAGGTGACCGACCAACTCCTTCGGTTCACCCTGCAGAGCCATCAATAGTTGGGCCAACTTGTAGGCGTTGTCCAGGTTGTCCCGACCGTGGACCAAACTATCAAATAAATTAATGAAGTCCGGCCACTCATCAATTGCCCCACTGAAGGCCGGAGTCTCCAGGTGTGGCAGACGTCCAACAACACCCTTCGGGGGTGAGTCTCCGTTACCCTCCCCACGGTCATTCCTTCGCGACCGCTTAATTTTCTCCGCGCGACGCTCGATGTCACCCAAGCATTCCATCGCTTGGTCAGCATCCGCGCAGAGCTGTTTCACTGCGGCCACCGAGGCTTCATCAGTAAGCCCGAGAGCTTCAGCCTCCGCAGCCAGCCGACACACCTTCCCGACGCGTGTCATTGCGTCCTCCACACGCTTGAGCAGGACATCATCCATATCTGGTCGCTCCACGTACTTATGAGTATGGGCGAGCCATCTCATTTCCTCCCGGACACCATGCCGCAGCACCGTCAAGGGCGAAGGCGCCATGTTGACCGATTTAATAGATTCTGGTCTTATACTTCACTACCGAACTAAGTATAGCCAGAGACCAGCACTTGCCCGTCAGCGCTGGGCATAGAAATTAAAACTAAGTTGTCAAAACTAAGGCAACCACTAAAACAATTAAATCCTAAAAAATATTTAATATGGTCGCCCTGTGGACATACGCCTTATAACTATACACTCTAAATCAATTAGAGAATGCCACCATAAAGCACAATACAAATAACACACAAAAATGTATTATAAAAAAAGCTATTTTTCTAGAAGTGGCCCCTCCGATATGACCCACACTTCTACTGAGGTCAGCAAAATCAGCTTAATACCCCTTAAATAGCCTGACCCTGCTCTGTAAACCGAAATAACACTACAGTACTATAGAACCCGACGTTCTACCACAAGTCATACAATATAGTTACTTCGCGGAATGACCGTTCAATCCTTTATGCGCACAAACAGTAGTTTCCGACTACAAATTTATAATAATCATTAACTAAATCGTCAATTATACGTTCACTAACCGAAAATGAACCTAAATTGTGGTATACCGACCACAAGACTCACTCACAAAATGATTGCCGACCATCCGAGGTATCCACCCTCTCCCAGCTACAATGTGGCAAAAAAGCAACCCTACAACCGTCCGTGAATCGATTTCCCACTAGGAAACCACGCTCTGCTACCAAAATGTTAAATTCCACGCCTCAACCGACAGGGCGTGGAATCTTGGTAGGGTTGTTTTTCTGTGGAATGTCACAAGTAGTACTGACCTTGAAGCCGTGGACCGGAATTCGAAAGCTCAATTCGAGGCAGGAATACGGGATGAGGAACACCGGGGGGGGGGGGGGGGGGGGGGGTCGTAGTCCGCCGCCGGTGACGTCGTGATGCCACGTATCCGACCACATGGGTCGCTATCCGAACGCGACGAATTGGGGACCGAACCACTTCAACCTTTCAAAGCACGAAGCACTCACTCCGATGACGTTAAATCTACTTATTTCCCGACGATTGTTCCGCGATTATTATAATTAACATTCAACCAAGCTTTCCGATGCTGGCGTTAGACATTTTCCATGTTCAAAAAAGTAACCTCTAACTCGTCATCTCGTTTCTATACAAGTGACAGCTAGTGATGTCCCGATCACTCGCGGTCGATCCGCGCAACGAAAAAACCGGTGCGTTCCGAAGCATAAATATTAAACAACCATGATTCGTTGCCTTGTTTTAAGATTAAAATGCGTAATATCCTCAAATAATATTTTCTGTAAATTATTTTCTATTTTCTGTAAATTGTTAAAATTCTGCAGATTTTTCTTAATTACTTTGAAATTGTAAATTTGTTGAAACTGTTTTATGTGTAATTAAATTTGTTTAAATTGTTAATTTCTTCTTTAGTGTTCTTTGATTTATTGTATGTATAATTTTAATTAGGCACATACTCTTTTTTTATAACATGCTGTGTACACATATTTTTGGCGCTGAAGACAGCCTTTCACCCGTTGTCATGTTATATTTTAGTGTATTATCTTCAATGCTGTTTTGTGTACCAAAGATAATAAATAAATAAATTAATAAATGTGCACATGGGATATTGTTGCTAGAATAGGGTCATTGTGCTTATCCCAAACCATTCTCGGAGGTTTTTAAGCCATGAGGAACGTCAGCGACCAGGTGGGGACTCAGATACGTCACATAATGTTCTAGAGGTGTTCTGCGACTTTTGACTGCTTTTTATGGTTTCATAGAGAAACAAGGAACACCTATAGTTTCGTCAAGTCTGTCTGTCCGAATGTCCGTCTGTCCGTCTGTCGTCTGTCCGTCTATAAATTATTTTTTTCATCATATCTATTCATATGTGTCTATAGATATTTAAAAATGACGTTGATGTTTCTGAAACCATTTTTCCTCAAAGTCAATCGTTTAAGAGACAGACCGAAGTGGAAAAGTTTGTTTTGAACAAAATAAAGTAAGCAGTTTTTAAGCTATAAAACATTTATTAAAAAACTGCAAATATAACTTTGTCATTCTGACAAACACTATGAAAAACAAAGTAATTGGCTGGTGAAGAATGATAGTGATATGTGGACGTGAAGTGAGTACCATCCTAATAAAAAAAAAATTGGCTTATATTCTACATTTATGTGAACATGTATGTGTGGGAACCCTAAATATGGGAAGCCCGACACGCACTTGGCCGGTTTTTTTTGTTACGTATATGTCTCTGCTCTCTTCTTCTATAGGTCAAACTCAAACTCAAACTCAAACTCAAAAGTACTTTATTACTGTAGATATTTACATATACTTAGCAAACGTCATTTTTTGCCTCTTCTCTACATTGGACCACTGTGGGAGAAGAAGGGCGTAGAAACTCCCACAGATTTATTTTTAGATCTCTTTTAAAAATAGGTTGTGCTGAACTAATACAATTATGATTTATTTTTATTTAATAAGCTGGAATAAATAATTACAAAATTATTAACAGCAAGGTCTGTGATGAGCCAGATTAACCCCATACAGTCCTGTCATTTAAGTAATCTTGAACATTGTAATATCCCTTTTTCGACAAAGTCGCTTTAACATGCTTTTTAAATTGCTCAAATGGCAATTTCAAAATCTCCAGAGGTATCTTATTGTAGTAGAGAATGCACTGATCCTTGAAAGAATTGCTAACCTTCGCGAGTCTAAAACGGGGCGCACATAGTCTGTGATTATTTCTTAGGTAAACATTACAGCTATCGCTAAGTTTGGAAAATGTTGTAAGGTTCTTGCGTACATACATTATATTTTCGAAAATAAATTGACTAGCTACTGTTAGTATGTCAATTTCTTTAGAAGCTCTCTTAAGGAGTATGTATGTTTTAAATTATAAATTGCTCGAATAGCTCTTTTCTGTAAAATAAAAATACTTTGAATATCCGCTGTTTTCCCCCACAACAAGATACCATAGGACATCACGCTATGAAAGTAACTAAAATATACTAGCCTAGATGTAGCCACATCCGTGCTTTGTCTGATGTTCCTAACAGCGTAAGCCGCAGAACTTAATTTACCAGCCAATTTATCTATGTGGGGTCCCCACTGGGGTCCGTCGGAGTAGTTGGTTATATTTAGAATATTTTGCTACTTACAAATAAAACGTGATAAGCAGTAAACACTACAAGAACAACTTGCATAAAACAATAAAGATTCAATATGATACAGGAAAATGAATACCACACGCTATCAGATAAAGATTTTCGAGATATCAACGAGCTGTATAAATACAAATACTTCCTATATTTGTATCTAATATTGTAACAAATCATTTGCACCAATTCATTCATAAAATAATCCTTATAAAATTATATTTTGCATGTGAATAAGTAGAATATGTAGACAACAGCGGTTAATTCTGAATCAGGTTGGTAGCATTTATTCAGGTGGCCTTTTATCAGGCATCTAGTATACAGATAAGTATACTAGATGCCTGATAAAAGGTTTATGATTTCTAGTTATTCGCTGCCATATTTTTCTAATGCATCACGATTTTGAACCTTATGCCATGGTATTAGAGTTCACATTCTATGAAAAACAAAAGTTTATGTTTAGGTCCTCTGCGTCTCAGCAGCAAAAATTACCGAAATAAATAGTTAATGCGGCGGTTTCCACGCATAAAATGAATGTTTTATTGAAATTGGCAGGTAGGGGCAGCTCCGCTGCTGGACGAGTCTGATGAAGAACCTGTTGTTAGCCGCAACGGCTTCGTTTTGGACAACTCCAACTTGCCAGGAGACTACTTCACCAGAGCACTGAAGCAGTACAGGAATGATGAAGATGAGGCCAGATGCGTCATTGCTGTCTATGAAGGTACATCCATCACCAATAAATATGCAGACGCCTGCGGTGGTCAAGCGGCGTCAGTGCTTTAGATACTATATGATAATCATTTCAAACTCCTATTGAAGTCTCGCGCCACGAAAACAGACACCTCCTGCACCGTCCCATTGCGATAGAAACCTATTCAGATACCGATGCGCATTAAGAAATAGTACGGTTTTAATCAGAAAGATATTCCGGTTTCGGCTAGTCGATCTGAGCATCACCGAGGCCCGGCGGAGCCCTGCCCCACAAGCCTGAGAGACCGCATCCTGAGAGTCAAATTTAATGACGCCTGGATCAACAAACAATCCAGGCACCAGAATAACGAGGGGCCTTATTCTGTAACTCAAATCGACCGAAAACTGTGGAAATATTGCATTTGAGGTGGATTTGTATTTCATAATAGGAAGGGTTTGAGACATTTAGGACAGTAGTATTTAGAAGTATAAAAACCCCCTCGCTAGCCGTAAAATTTGTCCCCGTCAAAGGTATTTTTTAGGGTTCCGTACCCAACGGGTAAGAACGGAACCCTATTACTAAGACTTCGCTGTCCGTCCGTCTGTCACCAGGCTGTATCTCAAGAACCTAGCTAGCTAGAGAGTTGAAATTTTCACAGATTATGTATTTCTGTTGCCGCTATAACAACAAATACTAAAAAACAGGATAAAAGAAATATTTAAGGGGGCTCCCATACAACAATTCTTTCAATACCACATACAAACTTATGGATGCACCTGGTTACGTACATGGAGTGTCAAAGTAACCGCACCAATAACTTTGTAAACAATATTTTGCTGTGTTAAATCCAAACTATTCACTCCACACCATGGCTTCCATTGAACGGTGGTACGGAACCCTTCGTGCGCGATTTAGACTCGCACTTGACCGGTTTTATTTTAAGGGAAAACTATAATAAATACGATAAAAGTGTCAAAATCAAGAATCAACAAGAGTTCCTAGAATAATTGTCTCCATCTCTTTTTGTGAAATCAATAGTTTTGGCGAAGAAGCGCCGCAAAATCAACTTTAACGGGCGTTTAGGTAAAAAATACATTTCGGATGATCTATAGCTTGCGCATTTCGGACTATCTTTAGTTGCATTACATTGCATTGATAAGATGGCGTTAAGGGGGTCATATGGGTTTTCGATATTGTCGTTGCATTTGTTATTCCACGATTGTAGGACTCTTTCTCCACTTTTCTTTCACAGCTTTTCATCCCGCTCTCTTTTGCTTCCAGAAAGCAACGGGTCACCAAATGTAGTGCGGGAATGCTCCTACGCATCTGACAACCAGGAGACCAGGTGCAGGGAGGCTGTGGGTGGCAACTACGCCGGTAATCTGCTGTACTGCAACCTCTGTGAAGAAGATCTCTGCAACTCTGCAGCAAAGTCTGCGCTTGCGCTGGGCTTGATAATCGCGAGCGTTCTCTTGAATGTAGCCTGATTTTGTGTTTGATTCCAAAAATTTTCCAAAGCAACATCTTTATTGTTACTTTTATCTATTTCTTTACCATGTTGATTTAATAAATGTGTCTCGAAAGTGAAACAGTAGGAAAATTCTGATCATTATTTTTAATTGATTGAGGTCTTCGTCTTTATTGGGAAACAGATCTGTAAAGTGTTATTTTTATTGAAAAATAGTTTGATCATAAGGATGATCATATGGTACCTCTGCAGCTAGGGTTTTAATGCTGTTCCGGTCTTAACCTCTTGAATACCACTTTTCCGTTATAGGTTTTAAATTATATAACCATGGCATAATGTTCAAAATAGCGACCGTTCCAACTAACCCCCGGTTTTTGAGAGGTTAAGACCGGCATTCTCTTCATTGGATCTGCAAATTGTTATTTTTATTGGAATACATTAAATTGTTCTAGTTTGTTCGTCTATTAATTGCAGTTTTATTTTATCCTGCATATAAACACCACACATAATATGCGGACTTGGCATAGATAGTTTAGTTGTAAAGCTTTTGTAGTCGGCCTGTTGGTGAAATCAAGAATCAGAACCAGTCTGTAAACAGCATAATCAGGACTCAAAAGTTAGAAACAAAGTGTTCTGGACATTTGCTCTTCATCCTTTGTTCTTAGCAGCCCGTGAGCCTCGATGCGTCCCTTGAGGCTCAGCTGAGCGTGAACAATTTTTCGATAGCATTCGATACTTGGGTATAAAACACACTGAAGTTAAAGTTTGTTTCAGTTGTTTCGAATAGTTGTGAGACAGACTTGTGAAAATGAATAGAGCCGGATCAATCATTTTTGTGGTGGGGTTTGTGGCCTTCCTGTCAGTGGGATATGCTCAGCCGGTTGGTAAGTACTATTGTTACACTTAACACAGGAAAGTTTGGATAAAATGTTTCTAAGGAGTGTGCTAAAAATACTAGGACAAAGGGTAAGCCCCACTTTAATATTTCCCATCAAAATATGCAGGGGCTACCTGGCAAAGAACTTGTATTAGAATTATTTCTTAATCATTCAGACACCGATGTTATTTGTATTACAGAACACTGGTTAAAGGAAAATATGATGTCTTTTAACATAAATAATTACAAAATTGTCAGTTGTTACAATAGAAAGACTGCCGATAGAGGTGGTTCTTTAATCTTAGTAAAAAATAATATTAAGGTGAAACAACGGAAAGATATTCTTGCACTTACTGTAGAAAGACAAATAGAGGTATCCTGTGTTGAGTTGGATAGCCATATTATTATTTGTGTCTACAGACCTCCGAGAGATGAAAACGGCCATGGCAATTTTGAAATGTTCGAGAAAATTATGGAGGATGCCCTCATTATACTTTGTAATAGCAGAAAAAAGTTAATTATTTGTGGCGATTTTAATGTAGATTTGCTTGTAGATACAACATTGAAACAACGATTAATAACTCTGTTCAAATCATCTAATTTATGTCATATATTTCTAGAGCCGACTAGAATTACACTTACCAGCCAAACTTGCTTAGATAACGTATTTTGTGACTGTGCATTCACAAGTAAAAATGTAATTAACTGCTTACCCTCCGATTACAGTGGTCAAACATTTTCATTCCCAATTGCCAGTAAAAATAGGACTGATCCATCATTTTATAGGCCTTTTACATCCCATAGACTAGAGACGTATATGAAAAAGTTAGATATAAATTTGCCAGTACCGGATTTTGATGAACAGAACCCAAACAAAATCTACTCAGACTTCTTCAGCATTATTCAGACAGAATTCAAAGATTTTAAATTAAAGAAAGTCAGTGACTACAACGGTAAATCTAAATTTAATGACTGGGCAACGTTTGGAATTCGTAAAATTAGAGTTATCTTATATGACCTTTATGAACAAAAACCCTATAACTTTGATCGAAAATTTCATGACTACGTTAAAAAATATTCCAAAACTTTCATGTTGGTTTGTAGAACTGCAAAAACTTTACACATTAATAGAAAAATTCAAAATTCAAATAATAGAATGAAAACAGTTTGGCAAATAATAAACCGCGAAACTGGCAAAGTTATAGCACGGGACAATGATTTCTGCCTAAAGATAGGTGATGATGTTGTTAAATCCAGCGCTGATGTTGCTGGAGCTTTTGAAACATTCTTCACCAATGTACCCTTACTCACAACAGACCGTCTAAATTCATCTCCATATGAAGCAGAGACTTTATTAAAAAATAACACTAGCGCCAGTAATGTATATTTAAAATTTCATCATGTATATCCCCAGGACATTGTCAAAACGTTTAAATTACGTAACTTAAAAAATACGGAAGACCTGTGGGGTATATCAGTCAAAGTTATTGGTTCAGTAATTCTAGTTATAGCCCCACACTTAGCTTATATATTCAATAAATGTGTTGACGATGGGGCTTTCCCAGACCTCATGAAACACAGTAAACTGATACCTCTGTTCAAATCGGGAGATAAGGGTGATCCTTCAAATTTCAGACCAATATCTGTTCTTCCAACACTAAGTAAAATATTTGAAAAGATTATACTCAATCAAATGCTCTCACACTTCAACCGTACAAAACAACTCCACGCCAAACAATACGGTTTCACTAAGGGTAAATCGACTACGGATGCAGGTATTACCCTTATATCTCATATTTATTCTGCATGGGAGGCCGCACAGGATGCTATCGGAGTTTTTTGCGACCTGTCGAAGGCGTTTAATTGTGTTGATCATAATACGCTATTAATTAAATTAAATCATTACGGAGTTAGAAATAAAGCGTTGGATCTACTAAGATCATACCTAAGCAATAGAATTCAAAAGGCAGAAGTTAACAGCGTAAAATCTGATGGATCATGTGTTAAAATGGGCGTTCCACAAGGTTCCATATTAGGCCCTTTCTTATTCCTGGTATATATTAATGATCTGCCTTTCATGGTGGAGAAATTAACTGACATAGTGTTGTTTGCTGATGATACTTCACTGGTCTTCAAAATTGAAAGACAAAAAGGAGAATTTGATGATGTTAATGGTGTATTGTCTTTAACCTTGAATTGGTTCATAGTTAATAATTTATTGTTAAACGCTGGTAAAACCAAGTGTATCAAATTCTCACTTCCAAATGTCAGGCAAGTTGAGACCAGTTTAGTGTTAGACAACAGCACGTTAGAATAAGTAAATGATACGAAGTTTCTTGGAATAACCATTGATAGCAAATTGCAGTGGGGACCCCACATAGATAAATTAGCTGGTAAATTAAGTTCTGCGGCTTACGCTGTTAGGAACATCAGACAAAGCACGGATGTGGCTACATCTAGGCTAGTATATTTTAGTTACTTTCATAGTGTGATGTGCTATGGTATCTTGTTGTGGGGGAAAGCAGCGGATATTCAAACTATTTTTATTTTACAGAAAAGAGCTATTCGAGCAATTTATAATTTAAAACGAACAGACTCCTTAAGAGACTTTTTTAAAGAAATTGACATACTAACAGTAGCTAGTCAATTTATTTTCGAAAATATAATGTATGTACGCAAGAACCTTACAACATTTTCCAAACTTAGCGATAGCTGTAATGTTTACCTAAGAAATAATCACAGACTATGTGCGCCCCGTTTTAGACTCGCGAAGATTAGCAATTCTTTCAAGGGTCAGTGCATTCTCTACTACAATAAGATACCTCTGGAGATTTTGAAATTGCCATTTGAGCAATTTAAAAAGCATGTTAAAGCGACTTTGTCGAAAAAGGGATATTACAATGTTCAAGATTACTTAAATGACAGGACTGTATGGGGTTAATCTGGCTCATCACAGACCTTGCTGTTAATAATTTTGTAATTATTTATTCCAGCTTATTAAATAAAAATAAATCATAATTGTATTAGTTAAGCACAACCTATTTTTAAAAGAGATCTAAAAATCAATCTGTGGGAGTTTCTACACCCTTCTTCTCCCACAGTGGTTCAATGTAGAGAAGAGGCAAAAAATGACGTTTGCTAAGTATATGTAAATATCTACAGTAATAAAGTACTTTTGAGTTTGAGTTTGAGTTTGTGCAAATCTATGTTTTGCTACCCCGTACGTATTCCAGACACAAGGTATCACAATAAGGGCAACTATTGTGATGACACCCTGACTAACTCTGATGAAGTCCAGAAGGAATGTAGAGAGTCGTGTACCTACCTAATGTTTTATTATGCTTGCTTGACTATGTTATGACGTTCATTAAAACTAAATTTTTGTGCTATTATGAATAAAAATCTTTGAACTTGAACTCGTGTCGGCTATTTAAGTGCCTCATAGAGGGGCAAATCATACCGCATTGGAGTAACTCGACCTGGTTGTGACTACAATCTTATTCGCAGAGGACCAGCTGGAGGAGAACAACTCAAATGCCAATCAGGACGTTGAAGAGTCTCGTCGGGGGAGCGCGAGCGCGAAGGCCTACGCCACCGCATCAGGCAACGCCCAATACCAGCCCACATCCGGCCAGGGCTCCCTTCCCATCTACCCCGCGATATGTTACGATTGTGCCGGCTGCCCTGAGGTTTACCAGAACGCTTCCGTCAAGTCCTGCTCAATATTCGATCCAAGCAAGAAGAAGCGGTGTGTGACGTACACGGAGAAGTATAATAGTAAGTGTAGCTATCCTTTTGAATTCGTATTCGCAGATCAAATCACGGTGAACATAATCACAAGTGATACCGCGCTTGTTGACATATTGAAAAGGAGACCTCATACAAATGTGGGTGCTTAACGCCGGATAGGCAAGATACAGAAACAGTTCAGACGTGGGTACTGAAGCTTATCCCCTATTGCTTAATTATTAAATAAATAAGGCCTTTACTCAGCGAATGGAGTCTACCTATCTATCCGGCCTCCTGCGCCAACTGTAAAGGACTCCTCAGTAATGAAATCCTCTTCAGTACGCCATTAGTTACTATCGTGGGTGGTCCCATCCACTGGTGTAAAGCAATATTGGAAATCGGCCTATCATCAGACCATCGGGCGGGTGATCAAGATTGCATTTGTTCGCTTTGATAAATTGAATGATACATTGCCTTTCACTTGCTTATTTACAGACATGAACAAACCGTGGGTGGTCCGAGGATGTGTCTCCGACCGAGGCACATGCGCTGAGATCCAGCAGTCTCACCAGTCAGGCTATGTGAAGCTGGTGTCTTGTTACGAATGTACGGGGGACAAGTGCAACATCAATGGGGTGGCCAGGGAACTTCCGAACTTCACCATCGCTGTCATTACGCTACTGGTCACACCACTGGTAGCCAAGAAGGTGCTGTCTTAGACCGATATTATTCAATACACAATCCAGGATATCTATGCATGTGACTTGGCGCTCTACATCGTTGCTATGTATCCACCTTACTATTTGTGAGTTAACGTCTGGCGTCTAACAAGTATCTAGGATAGATAGCCTCAGTTTTTACATAGCATAATAATACGGTTCCAAGCCACTTTGGTACAGTTCATGATCTCGACAGATATTTATTGTTTTATAAGTCTGTTTTAGCTTGCGCAAACGAGTCTCAATACTTCGAGTTAGAATGGATGAATAAAATGCGAATTTTCTACTCTAATTGGTTATTTTTATTCGTTGGTTACACACCAAATGATTATAGTAAAAAATATAATTGTCGACTTTATGCGTGATATTTAGACGTGTGTCGTGTCGCCATCTGCATTTAACCTTCGGAAAAACCACAACCATCTTTTTGGTGTCTAATTCCACTACAAAAGTGTACATAACATTTTCATATAATCTCAATAAGTTTAATAACCGAGACAAGAAACCGTGTAATATCATTATTATATTGTGAGTTTTGCAATTTGTATTGTATTTATTTAGTACAATAACGCCCTAGCGTGTTTTCCTGTTTTCTTAAGAAAACAGGCAAGTGTCGCCATCTGCTTATAACACTCCGAACGACCTCTACCATACCTCGCTTTAGCTAGGTCAAGAGAACGCCTAATACATACTCGTATAACTTCAGGGTTTTGTTCTCAGGTTGGCGAGTTTCTAACTTTGTTTATATTGGACGAACCGCTGACGGTAATTAGTCGCCCGCCCTAATTCAATCTGTCTGACTATATCTACAGATTTATTCATTGAAGAATGCTCTTAGTGAGGTAGTTGAAGTCGATAATCACCAAAAAAGGTACACCACCAAATTAAGGTTGAATGGTGGCTGTGGACGCCATTATGATTGAGCCGGCACTACACAACTACAAACTCAGTTTGAGTAACCCCCAAAGTCATGCTGGCGCCCCATGACGTGCGGCGCGGTGTTCTTAGATGTGAGAAAGGTTTAATAATTAAGGTAGGTATTAAGGGTAGGGAAACTACTGTGAATAAATTACAAAACTAATTTGACCACAGAAGCGTTATTATATTATTATTTACGCGCGAAATTCGCAAGACTGTCCTGAACAGCTGACTGGATAGGAAGGTATTGGATGATTTTGATAAAATCAAGGAGCTCAGTTTAACAGTTTTAAATTATGGAAATGCTTTATATCTTACGTTTAGCTCACTTGTGTTTGATGAAGCTTCTTGGTATCACCTATTAAAATCATCCAATATCTTCCAAGGTCAGCGGACTTCTTTGCTGAGAAATACAGTACCTACAGGAACATCTATATTGCGACATAAAATAGAGAAAACTGAAGTTTCGGAACTAAAGTGTGTCCGCGTCTAAAGGTAAGTCTGTAGTCTATCTTAATTCGGCTAAAATAACACAAACAAAGATGGTGGCGCCCTCAATTATTGTCTGCTCTTTTATGTCGCTTTGTTTACATTGTTTCGGATACGGCTATTATTTTTGGTAGCTTCCTCTGTTGTAGAAGACAACATGGAATGCGCTCAAATTAAATGGAACAACTAAAAAGTTCCAAGATACAACGACCAAATTCGAAAGCTAGTAAGATTACTGCTGCTATTTCCAAAAGGTGTCAAGATATTTTCTTTCATAGCTCTAATTCTACAAAGCATTATAGAAAATTCTATTTCGCCTTTAAGGTGATACGAAAAAGATATTGTTTTTTTTTTCGAATCCATTTACCTACTCCACTATAAAATCATTTACAGATTAAATTTTTGGTTTAACGTTTATTGAGTATTTGATTAAGATTCTCACTGAAGAAAAACGCGATTGGATGAAATTTTCTCAATAGAATTTAATTGCGAAAAGGCCTCTAAATTGTTTTATGTTTTCCTGTAATTCTAAAATCCTAACTAATTTCATTGCGAGTTCCGCGTTAAAAATGTGGATATTATGTATTAGTGAACTCTCCTTGAAAATCTTTTTGACAAAATAGCATAGTTTATTTTTTGTGGTATGGCGCTACGTTATTTTAGTTTCAGTCGAGCGCATTGTTCTTATATCAATGGAAGTAATTAGCGCTGTCAGTTTAGTTTATATTCTTAATCTTTTTAAATATATTTTTACTTATCACTTTAATATGACTGACTATAAAACAACTTTCAAAGAGTTGGTCAGCTGACATCAGAATCACACAACGAACCGACATCGTATGTTTTCAGTGGTACAGGCAGAAGCAATCTTGCGCACGTTCAGCAATTCAATAGGTACAAAATTTTCCACAGCCATGTTAAGAATGTATTATTGGTGATTTTAAAATGGTAGAATAGTCAATTACAAGCTGCTAGCTTCACGCCTGTCAGAACTGTAAGCCCGAGGTTGACGTACCGGTAAAACGGGGCACCTATGCCCGCCTTTGCTCCCGCTAGGTGGCGCTGGCGTTGTTGGAGGCAATGAGTTTCATTCATCTGAGGTTAGATTCAAAAAAACGTCACGTGATCTTTCAAATATTTCTTGACTGACACTGGCAAAGTTAACCGCAAATGAGGCTAGGTACGCCATATTTTTTAGGAAGAAGTAAATATAAATTACACCAGCGCCACCAGCGTTTGAGGTTGGGTGCACTTGGAACTAATAGAAATAAAGATATTTGGCTGCACATATATTTTTCTCCTAGCAATCGTATTTTTTAGGGTTCCGTACCCGAAGGGTGCTAAAGCTCCGCTAAGTCTCCGCTGTCCGTCCGTCCGTCTGTCCGTCTGTCACCGGGCTCTACCGGATCAACCGAAAGAGGTAGAGAGCTGAAATTTTCATAGAGGGTGTAACTGTTGCCGTTATTACAAACAAAGATTAAAATATACGGGTTTTTAAGAATTAAAATTAGTAGGTACCCACACAAGAGATTATTTGTATGGCCATTTTCTTAGCCATTTGTTTTATTTATTAATCAGTGAACTGAACTGAACTGAACTCTCCCGATATTATTATCGGAAAATATCCTTAATTGCATATATTGAGTTTTGTGCTTAGTTATTTGTCATTGTAATATTAATAATTGCTCATTCTAATAATAATAAATAATATGAAGTTTTTTATTACGCCTATCTGATTTTATTTCTGTAAATAAGTTACTGAATTTCTATCCACTTCTGGTTTCAATGAGCAAAGAGTTTCGTTAACCTGAGTACATAGTTCAATACTTACATACACAAAACTCTTTTTCAATGTTTCGATGTACAGCCTTAAATGTAGTCCTACCTAGTATTTAATATTTTATTATTAAGAATTAAAAAGGTATACTCGCACAAAAGACTTCGTTTTACGTTTTTCTGTGTACAATGGTATGGAGCCCTTCGTGTGCGGGTCCGATGTCCTACTCGCACTTGACCGGTTCTATTATATTTTTGCGAGGTGGCACAAAAAAAAACCCCCCTAACCCCCACAATTCCAATTAGCCCCAATTTTACGTACATAGTCAATTAAAGTCACGCACGGGAAGATTTAATTTCTTCTTTTTGGAAAACATCGTGAATAACGCAGCTATACCGAACTGCAGAATACTGCATTTTAATTTTATCGCAGACAGTCGCTGCAGGCGAATTCCGAACCAAAATAACATTAACTTTATATCCAAGACAGCAGCATCAGTTTCGTAATCCAAATTGTAGGGTCAACGTCGTCAAAGAATGTGTAACGACGAAAGAAGCGATAGTTTGTAGATACTAGCGAATCCCGATTCCCGACCTTTTAAATAATACTCTCGTTTTGGGTACAGTAAGATTATTTTAACTTTACCGCTCTTCGGACAATTCTCGGAATTTTGTTTTTGTTCAAAAAAGTTAAATTAACTATTTTCACATTTTTCCCGTAACATACTTTTCATGATACACCTCTGTGCCAGATTTTAAGTTTCCAGGACTTCTTGATCACTTTTGGCGACTAAAATCGAGAAGTGTCGAGCGGTAAAGTTAAAATAATCGTATTGTACCCACATGAAATGAATAACAGCGCTCAAGTATTAGTATTCGATTAATTGTACCTTTTCCAGTGGCCCATATCATAAATCACTACGTTGCAATTTTACACGTATACGTGTTAACATCGGTAAAAAAATCGGTGCCACTTCTGCGACAATCATGTTCATTGCCAGATCGCGTAGTACGCAATACACGCGTTCCGTTCCATTCGCACGTCGCAAGCCAGCAGCGCGTCCCTCCCAGCTCCGCCAGCCAGCCAAACCACGGCCGCGCATTCTCTCAATCAGAGACCACGCGATCGAACGTACCGCACTTCTGGATTCCATTTTCGAACGCACATTGTGAACATTTTAAAAACAATGGCCAATCTAGTGTTGCTTGTGCCCGTTCTGCTACTGGCAGTTATGGTGAAAGACGGTAAGTTTTTTTTTGTTGTGTTCCAAAAAGTTTTGCTGATAGTTTCGATCACGCGCCATCTGTTGTTTTTCTGCACGGAAAGTGCATGGAAATGCATCGCTTTCGT
This sequence comes from Argyresthia goedartella, assembly GCA_949825045.1. Lineage (NCBI taxonomy): Eukaryota > Metazoa > Arthropoda > Insecta > Lepidoptera > Argyresthiidae > Argyresthia > Argyresthia goedartella. The sequence goes on from OX463826.1 coordinate 12,453,421, forward strand.
TCACATAAATGAGTAGTAGGCGTAACGGATTTTCTGGTTAATAATGTAGCTCTGTGTTTTAATACTATGTTGTCCGATATGCGAGCGAAGGTAGGTATGTTGCGCAAAGGCCATTAAGTACAAGTACAAAACCAGCTTTAAAGTAGATACCTACGTACCATTACTCTATGGTACCAACTACAGAACAGAGTTAGGTAATATTGATATAACTGACATGACATCACGTGGTATAGCCTTATTTATTTATTGCCTTACTACGGAGTTGTCATTGCTACAAAATTATAAGCTGATCCAGACCTAAGCAATTAAGACTACTCAATAAAGTACTGGAATTTTTAGAGATAATGTCCCTAAACTGAAATTACGGGTAGTCAATTGTTTGACTCTGTATTTTGCGACGTTTTCTCTGTATTTTGCTAGTGTGGTTTGGAGAAAAACGTAAATACTTATGAATTACCTATATAATATAATACATATCTGACAGTGCGAAAGTGAATCAAGTTGATTGAACCAAACACTGATAGTGAAACTTGGATTCAGTTAGAGGTGGGGCTGGGGCCACATCAACTAACCCAACCAGTTTGGCGAGCTAACATAGAGTTTGTTTTTTACTTTTTGTGCAATCGGTCATTTAACTTCACGTTTGTTCACATCTTGCAGAAATGTCTATAATAAATAACATATACTGCCGATAGTATTTCAACAGAAGCACGATCCTTCAACCACTTCCACTTGAGAATAGCCATCAGTGACAAGTTATTAGGTTTACCACAAAGTTAGTACTCGCAATCATAATTAACTAAGAAGCCAACTAAAATGACAACTTGAAATCCGACAGCTCTAGTGATTCCATTTTCAAACTCAATTTTTAATTCGTTTAGTATTGACGCCTTAAAAATCACCCAGAGTGTGCCTAGAGTTGGGTATAGTTCGCGAAATATTGGGATGATAGGTAGGTAGTACTCCAGAAGTAAGTTGTGGCTTCCCTATCGTCCTCAAAGATCACAGTGGGATATGAAGATGACAGGTAACCCAAAGGCAATGTGGAGCGACAAACGCACTTGTTCCATGTCTTTCACAGAGCCACCACAACTTGTCGCGAACTACAGGAGCTCTATTTTTGAATCACTAGCGTGAAATAATATATCGCATGAGACATATGTCACGTTCGACTTACAAGTCGCATGACGTTGACTTTCTGCATTTTTTAATCGTTCGTCATCGGTGTTGTCAACAAATTTGTAAATGTTGATTTTTATCCGTTGCACGCAGAAAAAGTAAAAACCGGTAAATATCGCTTAGGAAACGGAACGTTAAATGCTCTCATATTATAGGCTGTACGACAGTGTTTGTTCAATTAAGCTGCCTACTAAATCCTGGCAATAATATGGAACAAATCGGGCTGTTCAATCTGTCGCAAATGACACATATTTGACGTTTTGGATTCCAATTTGAAAAAACGCGCGAAAACAGGAAACTCTGACACTTCAAATTGTGTTGACGCTTTTGACATTAGCTTTGAGGTATTTGATGTTTATTCTACTATTCGACTTGCGCAACGAGTGGTGCTGACCACTCGTTGCAGGCGAATGACTGAAAAATACGAAATTCCGGATATCGAAGGAAAGTCAGTAGAAAAGAGCGCTCGCGTGACATAAAAGTCATGCGAGCGATTCAAAAATAGAGCTCCAGGTCAGGTGTGACATGAATCATACTTGTCACACAATAGCTAGACTCTCTCGATAGTGTGCTAGGCATACTAGAATACCTACTACCTGAATCAGGACACGGCAATACTCCTTATCAGCACGTTTAATAGAAGCCAACATATCGTCTGTGAGAGCGACCGGAATCCGGTTGTTATTGGCAATAAAATTCAAAATCGCGGGCCATTTTTATGGCCCCTCAGATGATTGGATAACTAGCCAAGTTTCCTTGTAACGCTGACTTGGGTGCGCTCAAATGTCCGCTGTTTTTTCGCGATTCCCGGCGGCGACATACCTACATTCTTATCAGCACGTACCTACGGTAGAAGACAACATACTTAAACAAACAAAGTGTTACTTGTAAATTACATGTTTCACTTTCTCACATTAGAGAGGCGTGATGGGAATAACCCTCTGTAATGGCAGCCTAAAGAAATTTAGAGAAAGTTAGTATTTTATAATATAGGTCCTAAACGAAATAAAGGAGAGAGAATAGAATGAGTTCCTTTTAGTTTACTCAGTTATTTCCTGTCTAAGCTAAATATATACAAAAGATATATGTATATATAAGATCCTAAATAACCCTGACGTGACCCTGGGAGGGCTTTTAGGGTGTCGCTGAATTGCTCGGGCACTCCAACGGTGGAAACGCTGACAGGCGAGGAAGCGCAGCAACACCAGGAGATGCTGGCGAGGAATCTGGCCTCCTAGTACTTCTCCCTTTGGAGAGCTGAAGTAGACCGACCTACATCGGGTCCTGATTTGTTAGGAAGACTCGGGTCAATTCCGAGATTCTAATTTCAAGTTTTGAATTCAACTTGAAAAAATGTCCCAGTAAAATTAAAGGGATGAAGAACTACATGGTACTATAAAAACATAGATCAGACAGAATATAACATTTAGGGTACCTGTATAAACAAACAATTAATGGAATTATTTTATGTGACTAGACTATCTGTCACAAGATGTTACCCCAGTGCAATCCTAGCAAGCTTTGGATAGGGTACGAGTAGAGAGACATTAGAATTTTCAATATTTGTCGAAATGCCCCTGTTTTAGAAGGGTACGCGTGTAGACAACTTTTAGACGAGTATGCAAATGTTATTCAATGTCTTGTTGTGGTCTCGAATAAATTTTTCTTATAAAAATTCTTACGTAAGCATTCCATAAAGCCATTGAATATAAAAAAATGGAAATAAATCAAAGTATCATATAAATTATTTTTAATCCATGTTTTCTATTTACTTACATAATAATTTACATATTTCATAGGCTATATATCAAAATACATTTAATATATATAAATGATATTTTGTTCTATACAGGGTGTCCCGTAAACAATAATGGGTAACCCCAGAACTATTGATAGGCCTCACCATTGTGAACAATTCTTAAATGTCATTCTGTATATCTTGATTTGAAAATGATCGCACGAAAAAGTAAGCAAAACATCGAGATGGGGCCAATTTTCCAATTGTTAAGGGTGACACGCTAGTCTTGAATTGGCTTATTACGTTTGTATTATTCTAACTCGGTGAGATTTGCATGAAACCTCACGACAACAGGTATAAGGTAACAACTGATAATGTCAATTAATATTGATTTGATTACTGACAATAACGCGCGCGCGGTAATATAATAACAAAGATTAAATCCCGAATTGCACGAGTTTTACTCAACTAATTGCTCATGTTTAATAATTTATTTGCAGATAAAATGCAGATTTTGTTTTGATCTTACATCCAAATTCTTATCTATTATTTCGTACGATGATGTCACCCGACAGCGACGTAAAAAACTTGCAAATTATTTGCAAATATGAGTAAATCAAACACTTTGCGAGTGACAAACATTTTTCTATAATTTCCGAGGCGAATCGAGTCTGGCTAATGAAATATGAACCTGAAAAAGCGTGGCAAAATTAAATAATCTTAGGCTGGTAAGTGTACACTAGGAATTTTAGTTTAAATAATTTTAATTATTTCAGTCTGGCATTCCGAAAATAAAATAAAATTATACCTATGTATTTTTACGTATCCAGGGCGTTACTTTGTAAAGTTACGGCCGACACATGGGTGATTATTTACACGATACTGATGCAAAAAAAATGTGTAAAATACCGAAAATTTATTAAATTGTGGCCTTAGTTCTATCACTTGCTACCGCGCTACCAATATCCAGCACTCGGCGTCCGGCGTACCGCGCACGCGCGGTTTGTGGACTGGCTGTGCGTGGCTCCACGTTGCGGTTATTTCAGGAACAATTTAATTTTTAACTTAATTGTTAGTTACAAGCGATAGAATATTATTATTTGCATCCAAATTCAAGTATATTGTGTAAATATTTGGTATACTTGGCTATAGTGTTGCAAGAAAACCAAGAAAAAAATGAGAGCGAAACTAGGCTAGCCTAGGGCAATATGAATAATAATAAATAATCTGGCTAAGTATCTGACCCCGACAATGAATCCTTGTCGTGGCTAATTTCAATAAAGAAAAACAGTACGATAATAAACAAAATTTATTGCAGAACCGCCTAAGTCACACCTTGGCGATTAATCAGCATCAAGTCATTGTTTCTGTGGTTTGGAATTTTGGATCTTGTTATGCTTGTGGTTTCGTTATGTAAAAACTGTCGGTTACGACAAGATAAAAAACAAAAGTTTTACTGTAAAAGATAGTGTAAGTTTAAGAAATAAATAATTATCTACTAAGAAGACTTTGCGAAACTTCTATCATATTTTGCTGCCTTTATTAAAAAAGCATTATTATTTAACAAGTACTTTTAGATGTTATTATTCGGTACTTACACACTAATTGTAATACCGTTAGTCTACTTAACTCTTGAAATATTACCACAAATGGTTTACCAATGCACGCCAACGAGGTTAAAGCGATGATATTATCGATGACGAACGCCAATTTCTATATTCTATTATACTAAACAAAATAAATGCCAGTCCAATGCCTTAGAAGGGCGAGCAACACTTTCTAGAGTTCTCTTGTCTCGTACCTACTCAGTTGAACTTTTTAGTTCACGTCTCACATTGACTTTCACTTATTGCGTGTGTCTGTTATCGCGATGCGTTTGACACACTTTGCCCTACAGGCCCTATAGCTAAACTCACAAAGTCAGCATGGGAATTCACGAAGGGAGCGCACGTAGCGTATCGGTTTTGGTACTGTAATGTATTGTACGGCGTATGTGGTGCATTTGTCACGCGTTGTTACGGCATGGAACAAATTAGACAGCCATTGTTCGCTTAAGTAGATACCTACTCACCTTGGCTCTATATTTTACACGCATGCACCCTAGGCAGAGATACTACATTTCCAACGACGAATGTTACTATATTTTGAAATTTTTGAACAATACTGGGCACTATTGATCTTTTAGGAACCCAAGATGTGAGAAATATACTGTCATTTACGTTTTACGTTTCGGGCACCCCGACAGCGGAACTTGGAATTTTACCTTCAGATTAGTTTAGAGGAAATAGTACCTTATGCAAAGTCAAAAAAACTCTTAGCCGACTTATGCCGGACTAATAGAGCAACATAACTTAATTTTTTTGTATAACAATTAAAAATATCAAGTACATATATTCAAATCCGGTGCGAAATTGTAAGAAAAAATGTTTGTAAAAAAGATTTAAAGCTAACTTCGGGAGACTATTATATCAAGCAAAAATAATCGAATTGGGTTTACATGATAGCCAATGCAGGCTTACACTCATGATCAACAAGCTAGCAAAAATAAACAACTGTGTTAATACTCCTATTTTTTATAATAATTAACAGTACGTAGGTATTAGCATTTGCGTAGGGCGATAAAAAGTAGGTCTGGCTGGCCGCAACAGGAGAGTAGCAGTAAAAGCCGCGGTTGCCCTGATTCTATGAATAAACTAACCATCAGTATATTTAGTTTAAGACATACTACGTGACATCACCTCTACCGGTTAGAATAGAAACAAACCGTTGATTACAACACCGATCATTTTGTGAATGTCTTCGTGCAACGAAATTATATTTACGGTTTGTTTAGAAGTTGAATTGAAACTGGCAATGATGGCATGGCTACATAATTTAACATTCGATATGTATACCGGAACTATCGTCTAAATAACAAGACAAAAGCTATAAAATTTGCAGAACGTTTTTTGACACTAGTTATCTGAACGCTGAATTGATTTTTGATAGGGCCTTCAAGTGCTAAGCACGTGACGGCGTACGTCCTTATCAGGAAGGTACACACAAACAAAAAACTACAAAAGGTTAAAAATTATTCGTCAAAGCCATTCTTTGCTTGGCTGACCAGCCCTTGTTGCGCCCGCATAATCTCCAATCGGATTCAATAAAAAAGCCATGACCCCGCAAACACGACCATTGTGATCACTGATCATAGTAATGGCCATGGGTATTGGGCTTAGATGCAGTCACGTGATGATTCAAGGGAAACGGGAGAGCATTGATAGTTATAAAAACAAACGCCTAAAGAAATGCTTTTTAATACTATCTTGGATACGATTTGGCGACCCAAATGGCCGAGTCGGTATGTACCCTGCCACCGAAGCCAAGGGATGAGAACAGATGTTTGTACCCTATTCATGGTTGTTTATCTATCTAAGTATAATATTAATCTATATAAGTATGTCTATCGTTGTCTAGTACTCAAGGAATCCTAGTTTGCAGCTAGAATTCTTCGACTTCGAATGTTTTATTTTTAGATATAACTTCAGCTGGAAGATAGATCAATTCCTGCCAGGGTGGATCGATGAGGCTACGGCTAGGGATTTGTAGGCTCGAACCGCTGAGGCCTTTGTCCGTTAGTGGGACGTCGCTTAGGTTAACAAAAAAAAACTTCAGCTGATTAAAAAGATAACTTAAATGAGATGGAAATATGATAGTGGTACACTTTACTACCAGCTGCAGATGTATATCGGGCGCTGTTTAAATCATCTGATCCAGGTGTTTCAGGCCTTATGATGATTTACTAGGTATTAAAAAAGTTGATAAGACATAGTGCTTGCCTTCCTATCTATATAATCCAACAATGATACAGAAATGATGTTGATGTAGATAGTAATGGCGTGGAACAAGTTTGTATGTGCAATGATATGATAGTTGACTAATGTAATGATGTTCAGTGTGTTGATTGATCTGATCAATTACACAGTGTGTAGTCATATTTCAGGGGGTTGTTAGGGACATCATTCTGAACAACTTTCGCTATGAAACGGATGTTCGTACCCTAGTCATGGTTGTTTATCTATCTAAGTGTAATATTTATCTATATAATTATAAGTATCGTTGTCTAGTACCCGAGATACAGGGAATCCTAGTTTGGGGCTAGATGAAACTGTGGAAATAGTGTCCAAGATTTTATTATTATTATTATTATTATAAACCGGTTTGATTAGAGCATCTCCATACATTTTGGTCCGGGTGGTCAGCTGATTTGCAAGGGGAAGTGAAAAATAAAGTTGCCCTGATCAAATCCCTTTCATTGTGAAAGTGGCTTAGAATTATGTTCCTGACAACCCCCTAAAACACCTTTCTGTTACGCCCTGTATAAAACAAAATACTTCAATAAATGTTTACAAAACGTACTGGCTAAAACCTTTAGCCAGTACGTACTTTAGCCTGAAGTTCTGTGTTCTGACATAAGTGTTATAGGTATGATGATATCATAGATAGGTGCTTATTGTGTTTGACATATTTTAATTCAGTTGTATTAAATACCTTATTAAAGTTACAAAGTAGTAATTATGATATTTCAAACAAGATAATTCTTTATCATTATAGGTGATATCTACAACCGCTACTAATACTGTCAGTAAACATTCAATGAGACTTACATAGTCTCATTGAATGTTGATTACTGGGATAGGGGCCCAGATAATCTGTCTGTTATCGTATTGTGTTATTAAAACATTTGGACTACCCTGTTACTTTAGAAATGGACAAACAATATAATTCATTACATATATTTTTTATTATTTAGTCATAGTCATTTCCTAATCAGAAGTGTGTTGCATTTTTACGTTTGCACGCAAAATGCCAGGAACGCAAAAGCGTTAGAATAATTTGTGCAGTGTTTTGTACGGGACATGGACTTGAAGAAAATTAATTAAATTACTTTGGACCAGAATTATAGCACATATTGTTTTATTGGTTCAATGTTAAACTAGTGACACCTGTCAAAAATAATGACACCGTCAAAAAGCATGGTACCTGTCAAAAATAGTGTCACTTGTAAAAAATAGTGAAACCTGTCAAAAACAAAGTCACGTTTGAAAAATAGGTTCATCTGTCAAAAACAGTGTCACCTGCCAAAAAAGGTGTCACCTGTGAAAACTGGTGTTACTCGTCAACAACAGTTTCACCTGTCAAAAATATCGTCACCTGTCAAAATACTAACACCTTTAAAAATGGTGTCAGCTGTCAAAAACTGTGACCCCTGTCAAAAATCCTAAAACAGAATATCAAATGGGGTAGCGCTATTCAGAAAGTGGCGGGCGTCTTTTTTCGCCACTTTCTGAATATTTTCACAAGTCATTGCCCCATACAAAACACTGCAGATTGTCGCGAATGACCAGATACGCAATAGACTAGATACGCAAATAACCAGTTTTTTTTTACGTAATAGAACAAAATCGCAAGTGACCAGATTTTACTTAGGCTTTAGACCAAATCCGCAAGTGACCAGATTTTTTTACGCATTCGATCAGATTCGCAAGTGGCCAGATTTCACTCATGCATTAGATCTAGGGAATGCAAAACCGGAGCAAAATAAAAACCGGTTTTTATTTTCGGTTTTGGGTTCAACCCGGTTTTTTCGATTTCGGTTTCGGTTTTCAAAGATTTTTTTTGTATTTAATTATTTGTTTGAAAACCATATATTTTTGTATCTTTTATATGAAAACCTTAATCAGAACCATATTCAATTAAAAACATGTTAGGAAAAGAATAATGTTAACAAAGAAAAACGACAATTACAACAATTAAATGCGATCTAAAAAATCAATGTTATGAATGAACACAAGAAATTATTTATCAATGCTTTTCAGATAGAAAGTACGACCTCAACATCATCAAAGCATCTAAAGTCGAATCATTAAGCCTCGATCGTAATTTATTGCAAAAGTACCCAGCAGTGGAAAATGCCCGCTCTGATTCTACACTAGTGGGTTTGATTGTTAGCAAATGGTTGTACGCTTGAGTTAAATATTTACCACGATCTCCGCCGTTTTCGTGTAAAGCCATTTCACAAATAATCATTTGGGGCAGGCAGTCTTCTTTTTGTGCTTCAGCAGCTGCTGATAATGTGGAAGTAGAATGTACATTTTTTTTCGTGATGGTCTTTATTTTATGTATTTAGTTCATCTTTGAAACTGAGGACTGCTTGGTTCGATCCTTCTGACGACGATTTCTCAGCTTCCAACATAACTTCCCGGCCAGTTGTACCAGTTTTGTTCTTATCAGCAACCAAAGACATAATAACAGATCTGATTGTGTCAGGGGAAGGCTTTTCGAATATAGAGTCTACTATAGCTTCTTCAAAGAATGTTTCTGCATTGTCCAAATATTTCAGGACACCTTGAACAATCAGATATCTATCTCCAATTCTTTTTCGCAGAGATTTTTGCAGCGCGTTACTCAATGCACCATCTGTATTAGTCAGCTTCATGAACATATGTTTCAATGCTACGTCAGCTGTTAGTAGTGTGGCATCTTCTAAGCATAACACTTCTACAACACTTTTGAGAACACTCAAAACTTCGTGAATATGTTTTAGAGATGAAATTTCTTCTTCCGTGAATCGAATGTTTGACTTTAAATCTATCAATGACTTTTGAATGCAATGATATAATTTTATGAACCTCTGCAACATAGTACACATGGAGCTCCACCTTGTTTTACAGTCCAATTTTGTGTAATTATTAATTATCTAACAAGTAGCGTAAGACCTTAACCAAATTAAAAGTAAAACAAAGAAATATCAAAGTCAAAATTGACTTACCTGCTCATTAAAATAACCACGCACAACACAAGTAACACAACACGTCCGATTCACAGAAAAGTAGGTGACAAACAAAACTGAGTAAGTCAAAATGGCGGCTGTGCCTTTTTTTTAAGTGTTGCCAGAGCAAAACCGAAAACTCGAAAAAATCGGTTTTGTGAATTTAAAAACCGGGTTATTTTTGGAGGTAAAAAAACCGAAAACCCGGTGTTTCTGATTTCGGTGAAACCGGTTTGCATTCTCTAATTAGATCAGATTATACTTGTGCAAACGCTCTATTGATGTATTCTTCGTTAGTGAATTATTTGGGGAAGTAGGTTAGACTAGAAAAACTCCCGGATTAGTGTAATGCTGAAGTTAAATTCTAATCTTAGGATATATTTTACTCCAGATTTATTCCGCCGCCTTAAATGTTTCTGCTTATCTATGTTTGTTCAAAAATTTCAAGACAGGCGTCAAAAAAAGTGACAGATGTCAAAATTTGTGAAAACTTTAAAAATTTGAGACATGTCAAAATCAGTGAAATCTGTCAAAATTCGTGAATCTCTTATAATTTGTGGCAGTTGTAAAAAATTGTGAAAGCTGTCAAAAAAGTGACAGCCGTGAAAAAATCAGTAAGGCGTTATATTAAGTGAAATCATGCCTCGCCATGTAGGGGTGGCCCCTACTGGAAACATGTTAGGCATAAGCCAGATCTAAATGCCCTCTCTGGTCATGCTCGTATCGGATATACCATTATCAATCATAAATAAATAAATAGAAAAATAAATATACGCGAAGTACCAGAATTTTTTATCTCTTTAAAGCTCATAATTGGAGGCTGTCTATCCTCAAAGTTGTCAAATTTTATTCTTTGGAGTGCTAACTTTATTTGAGGTTCATTTTGCCAGTGACAAGTGTATTTGAAAGATCACGTAACATGTTTTTGAACCAAACCTCAGATAAATGAAACTCTTTGCCTCACACTACGCCACAGTACCAGCAAGCGGTAGCAAAGTCGTAAATTTCGTCAATGAAGTCGTAGATTTTTGTTTTTTTTAGGATTCCATACCTTATATAGAAAAAAGGAACCCTTAAAGGATTACTTCGTTGTACGTCTGTCCTTCTGTCTGTAAGGACCCTTATTTCTCGGAAACGCGTGTAGTATCAAGCTGAAATTATTATAAGTTATTCAAATTTGTATCCTCTTGATGTTGTAAAAGTTATAGTAGTTCAACGCAAACAAAAGATACCGCCATATATGTCAAAATACTGCCGAAATTGCTGGATATTCGCAAAGGAATCAAAACCACAAGCACACAAGCAAAAAAAAATATAACGATTTGTGCAGAACCCTCGGTGCTCGAGTCAGATTCCCACTTGACCGTTTTTTTTTTTTGTAAGCAAGAAGATTTCCCATCGGGTCATATAGCAGATCTTAAAAAAAATACATTTTTGCTTGTTTCACTCCAAACCAAAAGTATTTTCTGGCATTTAATGCCGTCTTGATTAACCGCTATTGAGCAGTTGTCGAATTCGTAGTAAAATTATTATTACATTTTGTTTTGAAACTAGCAAATGAAACGTATGTGGCGACAACAGGATGACTATGAGTTCAAAATATGAATAAATATATAATGGTAATACGGCAGCTGCTAAGTAAAACTGGCACGATGAGAAAGTTTTGATTTTTGTCGTGTATTCGTTAATTTTGTCTTTTGATGACGCTCTGTGATGCGTGTGAGCGAGAGATTAATCACACTGGCTAATTGACAAAGTAATAAAGAACAGATTATTGACATCAGCAATCGCCATTAATTACAGTTTTATTTATGCTATTTTATTTGGTAATTTGTTGTCCGAAGTTGCCAGATCATAATAATAAACCCCTATAATATATTGTCGTCTGTGATTGGCCACCAAGTGAAGTATTCGACTAATTGAATGATACATTAGTTTTAATAGAGGGCTGTGGTTTTATTAAGGTGATAGGGGGTTTTTTTCGATGATGATGATGATGATGATGACAGATTTGATTTTTGGGTTAACGTTTATTAAGTATTTGATTAAGATTCTCTCTGAATGAAAACGCGATTGGATTATTTTTTTAAAGACTTAAGTTACGAAAAGATTTTTATGGGGTTTGGCGCCGCGTTAGTTTAGTTTGAGTCGGGCGCATTGTTTGAGCTCTCTTTTCTTTGTTATATGGAATGAAGAACCCGATGGGTGCGAAACGGGACCGAATTACTAAGCCTCCGCTGTCCGTCCGTCGGTCCGTCTGTCCGTCTGTCCGTCTGTCACCGGGCTCTACCGGATCAACCGAAATAGGTAGAAAGCTGATTTTTTTACAGAGAGTGTATTTCTATTGCCGCTATAACAACAAATATTTTTATTATTATTTGTAAGGCCAATTTCCTAGCCATTTTGTTTTATTTGTTTATTGGTGAACTGAACTGGACTCTCTATATTATCGGAAATGATCTTTAATTGCGGGTATTGTGGTTTGTGCTTAGTTATTATGAGATTAATAATTGCTCATTCGTATTATAATAAATAATATTATGTTTTTTATCATATTTGATTTTATTTCTGTAAATAACTTACTCAATTTATAACCACTTACTGTTTTAATGAGCAAAGAGTTTCGTTAACCCGAATATGTAGTTCGATACTTATTTACTACATACACAAAACTTTTTTTCAATTTATCGATGTACGGCCTTTGTAGTCCTACCTAGTATTTAATATTTTATTATTAAGTATTAAAAAGGTATAATCGTACAAAAACTGTCGTTTTTCGTTTTTCCGTGTACAATGGTATGGAACCCTTCGTGTGCGGGTTCGACGTCCTTCTCGCCCTTGACCGGTTTTATTTTAAACTTATTTTACATCTAGTTAGCATTCCCATATCATAATAACAACGTTAATTATGAAATTAAGTGGTCTATTACGTCATTAGTCTGGTAATGGATACAATTGGGTTTGGTCTTATTCCGAGGATCTCTGACCTATGACTACTGTTTAACAGGTCAGTCTGTGTTAGTCATAGCGTTCGTAATATGGCAATGTGGATCTGGAATGTACAGTATGTCAAGTATGCAACATTCTGGGTAACGTTATTCCTCCTAAAGGAGACACTTCATAAATTACAAAATAAATACATGTTATGAAGACATCCCTTTTCTTTAATCTGTGCATTTGAAAACATCATATGTCAATGGGAACTTGTGATGAAAATAAGAAATGAAATGCATGGTTTTTACCTTAAACTTGCTAAAACTTGCTATTTCTTTGGGGTGCAAAAAGACTTGATATTTTTCTTACGTTAAAAAATAGGAATTCAAAATATCTTAAAACTGTGTAATTCAGAAATAATCAGCGGCTTTGAAGAAATAACTAAAAAACACACAATGTTTGCAATGTTCTGCGTTAGTGTTGAGTTGCAGTGTCAACTGTTATGAAATTTATTTTAATACTAGCTGATGTCTGAATATCAACTTCATCTGCGTGTTCCTAGGAGTTATCGTTTACCGAGTAACGTTACCCTCCGTCTGGTGCAGCATAAAAAATATATCTAGCTCATAAACTATCTCTGTGCTAAATTTCATTCAGATCCTTTCAGCCGTTTAAGCTTGATTGAGGCACAAACACACAAGCAACCAAACATCTAAACATCTAAACATCGCTACTTTCTCAATTATAATATTAATTGGATGATTGTGTCCAAATTTTCGACCACCACGAACCGAGTTGCTAGTTTTATCGATAGACCAGCATTAAGATGCCTATGTGTAGAGCATAATCCGTATTACGAAGGGTGTAAGTAACTCAAAGTGGTACTTAGTTAATATGATATGGCTAACTGGACTATCTGATGCTCGCATATTGATATTGGTTAAATCAGATCTGCTTCTAACCTGTGTTTTTATTAATTGCAACCTTGTATTATTTGTACGCACACCGTCATGTTTACTACTGCTGCTTAGTAAGTTGAAAGTACATGACATAACTGACTACATATGTACAAACAAACATTGTATAATAATATTATTTATTCTACGGTAGAGTTACGAAGGTTGACAAAAATAAATAGACCATTCGTCCTTCACCAGACCATATTCCGACCTATTCTCCTGAGACCAACTAGAATAGAGCATTCAAATAAAAAAAACTCGAAGACACCATAATATCGAGGGGAGAACTAAAGTGAACAAAGCATACAACGTCGTTGGTCGTGATTTGTGAAAATTACCAGACATAAGTAGGAACCTAATTCACCGGAAACAGACAAATTGGTCTTTTCATTGGGAGCAGTCTCTTAATTAATGGTACGAAGGGTCTTTCCCTTCAAAATAACCACTGCTTGGAAGCGCGATGACAAAATTTTAATACTTAAAAAATAACATAGGCTTGAGAACTCCAACGTCGGCGTCGTATGAAAGAGACGCAATTTTGGGTCATATTCAAGAACACGAAATACGTGAAATAATAATAATAATAATATCTTCTTTATTCCAGAAATACATGGTATATCCGTATTGAAAAACTTATTATGAGATAACAAAATAAAATTACAAAACAGACATTTCAATCAAGAAATAACCATTTAGTACAACTTAATTTTACAACAACTTATTAAATATTGTAAAAAACATCGCCTAAAAAACTAATTAAAAACAACAGTCAACATCAAGATTACATGCTGCACAAAACATTACGACAAAAACAGAAACACGAACAGTTAAAAGTAAAGAAACCATTTAGTCAAATCTCATTTGATTAAGCTGTGAAGCAAAGCCATCTTCCTAAAATAAATGGCAATTTAGGTTGTTGATTAGAAATCAAATAATTTGGAAAAAACCAACGACAACATGACATGTCCTGATCCTGATACTTTTTGTCGTTGTCTGTTTTATTTATTTCGATAAAAATACCTGCATATTCTTACTTAAGGGTAGTTGTTGAATTTTACTCTCCTCTACAATCCTTATCTACCTTTTCAGCTACTAATGACGGTACCAACTGTTACCATTGTTAATAATATTGGCACCTAAAATGTATTGGTTCCTAGAGTTTCCATGTGCTGGCTCATGAATCGTCAATTTAATAGGGTGATTTATGTGAGTAAATATTTTGAAAAAGTAAACAATCTTTCCTCGTTAACCTGGCATTTTCACCTATAAGAATGTACTATCGAACCATCTGAATCATGACCCACCATAAGCTTATTTTGCTAAACCCCTTAAATGCAAGTAGGTTGAAATTCGCTTGAAGGTTTATTTCCTTGGTAACGAACTTGTTATCATTTGATTAGACACTGACATTTAGATAGATCTTACAAGTTTGAAAGTTTCAAACGAATTATCAGGCAAGTGGGTCATGATTCAGTTGGTTCGATTGTACATATAAATTTATTGCACGATTGAATGATGTTCTAGCCATCATACATTGTCAAGGGCAGAGTCGCGTAGTTTACCAAGAAATATCACGGAAAACTTTGCTTTGAATTTCATGATTGATCGACAGATTCAGTACCGCACATCTCAGTAGGCGAAGCAATATTAGAAATGAGATTGAGAAGCCCTACTTGGAGAGTACAACAATTTTCTGACATCAAATTACGAAAATAAACGCGTTTTCTTTTGGCAATATCCCAAAACGCTTTTGAGCATATATTGACTGAGGAAACCCAAACAACAAACATGTTATATTGATAACGTGAACGTAAAGAAAATGACATCACTTCAGTTTCGTCATATCCAATCCTCATGCAAATATAGCTGCTTTTGTTGGGTAATAAGGTGCAAGTTAGCTTAGTGGGTAGTGACCCTGCAGATGTAAATAGTTTTGTACTATGTGACGTAGGGTGACCTTAGTAAGGAGATTGGATCTCATCTGATCTTCGATGAGCTTCTTTTCTTAGCGACGAAATTGAAATAAAACTATCATATGATCTCGCTAAAGCGGCGACTGTATTTTGTAAAAAAAATAAGGAAGTAATTAAATGTTATTTTGTTACGCCGTGGGACCTTATGCTTGCCCGAATTTTACGTACGAGGTCTCTTTTTATGATTATAATGCTGACAATTACAAGGTACTTGAAAATAATGTATTTTATAGGTATTTATTAAAATTGTTGACATATCTATTTGCCGAAACAGTGTATAGAGCGTTGTCTCTGTTACACAATTTCATACAAAAGACAAGGTCAAAAATCGCTAGTGGGCGCCAACCAAACAGAAGTAAAGGCGCATTAATTTTGTGTACGTTTTGCGCTCTCATGAATTCATGAAATTCAATGAAATTCATGCGGTAACTGTGTTTCTGAACTAAAACGCAATATAAATCAGTTGACTGTTCTGTTATATATGTAAGAAGCATCATCTTCTTTTATTGGAGGCTCGAAGAAACATTGCTGATTTTTTATTTTGGCAACAAATACACAGTCAGGTCAAAAGTTCTGTCACACAATAAAAACTTTTGAATTTAGAACGCTGGCCACAAAAAAGTTTATTGAATTCGAATTTCGAATTTTTCATGAAAAAAAAATGTGTACTTTTTAGAATTTTCCTCATTTTTAAATATGGAGTGGACACTTAAAGAAGACCGTGTCGCTGTTATTGCGTTGCATCGTTGCGGTTACGCGCCAATTCAGATTTTCGACATACTGAAAAATTTGAATATAACCAAAAGATTCGTTTATCGTACCATAAAACGATACAATGAAGACTCTAGTGTAGATGACAGGTCAAGAAGTGGTCGCCCTCGCTCTGTTAGGACTCCAGCAGTGATAAAAGCTGTGAAGGCGCGAATTCAAAGAAATCCCATACGTAAGCAGAAACTGTTGGCCCTTCAGATGGGGTTAAGCAGGACCACGGTGAAAAGGGTGTTAAATGAAGACTTAGGGCTTAGGGCATATCGAAGAAAAACAGGCCATCGTTTGGACGCTCGTTTAATGGACCGAGAGAATGAGACTGAAGAGATGCCGCGCTTTGTTGAAGCGGTACGCGGGAAAAAAGCATCGGGAAATTCTTTTTTCGGATGAAAAAATTTTCACCGTGGAAGAGAGCAACAACAAACAAAATGATAAGGTGTACGCACACAGCAGTGAAGAAGCGAGCAACCGTATTCCGCGTGTCCAACGAGGTCATTTTCCATCCTCGCTCATGGTTTGGTTGGGAGTCTCTTATTGGGGCTTAACTGAGGTACATTTTTGTGAGAAAGGCGTAAAAACGAATGCAGTTGTGTATCAAAATACAGTCCTCAAGAACCTTGTGGAACCTGTTTCTCATACCATGTTTAATAACAGGCACTGGGTATTCCAACAAGATTCTTCGCCAGCTCATAGAGCGAAAAGCACACAAGACTGGCTGGCGGCGCGTGAAATCGACTTCATCCGGCACAAAGACAGGCCCTCCTCCAGTCCAGATTTGAGTCCGTTAGATTACAAGATATGGCAACACTTGGAGGAAAAGGCCTGCTCAAAGCCTCATCCTGATTTGGAGTCACTCAAGGCATATTGACATGGACCTCGTTCGTGCTGCGATAGACGACTGGCCGCGCAGAATACAGGCCTGTATTCAAAATCGCGGGGGTCATTTTGAATAAACTTTATTACCATAAGAATCTATGTTTTATTAAGTTCATTTTGCTATATAAATGTTTACATAAATAATAAACATGTCTAAATTATTTCATAATTGCACATGTGACAGAACTTATGACCTGACTATGTATAAGGGCTCGCGAGGTCTACTGTTCTCACAGAACCACTAGTTTAGCAGTTTTTTCTAATCTCATATAATACATAATATTTCACGCTCACGCTACATATAGGCAGAGAATTGAGTACACACAATAACTATAGGCAATAGGTAGTTAATCTTAGTACTACTTAATTACACTAACTACAGGTGACATAACTTCAATGGTTTAGTTTAGTGATTTGGTGCACCCTGTAGGTAACTAGAGACCTCCGTAGATGAGTAAATAGGATCTATGACCGCATAGAGTCGACACGTAAATAGCTAGCGAGCAGAATAAGCAGAATAATTAAATGTAAATTAATATGAAGTGCCAAATTACTCTACCTATATACCTATAGATATACCTTGGGTATGTGAAGTTGGGACTTTTTTTTTCATTGTCAACACTTGTCATATGAAGACGTTCTTATAATCTGGAGGTAGAATGAAATCATCGAAATATCCGTCATAAAATGAAGGAGGGGAGAAAAATCGTCTTAGATAAAATATAGAATCTAAAAACACGATAGTCGTTTGGGGTGCCAACTAAACAGTTTTGCGTTTGCGTCCTTATTGTGTGTCAATGCCACAGCTCCTTATTAAGAATATAGGTGATAAATGTAAAAGGTTTTCAAGTAAGCTAGCAACATTCGCAGAATACCTTGAAACAAACCCGCAACAGTATGGATACGTCTCTGTTCCACAATTTATGTTAGTTGCTCTTTCAGCAGTTGGATGAGGGACAGATACATGGGTTGTATGTACTAACTTTTTCGCGCCAATAAGTCTATGCAAGTATGTAAGTACCTATTTTCGGAAACCGATTGCACTCTTGAAAGATTTATCTCGTCAGAGCTTTGTGTAATAATGTTTATTACTCAAAGCGTCGGAGTAACTTTTATTTAATTTCTATTACAATTAGCTTGAGCGTCTGTACTATAAGTTGTTATTTGTTCTCTACAACCTTGAGTTCAAACCTACATATATTTATATGAGCATGACTCACTTAAAACCAGCATCTTGATGATTACACCTACTTATAGGCACCAGGTAGGTACTTATTGTGTTTGTTACAATAGGTACGGTTTGATTACGTAACTGTTGAAAACATTTTCTGTCTGGATGGGAAAAAATGTGTTGGAATTACATGTCTATCTAACACGATGGAGGGATGGATTCTTTTCAGCCGACTATGACCGGTTTAGCCTAGCGGGTAGTGACCCTGCCTACGAAGCTAACAGTGTTGGGTTCGAATCTCTTTTCGGATGTTTTCTATTAAATATATCGTCGTCTATTACCCATAATACAAGCGTTATTGAGCCTACTACAGTTCGATTTTTGTAACATTGTCCTCTGATATATTTATTTATTTACCTACCTACATATACCGCTTTGCCTTGATTATTGTAGTATACACGCGCAGACGGCACTCTGCTCCGGGCCCTGGTCGTGTGCGGTAGTGCTGTGCGTTGGTGTACGATATCTCCGTAAATAGAATATCTGTGTATTATTACAACCTTTATGCCTTCTACAAGTGGCGACAGAGGAAAACGTAAGTTAAAACACTATAAACAAATTTTGGTGGAAGGAAAGACAAAGGGTGAAGTACCCAACAAGTTGTGAAAAACATGTTTGTTATCATTATCAATTATCGAGAAACAGTTCTTAGTGGACGCAGTGTTGACAGTCAAATACCTAAGTACAATGTACGTACAATGCATGCAGTAAATTTCCTTGATAGCACAAGTTAAATGTAAACAAAGTGTTGCTAAAATTTACCGATAAAACAACCTACTTAACTATGTGTTATTGTGTGACATGTTTTTGTGATCTAATAACTCTCAATAAATGTAGCCCGTGCCCCTCGGTGGGACATTCGTAGGCTAAATTTACGTATAACGTACGTAGGTTAGGTACCTACTTACAAAGACAAGTCAGTAAGTCAGTCAGTCATAGATCTATGATGGTTAGACTAGGCACCAGGGATTGTTGTTGACAATTAGTTAATAATTCTAGGAATGCTGACTAGATTCCTACCTAACGCAATCTCAGAAATCCCTAGTCTTACTAGGTTGACACCTTAGGAGTGTGTTATTGTGGCAATAAGCTCGAATAGTGCGTGAGTCACTACGGGTTATTATTTTATCTAATTTCATTCGCTAGTCGAGCGCTGTGATAGATAATTTCAATGTAGAATATTTATTCATGTCTACCTACAGTTATACTTGCCTCCGAGAGAGTTGCGTATTTACTTCAGGGTAGGTACCTACGTGGGATTTGACTTTGAACATTGTGATGATACGAGTTGCTAATACCTGTTTCTCATAATAAGGCCATTCATGGTAGAAGGGCTAAAATACGAATTGACAGGTAATTAAACGCCAATCAATAAACAATTTATTTGGCAAGTGAATGTTATCATAACATGATTACTACTATTGAGAGTCAGGCAACACCTACTGTTTATTCAGTAAACAACTTGACTACAGGCAAATAGAAACAAGGGCCATGCATATCCAGCTGCTTGACAGCAAATAGCTAGGCCACAGGGTTATAATAATTATCAAGGGCCATGCAAAAATCACTGGTTTCAGTGAAAAGCTAGGCCACTGGCATAAAATACATATAAATAGGGCCATGCATTACCCACTGATTCTACAGTGACAGCCAGGCCACTGGTAAAGGATAACTGGTAATGTATTTACAGGTCGTCCCAATGGCTCAAAACCAAGGGCTGGCGAGCCTAGAAAGCTTCAACTGTGAAGGGGAACCAACTTCCATAGGAGCACGATGGGAGCGATGGAAGCGAGGTTTAGAAATATATCTACTAGCCCTAAACATCACTGACTCTGCAAAAAAGAGGGCAACATTGTTGCATGTTGGAGGACTAACACTGCAGGATGTATACTATAATATCCCGGGAGCACATGTAGAACCTGCTGCAGATGTAGATGTGTATACGACAGCTATAACAAAATTAGATGAATTTTTCCTGCCTAAACAAAGCAAAATCTATGAACGTCATATCTTTCGGCTTATTAAGCAGGAAGAGAATGAACGATTCGAAGCTTTTCTACTGCGGCTTCGAACTCAGGCGGATAAATGTAAATTCGCCGATAAAGAAGAAAGTCTCATAGATCAAATCACCGAGAAATGTCGTTCTTCAGATCTTAAGAAGAAAATTTTGGGGATTGGAGATGAGGTCACATTGGACAAAATAGTTACCTTAGCAAATACATTGGAAGTTGTGAGTAGGCAGTTAGAGGTGCTCGAAGGGAAGTCTAATGAAAACAAAGACAAAACAGAAGTTAATAAACTGTTTAATTCAAAAAAATCAGCGACACGGTTTACACAAAAAACGAGGTGTAGTAGGTGCGGTAGTAACGCACATCTTTCAAATGACAAATCGTGTCCAGCTTCGTCGAAAAAATGTTTGAAATGTGGATTTTTCGGCCATTATCAAGACTATTGCAGGACTACACAGAAAAGACGACTCATGGGGACAAAATCAAACATTAAAGCAAAGAAGTTTAAAGAAGATAATGATCAGTCTAAGAAAGAAGAAGTGGACTATATCTTTCACATTGACGAAGATACTACGGTGAACTGCAAAGTAGGTGGCGTGGAAATTAAGATGCTGATCGATTCTGGAAGCAAATGCAATGTTGTTGACGACAAAACGTGGCGCTACCTAAAAGAGCATAAAGTACGGGTTACTAGCCAGAACAAACATCCAGATAAAGTACTTTACTCTTATGGCAGCAAAGAACCCTTAACCATAATAGGTTCCTTTGAGACTAGCATATCTGTAAATGGAGGAGAGCAGACTGCGACGTTTTACGTTATACAAAATGGTACCCGCAATTTGTTAGGAAAGAACACTGCAATAGCACTGGGAGTGCTTCAGATTGGACTTCAGATCAACAATGTTGACAACAAACCAACGTTCCCGAAATTCAAGGATATCACAATACAAATACCCATTGATAAATCTGTAAAACCCGTAATTCAACCATACCGGCGGATCCCAATACCATTGGAAGAAAAGGTGAACGCAAAGTTAGAAGAATTAAGGAAAGCTGACATTATTGAAGAAGTGCAGGGACCCTCACCATGGGTGTCATCGATGGTGCCGGTACTGAAAGAAAATGGTGATGTACGTATTTGTTTAGATATGAGGCGAGCTAACGAGGCTATCGTAAGAGAAAATCATCCTCTCCCAACTATGGACCAGTTGTTACCACATTTTCGAGACGCCAAAGTTTTCTCTAAATTAGACATAAAAAATGCTTTTCATCAGGTCGAAATTGATCCCGAATGTAGGTATATAACAACTTTTAGTACAAGCAAGGGGTTATTTAGATACAAAAGATTATTATTTGGCGTATCGTGCGCACCTGAAATGTTTCAGAAAATCGTAGAAAAAATGATACTCGGTTGTGAAGGAACAGCAAACTTTATTGATGACATAATAATTTACGGGACTACTGAGCAAGAACATGACCACAGACTCAACAAAGTTATTGCAGTATTGAAACAAAATGACGTCTTATTAAATGAATCCAAATGTATACTCAAAACAAATAAAATTGAGTTTCTGGGTCATGAACTCTCAGAAAAAGGCATAAAACCGCTTGACAGATATGTCAAAACAATACAGTCTAGTCGAAAACCCTGCACAATTGACGAAATTCAGAGTTTCTTAGGTCTGGTTAATTTCGTAGGTAAGTGGATCCCTAATTTAGCCACGTTAACTGATCCTTTAAGAGAGTTGCTACGGTTAGGACTGGGCAAAAGCTCAAATATTGATAAATATTGGAGTCGAAAACAAGATGAAGCTTTCAGCAAGTTAAAAGATTCTTTGTCTAGTATTCAAACTTTGGGGTACTACAATCCGGCTGATAAAACGCAGGTTATTGCAGACGCTTCTCCGGTAGGACTAGGAGCGTGCCTCATACAGATCGATAAACATGGTCCTAGGGTGATAGCTTATGGTAACAAGAGTCTCACCGACTGCGAAAAACGTTACTGTCAGACGGAGAAGGAGGCTTTAGCTCTAGTGTGGGCCGTTGAGCATTTTAGAGTTTATCTGTTTGGGAAACAATTCGAGTTGATAAGCGATCATAAACCACTAGAGACTATCTTTGGACCGAAGTCTAAGCCGTGTGCAAGGATTGAAAGGTGGGTCCTAAGACTGCAGGCGTATAAATATAAAATAATTTATCGGCCGGGTAAGTCAAATATAGCAGATCCACTGTCGAGGTTGTGTTCTTCTGAGGCACCAAAACCATTTGATAACGAAAACTACATAAATCAAATAATAGAACATAACAGACCAGTTGCAGTATCTATGAAAGAGATTGAAGTTGCTTCTGCTATTGATGATGAATTGATGAAGGTCAAACGTGGGGTTCACAATAACGAATGGGACGATTCAGTTAGCAATTATAAGATCTTTCAGCAAGAAATTTGTTTTGACGACCATATTGCTCTACGCGGTAGCAAATTAATTATTCCAAAAATATTACGCCAAAGAGTTCTTGAAGCGGCTCATGAGGGACACCCAGGCATAGTGGCGATGAAAGCACGTCTTAGAACTAAAGTATGGTGGCCACGTATAGACAGAGATGCAGAAATCAAAGTAAAATCATGTCGCGGTTGCACCCTTGTGTCCGCTCCAAACCCTCCCCGACCTATGAAACGTCGCGAACTCCCCGTTGAACCTTGGGTAGATGTTGCAATCGATTTTTTAGGGCCCCTACCAAGTAATGACTATTTGCTGATTGTAGTAGATTACTATAGTAGGTACAAGGAGATAAAAATAATGCGTAATATAACATCTGTCGAGACTATTAAAGTATTAAATGAGATATTCTCCCGTTTAGGGTACCCCTCATCATTGACTTGTGACAATGGGAATCAGTTCACCAGTGATCTGTTTAAAAGTTATTGTAAAGAATGTGGAATTAAAATGTTAAATACTATTCCCTATTGGCCACAAATGAATGGTGAAGTTGAGCGTCAAAATAGGGATGTACTCAAAAGGCTTAAAATTAGTCAACTGGAGAAAAAAGATTGGAAAGAGGATTTGTTACAGTATCTGATCATGTATAATAGCACGCCACATTCTGTCACTGGCAGGTCACCCTCGGAGCTGTTCTACAGGAGACAATTCAGGGACAAAATACCAAATGCTGTCGATATAAGAAATAATGTGTTCGATGAAGAAGTCCAGGATAGAGACAAAGAGCAAAAGGACAAAGGAAGGGAATATAGTGATAGAAAAAGAAAAGCAACAGAAAGTAATATTGATGTTGGGGAAAAAGTATTTGTAAAAAATTTAATAAAAGAAAATAAACTGTCATCCAATTTCAATCCCACTGAACATACTGTGACTAGAATCAATGGAAGTGATGTCCAAGTTAGGAATGATGAAACTGGGAAGGAGTATAGACGCAACATAGTACACTTAAAGAAGATAAACGGTTCATGGACAGTTGTAGATGAAAATTGTGATGATATTCCAAATAATGACAATCAAAATGTGGAGGATTAATTAAGATTAATAAGCGGTTGTGTGACAAATTAATGTTATTTTAGAATTAACACTCATACAGTGATATTGTTACAAATAATAAATAATTGTAAAATTAGATTTAAAAAAATCATTTAATAAAATAGGGATGTAGTATACACGCGCAGACGGCACTCTGCTCCGGGCCCTGGTCGTGTGCGGTAGTGCTGTGCGTTGGTGTACGATATCTCCGTAAATAGAATATCTGTGTATTATTACAACCTTTATGCCTTCTACAATTATGTTATTTCTATTCTAATTCCGACAAAAGCATAGTAAAAATTAGCGAACACGAGGTCTGACTAATAAAATACCTTCACGCCCTCCGCAGCCCATAATATCTTTTAAAAGCATGAGTATCGCTAAAGAACCAACAGATCATTATGTCCAAGGGCAACACTTACGAAAAACAGATTCGTATTCACAACAGACACCAAATAGCTTTGCTTTTATCCAATGCTTACCATCAATCTTTCCCAGGGCAAATAATGCCCTAAAGTAGGTCATAATATCGCATTTTCGTCCCTATTTGTATTCCACTTGATACCCATGTCTTCGGCCTGTTATTGTGACCTGGTGACCCACGTGTCCTAATTAGGGCCCTTTGTCCTCCCATGGTATTGTGCAGGGAATAGCAGGCCTGCCGTGTGATAGACTAAAATTGTATGGAATATGACGTGTAGAAAACATCGCATGAGGGCTTCGGCGGGCCATGTGATGTATGGTAAAGGCTTTTGACATCATCGCAGGCCCACCCAGCTACAAATAGTTTTGCTTGGAGTCACGTAAATTACAATTCTGGTTATTTAAGTGTATATGTCACCGGAAAATAATACGATCCGCAAGTTTATAAATTTTCTAATATTTTTTCCGCAAGTTTATAAATATACTAACCTAACCTAACCTAACATAACCTAACCTAACCTAACCTAGCCTAATATAATCTCGAAGGAAGTTTATAAATTTCCTAGGAAATTTATAAACTAGCGGATCGTATTATTTTCCGGTGACATTTAAGTATGTATGTTAAAAGTATTAAATATTTACTATTAAGATACCTTGTTTGTTTTTAGGGCTCCGTGCCTTAATATGCAAAATGAACCCTTATAGGTAGATAGATAATCCATTACATACAAATAAAGCAGCAGTTATAGCAGTGGCTATCAGCCGGTGGGTCGCGCCCCCGGGGGTCACGTAGCCCCTTTAGGGAGGTTTCGGGGTTCATTAAAGAAGTTGCATGCGCTGCCCCTGATCAAATGACTTGAGTTACTCATTACTCGACTTGATAGCGATGTAAAATTTCAGGGACGGCTTGCCCCTCATGTCCTTGCAAGACTAGAAGCTATTATGTAAAAGTCGGACCAAGAAATTTTACAAGATAAAACAAAGAGATTGCGGGAAAATGCGAATGCTGAAAGTTACCGCACGGGAAAACGATTCAGCGGAAGATCTCTAACAAATCAACCTTGTATTACATTCCTACCTAGGATAAACCTTGTTTTACTCACAGCCTAGGTAGCTATATACCTATAGTGTATACACTCTAGTTACCTAGGTACTGTTTCTTACCGGATAATTGCAAGCAGCAGGCAAGTTTAATTTAGATTCAGGAAAATAGTATCTTATCTACTTTTGCCACATCTAAAAAGTCAAAGGTATTATAGTATAATTACTCTATGGTATAGTGACGCTGTTTACATAGTTTTTTCCTTGATCATTTTCTTCTAGAAAATGAGTCTAATCCAATTCAAGAGGCGTCACATACAACTAAATTGACGACGAACGGGGCGTTGAAACGAAACAAATTGAAAAACTAGTTTTGTTTAAATACAATCTTATTAACCGCACAAAAGCTATCAGAGTCTTCATGCCTTTAGAATTCCACATAATATATTTATGCACACAAACGAAAAAATACTGTTCACGACGTGATGCGCCATCTAGGGAAATAGCCGGAGAATTAACCGCTGATGACGCCAGAAGGAGGATTTTCCCGATAGGTTTTTAATTTTATTAAAAACCTATCGGGAAAATCCTCCTTCTGCTTGAGCTTGAGGTTCAAAATCGCGATGCGTCGAGGTTTGGCACCGGCGCGGGCGCCACAACATATACATTTTGATGACGATATGTAGGTACAGCGATATCAGTAAGTGCGTGATTTGCTTTAGTACGAGGTTGCGAGATTGGGTGTTTCTGTGTGTGCGTGATAATGATGAACTACCACTGCAATGGCGACTGGCGACCTCTGGTGTTGCGGTGCGAGGCTCTCCTCCCAAGCGAGAGGTCCCAGGTTAGAGTCCCGGCTGGGGAGGAAGAAATAAAACTAGGTCTTGGATGTTTATATGTGTGTGACATCGCTGTTTCTGCTTCCCACGACATAGGGTATCCTAGTGTGGCGCCAGTAGCAATGTATATAAATGTTTATGTTTATAGGAAATGGAATGTTGCTGTGTTACTGACGGTACTATGCAGTTCTACCTTCATCCTTTGTCCTCCGCCATCATAGAGCGTGACAATAGAAGCAAATCAGTTCCAAGACTACAATTAAGTTTTTATAATCGCATCGAAGCAAGGTTGACTCGGTATTGAAATGTCAAAGAAAATGCACCGAAAGATTTGTCGTTATAAGAATCATAAACTGTTTCGTAGATAGGATTTTATTATTTTCGGTATTGGGACATGCCTACAAAAACCGGTCAAGTGCGTATCGGACTTCGCACATTCAGGGTTCCGTACAAAAAAATTAAATTCTAAGGAAAAATCTGATTTATCAATATATTTGCATTGGTTAGTAAAATATACGTAATAATAAACATTATCACAGAATTTAAAAGACATAGTTCAATTGGAAGTTAAAAATTTCTTCGGTAAAAAAATATAAAAAAACAGACTCTCGTTCCTTTGTTTTCCATTATTTTTAAAACATACTTTATATACAAAATTAACATACAGTATTTATCTACTCAACGAGTTCTAAATAACGATACCCGACTCGATGGGTAAGTTATTTATTTTTCGCACCTCTCTTTAGCTTTATGGAACCTTTCTTATAAACATTTACTACATTTTTTTTCAATGTACTTATATGGCTTTGGATCAACATGTTGTTAATACTGTGAAAATTCTAAGACTGTAGCTTTGGCTGTAAAACCTGTGTGACAGACGACGGACGGACATCGAGTGACAGGAATATCCTTCGTGTACGAAACCCTAAAAATACGTTTATTAATATTCATTATGGGAATCTTCTTGGACCGGTAAAAGTAATTGTAGTGGTAAATGAATTTCTGACTTTTTATCTCCACGAGGGGTCCGAGTTTTCACTGCTAGCATTCTACGTATAATATCTTTTACTGCGTTACTGCATTAACTTGTATGGAGTTGTTACAATTCAAATATTTACTAGGTACTTTCATTCTTCCAGCATTTAACTTAACCCTACAAGGCTCATTTTTTCTAAGGCTGATAATAATATGTTTGTTGTTAGTACTTTGGGACGTTTTTATTCCCGAAAATTTTTTTGGAATTCCCGTTACAGGAAAAATAACAAAAAAAATATTTTTTTGGAAAAAAAAACAGAAAACAATGATAACGTTTAATCTCGTAAAAATAAGCTATACAAATATATGTTTTGTTTGTGATTTAAAAAAAAAAGATTGTGGCGATTGTTTCGAAATTTTCGTTGTTTGGGTTTTTATTCTCTCTGGAGTCCATTTTCTACCTTCAGCAACATTTATTGATTTCTGAAGTTCTTATTAATCATTTTTAATATGTTAAGGTGGGGTGAGACAAACATAGAATAATGGATGATACTAAAAGTCGGTTTTTATGAAAAAGTTTATAGTTCTACCTTTAAGTTAGTTATGATGATACTGTGCTACATACATACCAACAATTTATAGAATTTGGAAGATTATTCCATAATTGTATTAACAATTTATAGAATTTGGAGGATTATTCCAGTCTTTTTTTAGGGTTCCGTACCCGAAGGGTTCCAAACGGGACCCTATTACTAAGACTTCGCTGTCCGTCCGTCCGTCCGTCCGTCCGTCCGTCTGTCACCAGGCTGTATCTCAAGAACCTAGCTAGCTAGAGAGTTGAAATTTTCACAGATTATGTATTTCTGTTGCCGCTATAACAACAAATACTAAAAAACAGGATAAAATAAATATTTAAGGTGGCTCCCATACAACAATACTACATACAAACTTATGGATGCACCTGGTTACGTACATGGAGTGTGAAAGTAACCGCACCAATAACTTTGTAAACAATATTTTGCTGTGTAAAATCCAAACTATTCACTCCACACCATCGCTTCCATTGAACGGTGGTACGGAACCCTTCGTGCGCGATTTAGACACGCACTTGACCGGTTTTTTTAATTTTTTAACTTGGTTAAATATTTAATATATTGCAATATATTAATAGATGATGAAAACCTGACGAACTAGATACCATTGATAACCCAAGGGAACAAAATTAGACATCATTTTTATTGCATGGAATTTTATGTCTATTTATGTTTACTAATTCAAGGTCTCTGATTTCAAATCTACCCTTAATTTTACTCTACCAGCTCTAGTTTATTTTTTCATTACATTATTTCAACATTACATGATTTATATCTTGTTTGTTAGTACTGTAACCTCCAAGAAAATATTTACTATTTCTTATTTGGGGAAAGACTAACTATGTCTGTCTTGCCCCGGACAATCTGGCAGTTTTCTCCCACTTGGCGATTTTATTGTTTTACAAAAGATTGATATGATTATTCTTAAACCAATACATATTATTGAGATGCTTCTTACGTTGAGATAACTATGTTTTTAACACTTTTTAGCCGGAGGTACTTGATTTTTTTTTACTTCTGCCATTTTAGGCATATTTACAAAAAGTACCGTCATCTGTGTTTTTAGCCGGGAATTTTAGCATCTGTAACGTTTTACCAGACAATCAAACTAGAAAAGAAAGCTTTACTTAGCGAGTTATGAAACAGTGATAGTCTTGACCCTGCGATAGACTTAACGGACCTTAAATTGTACTTTTATATTTTTTCTTTCTTGGTTTATACCAAGAAAGAAAAAATTCTTTTATTTTTATTCTTTTATAAGAGTATTAAAACATAGTATAAAAACACAAACAATATTATTTATTTTATTTATTACACATTTTGTTGGTAGTTTTACATGGTGCCCAGGGTTAAGTTGTCAATGCCCACAGGCGTTGATGCGCCATTTCATGACTTGACCTGACATGACCTCATTTATATTGTAACTATTTACCTACCTAGGTATCATACGGATAGCACAGGTGTTCGTGGTTACAATACGATTAAAATCAGTTAAATTTTCGGCTTTTCTCGGAAATCATCGCCTAAATCCGATCTCTCTCTTTCTCTAGTGAGAGATGAGGGATTCACGACAATTTCCGAGGTTGGCCGAATCGTTAACTGATTTTAATCGTATTGTACCAAACAGTCCAAACATGTGGCCAAATGAACTAGCTAAGATACCTACTTGAATTTATCATAATCTAGGTATTGGGCTTTAACAGCATTTTTTGCCATTCTAAACAAAAATACTTTACCTATTGCTTGTTCTGCCTATCTAAATCCCTATTTTAAGATGAAAACTTGGTGTTAACTTAAAAATGTCTATATGTTAGTTTGTGTTCGTCTTTTCCAATGTCATCAACATAGTAATTATCTAAGTACTACATTATCACCTCTCCATTTCCAGGCCTGGCCGTTCGCTGTTGGACCTGCTCATCGGACCTGGATCCCATGTGCAACGACCCCTTCCTGGCCGGCCGACCTGACGCCTCCTACCGCTTCACGCTATCCAACTGTGATGCCCACACTGGGGCCACCTATCCCTACCTGACGTCTTCCAAGTCGGTTTGCAAGAAGCACAAGAAATACGGTAAGCTGATTGTAGAAGTAAGTTAACAAAAAAGTAACTTCGTGGTCTAGTGGGTTTCACGCTTGCTTCTCACGCAAGAGATTCAGGTTCGAATCCCGGCGCTGACCATGTACCAAAGAAATAAGATATCGTGATGAAACCTTCGTTACTCCATGCTGCGGTGATGGGCTAGCCCCCGTCATGAAAAATGGAGTATTGAATGTCAACTGGCTGAACGTGCCTCTGCCACCCCGTATGGTAAAAGGCGTAACGCAATGTAAAAAGTAAGTTAACAAGAAATAAAGAAGTAAGAAGAACGTAAGAAGAGAATGAGAAGTAGGTAGGTACCTAAGTTAACACTGCTATACCTCGCGCCACGACATAAGTCGTGAGAGCGGTGGCCTTGAATGCGCAGTAGTCACTTTTCAAGACCTGTACATATGCGCAGTAATTCTCGCCAACGTCGCCCAGCGTTCTTAATTCGCGGCGCGAGGTATACCTATGTTCACTTATGCCCGAAAGATAAAATGCGAGGCGGGCACTAATATCGGGTAAACGATGACGTTTTAGATAGTTAGGTACATACCTACTCGAATTACAAACAAAAATCGGTACCTATGTCAAAGTTAGAGTTCCATATGTGACAAGAATTAGCTCAACGCCAAACAGACCTATGATGTGGAAGATATTCATTGCAAATGACATAAAACGGTTCGTCTCAGTAAGGCGTATTCACTTCCAATGTCACTATCCGTAATATCCGTATCCTTGCCATGTGCAGTGCTACTCGTACTCTCGTAAGTACTATCGTTACAATGTACTAACGACATCATCTATTGTTCTATTTAATCGCTTCTCACTACATACAAAAAGACTGAATCAGTGTACACGTGACACGAGACATGACGTCAGAGCAAATAGCAGATCATCCATGTTTAGTAAACTGCCTTGACATGAATCATGGCCTACGAGGACAAGGGCGAGCAAGGGTAAGCAGGAGGCTCTATCTATACCTATATACCTGCCATCTGACCTTTTATGTTTTTACCTTTCAATGATGGAGATATTTGTTTGTATCCTAAAGTTACAATAATTGCATACATTTATAGATCGAATTATTATGTCATCCAGTATCCATATTTTCAGTGCTCTTGTCGTTGTCGTTCACTGACGGTAATTTACTTGATTATGGAACTGAAGCTCCTAATTAGTTTAGCATGCCAGAGGTAAGGCCTACTCGCGGCATTCTTGTTTACTGTGGGAACATGCCGATCTATATAGGTATTGTTCATTATCATAGCTACGCAAAAGCAAGTAATTGGTTACCTGTCATAGAACCGTATAGATAGAGGTTCTTACAGGTTTAGTGACGATCGAGTTACTCTAACGCAGTACAAAAGGATTCCATATGACATTTCTTTACTTACCAAGTCCAGGCGCGATCTCATTCTCATCTCATCTACAGCCCGCGGAGGCAGTTGAGATCGGCGCAAGCCGCACTAATAAGGCAACTGCCTAGTCATATGGTGTTTCAAATAACTGCGGGAAAAAAAAGCTGACCCGATTTCTACCACGTATCACGCAAACATCTACGTAATTTATCGCTCGTCATACAAAATGTCGCTAAATACGTAGCGACAGGCGTTTCATAATACATTGACACGACTCCTTTTAAATGTAAAAGTTACTAAGAAAGACTATTTGCATATATTTTTTTGTAAATACATATAACATTATAAATGTTTTTTTTATTTGTTATGGTTACAGGGACCGAGGTTTGAATTGTTGTTAATTTCATTTTGATTTTATGTTTTTCCTTTTTCCAAAAATAATTAACATTTTACTTACATTTAATCACGTTAGTTAATTTAAAAAAATATTTCGAAATTTAATGTATTATAGTAATAAATTTAATCTGTAGATTACTAATATATGTAAGAGATAAACAATTTTACTTTTAGACCCCAACAATATAAAAAATAAGGCCAGGTGTACAGAACCGGTCCGCCTTTTTGTTTTCTCCTTCCATTCTGTAGTTTCTGTGTATGTCACGCGCCTGAGTTAGACGTACTTCGGGACTTCTTTTTGTTTGGTTTT
Source organism: Argyresthia goedartella (assembly GCA_949825045.1). Taxonomy (NCBI): domain Eukaryota; kingdom Metazoa; phylum Arthropoda; class Insecta; order Lepidoptera; family Argyresthiidae; genus Argyresthia; species Argyresthia goedartella. Next base: position 12,485,447 of record OX463826.1, read on the forward strand.
TTATTTGTTGTGTAATAGTTTAGTTTTTTGTTTTTGTTGAATATCTTGTTTAATAATATTTATATCATTCCCGAGATAAATGGTCTTGACAGACAGACGTACGGACAACAAAGTGATCCTATAATATAGGATAATTTTAATTTGATATAAGGATAGACCTATAAGTGCAGGGGAAAATAAATATACTTACTTAAATGTTACTATAAGTTGTAATCTAATCTAACCGCTATACACTACATAAACTAGTACATTTATATACACGAATAATTGAAATCAACGCTCTAGACTAGGATAGAGAAAGATAGTGCTCCTTTTTAAAGGTTTTCAAAAAATAATTTTCATGAAAATGTTTGCCACGCCTGCCAAGGTCACAGGCTCACACCGCCCTCTACCACGATTTGCACATTACGGCGTGTTTGCGATAATTGTCGTAGTATTTTATCGTATCGCTTACAAAAATGATATACATTGGTAAGCAGGGTTCAATATATTTTTGCCCGCAGTTATTTGAAACACACTGTCTGCTTATCAAATCGTGTAGGATCAACACTGACATGAAGTCGATCCGCTCAGATTAGGAAGGTACTGCAAACAAATGACAACTTAAAATAATTTTTGCACTTGCAACTTTTATCCGCACAGATTAGGTAGGTACTGCAAACAAATGACAACTTAACTTGTGACTTGCGCGATTTAGCGATTGCAATAGCAGGGAAAATCTTGTAGGTCCAGGGTCCAGTCACATTTATGGTCACACACAACCCGCAGCAGCAACCACAAACAAAGAAGAAAGTGACCGTACATCATTGATTTTCTTGACTTGCCTTCAAATATACTCATCAGTAATCTCTCCACAGTTAACGGCATCCTGTCCGTCACCCGAGGCTGCACGTGGAAGCGATCCGACGACTACTCGTCTACTTGCCCCAGCACCAACACCGCCAACGAAGTCACCACCTACTGCGAGACATGCGACTACGACGGCTGCAACGGAGCGTCAGCCATTGGCATGACCGTCGCCCTTATAGCCGCGCCACTCGCCTTGCTCTTCAAGTAGTGTTTGATATTAAAGATAGTACAAAATAGGTAGGTAACCGTCACGGCTCAGGGACCAGATGTATATGTTTCTCGACCCACCGCTCTCTGGGTTGATTGACCAGTGTTGATGCACAGCGGGCCTCAATTTACAACCCTTCATTGTTTTCTGAATTCAACGAAGTCTTCCTTGACTTTCAGTTTTGAAAGTACATTTTTAACAACAGTTTTTAATTCGTATCGAAACCTTACAGCTTACCAGAAAAAAAAACAAATGCAAGGTTTTATGTAAAGAGAATATTCGCTTAAAGCGATTACTAAATAACGTATTAGTTTATAAGTCGAAGTGCACTTACTTTTTAAATACAGCTTAGCTAACAATTTCCATTTTTTTTCACATGTTCATGCAAAAAATTATATAAACAGTTTAAAGGAATCTGATGTAAAGGTACTCTATACAATATAGTTTCAGTGTCGCATAATTAGTAATAATTAGGTATGCGTCACATCCATGTTGTATACTAGGATCTACTTCTTGTGCAGATGTAAATAGCTAAAATGTTCATTTCTTCACTACGATTTTGTGTTTGTAATAATAAAATATTGTGCTATTTTTTATAAAATACAAAACAAAGATTTACTTCTTGTTAAAGTAAGACAGGATATTTTTCGTTGAATCTCAAGAAATTGAATCAGTTATTTTATTTTTATTAAAATAAGAATCTGTGTTTTAAACATTTTGTTGTTGCTAATAAAATTATTTGTGTAAGAAATTGGCTTGTCTATTTAAAAATCGCAACTAATGTAAGATAGTGTCAAGAGATAATAGACATATGTACTTTTATAAAAATATTTATTCTTTAATATAAAGTAAAAGATTTCTAATTTATGGACGGAATACAATCTCAGTCTTAGAGTTGCTTGATTAGTAAAAAATTACAACATTTATAATAATAAATCAGATCTGCTTAGATCATGCCTTATAGGGATTAGCTAGACTGACTAAACAACACAATGCATACTATCTTGGTCTAGGCAAATTTGAAAAATAATTGGACACAAAATGCACCATTCATTACTAATTATTTGAATTACCTACTGGAAATATTTAATGTGTATGACTGTAAATACATCCAAGAAAAGCATTATCCAATGTTCATTCTCCAACAATATGGCATTGTTCCTTCAATACACTTTCAATCTTAGAAATAATATTTTGAGATTCTTTGTGCAATCAAACTCACTACTATTAATCTAGATTTTGTACAACCAGTACGGCAAGGACATTAGACATGCCAGCAGTAACGGAATAGGTGTGATGAGTGATGACGAGTTGCAGCCATCTTTGCTGTTGCATGTACAGTACTCAATGAAGATATTATAAGTGCCTGTCCTCATCAGACAAAAACGCTCGTCTCCCTGGATACCGACTTCGCCGAGATAGGCGCAGTCTCTGAAGTATCTCCACTCGCCATTTACTGAAAAATAAAAGAAAACGTATTAAAGTTAAGAGAAAGCAGTGGTGTTTTGAAAACAGCTTTGGTTGTAGTGTGTGAGTGTGTTCAGCTTGACCATTTCCCTCTTTTTCAATCTGTCACGCATAATACCTGTACTGCTAATAGTAGTTTCACTACCGTAACATGGGTCTTTTACAGTTGGTTGGGGCTAATATTTATTTGATGTATCTGTACAGTGTTTCCTATATCAGAGACAGTCCGTCAATTCACACTTTTAAAAGTCGTTTGAAAGAACACTATCTAGTTCCTGAACACGTATTAATGCCCTCCATTATGTAGCAGACACATAAACTACTATTATTAACATTATTGTTGTGCACATAGTTCTACCTTTAGTTTCTTTTTTCCCTCTCCATTCTAGGTTTGCTGGAAGAAATCTCTTGTTAGAGAAAAGCTCGCCTTTGTACATGTTCTTTCCTTTATATTTGTTATGTGCAATAAAGTATATTACATATACATACATAAGGACTTCACGAGGACAGATGATCCTGATGATTTGATGATTTGTCCTGCAGAACAATCATGGACTGGAACAGCTATTGTCGGGAAGTGGTGGTGCGATGCCAATTGCACAAACAAGAAACTAAAGGAAAATTGGCATCCGGTGGCAAGATTGTTTAACCGAATGAAAGCAAATTTAGCAAGAGGAAACATAACAAAGGTGCGCATGTCATGTCACAGAACCTAATTGGTTGTCATAACTCACTTCCTGTTTGAAAACTAAAGATAGGTTTGTTAGGTTCACACATTATAGCAGAACCCGGAGCCAAAGTGAAGCGGAGCGGAGAGAGGCGACCCCTAGTCTGACATCAGTTAAAAATAACATACTTGCTAATGAATTATTGTAAGATTTAATATAATGTATTGTATGCTTCAGAAAGAAGAATCGAGGGACTTTGGGATTTAGGGATGATTAAAGACGGCAGTGAAGACCTACGCTTAGAAGTTGCCTAGAAAACGTTAGGTCAGCTGAGGTCTTGGTGCCACTGATTCAGAAGCATGTGACACAATCCATACAGATTTCTGGAAGGCGTATGATAGTCGGGGTGAAAATGGATAAATCCATAAAAAGGTGAACCCTAAAGACCCAGACAATCCTTTCATTGCTCCCGATGGGACACATACCCAGAGAATTTAATCGCAATGGCGGGTTGTGAAGAGATTCAAACAACCTCAATTTTTTTACGAATTAAATAATGAATTTCTTAAAAATACATATATGGGGGATGGCTATCTCAGCCTGAGCGCGCGTTTGAGAAACCGACAGTAGCTGCTGTAGGAATATTAAATAAATGTAAACATTGTGCAAGCCTTTATTTTCACACAACGAATGCCCGTAACCTAGCTACAAACAGATGCAGCGGTAGCGCCTTTGGTGCAGCCACTAGGAACTAACGATGGAATACGTTCATACTCCAACACCCACCCTTGAGCGTATACCCATCTTAATTTTACAGTATAGAAGTTTATCAAGGGTAGTCGCTACCTTTCACAAAACAAAATAATATTTCATTATTAACAACTAAATGCTTAAGAAAGTGATACCTAATATCACTATAGCGGTCGGCGAATTCCCAAGAATACGTCAATGAAGAAGTCATAGTGACGCGGATTCCATAGAATTCGATCCTTGATCCTCTGTTTTGGACGGAAACTCTATAGAATTCGCATTTCCATTGCAGTTATAGGTAGCCCTGCTCTTTGTGTCCATGTTGGTACTTCCACAGGTTGGATAGTGTCATATTAGACCATTTTCGCACACATAGAAAAATTATCTCTTCTTTCTCACTCGCTCCTTCGGTTCCCCATACAAAATTATGTGTCCAAAACGTAATACTTGACATTCGCTCATCGTCCGCGAAAGAGATATCAATATGTTTGTTTATTTCTAGGCAGGAAACAATTGTTGCTGGTGAGTCGAATCGCGCTCTGGTTGTCGCTGAGGATATGCAAAGAGGATGAACTCTGTCCACACAGCTGTCTGTAGCTGACGTAGCGCCACAGTTTGTTGTCTGTGCGAACTCCATGAAATCTCACCATCCTGTAACATAAAAATGTAACCAGTACACGACTTTCTGTCATGATCATCACTCGCCCAGTCAGCGTCGCAGTATCCAGCTAGTCTTGCATTACCATCCTAGGTATCAGTGAGATTCCAATCTTTAGTACCCTGCAAGTACCTTTCGCAACAATCTCTTGGCAGCATTCCAATGGTCATTCTTTGGTTTCTTGTTGAATCTGCTTAGCATATTCACAGCGAAGGAAATGTCTGGTCTGGTGCACTGGGTCATGTAGAGAAGAGCTTCTTCTATATCCTGGCCGAATTTCAAGCCTACTTCAATCGGAGTTCGCACAGGCCTACAATCTGACATGTTGAACTAACTTACTTAGTATCTCCTCTATACTTTTCTTGATCAAGCATTATCTTGCCTTGAATTTTGGTAATGTTAATTAATTTTCTTGCCTCTCCTAAGTCTTTCATTTCCAGATTATGCATCAACCTCCCCTTGATCGTCTGTTTTATGCTTGCTTGAGAGGTGAACAGTATCAGGTCATCGACCCAGACAGCAACAAATGTCAGCTTCTCAGCATCATGGCATACACACGGATCCATCTTTGATTGGTTTATTCCAATATCCTGCAGGACTCCATTTAGTTTTTGATTCCATACCCTGCCTGCTGGCTTGCTTTAGTCCATACAAAGATTTCTGTAAGAGGCAAACTTCATCAATCCATCTCTGTATAGTTCCAGTTGTTACATGTATGACATCAGAGAACCTCATGTAAGTAACATAACTGCCGCAAACAAAGAGTTTGTCTGTCATAGGAGTTGGAAGTTTTGACCTTGGTTGGTGTCTCAGGCAACAGAACACAAATACCGCGTTTTGGGACTAAGAGAGCGCTCTTTTGTGAAAAATAGTCCCATTATCGATATAACCATGATCATACGTTTTTTTATTCTGTGGTTTTTTTTTTGTTATGTGTGCTTATTTTCTCTAAGAAAAGGGTTTGATGACATATACACAATATTTTTTTGCTGATACTCTGGAACCACCACTGCAGACTCTATATTTTTGGACAGTTGTTTAAACTATTGTAATTATGGTAGGAAATCATTCAAACATTAGTCGGAATGATTTGAATAAAAGTGTTGAAACACTTCTAGACTTACATAGTAGGATGAAATGCAAATTTATACTATGCAATTTTCCATATGCCTGTAATTTGACAGAAATACAGAACAAATCTGTGCATAGAATGAATATTCATTTATTTAATTTAACATGTCATCACAGCGATGCTATTTTATATTTCGACATGAATAATTTTATTCATAACTTTACTCTGACACAGGATAAATTGTACAGGTCTAATAAATATAGAAAATTAGTAGCTACATTGTTAGCTTATAATATATGGGACGCAGCTATAGTTGGTTTAACCAAGTTCAACTTAACATCAGCTTATGTTAAGAGTAATATGACATGCACCCCTATTGGGAATTCACCTGTTAATTATACTTTGCATGAAACATTGGAATCTGTTCCAAGTAATTTAAATTAGTTCATAAGACAATAGAGGAAATCTCTAGCATACAAGAGCCACTAAATATGTCAAAATGTAAGCCCCAGTTAAATATTGCCCATCAAAACATCCAGGGGCTACCTGGCAAAGAACTTGTATTAGAATAATTTCTAAAAAATTCTGACATTGATATTATTTGTGTTACAGAACACTGGTTGAAGGAAAATTTGATGTCTTTTAACATAAATAATTACAAAATTGTCAGTTGTTACAATAGAAAGACTGCTGATAAAGGTGGTTCTTTAATCTTAGTGAAAAATAATATTAAGGTGAAACAACGGAAAGATATTCTTGCACTTACTGTTGAAAGACAAATAGAGGTATCCTGTGTTGAGTTAGATAGCCATATTATTGTTTGTGTCTACAGGCCACCGAGGGATGAAAAAGGCCATGGCAATTTGAGAAAATTATGGAGGAAACCCTCACTAAAATATGTAATAACAGAAAAAAGTTAATTATTTGTGGCGATCTTAATGTAGATTTGCTTGTAGGAACAACAATGAAACAACAATTAATAATTTTATTCAAATCGTTTGATTTATGTCATGTATTTTTAGAGCCGACTAGATTTACACTTACCAGCCTAACTTGCTCAGACAACGTTTTTTGTGACTGTGCATTCACAAGTAAAAGTGTAATTAACTGCTTACCTTCAGATCACAGTGGTCAAACAGTTTCATTCCCAATTGCTATTAAGGATAAGACTGGTCCATCATTTTATAGGCCTATTACATCCCATAGACTAGAGACATATCGAAAAACTTAGATATAAATTTGCCAGTACCGGATTTTAATGAACAGAACCCAAACAAAATCTACTCAGACTTCTTCAACATTATTCAGACAGAATTCAATAAAGTTTTCAAATTAAAGAAAGTCAGTGACTACAACGGTAAATCTAAATTTATAGACTGGGCAACGTTTGGAATTCGTAAAAGTAGAGTTATCTTGTATGACCTTTATGATAAAAAAAAACCTATAACTTTGATCGAAAATTTCATGACTATGTTAAAAAATATTCCAAAACTTTCAAGTTGTTTTGTAGAACTGCAAAAACTTTACACATTAATAGAAAAATTCAAAATTCAAATAATAGAATGAAAACAGTTTGGCAAATAATAAACCGCAAAACTGGCAAAGTTATACCAAGGGACAATGATTTCTGCCTAAAGATAGGTGATGATGTTGTTAAATCCAACGCTGATGTTGCTCGAGCTTTTGAAACATTCTTCACCAATGTACCCATACTCACAACAGACCGTCTAAAATCATCATCCATATGAAGCAGAGACTTTATTAAAAAATAACACTAGCGTCAGTAATGTATATTTAAAATTTCATCATGTATATCCCCAGGACATTGTCAAAACGTTTAAATTACTTAACTTAAAAAATACGGAAGACCTGTGGGGTATATCAGTCAGTCATTGGTTCAGTAATTCTAGTTATAGCCCCACACTTAGCTTAAATATTCAATAAATGTGTTGACGATGGGGCTTTTCCAGACCTCATGAAACACAGTAAACTGATACCTCTGTTCAAGTCGGGAGATAAAGGCGATCCTTCAAATTTCAGACCAATATCTGTTCATCCAACACTAAGTAAAATATTTGAAAAGATTATACTCAGTCAAATGCTCTCACACTTCAACCGTACAAAACAACTCCACCCTAAACAATATGGTTTCACTAGGGGTAAATCGACTATGGATGCAGGTATTACCCTTATATCTCATATTTATTCTGCATGGGAGGTTTATTGATCATATGTTATTAATTAAATTAAATCACTACGGAGTTAGAAATAAAGCGTTGGATCTACTAAAATCATACCTAAGCAATAGAATTCAAAAGGCAGAAGTTAACGGCGTAAAATCTGATGGATCGGGTGTTAAAATTGGCGTTCCACAAGTTTCCATATTAGGCCCTTTCTTATTCCTGGTATATATTAATGATCTGCCTTTCATGGTGGAGAAATTAACTGACATAGTGTTGTTTGCTGATGATACTTCAATGGTCTTCAAAATTGAAAGACAAAAAGGAGAATTTGATGATGTTAATGGTGTTAACCTTGGTGGTGGTGTTAACCTTGAATTGGTTCACAGTTAATAATTTATTGTTAAACGCTAGTAAAACCAAGTGTATCAAATTCTCACTTCCAAATGTCAGTCAAGTTGAGACCAGTTTAGTGTTAGACAACAGCACGTTAGAATTAGCGAATGATACGAAGTTTCTTGGAATAACCATTGATAGCAAATTGCAGTGGGGACCCCACATAGATAAATTGACTGGTAAATTAAGTTCTGCGGCTTACGCTGTTAGGAACATCAGACAAAGCATGGATGTGGCTACATCTAGGCTAGTATATTTTAGTTACTTTCATAGTGTGATGTCCTATGGTATCTTGTTGTGGGGGAAAGCAGCGGATATTCAAACTATTTTTATTTTACAGAAAAGAGCTATTCGAGCAATTTATAATTTAAAACGAACAGACTCCTTAAGAGAGCTTTTTAAGGAAATTGACATACTAACAGTAGCTAGTCAATTTATTTTCGAAAATATAATGTATGTACGAAAGAACCTTTCAACATTTTCCAAACTTAGCGTTAGCTGTAATGTTAACCTAAGAAATAATCACAGACTATGTGCGCCCCGTTTTAGACTCGCGAAGGTTAGAAATTCTTGCAAGGGTCAGTGTATTCTCTACTACAATAAGATACCTGGAGATTTTGAAATTGCCATTTGAGCAATTTAAAAAGCATGTTAAGCGACTTTGTCGAAAAAGGGATATTACAATGTTCAAGATTACTTAAATGACAGGACTGTATGGGGTTAATCTGGCTCAACACAGACCTTGCTGTTAATAATTTTGTAATTATTTATTCCTGCTTATTAATCATAACAATTAAATTTTTCATATTTGTATTAGTTAAGCACAACCTATTTTTAAAAGAGAACTAAAAATCAATATGTGGGAGTTTTTCCCCCCTTCTCTCCCACAGTGGTCCAATGTAGAGAAGAGGCAAAAAAAATGATGTTTGCTAAGTATATGTAAATATCTACAGTAATAAAGTACTTTGACTATTTGACTATTTGACTAATCTTAGCAATCTATTCATTTGTCATGTGATAGTTTTCAAAGTTTGGTATTTCTGAAAAGTGGTCAGCGTAGTAATTCTGAAGAAATATAAAAGTCGAAGAAGACACCACATATAAATAAATTGAGGTATTGCCCACTGAAGGCCAAACTTCATCTCATCCCTCTGAATATTTAAATGACTGAACCACATGAAAGTTTTTTTTTCTTCTTACAGAGTCATCTACTCCAGAACAGAATCCGACAAGGAAATTGCTGGATTTCTAGTGAGAAAATCTTGGCTTTGGCATTTTATGATCTATCCCAACAGTGTACAGACTTGTTTTTCATGTACACAGAATTAAACAAAATGAACAGAATGATTTTTATGTTTAGCATAAAAGGAATTCAATTTTATTTTGAGAGCTGTTAAAATTAAAAATGTATTATTGCAAAACTATCTGATTAAGATTATTAACAGCCCTCAAAATATAATTTTTGTCTCAGAATAGGCCTTATTCATTAAAAAAATTACGGCAAGAAATATAAAAACATTGATATCGATAAAATGTTTTTCTTCTGCAGTAAATCCCTACATTTTTACTTAGGTTGGCAGCATTGTTGTTATTGTCATTTCTGTAGTGTTGGTACTAGTTTGTAGCGCAAAATATGCGTTAGTCAGATATACGTCATATACGGAAGTCCCGACTCTCAGGGTACACCCTCCTAGAAGGCCAGTTTTGTGTATAAATTGCAGGTACAAAACTAAGTACTGGATTAGTTTATTATTATGCAGGATCCTAGAATGCATGTCATCATACACACCTTTTTGGCGTATTTTTCGGCACATGTTTGGTCTGACTCCAGGTAAATGAGCTAGCCCTCTCTCCTGTTTACAGTCAGTAATAGGAACCGTGCTGTTGTCGAAAGGGTCGGCGCACTTCGGGTCGCTGTTCGAGCGACAGTTCCAGCACTTTATACTGAAAACTAGACAAAATTAACAGTGAAAACATGCTTGCTTCGTTCAAGAGGCAGGGCGTGACCCCCAGGTAATGAATGAAAAACATAGTAAAATTACCGTGAGGCAAGAGTGAAATCACCACAATCACACAGAAAACGTTTTTGCAAAATACTGCCATAATTTTGAGTCGTAAAATGCAAACAAAAAGAAAATAATGAAAATAAATTCCCAAATCCCACAACAACTCAACGTCAAAACTCAAAACCTCGACTTCGGGCTTCGGCTTGTTCGTTTTTTTTTTTATATTTTATTGCCATTAGATAAAAATATGTAGATATCGAGTTAAACTTTTTAATCGATACGAAAAAAGTTTCGTTAAATATCGGATAAATTGTGTCCTTGCTACTGTTTTCCTTCTTCTCAGCATTTATCAATGAGGAAGAAAATACATGGAGTGGCTATATTCTTCTATAGATTTTCTATAAATATATCTGGTAAATAGAAGTAGAACTATGAAATTATTCGATGTCTGCTCTTTCTAACTAGTTGAGTAATCCGTAACGTGTAGGAGAAGTCGTTTATCGATTCAAAACCTTTGCAACATTGCTATGATGTGTGTGACTTCACAAGGATTACATGTGCTTTCTGCGAAAGTGATGTAAGGTACAAGGGGTTTGTTTTTTGCTCTTTCTGACGTGATGTATCGTGTATTCGCTCTTGAGTTGCTCGGCTTTATCAGTACGTACGGTTCTACAAGTGTTACCAGGTACACGGTAATTACCGTAGCACCACGGTATTTTTGGCTAATACATGGTCTACGGTAGTGATTCACTACCGTGTCTTTTTCTACGTTATTCTTAGATATTAACTACCGTGTAGGGCAGTAACATACACAAAAAGTTTGAAATCGAAGATAGGCCAATAGGCCGATATCGGGTCGCGAAGATCCGATGGTGTTTTTTTACTTTTGAGGGTATGATTTGACGAGACATATCCAAAAATCAATGCATCTCTTTCCTACGCATGATACAACCAATGTATTTGCACCTCGGCCCAACGGAAAGTACACCATTTCGGCATCCGCACCCTAGGAAAGTTGCGCATCGGGTGCCTTCCACCCAATACCGCGACGAGCGTGTTGAAGAATGTTTTTCCAGAGCGAATCAACCGTAGTTATTAACCTTTATTCCAAAATGACAGAGCTATACAAAGAGCTACTTCTAATATTTATGAAATCTGCGTATGTCGAATCCAATAACTTGGATGAAATCGATCCAACAAAAACTGACAATTATCTTGCTGTGGAAGAAATGTACTTTGGTCTCGGCAACAGCTTCATTTGCCATAGATTCCAAATTCCAAATTCCAAATTCCAAATGTCTTTATTACTGTAGATATTTACATATACTTAGAAATCGTCATTTTATGCCACTTCTCTACATTGGACCACTGTGGGAGAAGTAGGGCATAGAAACTCCCACAGATTGATTTTAGATCTCTTTTTAATCTTATGCTTAACTAATACAAAATATAATATTTAGTCATTATCATAATTAATAATCAGGAATATATAATTACAAAATTATTAACAGCAAGGTCTGTGTTGAGCCAGATTAACCCCATGCAGACCCATCATTTAAGTAATCTTGAACATTGTAATATCCCTTTTTCGACAAAGTCAAAGTTTAAATTGCTCAAATGGCAATTTCAAGATCTTCAGAGGTATCTTGTTGTAGTAGAGAATGCACTGACCCTTGAAAGAATTGCTAACCTTAGCGAGTCTAAACCAAGGCGCAAGTAGTCTGTGATTATTTCTTAGGTTAACATTACAGCTATCGCTAAGTTTGGGAAATTTTGTAAGGTTCTTGCGTACATACTTTATATTTTCGAAAATAAATTGACTAGCTACAGTTAGTATGTCAATTTCTTTAAAAAGCTGTCTTAAAGAGTCTGTGCGTTTTAAATTATAAATTGCTCGAATAGCTCTTTTCTGTAAAATAAAATAGTTTGAATATCCGCTGTTTTCCCCCACAACAAGATACTATAGGACATGACACTATGAAAGTAACTAAAATATACTAGCCTAGATGTAGCCACATCCGTGTTTTGTCTAATGTTCCTAACAGCATAAGCCGCAGAACTTAATTTACCAGCCAATTTTTCTATGTGGGGTTTTTCCACTGCAATTTGTTATCAATGTTTATTAAAAAAAACTTCGTGTCATTTACTAATTCTAACGTATTGCTGTCCAACACTAAACTGGGAGCCTACCGCCCAAGCCCAGTCGGCTTGATCCCGATACCGACGCTTGAATTGACTTGCCGTATTGTCATAATGATAAAGTTCATTCTTGCACGAAGCTGTCAAAATGAAGCCGTCACCGATGCCGACGGAGCTTGCACGGTAGGCCCCCTGGTCCCAACTTGCCTGACATTTGGAAGTGAGAATTTGATACATTTGGTTTTACCAGCTTTTAACAATAAATTGTTAACTGTGAACCAATTCAAGGTTAAAGATAACACTCTATTGACATCAACAAAATCTTCTTTTTGTCTTTCAATTTTGAAGACCAGTGAAGTATCATCAGCAAACAACACTATGTTAGTCAATTTCTCCACCATAAAAGGCAGATCGTTAATATATACCAGGAATAAGAAAGGGCCTAATATGGAACCTTGTGGAACGCTAATTTTTACCCCCGATCCATCAGATTTAACGCCGTTGACTTCTGCCTTTTGAATTCTATTGCTTAGGTATGATCTTAGTAGATACAACGCTTTATTTCTAACTCCGTAATGATTTAATTTCATTAGTAACTTGTCATGATCAACACAATCAAATGCCTTCGACAGATCGCAAAAAACACCGATAGCATCCTGTGCGGCTTCCCATGCAGAATAAATATGAGATATAAGGGTAATACCTGCATCCGTAGTCGATTTACCCCTAGTGAAACCGGATTGCTTGGCGTGGAGTTTTTTTTGTACGGTTGAAGTGTGAGAGCATTTGATTGAGTATAATCTTTTCAAAATGTTTACTTAGTGCTGGAAGAACCGATATTGGTCTGAAATTTGACGGATCACCCTTGTCTCCCGACTTGAACAGAGGTATAAGTTTACTGTGTTTCATGAGGTCTGGGAAAGCTCCATCATCAACACATTTATTAAATATATAAGATAGGTGTGGGGCTATAACAAGTATTATTGAACCAATGACTTTGACTGACATACCCCACAGGTCTTCAGTATTTTTTAAGTTAAGTAATCTATACGTTTTGACAATATCCTGGGGACATACATGATAAAAATTAAAATCTACATTACTGATGCTAGTGTTGTTTTTTTAACAAAACCTCTGCTTCATATGGAGATGAATTTAGACGCTCTGTTGTGATTACAAATACTGAAAAAATAAAACTGACAAAATTGACAACAGTTTATTGTGGCTGCTTGCATTGGCATTGGGAAAAGGTACAGTCTCAATGATCAGGCCATGAACTATATTTCGAAATTAAAACCAGAAGTTTGCATTTCATAAGCATCTAGCGATAGGCTTTCTACATTATCGACGCTCTTCGAATTTTATCCCCGAGTGATCAACAAGTACTGGATGGCGAATGGAGAAACTTCCCGATAATTATGTCTTAGTGTTCACCCACAACTAAAAATGCTGACGAATTTTGGCAGGATGTAAGTAGGTATCTATAGTTGTTTGTTTGACTAGGTATTCTCTTAAAGATTTTTAAAAGTAAGAATCAAATATAACCTTGCTGTTTATTATTCACAGGTAGCTCAGCTAAAGGACTAAAACAGACAAAAGAAGTTTCAGTTCTTGTGCACTTTTATGTTAAATATTCTGTTTTTGCCCCACTCAAATGCGACATGTAAATGAATATTCAGTCAAGTCAACGACATAAAAACGAAAAATAGGAACAAGCTGATAACGAAACCATTAAGTGAAATATACTTGCTCAACAAGCTATTCACCCGAATGGACAAACTGTGTTGATTTTACACCTACTAAGAACCTGTATTAAAAAATAACGGCAGCCATATATGAAAAAGAAGTTCTTATTTTAGAAGATTAAGAATATGTTTGATATTAATTAAAAATATTGAAAATTCAAGGTTATTTCGATTGCGTTTGGCACGGTAATTTACACGGTATTTTCCAAATGATTCGAAGGCAGCTGGTATATGCCGCTATATAAAAAGAATTACCAATTTCACCGTGATACAAGAAACATAAGGCTAGCAATGAAATTTATAACAGTCATCAACAGAATGAGATTCGGACATTGCTTGACTCCAGCACACCTCAACAGAATGAAGATTATGTCTAGCAAGTCCTCAGCGTGATTTCGGAAAAGCGGACTTGAAACATTTTATAGAAGGAATGTAGTGCTTTTTCAATACAAAAACTTATCTTGATAAGTGAATCGCCAACGGTCAAATTTACAGAAAAGTACCCACACTGAAGATTTATTGGCAAGTCCAAAATGTTATAAGTCTATGTTTAAATACATTTTAGATCCACTTAAAGAATTATAGGAAGGACTTTAGCGGTTCATCTACTTTTCTTGACCTTGATGGGGGAGGGGGGAGGGGTAGGGGGGGGAGGGGAAGGGGGGTAGATGCCCGCCCTACTACTCCCCCACCGCGGAAATGCCTAGTTGCTGAGATATGATTATTTAAGGTTTTGAGGTTATGTTGCTAAAATAAAACAAAATTTAGACTGACCTTGATCTTTAAGTGGGGGGAGGGGGTAGATGCCCCCCCCCCCCCTCCCCCAACTACTCCCCCCCCCGCGCGGAAATGCCTAGTTGATTTCTTCGAAAGGGTCATTTTTCTGCCTCGACACCTTTCTCCTCCACAAATGCTCCATATGCTATCATCAAACTTTACATGAAAAGTAGCCACAATAACCTACTCTAGCCAAAGATTAATAAAGAGCTCTAGCCAATTGTTTTTGTTTGCATACGCTCCGCTCCGCTCCGTATCAAAAGTGATATTTTACGAAAAAATACTAAATTAACTTTGATTGACGTAAAATAAATAAACAAACATAAATTTCAAGTTAAATGAACGTTTTTATTAAAATAGGTATTATTAAAAAACGATTCGACATTTCCTCCTTTTTTTAGAGGTAGGTAATGTATTTTGACCACAGACAAGATTTAAACATATTATTTGCGTTGCGTTACATAATTTTACAAAGTATTTTCAGATTTTCAAAAAATCATATCATAAAAACTATTGAATTCCGCAACCTGAAACTTTCAGGAAGATGATCAAATGACCCCAACATGATGCTAAAAAAGTTTGGACATCCTAGCGAGTAGGTCATCTGCTAAAGGTGAGCCGAATTATAAAGTGAAGTGATTGTGAAAGTGAACTAAAATTAAGACTGGCTGCAAGGACTAAAATCCATAGCCGTACAACTACTAAAAAAAATAAAATGAGTGAGTGAGTACGAACTTGACTTAAGGCTTGACGCATTGGGCTCTTTGCCACCTGAAGAAAAAAAAAGAAGACATTTGTTTTGTTTGACGTTATAAAATTTTAGAAAGCGCAGGAACTTTTGTCTTGATATGATAGGCGGAAAATTTTAATTTAAATTTTGAAAATTCAATTTAATTACAGTAGGCTATCTAAAAATACTGTAAATTGGTCAAAATGGGCAGGAAGAAGCCTAAGAAAAGAAAGAAGGAAGAGGAGGAGGAGGATCTGTCTGATAGTGGGGAATCCTCAAGTCCATGTGATGAACCAAAAGATGACAAGGATAAGTATAAGCCTTTTCAGGTCCCGGATTATGTCCGCTATTACCCAGTGGATGGAGGTAAATTAGATTATATCGTTTATTTTGAAAGCAGCGACACTGGCAAGGCATTGGGCGACAGAGACATGATGGCTCTAGCGAACTGCCTCAAAAGATTCAATAAA
This sequence comes from Argyresthia goedartella, assembly GCA_949825045.1. NCBI lineage: Eukaryota > Metazoa > Arthropoda > Insecta > Lepidoptera > Argyresthiidae > Argyresthia > Argyresthia goedartella. The sequence goes on from OX463826.1 coordinate 12,501,562, forward strand.
GGCATAAAACAGTTAAGACGCATCAACAAATACAAGATTGGCGTTGTGTTTGAGCGGCCAGGGCTCGCCACTGCAGCTTTAAGCAATAAAACATTTCTGGATTCATACAAACTAAAGGCGACTATTCCTGCTACGGCCACTGAAGTGACTGGAGTAATACAACATGTGCCACTTGATTTATCCAATGAGCAGATCTATTCAAATATTTCTTGCTCCAAAAACATAGTATCAGTAAGAAGATTTATGAAAAGAACAATTAACAATAACACTGTTGAGTTCCAGCCTTTGAAGACAGTCTCAATAACATTCTCCTGCCCATCCCTGCCCGACAGTGTGGATCTGAACAGCTGGCGCTTCGAGGTTCGCCCGTACATCGCTCCAGTGAAGCAGTGTCTACGGTGCCTGAGGTACGGACACATAGCTAAATTTTGTAAAAACGCAGAGAAGTGCTCTATCTGCTCAGGCAGCCACAACTTCAAGTCTTGCACAGTTGATGCAGCGGATGCCTCTTGCTGTCATTGCAAAGGCAATCATATCGCCATCTCACCTGACTGCCCTGTAAAAAAGGAGAAAATTAATCAAAACAAAATGAAATTAGACAAGAAAACATTTGCTGAAACCCTGGAAAAATCATTTCCTCCACTAATATCTAAAAGCCCTTCTGATCAGCTAGCACTGCTTCTCAATTCAGAACATATAATGAACATTATAGTAGGCTCAGTGACTAAGTTACTAACTAAGAACAAAACAAACGAACTTTCAATTAATTCACAAAACATTAAAACCATTCTTCTTGAAACACTAAGTAAGAGTAATTAATTTGTTATTCTTTTTTAATGGATCAATTAAACATAATGCAATGGAACTCACAAAGTTTAATTAGTAATAGACTTGTTTTAACACATTTCCTGAAGGAGAATAATATTCACGTAGCAATTATTTGTGAAACTTGGCTAAAGCCGAATCAATGTTTCAATATTCGAGGTTATAATATTTGTAGATTGGACTCCGGCAACGACCATAATGGTGTTGCCATAATTGTTCATAACAGCTTAACTTTTAGAAAACTTGATACATTTTATGATAATTCCATTCAGAACATAGCAATACGTTTAATGTACGGAGATAATAAGGAAGTATCAATTGTTAGTTTTTATAGCCCTAAAAACTGTCTACCGGTTTTTACCAAACATAAATTTGATCAACTTATACAAAGTGTTCCAGAACCTGTGCTTTTTGCGAGAGATTTCAACGCCCTCCATTCGGCATGGGGATGTCAATCAACAGACGCTCGTGGTCGTGATGTCCTTTCAAGTACTAATGACAATAACTTAGTTTTGCTAAATGATGGCCAAATGACCACTATTGGATCACACCAATGGAGGCGAAATGCTTTAGATCTTTCTTTTATTTCTCCATCACTGGCTCTGAACTGTGATTGGACAGTGTATGATGACCCGCTAGGTAGTTACCATCTTCCAGTAATAATTAAAATACTTATTCACAACAATTCACCTTACACTTCATCTCCATTATACTGTTCAGCTATGAAAACTCATTTAAACTTTCGTCGTGTTAATTGGAATAATTACAAAAAAAAATGTAGATACCCTTCTACAAGAATTCAATATAGATACCTCAAACTCTAAAGATTGCTATAAAAATCTTATTGATATTTTAATTTTAGCTGCTCGGAATTCATCACCAGTGTCCAGTTTTCGTAATAATAATTCATCACCAGGCATATTAAGGAAAAAAAGAATTCCTCTCCCATGGTGGAATGAAAAATGCAGCCAGGTTGTAGAGTGCTCTTAAGAAGCGTATATTCAATTTAAAAATGATCCAACTGAATGTAATTACATCAATTTCAAAAAGAAGCAAGCTCTTAAAAAGCTTACATTAAAGCAGCAAAAACAAATTAGTTGGGTTGCATTATGTGAATCCTTCAACAGAACCACGCCGATTTCGCATATTTGGACTGTCATGAAAAAATTTAATAAAACTTTCGTACATAGTTTCTCAAATAATAACATAAGTTGGGTCTTCGAATTCCTTAAAAAATATACGCCTGATACCGTTGAGTCTAACTTGAATTTACATAGTTATGTGCATGCTAAGAATAGCGAATTTCTGGTAAAACCATTTTCTTTTCAAGAATTACAGTCAGCTATTTCATCTAGGAGAGATACAGCTTTTGGCCTTGACGGGATTCCTTACAAAATGTTAAAAATGCATTCTAATAAATCTAAATCAGTTCTTTTAAATGTGTTCAATTCTTTATGGTCTCAAAATATAATTCCTGATGATTGGAAATCAGATTGTCTTATTCCAATATTAAAACCAAATAAAGAGAAACATTGCCCTGACTCATATAGACCTATAGCACTTACATCTTGCGTTGGTAAAATTTTTGAACAAGTTCTAAAACAAAGGCTAGAGTTTTTTGTTGAATCCAATCATATACTACCCATGAACCAGTTTGGGTTTCGCAAAGGTCGATCGTCAAGAGAAAGTATAGCTCAATTACAATTAGACATCTTTCAATCTGTGAAGAAGAATATGTCGTTTGCCGGAGTCTTTTTTGATGTTGTTGGTGCATTCAATAATGTCAATCATCATATTTTGTGTAGGGAATTAGCTTCCATTGGGATTCCTATTAAATTTATTGATTTTATTTTTTCCTTTCTTCACGACAGAAAAGTTTATGCTAAGATTAACAATCAATTGCTCGGTCCCCGCTCATCTTTTAAGGGAGTTTGTCAAGGTGGGATTTTAAGCCCACTCTTATTCACTTTGTATATTCATAAACTTAATCTTATTTTGGGCTCCAAAGTCCGAAACCTTCAGTTTGCGGACGATTTGGTGATATATAGCTCTGGAATGAATGCAAATGAGGTTATGCGAAATCTAAATGATTCTCTTTCTAGGTTCTCAAATTATTTCAAATATTTAAATTTAGACATCAGTCCTGAAAAATCTAAAGTGTTAATTTTCCACAAAATCAAACAAGCTCAGTTTAAAATTTATTTTAATAACACTCCTTTAATGTTTGCATCGGAGATCAAGTTTTTGGGAGTTATTTTTACGGGTAACTGCTCGTGGAAGAAATATGTTGATAAGATTATATTCTCTGCAAATAGGGGTTATAACATATTGAAGTCTCTTACTAAAACTTACTGGGGTTCAGATCCGAAAGTATTAATAAATTTGTATAAGGCCATAGTTCGGAGTCATTTTGAATATGGCTTTATTTGCTTTGCAGCTAATGATCAACTTGTAAGAAAATTGGAAGTAATTCAAAATAAAAATTTAAGACTTATTACTGGTGCTATGAAAACCACGCCCATTAATTCCCTTCAAGTGGAATGTAATATTCCACCGTTGAATCTTCGCTTCAAGTACCTAAAATACAGGTTTATCTTAAAAATGTTAGCCATTGAGCCCCATCCTTTGTTTAAAAATTTGGTACAATTTTACAGAAATAATCAGGCTTTGGCCTCTTCCTCCAAAACTCCCTACATTCTTCATGATTTTTCCTATATGGTTGACTTTAATCAGCAGTCTAATATACATAGAAGCCAAGATCATTGGGCATGCTACTCAGACGATTTTGATAGTAAATTCACTTCAATGGTATTTCATATTGATCCCGAGAAAAATAATAAACATGAAATCTGTGAACAACGGGCAAGATATATTGATTTTACTCAAATATACACTGATGGTTCAAAAACTGATAACGGCGTTGCCGCAGCTATATACCTACCGCACATTAAAAATGGATTCGGAGTGAAATTGCCACAAGAAATGAGTATCTTTTCAGCAGAAGCACTTGCTATATCGAAAGCATTAACTTATATTTCGGAACACCCAGCTGATTCCCCGGAAAACAAGTGGGTCATAATATCTGACAGTATGAGTACTCTAAAAGCTCTTCAATCAAACAAACTAGACTGCAACACCAATTATATTATTTACGATATCAAGAATCGCTACTCCCAACTTCATAAATTAAATGTACATATTATCTTTATGTGGACTCCATCTCATGTCGGAGTGACAGGAAACGAAAATGCCGACTTCCTGGCCAAGGCGATCGTTGAAAGTAATGCTCCTGAGTCTACTATACCTGTGCCAAACTCTGATTTCATTACCAAACTCAAACAGAATTTGAAACAAGAATGGTTTAGTTATTGGCAACAAACTCTTGCAGTTAAAGGTTCCTGGTACGGATCCGTTAGTGGAAGGATTGGACGTGCCTGGTTCTCTAAGTCAAACATGTGGAAAAGCAGGAAATTCTATGTTATAATGACACGTCTCAGATTTGGTCACTGTTTCTTCGGATCACATCTTCACCGTATGCAAATTATATTTTCGCCAATTTGTAATATCTGTAATGCCGCTAATCAAACACTGGATCATATATTTTTCGATTGCCCCGCCCATATTATACAACGCCTTGCCTTTATTGATAAACTGTTGCTCATCTACAAACCAGAAGATATCCCGCGTACCACTGTTGACTTATTGAAGAATTTTGAAAATTATCAATATATTTACGATTATATCTGCTCTACTATTGAAGATATTTAGAGTGGAAAAAATATGTATCGGACTTGGAACAATACACGGACTAATAGATATATTACACGGACATGACTCCTCAAATGTGACGTGGCTTCGGCCTTATAAAACAAACAAAAAGACTTGGCTTCGGCTGAAACAAAAACACGCAAGACTTGGCTTCGGCCTTAAAAAAACAAAACTACGGAAGACTTGGCTTCGGCCTTAAAAACATGAAAAATGGAAGACCTGGCTTCGGCCTTAAAAAACAAAACTACGGAAGACTTGGCTTCGGCCTGAAAAATCATAACTACGGAAGACTTGGCCGAAGCCTTAAAAACAAGATATACGGAAGACCTGGCTTCGGCCTTAAAGAACAAAACTACGGAAGACTCGGCTTCGGCCTTAAAAACAAGAAATACTGAAGACCTGGCTTCGGCCTTTCGAAACCTCGGAAACGGAATAAGAAGATGTAAACACTGAAGACATGGCTGTACGGCTTTGATTGCTATTGCCTTTCCTTAGGGATAAAGACGGAAAAAAAAAAAAGTTATAAAATTTTAGCGACTTATTCCGTTTTGGGTGGGTGTGTTCTGTTGCACTATTCTAGCCTCGGCTGCAGAAAATAGTTTAGTTGTTTACAGATTTCATTTATCTATTGAAAATCTTTTTTACCTAGAGGTTAGAAGCGGGACAAAAATGATCAAACAAACAATACTTTTAGTGTTCTTATATTCACTACCAGCAGGTAATAATGATTTATTCCTTAGAACAATTCACTGAGCCAAACGAAGCGATGCAAGACTTGCAAAAACATAGTCAAACTTTGTTTTTATGTATTTCAGTGCTTTCTGTGAGATGTTATCAATGTGCTTCTTCACAAAACAAGCTAGAGGACACGTGTGGTGCCTACAAGAAGTTCGACACAGATGCCCACATCGCAATTGAATGCAACAGTGACGAATCCCACATGCCCGGATCATTCTGTATGAAAGTAACTCAACAAGGACCTAAAGGCTTTATTTGTAAGTATTTTAGACTCCATTCACAACTAGGAGCATGAAGAATTACGGAGGGAACAGTGGATACCATATAGTATGTTCTTAGTACTTGCTAGTGACTTGTATGTACTGGTGCTTACATATTGTAGGCAGGTTTCCGGAGCCAAAACTGCAGTCCTGTCATGCACCTAGTTATGTTGTTCGTGTAGTATTATAGTAGTATTTGAAGTATTGGGCATACCTAGTAATTTATATGCTAGTTTGGCCATTAGGTGTTTGCTGATTAGATCATAATCAATTGCATCTTTTTTACATGGTATAAAACTCAACCAAAAATCCCTGCATGTTACACTGAATGTAACTAAGAAAACTAACTTTATCGCAATGTCAATTTCCAGGGGATGGTCGCTGGCGTCAAGTGATCCGTCGCTGCGCCTCAGTTGCTGACACGGGTGTCACCGGGGTGTGCAACTGGGGTGTCCATGAAAATGGTGTTTATTGGGAAGAGTGTTATTGCTCCTCAGATGAATGCAATCACTCGTTGTTTATCAAATCATCAGTTTCAGTAATGTTAAGTTTGTTATTTTTGGTGTTTCTTGTTCGTGCAGTTTGGTTGTGAACCAAATAGTTGTCTAACAAATGTGCCTTGACTTAAATGATGACTGAAAATTATCAAGCCCTCCAGTAATATTAGGTTTTCTACATTCATCAATGAAGCAAAGTTCTGCCTCAGTAGTTTTAAGTGATGTATTATTTTTTAAAACTGAATCTCATTTTATGGAGCATTTTAATCAAATATAGATTTGTATATAGTAGTAATATTTTTACACACCAATATGTGGCAGCTAGAAGTGATAGAATATTTTTATTTAATTACACCTTATTAATTAGGTACAACACAATCATGTTTCAACATTCAAAAAACAGTATATTGAATTATTTTAAGCATTTCTGTAGATAAAGCATTTTTGACATAATTCCAATTTTCTGGACAAATTCAGCAGCCCTACCACAACAATTCTAATTATGAATGTAAGATATTTTTATCATTCCATACTTATGAAATTCCAACCTAAATCATTTGATTACCTATATTTGAGATGCTTGTAGTATGGAGCCGCGAAATTTATTGGGGTGTAGGGGACATCATCCTTACCAACCTTCACTATGGGAGTTGCTTTGACATAAAAGCAACTTTATTTTTCACTTCTCTATACAAATCACCTAATGCCAAAAATATAGAAGTGAAAAATAAAGTTGCTCTTATCAAATCGCTCTCATAGTGAAAGTTGTTCAGAATGATGACACCCCACAAACATTGTTGCTCCATACTCCAAATACCGGGTATTTTGTATATTGTTTAAGTGATATGTATCAGTTTTTATAATAAATAACTAACTATGTAATGCAATGTTTTTTAAAACAAGCCACTTCTTTTTTCTTCCGGTTGTCAAATCGATAAGACGCGTTGTCCAGTGCTCCGGCGCTAAATAATCGAAAAATAGGTCAAAAGTGCATACACACAGTGCTGTGCTAGCTAGTTCTTAGTGCCACTCTAAAGTGAATCCAATTATGGATAAAAGTGCGCGGAAAAAGTGAACTTTGCTCGTAAATCAGCAATCGAAAGTAGCTGATTTCTGTTGTGTAAAGCCTCCATTTTGAAATTGGCCAGTGCTACCAACCACTAAACAAAAACCTAACAGACAGTCTGAAATTAGTCGCAGTTAGCGTGAAGTTGGATACGTTCCGTTTTTGCTCAACTCCAGATTGCAAACCATTCACTCATTCATGACAGCAGCTGTCAAAATGAAATCACAACAAGTTTATTGAAACTGGATATGGACATCAACAAAAAAATGGTCCAGCAAGCCCTCCACAAAGGGCTTTATCACACCCGCCCGAGGACACAGTCTCTCAGTGATCTTAACAACACAAACAATAGACCCAGTGGCTCACAAACTCCAGTAAAAGACTGGACCGTCGTTACAGGCAAGAGACCTCGCAGCTCGCCGGAAAGCCAAAACAGACAAAACAAACAAGCGAAAGTGGATCAGTATTGGCTTAGTAAACCAGTAACACTGTCTAACAGCTTTTCCGAACTTGGTAACGAGCTGCAAGATGATCAAACCGAAGAACAAGAACACTCCCAACAAACAGTAAAAGTGCCTAGACCACCACCAATTTTCGTCGATAAAGTCGGAAATATCCAACCACTTATTGAACTACTTACGGAACATGCGAAAGAAAACTATGTGATTAGGGTCCTGCATAATGAGCAGGTCAAAATCCAACCAAAATCAGCAGAATACTACAAAATAATTGTCAAACAACTAGAACTTAAAGGGACAGAGTTCTTTACTTATAAACCAAAACAAGAAAGAACCTATAAGGCAGTCTTGAAGAACATCCACCCGTCGACACCCATTGATGATATCAGGACATCATTATGCAACCTTGGCCATACAACCAGAAACATTTGGAACATCAAAGCAAGAACCACCAAAAAACCACTACCAATTTTCTTCATAGAACTACAACCAAGCAGCAACAATAAAGAAATATTTAATATAAAATACTTACTTAACTGTCAAGTGAAGATAGAGGAACCAATCCCAAAACGAATGATCCCGCAGTGTGCCAAGTGCCAACAATATGGCCACACTAAATCATATTGCAGAAGGCAACCTAAATGCATCAATGTGCTGGTGACCACATGTCAGCTGAATGTGTCAGAAAAGCAAGATCTGAAGAAGTAAAATGTGTCCTGTGCGATGGGAACCACCCCGCAAACTATAAAGGATGTACAATATATAAACAACTCCAAAAATCTAAATTCCCTTCTTTAAGGCCACAAACTCGACCACAAACAATAGAGAAACCAACAATACCTATGCCAAAACCACGGACACGCTCGTACAGTGATGTAGCTGGAAACAAATCGGATCAAATTCATATACAGGGTGTCCCAAAAGTCACCCATCGCAGTGACACCGAAGATTTTGATGTAAATGCAAAAAGTGACCCTGTGCAAAACAAAAACAAACCAGATGAGATGATGGAACTCATGAAAATGATTCAACAAATAATGCAGCAACTATCTGCTGTAACAAACCTACTAATTTCCATGACATCAAAGTTGCCACATTCGATACAATTAAATTAGTCCTATGGAATGCTAATGGCCTGCCAAAACATACATTAGAAGTAAAAGCCTTCTTAGAAGAAAACAAAGTTGACATAATGCTTATAACAGAAACACACTTCACACAAAATAATCACTTCAACATACCCAACTATAAACTCTACCACACTATGCACCCATCCGGGGCTGCACATGGAGGAAGTGCAATTCTAGTGAAACATAACATACGCCACCATGAAATGGAGTCATACTGCTCAGAAATGTTCCAAGCTACAAAAATTTCAATTGAAGACTGGCAAGGACCCTTAACACTGTGTGCTGTCTATAGTCCACCTAGACACAACCCAAAAACGACTGACTACATTGAACTCCTTAGTCAACTCGGTAGAAGATTTCTTGCAGGAGGTGATTACAATGCGAAGCACACATCATGGGCAGCCAGAACCACTACAACAAAAGGACGACAACTTCTCCAAACTATTGAAACCCTAAAACTGAGAGTAGTATCAACCGGAAAACCGACCTACTGGCCTACAGATATGAATAAATACCTGACCTACTGGATATTTGTATAATTAGAGGACTGGACACAGAAAACATTGAATGCAAAGATAGCTACGACCTTTCGTCTGATCATTCGCCAGTATTTGTTACAATTGGGATGAATGTGGTGCACACACAAAGAACATGCCAATTACATAACCGAGACACTGACTGGGACCTATTTCGTCACCTAGTAGCCTCAAGGACCAGTATTAATTTACCACTCAAAAGTGACTCAGATCTTGAAGAAGCTGTAGAACATTTCAACCAAAACATCCAACAGGCTGCATGGGAATCAACCCCAAAACCCAAACAACAAATACTAGCTCCATGTCCCCAAAAAATTACAGATCTCCTTGCTGAAAAACGAAAAACTAGAAAGACCTGGCAAACTCATAGATACCCCAGCGACAAAAAGAAACTAAATGCTATCACAGTGAAGCTTAAGAAACTTCTTGAGGAAGTAAGGAACGAGGGTGTTCAAAAATATCTAAGAAACCTCGACGGGAAACCAGGTACCGACTACTCACTGTGGAAGGCCACCAAAAACCTCAATCGTCCAAAACTTCATCAACCCCCTATTCGGAAGCCAGACCTAGCATGGGCGAAAAAGGATATGGTTAAGGCGAACACATTTGCAGACCACCTAGAGAGTGTTTTTGTCCCAAACCCTGATGAGGGATCCACCAGGATTAAAGACGTAGACGCGCTGCTTGCCACAGCCTACCAATTGGACAGACCAATACAAAAATTCTCTAAAACTGAAGTAAACATAGCAATAAAGAACCTTGTCAACCACAAATCTCCAGGTTATGACCTAATCACTGCCACTGTACTTAAACATCTGCCGGAAGAAGCCGTAGACCTCCTGACATCATTATTCAATACTATCCTCCAGCGAGCGGCTATCCCGAAACAATGGAAAGTGGCTCAAATAATAATGATTGTCAAACCAGGAAAGTCAGCGACCGACGTAAAATCATATCGACCAATAAGCTTGCTCCCGATCACTTCAAAACTGCTTGAAACTTTATTTATGAAGAGACTAATGCCAGTTATTCAAGAAAAAAACCTTATACCGGAACATCAGTTTGGCTTCAGACAAAAACATAGTACGATAGAACAAGTCCATAGACTTGTAGAAAAGATAAACTCCACCTTTGAAAAAAAGGAGTACTGCTCAGCAGTATTTCTAGACATCTCACAAGCTTTCGATCGCGTCTGGCATGAAGGACTACTCTATAAAATAAGACTGCACCTTCCTATTAATTACTACCTATTCCTCAAGTCGTACCTAAGCGAAGGATTCTTCTTTGTAAAACAGGGAGAAGACTCATCCATGCTACATCCTATACAAGCAGGAGTGCCACAAGGAAGTGTCCTTGGACCGATCCTCTACATCTTGTATACTGCAGATCTCCCAGTCAGCAAAGACATTGTCACTGGAACCTTTGCTGACGACACAGCAGTACTAGCTTCAGACCCAAACCACGTTGTTGCATCGGCCAAGCTACAATCGAGCCTAAACTCAATATCAAACTGGCTCAGAGACTGGAGAATAAAAGCCAATGAATCGAAATCTGTCCAAGTCACCTTTACTACTAGAAGAGATACATGCCCTCCAGTTACACTGAACGGAAAAGATATACCGCAAGAAAATGAGATAAGATACCTCGGCATCTACCTGGATAGACGACTCACATGGAGGAAACATATATTTACCAAACGTAAAGCCCTGGGTCTTAAACTCCGAAATCTCTACTGGCTTCTCAACAGAAACTCACAAATGTCCTTAGAAAGCAAGATACTTGTATATAAATGCATCATAAAGCCCATATGGACCTATGGTCTTCAGCTCTGGGGAACGGCAGCCAAATCGAATATCCTCAGGGTTTTGGACTGGAACCGTTGGAGTATGTCATCCAACGGTTCCAGTCCAAAACCCTGAGGTTAATTGTAAACGCCCCATGGTATGTCAAAAACGAACATATTCACCGAGACTTGAAAATCCCTACGGTTCAAGAAGAAATTATCACCAATCTTAAAAGATATAAAACCAGACTTGAAAGGCATCCAAACGCACTGGCCACAAAATTGATGACAGAAACCACAACGTTTGAAAGACTGAAAAGAAGAGCACCACAAGATCTCATTGACAAACTACATTAATAGGATGGGGCAATGGCTCCAGTCCTGCAAGCCGGTCTAAAATCAATCTCAAAAATATTGCTAAATGTCCTAGATGACAGATCGCAGTAATACAGGAAGACAAAAAAAAAAAAAAAACAACCAACTTCACGCTAAGCTTATAGCATGTACTTCTTAACATCCAGGAATTTCTATCAGAATCCCTTTCAAATAGACAACCATCAGAAAGTGATTATTTTAAAGACTTCACCTCCCATGCCATTTCTAAAAATGCCTTTACCCATTATAGGTTTTGAATTTTATTACTTTGGCATAAGGTTCAAAATCCGTCCGGTTAAAGAAGCAGTCTTTTGATTGGGAAATTTGTCATATAATAAATAACATCATAAGCTTACAGGTATTGTTAGCTGAATCCATGACAACCATACTCTAGACGCTTTCAAAGTTTTCGTAGTCTGTTCGTGCTAAGTTTCTTTACAGTTTCAGAAGAAAAAACCCCAGGTATTGTATGTTGTGTGACGTCGCTGTTTCTGATTCCCATGACACAGGGCATCCTAGTGTGGGGCCAGAAGCAATGTTTGTGCCTGTATGTAAGTGGTTATGTTCTTTAGCTCTAAGCGAGCTGTCACCTCTATCTCTTCTATTCACCCCATCTTACCCGTTGCGAGAAAAAGAGGTCACGGCTCGCTCAGAGCAAAAGAAACGAGCGCGGCCTGTAACTGCACGTTTCTACATCTGGCTGTCATCTCTGCACGACACACTGGAAGGCACAGGCGTCAGCTATTATTGCGCATAGCTCTGTCCCTTGCAGTGGCTTTATTGGGCGCTTTTATTGTAGGTACTGTAAGGTTCGATATTTGTTTATGCGATTATATTGTATACGGGCCTCTTTAGAGTGGGTGTCACTTTGACACTGTTACTTATTTTGTAGTTTTAAAAAAGAAAGAGGCTTGGATGTGAGAAGTCAATGTGACACACTTCACCATAGGCTTCGGCCAGCGACTGAGCTAAATTGTATAGTGAGGATTAGAGTAATGGCTATCGAGCCAGTTGTGGATCCCTTTTATACAAAGTGTAACTAGAAATCAAATAAAAAGAAAAGTTAATACCAGTAAAGTCTTATAATTTATAATTATCAATTAGGCCGTGATCGTCTAGTGGTTAGGAGCACTACATTGGCGGAGGCGCCAAACGAACCGAAGAAATAGGAAGACTGCTTCAGAAGGAAGGTGACGTCATAAGATGTGGCGTAATAGAAGAGGATAGTGATCGTCGATCCAGACCTTGAAGAATCGAGGAAGGATCGAAAGTGCATTGAAGGGAAGTGTGTTTCTGTACTTAAGTTTTTTATTTAGGAATTACCTCGACCTGCCAAGCGTGTGAAGAATCGAATAGGAAAATATTGTGGGAAGATTTTTATAGCGGCGGACATTTTGTGAAAAAATTTATGAAATTATTTCATGATGGAGGATTTGTCAACTTGTTTTTCGGGGAGTCCTCAGGAGTCCTTTGAAGACTTTTTAGAAGATTTCAGAGGAAGAAATTTATATCGTCGGAGGAATTAAAATTATTATTTCCTTCGTATTTAAAAGGTGGAGCCTTATATTTTTTTAGGGAAATTAGGGGCAGTGCCCAGGCATTTGAAGAGGTGGTGGATAAATTTAATGAGGAATTTGGAAACAAAGACTTTGCAGAGAAGTTCTTCAATGCCAAGCAAGAGAAAAGAAGTTTGTTGGACTACTTCCATTATTTAGGGGACCTGGCGAGGAAGGCTAAAGTTACCAAAGATGTCATTTTTATAACGCAATTTTTAAGAGGATTGCAAAACCATCTTAGAAATAAATTAATGTTGAGCCATTTTGTAGATAAGAAGGCGCTAAGGGCGGTACTGGTACAAATGGAGAAATTAAGTCCGGGAAGTGATGATAATGTGAATGTGTTTAGGAACACGGCAACTTTTGGACCGAATTTGGCCCATAGCAATAGGGGGGGGGGGGGGGGGGGAGACAGACCGTTTCACACACAATTTAATCAAGGCCCTACTCAAGACCCACGACGAACGCCGAATGTTTCGGAATCGAATTTAGGGGTGGATTTTTTAATAAAGAACGGTATGAATATTGATTTTGTTCATTCGTGCGATCATTCATGTAACCCTTCGTTCATTCCATACGCACTTCATATCCTCCTCATATAATCATTTCATCTTCACGTCAAGTCCTGATCGAAGTGCGCATACAGCGTAAAAACAATGTCGGTGTTCATTTGCGACATAGCCAATTTCAGTTTTTTATCTCTTTTCTAGTTTAATTTTTGGTTTTGGACACGGTTGTCATTCAATATTTGGTTGTAAATTTTTGGTATTATTATTTAAATAAATTATACGTGTTTTGGTAGTGAATTTTATTAGGTACTTATTTATCACTACAAATTTGGCGCCTGAAACAGTATGGTAAGTACCCTGGATTATTTTTTTCCTTATTGTTTAATGTGTGAAGTTATGAAATTTACTACTTAAAGCCTTTTTTTTACATATTTTTGTTCGTGTGGGAACGGTGACCTATCGGTCGCTTTATTATTTAAATTTCCTTGGGTTTCAGCTTTCTGACGAGTCTGGTGGTCTGTTGCTCGCATGATATCTACGCCGCAGTTCGACATTTAACCTTGCATCTACCGCGAGTGGTGATATGTGACCACTCTATGTATGATTTATATTATTTAATGTAAATGAAAAGTGCTGTGTTTCTAGTACCTGTGTTTTAATTCATCACTCAAAATATCCCGAGTTTTCATTATTGTAGACCCTATTTACCCGTTGTTACCCGTTGTTAGAACCCTTAAGGTTAGGGAACGGAAAGACAAGTCAATTGTAGTTTAATATGTACCCTATCTGGTAATTTCGGTTTATTTGTCATTGTCATATTTGGTAAATTTCATTTCATTCCGTCCTGTGCGGAAAAGTTTATTCGACAGCTGAAGGGTTATATTGTTTACATTGCATTTTTTTCAGTTGACATTGGCACGATTGTTTGATCAATATTATTTGGTTGTGGTTGCTAAGCAACGGATTGACAGTATATAATTGGTTTCTGTTTTTCGCCATCATAGCCTTGCGGTTTAGTGGTCCGGACTTTCGTGTTCGAAGTCGATGGTTCGAATCCCAGCGCGAAAACTGTTGTTTATACTTTTTCAGCGTTTATTTCTAAGATAAGCTTAGTGGGACATTATTTGATTGAAATAAGTGATTTATTTCAGAATATTCTGGAAATAAATAATATATTTTGGAAATTTTCTTCGATTGAATATTCCTAACATACGCGTAATAGTTTTGATAGCGTAGATCGGTTGCTGATAAACGAAATCTAGACTTCATTTTATCCAAACAAGTACCTACTGAACCGATTCTGATGAAATAGTTCGCTCGGTTTTTTTTTTTTTTCGTTGGTGTTTGGTAGTGACGGTTGACGTTGATTTTTAACCATTGTCGTACGTTGTTGAACGTGGTTGTCTTCGTCATTCTTAGCCGTTTTCGTTGATTCTTTTGATCATTGTTGATCATTTTTCATTCTCACCCATTTTTTTATTTTTAGTGGGTTATTTGCCTTACCTTCGCTTTGTTCTGGTATATTTTTAGGTATCTTCGCTTTCTTTCTGCTGTTTGTGTTGTCGTTTGGAGATTTTGCCGACATGTCGGAACCCATCGACGAAGATTTCATCCACGTTACGCCGCGCATACCTGGGCCGAGTGTACGTCAGCCTCGTCTTCTCGGTTCTGGTGACGATTTGGAGTTTTTTGATACTGAAACCCCGAAGTCACAATCTGTTCTTCATTATAGGCCTATGAGTCAGGGCGTCGATTGAAAAGGTCATCGACGCTCGGATTTTGCTTGTAATGTCGTAACCTGTTGTTACTGGCATTTCTTTTTGTTTTTGTTTTTTTCTCTCTTAGTCTAGGTTAAGGTGTTTTTTGGTCTTTTTGGTGTTTTGGTTTCTATGGCCAGGTTTTGTTTGTTTGTTTTGTTTGGCACGGTGTACGTGAGGGAAAACCTCAACTCGTTCCGAACGCACGCGGACGTCCACAGATACAGCACACGCAACGCGGCCGCCAACAAACTCGTCCCAGTAGCCCACTCATTGATGAAGGCCGTAAAACAAACTCAGGTCGCAGGACCAACTGTGTACAATAAACTGCCGGAGAACATCATCTCCGCCCCAAATATCAATATTTTTAAATATAGATTAAAACGCTGGCTTGTCGAGCAAACGCTCTACAGCTATAATGACTTCATTACGCCGCAAAGCGTATAACTCGCTAGATTCCTATAGGTACTTGTTTTGAGATAGAGATTAAATAAAATCTATGATTTTGATATTATAATTTGACATTTGAACTTCATTAATTGACATCATTTTATTTTTCTTTTAACATTGTGTAGTTTTATTAATGTGACATTTCACTGTGTTGTTGCTATTTTATAATTAATACAATTGTATTGTACCTGTTATTGACATGTAATGAAATTTATGAATAAACATCTTATATCTTTCTTTATGTGTGGGAGGCTCAAGAGGAAATTAAACTTATGTATGCTAATAACAGCTCAGATAGCCAGTTCTTCTAAATTCAGAAAGACAAGCTGCACGTCATGTTCCTTTTTTTTTCGCTTCTCTGTTTAGGCCTTAATTTCCTTCCATCTTTCCGCTTTTAATCGTTGCTTCGGTATGCATGTCAGCATATTATAGGTGTCCGTTTACACTATTTTGGATCTAGGTTTAAACTTCTGTTCTTCATTATAGGCCTATGAGTCAGGGCGTCGATTGAAAAAGTCATTGACGCTCGGATTTTGCTTGTAATGTCGTAACTTGGTGTTACTAGCGATTCATTATAGGTGTCCGTTGGCTATATTTTGGGTTCAGGTTAAACCTTCTGTTCTTCATTATAGGCCTATGAGTCAGGTCGTCGATTGAGAAGGTCATCGACGGTCGGATTCTGCTTGTAATGTCGTAACCTGGTGTTGCTGGCATTTCTTTGTTTTTTTTTCTTTCTTAGTCTAGTTTAAGATGTTTTTTTTTGTACTTTTTGGTGTTTTGGTTTCTATGGCCAGGTTTTTCGTTATGTGTGGGAGGCTCAAGAGAGGAAATTAAGCTTATGTATGCTCATAACAGCCCAGATAACCAGGAAAACTAACTTTTTTCCTAAGTAAAGTTATAGCAGAGAAATATTCTTAAAACAATTTTTTACAATTAGGACTTCTTGGATACCAGCAGGTTGGTTCCAATCCTTGATGTCGATACCGTATTTTTTCTTATAATAATCTATGTATGATATCTGGATCATCTTGCCATCCTCTGTCTTTTCGAATGTTGACTTCGGCGAACGTTTGTTTCGTTTTATTTTTTTCTTTAGTTTATATGGGGAATATCTGCAGCGTGAACTCGCAGACGTCGTTTTAAGACTCCTTTGTTATGTTCATTTTTGTTTCGATTTTATTGTGATACAGGCTGGTTGATGTTTTATAAGTATATGCGAAATTGAAAGTTCGAATTATTCTAGATTCTTATTGGTAGTTGTCAGTTTTGGCAGCACTGTTGTAGTGGAAAGCATTTTGGTGCACATTTCCAGTTTTGTACAGTTTTGTTCGCATTGGACCACTCGTTTAATGTGTTTTGGGCAGCCTTGACGCAAAAAGAATTGTTCTTGGGCAAGAATTGATGCCGGCCTAAAATATTGCTGGCGTTTTCCTGATATTTTCCCATTATTTCATCTGAACTCAAAGGCCAGACGTTGGAAGCGATCTGGGTATGTATTTGGTGTTTATATTCCGTGGTTCAATAATACTTGTTATAGCCCCACACCTAGCTTATATATTTAATAAATGTGTTGATGATGGAGCTTTTCCAGACCTCATGAAACACAGTAAACTTATACCTCTGTTCAAGTCGGGAGACAAGGGTGATCCGTCAAATTTCAGACCAATATCGGTTCTTCCAGCACTAAGTAAAATTTTTGAAAAGATTATACTCAATCAAATGCTCTCACACTTCAACAGTACAAAACAACTCCACTCCAAGCAATACGGTTTCACTAGGGGTAAATCGACTACGGATGCAGGTATTACCCTTATATCTCATATTTATTCTGCATGGGAAGCCGCACAGGATGCTATCGGTGTTTTTTGCGATCTGTCGAAGGCATTTGATTGTGTTGATCATAACACGTTACTAATGAAATTAAATCATTACGGAGTTAGAAAGAAAGCGTTGGATCTACTAAGATCATACCTAAGCAATAGAATTCAAAAGGCAGAAGTCAACGGCGTTAAATCTGATGGATCGAGGGTAAAAATTGGCGTTCCACAAGGTTCCATATTAGGCCCTTTCTTAATCCTGGTATATATTAACGATCTGCCTTTTATGGTGGAGAAATTGACTAACATAGTGTTGTTTGCTGATGACACTTCACTGGTCTTCAAAATTGAAAGACAAAAAGAAGATTTTGATGATGTCAATAGAGTATTATCTTTAACCTTGAATTGGTTCACAGTTAACAATTTATTGTTAAATGCTGGTAAAACCAAATGTATCAAATTCTCACTTCCAAATGTCAGGCAAGTTGGAACCAGTTTAGTGTTGGACAGCAATACGTAAGAATTAGTAAATGACACGAAGTTTCTTGGAATAACCATTGATAACAAATTGCAGTGGGGACCCCACATAGAAAAATTGGCTGGTAAATTAAGTTCTGCGGCTTACGCTGTTAGGAACATCAGACAAAACACGGATGTGGCTACATCTAGGCTAGTTACTTTCATAGTGTCATGTCCTATGGTATCTTGTTGTGGGGAAAAGCAGCGGATATTCAAACTATTTTTATTTTACAGAAAAGAGCTATTCGAGCAATTTATAATTTAAAACGCACAGACTCCTTAAGACAGCTTTTTAAAGAAATTGACATACTAACTGTAGCTAGTCAATTTATTTTCGAAAATATAATGTACGTACGCAAGAACCTTACAAAATTACCCAAACTAAGCGATAGCTGTAATGTTAACCTAAGAAATAATCACAGACTACTTGCGCCCCGGTTTAGACTCGCGAAGGTTAGCAATTCTTTCAAGGGTCAATGCATTGTCTACTACAACAAGATACCTCTGGAGATCTTGACATTGCCATTTGAGCAATTTAAAATCCATGTTAAAGCGACTTTGTCGAAAAAGGGATATTACAATGTTCAAGATTACTTAAATGATGGGTCTGTATGGGGTTAATCTGGCTCAACACAGACCTTGCTGTTAATAATTTTGTAATTATTTATTCCTGCTTATTAATTATGATAATGACTAAATATTATATTTTGTATTGGTTAAGCATAAGCAATTTTTAAAAAGAGATCTAAAAATCAATCTGTGGGAGTTTCTACGCCCTTCTTCTCCCACAGTGGTCCAATGTAGAGAAGTGGCAAAAAATGACGATTGCTAAGTATATGTAAATATCTACAGTAATAAAGACATTTGGTATTTGGTGGCATTTTGGTCGTGTTAGCGTTATTCTGGTACTTATCATTATATCTTATTTGTAGCTTTTGGTGGAGAGCTGCGCAATTTTTGAAACTGACACCGCGGACGCGTAGACCTCACCAAGGCGTGCTTTGGAGCAGGCAGACGCAAGCAGGCAGGCGTACGTGAAGGAGGAACTTGGACGCCGCATCAGGAGATCCCGTATTTTTTTGACCCAATCCATTTTTTTTGTTTAGTAGAACTGTCATATGTATTTTAATTTAAATTTCGCGCGGCTTCCCTCTTTCGACAACTTTATATCTTCGAACAGGATTAGGTCGTCTGTTCATTATTACATCTAAATTCCTAAAGGCATTTGCACGCCACTGTTAAAGATATTTTCGGCATACTTTTGGGCAATCATTCATGTAACCCCTCGTTCATTCCATGCGCACTTCATATCCTCCTCATATAATCATTTCATCTTCACGTCAAGTCCTGATCAAAGTGCACATACAGCGTCAAAAACAATTTCGGTGTTCATTTGCGACAGTATAGACAATTTCAGTTTTTTATCTCTTTTCTGGTTTAATTTTTGGTTTTGGACACGGTTCTCATTCAATATTTGGTTGTAAACTTTTGGTATTATTATTAAAATAAATTATACGTGTTTTGGTAGTGAATTTTATTACTTATTTATCACTACACTAGGTACCTATTATGATGCCTTCAAATACTCATCCCCATTCCTGTTGTTTACCTCGTGTTTTGTTACCGATTGCCTTCTACTCTTAACTTCATAACTCTACAACATAAATATTGAATAAACTAGAATGGTAGTTATGTACGGCAGCAATGAATAAAGAAAGAAACACGTATTTTTTAATAGTATTTTTTAATAGAAATATAATCATACGGGGGGCATTTGTTAATGTTCATTTGTAAAAAAAAAAGTTTAACAAAGTTACACTTAACATAGTACGCGTTGAAGCCTCCTTTTATGTAAAAAAAACCCGTGCCAGGAGACCTTGCTCAACCTATACAGGTCATTTTATGGTCATGGTTGTTTATCTATCTAAGTATAATATTTCTCTATATAAGTATATATATCGTTGTCTAGTACCCAAGATACAGGGAATCCTAGTTTGGGGCTATATCAATGTGTGTAAAAGGTGTCCAAGGTATTATTATTATTATTATTATTTTAGTTAACCCTTATCCAAACGCGAGCCATTTCGAGTAGCAGAAGAAAAGCGACGGCTATTCCGTGGTTATTTGGGGTCAGGGATTCCATTTTTATCATTACTTTTTGGAGAAAAAGTGGGGAAGTGGTTTTTTATGGTGGTAAATATTATACCATGTCGTGTGACGATACGAACCTAACCAGAATCTAACAGGAAACAACCAGGATAAAATTTAGTAGTAACAGTTTATTAGTTATTTACAGTGAAGACTATAGAAAAATGATACGAAGATGAGGATGGATGAGATGAGAACAGGTTTTTATAAAATATAGATTAGGTACAGAAAAAAAAGAAGCGGAGGACACGGAGAGTAGGAGACCGGTAGGGTGATGACCAGGATGCAGGTGTATTTGTTGTTGTAGATTTTGTTGAAATCGTCGTTGTAGGAACGGTAGCGGCGTATTTGTAGTTACGGCTCGCAGGATCCCGTTGTAGGAACGGCTCGCAGGATCGCGTCGTAGGCACGGCTCGCAGGATCGCGTTGTAGGGACGGCTCGCAGGATCCCGTTGTAGGAACGGCTCGCAGGATCCCGTTTATAGGAACGGCTCGCAGGATCGTGTTTGTAGGAACGGCTCGCAGGATCGTGTTTGAAGGAATGGCTCGCAGGATCGCGTTGTAGGAACGGCTCGCAGGATCCCGTTGTAGGAACGGCTCGCAGGATCCCGGGGTAGTGCGACCCCGGGATAAGGCCTTTAGGTGGTTCTTCTCGCTTAGAAACTGACGTGAGACTCCAGAATTTCAGAAATGTTCCGCTCTTATACCCTTTTTGGAGAGTTCTAAAAATTATTTAAATTAAACGTAATTTTTGTGAGTGGCCAAGAGAGAAAAAGTATTTTTGTAAAAGTATTGAAGCAAACATATCAGACCGCTAATGAGTTTGAATGGACATTGCCATGACAACCAGATAAACAACGACATCAACAGATGTCAAACTTTAGTTTCAGGCTCGTAATACGGTAAACAACAAGAAAACCATGAAGTAAATGAAGTAACAATGAATATAAAAAGGTAGCGCACCAGCGCGCACGAAGCCCGAGATTGCAAAGTTTCGGAGAAAGCCAAATACAAGGTCACCAAAGGTAAACCCCTTCGCTATCGATTTAGAAGTGCTGATAGTGTGAAAATACAGAGCGAAAATGATTTGTTAATGTGTTCTTATGGTTTAAAACGTTACAGGGTCCTATGAAAATAAAGGTGATACCAAATATCAGACTGTACAGCTCAGCAAGTATCCTAGAAGAAAATCCTAGAAAATGACATGTAAGTAGCATAACACTACAACCATTGTCTGGTAAAAAAATAAAAAAAATAAGTAAAAGTGGTAAAATATTGTCCATTGCCCGTTAACTTTTTTTTTGTATTTTGGGTGATTATTATACTAGAGTATTACCCCGGTCCACTTGTTATTTATGTCATGAAATATGAAACTTTTTGGCGCAAATAAAACAAAAAATAAGCATGAAAAAACAAGCGATTTTATCAGGGCCAAATTATCCTTGCAGTTTTATGAGCTAGATAAAATTTAATCTGGCGGGTATTAGGTTGACACTACAGGTATATGAGTGTGTGTTTGGCTAGAATGGTGGAGCACTCCTCAAATGACAATTTTTGTTCACCTCTACGCGTCGTATGTGATATTTTGGACTCCGTACTGCTCGTTCCCAGAGTGCTCCCTCGGTAGGCATTAAAGAGCGTCAAAGTGTTACATAATGTGCATATCGGTTGATTCTGCTTGAAAACTGTCGCTGAATAACTGTTGTATTTGATTCAACACAACACAAAATTCATGCTACTATCAGTATAAATATGCCTTGGCGCGCCTCTCCGTGCAGACATTCTCCATAGTGAGTCTAGAAAGGCAGAGCTGGTCAGGTTGGAGACCAGTTCCAAGTGTACAGCTTTAGTCACCATACACACGAAGACAGCCCCATAACCCTTCACTGTCTTAACCCAAACAAACCCCATGTAGTCTACTCCTGTATGATGAGATGCCCATCTTATCAAACTGGCTGGCAGGATTCTTTCTTGCTGCAGGGAGATCCCCGATCAGCTGATCTTGTTGACAGGTCACGCATTTTCTTAGTTCTTGTTTCACAGTGTTGTTACCTCCGGTTATCCAGTGTCCTTTTCGTGAGACGTGGGCCACCGTGAAATGTTTGCAGGTGGGCTTGATTTATGAGCAATGTGGCCAGACGGGTGTTGTGAGATATGATTTTTGGGTGTTCAATTTCCCTTATTAATGTTGATTGAAAAAGGCATCCACCGACAAGTTCACTACCAATTCAGAGGATCAGCGAAATCAATTTACTCTTTGAATCTAATTTTATGATGTTTACGCAAATGTTGTATTTCCGCTCCGAATTAATTGTGCTGCACTAGTTTAATTATTGTCATTTATACATTACGTAGCTCGTGCGACGTAAGATGGCTCGGTCGTTGTTCTCTGTCCCGTTTAGGTGTTAATGCTCTTTGTATCCTTGCCATTATTCGAGTGATTTTATTAAATGAGCTATATTTTTGTAGGAGCTCCTTAATAATGTTCCTGTGCTGTTTGACGTCTGAGTCACGTTCTCTTGTTTGATTGTGTATGTTTGTTTTGGTAAGCTCTCGTACCTACTGCTGTTGCTAGCCACTAGCGGAATTATTAGCTAACATGGATTAACAAACGAACCGTTAACCGATATCAGAATAATCTGATATCGGTTACTTAATGATAATACTTAATTTACTTAATAATAAGTAAATTTTAATACTCAGTTATTTTTTCAACCAAATTAATTTTTTCCACTGAACAATTTATTCAACTTGTTGTTTTCAGATTTTGCTACCCCACATATCTTCGAGAACGTTTTGAGTTTCTTTTCCCAAGGGATAGCAATCCTCCGATTGCTATCCCTTGGGAAAAGAAACTCAACCGTGGGATCTCCATCCCACACGGTATTTCTCCTTTCAATTGCTCGGCATAACAACGTAAAATGGCAGTAGTTTTTCTTGTATTATATAGATTCAAATGACATTCAAAAAGTGTTCGTAAGAATTTATTTTGAAAGAAATATTTTGAAGTTTGAAGTTTGGGGATAACATTTCGCCAAAGAGATTATGCGGAAACGCAGAAACATTCCACTGTAATGTGATTATTAACAATCTCGAGAACATGCAACAGTTTTGGAAGATGGAGGAAATATGTTTTATCTATCTATACTTATAAAAATGAACAAGCTGAAGCTAGTCTTACCTAGAAGGAAGAATTTGTCAACTGGTACAGAAATTTTCTTCCCTACTTTCTAAAAAGCTTGAAGCTTACCTGAGTCACTTCTATTAACGGCTGGAACGAATCGACACATAACACTATTCCTGTGAACACACCTGTCGTTAACTCAAATCCAACACTTATCACTACACCTACTCCTCCTACAGTAATTAAGATTCCACATAATAACCTAATAATCGAACTTAAAAGGATGTCTTATGCTTATGACGGCACTACTTGCCCAAAATCCTTTCTGATAAAAATAAACGAATCTAGGCTAATTCCAAAGGTGAAACTTTTAAATCCGGCCTCTGAACTCATCACTAACAATGCGCTTGATTGGTTTAGTTTCCAAAAAACCGATACCCCGTCTCGACTTGGACTAAACTTTGTGACTTACTAATAAAATACTGACTTTGGTGAGTTTGACTATGACTACAAACTCATAACTACTTGATAGTAGTCATGAGTTTGTAGTCATAGTCAAACTCACGTACCCAAAGTGAATCTGAGACAATCATCATTGATGTTTCCATCAATGTTCAAGATTACTTAAATGACGGGACTGTTTGGGATTGGTAATAATTTTGTAATTAAATAATTACAAAATTATTAACAGCAGGCAAATGATTAATAAGCAGGAACAAATATTCCTGCTTATTAATCATAATAATTAATATTGTAATATTTGTATAAGTTAAGCACAAACAATTTTAAAAGAGATATTTAAATAAATCTGTGGGAGTTTCTACGCCCTACTTCTCCCACAATGGTACAATGTAGAGAAGAGGCAAAAATGACGTTTCCTAAGTATATGGAAATATCTACCAGTAATAAAGAACTTTGACTTTGACTTTATGGCTACCAAATCTAGCGAAAGAGGCTGAACTTTCCAAACAAAATATGTTTCGATTTTTTTACTGTTTCTTTGCGTTTTTGTAATTTTATATTTACCTAAACCTGCTCTGGATTGAGGAAAATAAAACCAAATAGGAATTATACAAACCGATCGGGCCATTTTAGATATTTAGTAAGACTAACGTACAGTGATTCATTTTTATAAGTTTAGATAGATAAAACATATTTCCTCAATCTCCCAAAACTGTTGCATGTCCTCGAGATTGTTAATAATCACATTACAGTGGAATGCGTTTCCGCATAGTAGCCATCCGAGTTGTGTTTGTTGAGCCATCGGTTGTGAAATGTAGTAAATTATATACTCTTTGGTGAAATGTTATCCCCAAACTTCAAACATCAAAATATTTATTTCAAAATAAATACTTACGAACACTTTTTGAATGTCATTTGAATCTATATAATGCAAGAAAAACTACTACCATTTTACGTTGTTATGCCGAGGAGTTGAAAGGAGAGATACCGTGTAGGATCTCCGATTGCTATCCCTTGGGAATAGAAACTCAAAACGTTCTCGAAGATATGTAGGGTAGCGGGGATTTCACAAAATATTGAATAGATAGGAGTAAATGTGCATATTACGGCGAAGACGGATCGGAAGCCTCCCCAGCTCCTTTGCTATACTGGGAAAGATGGTTGTACTTGCGCAGCCCGTAGACAAACCGAATCCCGGTTTTGAAGTCGTTCGAGTTTGTTCAGTTGTTCTTCGTTCGCACTGACCTAACAAATATCCTCGTAGTCTATTAAAGGTAGTAGAAGGGACTGAACAAGGATGATTTTAGTCTGCCGTGGCAGGAAGTGCTGCAATCTCCGGAGGGAGTGAAATTATGCAAAGACTCATCTGCTGATCTTACAAACATGGGGCCACTAGGATAGCAAGTTATCAAATATCACCCCAAGCTTCTTAGCATTCTCACTGTAACTGATTATAGTACCATCATACAATACAGGATCAATGGGCATATTCTGAATTGAGTATCGCGAGTGCCGTGTACCCGTGTATATGAAAGATGTTATGATTTCATGATGTTATCGAGGTCAGCTTTCAACGCCTCTATAGTCATATTTACATTACACCGAGAGAAGTGCCGATATATTTGGAGATCACCTGCGTAGAGATGATAAAAAGAAGTAAGAACGTCAGAGATGGACTTAATGAATACTAGCAGAGGAGAGGAGAAAGGATAGCACCCTGCGGAACACCCGCGGAGAGAAGACGCCAGTCCGTTGAGATCTCTTCCAGACTTAATGCACTGCTGGCGGTCTCTCAAATAGGGGTCAAACCAGCGAGCGATGTGCGAGGAGACTCTGAGCGACTTTAGAATTTCAACCAGGATATCGAAATCAACGCAGTTGAAGATTTGAATAAAAGTGTTGAAACACTTCTAGACTTACATAGTAGGATGAAATGCAAATTTATAGAATTAAATTTTCCATATGCATTTAAATTTTCCATTTGACCGAACAATAAAACAAATCTGTGCATAAAATGAATATTCATTTATTTAATTTAACGTATCATAACAGCGATGCTATTTTATATTTCGACATGAATAATTTTATTCATAACTTTACTCTGACTCAGGATACGTTGTATCTGTCTAATAAATATAAAAAAATAGTTGCTACATTGTTGACATATAATGCGACGCAGCTATAGTTGGTTTAACCAAGTTCAACTTGACATCAGATGTTTTATTGAACTGACTAATCAGAAACGTGCTTATGTTGAGGGTAAGATGACATGCACCGGTTAATAATATTTTGCATGCATCATTGGAAACTGATCCAATTAATTTAAATTAGTTTATAAGACAATAAAGGAAATCTCTAGCATACAAGAGCCACTAAATATGTCAAAAAGTAAGCCCAACTAAAATATTAACCATCAAAACATCCCGGAGCTACCAGGTCAAGAACTTGTATTAGAATTGTTTCTAAAAAAATCTGACATCGATGTTATTTGTGTTACAGAACACTGGCAAAAACTTTAAAGTTGGTTTGTAGAGCTGCAAAAACTTCAGACATTATTAAAAAAAAAATGAAAACAGTTTCGCAATTTTGGGGTAAATCGACTACGGATGCAGGCCCTTTTAGGATTACCCTTACATCTCAAATTTTCTCTACATGGAAGACTGCACAGGATGCCATCGGCGTTTTTTGTGATCTGTCGAAGGCATTATGTTTATCATTAATGATACGCTCGCTACGAATGAAATTAAATCATGGCGAAGTTAAAAACACAATCGAGGTCTTTTACGAGTTTTTCAAGGTAGTCACTGTTCGTTCTACTGGTTCCTTCAATATTTAGTTGCCATATTCGGTCCATTGTCAAAGGTCTTTCAGCCTTTTGTTAGTTGTAAAGGCTTGGATCATGCAGCCGCCAGTATTGGTTACTCGTTTAGCACCACCTGGGGACACGTGCATTTTAGCTAAGGGTGTTCTAGCTGCAGACGTGAGCAACCATCATCCCCATATGCAGTACAGAACGAGAATAACCTAAAGGTATATAGGAAGTTACCTAGTTAAATTCTAAGCGACAAGTAAAACTTAGGCACGTAATTAGTAGACATTTAGGTAATAAGGAAACGCATTACTGACCGAGCGAACGAAGCGTACAGTTTCGAGATGCCTATATCCGTCTGTCTGTTCTCGCCTACAGGTCGAATTTTTCAACCGATTTTGACGAAAATTGGCACACAAGTTCCTTGATTTACTTTTTGGTTTTTTTGTCGTTCGTGATTTTTTAGTGGGGGGAAAATATTGAGGAAAGGAGAAGTTAGGTGTAGCGGTATTTATTGTCGCATTTCTATCAAATTTGAGAGGACTCAAGACTCCATTCTATACAAGATGTTGCGAAAATAAAACCAAAAGTAGGGAGAGGAGGGGGAAGCAATTCGTGGTATTTTCGACCCCCTCTGTAACTATGTTGTAGATAAAGCCTGAATTTCAATAGGAAAATTCCCAACATTCAGTCAATTTTAAGCAATATATTGGAAACGACAACCTTCAAAGTACAATAATTTTGTCACTTTTCTAATGTACACAATTCTAATGTACTTATAGCAGACCTACAAGCTTGAAAAATTAAACAAGCGAGATCTACTGTACTCACAGAACCACTAGTTTGTCATTTGTTCATCACCACAATGCCTTTCCACACAATTACAAAATGAGAACTCGTAGTATGGAATTCGAGGCTTGAGGTAAAGGGGAAAGCTTCCGCTCAAAACGTTCGAACCGCACATCCGGTGAAGCGCGTGAAAATTTTAACCAATTAAACCTTAACAGCATTCATTAGATAGGTCCGTAACTTTGAAGGTGAAGCTCTGTTATCAATTAAAACAATTCCTCGGCTGCCTTCATAAATTACAGCCGCAAACGGGACATAAACGAGAGAAATACCTATCTGGGAAATGTCCTTTTCATACGTACAGTGTGAGTTATAGGTGTTCATTGAGCTCTCGTCGGCGGCCGTCGGCTCCCGTCGTCAGCTCGGCCGAACTCGGCCACCGCCCCGCGCGCCCCCGGATACGACCGAGTTCGAGTGCACGCATTACGCATCATCAGGGTGGCTCGCTCTGACTCAAAGCTGACTCACTCACCCAGAGCGAGGCAGTTTCCGCGCGCGTTATACTCTCGAGAGCCCGACGTGAATCCCGGACCGACAAGGCATTTCCCGTTTTCCCGTAGATTTCAGTCTCCAGCGGCGATAGGAAAAGCGAGCCCGTTTGATTCCGCCGGCTGTCATCTGGAATTATTATGTAGCTGTTTAGGCTTGAGGTCTAAATCGCTAGGGTGGTGTAAGTGTACACGGGAGTGAGTTTAGTGATAATGTGCGGGGTTTTAGTATGTTGGCTAGAAACAAAAGTGGTGATCCAAGGAGGCTTTTAATTTTCGAGCCCTTGTAAGACCGAGAGGGCGCTATTCACGCGGTGAGTAGTTTTGTCGTAATTAAATGTGGTTTCAAGTGATGGAATGTACGGGATAATTTGTGGGCTCTTATTTTACTCATTGTTTTCGTCTAGGACGCGGGGAGGTTTCATTTAGTAGAAGCTGTGTTTCTGTTGTTATGACCTGTTACCTAACAGTGCTCCGACTACTAGACGGATGTAATAGTCTTGTCTGCCATTAGATGACACTTCTTGATGATTGATTGCACCTACAAAAATGTTTGACTTAATTAACTACGGATAGATCAGATTGTCGAACAATGAGCAATGTGTCTCTAAATTATAGGTACCTATATATTTATATATTTATGTAGGATAATATTTTAGATAAAGCTGGTTGGTATCAATTAGTAAGCACTAATAATGATTACTTTGATACAAGCAGTCAGACGTCAGAATAACATTTATAAATATAATAGGTATGTAATGTTACTTGGTCGCCTCAGAGGGCAATTCTGTATACTGAATCAACAAAATAAGACAAAGCGACACTAATTTTACCATACGGGTGGCAAAGGCACAATTGTGCCCATTTTTAGCCAGTTAATACTATATTTTGCGTGACAGGGGGCTAGCCGAATGCCTTTTCCGTCACCGTTAGAACGTCCGTATAATAAACTTAAGATAAGTTACTTATGTCATTGGTATTGGTCAGCACCGGGATTCGAACCTGCTCCTCCTGCGTGAGAAGCAAGCGTGTAAACCACTTGACCACGGTATATATATCGAGGTAACCAAACATGTAGTTCTAGGAAACATCTACATATGATAATACATTACACCTACATATCATCGAATATCGACTAGGGGAATCCTTTTGTCAGGCGAAGTAAAAAACTTATCTAGTCGCAGGTTTTTCTTGCTTTAGATACACTTTTATTTCCCATATTTTCTTTCTTAAAACCAATCTAAAACAAAACCACAATGGTGCACCTCAGTGCCCCATCGTTCACGTTTGTAACAGGCTTGCTGTTATCATCGAGAAATCTTAAAACCTTTTGTTTAAATTTTGTTCAAGTTGGTTGCCGAGTCACTGCTAAATGGTAGGTAATTGCTACCTAAATGGTCCGAGCAAATACAGGGCACAGACGCCAGACCACAAACCTGTAAATAGTTTTTGTTTTTTTAATCTAATTCCTGTATACTTAGTATTATCATTGGTAGCATCATCACAAAATTATTTTTACTCAAACAAAGCTAGTAATGTGCTCATTATTTTGACAACCTTCTTTGAGCAAAGTCGACATTGCCGCGCTTTTTGGAGGAGCCATAAAAGTTGCCGGCAATTTCCTGTGAAAATTCATTACTGTCGTGTTTTGGTGACCGGCAATTTCCTGTCAAATTCCATGATTGTCGAGCTTTGTTTCGAAAATGGTAAAAAAAAGGTAGCGCAAAAAGGCTTTATTCAGAATTTGGTTATGTGTGACAAAAAAAAAGAGCGGGAGATCTTCTTGCCACTAAAAAAGGTACTGCAAAAAGGCTTTATTCAGAATTTGGTTATGAGTTACAAAAAAAAACTCACTCAATTTTATAATAAGCTGGTTTTATTTAATAACTCGCATTGTTTGAGTAAAGTACTATACAAGCCTTGGTCCGCAATGACTGCACTGCTGGCCACACTAGGAAGGCCTCGAGCTTAGCTTAGCTACGCTCTCGGCCTATAAGCTTGGTCACCATTGCAGCCTTTGATGTCCGCGCTATAAAAGGCTCGACCTTCGGTCTCGGCATTTATTCCAGCTTGTCCATCAAAGGCCGCAAAGCTGATCGCGCTGATGTAGGTCTTGTGCTGCGGTGTGCTGCGCTTTCGGCCACCAACAGTGCGACCAGCGACGCAGTCATTACAGACCGCGACAGTAATGTACTATTACTTCCAATTACGCTGCAATTATGTAATAACTGCACCAGCATATTGCGGAACTTTTTTCACTTCTCTGCTGGCCGGAAAAGAAAAAATAATGACATAACAATTAAGGCAAATTTTATGTTGTTGCTCCACAAATGCCCACAATAGAATCTTTAGTACTCTAGGTGACGTCTGTCAAAAAAGTTCCTTATTAGGTGCTGTGCATCTCTACTCTCCAGGTTAAGAGCAGAAAAATGTATGGAAATCCTTTACTGCACTGTTTTAGTATTTTTTCTTAAATCGCGCAACCAAAGAGATGGCACATGTCACTTTACTAAAAGTACAACCCTAGGTTTACAATGCGTTCGGTTGGCCAACCTGAAGGCCGTATGGAGTTACACTGTTTGCGTGTGAAGGGATGTGTGTGTTAAAATTAAATACTGACCTTAGAGAATGAAATTTAAAAAAAAAGGCGGGAAAGTATACTCAGCTAATTTTCGCTCAGAGATGTGAGCGTGCAGTTTTTAAGATTAATTAAGATTAATAATATTAACAATTAAACTATTCTAATATCTCTTCAATAGTAGTAGTCTTGCAGTAGTTGGAAAAAAAAGCAGATAAAGCACCTCGCATTAAGTAATTTATATTATACTCGTGTCTTTTAGAGCCCACGCTACCGTTCCGGCTCTAAATAAGCGCCCGATGCAGTCTTATATTACTTTTTGTTTGATGCAACAATCTACTATTGTTATTCCAATTATTTATTTTAACTAGAGCACTTGCATTGCATCAGTATGAAACCCCTTAACAGATCTTAAGTGGCGAAGCACCAAGTTCAAATCTATTCTCGGGGGCGAATGGAAGAAACAGTTGATTGTCCTTGATTATTGTATGAGCACCTATACCCTACTAATGTATACAAGGAATGGGGTCATGACGATAATACTTAGCGACTCCAGACCTTTTGGTACCTATTGTAATGAAATTACTGTCCGCATTACTTCGTCTACGTGAACTTAAGAACAATATTTAATACCGTAAAAGGGGGCTAATTGGAATTAAGGGGCTAATTGGAACTCTCTGCACGCCAAATCTCTGCATTTTGTATTAGTTCCAATTAGCCCCTCAATTCCAATTAGCCGCCTTTTACAGGTACCTATTTGTTTATATTGATCTTGATAAACTATCTGGGTGTATCATTCGAATCCGTTCAGTCGTTTTTGCAGTGATTGAGGGCCATTCACATTTATAATATTAGTGGTAGGTTAGGCCGTCCGTTTCTCTTCTATTGGGTACTGTCTGTTCCCCCAAGAAAAGAAAAACAGACGGTTTAGTTGTCCTGTCCCAAAAATTACACGTGTCACCGACATCGTAGAGGTAGGTACCTACCTACCCATGAAAAGCTTGACATGACCTCAATGAAAGTTACAGTACCCGGCGTATACTCGGCGCCACGAATAAAGAGCTCTCGGAGAAACTGGCGGGGATTACTGCGCATGTGTACAGTCGCGGCATAATTCCGAAGTGCGTTTTTAGGGTTAGTGTGAAGGAATGAGTGTTCAGGACTTTCTTCACTTCTATTTTTTCTCTGTTTGATATTTTGTTGATTGGGATATTAGCCGATGTAAATAATGGACTTTGTGTCAAATAAACTATAGGTACTCTCTATTGACAACATTTGTTAACGTCAAGGTTGAAACCTATATATAAATAACCCCCTAGCATAGAATGCCCCTAGTCACTAGGGCCTAGTGAATATAGATACTTGTAGTAATAGTCCTGCACACTCTTTTCTTCCCGCTGACTAATAATTTGTAACAATTAAACCACAATTAAGTTTTTCATCAGACTTCTTCATCAGTATTTCATCAGACTCTTTTTTGATATAACAGTTCACATCGTAAACCATTTTTCTAGCTTGCCTAGTCAGTACTTTATTTTTCGGCATTTTCGACCGGGGCGAAAGATAACGTTGGGTAATATTGTATGCGACTGTACTCAAGAAGCTTCGAGACGTGCTTTCGGTGCGGGCATCGGGAAGCGACTGATCAACGAATCAGGTGCCGGCGCTGACTACCGCCCCCGTCGCTCCTCACTTCCCCGCGCCAAACACTTGTGAAAAGTGACTACTGCGCATTCAAGGACAAAGCTCTTTAGTCGTAGCGCCGAGTATATAAGTTGGACCAAAATGGCGGCGTCTGCGCAGGTTAAAATGTATCTAAAACAGTCATTTTTACCTGCGCATTTTGGTCCAACTTATACGCCGCGCATTACACCTACTTATTTGCTGAACGTGTCTCTACTCTAGGAAAGATGCTCATGTTATCCTGCAGATATGATAAGTAATAGACTGCCCCTTGAGCCCCTGCCCTCCCAGCGATTTGTTTACAAACTAGTAAAATGCGATAAACTACTACTTTACATTTAGTCAGACCAGTCGGTCTTACTAGGTAGGTAGGTACCTATAACTTTTATGGATATATTTGTGCCAGTCAGAGCAAACATTGCCTAGTCCGGGAATCATGGGCATCGTAAAGGGGGGCAGGGGGGCAATTGCCCCCCCCTGGCGAGACTCAATTTGGAGATTGAAAAAACCGCCCAAGTGCGAGTCCAACCTCGTGTTTATCTTTTATTTTTTGGGTCGTACCCAGCCAATATTAGCCACACAATTCTGGTTTTCGGACTTATCCCTTTAAGGTTCTAATACAAGGCTGCCAGCAACGGCTTCCAGCAAACATCCAGCCAACAATGTTTGAACGAACGTTGCGCAGAGAGGTTTTTTAAAAAATATTTAATACAAATTACCTATTTTATTATTATTACTTATATCCTTTATTGCATAAAATAACATTAAAAACAATTGACGCAGTGGGAAATAAAATTTACAAAGGCGGGCTTATTCCTAAAGAAATCTCTTCCAGCCAATCCAGTAAGTATGTTCTGTGAAACAATGCGGGTTCAGCTAATAACAAAATATTTATACAAAATAAGAAAACAGCAACAATTTTTTTAAATATACCTAATACATTACACATACACACACAAATATTACAAAAAGGTTATTATTATTTGGAAGCATATAATTTTTAAGTTGTTTCCCTGCCATATCTTGTAGTTTAGCAAGTGTTTAAGTTTAGTTTTAAGTTATTGACGAAGTTTCCTGTAGATTAATCGAATTGTAAACTATATTTTGAACAATGATTAATAAATAAATATAAAGTGTTTAACTATAGATTAGTACAGTCTTTTTACAAAAATACTTTATAACATATATGTATATCACTATGAAGATAATTATTCTACATAAACACTCAATACTTAAATAAATAAAACCTACGATAATTGAGATAGGTAGTATTCATTTAGTCTTGACCTGAATGAGCTAGGCAATAAACTATTACGGATAGTGTCTGGCAGGAGGTTCCACATCTGCGCAGCACGGACTCTATAAGAATTCATCAGGAAACTGGTATTGGCCATCGGACAGGTTAGTTCTCTTGATGCGACAAATTCACACTAAACGATTTCGCAGGTACTCTGCAGCACCAGGATTGCGCAAGATTTTAAAAATAAAAACTAAAATATGAATGTTCCTTCGCTGTCGGATTGGGAGCCACTTCAATTGGTTGCGAAAATCCGACACATGGTCGTACTTTCGCAAGCCAAAAAAGAAGCTCAAATCCAGTTTCTGAAGCCTCTTCAACTTGCTAAGCAGTTCTTCTGTGATATCGAGGAAGCACACATCAGCGTAATCTGAAATGGGCAGCAGTACTGATTGCGCTAGCAACACTTTTGTTTTGAACGGCAAGAAGTACTGCAAGCGCCTCAGAGAATGAAAAGAAAAGTGAATGCGTCTGCTTAAATCACTGATGTATGCCGCCAAAGTCATATTCGTATTCAGGAGAATGCCCAGGTTTTTGGTTTTGTCGGTGTAAGGAATACAAACATTACCATAAAGAACAGTCGGCACGTTCGAGCCCAGTCTAGAGGCAGTCATGCGACTACTACCTACGATGATGGCCTGCGATTTTGAAGGATTGACTACCAAGCCAGATTTGGCCCAGACTTCAACAGCTGTAAGATCTGCGTTCATATTTGAAACGGCTTCCGAAATCTCGGCGATTGAGAAATGCCTATACAGCTGAAGGTCGTCAGCTTAGAGGTGGAGAGAGGATGAGATAACTGTAGTAAGTTGATTGATAAAAATCGAAAATAACAAGGGAGAGAATACCCCA
The DNA here is from genome assembly GCA_949825045.1 of Argyresthia goedartella. Taxonomy (NCBI): domain Eukaryota; kingdom Metazoa; phylum Arthropoda; class Insecta; order Lepidoptera; family Argyresthiidae; genus Argyresthia; species Argyresthia goedartella. The sequence continues at coordinate 12,535,896 of OX463826.1, forward strand.
CCTTGCGGTAAACCAGCAGACAAACTTAAACAGTGAGAAAGTGTGTCGACTACCATTATTTTATGCAAGCACTAAAATATTTGTTTACTTTTAAAGCCTATTACGAATATTAATTAAGAACCTATATTAGAGTTATAATAATCCCCTTCAGAATTATGGAGTTGTGATATACGTTCGAAGTGACTTGAAGTTTCTGTAGATGTACTTTTATTGCAGGATTCAAATAGATATCATAATTCATATCGATCTCCTTCAAAGCGAAATGCAGCTTGACGTCAAGGAGGATTACAGATCCTCATCTTTTGTACAAGCAAACGGAAGGGCCTACCGACTAGGTTTAGGTTTCAAAAATTAGTCCAGAAATAGTCCACACAGCATGCCAAATTTCAGAAATAGTCCTTCAACGATTCCAGAGTTATTAAGACATCTTGGTGAGGATTACAGCTTGAACATTTGATAGCATCGAATATCTTCGGAACGCCTACGACTTTCAATTTGAAGTTTGGGCCAAAAAATAGTCCAGAAATAGTCCACCGAAACAATAATGATTCCCACCTGGTTTACTTTGAAGAAGTGCATTAAAAATATAATGTTTAATTTCCCATACATTGCAATACAAGAACAGTCGTGTACAAAATAATAATGGGGGAAACCCTAATAAACCGGTTTATACCAATTAATCTCCATGGTCTAGTGGTTTCATACTCGCTTCCCACGCAGGAGATGCGTGTTCGAATCCGGTGCTGACCATATACCATTGAGATAAGTAATTTAACCAATGTACATTATGTAGACGTTCTTACGGTGATGGAAAACATCGTTAGTCAACCTTTTATCACCATAGCTGCGGCGATGAGCTAGCCCCCTGCCGTAGGTACCTAACTACCTACCTTCCTACAAAGGTACAAATCATCTCACCATTTCCACTCAATATGAGGTTACAATTTTATGACCCCACTGCGCCCGAGAGATGAGGATTACAGCTTGACGTCAAGCTGTAATCCTCACCAACCTACAGTTAAAACTTCGAAACTTAGTGAACTAATTTTCTTTCTTGGTGGACTATTTAGGACTATTTCTGGACTATTTTTTTGCATTTTCAAATTTAATTTTCATAAAGGTTTCAATGGTTAGGATTACAGCTTGAAGGTCGTAAACGATCTGTGCAGCCTTATACTACCTTAAGTTAAAATTATAATTTACGCCGATGACTCCGCCTTACTTTTCTCTGCTTAAACCTGGGATCTTGTCTATGAGGATGCTCAGGCGGGTTTTGATACTTTTTCTCAATGGCTTAAAAACAACCTTTTAGCTTAATGCCGATAAAATCAAATATTTAACTTTCGCCATTATAAATCAACGGAATATCCACAATGGTGTGATTTGGGCTCACCATTATTCTGACCCAAATTAACCATGCTCTTGTCCATCTTTATCCAAATCAGACAACATAAAATATCTGGGTATTTTGGTTGGACAACATCTGAGTATCGGTCCCACGTGATCGGTCCTCATGAAACAGTGGGACTCTAACCTGACCAAAAGAGATTGTTGGCAGGCTCAAGATACATTTATTAATCACAGGGTCGTGAGTCGAATATTGGTGATATAGTTGAAACGCTGGATAGGGACTCGCCGGGAATTTGCAGACTTCAGCTCCTTGGTAGACTCAATCCAACTGGTCCACTTCTCCAGACATCAACAAGTGATTATGCGGTAGCGCCAGGAGGATATTATTCCTCGGCGTGGAACCGATTCAGAGCTCCGTTAGCGCCAGGAGGATATTACTCCTCAGCGTGGAACCGATTCAGAGCTCCGTTAGCGCCAGGAGGATATTACTCCTCAGCGTGGAACCGATTCAGAGCTCCGTTAGCGCCAGGAGGATATTACTCCTCAGCGTGGAACCCTGGAAAGAGACCAGTGTGAATGATAGGAATACAAAAGCGCTACAGCGCCCAGCTATCAGGCGACGGCTCCCCACACGGAGACTTCCGACGAGGGCCCTAGGGTAATTAGGATCTAAGAGTGCCGCAGTCCAATAGACACTGTATAGAAAAGGGAAATACATAGAGAGTATAAAATACACGAAAATAAGAAAGACTAACTAAGAACCAATGCTTACCCATGGATTGGGGATAGTATGGAAGTTTCATATAAACTACTGCACTTTACAGCAACTAAACATTCAGCTCCATTACAGTACTAAAGGGACTAGCCCATCGCCGCAACAAAGGCGTGACTTAAAAATTATTGATGCAGAAGATACAACCTCACGTTTCAGAGCTCAAACAATGTCTGCCTCAAAAAAACAATCAGCTGCCAGACGAGATTCCAGACCCGAATTTCCGAATTTTTATAGTTTTAGTTTTTAACTGGCTAATCCGCCAGTAGCCAATATGGTCAAGGAGGTAGTACGTTACATACCCGTCTTGTTTGGGTAGGATTTTACCTGATAAAATCCTCTAAGATACTAACTAATCTAAACTAACTTACCAAATTAACTACTTAAGATAAAATTCTCTAAAGCTCGCCATCTACAATGTCAGAGAAATATATAACTAACAGTCTAGCTCAACTACATACAAACATCACACATTCGTACCAACAATCAGACATCAGAATTCATAGTAAGTTCATACAAGAGTTCACACTTACATCGTGTAAACACAGCCTTACACACAGGGTGCCATTATTATAGCCAAATGCACACCCAGACTAACTGTCAGAAGTTGAAAAATAAGCAAGATCCCTTGAACTAAAATAAGAACCTTAGATAAACGCCCCGATAGCTTAGCTACTATCGTAACGCAGAATAACACCATGAGGGGCAGCTCCCTCAAGTGTTCAAGACTTCCTGCACCGTTAGTGGGTACAGAAAATAATAATAGAGTAGAATATCTATTCTACAACAAAGAGTAAAAAAGTAGAGAATTATAGTTCAAGAGGCCATAAGCTAAAGTAACAGACATTGCAGAGTAACGTTACACAATAAAGAACTTTTACATAGCTGTAGATATAGATGGTTTTTAGAATACAAGGGTCAAAATACTTATTACATACATAAAGGAATCGTTAACTACTATTGAATAAGACAGAACGCTGTCGCAGCCTATCTTCAGACAGAAGGTGCTCTCAGACAGACACAGATCGCTCGGTACAAGTACAGATATTTTATAGGAAACGTCATGTTTACTACCTATCTAGTAAACTGTACAAGTTTACATGAAAGTAAGCAGAGAACACGACTAACGCCCGGTTTCTGGTACAAAATCAAGCCATTGATCTACCGTTTTGACAGCTGAAATTGATAAAGGACTGTCAACAACAGATTAAATGTACGAGAAATCGGCCGTTAAACACTAACCTTATTTATTATTTAATAGTCCGAAAAGTTCCCCTACTAAAATCTTCACAATTTATTAATTTATTTTTCGTACTGAGAATTTGGAGGAAAATATTTATCAACAATTATAATATGACAACGGCCGTCAGACTGCGACCATAAATAATGTAGAAATGAGGTAGGTACCCAGATAAACGATCAAATATACTCCTGTCAGACAAAAATAAACACAACAAAATATACAAGCTACGAAAGAAATCTAGCGTTCTACGGCGCTCTTATGGCCCAACTACTCTGACCAGACATAAAACTCTATCACCAATATTCCCTTAATCCGGGCGCCATTGAAACAGTGAAACTCTAACCTGACCAAAAGAGATTGTTGGCAGGCTCAAGATACATTTATTAATCACAGGGTCGTGAGTCGAATATTGGTGATATAGTTGAAACGCTGGATAGGGACTCGCCGGGAATTTGCAGACTTCAGCTCCTTGGTAGACTCAATCCAACTGGTCCACTTCTCCAGACATCAACAAGTGATTATGCGGTAGCGCCAGGAGGATATTATTCCTCGGCGTGGAACCGATTCAGAGCTCCGTTAGCGCCAGGAGGATATTACTCCTCAGCGTGGAACCGATTCAGAGCTCCGTTAGCGCCAGGAGGATATTACTCCTCAGCGTGGAACCGATTCAGAGCTCCGTTAGCGCCAGGAGGATATTACTCCTCAGCGTGGAACCCTGGAAAGAGACCAGTGTGAGTGATAGGAATACAAAAGCGCTACAGCGCCCAGCTATCAGGCGACGGCTCCCCACACGGAGACTTCCGACGAGGGCCCTAGGGTAATTAGGATCTAAGAGTGCCGCAGTCCAATAGACACTGTATAGAAAAGGGAAATACATAGAGAGTATAAAATACACGAAAATAAGAAAGACTAACTAAGAACCAATGCTTACCCATGGATTGGGGATAGTATGGAAGTTTCATATAAACTACTGCACTTTACAGCAACTAAACATTCAGCTCCATTACAGTACTAAAGGGACTAGCCCATCGCCGCAACAAAGGCGTGACTTAAAAATTATTGATGCAGAAGATACAACCTCACGTTTCAGAGCTCAAACAATGTCTGCCTCAAAAAAACAATCAGCTGCCAGACGAGATTCCAGACCCGAATTTCCGAATTTTTATAGTTTTAGTTTTTAACTGGCTAATCCGCCAGTAGCCAATATGGTCAAGGAGGTAGTACGTTACACTCACATTCTGCAACTCTTTGTTAGGGTCCGTAAACTCTTATATATTTAAAGCCCTTCGACATATGGCTAATCGAGGGTTGATGAAAAGAATTTAGCTGGCTCTTTTTCAGTCATAACTGACGTACTGCATCAGCTCATGGGGTGGTGCATCAAAAACCCTACTTTTGAAATTGGAACGATCTCAAAGAGCAGTCTTTAAAGTTTATATTTTTTTCTAAACAACTTTATCATTCCTGTGATATGCCCTTTCAGCAGCTAATTATTTATCGAGCAACTCGTATTCAACATTCCTCTTCAAAATTCATGACAGAGTTTTCTTACAGTCACATACTTTTAAAACATCCTTTTCTCATAAGTTTTTCTGTTTCCTGGGTCCTTTAATTTATAACAGAATTAATAGACAAATTCATTTATACTCTCTCAGAATTCATGATCTGAGCTATAGTTTCAAAATTTCTAGAAACTCTATTATATGAAGACCGAACAAACCGAAGATCTCCTACTATCGTTGAATGCTATATTAGACATGAACATAAATTATAACTAATATGTATACATATGTTATACAATATTTATAAACCTTTATCTTATAGTTTATGTCATTGATTAATATGTGTACATATAGGATATTTCCTGTTCAACACAGTTGCATATCAAATCTCAAAGTTCAGCCGGCGCTAAACGCACTGCTAAGTGATAAAGGTTGGGAGGGTATGCAGTACCGGTACTGAGAACTGTTTTCCATTTCCCGGTACCAATCTCGGAACCAGTACCGGGAATACCGGGAATTTCGGTAAATCCGGGAAGTCGGTGAAATTTTTTGAAAAAAAAAAAGAAAATTGCACAATTGTTATAAATTTTAAACAAATCTTTAATGACCCACACTTAAATAGGTAATACAATTGAAATACTTTGTATTATAATGGAACAAACTCTTAGGTAGGTAATCAAAACAAAACTAAAATTCTCTATAATGTAACAAATCAAGTATACAATTTAACAAAACATAAAAGTTTTTTCTCTTCTTATAACTTGCATGAAACTTATCTGAAATATCACATTTAGGTACTTCTGAATAAATTGTAGTTAGTCTATATTCTAGACTCTAGACACTTAAAATAAATTTTATATTAAAATCAGTCTCAAAAAGAGATCACTCTTAGTAGAAGTCTCTTCTCTTTGCTTGGACATAACAAGGTAATTTCAGTCAACATAGAAATCAGAATATTAACATTAAGAACATATTTTTATAAAAAGCAGCATTAAACTATTTATTTTTTATTTGTTGGTAATGTGTGCGCAAAAAGCTGATGGCGTCAAGACTGCGGTCACTTAACCTGGTTCTTAAACGGTTACAGATGTATCCAGCAGATGAGAAAATTGCAGAATTGTTATAAATTTTAATCAAATCTTTAATGACCCACACTTAAATAGGTAATACAATTAAAATACTTTGTATTATAATGGAACAAACTCTTAGGTAGGTAATCAAAACAAAACTAAAATTCTCTATAATGTAACAAATCAAGTATACAATTTAACAAAACATAAAAGTTTTTTCTCTTCTTATAACTTGCATGAAACTTATCTGAAATATCACATTTAGGTACTTCTGAATAAATTGTAGTTAGTCTATATTCTAGACTCTAGACACTTAAAATAAATTTTAGATTAAAATCAGTCTCAAAAAGAGATCACTCTTAGTAGAAGTCTCTTCTCTTTGCTTGGACATAACAAGGTAATTTCAGTCAACATAGAAATCAGAATATTAACATTAAGAACATATTTTTATAAAAAGCAGCATTAAACTATTTATTTTTATTTGTTGGTAATGTGTGCGCAAAAAGCTGATGGCGTCAAGACTGCGGTCACTTAACCTGGTTCTTAAACGGTTACAGATGTATCCAGCAGATGAGAAAATTGCAATATTGTTATAAATTTTAATCAAATCTTTAATGACCCACACTTAAATAGGTAATACAATTAAAATACTTTGTATTATAATGGAACAAACTCTTAGGTAGATAATCAAAACAAAACTAAAATTCTCTATAATGTAACAAATCAAGTATACAATTTAACAAAACATAAAAGTTTTTTATCTTCTTATAACTTGCATGAAACTTATCTGAGATATCACATTTAGGTACTTCTGAATAAATTGTAGTTAGTCTATATTCTAGACTCTAGACACTTAAAATAAATTTTAGATTAAAATCAGTCTCAAAAAGAGATCACTCTTAGTAGAAGTCTCTTCTCTTTGCTTGGACATAACAAGGTAATTTCAGTCAACATAGAAATCAGAATATTAACATTAAGAACATATTTTTATAAAAAGCAGCATTAAACTATTTATTTTTATTTGTTGGTAATGTGTGCGCAAAAAGCTGATGGCGTCAAGACTGCGGTCACTTAACCTGGTTCTTAAACGGTTACAGAAGTATCCAGCAGATGAGAAAATTGCAATATTGTTATAAATTTTAATCAATTCTTTAATGACCCACACTTAAATAGGTAATACAATTAAAATACTTTGTATTATAATGGAACAAACTCTTAGGTAGGTAATCAAAACAAAACTAAAATTCTCTATAATGTAACAAATCAAGTATACAATTTAACAAAACATAAAAGTTTTTTCTCTTCTTATAACTTGCATGAAACTTATCTGAAATATCACATTTAGGTACTTCTGAATAAATTGTAGTTAGTCTATATTCTAGACTCTAGACACTTAAAATAAATTTTATATCAAAATCAGTCTCAAAAAGAGATCACTCTTAGTAGAAGTCTCTTCTCTTTGCTTGGACATAACAAGGTAATTTCAGTCAACATAGAAATCAGAATATTAACATTAAGAACATATTTTTATAAAAAGCAGCATTCAACTATTTATTTTTTATTTGTTGGTAATGTGTGCGCAAAAAGCTGATGGCGTCAAGACTGCGGTCACTTAATCTGGTTCTTAAACGGTTACAGATGTATCCAGAAGATGAGAAAATTCTTTCGGATTCCACACTAGTTGGTGGAATGGTAGATAAGTGCTTGAAAGCCAAAGACAAATTTTGGCCACGTGCACCCCCATTTTCCCACAAAGCCATTTCAACTCTGACAACTGTTGAAATATCATGATGATCTCCAATACTTGCATCACTTGGATTTGGCTTTGTCATCGTCGCCTTCTTTATTTCCAAATTAAGCTCATCTTTCTTGCTTAATTGGTGGTTCGGAGACTTCTCTGCTGGAGAAACTGTTAGTTGGTCTGGATTGTCCTCATTTGCGTTGGAAGTCCGATGTAAAAGTGCTACAATGCTTTCAAGCATTTTGTTAGAATCAGGACGTTGAAAAGTGCTCACATCTTCATTGGCCCTGTTTGCAAAGTATATGTCTGCATTTGTTAAATACTGTAATGTACTTGCTTCGATCAGCCGTCTTTCTTGGTATCTCTTTCTCAATGTTGTGGACATTTCTTTTCCTAAGTTGGATTTCATATTATCTAAAGTTTTAATTGTAAACTTCATTGCAACATCTGCCGTAAGAAGTGTCGCATCTCTTTGGCAGAGTACTTCGACCGTGTTTTTTAAGGTGTCCAAAACTTCATTAAGTTGCTTCAATAGTGCCCATTCCTCTTGAGTAAATTCTGTATCAACCTTTAAATCTATGAGAGCCTTTGTGACACAGTCACGAAGCTTCAAAAATCGGCTTAGCATATTGGCGACGCTGCTCCATCTTGTTTGGACATCCAAAATCAACGGATACTCCTTGCCGAATTCCGATACAACATACTTTTGTAAAAACTCTTCATTCTTTTTAGGAGACTTCTTGAAAATTTTTACTGTTTTTCGTACTTTTGCCAAAATATCATGTAATCTGAATTCGGCCTGTTTATTTTGTCGCTGTGCTTCGAAAATGACACCGTCATCGTCATCTTCATCAGAGCTCTCCGTTTCTGCAACATCTTCAATTGAAAGAGGACTACGAGCCAATACTGATAGAGGTATGTCATCATCTTCTTCAGTATCATCATTTTGTATCTCATTTTGGTCCACAGCTATTGGATTCTTTTTATAAAACACGTCAATAACTGCAAGTTGAACTGCATGAGCAATACATTTCTGGTGATAAGACTTTATAAGTCTCCCTATTTTTGACATCAAGCTGCATCCATCAGTGCAGGTTCCTACAATGTCTTTCTCGAGATCCAGTCAATAACTTTGCAATTTTATGGTTAGTTCTTCGATTGCCTTTTCGGCAGTCATTGAGCCATGGATGCGCAATAGTCCCAAATTTCGAAACTTGTCTTCATTCAGTCGCTGTGAATGAAGATTTAAATTAAGGTACCTTCTATTGCCGTTAGAGGTCCACTCGTCAAAGGTCAAAGAGAATTTTTCTCCGTCCTTTAATATATTTTGTATTTCTTGTACTAGATTTTTTTTGCATTTTGCGGTTTCTTGTAATACCATTTCTCGTATTGAATTAGGAGATTTTGGTAAGTGATGTCCATCATTTTTTAAAAGACGCCTTAGATCTTCAGATGTACTGAACGTCCTGAAAGGTATACCATCCAGCGATACCATGCGAGAGACCGTTACTTCGGTAGATGGTTTTGATGTTGAGGAGAAGAAATCAGTCATCTTGGCTTTTTTCTTTGGAGGATTCAGCGACTGGCGTAGAGTTGGATGGATCAGTCCCATCATTTTGAGCACTTGTCGTACTTTTGCTCGACGGAATGGTTTTGTGTATACCCTTTAAGTGTTTTTGCAGTCCAGTTGTGCACCCACCAGCGCACTTTAAGACTTTGTCACAAATTTTACACCGGGCGTAGTTCTTGCATTTGCTTCTCAAGAAATGATGCCAAACCGATAACGTATTTTCGCTTTTAAAAGGAACTCCCTCGAACTCCATAGCTGTAAGGAATAAAAATGCACCTTATAAGTATTTACAACACATTATTACCACTCGACGGGTTTACTAGTAAGTATCCCATGGTTCTAGCTCCCACCTTCGATCTTCGCACTTCATCATCACATCCGCTCGATGGTACCATATTCCTAAAAGTCTTGTCAAAACAAACCCAATGAGTCCAAATTCGACCGGTTTACTAGTAAGCATCATAGGGTTCCTGCTCCTATCTTCGAAGCTCATCATAAGACCAGCTCGATAGTACCATAACAACTAACAACATACCTACTCCAAGAAATCTACTTTCGAATAAAAAATCAATATTCAAATCGGTTCATCCGCTACAGTGATTTTTTTTGACCCAAAAAAGTGACATCCTATTTTTATTGAATATTTCTATTAATTACCTACCTAGTTCATTACAAACACAAGAGTAATGCCGGCCCAAGTGGTAAACCATATTTTCGTGGATCATTACATTAACCTCATCATAAGGAATCTATTAGAACAAGGCAGACAATCGACGACGTCGAGTTATAAATGTCGTAAATAAATAAATAAGGATTTTATATAAAAATATATAGAGTGTCTTTTACTAACATTTTGAAGAAATCAAAACGGGATAATATGCGCCAAGAATTGCTTTGCAAAACGAAAAACTCTCCATGAATTATAGTTTTTTGTATACGAATTATTTTCAATATTATAACCTCAAAAATCAAAAACTTTACGATTTTTTCATTCAAGTATACAAAACTGACACATGGGTGTTCTACTCTGGCGTTTGTAATGAACTAATGAATAGAAATATGCAATAAAAATAGGATGTCACTTTTTTGGTGGATACCATTAATTAGGTAGCTAGCTACCTATATAAAAATAGTTTAATACTCACTTTCGTGTTGTTTTCACTGATGAATTGATGATCTCTCTCTTCATTAGTAGGTACTTTGTTTTTACACAAAACAATAACTCCCGATCAAGATGTATTAAAGAATGATAGAAGGAATGAGCGTATTATTACCTTCTAGAGCTAGCAACTGATACTAAATGGGAGGGAAGCCAGCCGCGCGCGGCGCACGGGACTTGTGTGTGCGTGAACCGAGCCGAGCCGAAGTTAGCCGAATGTCTCGACGCGAGTAGATCGTGAGTATTCGTGTTCGCGCCGCGCCAGCGAACAGATCACGCGCTTGACAATGGCGCGAATATTTAAAAATAAAAGATAAAAACAAAAGTACCGAAATTATCGAAATTCCCGGTTCTGTAACTACCAGTACCGGTACAGATAAAACAAGTGATTTCCCGGGAAGTACCGGGAATAATCAGTACCGGGAATTCCCGGGAGCATCCCCTGCGAACCTATGCTTTCTGCTCTACCGTTTACAACGACTAAGGTAAAGCGATCATGCAGCAGCCTCAGAAAACTGAAGACCTGACCGCGTAGCACCATGCAGAATATAATGAATGGTTCGGCGATGATGAGTGTACCCAAAACCGCATAAAAAACACGCTTTTTGTAAAATGGTTCTAGACTAATTTTCATAAACGCCACGTAGATTATGGTTTAGAGTTAGGTTAGGTTAGGTTAGTTCATTACTGCCGTGGCGAGTAAAGTCGGCAATCGTAGCACGGTTATTGAGTTTGAAGTCCGAGCTGCAGGCGAAGTAAGGCAATTGTCATTCCCGCCGAGGTTTGTATGATGCTTTTCACAAAAAAAAATGCAAGGAAATAAATGAAAATTCTATAATGAACCTTTTTCATCTGTCCAGGACATGAAATTCTCGTAAGCGTAAGGTATATCTTTTCCTGGACTTCTTTGGTAACAAATTTTCCATGGCTAATTTGGTTCCGCACTTAAATTTGGCGGAGTACATTCAATCTCCATTTCACTCTCATTAGAACTCATTATGATTTATTCAACTTTATATATTATATATATATATTTTATAATTGCTGTCAACACTTTTTTTAGCTTTTTTATTTAGTTTGTTTTCCTGCCTGTCCTGTTTAATGTTAGGTATTGTTTGCAAATGTATTTTTAGGCAATGTTTAACTCAATGATACGGCCTTGGGATGGTGTATGCTGATTTTTGATGACTGTGTGTGCATATTCAATTCATGTTCAAAATTAAAATAAAACGAAATTTTTATTTCCGGCGCGCTCTATGTTCGAAATAAGTCTTCACATACTTACATTTATGGCGCGTTTCTTTTTTTTAAATCACTATTGGGGTCATTGGCTGTAAATTTGATATTTTGTGTATGCGTATTGTATTTCCGAGTGTAATATGAACCTTTCCGCGCATGTTTGAGAAAATACAAGTACATCCGATAACTTAATTTATAAAAAAAAATATTTTTTTATAAATTAAGTTATATATAAATTAAGTCCAAATTTTATACGAAGTGAACGTATGAAGTTGCTGAAAATCAATCCTCCATCTAAAAATTCTCCATCAATCAACTTGCCCCTGTCTGGGATACCGGCTGGCCACGTCTTTGCCGGGATTGTTAATTTTTATTAAACTTTTGGACGACAAAATAGATAAAACGGCGGATCATTTATCTAGCGGTATCTTCGCTGAAACATTCAGTGAAGCTTGTAATATCCGATTAGTAGGTCGGTTTCCCCCGTAGCTGCTTTTGAAAGATTGCTCAGGCAGGCGTGCGCGCCGCTTACCGCACCCCACCGTACCTTGGGTTTGAGTAAAAATAAATGGGAAATAATAAGACGACCGAATAAAAAACTAATTGAGCGAATGACCATGGACAGCGGATTTTCCTGAAATGAGTGAAAAAATACTGAATTGCGCGACATTTGCGCGACTAAATTTCTGAATGTTTTAGCCAACGCTTATTGGCTAAATAAAGACTGTCTGGGTGAAGGGGTGCGTCAGGGTAGGTGAAGGCGCAGCGAAGCCCCCTTTATCCTTCGTGTTAGGTTGAACATGTAAGAACGACAAAATCCAACGCTCGTTTTGTATATTATGTTACTCGAATTAAGGTTTTCCAGTAACTGTTTTTAGATTTCCAGTCGCGCAATTCAGTCATTATGTCGGACAAAGCCAGTATTTCTAGTCGCGCTCATTTTTGTCGATAGTCAGTATTTCAGTCAGGCAAACCAGAATTTTTGCCAAGGAAAACTGGATTTACATACACATGTTTAAATACTACCCAAAATAAATGCATCATATATAGGTACAGTGCATTTACAGTTAGAGCCGAGCTAGTGGCCAACCCGACTGTCAGAATTTATGAAGTTGCCCTATTACTATACTTCTTTATCTCAAAAGGTATTTACAATGTTCAAGATTACAAAATGACAAGAGTTTCATTATTTGTTGCAATCTTTATTGAATTTTGTATTTTTAGTTTTCAAGGATATTGAAAAAATTCAAATAAAGACCAATATATTTAATTTCCTACAGAAGAACAACCAAGGTTTCAAAGTCTTAAAATATTTAGAGTAATTTTATGACCCGGACGATGCTAAATATATTTTATATGACAGTAGTAATATTTACGACATTTTAGCCTATATTTAGACACAAATATGAATATTTCGAGTAATAGATGTCTAAATACTTTTTAATAATGTTTAAAATAACACTCCTCGGCTATTTGTTTCTGAACGGAATAATTCACCAAGTTAAAAACTTTAAAAAAATTACTTCAAGTTCAAGCCCAATTTCCTCTTCCCCGGTCGGTACGCGAATGAAGTCAATGCACACGAAAAGCCAATTTGTGTAAGTGTATATTTTTGTTATTGTTGATTTTTTCAAAGAGCTCTAAATCAATTTTTATAAAATTTATATGGGACCACCTCTGAAGTGTGACCAAATCAAATCATCAAAATCGATTCATAATTGACGGAATAATCGCGTAACAAACATATAAATAAACAGGCGAATTGAGAACCTCCTCCGTTGCGAAGTCGGTTGAAAATCAATGTCCCTATTGAAAATTGATATCAATAAAAACATTCCAGAACATTGAGCAAAATACGGTCAAAAATTACTCTTCACTTCCAAATGATGGAATAATTAATTACATTATTTTACAGTGTTTACGTGTTATTTGCACAGGTCCCATAATAACATTAATTGTAAAACTATAGAAAATTCACGATAAATGCTACCAAAGTGATAAAGGTCTTTGGTGCCTATTTTTTTCCTCTGATTGCACCTTGAACCCATTTATTAGATTGGCTTAGTGGCCAATGACTTTATGTATTAACCTAAAAAAGCTAACAAAAAAGTGCTGCTTTACAAAAAAATCGACACCTGTCAAAAAAGTGACATCTTCAACAAAAAATTATATAATGTGTAGCTGTCCTCTGCCTACCCATACGAAAAAAGACATGCTATTCTGATAAAAAACCTAAGTTTTTTCTGTGCATTCCGCGATTCCAATTTCGACAGAAAATGAACTGCCGAAATATTTTTCTGTCAAAAGTGTAATCTGTCGAATGTGCACCAAATCCAAACGGACAGATAACTTTATGACATTTTACAGGTACAAAATCTGAGAAGTTCCTCATAGATCAGACAGATAAAACGTAATTGAAAACTCGGACGGGTCAATTAAAGTAATATAAGTCGTTTGAAATAACACTATCTTTCACTTCCAGGCTAAGTATTAGTATATATTTTTTGACGTGATAGATAACGTCTGGTAAATCGGTATAGAACGCCGGCTGCCCGCACGAAAAAGGTGATTCATAGAGACGTTCCGCTTTTTATCAAACACGCCTTGTTATCCAACTTAACATTTAGGCTATGTACCATCTCACTTAGATCAAAAGGGGCTAGGCAGCAACATAAAATGTAAAATGTATATGTCACCTTAACATAGTTAAAACCGTTAGTTGATAAACTAAGGTTTTTTTTTCTCGACAGATAGTAAACTGTAGCGTACTGCTTACTATATGACGCGTAAGATGACTAACGGTTAAAAACGTTAAATAGTACACTGGTTTAAACAAGTTCTGTTTTTAAAATTGGATTTATATTAATAGATTTCCTGTCCTCAATCTTTGCTATCTACAGCAAGTATAATGTAACTTGGAAGAGCGCTGAATCTGAAATACAGATTAATCACCTAGCTCAGGTTCAGATGTTTCTTGTATATTGTGAATCATTAATGATGCGATAAATTTTATTATTATTATTATTATTATTAACTCGAATTGCAAACGAAATACCAGGGCAAACACTGCGGTAGCTTAGGTGAAGACTAGAGGGGGCGAGCGCAGCGAAGCCCCCGAATAGTCTTTGCATTAGGTTGACATGTAAGAACAAAAGAAACGTAAATTCTAAGCCCTGTCGGTTTGGTTTATTATCTGTCGATAGTTGATCAACTACCGCGTTAGTTTATCAACTAACGGTTTTGACTACGTTACACGTAGTTTAAATTTAATAAATACGTACGTTTAAATTTTATGTCGGCCTAGCCCGTTTTAACCTAAGTGAGATGGTACCTAGCCTACATGTTAAGTTAGATAACAAGACGTGTTTTTAGCGAAACCCCAGATTTCCCAGAAGCCCCAGAGGCACAACTACACATAATATTATTTTTTGTTGAAGATGTCACTTTTTTGACAGGTGTTATTTTTTTTGTAAAGCAGCACTTTTTGTTAGCTGCCATGATTTTGACAGAAAAATTGAAGATAAATTCAGACAAATTCTGAAAAATAACACAAATTCAGACAAATGAAGATAAATTCAGACAAATGAAGATAAATCAGACAAATAAAGACAAATTTAGACATATTTATTTATTTAACCTATTCATATTATTTAGAATTTTATTGAATGCTTATCTTCGTATCCATTTAATTTAGTGATTTATTATATACATATATATTTCAATAATTATATTAATAAAAATATATACATATATCTTCCGGTGACAGACACATAAAATTTACAACGCCTGGCGGCATAGCTATTGCTAATGTTGACGCTAGTGATTTGAATGTGTCTTGCTATGCGGAAGTAGCAAGGCGGTGTTCAGAGTTCATATTCAAACGACGTATGTGATGTGGTGATCAGCTGATCAGGCCAGCCATTTTGCAATTAGCCAATAGTACTAACTTACCAACAATAAAAACCTTGGACAATACTCCGTTCATAAATGAAATGGGGTGACCTATCTAGGTGAGTGCGATACGCGGGCCGGGGGCGGGACGGGGGAAGTAGTCATCGGATTCAAGGTGAAGCAAGGTAAGACAGTGGTTGTGTGTTTGCTGTCATGCAAAAAATTGTAAGTACTAGGTAATAATATGTAGTATATGTGTATACACATAGGTACGTAGTTACGTTCCTCAATTATTCGTCAGTTAGTTTAATGCCGATTTCGATCAAAATTCATCAAGTAATTTTAATGAGTGAACATTCAGAATTAGACACATTGTTAATCGTAATTAATCTGTATTATTTAAGTAAAAAAATATTTGAATTAACGAGTGCCAATAAATGTTCATTTATCGAAATCATTGTAATTTTAAATTAACTCCTTTGTATTATACAAAATAATGATAATTCAGTAAAAATAATTTAATTCAATTCATAAAAGTATCCAATTTTTCATCAATGTTTTCTTATGACGTTATCACGTAAAAATATCGTCCGTAAACCGAATTTGCAGACAAACATTTTTTTCTATTTATGTATATGTTACATATTTATATAAAGGATTATTTTGAGTATTATATAGATATTGGTAAGTTGTTTATTATTTTTATTAACAAATTAATTTTTGAGCACATAGGTCAACCTGTAGTTTCTTTTTTTATCTCCATACTAAGTTTGCTGGAAGAAATCTCTTGTTAGAGATAAGCTCGCCTTTGTACACGTTAAGAAACACACAGAAGGGAGTGTTATGTAGTTCGAGTGTATGTACTTAAGTGTGTATATATGTAGATTTGTATGTTCCCTCCTATAGACTGAACGGCGTGAAGGATTTTAACGTTTGCGGTGTCGTTAGATTTGTTTAATAGCGCGAGTTACACTGGGTACATTAAAAATAATTAAAAAAAAACAAAGGGCAGATTTTAGACGCCATATTGTGAGTTCCAAAAAAATGTTGTTTACCAATCCCATCGAGTAGGGAGTCATAATGAGGGGTTTTAATAGCGAATCCAAATATACGTATAACTTGCAGTTGTGAATAGAAACAGCATAGTATCAGTTAAAAAAGTCTGAAAATAAAACAAAACCCGACTGCATAAAATAACCACTAAAAAGGAAAAAAACAAGCTCTAAATTTTGGTGTGAAAAGAAATACAGGGGACCGTGAATTGTATTTTATTAGGTACCTACATAAATAACAGATTTATTTATTGCATTAAAAATATAATTCATATGTTTTAAATTATTGCAGGTGGGGGGACGTAGAAATTCACAAAACACTGTAATGTAAGTATCTACAATTAATAGAACATTGACAAAACTATCTACTAGACATCAGTGCCCACTGCAATAATTTGAAACATATAAATTATATTTGTAATGCATTAAAATATATCTGTTATTTATGTAGGTACCTAATCAAATATTCTACACAGTCCTCTGTATTTCTCTTCACACTAAATTAAAGAGCTTGCTTTTTTTCCTTTTTAGTGGTTATTTTATGCATTCGAGTTTTTTGTTTTATTTTAATTATTTTTTTATTGTATTCACTGTTTTTTCTGCAATAAATTATACTGATATCGAAAATATTGGTTTCTAAAAGAAAATGGCTTTATAGCACTGTCAATAGACAGATAGCAACCAATTCAGTCCTCCACGCCGCCGCTTCGCTCGGCTTCAGATTTTACATAAAGTTGTGACCTACCACAACATAACTTTAGTGTTAGGACAGAAAAAAGTGACCAATTCAGTTCTGTGAAACTACATGGGGTAATTTTGGTAAAAGTTTACCTTATTGGGCTTCCGTTGACAATTTACAATTTAGGGTTGGCTTTATCACATATGTATAAATGTTAACGGCAATCTGGATAATCCGGTATTATATATAATCCCTAGGCAATATACATAACGCCTAAAACGTGCAGGCAGGTAATGTATGAAATATATATAATACCCAATGCACAGCCGGTAATTTATGTAAAAGCGTATAACACTGCAGTAGCTTAGGTGGAGGGTAAAGGGGGTGAGTGGAGCGAAGCCCCCTTTATCCTTCGAGTTAGTTGGAACATGTAAGAACAACAAAAATGCTTAAAACTAAGTGCTTTTTGTTGTTCTTACATGTTCAAACTAACACAAAAAATACTTACAACTAAGTATTTTAGTTGTCCTTACATGTACAACTTTACACGAAGGATAAAGGGGGCTTCGCTTCGCTCACCCCCTTCACCCTTCACCTAAGCTACCGCAGTGTTTTGCCCTGATATTCTACCAAAATCTATTTATTTTACACATTGCCGGTGGCCAAGTATGTATTCTATATAATCCCTGGGCATTGTATATATTACCTAGGCAGAGTGTGTGATGGACATGAATATTAATAATATTTCATACATTGCCTGAACGCCCCAGGTATAATATACATATTGCCTAGGTGTTATACAGAATACCTGCATTATACAGATTGCCGGTAACATTAATACTGCATTATATGCGATGCGATTCACTATTTTATACATTCGCATTTTGGTACAAGTTTCTTTTTTTGTTGTCCAATGTATTTGTTGCCTTAAAAACAGAAAAACAATCACAAGGGCTAATATGTAAAGTTATAGTTTTGGTCATATTCTTTTTTGGTTCGTGTAGATTTATTTCTCTCACATGATTAAATCGGCTGCAATTTGTCAAGGGAAATATTAATGCTAGAAAGTACCAGAAAATTACCGTAACGAGTCATTTACCGGCCAAGAAGAGTTTACAACATCAAGTAGCAATGTCACAAACGTCACAGTGCAATGACAGCGAAGCCATGGCGTAATTCTAAGCAAGTCCCTACGATTTGGCCGCCAAGCAGCCCAGACATGTCCCCGAGCGAAACTTTATGATGGAAAATGAAGAAAAGATTGAGTAAATATTATCAGAAAATGATTTAAAACAGAAGCTTCAGGCAGTTTGGGATTCCCTGAAGAGTGTGCAGGGCTGGTGGCGTCAATGCCACTGCGGATAAAAGCAGTTATTGAGAGCAGAGGAGACACTACTAAGTGATAGACTAACTGTGTGTAACGTAGTAACGTGTGTTGCGTGCGCGGCGCGTGGTAAGGGTGGCGAACTTTTTAGGCACTTAGGAAATTATTGTTTTTTATGTTTAATTAATTCAGAAGTTATGTGAAGTCATATGCAAGAATAAAGTATATTTAACACTGGAATATATTTATTGTTCAGATTTTTGCTATTTAACCTCTCAAAAACCGAGGGTAGTGGGGACTGCCTTATGCCATGGTAATAAAATTTAAAACTTATAATGTAAAAATGGTGTTAGCTAACGCCGGTGGTATTCAAGAGATTAAATGGGCTATCTTAATTTTAGCCCTATGGACGAAGTATTCTGCATTTGGGCTTGTATAGGTATTCAAACGAGTCAAGTCCGAATGTATTCGTCAATGTAGTAGGTACACTTCGAAAGCTGGCCTTTCAGTTGTTTTAAGAATATGGCATCACCACCTGCTTGTTAAATTTCAGATGGAAACGAATTGTATATTTTTAGGAGCCATTACATTTACACATCTGTCAGATGTCGACAGTCTTCTTTTTGATAAATAAATAAGATTTGGATATGGTCGTAAGACTTCAGCCTATTCAGATCGACGAATCATATTTTTTTTTAAACCCGTAAAAATTCGCTTGTTTTGTACAGAGTGTTTTAAACAAAAATAAAACGGCTTGAATTATTTGAAATATAATTATTTTCTTGTTTTTTTTTCTGTATATAATAAACGTTATTGATTACGAATTTCGTGTGAATATAATCTGCATTGCATTTAAAAAAAGCCTTCACCTGTTCGTCCGTAACATATTTTTAACCGTCCGTCAAAAACAATTGAAAAGCAATGTCATAAATTACTTATTGATGAGAGGTTAAATAAATTTTACCCGACATCGTTCTTCTTAAAAAATATAATTTAGATAGGTTGCACTCTTATTCTATTCATTCTTCCAGTAAGCCTGATATGAGCCTGTTAATATTCATGTTAATAAGTAAATAAATGAAGTTATTTTTCAGCATTTTATTAATTTTATATTGTCACCGTAAAATTGTCAAAACCGTTAGTTAATAAACTAACATATTAGTAGATCGACTATCGAAAGATAGTAAACCACACCGACAGGGTTTAAAATTAACGTTTCTTTTGTACTTACATGTCAACCTAACACGAAAAATATTCGGGGGCTTCGCTACGCTCGCCCCCTCTAATCTTCACCTAAGCTGCCGCAGTGTTTGCCCTGGTATTTCATTTGCTATTCAAGTTTAAACCAGTTTACTATTTAACAGTTTTAACCGTCAGTTTATCAATTAACGTGTCATATAGCAACCAGTACGCTACAGTTTACTATCTGTCGATTGTTGACCACCTAACCAGAAAAAAACGTTAGTTTATCAACTAACGGTTTTGACAATCTTACGTTGACATATATAACACTCAAGAGTGTTCTATATTATTAAATTATTTTTTTTTATCTCCAAATTTTACAAATGTATTCACGTTTTTTTTTCGTATTCGGGTAAGTATATTTTTTTCCTGTAGTTAGCTCACCTCTCTGCCGACTACAATGTCTCTAATCGCCAAGTGCTTCATCACAGCCTCCCGTCTTCTCGCCGTGGTTTCGACGATTCTAGGGACATTGCAGGAGCTTTCCTGCAAATTCTCAGGGCTCCATTTGTTTCCCAGTATCCAATCTACCGGCCACACCAACTATCCTAGCCTCCGGCTCTACACCGAGGATGAACCTGCCTTCTTGGTCCACATCCCAAATCTACGTATTTAGTGTACTTCCTACTCACATTAATAACACATTAGAATTAGTGAATGATACGAAGTTTCTTGGAATAAGCATTGATAGAAAATTGCAGTGGTGACCCCACATGTGCAAATCAGCTGGAAGATTAGGTCCTGCGGCTTACGATGTTAGGAACATCAGGCAAAACACGGATGTGGCTACGCCTAGCTGTAGCCAAATCCGTGTCTATTTTAGTTACTTTTATAGGTCATGTCTTATGGTATCTTGTTGTGGGGGTAAAAATGGATGTTCAAACCATTTTTCAGTTACATGAAAGATCTATTCGAGCAATTTATGATTTAAACCGCTCAGACTCCCTAAGATACTTTTTTAAAGAAATTGAAACACTAACCGTAAAGTTGTTTTATAAAAGATATTGAATGCACACAAGAAGCTTACAATATTTTCCAGAATTGGAGATAGCTGTAATGTTAATCTAAGAAATAATCACTGACTAGTTGCGCACCAGCTTAGACTCGTGAAAGTGTGTAATTCTTTCAAGGATCAGTGCATTCACTACTACAACAAGATGCCTCTGAAGATTTTACAATTACCATTTGAGCTATAACAATATAATATAATAAAATAAAACTTCATAATTAATCTTAAGAGCTACACATACATCCCACAAAACTAAATGTAAGTATGGGTTGTGTGTGGGCCGGGAGTAACTGAATTGAAAAACCATGTGAAAACGACATTGTCTAAAAAGGGATATTACAATATGCAATAAACAGTTTCATTACAAATATTTTTATACAAATTGGTAGGTCGTCAACTCGTCGCGTCATCACGCCTTTTCAGCCTTTCGGTTTTTATTCAATTTTCAGACGATAGGAGCGGACTATATCAAATGAAATAACTGGATTTAGATGTCCTATTGAATATTGGTTAAATGAGAATAAAATGGAAAGACAGTATACCTTGCACGGCGAGCAGTCATGGGCGTACTAAACTAAATACATTGCTATATATTACAACCTAAATGCAATATACGCTTTTCTTGGCAGAGTGCAAATTAATTCGCAACGATGAAAGAAAACAGGGGATAAACGAAGGTCTGCTTGTAAGTTTTAGTACTTGATTATTTAAGTATATAGCCTTTTTAATATGGAGAAAAATACTATCACGATGGAATCTTCCAAAACTGACTACAAATCACTATATGGTTAAACGCTCGCAGGCACGCACTGACCGTGAGGAAATAAAAGCCGTTCTTATTTACTTTATAGTTTGTTTTTAAAAAAATACGATATTTACTGCTTGAGTAATATATGTTTTTTACAAATATCGAGATAACTCATCACTCTTACATGCGATATTTAGGATGATACAGGAACACAAAAGTACCCACTTATTGCTACATACAGACAGCACAGTCGGGGATCGAACCCAGGACCTCTCGCATGGTTGGCGGAGCCACAACCGCTGCGTCACTGAGGTTGTACAGTGATATACAATGACTGTTTGACCGTAGATAAGTCCATTGTTAGTATATCTATTGGAAAGTGGATATGGCAGACATTTCGCGAGTAGGCCACCGTGAATGTTTCGATGAACTGCAGGGGAAGGGGTCACCTCGTGGCACCCGAATGCTGAACCCCAACTGGCGGTTACACGGGGCTCCGCCTCAATGCCTGGCGTGGGAACGGCAGCAAGCAGGGTGCCATGCCAGCCAGACCTGAGGTCCAGACCAGGCAGCAGAGGACAGAAGCGTGGGCCACCAACTCCGTAATCGGAGTAAATTGTCCGCCCTTCCAAAGAGCTTAGATGAAGGGGTTGATGTTTCAGGGGATGATGATTGTTGAACGATTTACTTGATTTACACGACTACCCTTTAATGAGATACAGAGATATTTTCCAGATTCTAGATGATTGTTATACACCTGGCAGTGTATATTTGCAGTGGGGACCCCACATAGATAAACTAGCTGGTAAATTAAGTTCTGCGGCTTACGCTGTTAGGAACATCAGACAAAGAACGGATGTGACTACATCTAGGCTAGTATATTTTAGTTATTTCATAGTGTCATGTCCTATGGTATCTTGTTGTGGGGGAAAGCAGCAGATATTCAAACTATTTTTATTTTACAGAAGCTATTCGAGCAATTTATAATTTAAAACGAACAGACTCCTTAAGAGAGCTTTTTAAAGAAATTGACATACTAACCTGTAGCTAGTCAAAACTAGTACTGTACTGTAGCTAGTCGAAAATATAATGTATGGTACGCAAGAACCTTACAACATTTTCCAAACTTAGCGAAAGCTGTAATTTTAACCTAAGAAATAATCACAGACTATGTGCGCCCCGATTTAGACTCGCGAAGGTTAGCGTTCTCTACTATAATAAGATACCTCTGGAGATTTTGAAATTGCCATTTGAGCAATTTAAAAAGCATGTTAAAGCGGCTTTGTCGAAAATTACAATGTTCAAGATTACTTAAATGACAGGACTGTATGGGGTTAATCTTGCTCAACACAGACCTTGCTGTTAATAATTTTGTAATTATTTATTCCTGCTTATTAATCATAATAATAAAAAAAACATATTTGTAATAGTTAAGCACAACCTATTTTTAGAAGAGATCTAAAAATCAATCTGTGGGAGTTTCTACGCCCTTCTTCTCCCACAGTGGTCCAATGAAGAGAAGCGGCAAAAATGACGTTTGCTAAGTATATGTAAATATCTACAGTAATAAAGTACTTTGACTATATTTAAATATACATGCTATAAATCAAAAACTAAAATCGAAATAATTTTTATATTATTTTTCTCCCCTCCCTTCGACCCGCTAAAACACATGTTTAAAAGTTAAAAAATATAGAAATCAAAAGAAAATATCCCGCCAAGAATAGGGTTAACAATACTAAAAACAAACAAAACTTGGTTTAAAACACATTGGACAAAAAAACGTGTAAAGTCGCATCGGCAATAATTGAAAATTTACAAATTTAACAGTTACAACCTAATTTACTTACAGCTTGACCTAAAACTAAACTAAAGTGTATAAAAATAGAATAAATGTAATTCCGCCAATTCGTTTTTCGTACACACATGTGTACGGAAAACGAATTGGCGGTTACATTTATTCTATTGTCTTTATGTATGCATTGGACGTATTATGAGAGCAGCGTTTCTTTCCTTCTCAGTTTGATCGCTGTCACCCCAGCCCCAGATCGGGTTCGATCCATCGCCAGTTCTTGCCGCCCTGGCCTTTATTATGGCATCGGGCACCGTCTTCATGTCATACGCCCAGCCGATCCACCCAAAGAAGTCTATAAACCAGGTCGCTGGGCACAACTTGTTGTTCCCGAGCTCGGAAGATCTGTAATCCCAGGGGAACACATGGTGGTAGTTATGGAAGCCTTCTCCGTTAGAGGCTATGTTAACAATCATATTCTCCACTGGTCGTATGCTCTTATCGTAGGGCTTATAACCCCAAGTATGAGCAAGGCTGTTTACTAGGAAAGTGCCATTTAGTATACTTATCATGCGCCACATGGTCCCTATATGCCAAGCATTGTTGAAGGTTTCTCCCCAGAAGTACATTGGTATCGCCGATGGTATCCCCAGTGCGAAAATAAATGCCAACGCCAACTTATACCTGGAAATTGGAAAAAAAATGTTTCACAAAGTTACTCAGCTAGACATCACTCTCACATATGTTAATGACAATGTTCAAAAACAAAAATGTACTGAGTTTGACGCTTGCTTAAAAAAGAAATAATGAGTTAGGGAGAATGATCTAACAAATCATTAAGGTGATACGAAAAAATATGTATTAAAGGAAATCGAATTTAAATGAACGTGACAGCGTTAATAACTTCCACATAAGAAAGAAAAGAGAGCGCAAACAATGTCGTTAGTCGAAAAAAAATTCAAGGAGAGTTTACGGCTACCTAAATTTTCAATACAATTTCGCTATGAAATTAGTTATGATTTCAGAATTACAGAACAAAATAAAACAATATAGAGGTATTTTCGTATTTTTTTTAATTCGCATATTCTTTCAGTGAGAATCCTAATCAAATACTCAATGAATGATTACCCAAAAATCTAATCTGTAAATGGCTTTATAGTGGAGTAAATGGATTCTAAATAAACCCCTTTTTAGGGTTCCGTACCCGAAGGGTTCCAAACGGGACCCTATTACTAAGACTTCGCTGTCCGTCCGTCCGTCCGTCCGTCCGTCTGTCACCAGGCTGTATCTCAAGAACCTAGCTAGCTAGAGAGTTGAAATTTTCACAGATTATGTATTTCTGTTGCCGCTATAACAACAAATACTAAAAAACAGGATAAAATAAATATTTAAGGGGGCTCCCATACAACAATACCACATACAAACTTATGGATGCACCTGGTTACGTACATGGAGTGTGAAAGTAACCGCACCAATAACTTTGTAAACAATATTTTGCTGTGTAAAATCCAAACTATTCACTCCACACCATCGCTTCCATTGAACGGTGGTACGGAACCCTTCGTGCGCGATTTAGACTCGCACTTGACCGGTTTTTTCGTATCACCTTAACATGGCTTAGACTATGCTTAATGTTTTTGTGACCGTAAAAGTTAGGTTTCTCCTTAAAATGTACATTGGTATCAGCACTGGTATAACAAACTGGGTACCTGGACAACCGAGCACAAATATTAAAATTGCAAGGAAAATATAAAAAAAAACGGGACCAGGAAATGGACATGCGGCGTTAAAAATAAAAACATATGGTAAGACACCAAAACCGGCTTCTTTTAGACCTAGGGAATTTCATGACTTTTCCGATGTATGTGAGTAGATCACACCGGGAGGCGTAATGCCAAATATTTATTATTATTTATTTAATCACGTAGGTCACGTAGAGTTAACGAGTACACATAAAATTATTAGCTCAACGTTGACAGGTACACAGATTTTGTTCTTGTTTGATTCCCGAAAGAGTAAAAAAGGGAGGACATGAATTGTCCGGGCTCAACACCTTCAGAGTTGAGCTATTACAGCTTTTAGCTTTATGCCACCAGTAGACTCCTCCTCCACAATCAGTATGTTCGTAATATCCTGCGTAAGTGATATTATGAGATAATTAGGAAGTGAGAAGCTCCACCGAGGCGATACCTACCCTGCACAGGATTGGACTAAGCTATTGTGACAAGATAACCCTACAATGAACTGCTGGTAACGTTGCTAAGGTAACGGGTCAGGTTGATAAAAGGTATCCTAACCCTGCGGTGTACGTACTCTTGTCAATAGTGCGAACTTTAACCTACAGTACAGTACAGTTTGCGCCAAGTTTCTTTGGCTCTGAGCGAGCTGTCACCTCTCCCCCTCTCTCTTTCTCGCTTCATCTTACTCTATCCGAAAAAGAGAGGTCACAACACCCCGAGCCAAAATAAACTTGGCGCGGCCTGTAAAACTGCTCGTGTGCGGTGCAAAAACCTGTTAGCTGTCTGCCGTTGTCAAAACGAACATCTAACTGTGCGTGTGTGGGGGTCATGAGGCTTTAGCAACAGGTTCATTTGTTGCTTAATCTATAAGTAGATTTATTATGCCTATGTAGTGATTGTCTCTCTAGCCACTGCTTTACCTAAACTGCAAACTCCTCTCCGTTTTCATCCGATATTATTCATTCATTAGACATTAAATCGCCAAATATTATTGCTAGGTTTTGGTGAGACGAGAGTCATTAATTGTTCTTGATGAAAAATCAATCACAATTGTTGCTCGAGAACCACAGATCGGATCCGAGATGTAGAACCACCTTGGTATGGTTGCTGCGCTGTTATATCAAGAGTATACATCTAGAATTTAATAAAATCTTGCGTACTTATCCTGAAACTGGACCAATGGATCGCTATGCATGTCAGACATGTCGATGGCTTTTCCCTTTTCTTTCACTTCGGAACTTTTTCTCCTTATTAGCCACCCGTAATGGGAAAAGAAAAATCCCCTCGAAGCATTGTGAGGATCAGCTTCAGTATCACTATGCTTGTGATGAGTGCGGTGATCACGCACCCACGACTTTATGGTTCCTTGTAATGTCGTGGAAAAGAGTATCAGCAGTATGATTTGTAACGGCATCTTCGCCTTGTACGCCCTATGTGTCCATAGTCTGTGGACGCCGGCTGATATTCCAAAACTGTTCAGCTGACCGAAAAGTAAAGCTGGAATAATTTTAAAATTATAATAAAGTGAAACAAACGAGAGAAAATAAGTCCGAGACACTAAAGGGGGTATGGTGGGTCTGGAGGGGAAGTATTCTGCATAAGGGCTCGTATAGGTATGTCAGCACGTTAAGACGCCGGCGGGCAGCCGGTCAAGTGCAATATGAGGCGAGCGCCAATGACGATATGATTGCCTTAATTGTGACTATCGATTGCCGTAAATAAAAGAATGATATTTTACAAAAACACGTGAATCCGCAATTTCTAAATCCGTCCCATTGTGCGCCCCGCCGCCGCCGTCCCCCTTGCGGACAGAGACAGATATATACATATAGGCGTACAAAAATGAAGTGAAATTTGGTTGTGTTATTCTAAGGTTCCGTGAATACCGAAAATAATGAATGAACCTTGATTGTATTTTAAATTTCTTTGTGACTTTATGCAACTTGATAATATAAGCTGGGTTTCTATTATTATTACATCGTGAATGGTGTAGTTTTTAATATCTCAAAAAAGAATTGCAATCATTTATGTGATAAATATTTTTAGAAAAATGTTGGAAACAGGAACCTCGGTAAATACTGTATTCATACGAATAACAGCATACATACGTTGAAATATTCTGGAATTCAAAATTATTATGGTATTAAGTTTGTATGGAAATTTCATCGTTCGCTGGCTTCGAGCTTAACAAGCGCCAAAGCCCTTGAGCGTTCGATCGTCAAGTTACAAAATTATAATTAATGCCATCTGTTGAAATCTCACTGTACTTCTTCGGCTAAACTCAGCCATATTCCATAGATTATAAAGAAGTGTTTTTTTTCTGTATAATATTGCCTAACCTTAATGTGTCTCCGAGACACAAAGAATAATGGTAGACAGACATGCGATAATTGTTATCATAAAAGTGGATATGTCACCGTAAGATAGTCAAAACCGTTAGTTGATAAAATAACGCGTTAGTTGATCAACTATCGACAAATAGTAAACCAGACGGACAGGGTTTAGAATTTACGTTTATTTTGTTCTTACATGTCAACCTAACACGAAGACTATTCGGGGGCTTCGCTGCGCTCGCACCCTCTAGTCTTCAACAAAGCTACCGCAGAGTTTGCCCTGGTATTTCGTTTGCAATACAAGTTTAAACCAGTTTACGATTTGATCAGAGCAACTTTATTTTTCACTTCTCCATACAAAACAGCTTATTGCCCGGACCAGTCTGTATGGAGAAGTCAAATTAGAATTGCTCAGATCACATTGGTTTCATAGTGAATGTTGTTCAGAATGATGTCCCTAACAACCTCTCTTAAATATGACGACACTCCTCTGTTACACCCTGTATAGTCATATAGTAACTATATTCATATAGTTAAATAGATAGTATTATATTAGTCATATAGTAAGCAGTACTCTACAGTTTACTATAGGTATCTGTCGATAGTTGACCAACTAACGAGAATAAAAACAATGACAATTTTACGGTGACAATACGCTACAATAGTCCAGGGATTACAAAATTGGTCCAACGCGCGCGCGCGCAGTACAAAATTGGTCCAACAGACTGCAATTTTGTACTGCGCGCGCACTGTCCACCGTCACCCGTCATGCGCACGCGGTAACATAACGAATTAAGAGCGAGCGAGCTGGGCGACGTTGGCGGGATTTATTGAGCATAAGTACAGGTATTGAAAAGTGACTACTGCGCATTCAAGGCCACCGCTCATAAAGTGTCGCGCGAAAGTGTTTGCAGGCGCTGTTCTGTCTGCCAGATAAAAGGACGGCCGCTTGTAAATTTCCCCTAACTTCCTCTATAAGGGTGAAATCCAACTGTATAATATAATAATATGAAATATGAATGAAAGAAGAGATGTTTAGATGTTTGAATGTTTGCGTGTGATTTGAATGAAATTTAGCACAGAGATAGTGTACGAGCTAGATTAACTGATTAGCAGGAGGGTAACGTTATCTCGGTAAGTGATAATTCCTAGGAACACGCAGATGAAGTCACGGGCATCAGCCAGTGTGTCATATACACAGTCAGGTCATAAGTTCTGTCACACAATAAAAACTTTTGAATTTAGAACGCTGGCCACAAAAAAGTTTATTGAATTCGAATTTCGAATTTTTCATGAAAATAAAAATGTGTACTTTTTAGAATTTTCCTCATTTTTAAATATGGAGTGGACACTTAAAGAAGACCGTGTCGCAGTTATTGCGTTGCATCGTTGCGGTTACGCGCCAATTCAGATTTTCGACTTACTGAAAAATTTGAATATAACCAAAAGATTCGTTTATCGTACCATAAAACGATACAATGAAGACTCTAGTGTAGATGACAGGTCAAGAAGTGGTCGCCCTCGCTCTGTTAGGACTCCAGCAGTGATAAAAGCTGTGAAGGCGCGAATTCAAAGAAATCCCATACGTAAGCAAAAACTGTTGGCCCTTCAGATGGGGTTAAGCAGGACCACGGTGAAAAGGGTGTTAAATGAAGACTTAGGGCTTAGGGCATATCGAAGAAAAACAGGACATCGTTTGGACGCTCGTTTAATGGACCTGAGACTGAAGAGATGCCGCGCTTTGTTGAAGCGGTACGCGGGAAAAAAGCATCGGGAAATTCTTTTTTCGGATGAAAAAATTTTCACCATGGAAGAGAGCTACAACAAACAAAATGATAAGGTGTACGCACACAGCAGTGAAGAAGCGAGCAACCGTATTCCGCGTGTCCAACGAGGTCATTTTCCATCCTCGCTCATGGTTTGGTTGGGAGTCTCTTATTGGGGCTTAACTGAGGTAAATTTTTGTGAGAAAGGCGTAAAAACGAATGCAGTTGTGTATCAAAATACAGTCCTCAAGAACCTTGTGGAACCTGTTTCTCATACCATGTTTAATAACAGGCACTGGGTATTCCAACAAGATTCTGCGCCAACTCATACAGCGAAAAGCACACAAGACTGTGTAAGGATCGGCCTATTAGGTGTGGAATGAGACAGTCACATGTTCGAAAGACAGTTGTATATTTTGAGTCATGAATCATAATAAAGAGGCTATTTATAGATGTAAGTAGGGTTCAGGTGTGCATACACTACACCTTCCCCCTTTTTTGAAAGTAAAAAATATGCATATAATTTTTATGACATTTAACAATTTAGATCTAATAACATCAAAACAACAATCTAATAAGTAACTAATTTCTGTAAAAATAACAATAAAATAAATCACCTGTGTAAAATATCAATTGAAAATTTAGAATCTGTAAAAAATATAACAAATGAAAACCTTTTATATTTTTGTTTGCTGGATACAATTTTTTCAATACTATCAAAATCAACTATAACCATTTATTACTATTTCTCACCCCTTTTTAACACCTATTTTTAAACAACTTCATTAAAGTACATTGATAATGATTACATAAGAACATCAGGTTATGTATTTTCTAAAACTAATTTTGAATACACGAAATAAACGAATAAGTACATACACAAGTAAATACACGAAACTAAAATATCTATCTGTTTTAGGGGTAGGGTTGACGACATGAACGAATTTTATACATTTAAACAAAATAACACAAAATCATAAAATAAATGAAACGCAAAACAAAAGTACATATTTCTCAATCCTTCATCAAACATGAGAACGTTTTATTTTTAACACATTGAACTTTTACACAAAATTATAACAATTAATCAGTTGCAATTTCAAAACTCCACATTTCTCATTCCTTCTAAATCTCTTTCCTTTCTTCACGCATTTATTTACTTTTGTCAAATTTTATTCCATAATCACTAACTACTTTTTTGTTTATTTATCCATTGCATACCTACTTCCATCTCAAAAGAAAATCGTCACATCTTATAAAAATATAAATCTTCATTGCAAAACTATCAAAAATATACTCGCTTTTCATAAACAATCGCTATCAATCAAAGTCTCTATTTTATTATAATCTCCTTATCACTTCATATAGGTACTTTAATTATCGGGATCCGGACCCTTAATATTCACATGTAGTGAGTGCACATTTATAGGTACTTTTTATACACACTGGTATTTACTTTATAAGGTACTTTTTATAATAATACTTAAATACATAGACTACTAGTACCTGGCTCCAGGTCTACCTGCCTGAGCCTGCTCGCGAGCTTATTAGGTCATCGATATCCCACTTTCTCACAAAGGAAACTCGTCCACATCATGATCGAAGAGGAAGGATTCGTGCCTTGTACCTTGTACCTTTGAGACTTTGATGAAAATACAATAACATATCGGACTCGCCAATAGTTACGTACCATACTAAAAACATAACTTATACTCAATCAATACGAATCCTTCGAATTTTAAGATATTCTGTAAAGATTGGATGATCATTCCAACTTTTCTCGAAAACTTAACAAACGAAGTGTTCCCAACTAACTTGCTCTGTGGCCTAGAGTAACAATCCTGACATTCCACACCTTCTCTCAAATTCATACTTTTTATTCCTAAACAAAAACCAACATTCCCAAATCCAAACAAAAATATAACTTTCTTAGGTAATACGTACTCACATAACATAACTTAAAACTTGCAAATATTAAATAAATCTTCACATCAGTGGTTAACTTTTCGTTCCATTTCATTTTCATACTTTTCAACTCTCACTATCAACCAATATTTTCTCACTTTTATGAAGTATCCGAATCCGAAGTGACCATATCCGCTGGTCAGACTATAATTCTATTAATAAACTCGAATGCAATCTGTAAAATAAATGCAAGTACAATTTCTAAACAAACTTTTATGATAAACTAACGTTAGTGGTTCCGTCGTACGTTTTTTTTTTTTTTAGTATATCTGTGATTAAAGCTGAACTTCTTTTGCATACTAAATATTTTGTACATACATACTCAATATGAAATTTATACATCCCATACTATTCAAATTCATTCCATATTATAACTTGAAAATGGTTTCATACTTAATCTCTCTGCGGTACCCTAAAATCGCTATCAATCATTCATCACCTTTTACGTATCTTCCATATTAGTCGCATGAAACTAAAATCTTTCGCTCTATACAAGTCGCACTGCGGTAACATGAACTACTAATTATTATAATAACAATTCTGTTTCTCTGTAATCAAAACATGTGTTATGTTCTAATCTAATTTGGTTTCTTCTGCAGTGTAGCATGTCCATATTTGGTTCGCCTGCGAACACTGGATTGAATTTCTATACTTAACTTTTGAATAACTTTGACTGTTACCAAGTCAAATGAACAACTGAATCATTTATGTACTTGATTGTACATTTGGAGTAAATCAGAATTATGATGCAATATAAAAAAAAATACTAGCGGTTATAAAACAAAAAAATAACAAAACTTTCAACTTCATACTTCACACTTTTTATCACATTATTCCCAGATTTTTCAAAATCTCCTCAAAAATAAAAAAATACTGTCAAATCATCTCATCCCAAATAACTCGTGTCTAACTTATTTACTTTTCGGCTTTCAAAAATATCTCCATTCCTAAAAAATAATATCAATCGTTCATTCACACTTCTCTTGCTGACTATACTGTACTACTAACTTTTCGTTCTATGCCATTCATCATAATACTATTTTAGTTACTTCATGCAATCTTCATTTGGAAAAATAATTATATTAATATTGATCGTATCGTCAACCCTTTGACAATACAAAATCTAGCCAAAACTTAAATATACTAATCGACAAATAATTTAATTTACTTACATGTCATACGTATAATAAAACCCATTGTCCAAAAAACACATTGACGCCACGACGTCATCGCCCGTGTCGCACGCAGCTCGCTCGGAGTCAGCACATCCTGGGAACCGTACATCTCCCAGCTGCGCCTCACTTGACCCGTACGGTTACGCCCAGCGCCCTGCTTCCACATCATCAGGCTT
The DNA here is from genome assembly GCA_949825045.1 of Argyresthia goedartella. Taxonomy (NCBI): domain Eukaryota; kingdom Metazoa; phylum Arthropoda; class Insecta; order Lepidoptera; family Argyresthiidae; genus Argyresthia; species Argyresthia goedartella. The sequence goes on from OX463826.1 coordinate 12,568,433, forward strand.
AGGAAATCGCCCGGCACCCGGCAGCACAAATCTTCTGTAATATTTTATTTTCTCTTCTTGTGTAAATATATTCTTTCTTCTATAATTATCTTCTTTCTTCTTTTTATCCGTCTTCTTCTGGCTGCAATCCGCTAATGTCGTGGTCTCTTCATAGGTCATCCCGTTCTTTTTCTCTATATATTTATCTTCGTTATATTTCTCTTTTCCAAGTTCTTCAAGTATTATTTAAATATTATTTGAATTTATTTAATCGCCATTCGGCACAGCACTACCTCGCGAGAGGTAGGCTGGCCTGGCACGGTCGCCATGTAAGGATCGGCCTATTAGGTGTGGAATGAGACAGTCACATGTTCGAAAGACAGTTGTATATTTTGAGTCATGAATCATAATAAAGAGGCTATTTATAGATGTAAGTAGGGTTCAGGTGTGCATACACTACAACTGGCTGGCGGCGCGTGAAATCGACTTCATCCGGCACGAAGACTGGCCCTCCTCCAGTCCAGATTTGAGTCCGTTAGATTACAAGATATGGCAACACTTTGAGGAAAAGGCCTGCTCAAAGCCTCATCCTGATTTGGAGTCACTCAAGGCATCCTTGATTAAGGCAGCCGCCGACATTGACATGGACCTCGTTCGTGCTGCGATAGACGACTGGCCGCGCAGAATAAAGGCCTGTATTCAAAATCGCGGGGGTCATTTTGAATAAACTTTATTACCTTAAGAATCTATGTTTTATTAAGTTCATTTTGCTATATAAATGTTTACATAAATAATAAACATGTCTAAATTATTTCATATTGCACATGTGACAGAACTTATGACCTGACTATGTATGTATGTATATTTTATGGAGTCTGAAATTAATATAATTTTGATCTTTAATTAAAAACCAATTTAAATAATAAAGATCTAAATAATACAAGTTATTGTCTAAAATATACTTTATTATTGCAACTTAATTTAAATTCTGAATTTAAAAAAACAATCATTGCATAATTGCCTAAAAAGCAAATGAGTTCGTCTACCACTAAGTAGTGCCTCTTCTGCTCTCAATTACTGCTTTTATCCGCAGTGGCATTGACGCCACCAGCTCTGCACTCTTCAGGGGTGATGGAATCCCAAACTGCCTAAATCTACTGTTTTAAATCAAATTCTGATCTTGATGGATATTCCTCAATCGTTTATTAATTTTCCACCATAATGTTTTGATCGCATACAAGTCTGGGCTGCTTGGCACCCAAATCAGCGTAGAAACTTGCTTAGAATTAAGAAATGCCTTCGTTGTCCTTGCAGAGTGACGTGAAGCCTCATCTCATTCAAAAATGAAAGTATCTTGATGTTGCAAACTGTGAATGGCCGGTAATAGACTGTTTCCAAATTTCCTGGTACCAAAGTACCAGGAAATTTGGAATAGCATTCAAATTTCCCTTGACAAATTGCGGCCGACCCAAACCCTGTGCTGACATGCAACCCCATATCTTCCCTTTTTGCTTGATACAGTCCTTATTTTCGTTTATCCAACAGTCACATCACATTTCGATTAAGCGCTCCACATTATTTGACGCCACTGATCTGAATTCCAGTTCTGATGTTCACGAGCGAATTTTAATATTTTTTTATTTTGGAGGGCAGTCAGTAAAGGCTTTTCTTTTGCTGTATAAAACCATACCCCATTCTCTGGAAGACTCTCCTGCAAGTGTCGACTGAAACATCTTTCTGGATCGTATCCCGCTGCTATTGCACAGTGAGTTCTCCTGTTCGGGCACGACGATTTTTCTTGACTATTTTCTTCAGAACCCTGTTTTCTGCGCCACTTGTGATGCTGGTCTTCTTCAAACATGCTACAGATTTGTTTTGTTTATAATGCTGGATGATTGACTGGATGGTAGACCTTGGTAGTTATAGTTCTTTGGATATTTGGTATGCTTACTTCCCTTTATTACACGTAGTATTGGAAATTATGATTTTTCGGACCTCTTCAGATATTGGGTTATCCATGGTAAAAGAATAGTAAACAGAAATTTGTTTATTCTTCCTACCTAAACAATTTACGTCCAGTTTCTGACTTTAACTGAGGTTTAACTCAACATAGCCGAACTTTTTGCATCGATGAGGGTCTGGGGGACTAGATTAACTATTTTGCTTGCACCGAGACTAGGTTAAATCCAGGATTGTAGAAGTTGCAAAAGATATTTAAATAACATGACAAGCAGCGTTAAAATAAAGTAGCATAAAGAGGGATACTGTGATATAACATGTTATGTAATATATCATATCCGATAAATTATTTTGGTTGGAAAAATCTTGTCTCTCAATGCACAAGTAAGTACGAGCAAAAATGTACAATTAAAAATAAATAAATAAATAAATTGATTTTTATTCCGACCTGGGCCAATATAAACCATAACAGATAAAATTAAAATAAAATAAGATTATATTTTTTTACATCAGGAGGACTGCCAGAGGTGACTGTAACATGGTGTTAATGGATCTGGCACACCGCTCCTGTGTAGACACTAGCCGGTGCCTCATCATTAGACTGTTAAAGCGAGTGATTTCTTCGTAAGAGAGAGAGTAGCTTCAATAGTAGTTTATGTGACTGCTACATAATGGAGGGCATTAATACTCGAGAGTTGGTTTATGAAACGAGCCGAAGGCGAGTTTCATAATAATATCACTAGAGAGTTTTAATCCCTAATTATGTACAGTTACATACACTAGTTTATCATAAGCTCTCTTTGATGTGTTCAGGAACCGCATGTTTGACCGGCATTGTGGCTCTGCAGTTGTTTAGCTTGTTCTGTAGTACCAACTTCACAGACAAACTAGGGGCGGCACGCGGACGGGCGTCGGCGTTCGAAATTTGAATGTCATTACCAACTACACAGACAAACTAGGGGCCGCACGCAGGCGGGCGACAAATTTAAATATCATTTTGCCGACAGAGTGGCAACCGACGGGAGACGGAATAAAAGGCTTGTCACTACATGCTCGATTAAAGTCTTGTCTATTGATTGGAATACAATCCTAGCTTATATACTAGGTTGGTACATGTTGTTAATGACGTGCATAAGACATAGTACGTGATGAGATATTTCCGCATATCTGTAATCTGCGCTTTACAAAAATTTAAACATTGGACTACAAAATACAAAACAAAACAAAAAATAATATATTACATAAATAATACATAAAATAATATAATACAAGACGTGATGCTATTCGATATAGACACCGCGAGCGTTTTTTGCGAGTTCAGCAGTTGCATGTTATGCTTCATAGACAATGTCAGCCCAGTTGCTTACTATTAAAATCACGTTTCTTGCGTGCAAGGTCAGGAATGTAGTTATGCTGTCTTGACTTTGCGCTCCTCACTCGATGATTTATGTCCAAAGTTGTTCTTGTAGGGGTTTGGGGCTATTTTGATCTAAATTTATCATGGATGCGAGGTCGATTGCCTGTTGCTTGCTCCATCTTCTGCTCCTCGTATGGGGTTGATGTTGCACGTGACATTGTATGATATTCTCAATGTCGTCTCTTTTTTCATAGACTGAGGTGCAGGGTCAGCGGTCATGGATAGGCCTCTCCATGTACTAGTCACTGTACTCTGTCATGACGAAGTGCTCGATGAGATGACTGATGATGATGATGATGATTACTTCTGGCTGTGGAACGTTTGCCTGTTCCGGAACGATGGAACAATGCGTTGCTTGTTCTTTCTTCTCTATTCTTGGCTATATCGCCGTAATTTTTGATATTATGTGGTGGGATGTCTTCATAACTCGCTATCAACCGATCATTGACCTGCGGTCCACAGTTGAGGTTATGAGGTTGCTGGTGGGCTGCGTATTTTCCACTGCTGCTTCGTTGGCTTAGGATATGCGACCGAAGGCAGGAACTATTTCACCGATATCTCGGCAACTTGTTGATGCAGTCTTCTTGGCGCCTGAGTCTCCATTGCGGAAACATTTTGAAAGGCGAATCCAGCCTATTTCTTCACTTTGATGAAGATTTTACCGAAGGTTGCTCGATGTTCACTGTTGGGGTCACTACTTTGCCGACAGAGTGGCAACCGACGGGAGACGGAATACAAGGCTTGTCACTACTTGCTCGATTAAAGTATTGTCTATTGATTGGAATACAATCCTAGCTTATATACTAGGTTGGTACATGTTGTTAATGACGTGCATAAGACATAGTACGTGATGAGATATTTCCTCATATCTGTAATCTGTGGCGGGCGTACGGGCCGGCACAATCATAATATGTAGAAAAATTACACATTACGGTCATAATGTGTAATTTTTCAGATAAGAAATGAGTTTTTACCAAGTAGTTTAACATTATGCTGATCGTAACGTGCGGTTTTTGTACGCAGTAAAGAGGGTTTTATGATACGTGTGTAGATAAAAGCTTTAATAGCTCCAATATGGAGCGCGTAGTTTCGCCAGATGTACTAATCTGGCGAATCTACGCGCTCCATATTTGAGCGTATCCTGATGTTATGACGTTTGCTTACACAGTCACAGCATGCGTGAAGTATACGCGTATAAATGAAGGGGAAAATCCGAAAAAGGAACTGCGTAGTGAGGCATGACAATGTTCAATGACAACGATCCCGAAAAAGATGACCATTCTCCATAAATTTTTACCCCTTATTCTAATGTCCCTAAAAGTTTTACTTCAATAAAATAGTTGTCTTGTGCCACAGTGCGGCACATAATCAATCATTACGGCGCACTAATTTTAAAACATTCCAGTAAGATGCAATAGATACTGTGATAGTTTCGTACATAACTAGGTACATAGGTGCGACACAAATCCATAAGTAATTTGTTAGCTATATACAGGGTTCCCTTAGAAATAAAGGCAGATTTGCTTCAGACGCATCTATATGATCTCAATGAAAGTTGCATGGAATCGTCGGTTAATTGTTTCTTTAAAGTGCCAGCCATTTCATAGAACATTATTAATTTTTTACTCACCGTAGATTGTAGTTTGCAATTTCGCAGATGTAAACATGAGGTAAATACCGTACGCTGCAGCGAGGTGTCCATAGATAAGGAATAAAATATTATTTATATGGAAATCATGCTTTCTGAGTGCCAGCTTCTCTGGTAAATCAGGTCTAATTTTTCCAAGGCCATGGAGATTTTGAATTTCAGTTTTGGTTTTGGTTGGAGATTTTACTTCAAAAGCAGTCATAATTTATTTTTTATTTGGTCAACATTACCAACACGTTATGTTATCGTTTACACTGCGTTACATTAATAATAAATCAATGTAATAATTTCGGCATCAGATATTTTTAAATCACTTTTTAATACTAAAGTTTGACTTCGATTTAGATGTGAAGTTACCGTAAGGAAGTGAGCAGATTTGCTAAACACATGTCTTTATATCCAAAGCCTAAGTACAAACTGATTTTTTCTGTACTACAAATAAACAATTGTGGACATTGAATCATTGTTTTGTCACGCGTGAGAGGGGGCAAAGCTATGCGCGATATATAGCTCTGTCCTCTCCTACACGCAACACAGAGTATAAAATCAGCCTATGGGTAACGTGAAACGTCGTCGATCATCAGCTGACACTCCGGTCATAGCATAAATAAATTAAGTAAGTAAACAAGGCCCTCGTCCGAATGATAACTACCTACTCTTGCTCAAACGGCTAGGGTTGTCGCTTAAGGCTACAAGTTGAAGCCGTGTATTAGACCCTTAAGCGACAACCCTAGCCGTTTGAGCAAGAGTAGGTAGTTATCATTCGGACGAGGGCCTTGTTTACTTGCAAGCAACGGCTTCCAGCAAAGGTCATCTTGGAGAAGCTAGTCCGGTTACACGGCATCCAGCAAGCTTCCAGCCAACAGTGTTTGAACCAACAACGTTGCGCAGAGTTCGGACGCTACGCTCGCGTACCGTACAACGACGTCATGGCATGTTTATACACGCCATTTTATATTATTATAAAATGGCGTGTATATATTTCTTTCCGAGTTGCCGACGTTTCGGAGCTCGGAGCTTCGGACCGCGGCTCCGAAACGACACTTTCAATTTTGTTACTTTTTTCAATGTCCTTCGGAGCGCGCGGCTTTAGACAGTCAGATACAAAAGTTATATTGCAATACAAACCAAATATTATACATATAACTTTCCACTCGATATCAATATTTAATCAAAAATACTGCAAACTTACGTGAGTGCATAAAAAGGTGGCTTAACTGACTGCTAACGTTTTATGAATAATTACCGTTTTAATAATAATACTGAAATATATGAGCGATACTCTCAGGTAAGAAAAAGAGCGAAAGAGCGAGAGAGAAAGCCAAACCTAACTCATTTATTCGTATCTACTAGCTCGTCAAACATCTACAAAAGATCCAATTGTTTTGTTCTGTTTTTTCCCAGGTTTTGAACTTTATTACGATGTAGATAGCTTGAAAATCGCGCGCTCTCTCGGTCCTGTTACAAGGAAGCACGCACAAACGGCAAGCAGGTTAGTCAGACGCAGTGTAGCCAACTCTACAGTTTTAACTGTAGATATACAGTGTTGTCATTATCGTCACAGTATTTAGTTCAGACCTCCAATTCTACAGTTTTTTTCTATATAATACTACGCCATCTATTTTATTCGCTGCATATAATCCTAGGCACTTTTCATACAAAATCAGAAATTAAAAATTGTTAAGTGTTTCATGCTACCAATAACCATTTAAAGAGATTTTATAAAAATAAGTACGATTTCAAGAATAAAAATGAAACTGAAATTAAAGAGGATGTGTAAATTGAAAACAACGAAGTCTTAGTAGAAATATTGTAAATTTGTTAAGATTTTAAAGTTGATTTATTACTACAAGAATAATTTTATTACTTTATTATGTTGTTTTATTGATTACTGCTAGTAAATAATACAAAATAACAAAAAACCGTAGATTTATAGTTCTATAAGTAGAATTTTACAGTTTTATACAGCTTTTTGAAAGCTTGTTTGCAGTTTTAGTCTAGATTGGGGTTGGCAACACTGGACTCAGACGCCCCAAGTCAAGGACTGTGCAAGTCGCAACTCGCATCATTTGAAGAGAAGTGAAAATGAAAATATGTGGCAGTTAATAGTGTTTTTATGTTTTTGGAGGTAAGATATTTAAAACGTAACTAATTGTTTTGATAATATTTATTTAATGTTTGCTGATTTTTTAGGGTTCTTTACCTAAAAGGTAAAACGGGACCCTCTTACTAAGACTCCGCTGTCCGTCCGTCCGTCTGTCACCAGGTTATATCTCATAAACCGAGATAGGTAGTTAGACAGTTGAAATTTTCACAGATGATGTATTTCTGTTGCCGCTATAACATCACATGCTAAAAATATAGAATAAAATCAATATTTAAGGGGGCTCCCACACAACAGATATTATTTTTTGCCAATTTTATAGATAATGGTACGAAACCCTTCGTGCGCGAGTCCGAATCGCACTTGGCCGGATTTATTTCATAACGTACACATACAATGCTTATGTGTCTTAATAATAGAAACTGTATATTTGTAAATGATAAATATTTTTGGTCTATTCGGAAAATATATAATTTTGTTTATATGGATGATATCATACTTTGCAGTTTTTATTCGTTATATTATCTATACAAACACATATCTACAAGTGTGTTCGAAACCCGTGGTACGTGACCTACTCGCACTTAACTATTTTTTTTTAATTAAAAGTCATAGGAATTACTTTATATACTTATTAACTACATAATAGTTATATTATAATATGTGCTTCATATTCAAATCGGTTAAGAATTTATTGAAAAAAATCGAGAAACAGCATTTTTATCGTTACATTTTTTTTAACTACTTTCAGTGTTTAGTGGCTACCTATACAGTTCGTCACGAATATTAACATAGATTTACTTATTTTTTAAGGAGATGAGAGAACAGCAAGTTCATCTAATCCAAATCAAATTGGATTCGAGATAATAACATCAAAACGAAGAAAACCGCTACTTTTACGTGCAGGTTTTAGGTACAATCAACACAAAAATAATCCCGTAAGCTGGCCATGCACGAAAAGAAACAAATGAAAGGCAACACTGCTGACTGCAAGCGACAATCGTAAAAGAAGAAATGCACACTTGTAAGCCTGATTTTGTGGACAACCAATTATAGCTGGAATTTGAGAAGTGCACGAAAAAGTTATAACGGACTGTACAGTCCCTATTCCTAGTGTATCGCGACAAACTGTGGCAAAAATTAAAGACAAAGACAGACAAAGGCTGGATCTCGTGGCAAGAATACCAACGAATGATGCCTACGAAGCCAAGGGTCCCGGGTTCGAGTCCCGGTGGCAAATATTTGTTTGATGAGAACGGATGTTTATACCCTAGTCATGGTTGTTTATCTATCTAAGTATGTGTATCGTTTTCTAGTACCCAAGATACAGAGAATACTAGTTTGGGGCTGGATCAATGTGTGTAAATAGTGTCCAAGGTATTAAAAAAAAAACAGTGGAGAGAAAACTGTATCGGAAATGAAATAATTCCTTAGGTGTAACAAAGGTACTTTTCGACTCTATAATGGACATCATTATCCGCCCAAGATTGTACTTGCTGACTACCGTCAATCTCCGGCTAGAATCTTGGTATTTGCTGGGTATTGCAGAGAAATTTCAAGAAAACCTAATCTGACAGTCTTCTGCGACGGAACTTTTAAATTTTGCTTAAGACTATTCCAGCAACTTTACACTTGCACGTCTATTTGGGCAATAACAGTTATAATTCAAACATAATACCCGTACTATATGCACTACTGCCAAATAAAACCAAACATATTTATTTAACTTTATTTCGTCTCATGGAGAGTCGAATTCCGGAGTTTGAACCGAATACCTTTGTACTCGATTTTGAACAAGTTGTAATTTTGGCTATTAAAAGCATATTCCCAAGTTCCACTATACAAGGTTGTTATTTTCATTTTTCGCATCCCTATGGCAAAAAGCTGACCAATTGGGTTTGAAAAAAAAACTGAAGCGAAACTTCTTAAAAAGCATATAAAAAGGTGTACAGCTCTTTTGCCAAGGGAGGTATTAAATGACGCCTGGCTGTGTGTCATGTCGCAATGTCCGAAAAATAATGAAATGATTGTGAAATTTAATGATTATTTTGTACAAAAATCGGCTAATAGAAACGTCTTTTTGCCGATAAGTGGTGCGTTTACAATTGTCAGCTCTATACTACAAATATGTTTGAATCATGGCATTCTATAATTAACAAAAAAAACAATAGTCAACCAAAAAATATTGCCACTTTTTTGACGTTACTACAAAAGGAGTTAAAATATCAACAAACTTGTGATGATGCTGGCGAATTATTTTACTATAATCATTTATTAGATACTGACTGACTGTTCACATTTATTCAGAATATTGCGCTAAATGCTATGTAAAATACTGTGATTTTCGTAGGTCATTTATATGTATAATTCTTATTCTGTAATTCTACTGATTGTTAATTGTGATTTTTATACATTGTAATGAATATAAGTCTTAAAAATAGTTTTTTTCATTTGTTAAAAAGTATTATTTACAAACAATAACTCTATGTAAGATGTTAACTTTTCTTCTTAAAACAATAGGTTCTTCTTTTCTTCTTAAAAAAGGTTTTGAGTATTTAAGTAAGTATACGTTTTAAATAACTAATATTCTTAATAGTCTTATTTAAAGTACATACCATCGATCAAAACATAATTTTCTACAAATTTTCTAGCTTTTTCATCTGACTGTACAAAAGAGCATGAATATTGTGCTGCGCTCCGAAACGACATTGAAAAAAGTAATAAAATTGAAAGTGTCACAGATCCTTCACTTACCCTGACCCACCATTTCGCCCAGACAGTCTTTATTTGGCCAATAAGTGGTGGTCAGTAATTTAGTCGCACAAATTAGTAATTTTGTCGCGCAGTTCAGCATTTTTCGCTCATTTCAGGGAATTGCGCTCTTCATGGTCATTCGCTCAATTAGTTTTATTCGGTAGTTGTATTATTTCCCTTAAAATATTCAACATAACATGAATGCAAGTCTGTATGGGCTTCAACACAGAACATGTAACTGCGGTGCATCTAACGCAACACATCAATTGTAAATATTTATTAATTATTTATAATTATTAATATTGTAATATTTATATTAGTTAAACACAACCGATCTTTAAAAGAGATCTAAAAATAAATATGCGTGAGTGTTTTCGCTCTGCTTCTCTCACAGAGCTCCAATATAAAGAAGAGGCGAAACATTACGTTTACTAGGTATACGTAAATATCTACTGTAATAAAAAAAAACTTTGACGGACTTTAAGCCGCACCAATAACTTAGTAATCAACGTTTTGCCAACTTAACACACAGGAAAAATAAATATACCTAATCCCCATGCAAGCAACTTGAATACCATTGTGCGGTGATACGGGAACCTTCGTGTGCGAAACCGTCTCGTGCCTGACGTTTATTTTCATAATGAGACATACCAATGTTATAATTGATCTGTTGTTTTTCTAATTGTGTGTTTTTAAATAATTGCTCCATCCTCTCAACATTTTAAGCACAAGACGGGCAAACGAAGACAGACCCTGTCCTGCGCACCAGAAAATTCAGCAATGTGTGAGTGTGGCGGGCGTGTGCTTAGGCGGAACGGAATGTGGCTGTTGTGTGTACTGCCGCGGATTACCACCCGGTAGTGCTCCGGTAAACGTAGCACTTTAAAAAAACAAAGACGCCATGTCCACACTAGACGTGTGAAGTGATGTGTGAGTAGGTGTGAAGCTGGCATCTCCTATATCAGGATCTCAAAAACTGTCTGCAATGATATCGACGGGTTGTTTGCTCTTCTTGAACTTCTGGTTCCCTGATTTACCTTTCCCTTCCCTTATGACCTTGCGCCGTAGTTCGCTGGGTGCAAGAGCTCACCCCGAGTGATGGAGTTGAATGTCTCTAGGAGACGATTCCAGCCTTAAACCTGTAAATGCACACTGGCAGCAGCTACCCTGCAGTCTCTTATCATGATCTACATCTGTACCGTAGGTATATGCCCCACCTGATTCGCGTTTCTCTAACACCTTAATGATTTACGATTTGTTATCGGGCGACTTTAACTTGCCAAACCAAACATTGTGTGGAGTTCAGACGGCTACACTACACAACTTCCTCAGGACTCCGTGGAGATTCAGGATGCCAGCGCCAGTGTTTTGGAAACTTTCTTCTATCTGGAATTTACAACAATCGAACTTTATCAAAAACCTTGTGACAATATTATGGATCTGATTGTTTCCAAATCCGAAGATGAGTACCTAAATAAAGGTTTCGCAAAGGTGATTATGATATGATGAAGCCGACAAGAGACTCATGGATGATGACTGGAAAACAACGCTTCATGAACCTGACTTGGACAAAGCCATATCCATATTTTCCAACGCACTCACTGATGTCATTACTAGATAATATGTATCTTTGGACACTCGGCGTAATGTAACCATCCAGTTAGCACACTATTGCTTAAAATAACAAACGAGAAAAGCCGAGCTCACGCTAAATGGTAGCGTTTTGACTGGCGTGGCTGTTTGGCCTGGTCGAAGAAATTCGAGTATAAAACAGCACTTACAAAAACATCAAAGACAAGTAAAGACATCAATTCTGGGTTTAACCAATTTTACTCGCCTGTATTTATCGAACCTGCAGTATTACGTTGACGAAGAGATCCCCCTTATTGTGATGATGGCATTGTTGATATTGATATTGATAGATATTGATATTGCTTTATTAACACGTAAGTACCACAAAAACAACACCAGAATCGGTGGATAAATACTTGACATCTTGGATTCTAACAGGGGGGCCGGCAGTGGCGGAATTCCCCATATTTTATTTTCAGATGTGCCAAGAGTCTCTCCAAACCATTATATTATCATTTTATATATCCCTAAAGAATTATATATTCCCGACAAAGTGGAAAGCGGTTATTTTGGTACTTAAGACTGAATTTCGTAAGAGTATTTTTTACGGCGTGGCTGAAAATCGGGGTGACACATTTTTTTACGGTCTAATCAATAGTCCTCCATGCCAGGCCACATCTATTAAATTGTTAAGTAATTTGTAATAAATACTAGATAATATGTCGCGTTTTTATTTTGGTGGTGCGTCCAAAAACCTTTTTGGTGGCTATTTCTGACACTCACACAAAAGTTACCCAATAAATTTAAAACATAACTTAACTTAATACATGTATTAAGTTAAGTTATGTTTTAAATTGTGCTATCCAATGATAATTTTATTATTATATTTGGCTTCGTAGCTAATCCAGGATCTTGTCGAAAAGGTGCGTCCACAAGCAAACATAAATGTTGGTGCATTTCAGTGGTATTAATAAAAGACCCTTAAATTTTTCGTTATCCCCTAGTTAGTGAAATAGGCCGAATCAACCAATTGGACTTCTTCCCTGTCAGTGAGTCTGGCCGAATCAACCAATTTCACTGAGGTACAGTTTAGTGCTCATTGTAACAGCCATTTTATACCTATCTCTTTCTTTCTTGATGCAAAATGCTTAGGAAGGAGCAGGGTAGCTTCTTAACGAATAATGTTATGTGCTTCGGTTGATGACCTTAGCTAACTGTAACACTTTGTACTTTGTACTGTTCTTCCGTGCATCGTCAGAGATAAATTTGACAGCAATTGTTGCATTTGGGGTGTCTCCCATTGAACCTACTTAAAGAATATATATCTATAATATATAATAAAATATATAAAATAAATAAAACAGCATTACAACTTACTAGGTCGCGCCATACGTTTTGAAACATACAATAAATGAAATAAATGACACAAAAATCTCTGTAATAAAAATATTTATATATCAAACGAAAGATAACAGATTTGAGGGATATTTAAACTACATATTCAAAATGACCAAAATGACCAAAATGATTTTAGATACAAGCCTTTAAGGGCTGAACATAGGAATTAGACAAAGAAAACAAATACCCGTCGCATCGCGTCGAAGCAGACTGACGCATGCTCCCGCGCAGAGCCCCGCGGGGCAGCCCGAGCTCCGAGACCGAGAAAATTATAGAAAATATTACTAAACTCCTGTAATAATAACATTAAAAATAAAATAAAACAACCAAAAATTTTCCCTTTTTGTTACGTATTTTTGCGTGTAAGTTTCATATAGGAAACTGATTTCGTCTCCGAGCGCTTGTTCATTTAGTTGAATAATAATGCATTGCGAAAAATATTTTTAAGTATTAAATATAACAGATATCCGGTAATTTTAAAAGTCCATTCTTATCTCTAATATACGTTTTATAACATATATTTATCCTGCATTTTTATGTTGTCTAGTTTAGCCTAGAATTGAAGCTAAAGATGCATTTCTGGCCATTTTTAATCCACCAGTCATCAATACAAGCACGCACGATAGCCATGTCAATATTGCTTTAATCAGGAATGCATTGAGACACTCCAACTTACAATGAGGTTTAGCGCAGACCTTCTCCTCTAAGTACTGGCAGTTGGGGCCAGTCTTAGTGTCTGGTATAAAGTCGATTCCATGGGAGGAGAGCCAATTTTGAGTGTTTTTTGCCTTATGACCTGGTGCATAGTCCTGCTGGAATACCCAGTGTCTGTTTTTGAACATTGTGTGTGAAAGAGGTTCCACGAGGTTGGTTGCGACTGTGTTTTGATGCAAATTGCACTTGTTTTATCTTCTTTTTCAAAAAAACAAACCTCTACTGCTACAATTCATCGTCTGAATAGCCCATGAGGTACAGCGCCTGCGGCGTGAATTAGATTCTAGTTCAGCGCCCCTATGTATTTCCTAATTTTAGGAATTCAAAATTTATAATTCCTTTAAGTCAAGTTTGTTCTAGTTACGGCCGATTTACCCATCCTCAGACAATCTTATTTCTGTATTTTAATGTTAAGAATTCGACAGAACTTATGCCTGTAGAATGAGTGGAATCGAGTGGAAGTTATCTGCCTGATGTTGCTGTTGATGTATGATGTGGGGCCAGAAGCAATGTATATAAATGTTTATGTTTATTGATCGGTAAAATTTTGTAAGGGCCGTGACCCTTCTTGATTCTATCACCACTCCAGATAGACCTATGAGGTCTTCTTATAAAACCCTGTAAAACATTATGTGTTAAATAAATAAATAATAAAAAAAAAATATCTATCCAGCCTCCTGCACCCACTGTGGAGTAAAGGCCTTTTCTTTATTAAGCCATTTATTGCGGTCCTGGGCCGACCTGATTCATCAACATCCAACCATCGGGCGGGTCGTCTGCCTCTCGGTCTACGCGCGTATCTTGGCCACCATTCCGTCACCACCTTGGTCCATCTACCTTCGTTCCTCCTGGCCAAGTGTCCCGCCCATCTCCTCTTTAAACTTGCGATTTGGATACCCACATCTAGGACATTGGTGAGTAGTCGTATCTCGATGCTGGGTATGTGATCGCAAAAGGAGATTCAAAGCATAGCACGCTCCATTGCCCTTTGTGCTTCTCGGATTTATGCATGGATTCCTTTATATGAGCGGCCATGTCTCGGATCCATATGTGAGTATAGGTACTGTATAGTATTATACTATATGTGGTATAGGCAAAACAAATTGGTTAAACACCTTGGTTTTCAGGAATTGAATGATTTTATACTTAAAATTTACCAAAGGCGATTCAACCCAGCTGTATGCGCCTGGAGATCTCCTTCACTTGAGGATTTCGGTAAAATGATAAACAGTTTCCAAGGTCCTTCGTCCTCTGTCTCTAGACGACAGTTATCTACGATTATGTTAGGTTGAGGACTCTCAAGATTGATCATAATCTTGGTTTGGACACGTTCATCCTCAGGCCGACCCCAAGTGAAGCTTTATGCAGGTCTTCGAGCATTCTCTGAAGTTCCGCAACTCTTATTCTTAAACAACCAAATATCTTTTTTGGATGATCACATGATGTAGAGTATCGGACCTGTTTTTATTTATTTATTTTCATTATTTCATATTATTCAATAGATATTTGTCAAATTACATATTTGAGTGACCTACTTTCTTAAATTAAATGTTCTAAAATGGCATACCTACTACGAAAAATGATATTTGAGCAACACAACACTTTGAGCTCATATTTTTTTAAATAGTCGATATATTAAAAACCACATGTAACTCACTCAACTTATATACAACATCGCAATGCAATGAAGAGAACTATATCCACCAAGACTGAACTTCCAGAAATCACTACACCTATAAACGTAGGTTTGTAGGTTAGTAGAGGAGACTATCACAAAAGAAAGGAAGCAAAAATTAAAAAATACTCATGGAAAACATATTCGAAATAAACTGTGTCAGTCATTCTTATGTACAGGTCCGTTAACTAAAGCTGGCACGTGCACAGTACTCACACTAATGCCATTTTACTACACAGTATGTTAAAAAATGAATGATTTCATTCTAAGCTCGATATATGTAAACAATCACAATAACGCGCGTCGATTGACACGTGACACGAATGCAAAAAAGATCATCTATATTTATAAGCAGTAGCAAAAGAAAAACAATAACTGTCTCTTTCATACTTATAAGTTTGACCACGCGCGTGAGAGACAGACGGACTATTCTTGATACCCATGCAGTGCCGTGCGCTGATTCACAGACACTACACAAGCGCAACATGTAAAAGTATTGAACACGCCAACGCGCCAACCGATCTGTACAATCACATATTCACTCGTCTGAACTCGAACACTTTTTTTATCTATCAATAATTCGTCCTATCAGCTGAGATCGGGATGACCACACCATGAATTGACCTGAATTGGTGGTGAAACCTAACAAAATAAACTAACTATTACTTAGAGCAGTGGTTCCCAATTAGTTTTTGCTGCGTACCACTCAAAGAAAGAGCTTCAACTGCCACCCCTTATTGCAGAAACGATCAATTAAAAACAAAATCAGTTTTAAACATTTATTGCCATCAAAATAATTAAATGACAACCAAAATCACTTTAATACAGCAGTTTCTCGTTAATATAACAAATTTGCACGTCTTTCTTTGCACAACTCTGAAAAACCTAGTTGCTCTTTGGTCAACTTCAGTCTCAAGTTTTCTTCGAGTTGTGTACAACTCTGTGACAAAAAATTGTTTAGTTTTTAAATTTGTCATAGCTTGTTAAATTCCACGCCTTATCCGACCGGGCGTGGAATCTTGGTAGGGTTGGTTTTCACCAGAATGTCACAAAGCAGTACTGACCTTTGACGCCGTGGACCGGAATTCGAAAGCTCAATTCGAGGCAGGAGTACGGGATGAGGAACACGAGGGTGGGGTGTGATGGGAGTCGAATCTTACTCTCCGTGTGGTCTGCGGAGTGTGTTCTCGCGCGGAGCGCGAGGACCACTACGGTTGCGGGGTCGAGGACTTATGGTTGCCTCATGCCCGCGGCGTCAACTCGGGGGGTAACGTCCCCCCCGGTCTTGGGTGGCCCCTACTTGTCAGGGGCCTCGCGTGGTCTTCGTTGTGCTGTGCTTTCGCCGTCTATTGGCATACACTGGCGACAACGGTGCGGGAGCTTCTTCTTCTTCACTGCGCCGTGCTTTCGCCCTCTTCTGCGGGCTTACACTGGCGACAGTGGGATGAGCAGCAACTCTCTTGGGAGTGGTCTGCCTTCAGGCGGACGTGCGTGATGCGGAGCAATGTCGTGGAGATGTGCGTGGCGGCTGTTGTCGGCGCAGTCGTACATGCGCCGTGCCAGCCGCGCGACGAATTTCTCCACGGTGGGCATCCGGGTATCCCTCATGATGGTGGTGTTGCGCACGTACCGCCCGGCTCCTGTGATCACCCGCAGGGAGATGTTCTGGAACCGCTGCAGCCGTGCCTTCTGGGTCTTCGACAGCAGGGCGTACCATGCTGGAGCCGCGTAGGTGAGCCGCGAGCGCATATAGGCCTTGTACACCCGCAGCTTGGCTCTCAGAGGCAGGCTGGACGACAGGACAGGCCGGAGCATTGCCCGCGCGGCTTTGGCCCGGTTGATGCAGTGTTGCACCATCGGGACCATGCGCAGCGAGCAGTCGATGTTGCAACCGAGGTATTTCACCGTCGATTGCCAGAATCTTACTCTCGTCGTAGCCCGAAGCTGTCGCCGTCGTGAGGCTTGCCGACACGAGGATCGCTATCCGAAAGCGACGACTGGATCACCGAATCACTTCAACCTTTCAAAGCACGAAACACTCACTCCGATGTCGTTAAATCTACTTATTTCCCGACGATTGTTCCGCGATTATTATAATTAACATTCAACCAAGCTTTCCGATGCTGGCGTTAGACATTTTCCATGTGCAAAAAAGATAACCTCTAACTCGTCATCTCGTTTCCATACAAGTGACAGCTAGTGATGTCCCGATCACTCGCGGTCGATCCGCGCAACGAAAACCCGGTGCGTTCCGAAGCATAAATATTAAACATAGCTCCATGAAATAAAATCCACTCTCGCAAAGGTAGGTCTGCAAAATTGTAGTAAATATTTTATTGCTGCTTTGCTGACACGAAAAATGCCTTTTACGAGCCAAAGCTCACCCACTGATTGCTCTTCAAAACGACTATTGAGTCTTCTTTTGCATGAGATTTCTATTAATTCCTCTTGATCAGAGATGCAGAGAGATAACTGGTCGGTAAACTTTCGCAAAGGAGTTTTGTACCCAGTTCCATTGTGGCGATATTTCTTGGAAAAAAAAAAAAAACTGCGTTACGCCGCCGACAGCTTTTTCAAGTGGGATTTTATGGCTTATTTAATCATTCACTCATTCACTCTAGGAAGGTAGTTTAAAAAAAATAGTTTCGGAAACTGGTCATATTTACATTAATCAATCAAATTTATCCAGTGCTCACTACCAAGCTCTTTACCAATATGTGCAAAAAATATTGTGTTTACATGAATTAAGTTGACAAATATAGCATTTTTAAGTGCAACGTCGAGCTGGCGAACTATTAGACAGGCGGCGACGAGTGAGCGATGAGCGGAGATCGATGTGTTTTAAACATCACGATCGCGATCATTTACATATATATTTTGGCAAAATGGTTGCTTGCGTAACTAATTGTTTTTCCCAGATTGAATTATCTTGGTCAAGTCATTGCACACTCACGTACCCCTTGATTGAACAACGTGTACTCCTGGGGGTACGCGTACCACTTATTGGGAAACACTGACTTAGGGCGATTGGGAGCGAGTATTTCAGATGACAGGTGTCATTAAAGATACCAATGAATTGAAGCAACAGAAATCATACTGTCTCATGTACATTAAGACAGCAATGATATGCAAATGAGAAAGCATGATTTTGTGTTTCGTTCTATTCGTTTATTTGATGGCATACATTAAACATTAAACTAATTTCCCAGCAAACTCTTAGCCAGTTATTCATTACTAAATTTTGAGTGACAGGGGGCTAGCCCATCGCTGCAGCTATGGATATATATGAGTTATCCTTAATTAAATTTACAGTATCTACTGTATCTGCCTATTAAAATTAGGTACCTACCTCATTGTTCATAGAAAGAAAAAAAAGGTTTACAAAAACTGCGGTACTAACAGAATGTCCATACCATAATGTATCAAATTATATTTGTCAATAGGCAAACGTCTTGTCAATAGCGAATTGTATGAAATGATATTTGTCAAGAGGCAAGGTCTTTATACATATATACATATAATAAGATACTAACGAATAACTGCATCAAAACAAAATGCCCACAAGTCACCGGTCGGTGAAAAGTTGTGACCTTAAAACGCACTTGTTTCCCAAAAAATATTGGATCTCTTTGTTTCACTCATCAATAAGGTACTCAATGCTCTCTTTCAAGCTAGCCTTTCACGCCTAGTGCATATATACCTTTAAATATAAAACACGTAATATAATTATTCTACATTATTTAAATATTTAATGTTAAAAATCAACAAATTTTGTAAAAAATATAAAATAACAAGTTCAAAATCAACAAATTTAAGTAAAAATAATGAAATAACTATATTTTAGCGTGAACAGTTATCATTGAGCAAATTTTTTGCAGGAATAACATCATTGAAAGTTTCTCTGTTAATCGGGTGATATGTGCGTCGTTTAATACACTTCTTCTCTTCCTTTTATGTATAGCTCTTCCTTTAGTGTGCCACCTGAAATTAAATATATAATTGAATACATTATATTGTAAAGTAACTAACTCATAACCCGCAACGAGGCCTATGCCCAGCAGTGGGTCGATGTGGGCTGAGCATGATAAACTAACCCATAGACCCAAACGAAATTACTGTAATACTTCGCAAGTTATTGGTAGCAATACATGAGTATGTAAGGTATAAAATACTTCACCTTTGTTGAGCCGTTTCATCGGAAGAAATATCAAGTGCAATCATTTGCAAAAGCTGGATTAAACTGGGTTTTCTGCCTACAAATTTCTGGAGTCTCTCATTCCAAGCTTCTACCACATTGGTGCTTCTATGGGGTTCTTTGTAACAACACCATTTTGTCCTCATGTAAGTAGACTCGAGGCACTGGTCGACGAAATAATCATTGAATTTGGTTATTTGTTGTTCTGGAATACTGTTAAAAATAGCATAATACTGTTTTTTTTTGTCAAACAAAAAGTGCCTACCTATGACATCGCCATTTCGCTCTGCAGAGACAAATCCAATCAGGCCCGTCCAACTGTTGTTTGGAGAGAGTGCAACATAGATAAAAATGTATGCGTGCAACACCTAACGGGGGGTCCCGAGCGGTGATACCACTAAAAAATATATACATTAAATCATTTTTTACTGTGTCCACACCAAAACCTAGAGTAAAAATTGTTCTGTGAATTTGTCAAAATAGTTTGAGCTATAGCAGGTCTCATAGGAGTGGACATACATACATTATGTGACCGACATACTGCGCCGGTAGCATGCCGGTGCATGTAGCATGAGGTTGCAACACTGCCGTTTACCTGTAAACATTGTTTTTTTTCTTCCTCCGAACATATTTAATAGTAAAAACAGTTCAAAGTGATTTAACTCGGACATTAACAAGCAGATACTGGAAACCTAACCTCAAACCTGTGTTCGAACCTGTGAACACAGAGAAGTACGAGTTTTCCAAGGAATACGAGGCTTTTCCAGGTACACTTGTTGTTTTCCGTTAGTTCAAATGGCACCCACACATTGATACACGGGACTAAAACAAAGAAATTCAACAACATCTAACACCCTCACAATAGCACATATCAGCTGTCTGTAACTGTCAGTCAAATCACCTCAAGCAACTGACAACTACTAGTGTAGCCAGACATAAAAAAATGCGAGAAGAACGTTCGAAAACCTAAATAATATTCAACCCGTACATTACGCTCGGTTACACGCAAACATCTAACATCTCACTGCTGTACGGCGGCGGCGCCTTCGATCTCGCAAACAGTTTATGCTGACCCATACCAGCACTGTAACACGCTCTCTGCTTTCTGCTAGCCTGGTACTCTTGAAGCCGCACGTACTTTCTTCTTCTTATTCCGGCCTCTCAAACCGACAAGGGCAATGTCGTCTAATGTGCTGAAGTGTTCGTGCTGCAATAATTTACAGCCTGTAGACGTAACACAGCTTTTAACAGACATAGTAGCTGTGCAAAAAGAACTGAGAGAGATCCAGGAAAAATATGCGACTGAAACCTCAAAGTACGTTACTGTGAAGGAGTTCGAGCTATTAAAAGCGGAGCTGAATAGCTTGAAAAAAAACGACGTCTGCCTCTTCCAACACCAGTAGTGTTTATAGCAATCCGCCTTACGTAAACATACGGAGAGGTGCATTTTCTGCTTAAGAAAGCTGGAAATATCAGCGCAATAGCGGCCCTATCGGCCTGTCACACATTAGCGCAAACAGATCATTGACCCCCCCACCTGAGACCAAAGTGACGAAACCGGAGAGTGTAGCAGGGGCAGCATGCACGCTATCCCCATTGTATGCGGAGATGGCACAGCATGAATCTATCCCGCCCACACAATCACCTACGCCTATTTCGCTCACACAAACACCTTCGCCCGGTGGCAATACGAAGCGGTTAGTTGAAGGTCACAAACCAAAACAAAGTGGCACCGCAGTCGCAAACAAACAGCCGATATCGACTGCAGCGCAAGCAAAAGTTCCCACACCGGCACCAGTACCTCACAATGCGACTAACGCCAAGGACGTAAAGGAAGATGGTGGAGAGGGATGGACCAAAGTCACTAGGAAGCCACGAAGGCCCCGGTCGCTGCGCGGCACAGCAGGACCCACAATTACCACTCTTCGTGCGGTGGAGCGACAGCGGTTCTTCCATCTTTGGAATATGAGGTCGGGACTGGAGGAAGTTAGGGCATATTTACAGGAGTTGTGCTCACCCGAAACCGGCACCGTGGTAGAGTTGTCGACAAAGTGGGCGTACAAGTCCTTCAAAATAGGTGTTCCATAGTCGTTTTTTGACACCTGCTTCTCCATGGATGTGTGGCCTGTTGACGCCCGTATCAAGGAGTGGCTGCCCTTTCATACCTACATTGAGCTTACAAAAACAGTAAAAATAAATCACCGCCCCCCCCACCCCAATGAATATCTTGATATCCTTTACCAAAATGTCCGCGGTATCAAAACGCGGTTGGTGTTTTGGCGGCAAAACCTGCTGGTGCTGGATCACCACCTCGTCGCCGCTACGGAGACGTTCCTAGACTTGTCGGTTGGAGATGCCGAGGTCACAGCGGGAGGCTGGAGCGTGCTGCGCCGAGACCGCGCTACCGCGTGTGGAGGCGTGCTGCTCGCCGCCCGCCCTGCCATCACACTGAGACGACGCCGCGACCTTGAAACGCCGAACGGTGAAGATCTCTGGGCGACTGTGACTGTTGGGGTAGACGGTTACCGTCTGTGTAGTTTACATAGATCCCAGCAGGAAGAAAAACAAGAAGAAAATCACCCAGGCGGATAAGGACGCCGAGTATATGAACTGGTTTTCGAAGACAGAGGAAAATGTAGCCCAAGTGAACGGTACATTAATTATTCTAGGAGACCTCAATTTGAACAGTGCTTCAGTTGCAGAACTTAACTATTATTGTTATTTTCTAAGTGTATGTGGTATGTATGAAACGAATGAAGTGAAGAATGATCATGGTGGCGTGCTTGATGTGTTGTTACTGCCGGAGAGTATGCGTGACGTGACTGTGCGCGCTTCCGTGTCAGGAAGCCTGGTGCCACGTACTTCTTTAAACTTATGTAGAATTCACATAACCGTAGTTCCTTTATTTTTATAATGCGTGTAAGATTTACCCTTAGACTAAGTTGAAGTATGTGCTATTACTATCTAGTTTTATTTAACAAGACTTTCCTTATATATAAAAATAGATTAAGTTAAAGTATGCACAATTAAGATCTGGTTTTATGTTTATTAAAATACTACTAGTTATTATTGCAGTTGATATAAGTTTGTAATGTTATCTAACTTATATTTTTTTCCATTGTTATAAGTACATTCATTTATTGTTTTCAATAAAGGGGGGAGTATCTGTGCCGGTCGACTATGTTAGTCATATTTTCACCTAATGTTAAGATAAGTCGACGACCGTCACAGATAAGGTATATTTATATTCATCACGCACTATGTCTTATGCACGTCATTAATAACATGTACCAACCTAGGATATAAGCTAGGATTCTCTATAATAAAATAGTCTAGTATAGTCTCGTATTTGCGCGCATCTCAAGCCTTTTACTTTACTCCCGAAGATGTCGCTCTCCTTATAATTGCCTCTGGCAAAGTGAACAATAAACTCCTCTTCAATACTGCCAAGTGCTATGTAATGTCCTTTACGCGCTCCTCTCATCCTATAAGCGCGATATATACACTCGGTACGGAGTCTTTGACTCGAGTGTATTCGATTAGGGACCTCGGTGTTACGTTCGACCCTAAACTTACATTCCATGAGCACATGAGCACATTGGCCAAGGAATGCTTCAAAAGATTGGGGTTTGTAATACGGAATAGTAAGGGATTCCATAACCTGGGTGTGGTCCAGCTTCTCTACATGGTCCTAGTGAGAACCAAACTTGAATCTAGCTCGGTGGTTTGGAATCCGCACGAAAGCTCCTACATACTTTTGCTCGAGAAGGTACACAAAGCTTTCCTACGATACCTATATAAGCGGAAATTTGGATACTACCCTTATCTTTATCCATCCGCTTTTATATTGGGTATGCTCGGATACAACTCACTAGAGGTCAGACGTAACACCGAGCAGCTTCTGACTGTGTGTCGATTGTTGCGAGGCGACAGTGACTGTGTCGCGCTTGTCGGTACGGTATGCGCGCTATACGTGCCCGACAGATATCTCCGCGCGCGTAGGCACCAGCTGTTAGCGGGCGGCACGTACCGCACGGTGGCGCGCCAGCAGTCTCCACTGGTGAAGGCGCGGGATAGCCTCAATGCTCTGCTGGCTGCAGCACCACTGACTGATCTGTTTGGTGATGAGTGGAGGCATATTGTGCGAGAATGTGGCAGGTTCTGCGAGATGAAGGAGTGAAAGTGTTGTCTTAGAAATATTATTATTATTATTTTTTGCATTGACATTTTATTTCAGTACCCTTGACATACCTAATAATGTTTAATACTATTTGAATTCGACCTAAATTTAATGTTTAATGTGATTTGATATGTAGTATTTTCTACGAATTTGTACCCTTTGTTCCCTACCTGTGAAATCGACTTACCTAAATTGATACTGACATTGTATAACTATTTGACTTTGTACAGCGCGTTGGGTATATACCTGTAATGTTGTATATCGTACTTGTATATTAAATAAATAATAAATAAATGCCGGTAGTCGGCGGGGAAATGCTGCGTGGTAGAGTTAGACAAGAGTGACTTTCAAAAAGCGTTGTAAGAACCTCCAATTTTGAAATCAATGACGTTAACTTTGAAAAGAAGTAAGAACTCACCTATTTTCCATTATTGACAACCATCCATCCTCTATGTCTTCTTTTGGAAGGAATGCCAAGCTGCACGATTTAACGTGCTGATTTGACTCTTCGTGATCTAGTAGTCCCAAATATTTAGCTTCTCTAAAAATGCTTCTTTGAAAATGTACAAAGCAACCACGGATAATTACGTCAGGAAAAACGTTTTTTATTGCGTTCATAGCCGAAATTTCAAAATCTAATGTGAATTTTATAGGATTGAAACCAGGGTGAACTTCCTTTATTTTCATTAAAATTGTTTCATACATTTTCTGTACAGTCAAAATTGCAAATTTCTTTTTTGGTTTCACTTATCAAACTTTTAACTTCATTTTCAAAAAAATTTGGCACGCAATGTGGAGAAGGTTTGTTCATAAAATGTACACTATCACTTTCTTGAAACACTTTGACAGTACCACTGCATTTATATTTTCTTTTATTGACGCACACCCACAATATCGACTTTTTATTTTTTCTATGTATTATTACGAATGCCCTGCGTGAAGTAACATTGTCCCCCGGTTATTTTCAGTGATTTTGAAATTACAACCCACTGAAGAAGAACCTTCACCCGATATTGTGAAAAATGGTGAAGGTACTAAACTAATCGAATATCTTATCAGTTGCAGTTGCATATAGATACAAGGTCAAGGGATACATCCCTACCAACGATGCGTGAAAGAGACAGCATTATATTCCAACAACGCGTGAAAGAGATGTACCTACAAACTATCGATCCATACCACAGATATCGAGAGATAGGTTGAGGGGCGTGGCACGAGCGAACAAATCTAGCCCCGATTGTCTTATAATTGAAAATTCTCAGTAGTCGCCGGGCGACCGCAGTGACGAATTCATTTCCGCTGCTTTTCGAAAATGCCGACCTGTGCAATACTTACGTGCAAAATTAGAAGCGGGAGTGTGAACTCTAAGAACGGCGGAGTAACTATCACTTGTAAGTTTCATTCCAACTATTATTTCTTCTTAAAACACAAGAAATAAACATTATTACGGAAATAAATCATTCACGAAAAAATTCGTCACGAGTTGATCATTAAAGTGACAATGTCATGTTGTTCTCGCTAGGTTTATTATCCATTGCTTGCTTTGTATCTTAATTTCACTACATATTGCCAAGCTAATATGCAATGAATATTTCACACTTATCTAAATACAAAAGTAAATATGTAAGGAGGCGAACTGTTACACGCACGCAGAAACGACGTATAGTGATAGTGAGAATTATGTTTTTGAATCGATAGAAAGAAATAGATTTTTTAAATTAGAAGCGGGAGTGTGAACTCTAAGAACGGCGGAGTAACATATCACTTGTAAGTCTCATTCCAACTATTATTTCTTCTTAAAACATAATAAATAAACATTATTATGGAAATAAATCATTCACGAAAAAATTCGTCACGAGTTGATCATTAAAGTGACAATGTCATGTTGTTCTCGCTAGGTTTATTATCCATTGCTTGTTTTGTATCTTAATTTCACTACATATTGCCAAGCTAATACACAATGAATATTTCACACTTATCTAAATACGAAAGTAAATATGCATCGAGGTACGGAGGCGAACTGTTACACGCACGCAGAAACGACGTATAGTGATGGGGATAGTGATAGTGAGAATTATGTTTTTGAATCGATAGAAAGAAATAGATTTTTTACCAACTCCATCAAAACCCATTGGGTAATCATCTAATATATACTAATATCAAAAACTGCTACGTCTAAGTTGTCAAAACGCCAAGTTCTTAATAAATATTTACCTTTTTCTGGTCAACAGGTAGTATTGTACTGTACAGGATTATACAGAAAGGGTATATATGCCTAAAGGCATTGTTAAGGACTTCAATCTGAACATCCTTCTCTATTAAAACGATTTGATGAGAACAACATTATTTTTCACTTTGCAGTACATTTTGGGCCGAGCGGTCAGCTGATTTGTATGGGGAAGTAAAAAATAACGTTGCTCTAATCAAATCAGATTCATTGAGTAAGTTGTTCAAAATTATGTCCCAAACACCCTTTTTTGGCTTGGCACCCCGTATGTGTTATAGCCTGTAAACATAGTAATAGGTATTTCTTGTAGAATAAATATTTCATATTAAACAATGAATTATTTTATTTATATAAGCCGACAAAGATACCAACATTTTAATTGATTGATGAAACACGCTGTCCTTGCAATGTCCCCACACTAGCTCGGCTAAAGAGTATCTGCGGTAGTTAGACATTGCACTGACCAAAAAAGCGGAAGGATTGATGTACGAGTGGTGTAGATGTGTGCGTGTTCTTAATTTTCGGCGACACTGGTTTCGATACAAGCTCAAGCCAAAGGCCTATCTCTCGATATCTATGATCCACACCATGATCTATTGTTCTAAATAAAAGGAATGTTTAAAGCGGGTTCCGAGCAGTTTGCAAAGTCTCTACATTTTGTTGAGATATTGTATTTAATTCATTAAGTATCATAATAAAACAATCGGTACAAAATCGGTCGCTAAAAATAATATTTCAGAAGTTGAACTGTATCACTTGACTGTACTTATTTCTTAACTACGGGGGGAATCAAACATATAATTAAATGATAGTCTTTTGATTAGTTTCGGGGGGAAACGAAAACGGGGGCAAACGCCAGTAACCCGCGGCGGAAGAGAAGAGCACTTCAATCACTGAAAAGGCCCTATTGATATCCCAACAGATGTAAAAAAGACTGAAAACGTCAATACTTTTAGTGAACAATTTTCACAATCTTAAAATCTTGGCTTACGAAAAAATATTTCTGCAGCTGATGGTTAAGTAAAGATGCCATTAAAATAATGCCAATACTCGCGGCTGCTGTTGTTGTTCTTTCTTGCTTTCTGCCTTCATCTGATATAGGAAATGCATTACCACCTAGCCCACTTTCCTCGAATATCGACGGCACCGACACATTCGTTGACTTTCCCGCTCCACCAAGTCCATGTGACCGCCTAAATACCGAATATATTTATACCGCCTATACATCCAGAGCTGAAACCAATTTGCTAGAAACCCTAAAACGATAACCACCATCAAGAAATACAGCGTTCAGAAAATATAAGTACAGACTTAACAAGGAATTAAAGTTACTTCATCATCGTATTGCAGTACTGAAGGCTTTAAATAATAAATACAAAAAGCAGTGATATGAAAAGACACAATAATTCCTTCAAATCGCTGTATAACTTTAGCTTGTCTAAAGGTGAAGGAGAAGCAAGTTTTCTGGAACAACAACATCCAAGGAAGCATAATAAAGAAGACAGAAATATTAAAAGAAAACTTGAGAGAAATGTGGCCAGTTAGCAAGAATTACATGATAAAGAACTTTCAAAAAAAAGATAGTTTTTGGAAGAAAGTGCCAATTTTGGACATCATTTCATCGACTTTGCAATATTATAATTTCAAAGCCAAATCAAGATGTCATCTCTGATTCGAAATTACGATATATTTTAGATTAAGTAACTATGTGAATTCTTTTTCCCCTCGCAATGAGGACATTTCCTTACTGATTTTCGCACTTCGGATAGAACAATCAATAAAAAACCGGTCAAGTGCGAGTCTAAATCGCGCACGAAGGGTACCACCGTACCACCGTTCAATGGAAGCGATGGTGTGGAGTGAATAGTTTGGATTTTACACAGCAAAATATTGCAAAAAAGATAACCTCTAACTCGTCATCTCGCTTCTATACAAGTGACAGCTAGTGATGTCCCGATCACTCGCGGTCGATCCGCGCAACGAAAACCCGGTGCGTTCCGAAGCATAAATATTAAACATAGCTCCATGAAATAAAATCCACTCTCGCAAAGGTAGGTCTGCAAAATTGTAGTAAATATTTTATTGCAGCTTTGCTGACACGAAAAATGCCTTTTACGAGCCAAAGCTCACCCACTGATTGCTCTTCAAAACGACTATTGAGTCTTCTTTTGCATGAGATTTCTATTAATTCCTCTTGATCAGAGATGCAGAGATAACTGGTCGGTAAACTTTCGCAAAGGAGTTTTGTACCCAGTTCCATTGTGGCGATGTTTCTTGGAAAAACTGCGTTACGCCGCCGACAGCTTTTTCAAGTGGGATTTTATGGCTTATTTAATATACTCATTCACTCTAGGAAGGTAGTTTAAAAAAAATAGTTTCGGAAACTGGTCATATTTACATTAATCAATCAAATTTATCCAGTGCTCACTACCAAGCTCTTTACCAATATGTGCAAAAAATATTGTGTTTACATGAATTAAGTTGACAAATATAGCATTTTTAAGTGCAACGTCGAGCTGGCGAACTATTAGACAGGCGGCGACGAGTGAGCGATGCGCGGAGATCGATGTGTTTTAAACATCACGATCGCGATCATTTACGTATATATTTTGGCAAAATGGTTGCTTGCGTAACTAATTGTTTTTCCCAGATTGAATTATCTTGGTCAAGTCATTGCACACTCACGTACCCCTTGATTGAACAACGTGTACTCCTGGGGGTACGCGTACTACTTATTGGGAAACATTGACTTAGAGCGATTGGGAGCGAGTATTTCAGATGACAGGTGTCATTAAAGATACCATATGAATTGAAGCAACAGAAATCATACTGTCTCATGTACATTAAGACAGCAATAATATGCAAATGGGAAAACATGATTTTGTGTTTCGTTCTATTCGTTTATTTGATGGCATACATTAAACTAATTTCCCAGCAAACTCTTAGCCAGTATTCATTACTAAATTTTGAGTGACAGGGGGCTAGCCCATCGCTGCAGCTATGGATATATATGAGTTATCCTTAATTAAATTTACAGTATCTACTGTATCTGCCTATTAAAATTAGGTACCTACCTCATTGTTCATAGAAAGAAAAAAAAGGTTTACAAAAACTGCGGTACTAACAGAATGTCCATACCATAATGTATCAAATTATATTTGTCAATAGGCAAACGTCTTGTCAATAGCGAATTGTATGAAATGATATTTGTCAAGAGGCAAGGTCTTTATACATATATACATATAATAAGATACTAACGAATAACTGCATCAAAACAAAATGCCCACAAGTCACCGGTCGGTGAAAAGTTGTGACCTTAAAACGCACTTGTTTCCCAAAAAATATTGGATCTCTTTGTTTCACTCATCAATAAGGTACTCAATGCTCTCTTTCAAGCTAGCCTTTCACGCCTAGTGCATATATACCTTTAAATATAAAACACGTAATATAATTATTCTACATTATTTAAATATTTAATGTTAAAAATCAACAAATTTTGTAAAAAATATTAAATAACAAGTTCAAAATCAACAAATTTAAGTAAAAATAATGAAATAACTATATTTTAGTGTGAACAGTTATCATTGAGCAAATTTTTTGCAGGAATAACATCATTGAAAGTTTCTCTGTTAATCGGGTGATATGTGCGTCGTTTAATACACTTCTTCTCTTCCTTTTATGTATAGCTCTTCCTTTAGTGTGCCACCTGAAATTAAATATATAATTGAATACATTATATTGTAAAGTAACTAACTCATAACCCGCAACGAGGCCTATGCCCAGCAGTGGGTCGATGTGGGCTGAGCATGATAAACTAACCCTTAGACCCAAACGAAATTACTGTAATACTTCGCAAGTTATTGGTAGCAATACATGAGTATGTAAGGTATAACATACTTCACCTTTGTTGAGCCGTTTCATCGGAAGAAATATCAAGTGCAATCATTTGCAAAAGCTGGATTAAACTGGGTTTTCTGCCTACAAATTTCTGGAGTCTCTCATTCCAAGCTTCTACCACATTGGTGCTTCTATGGGGTTCTTTGTAACAACACCATTTTGTCCTCATGTAAGTAGACTCGAGGCACTGGTCGACGAAATAATCATTGAATTTGGTTATTTGTTGTTCTGGAATACTGTTAAAAATAGCATAATACTGTTTTTTTTTGTCAAACAAAAAGTGCCTACCTATGACATCGCCATTTCGCTCTGCAGAGACAAATCCAATCAGGCCCGTCCAACCGTTGTATGGAGAGAGTGCAACATAGATAAAAATGTATGAGTGCAACACCTAACGGGGGGTCCCGAGCGGTGATACCACTAAAAAATATATACATTAAATCATTTTTTACTGTGTCCACTCCAAAACCTAGAGTAAAAATTGTTCTGTGAATTTGTCAAAATAGTTTGAGCTATAGCAGGTCTCATAGGAGTGGACATACATACATTATGTGACCGACATACTGCGCCGGTAGCATGCCGGTGCATGTAGCATGAGGTGGCAACACTGCCGTTTACCTGTAAACATTGATTTTTTTCTTCCTCCGAACATATTTAATAGTAAAAACAGTTCAAAGTGATTTAACTCGGACATAAACAAGCAGATACTGGAAACCTAACCTCAAACCTGTGTCCGAACCTGTGAACACAGAGAAGTACGAGTTTTCCAAGGAATACGAGGCTTTTCCAGGTACACTTGTTGTTTTCCGTTAGTTCAAATGGCACCCACACATTGATACACGGGACTAAAACAAAGAAATTCAACAACATCTAACACCCTCACAATAGCACATATCAGCTGTCTGTAACTGTCAGTCAAATCACCTCAAGCAACTGACAACTACTAGTGTGGCCAGACATAAAAAAATGCGAGAAGAACGTTCGAAAACCTAAATAATATTCAACCCGTACATTACGCTCGGTTACACGCAAACATCTAACATCTCACTGCTGTACGGCGGCGGCGCCTTCGATCTCGCAACCAGCACTGTAACACGCTCTCAGCTTTCTGCTAGCCTGGTACTCTTGAAGCCGCACGTACTTTCTTCTTCTTATTCCGGCCTCTCAAACCGACAAGGGCAATGTCGTCTAATGTGCTGAAGTGTTCGTGCTGCAATAATTTACAGCCTGTAGACGTAACACAGCTTTTAACAGACATAGTAGCTGTGCAAAAAGAACTGAGAGAGATCCAGGAAAAATATGCGACTGAAACCCCAAAGTACGTTACTGTGAAGGAGTTCGAGCTATTAAAAGCGGAGCTGAATAGCTTGAAAAAAACGACGTCTGCCTCTTCCAACACCAGTAGTGTTTATAGCAATCCGCCTTACGTAAACATACGGAGAGGTGCATTTTGTGCTTAAGAAAGCTGGGAATATCAGCGCAATAGCGGCCCTATCGGCCTGTCACACATTAGCGCAAACAGATCATTGACCCCCCCACCTGAGACCAAAGTGACGAAACCGGAGAGTGTAGCAGGGGCAGCATGCACGCTATCCCCATCGTATGCGGAGATGGCACAGCATGAATCTATCCCGCCCACACAATCACCTACGCCTATTTCGCTCACACAAACACCTTCGCCCGGTGGCAATACGAAGCGGTTAGTTGAAGGTCACAAACCAAAACAAAGTGGCACCGCAGGCGCAAACAAACAGCCGATATCGACTGCAGCGCAAGTTCCCACACCGGCACCAGTACCTCACAATGCGACTAACGCCAAGGACGTAAAGGAAGATGGTGGAGAGGGATGGACCAGAGTCACTAGGAAGCCACGAAGGCCCCGGTCGCTGCGCGGCACAGCAGGACCCACAATTACCACTCTTCGTGCGGTGGAGCGACAGCGGTTCTTCCATCTCTGGAATATGAGGTCGGGACTGGAGGAAGTTAGGGCATATTTACAGGAGTTGTGCTCACCCGAAACCGGCACCGTGGTAGAGTTGTCGACAAAGTGGGCGTACAAGTCCTTCAAAATAGGTGTTCCAGAGTCGTTTTTTGACACCTGCTTCTCCATGGATGTGTGGCCTGTTGACGCCCGTATCAAGGAGTGGCTGCCCTTTCATACCTACATTGAGCTTACAAAAACAGTAAAAATAAATCACCGCCCCCCCCCCACCCCAATGAATATCTTGATATCCTTTATCAAAATGTCCGCGGTATCAAAACGCGGTTGGTGTTTTGGCGGCAAAACCTGCTGGTGCTGGATCACCACCTCGTCGCCGCTACGGAGTCGTTCCTAGACTCGTCGGTTGGAGATGCCGAGGTCACAGCGGGAGGCTGGAGCGTGCTGCGCCGAGACCACGCTACCGCGTGTGGAGGCGTGCTGCTCGCCGCCCGCCCTGGCATCACACTGAGACGACGCCGCGACCTTGAAACGCCGAACGGTGAAGATCTCTGGGCGACTGTGACTGTTGGGGTAGTGACGGTTACCGTCTGTGTAGTTTACATAGATCCCAGCAGGAAGAAAAACAAGAAGAAAATCACCCAGGCGGATATGGACGCCGAGTATATGAACTGGTTTTCGAAGACAGAGGAAAATGTAGCCCAAGTGAACGGTACATTAATTATTCTAGGAGACCTCAATTTGAACAGTGCTTCAGTTGCAAAACTTAACTATTATTGTTATTTTCTAAGCGTATGTGGTATGTATGAAACGAATGAAGTGAAGAATGATCATGGTGGCGTGCTTGATGTGGTGTTACTGCCGGAGAGTATGCGTGACGTGACTATGCGCGCTTCCGTATCAGAAAGCCTGGTGCCACGTACTGACGCCTACCACCCGCCTCTCGACGTCATTGTGCCCGTGTTGTATGCGCAGAGAGCTGGCCAGCGATCTGGCCGCTTGGATCCCAGCAACATTGGAGGTCGCAATGGCTGGAACTTTGCCAAGAGCAATCACGCAGTCCTGTACGAACTCATGTGTGGCATATCTTGGGACAGTGTTCTCGAAGCTACTTATGTAGAGACGGCAGTCGGTCGCTTCTACGATTCCATTTACGGAGTCTTCAACAACTATATCCCGAAGAAGACCAGACCAACCCAGCCTACAAGGAGATACCCGGTGTGGTTCACTGGTGATATAATAATGGACTTGGCCACGAAGGCCATACTCCACCGTAAATGGAAAACGGGGAGGAGGCCGGCTGACTACGTCTCATTCAGCGAGCTAAGAGCCAACCTCAAGTGTCGCGTAGATACACCCTACGCCAACCACATGAGTAGTATAGAAAGCAATATTAGACATAACCCGCGCGCATTTTGGAAATATGTAAGTGGCCTACGATCGAAGGGTGGTTTCGAACCTCGGGTCACGCATCGGGGCCGGGAACACGTTGGTGAGGAAGCAGCAGCCGCATTTGCAAACTACTTCTCAGACGTTTTCCTCCCTGATGAGCCAGCGCTCGATCCAGATCTGGTAAACATTTCTGATGACTCGTGCACTGCTAATCACATACAAGTTTCACATATTTCTAGTAGGGACATAAAAGAAGGGCTGAAGCAGCTAAGGCCAAGGAGCGCAATTGGACCGGACAACGTCCCTCCCTACTTTTTGAAGGCCTACAGCGATCAGCTGGTTTTACCTTTGGGTCGGATATTCAATCTTGTTCTTGAACAAGGTAAGTACCCCACCAGCTGGAAGCTTTCTCGAGTCAGTCCTTTACCCAAGACAAGTGACACTGCCTCCGTTGATCAATATCGACCTATTGCGATCCTGAGTTCATTGGCATAACTGTTCGAGTCGATCATAAAAGACAAAATCGGTTCGCAGATTGCGCCTTATCTGAGTGACTCGCAACACGGATTCAGGAGTCGCCGCTCAGTTAACACCAACTTGCTGACTTTAGTCGAGATTGTGTCGAAGTGCATGGACAAGGGATGTCAGGTGGACTTTCGTAAGGCGTTCGACAGAGTCGATAATGACGTCCTAATGAAGAAGTTATGTGCCATTGGATTTGCCCCACGGCTGTTGGTTTTCTTCGCTGACTACCTCAAGAACCGCCAGCAATATGTGCGACACGGCTGTTTTGAGTCCCAGCCGTACCATACACGGTCGGGCGTTAGCCAAGGGTCTATTCTCGGTCCGTTGTTATTTATCATTATGATAAATGACCTGGAATTAGAGCTTAAACACGCCAATTGCCTTCTGTATGCGGACGATCTGAAACTGATACTTCCCGTGAGTTCAGAGGATGATTGCAGTTTGCTGCAGGAAGATCTAGACGCGGTTCATAGGTGGAGTGTAAATGTGCCGGTCGACTATGTTAGTCATATTTTCACGTAATGTTAAGATAAGTCGACGACCGTCACAGATAAGGTATATTTATATTCATCACGCACTATGTCTTATGCACGTCATTAATAACATGTGCCAACCTAGTATATAAGCTAGGATTCCCTATAATAAAATAGTCTAGTATAGTCTCGTATTTGCGCGCATCTCAAGCCTTTTACTTTACTCCCGAAGATGTTTGCTCTCCTTATAATTGCCTCTAGCAAAGTGGTGACCCGACTTCTGAACATCAGCAACCTTCGGTAATAGCAGCATGGACCCAGCCGCGAAGAAAACTCCGTGTGCTGCCACCTTAGAAGTGCAAGCAAGAAGCACTTCGTCCAAGATCGCCGAGCCCCGACTTCTGCATACCTATTTCAAACCACGCTGCAGAAAACCATAATCAAGACCCCACCAAAACCAAGACGACATCAAGCAAGCCATGACGGACCAGAAGCCAAAAGATTTCAACTGAAGTTTTCCCGAATCGAACTCAAGATACCGCAAGAATAATGAACCGATAGTCAGCCGACTGCTGATTTATCAAAATGGAGCTCGCACCAGCAGAAACGAACGCGTCGGCAAATTCATTCACAGCAAGCAGCTTTTTCAAGTTCAAGACATAGGAAGCCGTTCCAGCCCCCAGAAGAGTATTGAAACATCATCGATAATCTAACGAATATTGAAATCATCCAGGAAGAACATCGCACGAAGAATAATCAAATCACTGAAGAGAAAGAGAGATATATATATTTATATGTAAACGATTGGTGTACAAGATGTGCCCTATGTTGCCAAATCCCAAGGTTTTCAGGCACACAAATTTCATCAATCGACAACTTAATATTCACTCAAGAGTGAAAAGCACGCACGTACATATGACATACGAGATCATTGACTGCCTACAGCCAAGGTTACAGATTTAATGCTGACGCTGATTCAGCACAATCATCCTTGTGTAGGTACGGTCGCAATTATAAACAAACAGTGATTACAACTTCAACGACGTGCGAT
Organism: Argyresthia goedartella; assembly: GCA_949825045.1. NCBI lineage: Eukaryota > Metazoa > Arthropoda > Insecta > Lepidoptera > Argyresthiidae > Argyresthia > Argyresthia goedartella. The sequence continues at coordinate 12,603,532 of OX463826.1, forward strand.
GTAAATTGACTCATCGATTCCTGAAAAACATGGGCGGCTGCAGCATCAGACGACTCTCCTGCGGATTTTTTCCAGTTATAGGTTAGGTTAGTTTACTAACCGCGAAGCCCCATTTTCCTAGTGTTTTTCTGTTGTCCAGTTTTTAGTTTATTTTATGTAGTGTGCGGCCAGACACAAGACTTGCCTGTAGGTAAATATTAAGTAATTCTTTAAACTTACGTAGAATTCACATAACCGTAGTTCCTTTATTTTTATAATTCGTGTAAGATTTACCCTTAGACTAAGTTGAAGTATGCGCTATTACTATCTAGTTTTATTTAACAAGACTTTCCATATATAAAAAAATAGATTAAGTTAAAGTATGCACAATTAAGATCTGGTTTTATGTTTATTAAAATACTACTAGTTATTATTGCAGTTGATATAAGTTTGTAATGTTATCTAACTTATATTTTTTTCCATTGTTATAAGTACATTCATTTATTGTTTTCCCTAAAGGGGGGAGTATCTGTGCCGGTCGACTATGTTAGTCATATTTTCACGTAATGTTAAGATAAGTCGACGACCGTCACAGATAAGGTATATTTATATTCATCACGCACTATGTCTTATGCACGTCATTAATAACATGTACAGATGTAGTGAATAATCCTTTCCTATCGGCAAAACTCGGAACAACGATAACACCCGAATGGTGCCGATGTGTCTATGAATTACTGTATTATTAAATTACGTGTAGGTATCAAATAAATCGCATACTTTATTTATCAATGTCAAATGACAAAGACGACGACGTTTAGTAAGACAAAAACGAACATTTCCGAGAAAATACGAAAGGAAAGGATTATTCACTACATCTGTACCAACCTAGTATATAAGCTAGGATTCTCTATAATAAAATAGTCTAGTATAGTCTCGTATTTGCGCGCATCTCAAGCCTTTTACTTTACTCCCGAAGATGTCGCTCTCCTTATAATTGCCTCTGGCAAAGTGAACAATAAACTCCTCTTCAATACTGCCAAGTGCTATGTAATGTCCTTTACGCGCTCCTCTCATCCTATAAGCGCGATATATACACTCGGTACGGAGTCTTTGACTCGAGTGTATTCGATTAGGGACCTCGGTGTTACGTTCGACCCTAAACTTACATTCCATGAGCACATGAGCACATTGGCCAAGGAATGCCTCAAAAGATTGGGGTTTGTAATACGGAATAGTAAGGGATTCCATAACCTGGGTGTGGTCCAGCTTCTCTACATGGTCCTAGTGAGAACCAAACTTGAATCTAGCTCGGTGGTTTGGAATCCGCACGAAAGCTCCTACATACTTTTGCTCGAGAAGGTACACAAAGCTTTCCTACGATACCTATATAAGCGGAAATTTGGATACTACCCTTATCTTTATCCATCCGCTTTTATATTGGGTATGCTCGGATACAACTCACTAGAGGTCAGACGTAACACCGAGCAGCTTCTGACTGTGTGTCGATTGTTGCGAGGCGACAGTGACTGTGTCGCGCTTGTCGGTACGGTATGCGCGCTATACGTGCCCGACAGATATCTCCGCGCGCGTAGGCACCAGCTGTTAGCGGGCGGCACGTACCGCACGGTGGCGCGCCAGCAGTCTCCACTGGTGAAGGCGCGGGATAGCCTCAATGCTCTGCTGGCTGCAGCACCACTGACTGATCTGTTTGGTGATGAGTGGAGGCATATTGTGCGAGAATGTGGCAGGTTCTGCGAGATGAAGGAGTGAAAGTGTTGTCTTAGAAATTTTATTATTATTATTTTTTGCATTGACATTTTATTTCAGTACCCTTGACATACCTAATAATGTTTAATACTATTTGAATTCGACCTAAATTTAATGTTTAATGTGATTTGATATGTAGTATTTTCTACGAATTTGTACCCTTTATTCCCTACCTGTGAAATCGACTTACCTAAATTGATACTGACATTGTATAACTATTTGACTTTGTACAGCGCGTTGGGTGTATACCTGTAATGTTGTATATCGTACTTGTATATTAAATAAATAATAAATAAATGCCGGTAGTCGGCGGGGAAATGCTGCGTGGTAGAGTTAGACACGAGTGACTTTCAAAAAGCGTTGTAAGAACCTCCAATTTTGAAATCAATGACGTTAACTTTGAAAAGAAGTAAGAACTCACCTATTTTCCATTATTGACTATCATCCATCCTCTATGTCTTCTTTTGGAAGGAATGCCAAGCTGCACGATTTAACGTGCTGTTTTGACTCTTCGTGATCTAGTAGTCCCAAATATTTAGCTTTTCTAAAAATGCTTCTTTGAAAATGTACAAAGCAACCACGGATAATTACGTCAGGAAAAACGTTTTTTATTGCGTTCATAGCCGAAATTTCAAAATCAAATGTGAATTTTATAGGATTGAAACCAGGGTGAACTTCCTTTATTTTCATTAAAATTGTTTCATACATTTCCTGTACAGTCAAAATTGCAAATTTCTTTTTTTGTTTCACTTATCAAACATTTAACTTCATTTTCAAAAAAATTTGGCACGCAATGTGGAGAAGGTTTGTTCATAAAATGTACACTATCACTTTCTTGAAACACTTTGACAGTACCACTGCATTTATATTTTCTTTTATTGACGCACACCCACAATATCAAATTTTTATTTTTTCTATGTATTATTACGAATGCCCTGCGTGAAGTAACATTGTCCCCCGGTTATTTTCAGTGATTTTGAAATTACAACCCACTGAAGAAGAACCTTCACCCGACATTGTGAAAAATGGCGAAGGTACTAAACTAAACGAATATCTTATCAGTTGCAGTTGCATATAGATACAAGGTCAAGGGATACATCCCTACCAACGATGCGTGAAAGAGACAGCATTATATTCCATCAACGCGTGAAAGAGATGTACCTACAAACTATCGATCCATACATGACAATTTCATGTTGTTCTCGCTAGGTTTATTATCCATTGCTTGTTTTGTATCTTAATTTCACTACATATTGCCAAGCTAATACGCAATGAATATTTCACACTTATCTAAATACAAAAGTAAATATGTAAGGAGGCGAACTGTTACACGCACGCAGAAACGACGTATAGTGATGGGGATAGTGATAGTGAGAATTATGTTTTTGAATCGATAGAAAGAAATAGATTTTTTAAATTAGAAGCGGGAGTGTGGACTCTAAGAACGGCGGAGTAACATATCACTTGTAAGTCTCATTCCAACTATTATTTCTTCTTAAAACATAAGAAATAAACATTATTACGGAAATAAATCATTCACGAAAAAATTCGTCACGAGTTGATCATTAAAGTGACAATGTCATGTTGTTCTCGCTAGGTTTATTATCCATTGCTTGTTTTGTATCTTAATTTCACTACATATTGCCAAGCTAATACACAATGAATATTTCACACTTATCTAAATACGAAAGTAAATAAGCATCGAGGTACGGAGGCGAACTGTTACACGCACGCAGAAACGACGTATAGTGATGGGGATAGTGATAGTGAGAATTATGTTTTTGAATCGATAGAAAGAAATAGATTTTTTACCAACTCCATCAAAACCCATTGGGTAACCATCTAATATATACTAATATCAAAAAATGCTACGTCTAAGTTGTCAAAACGCCAAGTTCCCAATAAATATTTACCTTTTTCTGGTCAACAGGTAGTATTGTACTGTACAGGATTATATAGAAAGGGTATATATGCCGAAAGGCATTGTTAAGGACTTCAATCTGAACATCCTTCTCTATTAAAACGATTTGATGAGAACAACATTATTTTTCACTTTGCAGTACATTTTGGGCCGAGCGGTCAGCTGATTTGTATGGGGAAGTAAAAAATAACGTTGCTCTAATCAAATCAGATTCATTGAGTAAGTTGTTCAAAATTATGTCCCAAACACCCTTTTTTGGCTTGGCACCCCGTATGTGTTACAGCCTGTAAACATAGTAATAGGTATTTCTTGTAGAATAAATATTTCATATTAAACAATGAATTATTTTATTTATATAAGCCGACAAAGATACCAACATTATAATCGATTGATGAAACACGCTGTCCTTGCAATGTCCCCACACTAGCTCGGCTAAAGAGTATCTGCGGTAGTTAGACATTGCACTGACCAAAAAAGCGGAAGGATTGATGTACGAGTGGTGTAGATGTGTGCGTGTTCTTAATTTTCGGCGACACTGGTTTCGATACAAGCTCAAGCCAAAGGCCTATCTCTCGATATCTATGATCCACACCATGATCTATTGTTCTAAATAAAAGGAATGTTTAAAGCGGGTTCCGAGCAGTGTGCAAAGTCTCTACATTTTGTTGAGATATTGTATTTAATTCATTAAGTATCATAATAAAACAATCGGTACAAAATCGGTCGCTAAAAATAATATTTCAGAAGTTGAACTGTATCACTTGATTGTACTTATTTCTTAACTACGGGGGGAATCAAACATATAATTAAATGATAGTCTTTTGATTAGTTTCGGGGGGAAACGAAAACGGGGGCAAACGCCAGTAACCCGCGGCGGAAGAGAAGAGCACTTCAATCACTGAAAAGGCCCTATTGATATCCCAACAGATGTAAAAAAGACTGAAAACGTCAATACCTTTAGTGAACAATTTTCACAATCTTAAAATCTTGGCTTACGAAAAAATATTTCTGCAGCTGATGGTTAAGTAAAGATGCCATTAAAATAATGCCAATATTCGCGGCTGCTGTTGTTGTTCTTTCTTGCTTTCTGCCTTCATCTGATATAGGAAATGCATTACCGCCTAGCCCACTTTCCTCGAATATCGACGGCACCGACACATTCGTTGACTTTTCCGCTCCACCAAGTCCATGTTATAATACCGCCTATACATCCAGAGCTGAAACCAATTTGCCAGAAACCCTTAAACGATAACCACCATCAAGAAATACAGCGTTCAGAAAATATAAGTACAGACTTAACAAGGAATTAAAGTTACTTCATCATCATATTGCAGTACTGAAGGCTTTAAATAATAAATACAAAAAGCAGTGATATGAAAAGACACAATAATTCCTTCAAATCGCTGTATAACTTTAGCTTGTCTAAAGATGAAGGAGAAGCAAGTTTTCTGGAACAACAACATCCAAGGAAGCATAATAAAGAAGACAGAAATATTAAAAGAAAACTTGAGAGAAATGTGGCCAGTTAGCAAGAATCACATGATAAAGAACTTTCAAAAAAAAGATAGTTTTTGGAAGAAAGTGCCAATTTTGGACATCATTTCATCGACTTTGCAATATTATAATTTCAAAGCCAAATCAAGATGTCATCTCTGATTCGAAATTACGATATATTTTAGATTAAGTAACTATGTGAATTGTTTTTCCCCCTCGCAATGAGGACATTTCCTTACTGATTTTCGCACTTCGGATAGAACAATCAATAAAAAACCGGTCAAGTGCGAGTCTAAATCGCGCACGAAGGGTACCACCGTACCACCGTTCAATGGAAGCGATGGTGTGGAGTGAATAGTTTGGATTTTTACACAGCAAAATATTGTTTACAAAGTTATTGGTGCGGTTACTTTCACACTCCATGTACGTAACCAGGTGCATCCATAAGTTTGTATGTGGTATTGAAAGAATTGTTGTATGGGAGCCCCCTTAAATATTTCTTTTATCCTGTTTTTTAGTATTTGTTGTTATAGCGGCAACAGAAATACATAATCTGTGAAAATTTCAACTCTCTAGCTAGCTAGGTTCTTGAGATACAGCCTGGTGACAGACGGACGGACGGACGGACGGACGGACGGACGGACGGACGGGCGGACGGACAGCGAAGTCTTAGTAATAGGGTTCCGTTCTTACCCGTTGGGTACGGAACCCTAAAAAGTAGGTAATTTAATTTAATTTAATAGTATTTTTAAATTATTTATATTATATTAACCAATGAAGGAAACTGATAAGAGTACCAGAACAGTAGAACAGTAGAATGCTACAGGCTGTAACAGAACCATGTAGTCCTATTTTAGGGGATTTTCAGAGGCATCATTCCGAACAACTTTCACTATGAAACCAATTCAATCAAAGTAACTCAATTATTTTATTTCTCCATACGAATTGGCTAACCGACCGGCCCAAAATGAATGGAGGAGTGGAAATTCAAGTTGCTCTGATCAAATTGGTTTATAGTTAAAGTTATTCAGATGTTGTTCAGAATAACCCCTTAAAATCTGAATAGACCTTTGCATCAGTATAAATTTTTATTCAAAATGTATTTTTTATTACACTTTAAATAATTGTTAACAAATTTTTATGATTGATATATTTTAAGGAGATGAAGATCATGTATTAATTAGAAAAGCCCAATGAATTTGCATTATTTACTTAATCAATAATTATGTTAGCCAACGAAGAAGATTAATATAAAGATTGTTAAATGGTACACTATTTCAAATAAAACCTCAGTTTTATAGATCTCTAGAATGTAGTTGTAAATACAGTAACCAAGACTTCTGATATATGGTAAATAGTTACATTTTTTTACGCTTAAAAACACAGCTAGGTGCTAAAAATAGAAGCCATACCAGTATGTTTTTTATGTTTATCTTTTTAAGTGTATTGATCTTTTAAATGAACCTACAAAAAACATTGATATCGTTGATTATGTGCTACTTTTGTCTTGATTTCCTTCAAAAATAATAAATATATTATTTTTCTCACTTTTGTTTCCTAATTTCACAGTTTCGTGTCATCTCATTTTCGTGTCTTGCATATTCCGTGAATTACTCATACATACTTAACATATAATCGAAAGATATAAAGAAAAAATATGACATGATTCTGAGGAAATTTCGGCTACCTAGGAGAATCATGATGTTTGAAATGATTTATGATAAGGCCAATGTAAATCGTTTGCTACTTAAGCATATCCTGACTACAACCCAGTTTTTGATAGGTAACTTTTATCTCCATATCGACTCTTGCAAGCATTCACTTCATTTCATTTCGATGAGGCCGTTGTGCCGTGCGCATCCCCTGCACTCACTCATCTATTTCAGCCATCCTAACCAGTAACAGGTTCTTGCATATACAAAAAAAGAGTGAGCTTTAGACCACAAAACTGAAGTAATTCTTCTTTAGCTCTAATGCTTCAAAAATACATCTCCTGCACTGTGTCTGGCTATGAGAGGAAGAGAGAAAGAAAATGTGCGCGCGTACCCCTCGTTCGCCTCGCCCGATCACACTTTTCGTAACGCTTTTTTCACGCATTCGCCAGCTTATTCCCCAAGTCAAGCGTGCGTAAAGAAGTTTTACTTCAAAAAAATAAACCCAAGTTACCTTGCACTCTTTTTTGTAATTGCGACCCTTCTAGAAGATGCTTCTGCTGCCACATCGTCGTCTTTTAGTCACGTCACGCAAAATTAGCAATTAACAAACCACAACCGATCGAGCGTCACTCTCTCCAAGATTAATTGCATTCCTTCCAAGTCTTATGTTATTAAAAAAATCAAAAAAAATTAATTTCACTTGCGCGGTAAAGGTACACTCGCGAACCGAATTAGTCAGGCCACCAGGCCACAAATAGTCACAGATACATACAAATCCAGCCTTTCATGTACGTTTAAAATGACTGTGTGTACAGTCGCGCATCTGGTTTATGTGTATCACTAGTCCATCCGCATGCATTTTTATCTATAAAGTAGAAGCTAACAAAGCTATGTACCCCAAGCAAAAACTATCCTCAGCAAAATCTAGTCAGATCCCATTTACTCGTTTTGGGACAGACTAGATTTCGCTGACGATATTCCTTGGGAGGGACTGGTTTGAAGGTGTCCCTAATTATCACAGGGTTGGTAAGGGCCAGATATACCAGAAAACTGGTATGGTTTCTTAAATTGATTTAATTTTCTGCTGTAATTACGTCTACTGCACGGACTAGTTCCTTGAGATTCTCCTCGGTATATTTACTTAAATTGTTATCGACCAAAATTAAAGTTAATGCCACTGTATTTCTCACATTACTATACAAACCCAACGACACCTCATTTGTTAAAATCCGTCAAGTTTGGACTGTAGCGGGTTTTAAAAAAATTTAAACCCCTAAATCTCCGCCATTTAAAAAAAAAACGAATCGACACGAAAAAACTATTTAATTATCGAACCTGCTCACAAAAAATCACGAGAATAAGTTAAGAAATATATAGAACATAACATCCGGACACACAACCGGACATAGAAAATTTTTGCCCATGAAACGGAGACGCTTCGTCGCTTCGCTCGCTCGGTCAATAAATGATAACCTATATTCTCTACTCACCGATGTCAGACTTCCTGCGATTTCACGACGATTGTTCATATTCACCGTAGGTATAATAATTCCACTACTAATTAGACTTGCGCAAAGTGTGTCTTTATAGGGAGTAATCATATCTCATATCTACTGATTCGGTGACACATTATATCTCTATCATATCTCACTCATTCAAATCTATGGCTTCTCATAACGCTCCAACTCCCACTTATTTCTTACTCTTTTATCTCACAAGGCTCTTATATTTGTTTAATGAGTTGATGAGTTGGAAGAGTCTCGAAAAATAACCTACTCAATACAAAATATATAAACAAACGAATTGCAACAGTTGCATTTTAATTTCACCATTTGAACTATGCCTTAACCAACTTACCTAGAGACCACTTTTTATTGCCCGCTTCGATCCCTTGATCACTTTTGCCTTGGCAGCGAACTGAGGCCTCCATAGCTTCTTCATACATTATTAAGAACGTAATATCCCATAGATTTTTTATTGCTTTTCGAGCTTATTGCAATGCGATAAGATTCAAATCAATAAGCAAACTTTTGGAAACATTATGCCTATTATAGTATGACAAACATATACTCTTTCTCGCTCATCTTAATCCAACCGATGATAGCCGAAAAAACCCACGTGTTCGTTTCCGCGAATCTCGCTCTGACATCGTACAGGTGAACGCACACCTGTCCATGCTTATGCGGTCATGCGTGGCGTGCGAGTGCGACAGAGCAACGCGCGAGAGCAGCGTGGTCGATTCCTTCGGCGCCGTCGATCCGTTCGGTGCGGTTAGTGTGTGTTCGCCTTCGCTATCGCTACTACTAGGTATCCGGCTCAAATTTGGACCAAGGATTAAGGTGATAAGGTTGCTATTCGCCTAAAAGTGACATTTAAGACTGAAATACGTGCGGTAGGTTTGGTCAATTATGTATTTGCCAACAAAATGTGGACCAAATGTAGACCAAATGTTAAGGTGATAAGGTTGCTGTTTGCCTAATAGTGACATTTTAAAACTGGAAGACGTCTGGTTTTGTTGGTTTGTTCTCACACAACTGTGTTTAGTGTAGCCTGGGCAGAGAGAGCGAGATTTGTTTGGGGAGTAAGATATGATTCATATCGCTGGGATGTAACTAGGATATAATGGACGTCAAGCGATATGTGTGTCATATTATATCTTACTCTCCAGTTACCCAAGTCTACTACTAATGATGTAATGCAAAGTCACAAATCGAAGCGTAACTAGCTATTTTTATATAAATTAAAAGACGGTAGTTTTAATGGTCACCTTGCTCTAAATAGACAAAAAGTTTTAAAATAATATCATCAATGTTTTCGAACGAAATAAACAAAACTAAAACAATCGTGCAAGTGCTAGGATTTGAACTTGAACAATAACCATTAAAGAGTAGATACATGTCAGGCGTCAGGGGCTTACTAACTGCCCCATCGAACCTTGCTTCAAATCAAAATCAAAATCAACGTCGCATTGAATCCTCAAATGAGTATGATTGCTTGATGATGGTTAAGATATAATTTTACCAGCACTGAATATTTTATTTAGTTGATGGAAAAGACACGCAATGATCAAAGAAACTTGTTTCTTATACACAAACTTCACTATCTCATGCTAATTAATACACATTGTACTGTGTCTGTCTGGCGTCCTGGCTAATTGGGTTCGCCAGTGTACGTTCGGAAACTAATCTTATCTATCTTCTATTTTTTTTTTATGAGTTTGCCCATCCAAAATCGACGACCTCTGTGGCGCAGCGGTTGTAGATGTGCCTACCATGCGAGAGGTCCTGGGATCGATCCCAGGCTGGGGTTAAAAAAAAAACCCAGGTATTGGATGTTCTGGTTCCCACGACACAGGGTATCCTAGTGTGGGACCAGAAGCAGTGTATGTGCCTGTATGTAAATATTTATTTATTTAAAATTATTTGAAATATACTTTAAATAGTATTGAAAATAATTCAAATGTTCATAGGTAGATAATTCATTGGTTAAATGCAGATACTGAACGTAATTGTAATTGTAACGGCATAACGGCTAAGGTCGAGCCACCGCTATCAGTAGCTATGATCGTCTATTCTACCTACCCCAAAAGAGATGTCCCTATTCAGCTGTAAAATTTGTAAGTTAAGAATGATAAGTCAGAATTTCTCGTTCGTTGAGAAGTTCGTTAGGCGCACAATAGTCGAGCGGAAGATTGGTTCAGGAATTTAGAGTTTCAAGTTAAGACAGAGAAGCATATATGTCCGCAAGCCGGTAATTCGCATCAGTTAGCGGTGTATTGCGCCAGATCGATCGTTGTTGTATTTGTGTGATGGTACCATTTATTTTTTTGTATATATGGGCGCTTGGAACTTCTTTTAGTGGTCGACCACGATTTGTAATATTTGTTTGGGATATCGTATAGATGTCCGTCGTAGTTTTACGACGTGAGTACTCAATGATATTTCATGTGCTCGCTAGTAGCGGCTTGTGGTGGTTCCAATTATATATTTAGTTCACGGCAATAACGATCCGCAAAAACCGGTTTACACAATTGCGATTTGATTTTCCGAAATGGGTTTGAACTAGCGGTTACCTCAAAAGGTCCGTAACGTTTTGAAACCTTTAACTCTGCGCAATTTGAGCTGGATGTTATCGAAACGTTGTCATTAGCGCTTTAGGAGATCTAATCCACACCATAGCGAAGTGCATAGTTCGATAAATACCGAACTATGAATTCCACTAGCCTCAGCACGTCCTCGACTGAGCCTAATCATATATATTGACTCAGCCTACACATTAGACCTCCAGCGAAATTTACATTTAATTTAAAGATGCAACTTGAATCCAAACTGACCCAAGGCTAAGCAAAACAATCTAACCGGTCCTAAACAATGAACTTTAGACTGTAATTTGATCTCTTCGCGCGTCCCCGACAACACTCAAATGTCAAAATATCAACAGGATAGGTTATCTGTGTTGACACCGGTTTAACTTTGTTCTGAATTTGTTATTTCCATCCGCGGAACCTCGTCGATCAAACAGTCTCCCTATGCCCTGCCAACCTAGGTTTAGCCGCAACTAAACTCCTGTCTAGCCTAGTCTAAAAACCTAGTGTTATACCACGTCCATTATCGACACCACTCGAAAATGGTTGAGTTTGATTTGAATGTGCTTCTATGTTTAAAGACTGTGTGTGTGGGAATTTCAAAACTCGCTACTCGAAAGGAATGAGGAGAGGATTAGCCCGCGAATATCCTAAGAGCCAATCCAGGAACCCTATGGTGAAGGAAAAAGGAATTTAGGGTCGCTCCAATCCCAGACTCAGACTCAGATCAGTTACCTACAAGTTCTTATCTAACGACCCAAGGATAGTTTTGGAATTTGGGGTAGGTTGATATAAAGGATAGGAACCGAGGTATATATCGGCGCTTCAGACACTCACGAAAATCCACTGAAATTCGCAATCACGATTCGCCCAGTTCTGACGCGTAACACGGCAGACCAAAACTGTTTAGAATTTGAAAGACGACTGTCACAGTAGCTAGACGCTGAGACTGAATGCTCTCCCAATCAATCAAGTATTCTTCTCACGCACCCATTCTGGGGCGTGGGGAGTCAGGGTCAGATCATCGGATCTCTTCCTGAAGAAGCGCCTCTGTCCACTCCTATGGACAGGTCATCGGGGGGGCCCTCGCGGGCGGTGGAGATCTTCTCACGAGGGGTGTTCCGTTGGATGATCGCCGGCTAGGCAACCAGGTCACGTGGCAGGCGGCGGCGGTCGGGCGGGCGCGCGTGGTACGGCGCCATGTCGCGGATATGCGGATGTTGTGAGCTATCCGCACGCGCGAACATGCCCTTCGCCAGCCTCTGGATAAACTGGTCCACTGGTTCCCATCTGAGGTCCCTCTGGATCGTCGCATTCCTCACGTAGCGGGGGGCGTCGACGATGGTACGCAAAGAGAGGTTCTGTTGGGCTCGGAGTCTCCGTTTGTTCGTCTCCGAGCACAGGGCGTACCATGCCGGGGCCGCGTCGGTGAGGCGGGATCTCACGTAGCACTTGTAGATCCCGAGCTTCGCCCTCAGAGGGAGGCTGGAGTCGAGAAGTGGACGCAGCTTGGCGCGTGCCACCTTGACCTGGTTGACGACGTTGTTGACATGTTGCTTCATGGTGAGCCGGCGATCGATGGTCACTCCCAGGTACTTCACCTGCGGAGACCACGCGATGTCCTGTCCTTGGAGCTGGAGTGGTGGTGGAAGGGGGGACTGGCCTGTGATGAGCGCCTGCGTCTTCCCAACGTTGACGGACAACCGCCACTTGGCGAGCCAGTCGGGCAAGATGTCCAGGGTGCGCTGCAGTTTGACGGCAGCGTGCCGTGCCTGGATCGACGACGCGTAGTAGGCAGCGTCGTCGGCGAAGAGTGCCAGCTGGGCACCCGGCCCGACGGGGATGTCGTCCGTATATTGGGAGTAACAGGCTGGAGACAGGCAGGACCCCTAAAGGACGCCGGCTGCAACGGGGTGTTCCTCGGAGACGGCGTCTTCCACCATCACTCGGAAGCGGCGATTATTCAGGTAGGAGGCGATGATCTGGACCAGTCTTCTTGGGGCTGGCGACGTCGACAATTTGTACAGCAACCCCTCGTGCCATACTCTGTCAAACGCCTTCTCCATGTCCAGGAGTACTGCGACAGTGTATTCCTTCTTGTTTAAACAAACCGTCATGTCATTCAGTACTCTGGTGAGCTGAAGCGTCGTAGAATGCTCGGGCCTGAAGCCGAACTGTTCTGGGCGCGGCTGGATGTGGGGCAGTAGCTTCGCCAGCAGGAGTTTCTCAAACACCTTTGAGATGGTACTCAGTAGAGTTATCGGCCGATAGCTCTCAGGCAGCTTGGAGTCCTTGCCCGGCTTGGGCAACATGATGACCAAGTCCTCCTTCCATTGGGTTGGGAAGTGGCCCGTGCGCAAGATACCGTTAAACAGGCGCGTAACGGCCGCCACAGTACGTGGCGGCAAATGTAGCAGCGCCATGTTAGGTATGCGGTCTGCGCCCGGGGCTTTCCTGGGCTTGGTACGTCTGAATGCATGCATGATCTGGCCGAGAGTGACGACGGTAGGGTCCTCTTCGGGAGCTATCGGCGAGGCGAAGTACTCTCGCAGGTGTCTCTCGACTGCTGCGACGTGCTCCACATCATCCGTAGGGTTCGGCTTGAACTGCTTCTCGAGGCATTCGGCGAAGATCTCCGCACGGTCTTGGGCTCGAAATCTTGGTAGGCCGTCGCTGCCCAGGATTGGTCGGACGGGAGTTGGAGTAGTCGACAAATCCCGGCATAGGCGATGCACGGAGGGGACGTGGTCGCCCATGGACTCGACGTGGCGTTCCCAAGATTCTTCGGCGTGGAGATCAAGTCGGCGCTTCAGCTCTGCCGTCATGGCGTTGAGCCTGGTCTTCATCGTTGGGCAGCGGGTTTGCTGCCACTGCTTTCGGAGAGCGCGCTTATCGCGGATGAGTGCGCGTAGCTCAGCAGGAAGAGGATTGGGCTTCCCCCCGCGAGCTACGGTGTGCGATGATAGGTCGAGCGCGTCTCGGATCTGGGTGGTTAGCAGCGATGCCAGGCGGTCAACGTCTTCCGGCTGGTTGACTGGACATGTGGTCGAAGACTGGTCGAGGGCGGCGGTGAAGGCGCCCCACTGGTAGCGTTGGCGTGATGCTGGCGGAGAGACCCGGGTGGGCAGGTCCGCCAGGACGAGAAGTACTGGCCTGTGGTCCGATGGGAGGTCAGGGAGAACCTCCTGGCTCGGCGGAGTCCGGAGACCTCTGACGACTACGACGTCGATGGTGTCCCAACCGGCCCGCGAATCGAAGTGGGTGGGCTCGTCGGGACCGATGACATCGTAGTTGTGGCTCACGGAGTCGGCAAGGATGGCGCGTCCAGCTGGGCACACCCTGGTGGAGTTCCAGACGGTGTGCTTGGCGTTGAGGTCGCCAGCGACGAGTGTCGGATGCGGCGACTGCAGCAACCCCCGTAGTTCAGAGGTGCGGATTGGGGTACTGGGGGGCTTGTACACGGCGTACAGTCGCAGCACCTGGCCGGCGACCTGGAGGTCGACGCCCAAAGCATACAGAGATGTATACTCCTGGGCGTCAACGAGCTGGTGGACGATCTTCCTGCCGACGATGACTGCCAAGCCTCGAAAGGCCCGGCCGCTGGTGGACTTCTCGTCCTTGCGGTAGACGAAGTAGCCGGGCAGCGACAGCTTGTCGCTTCCGGCTAGGAATGTCTCGCTGATGAGCATCACGTCGACGTGGTAGTCCCTCAGGAACACGTGGAGCAGCCGCTTCTTCCCTGTCAGCGACTGCGCGTTCCAGTGGACGACCCTGAGCGGCTCATGCATTGCGGAGCAGAGCGGTGAGTCTGCCCAGGGCAGTGGGGTCGCTGAGGAGGGCGAGCAGGGCTGTGAGGTGCCCCAAGTCCTGCTGCCCTATCGCCGCAGCCGGAGTGGCGGCGCCAGCGGCGGCCGCAGTCTCGCTAGCGGCGAGAGTAGCCGCCGCGGTGCCGGCGGCAGGTGGAGCCGTCGCCTTCTTCTTCTTCCCCCCCCGCTTCGTCTTCTGCCTGGGGACTCCGTCGTTCGCCTGCGCCATAAGCGAGGCGGGCGCCGTTTCTTCCTGCAGATCAGGACGTGGCGGAGGGGGGGGCTGCATCTTCTTGGGCCCAGGCGCATTAGTGAGCGCCACAGTGCCGGCCTTCTTGTTCCGCGCCTCCTGGCGGAACACGGGGCACGTCGCGTTATTGGCCGTATGCGGGCCACCGCAGTTGGCGCACGTCGGCGGCTGGTCTTTCGGGCGGGGGCACTCCCGCGCCGAGTGGGGACCGCCGCAACGCACGCACGCCAGGGGGCGGTGGCACATATGCGACGAGTGCCGGAACTGTTGGCACCTGTGGCACTGGGCCGGGCCCTGCTTGGAGCACCAAGCCTCGATCTTCACCCCCGGCATGTACAGGAGCTCTGAGATCTCATATACTGCACCGGGGGCACGGTCGGGATTCTTCCGCAGGGACGCGTAGAAGATGCAACCGGGGCGCCCCTTGCGCGCCCGGATCTGCTTGCAGTACTCGGCCTCCACACCGAGTTCTGCAAGTGCCGCGACGATCTCTTCCGGCGTGGTGTTGGAAGGCAGCCCGCGGATCGCCACCTTCTGGGTCTTGTCGGCCGGCAGCGATTAAGAGAACCACCGAACTCCGTGGTCCTTCTCCAGCCTGCACAGATAGCCCTGTACAAGCCGGTACTCGTCGTCGGCCGTGGGGGTGAAGCGCACACCCTTTTGGTAGGCGCGCGCGCTGGGAGCCCGGCCGAGCTCGCTGGCTATCGCCCTGAAGTGGTCGGCCCAGTTGGGAAGGACCTCCACAATAAGGGGCGGATAGCGCGGCTGGCGGGGCTGCTGTGGCGCAGCGCCTCCCGACGGGGCGGCGGTGGTGGTGGCGACCGCGGCTGCGGTTTGGGCGGCGGCAGTGGCAGGCGGCGTTGGGCGGGCGGGCGGCATTGGGCGGGTGGGCCCTATCGCGGGTGCGGCGGCGTGCGGGTTCGCAGGCACAGCGGCGGGGCGCGTAGGGCGGGCGGGCACAGTCGCGGCGGTGGGCCTGTTCGCGGGCGCGGCGGCGGGGCGTGTAGGGCGGGTGGGCACTATCGCGGGCGCAGCGGCGGAGCGCGTGGGGCGGGCGGGCACTCGCGACGTGGTCGCCGACGGGGCGGGCGGACGCGCGGTTGGCGGCACCGGGTGCCTCACTGATCGGGGGGGGGGGCGCGGTGCTGGGGCGCGGTGCCCCAGACACGGGAATTGCGGTCGCGGCCGCCGCGGCAAACGACACTGCGGGAGAGCACTTATTAGTTGAAACACTCGTACCTGTAATTTGTGTTGTAGCACTCTCACTGTCTCTTTCACACGCGGCGGTCGGTCCAGGGGCGGCGGCGCCAGACCCGGATGCCTGGGGCTCGCCCAGCAGGGGCGACAACCTCGGCATGTCCGGTCCGGTCTTCCTGGGTGCAGGCGGGCGGGGCGGCGGGGACGGTGAGTCAGCGAGCAAGGCCCGCTTCCCACTACCCCGTAGCAGTTCGTCTGACGGGCTTTCACTGCGCGCCCGCCTCATCCCACGGGGCGGGGGCGGCAGGATAAGCGGCTGCTCACGCGCCTGCTCCAGCAGTCTCGCGTCGAGGGTTTCTTCGCCGATGCTAGCCGCAGGCGTACCCTCCAGGGCCGCGCGGCTATCGGCGATGTAGGCCTCCATGGCGCGTAACAGTCCCGGCGAGAACAGTTTGGCTTGAGCGGCCCGGATTAAATATAATCCGTCCAACTCAAGCTCCGCTCTCGGCGAAACCGGACGGCGCACCAATGGGGACCCATATTCCGTCGACGTTGAGACGGGGAGCAGGCGGTCCAGGGATGCCGATGTGTTGAGGCGACTACGGCGCGGGGTGATCCCCAGCGGCGGGCTGCCTGTCACATCGGCTTGGCGGTCACTTTCACTGTCACTGACACTGACACTGTAGCCCTTAGAAGGGCTTTTAGGCTCGTCCATAGCGGCGGGCTATGGACGAGTTGGCTGCCCGAAAGGGTACCTACCAGGCACGACCTTAGGCGAAGCCGGCGTCCGTTCCTAGCAGATAATCCCCTCCGTGCAGCTCACTCGCGACGGCGAAGTCGTGACGCGCACGGGCGCGTGTTGCGCACGTCCGCTTTCTACGAAGCGGCGTGCGAACTGCGGTGGAACGGCGATCACTATAGGTCCGTGTGCGCGACGGTCGAAACACTCCTGAATGCTCTCCCTTCCCCCACAATCGTATTTATACTCCCCACATGTCTGAAAAAAAAAATGGCGTCCTTTGCGAACACGCTCTGCCCAAGCGAAGCTTCTTATCACTAACTACACAGGGTCTAATTTCAACCATGCCATGCAGATCCGCCGTTCTACAAATTGTGTGTACGCATATTCACTATGATCAACCGTAGGTTATCACTCAAGTCATTCGGTATGGCCGATACACAAAATCTGTTGATCGCTGACCATAAAAGCTTGTTGCGTTAAAAAATTGTATATTTGCAATTAACATAATAGCTTTCTCCGTATCGTTCCATAATAACCTTCCATTATTTAGTTATTCATAATTTATTTCGCGCGCAGCCAAATCGGCTCTGATCCCTACACATCTCGCAGGAATGCGACAAAAAAACTTGACCTGACCTCTGTTCCTGGAACCAAACCACGCGTCGGCTCATTGCTTTTTGCTACCTTGCCCTGAGCTACTCAAAACCCCAAACGTTATATGAACCGATTGTCGTATTCAAAACAGCGCGGCGATGGGCTAGCCCTCTGTCACGCAAAATGAAGTATCAAATGTACTGACTCTCGTGTACCATTACATAATTAATCATTTGACAAAATATCGTCGATTGTGTCAAAAACACAATCGATCCGTTAAAACACATTTGTAGTTTCAATCTGGCCCCAAAGGCCTGTATGACGTTTAGTTAGAAAAAAAAAACAAGAACAAAACTTAGTACGCGTTTAATGAGCGAGGCTGAACAATGACTGAATAATTAACAAAATTCAAACTTATATTACTTCCCTAATTAGTTTAGTTGCTCTAGTTCAGCCATACTCAAAGTGTGCTCCGCGGAGCTCTAGGGATCCGCAAAGCCTGTGTCAGGGCTCCGCGAGAATACTGGTGTTAATGAGAAAAAAATACAAAAATACATCCCTCCTATCTATCTGGTCGCCAATTCAATCAACACTGCGGTCACTGAACACTGGTCGTGGTCGCCCGCCCCCGCCAATCTAGTTGATATCACATCACATTCAAATCCGTGCATTCCGCGCAACATCGTGTTTGTTGTTTTGAAGTTCTGTATCTCGTGACAATACATTTCTGTTCGTCTTTACTGTACATTCTAATTATTGATATAGAATAATGGAATGTTGGCTTAAGGTGCTACCTCGTCCGTGCAAAGGTCCCTGTTACTCCAGGCGGAAAGACCCGCAGTGTGAGAGGGACGGAATCGGGAAAAAATGTCATAACGTAGCGCTAAACCACAGAAAAATTGTTTAAAAAAAAATACGCTATTATTTTAAAAAGTTTTTTAAGAAGATTTTCTGAATACGTAATATCTACTTTTTAAAAGCAGTTACACAATGAAATTAGTTAGGATTACAGAATTACAGGAAAAAATAAAACAATTTATAGGTGTTTTCGTACCTAAATTGTATCGAGAAAATTTCATCCAAATCGCGTTTACCTTTTGTGAAAATCTTAATCAAATACTCAATAAACGTTAACCCAAAAATCAAATTTGTAGATGACTTCATGGTGTAGTAAATGGATTCGAAAAAAAAACCCCATTTTTTTCGTATCACCTTGAAGGCCTTTAAAGGGTTGCAACAAAATCTTCTACCGAAGGTTCAAAAGTGGTACGCCCGGAGAATTTATCAATTCCCGATCAAGAATGTGATGCGGCGACGTCAAGCTCCACGGTTTCAAAGGCAAAAGGAAAAATACTTATCATACATAAGTCCCGGATTTGTTGATTCAAAGGACTCGCCTCTCTATATGTTGTGAAGTAAACTACTTCCTAATAGTATAGTTCCATAGTACCTTCCAAGATGCGCCGACATTTAGAAACTGTACAACACGAGTTACAAGACAAGAACGAAGAATTTTTCACCTACAGTGTTCCAGGCCTATAACAAAATAACCGCCTTCAAAAGAAAATTAGATTTTTATAAAAAAAAAAATAGAAAGCTTTCTCTCGGTGAGTTGTTAGCGATAAAGACTCAGAAATGATTCAACATGATATATTTGAAGAATTGGTCCAATATCTCATCGCAATGCACGCATCTTTTACCCGAAGAAAATAATAAAAAAAAAAATATGAATTCATGGATTCAAATCCTTTTTTACCCAACTTGTAAAAGCCTGAAAGTATACCTAACGAGATATTAATCGTTTTAGAAATGTCATCAGACAGCAGTATGGGGTCTCTGTTCTATGCCTCTCAATGATTTTTGGTGCAGAATCCGATGAATATCCACTTATTGCCACAATGGCCTTCAATGTGCTTCTCCCGCTCCCAACAACATACTTGTGCGAAATAGGATTCTCGACCTATGCAGTTACAATAACAAAATACGGCAAAAGACCTGACGCCAAACCTGATATGATATATTATAACATGATTATTAATAAATAATGCTAAATATTTTTTTGTTTATTTTGGGGCTCCGTGTAATATTTTGCTTTCCAAAAGGGTTCCATAACCAAAAAAGTTTGAGAACCGCTCCTCTAGTTGGTGTCGCCTTCAGCATCGGGTCCATTACCGTAGTAATCGGTGGCGCTATGGTGAAAAACAGTTGCTGTTCCAAATATAATGATGTTTTACATCCTGTATGACTTATACCTAGTCGGTCCATAAGTTCTGTCACAAATATTTTGCCGCATAGTAAATAATACCAAGTTTTATTTTATTTAATACTATATATGGTTTGATAGCTCATTAAATACTGATAAATTAAAACGATTATTGGATTTAAATGCTTAAAGCCATATTACACAAATGCTAGTTTCTTCAGAGATTTTGCACTTTTTTACCCAATCAAAAATACGGACGTGATTCACTTTATCTTTTTTCCATGACCTTTATAAAACCTTTCAAACTTACGTGAGATTTTAGTCAGAACCCTCCCTGAACCCGTTACCTTCATTTTGAAGCATAAGATAACTAAGTCTGGGTAAAACTAATTTTCATATTCACATTTTACGTAGTGTACTTGTTGCCCACAAGATCATTTTTATACGTTTTTCTGAAAACGTAAAAAGTACGTAAAGTTCTCTTTGGGAGCAGTTGGAACTGAAAGCTAACAGAAAATCAAATGCTAGTTGTTAACCATGGTCTAAAATCGAGGTTTCAGAATAAATAAAAAAATCCTTGTTGGTTATCTGGAACACTGTTTTTTTATTAAATTTGTGGTAAGTGGTATTTTTGTCAGTTGCGGCGTGTTTTGGGGTTCGCGATTGTCTCAAGTTATAAGGTTTTTTGTCATATTGCGATAATCGTACAAAATTTATTGTATTGCAATTTGATTCGTATAAAATAAGCTTTTTAATCATGTATAATACGAATAAGAAAAAGTTTATTGCTGAGTTTTATCTATCAAAAACCTTGTGACAGAACTTAAGGACCGACTATGTATTTCCAAAATGTTCCATGAAATGATCACAAAAGAAGAAATATTTGAGTGAATTGGTAAACAAACACATTTCACGTCAATCCGAAAGAATCACGCAACGTAAATTACCGCAATAAGTTATAGACACTAGTTGGAACACTCACGCACTGATTAACACTCAAAAACTCTTTATATCGACCTATTAAATAACATTTTAGGCAAAACGTATTTTGAAGAAATTCCTGCACACAGATTGTCGGAGCGTCCGCCATTGTTGACCGACTAGGTATATAATGAAACATCAAAAAAGGCCTGTTAAATTTCGACATTATTTTTTTTTGCATTGAATGTGGAACTTTTTGGAGTTGAAGATTCGGTTGAAGTTAAAAGTAACCAACAAGGCTGCACAATGGAAGAATTTGTAAAAATTTTAAAGGCTACTCTAAAATACAAGAAGAAAGAATAGAGTTTTACTATGTCTACTCTTTACATTTTCATCTACAGAAGTATAATAAACCCTCTTTACTGCGTCCAAAAACCGCACGTCATGACCAGCATAATCATATACTACTTGGTAATAACTCATTTCTTATCTGAATATTGATACATTATGATCATAATATATCAATATTTAGACATATTATGACATATAAATTTCGAACGTCAAAGACCGCCTGCGTGCCGCCCCTAGTTTGTCTGTGAAGTTGGTACTACTGAATAGGCTAAACAAGGGCAGAGCAATGATCAAAATGATCAATGCCACAATGCCGGTCGAACATGCGATTCCTGAACACATCAAAGAGAGCTTATGATATGTGTGTAGAAAAACTAGTGAATATGATTAATACTGATATGCACATCTTATATCAGGGAAAAACTCTACGGTAGCTTAGGTGAAGTTCGTGTTAGGTTGAACATGTAAGAACAACAAAAAATACTTAAAACATAAACTTAAGTACTCAAAATAGTAGTTTATGTGATTGCTACATAATGGAGGGCATTCATACTCGAGAGTGGGTCTTTGATGTGTTCAGGAAGCACATTTTCGACCGGCATTGTGGCATTGATCATTGTTCTGCAGTTGTTTAGCTTGTTCTGTAGTACCAACTTTACAGGCAAACTATTACCATAGCATATAATTATATTATTTATTTTATTTATTGTAAGTACTTGCTGATGTTTTCTGGGTGAGCGCAAATGAAGAACAACTGAACAAACTCGAACGACTTCAAAATCTCGGGATTCGGTTCATCTTCGGACTGCGCAAGTATGACCACGTATCTCAGCATCGCAGGGAGCTGAAGTGGCTACCGATTCGGCTTCGACGGGACTCTCATATCCTGTGTTTCCTTTATAATATTTTGTGGAACCCTCGTTACCCTAACTTCCTACGTGATCGCTTCGAATTTCTTTCTTCAAGCAGGCCTCGGAGAACTCATATGGCGTCTACGCTCAAAGCTCCAGATCGCTCCACTGCAGCCTACGAGCACGGGTTCAGAATCCGAGCCATACGACTGTGGAATGAGCTTCCTTGCACTATCAGGGACAGTCGATCTCTAAATATATTCAAAAACCGGCTAAAGAAGCACTATCTCTCCCTTTCCAGTTAGATAATATATATATATTTGTATGTATTAGTTTATTATACGGTTTATTCATATTTTTACGTTGTATTTAAGTAATTGTGTATGCAGTCTATTTTTAGCAATTAGGGTTATCAGTATAATACATACTGTTTGTAGTATATGTTAGTCGTAGTATTTATAGAGTTTTATTGTACGCGCAGGTCTTCCCCCGCTCAACCATCACCTCTCCTACCATCTTGGTTTGCTGGAAGAAATCTCTTTTGAGAGATAAGCTCGCCTTTGTACATGTTTTTTTCTATTATAAGTTATCTGTATGACTGTTTTGTGTAGAGAGAGATAAAGAAATTACAAATCACAAAATTACTTGTTTATTTCCTTATATTGTTGTACGCATAGGTATTCCCTTGCTCAGCAATCAACCTTTGCAATCTCATCCTGGTTTGCTGGAAGAGATCTCTTATTAGAGATAAGCTCGCCTTTGTACACGATTTTCATGTAACTTTTAAGATTTTATAAGTTTTGTGTGCCATAAAGAAAATATGAAAAATATGAAATATGAAACTCATGTCAAAGTGAAAGTGTTGAATAATTTTTGTTGCTTAGTAGAGAATGAGGTTAGTTGAAAACGGTGAACAAAGCTTTTAACTATTTGCTCAGATGCAAGTGTGGTACGCAAAATGGGTACCTATTACATTGTATAAGACGGTAGACGGACCAATCAGTGATTATAAAATTACGTGTTTGGATGCAAGTGTAGTACAGAAAATGAGTATCACATTTTATTAGCCGGTAGACAGACCAAATGGGTGATTGTAGGATTTTCTATCCAATCTAACTAATTAATTTATTTGATTTGTGAATCTGACCGTGGGGTTCTCCATCAGCTCATGAGGGTATTATTCGGAACTATATCGGTCTATTAGGAACCTAAATGCGTTGCCATAAAGAGTCACTTGATAGCAAGTGTGTTGAAAAGTATTTTGATTTGCAAGAGTGTTATAGTAATATCCTTGAATATTATTTATTTATTTAAAGTAATACTGATTAAGTTGGCTTGTGGGAAATAGTGGCCGTTGGTAGAAAAGCTGGTAAAGGTTTACTGGCTGTAGGTGTATTCTTTATTTTAAAATGTGTTAATATAAACATTGGGTTGGCTTTAGATATCGTTCACATGATTTTTACTATAGTGTAAATAGCAGGGGGTCATTTGGAGCTCCCCTGAACCCCCTAGAATATATTTTTTACGAGGAAATGAAAAATAAACGAATTTTGTTAAAATTTGAGGTTATGCTCACATAATTTTTGCTACGAAAGTGATATGATGTAAGTATGCAACATGAAGAGGGTTGGGGGAGAGCTTCCTATGTGGTGTTGTGGTATTTAAGCGTATTTTGTTTATTACCGGAGATTCGGTTTTATTTTATTTCAATTTAAATTAAAATTCAAAGAAATAAAACTCAATAAATAAAGCGAAATAAAACTAAAATTTATTAAAAAAAATAACACTATGAAGACTGAGTTGAAGTAGCATTATATTTTTGAGTAAAAGTTGGCTAGAGTAGGTTATTGTGGCTAAATTTCAGTTAGAACTTAGAAGAAGCACAACTGGAGCGTAGCAAAGTGGAGCGGAGCGAAGCGTATTCAAATAAAACAACATTTAATGATATGACTATCTGGGTTGCTATGTCACTTTCAAAGCGAAAATTTTGTAAATATTACCTCAAATTAAAAAAAAATAGTTTATTACTCAAAAACAATACATTTCCTCGCAAAAAAACTATACTAGGGTGGATTATTAGGAAAACTTTTTTTAGTATAGTATGTGCATAAGCTGTTTTTCTTCACAGTTTCAACAATTTACGTACAGTAGTTTATGTGTGGGGGAGTAACAAACATCTATTCATCTACCTCACAAACTTTCACGTTAAAGTTTACGTTTATAATATGTACGAGCAGAATATAAAAGGGCGCCTAATGCATGACTCGCCCGGGGCGCCAACATGGCTAGGGCCGACCCGATTCTTAACACACAGATTTCATTAATACACCGACCGACCGACCGGTTGATGCACCGGTCAAAGCACCCGAAATTACTTCAATTCAATAATGGGCTTTTATTTATGTCAATAATGGGCTTTTATTTATGGTCCCGGGTTCGAGTCCCGGTGGGGGCAAATATTTGTTTGATGAGAACGGATGTTTGTACCCTAGCCATGGTTGTTTATCTATATGAGTATAATATTTATAAGTAAGTGTATCGTTGTCTAGTACCCAATATACAGGGAATCCTAGTTTGGGGCTAGATCAATGTGTGTAAATAGTGTCCAAGGTATTATTATTATTATTATTTTATTAAATATTTTGGATTTTTTGTTGTTTGTTTGTTTGCTGGGACCGCTTCACAGCACATTTTCAATCTTCAGAAATATTTAAATAATTATTTCCCAAAATAGGTACCTACAGTTATGCAGTTTTACAAATTCATGAAATTAGGCTTGACATAGTCAATTTGAATTTGGCATATAAGTTCATTGACTTCTTTAACTAAATTGTCAATGTTGTTTTACGGAATAAATTAAATAATCAAACAGATGACGATCGCAAAGTTGTACCGTCAGCATGAAAATCATTAATGATTGTGAACTCTTGTAGAGCTCGTCTTTGTACTCTATTTTGATGATACTACTTTTTCTGTATAGTATTTATGTGCAATAAAGAAACTATGAATTAAGATATCCACGCGGAAGCCACGGGCCAAAAATTACACAAACAGAATAGATAGATAGAGTAAAAAAAATTGTAAGACTTTAGTTACACTTGTCATATCAAGGAACTGATGTCACCCTACAGCGATATAACTAGATGCAAATTTGCTGAACCCTCTTCTCAGAAAGAACATAAAATATATATCGATAAACAATCCAACCAGATATACCAGGTTGAGTAACATTGACTGACATTATTCGTAAAAGTTAGGGGGCGTCCATTAATTACTTGAGGTGTTCTTGGCGATTTTATGATCCCCACCGTCCCCTAATCTTACGTGTGATTTTTCAAAATGTATTATTATGTCAATGCGCTGGATTTATTTATTGGTAATACATTATAATTAATATTATTGTGTCAGATTTTGCCGAGGCGCCCCTTCCCCCTATGTGATATTGGGTAAGGCTCAGCTCGACCTTCTTTCCCCCAACCAACACCTTCAAACATATTTGTAGCATTCTCAAGTAAAAACAATAAAAACATTACTCGTTATAAGAGTTACTCGTAAAAAGAGCTCCGTGGTCGAATAGGTTTCACGCTTGCTTCTCACTCAAGAGATACAGGTTCGAATCCTGACCATAAGATAATTTATTTATCTTAAGTACATTTGTACTTATGATAACAAGTTGTAGGTCCCGGCTACAATCGCTACGCACCAAGCAAGCGTCCCAGGGCTACATATAAAATAAATTCTTGTATTGACGTTTTCTCGTGATGCTCACTTGACCGACGGCATTGCCAACCTAACATTTGCATCATCAGAAGCTCGTGCATCCGACACTGTCGTTTTGCTTTCATGGCGTGTGCAAGCAATTGAGACTTTGGGTTTAGTGTGACCTTGGAGCCGACAGAACTTGTTGTAAGGTAAACATGGGTCACGTGACATGTTATATGCGTAAAGGGGAGGTTGAGTTCTAAGACAGTAACTTGTAATGTAACTTTCACTCCTTCTTTTACTCGTTGATGGGTATTTTACGTTAGCGCGAAGTTCCGGTATTACATATACATTTCTTTAAAGATTGACTGTATCCGCCAGGGCACACAATTCTTTAGGTCGAATCACATTTTGAGATGCGAACGTCTCGACTTCATGAGAGATTATT
The DNA here is from genome assembly GCA_949825045.1 of Argyresthia goedartella. Lineage (NCBI taxonomy): Eukaryota > Metazoa > Arthropoda > Insecta > Lepidoptera > Argyresthiidae > Argyresthia > Argyresthia goedartella. The sequence continues at coordinate 12,629,500 of OX463826.1, forward strand.
ATAATAATAAAAAACGATTTCTATTTAATAAGGCTTATTGGGACTTCTTGCAACAGACCCTTACTATCTTATTTGTAATACATCACTTAGACCTGTTACCGATAACATTGAATTCGTAGTTACGAAGTTGTTACGAGAAAAAAGGAAAATCATCGAGCGAGATTAAATTTCCCTCTATTTTTTCCTTGTTGTTTTTTTTCTCTTTGCTCTTTTCTATTCCGGAACATTCTGATTGGTTATCTGGGTAACATTTGTTTTTGCACAGAGTGGATCTTGTCTCTGTATAAATGAATACTTGAAATGAATAAGTTTTTATTAAAAGAATAAACAATGATTGGACGAATAACACATATTTAAAAAAGCTAAACTATGTAACCTAAACTAAACTAATGTATTTACAGCGTCAAATTAATTAATTATTACGAGTGCTGAAGGTATGATAGGAGTCTATCAATACAGTAGCAGCCCTAGGAGGAAATGCAAAGGTCAGAAGGGCAATTGGATGTGATTGCAACAAGTCCATTCGCTTAGAAAGTGTCGTACGCAAATGTGGTTATTATAATATAACTATAAATTTTAAAGACCCCCATTGGTTCAATTGTTTTCTATTTAAGCAAGCAATTGATAACTCTTTTGTTTTCTATTTATGCAATCAATTGATGACTTTTGAATCAATAAACTGATTTCATAAAAAATTTACCTATGAAACATTTACAATTACAAAAGACTGCATTGAAATCCGTTTGACCGTTATTCCTTGCTAAAGTGATAACTTTTTGACTACAGAACGAACTTCAACGAAACATATTTAAGAACATTGCAGTAAACTTTACTACCAACGCCACGTATTATAAATAATTTGAATGTTTTCTATGTATATAAGTATTTATCTCTATTACATAAATAGTCGTCTGGTGCCCATAACACAGGCCTTGTTGTGCTTACCATGGGCCTAGTTCAATTTGTGTAAGACTGTCCTCTAATATTTATTATTATTTATTTCTTTCTTTCCTTCCGCAATAGCTGTAGTAGCCATTATGATGCCTATACACTCAGCTTGGAAGACGTTGATGTTGATATCCTCATGTTTAGATCTTCCGAGATCGCCCCAGCGCCTGTACCTGAGCTTGTCTGTGAAAACTCTTAGTTCTCTTTGGTTGAGGCCCTCCCAAGGGTCTTCATGCAGGCGTCTACCGCTGTCCCGACCAAACACCAGCATCGCCGTTGTTGATGAGGAGGCACCTCGCAGCTCAATAGCGCGAGCGCCACGCCGCTAGCTGTCGCGCGTGTCGCGCTGCCTGCTGAGGCGTGTGTCATGCTGCACGCTGCCCCGAGGGCCGCGCGGCTCACCGTTATGTGCGTTGCGACGCTCGCTGCCGCGAATGCCGCGCCGCCCGCTGGCAAGTGCAGCGCACCGCACTCCAACACGTATGTCCCGCCGCTCACCTCCACTAGTGTACCGCCAACTACCAAAATAAGTGCTCAGAGAAAAACTCTATTGTTCTCTGACAAATTAGGTGCAGGATTTGGACCTCTACTACATTACCGGCTTAACCAAAAAGTAACAAACATTTGCTGTCTATTTGTAGTTCATTTGTAGATCTTGTGAAGATAATTAGTCGTGGTATCTGTGATGAGTACAGCACTATTGTAATTATGGTGGGAAATCATTCAAACATTAGTCGGAATGATTTGAATAAAAGTGTTAAAACAATTCTAGACTTACTTAGTAGGATGAAATGCAAATTTATACTATGCAATTTTACATACGCTTGTAATTTGACAAAACTACAGAACAAATCTGTGCATAGAATGGACATTCATTTATTTAATTTAACGTGTCATCACAGCGATGCTATTTTATATTTCGACTTGAATAATTTTATTCATTACTTTACTCTGACTCAGGATACGTTGTACCTGTCTAGTAAATATAACAGCCGGGGACTTCACGTATGGTAGGCAGAGTCACTAACGCAGCACCACAGAGGACTTCATCATCATGTAGATTGAAGGAGTTATTAATCAACTAGAGTCTATCAGAGCGGCAGTTATTTTTGAAAAGACAATTGTTAAATTATTTCTGTCTGTTTTCAGTCAGTCTGTCAATAATTCCAGTTATGTTCTAATCTAAAAATGGTGTAACAGAAAGGTGTACCTAGTTTATTTCAAGGGGTAGTTATGGACATCATTCTGAACCTTTTGATAATACCAACTTTTTTCCTCACCTCTCCATCGCGCTAGGCCCAAAAGAAATGCTCATAATCAAATCAATTTTAAGTGACAGTTGTTCAGAAAGACGTGCCCATGTAATAACTACACCTTTCTGGTACAACATTATGTATAAGTCATCGGTCTAATGACTGCTATACTACTGGTACTCGTCCAGTCCCGACCTAAGATACGAAGATTAGATGAATAGAAACATAACTGCGGATCGATTCACGATCGTGTTGAATCGCCCGCCGAGGGCGACCCAATTTTTCCAACCGACCGGAAAAACATTAATGTTTTTAAAAACAGTGCAGTTTGGAGACTAAGGGCCAGTTTCAGATATTGTGTATGATGATTATGATCCGAGCAATCCAAACCAATATAGTAACGTTAACTGTCAACTGCTAAAGTGAGCATCGCTGATGTGTCGGTTATTGACAGACAAATCGTGGATGGTGTACCTACATCCAAGACATAGGGTTTTTTTTTACTTTATCTCCAGCTGGTGACTTCTCGCATGGTAGGCAGAGTCACTAGCGCAGCGCTAAGGGTCCCGGGTTTGAGACCCGGTGGGGGCAAATATTTGTTTGATGAGAACGGATGTGTGTACCCTAGTCATGATTGTTTATCTACCTAAGCATAATATTTATCTATACAAGTATGTGTATCGTTGTCGTACCCAAGATACAGGGAATCCTAGTTTGGGGCTATTATCAATGTGTGTAAATAGTGTCCAAGGTATATGATTATTATTATTATCACTACATGAAATAACAAAGTATTTGTCAGGATTTAACCAGGTGGTCAACTTATAAACTAGGTCTTCGTGAAATGGAGGTTTTAACACCGCTGTAAATAGGATTCAGCTTGGTGGTTCACGAGACAAGGTTTCTTGGATCTTTATTGTGATTATGAGAAATAACAACTTATCCATATTTTACAATGCATTCATTTACCCTTTTATACAATATTTAGGTATTTAGCTAAGAACATACGATATTCTTAGAAATTTGCTTTTTTCTCCGCTACAAAGATGATATAGTTAAAGTTTTATAGAATTTGTAAGACTTGAATATACTTTGATATGACTATATCTTTGTTGAGTAAGCAAAAGCAAAAGAATACATTAGTAAAATTAATAAAGACGGTATAACTGTAACTGAAGCAATGGCCATCGCAGACTCATTTAACAATTTTTTTATTGACCTCACAAATAATACTACTGATAATTCAAATCTGACATCTAATAATTCTACTAATTTAAATAATAATGTAACCAATAATTATAAATCTATAATATTTTGACATTTCCCAAATAATAAAATCTTTAAAAAATACACATAGCGCAGGATACGACGAGATAAATACTAACGGCCTTTCTAATAAAAAAAAAACACGGTTTAACTTATACAGTGTTTTGTCTTGCTTTTTGACATTTGACATTTACTCGACGTATGAAAAGGACAAAACACGTTATAAGTTAAACCGTGAATAACTTCTTTTATTAGTAAGGTCGTAAGACTATAAAATACGTGGTAATTGTAATATCTTCTATTCTGTGTCATATAATCAACAAATGTTTGAAACACGGTATATTTCCAGAAAAATTGAAAATTGGAGTGTAACACCATTGTTTAAAAAATAAGACAAACTTGATATGAATAACTTTAGACCTTTTGCACTTATACCAGATATCGGAAAATATATTGAAATTTATCGAAATATGTATACAGACTTTGAAAGAAATAATCTGTTTGTACCACACTAAAAAGGTTTAGCCAAAACAAAACAATAAACATGGCAATCGATTATTTTCTTGCCCCAATATTAAAAAATGTAGTTAACGGATTCCCGTGGTGACCATTTTTGTGGACATGAATAAAGCATTTGATTTTGTGAACCACGATATTCTTCTAAATAAACTATATAGATACGGGATAAGAGGAAATGCGATAGATTTCGTAAAATCGTACCTAGATAAATGACAACAGATTACACTAATAAATCAATATTTATAAAAACAAAAACTAACCAAAATTAGAATTTCCAACCCAAGAGAGTTAAAGTGCGGTGTACCTCAAGTGTCTTGGGGCCGTTATTGGTCCTAATATACATAAATGATTACCGAAAATGGTACATCGTCATATGGTACTATTTGTGGATAACTTAACTATGTTTTGCGATAATCCAAATAACTGAAAATTATTTCGATACTACCCAACATAAAATAATTCAATGGTTAACCAATAACAATCTAAGTAATAAATATTGACAAAACTAAAATAATGAACTTCCAAATTAACCAAAATATATTAATTGATGTATATGGACATTAATCACTTTGGCAAACAAAGGTCACAAAAATTTTAAGAATCTACGTCGATAACAATGTAAAATGGAAAACCCATATTGAGAATACTAGTAAAAAGCTTAGTAAATTTTCTTATGCATTGAATAAACTTTCAAAAACAGTCTATAAGCTTGCAGTAATATTAGCATATAATGGATATATAGACTCCACATTACGATTTGGTACAATTTTTTGGGGGAACGAGATAGGCAAAGAAAAAGTGCTTCCAGCACAAAAAAAGTGTATGAAATCTATGTCTGGCCTTCATTGCAGAGACAGCTGTGAGCTTCATTTTAAGAGGCTAAATATTCTTACGTTCCCTTCACTATATATTTACGAGCTAGCTACTTTTGTCAAAATTAATTCGAATCTTTTTACCAATTACACAAGTAAACGTCACAAATCTAGGATATGTATGCCCCAACACAAGACAGATTTGGTTAAAAATAATATCTATGGCATGGCACCAATGATCTTCTTTTTTTTATTATTTATTTATTTATCTAAAACAAAAACATATATATTTGATCACATGTGAACTAACCGCGGAAACCTTATCAGGTTAATCGGAAAGTGAGTTCGCATCGATGCGTCTGAACAATTTTTATTACTTACTACTAGTTCACTATTACTATTGTATGCCAATAGTACAATATAATACATACATACAATACTTCAACATAATACATTAAAATCAATATTGTAGTTATTGTACTTAGTACTTAGTGGCCATTTTTCAATAGCCAGATTGCGTTCATCTGCCTGTTTATCTGAGTAATTTTACAGAAGCTGTATGTGAAGTGTCCAAGAAAGTTATCCGACGATTTATCTAGCTATTGAGCAACCGCCCCTTAGCAGAAAATATATTCCATCAAGGCATCACAAACTGTTGTTTGTAATGCCTTGACATGACATACTTTCTCCTCTTTTCACTTTTTGTAGGCTAGACACCAGTATCCGTGGGAATGTATGACAAGCTGCCGGATAGTTTCCGTGCCTTAAAAAATGTAATAGTATTTAGGAGGTAATTAAGAAAGTTACTCGCCTTCGGCTCTATTATCGGGACCTGTAGTTTGGCATCAATAGGGATGCCGAGAAATACAGTTTCATCTACTAGTTTTAGTTTGTCTTTCCCCAATACAATGTTACTCTAAACTTGCCTAACATTAGGTGAAGTGAATTTTATGCACTTTATCTTTTATGAATTCAGAAGCAAGTTATTGGCAGTAAACCAGTGTACTCGCGAGAGAACATTATTTGTTTCCTTTAAGTCATTTTCTTGTCTCCTACTTTAAAAAAGTAGTGACGTGTCATCTGCAAATAACACTACCTCTGACATGTTTTGTACCATGAATGGCCAATCATCTACATGCACGAGGAAAAGGAACGGACGGATATATCCCAGTGTGACTCCCATCTTCACCTGAGAACCCGACGATTTTGTATTGTACTGTCAAAGTATTGTCGTGTCGGGTCGGGTTGTTGCCGTGCCGCGGCATGCCGATTTGGTGAAGAAGCGTCCAATATATGTATCGTACCGCATACCGCAGCGCTGTGCGTTGCGATCGCGAGACCCAAGTTATCAGATAGACGACATGTTGTAACTCATTTCAGGCGTCAGGAACAGCGAAAATAGAAGTCCAACACCATCATACCTTCATTTGCTTCTAAACTAATGTTAATATAACGTCCACTTTAACCCTTATAAATGTTCCTTCAGGTGGCGCGACCGACCCGAATGCGGGCTGAAAATGGCGAGCGCCCGGCGAATGTCGAGCGCTCTGCTGCTGCCGTTCGCTCTGCTCTCTTTACCGAACGCAGGCGCTGGCAACAACACCTACCGGGTAAGTGAAACTGTTAGCGTCTCTGTAAGTGAGTCTCTAGCGTGACAATTTTTGTAAAAATCCGATTTCCATTCCAATTCGATTTCCATTACACCCAAGATACAGGGAATCCTAGTTTGGGGCTCGATCAAAGGCCCCAAACTAGGATTCCCTGTATCTTGGTTACTAGACAACGATACACATACTTATATAGATAAATATTATACTTAGATAGATAAACAACCATGACAAGGGTACAAACAAACATCCTTTCTTACCAATAACTGTGTTAACAACATTTTGTTATGTAAAATCAAATCAAATCAAATCAAATCAAAAATCATTTATTTCCATAGGATGTTGTTACATCACTTAGATCCGTCATTACATTTTTTTGGGTGAGTTCACTAACACAATGGCAGAATCTGTGGAGAAGAGCTCACCGAAGAAACTCCACAGTCGTAGCATCTTTTGCGTTTCCTTTTTTAAATAAAATATTGTCAAATTAGAAAATGAATGCTAATTATATATCGAAACAGCCTGTTACTCAAACAATCTATTCCCATGGACATCTGTCCTCTAAGTAATCAGATATCCTATAGTAACCTTTTTTATACTATTTCTGTTTTATTATTATTTTAAACTTGTCTAAAGGTAAGTTTTTAATATCAGTAGGGACCTTATTGTAATAGCGTATACAATTGCCTTTAAAAGAATTACTAATTTTATGTAGTCGGCTTACATAAGTAACCAACTTGTCTTTATTTCTAGTATTAAAATTGTGTATATCACTGTACTTCTGAAAATTAGTTATATTTCTTTTTACATACACAAGATTGTCATAGATATATTGAGAAACAAATGTCAGAATATTGATTTCTTTAAACTTTTTCCTCAGTGACACTCTAGGCCCCAATCTATAAATTGCACGAACAGCCCGTTTCTGCAGAATAAATATACTATTAGCATTCGCAGCGTGACCCAACAATAAAATACCATAGGTCATTAGACTATGAAAGTAACTAAAGTAGACTAGTCTAGCGGTGTCTACGTCGGTAAGAGCTCAAATTTTTTTAACTGCGAACGCTGCCGAACTCAGTCTGTTCGATAATTTATTTATATGAGGATCCCATTGTAGTTTGGAGTCTAAAGCCCAAAAATGACCAAAAAGACAGTCGACTGCACAAGGTCCAATCTCTGTCCTTTTATAAATATGTCTGTAGTTACCGGGTTCACATTGGGTGTTTAATATTTATGCGTCGGAAACGCACCGGTTTTTTGTTGCGCGAATCGATCGCGAGTAATCGAGACATCACTAGCGAAAACGGAACCGCAGCTGTCACTCGTATCGGAAACGAGATGTAAAATTGGAGGTTAATCTTTCTCTTGGTCTTTCTCGTCGGTGAGAACAAACATGTAGGCTCGGGCCTCGTGTCTTTGATGGTATTTCGGTGTACCAATTACTAAATACAGGCGTCGGGCCTGGTTGGAGTGTTAATCATCTACATCGTCGGGAAATAAGTAGATTCGCGTCAGCGGCCAAGTGATCCCTGTTGATTGGACATCGTCGCATCAGTAGCGGCGACTCCACGGTCACGGCAGGCAGCATGCCGGCGACAGCGTCGGCAGCAACGATAGGTTTCGATTCACTCCATATCCTATCCCAAACTGTGCCCTTTTCCCGTATTCCCGTCTCGAATCGAGCTTTCGATTTCCTGCCTACGGAGACAAGGTCAGTAACCAATTTCATCACTTCTTTTCTCTCACGTGGCAAAGGCACAACCCCTCAGGATTCCACGCCGTTCGGTGAGGCGTGGAATCAATCATTGGGTAACACGAATTTAATACATTTAGTTTTCTTTTCATTAAGTAATAAATTGTTAACAGTAAACCAGTTCACTATACTAGAGATAGCATTGTTTACCTCGTCATAATTTGATTGCTGTCTTTTAACTTTAAATATCAAAGAAGTATCATCGGCAAACAATACTAACCCATGTTTTGCTTTAACAAGGTAAGGTAAATCATTAATATATACTAAAAACAAGAAAGGACCAAGAATTGAACCTTGCGGTACGCCCATACTTATTGAAGACCCATGTGATCTTTTCCCATTAACATCGACCATCTGAACCCTATCTGTTAGATATGACTCCAGAAGGCCAAGTGCCTGATCTTTTACACCATAATGGCGTAACTTCCTGACAAGAGTGTCATGATGGACGCAATCAAAAGCCTTGGATAGATCGCAGAAGACACCTATTGCATCCATTGCGTCTTCCCAGGCATCAAAAATATTGTCGATTAGTTCAACACCAGCATCGGCTGTTGAACGACCCTTTGTGAAACCAAACTGAGCAATATGAATTAAATTATTGAGATAAAAATGACTTTGCAATTGATTAAGTATGAGTTTTTCAAATATTTTGCTAAGCGTTGGTAGTATCGATATGGGTCTAAAATTGGTGGGGTCTGATGTACTACCAGCTTTGAATAAAGGTATAACTTTACTTAGTTTCATCAAGTCAGGAAACACACCATTATCTATACATTGATTAAATATACAACAAAGGTGAGGTGCAATACAATCTACAATGGAACTAATAATTTTTACTGATAGACCATGGGCGTCAGCTGTCTTTTTCATTTCCAGGGATTTAAACGCTTTTACAATGTCTTCATTATTTACGTGCCTAAATTTAAAATCTGTTTTACAATCCTCAAAGTTTTGTTTAAGTATAGATTCAGCAGCAGTGGGAGATGAATTTAAAGACTTAGTTGTTGAAACTGGAATGTCCGTAAAGAAATTTTCGAAAGCTTTTGCTACTTCTAGGTCTGTACTTAGCAATTGATTATCTATCTTAAGCTTGAAGTTATTATGTGTAGCTTTGGCCTTTCCAGTCTCTCTGTTTATAATTTGCCAAGTCGTTTTCATTACATTGCTACTAGATTCAATTTTGTTTTTAATAAAATTAGATTTAGCTACGGCACAAACGCGTTTAAACATTTTTGAATAACTACGAACATAATCTAGAAAGGCCGTATTTTTGTTATATGATTTCTCTTCATAGAGTTCATATAAAACTATTCACTCCTCACCATCCCTACCATTGTACGGTGGTACGTAACCCTTGAAGAATATCGCGTTAGCCGCGCTACTGCCGCCGCGGCTCACACGTCGGAGCCGCGCTGCTACCGCCGCGCAGTGTGGTGTGGTTTGGTGTGGCAAAGCCTTAAATGTGCGGCGTTACGACATATTTTCAGAGAACAACGTATTTTGTTAACTCACTCAAATGTAATTTGTTTCTATTACTCTGGCGGCATTGGCGGCAACAGGAGGTGGGGGGGCCATGGCTTTCGCCAAAACACCCAGGAATTCCATTCTTTCGACTCAAACTCAAACTCAAACTCAAAACGTTTATTGCGACATTGTGGTGGTATATGGTGATATATATATACTCAACTTGTCGATTCACTTTAGGTGCACTTTTATATGAGGAAACTTAAATATATTCCTTACGACAGGTGGATTTTGAAAGCTAAACGCTATAAAGCTAATAAATATTCAGTAAAAATTACGACCAAAAAAGTTTTTTTTTTCTTTGATGAAGTGATGTAATCATCTACTTTTTTTACAACTTATATCAAAAATTCTTCCACTACGTCTACGATCCTTCTCAGTGAGTTCTACCGTTTGTAGTAACCGTAAAGCCTTTTAACAAGAATTATTAGTAAAAATTACAACAAAACACGTTTTTCTTAATTTTATCACTTACGCATTAAAGGTAAACTGCAGAAGTAAGACAGAAAAATAAGCATATCTGCACATATTTTTTAATGTAATAGTGGGGTTTGTTTATATTTTATGTTTCTACTGATGATTTATTTTATTTTGATTGATTTCTTATTTAAAAAAATATTGAAGTGATCAAGTCGATTTGCTCTAATTTCGTGGTAAGTTTCGTGGTTACTTTTTTCCCTAATTTCGTGGAAGTCTCTTCTTAATTTCGTGGGTCGGAAAGTTGAACCCATTGGGTTCCGTAGAAAAATATATTCTTCGAAGGCAACTTCCTTAATTATTTAGATTATATTATGTCTCGGGTCCCTTTATTCACACCATCAAGTCTGTACTTTAAAAGTATGTAGAGTGGAGGCAGAATACAGCTTGCTCATTGATTCATTCAAATAAATTAGACAAATTTGACTATTGTTTTCTCTTGTCAACGGCGGCACGTCACGGCTGCTTATAACCAATGAGCAAGGCGTAATCTGCCTCCACATTCATTAGACTTTTGAAACATAGACTATACAGAGTATAACAAAAAGCAAGTATTAGAAGCCGAAAGGGGTTGTTAGGAAATTCATTCTGAACATCTTTATGGATGAAACCGATTTGATCAGAGCAGCTTAATTTTTGTCATCTCAGTACATTTCGGGCCGAGCGCACAGCTGATTTGTACGGGGGAGTGAAAATAATGTTGCTCTGAACAAGTCGGCCGTGTCAGTGTGTGTATACTGAATACAGATCGGCGCTAATCTAGAGCGTTTTGATGTTGTGTCCATCCTAATTCCTTGACATGGCGCAGCCGGTAGGCTTAGTTAAAGTTGTTTACAATTATGTCGCTAAAAACAGTTCTTCTTTCTTTCACCAGTATCGGCTCTCTAACTATTTGACAGTGTGAGTGACAGTTACACGTAATCCAACTAAAATTTATTGAAAATCTTAACTCCAATAGCTCTTATTACATTTAAGAAATCAGTTTTGTAGCCGTTTAGTTCAAACTAAACTCATTTAAGTGACTTCGGCCTGAGGAGTTATAAAGGTTGTCAAGTAATTCAATTGTGGAGGATGAAAATGGCCAAAGTGCATGTTTCATAGTTACTTTGGCGAGCACAAATTGGCAGAAAAATAAATAAAAATGTGTTCTAAAAACTCATAAAACTGCAGTTAAATAATGGTTTGGCCAATTCAGTCGTATCAAATCAAACCATATCTACCCACTTTAATGCACATAAAAAGACGAAAAACAAAATTTTGACATAGTAACAACATGTACAAAGGTGACCGTAGCAACATCTGACCAATTTTAGAAATGCGCAATATTTACTTATATTATGTAGATACCACTTGAAGTTCGATGGAACCATAAAACATTCCCCTAACATGATAATATCAATCGAAATTAGGTTATATTAATTTTCTTATTTCGAGGCGTACACATGAAAACAACAAAGAATATCTAAAATTCGTACCCCGAAATCGAGAGATTTGATAGTGTTCTTTAAACCTAATTTCGACCCATTAAAATTGCATCACGAAACAAATGAAGGTAGCTTAATCGATTAACGATGAAATTTCTTATAGTATATACAAGATTCAAATTCAGATTACTTTTTTTTTTCAATTAAAATACATAATTACTTTTTAGGCTTTCTAATAAACCAACACTTTTTATCAAAAGTTTTCGTAATAAAATAAGATTTCTTGTGGATAAAACATAGCACATAATTAGTTTTTAATATTGTTAAGACTAAACAGCATTACAATCAAACATACCATTAGTTAAATATGATATTACTCTTATAGTTATTAGCAAATAAACATGATGCATGATTTCTTTCTTCGGTGTAACCCGCGAAATTAGGCTGATCCCTTAAAATGTATGCTTTATATTCGGGGTATTATTTTTTTTCCTTTTTAGGTCCTAAATCAATTGAAAAGGGAAAACTCTTCAATTTATAGGAAATATATTAAAAGGGAAGAGTTATAAATATCATTTTCACAACTTGAAGCGGTAGAAGACACTTTGATTGAATTTACGCATGCTCTTACCTGACTCGCTCTTCGATTCTATGGGGACGAATTTATTACAAGACTTAACAATATCATCTTCATCTATGATAAAGCGCCATCTAGTGTCGAGTAGCGAAAAACTACAACAGTAACTCACAAAGACGAATACTATTTTTCTAAACAGACACAGATGTGGCAGTCACTAGCATCGAACTTTACCAACGCCATCTACCGCTGAATAGCAGGAATTGAAACGCAACATACAATAACTTTGTTAACGATGCAAGAAAATCATTGAAAAATTGATAGCAACATATAAGGCTTTCAATTTCTCAGATACTGCGGTGACTCCCATAACAGCAATAAGAAGTAAAAAACCAAAAACTAATTCTGTAAGCGCTCAACAGAAAATACATAATTTAATTAATTATAATACCTACAACGCAATAGACCCGGAGTACAGATAGGCGAGGTTAAAAATGTAGAGTTCAATGTAAATGCTAATGTTGAAACTGATGTGGATACACAAAAACCAGCCAAGTGCGAGTCGGGCTCACGCACGAAGGGTTCCGTACTATTATCTATAAAAACGGGAAAAACCCCTTTTTTATATGGGAACCCCTCTTAAATATTAATTTTATTTAAATTAAATTATTGATTTGTATGGCAATATATGTTAGAAACACTTGGGATCTTGTTATAAAAATAAGCTCTAAAAGGAACATTAAATTAAGCATCATGCGGCCCTCAAGCTCGCCGCTGTTTCAAAAAGGTGTGTTTGGGATGATACCAAAAATTTATAATAACCTTCCAAAATTTATCAGAGAGGTAGAAAACATTCATTATTTATTATATCTATATATACCTATAATATTTATTAAGGTTAAAAGAACATTTGCTAAACAAAGCCTACTATAGCCGGTGACTGTGACTATTTTGTTTCATGGTGTTACCCTTGATTTAGAAATCCCAGTTATGTGGTGTGGGAATTAGATTTCGCACTAGCACATATTTTGTGTGTGCACCTATACCTACTCAATCGCGGATAAAACATGAAAACATAAATACCCCAAAATTAGAGCAGGATTTTAAATACCCCCAAATTAGAGCTTTACCTTAATAATCAACTGTTTATTTTACTATTATCAAACAATCTTCCACCACTATTCTCTATGAACCTTCCTCAATAAATTCTACCGTGTGTATTATTCGTATAGGCCTTTGGAACAAAATTTAAGTCTTACAAATGTTTCGGAAAAATACTCCAAATTATATTCATAAGAAATACCTGAGAAAACTTGTATTTTTTTAATTTTGGGGATTAACTTTTTTTTTCATCATGTTTTTTTTATTACTGCTAACTAAAAAAAATACCTTGTCAGAATGCCCCACCCCCAAAGGAAATCCTGGATTCGCCCGTCTGGCGGTGGCCTCCCTTGAGCGAGCATCGGCACTCTTTCGCGATCGAAGGTGACGCTATAAAAATGAATATACTTTACCTACCTAACAGACATAACTTCAGAACCTCGGGATTCGGTTCGTCTTCGGGCTACGCAAGTATGACCACGTCTCGCAGTATCGCAAGGAACTGGGTTGGCTCCCGATTCGTCTTCGCCGTGATTCCCACATATAGCTTTACTCTTCAACATATTGCGAAACCCCAGATATCCTTCCTACCTTCGTGAACGTTTTGAGTTCCTTTTCTCCAGAGGCAAGTAGCGGAGATCTCACACGGTGTCTCTTCTATGTATTCCGCAGCATAACACCGTCGCCTACGAGCACTCGTTCAGGCTGAGGGCCATTCGGCTGTGGAACGCACTTCCCTGCACCATAAGGGACGGTCCCACTCTCTTATCCTTTAAAAATATCTTGAAAGAGCACTTACTTTCTCTTTCGTCATAGTTATTGTATATATATAATTAATTGTATTTATCTTTATTTGTTTATTTTTGTTTATCATTATTTGTTTATTTTTATTTTATCTAGGTACTATTTCTTTTATTATATGTATTTTATAGTAAGTATTATCTTTTATTGGTATTTGGTAATTTTATAATTGCACTAGACTACCCTTTTCAGTTTTACGTATCCTATCCTGATAGGTTTGCTGGAAGAAATCTCTGTTGAGAGATAAGCTCGCATTCGCGACGTCAGAGCCGCAATCCGTTAACGTATTCGTGCTAATCATTAACTTCAACATAAACACATATTTTACCATCTATAAATGTCTCAAAACCCAATGATACCAATTTATGTTACCTTGTGAAAAGAAACAACAAAGGACAAATTATTACTTCAAGGATGGAACAAAATTGTAATTTCCCGTCGAATAGAAATAGCTGAATGTAATTTGAACGGGTCTTTAAAGTTATCTAAAGGGGAAAAGGCTTTTGGGATGTTTTTAGGGTTCGTTATCCGTCCGCCTACGTCTGTCTATCTGCATGTCAAGACGGTGCTTCTCAGGAACTCGTTACTTAAGTCTGTGGTCCCTTGGAGGCAATTCCCGTGGTCCTAGAATCATGGAATTTGGCACGAAACAAGGTATTATAACACAAGTAAAGGAGAAAACCCGAAAAGCGACAATTTATAGTTCTATCACAAAATAAATGGTATTTGTTCGGAACCTTCGGAACGGTGCGTGAGTCAGACTCGCACTTAACTGTTTTTTTTAAAACACCCTTTAGATGTCTCTTCCAGAAATATTTATGTATCAATTTCTCGAATTCTCACTGAAGCACCCATGTCTCATGTCTCGGTTGTTCAATATTACGTACGAAAAGCTAAGACAAAGAAAGTGGAACAAGTTAGTTGTGTGTTTGATATCATCGTTCTTATTTGTTCTGGCGTATTAATAATATATTGCGGCATTTTAATTCAAATTCATTTAAATAGATAAAGGCGGAATGTGTAATCAAGCTTTCGTTAACTATCGAGTAATAACATCGCAAAAGGTATTAACGGTGGCTCAAGCTCCATGTTAACGTAATTGAAATTAATGGCACTTTCAATCTCACGGAATATAGATTGTCTGTGATCAGCAGTGGGTGGGAACTGGGAAATCTATTTTGGATGTTCATTACGAAGTAAATTAATTATTTACATGACTGTAAAAATCTCTCCACAATATAACTCGACAGTTCTACCGAAACTGTAGTACTGCCTACCTTACAATCATCTATTTATCTATTGTATTAAAAATCATAACTCTTTTACATAAGAAATAAAGCCTTATTTAGTCTTAGCCCTCGTTTGTAGTGAAGAGTTGTTTTTGTCCGTATTTTGCTCAATTTTCTGAATCGTTTTTGTTGTTAGGCATGTTCAATAGTGACATGTGACTTGATGTGAGGGACATTGATTTTTTCGATCAGAAAGAATAAGCGATAATAATAAGCGAAAGATCAATCGACGTCACGAGAGGTGTTATTGAAAAAAATATTTAAAAAGTATTTAGACATCTACTACTGGAAATACAC
Organism: Argyresthia goedartella; assembly: GCA_949825045.1. Classification (NCBI taxonomy): domain Eukaryota; kingdom Metazoa; phylum Arthropoda; class Insecta; order Lepidoptera; family Argyresthiidae; genus Argyresthia; species Argyresthia goedartella. The sequence continues at coordinate 12,645,154 of OX463826.1, forward strand.
AAATGAGTTTCTTAATATAGGCTAAAATTTCATAAAATCAAATTTAAACTACTCATACTCAGCCCACATCGACCCATTGCTGGGTATAGGCCTCTTCTCTAAAGCGCTAATCTCCCCAGATTCTGTGCCAATCGCACCTAGTGGTATCCCGACGACTTGATTATATCGTCGGACCATCGGGCTGGTGGTCTGCCCACTGGTCTTGTCGCTCCCCGTCGCCACCACTCTGTGACTGCTTTGGTCCACCTTCCGTCTTTCCATCTAGCCAAGTGTCCCGCCCATCTCCACTTCAATCTCTTTATCCATTTGCCGACATCTGCGACCTTCGTTTTCCGTCGAATTTCGACGTTTGGCACACGGTCAACGAGAGAGATACCCAACATGGAACGCTCCATCACTCTTTGTGCTACTTTTATAATATGTACATTATGCTTTGTGAGCGTCCACATTTCGGCTTCATAGATGAGGATGTGCAAGACACATTGGTTCTACACCTTAGTTTTCAGGCATTGTGGCAGTGAGAATTTGAAGACATCACTTAGTTTCCCGAAGGCATCCCACCCTAATCCGACGCGTCTTTCGATCTCCTTCACCTGTGCATCTTGGTCAAAGGATAAACGATGACCAAGATAGACGTAATCGCTGACCACCTGTACGGTGTCATTGCCGTCATCTTGGACATGTTCATCCTGACACCGACTTTTAGGGAAGTTCCGTGCAATGCTGCGAGCATATGTTGGAGATCTGAAACACCTTTAGCGACGAGAATGAGGTCATCCGCAAACCTGAGCTGCGACATGCGTGCCCCGTTAATGTTGACTCCTCTCTCACTCCAATCCAACGTCTTCATAATGTCCTCCAGAACTTTGTTGAATAGTTTGGATGAGAGAACGTCCCCCTGTCGGACAACCCGTTCTTTGGACATGGAGTCGGTGTTCCCATTCATGCAAAGTTGCATTCTCGCTGTCCGGTACAGCTCCCGGAGGGTATCGACGTATCGCATGTCAATGCCGCAGCTATGGAGAGAGTGGAACACGGCCCAGTGCTCGAGGCTGTCGAAAGCCTTCTCACAATCGACAAAGGCGATACTTCCATTAATACTATTCTTTAATAAAGGGAAGCATTAAATTGCACATCAATAATACTGATTTGCACAGCAAATATACTGATTTTCACAGCAAATATCAGGGCAAAATACTGCGGTAGCTGAAAGGTAAATTGGGTGAGCGAAGCGAAGCCCTTTTTATCCTTCGTATTAGGTTGAACATGTAAGAACAACAAAAATACTCAAAACATAAAAAGTATATTTGCTGATCCTTTTTTGCTGTGAAAATCAGTATTTTTGCTGTGCGATTAAATACTAGACTTAAATAAATACTTTCTTCATAGTCCTACTTTACCATCACCTTTCCTACCCATGCATCGGTCAACAATTACAATTTACATCGTCTCCGTATAGGAAAATCTAAAATAAATATTAATACGTTACTTTTAGTGTAAAATTAACGGTACAGTAAATAATAAAGTGTTTTTATTATAGTGCTATGACTGTGTTTAACAAAAACAGTGCATTAATAACGTGTAAATGGTGTCTATCTTAGCATACGATAATTTTCCGTTTTTTAGAACTTAATGATGGTTTTTATAATAAAAGTGATCACCGGGACCTGTGGCTCCTGAGAGTTTCACATAAATGCTTGGTTTTGTATTATGACTATATTATCAAAGTGTTAAATATAATACCTCAAATTAACAATACTTAACAATATCATCTTCATCTATGATAAAGCGCGATCTAGTGTCGAGTAGCGAAAAACTACAACTCACAAAGACGAATACTATTTCTCTAAACAGACACAGATGTGACAGTCACTAGCATCGAACTCTACCAACGCCATCTACCGCTGAATAGCAGGAATTGAAACGCAACATACTTCCATCGCACGCATCCACGCATCCAACAACTTTGTTAACGATGCATGAAAATCTTTGAAAAATTGATAGCAACATACAAGGCTTTCAATTTCTCAGATGCGGTGACACCCATCACAGCAAGAAGAAGTAAAAAACCAAAAACTAATTTTAATTCAGATGCGGTGACTCCCATACAAGCAAGAAGAAGTAAAAAACCAAAAACAAATTTTGTAACCGCTCAACAGAAAATGCATAATTTAATTAATTAAATACCTACAACCATAACGCAATAAACCCGGAGTACAGATAGGCGAGGTTAAAAATGTAGAGTTCAATGTGAATGCCAATGTTGAAACTGATGTGGATACACAAAAACCAGCCAAGTGCGAGTCGGGCTCACGCACGAAGGGTTCTGTACCATTATCTATAAAAACGGCAGAAATCATGTTTTTTATATGGGAGCCCCTCTTAAATATTAATTTTATTATAATTAAATTATTTATTTTTAAAGTGAATAATTTAACTCAATATTCTGTGAATGTTTCAAGGGTCTACTTGTTGCCGTAATCAATGTCGAGCAAAAACGAGCAAAAAAAATCACGTTTGTTGTGTGGGACCCCCCCTTAAATATTTGTTTTATTTTAATTTAATTATTTATTTACTAAGTGAATATATAACTCAATATTCTGAGAATATTTTAAGCGTCTACCTGTTGCCATTATCAATATCGAGCAAAAAAGGGCAAAAAAATCACGTTTGTTGTATGGGAGCCTCATTAAATACATATATTTATTTTATTCTCTATTTTAGTATTGGTTGTTAGAGCGGCAACAAAAATACATCGTCCATGAAAATTTCATCTATCTATCATGGTTCAAGAGATACAGCCTGGTGACAGACGGATGGACGAATTAAACACATATTTGCATCCCCATACCACCCGGAAACTTGCGGCGCGCTTGAAAGAAACCACTCTACTCTCAAAGGGTATCTTAGGGCCTATGTTGGGTCTGCCATAATGGCATACAATTCCAATGTCCACTCCCACGACAGGGTTTTCCCCACATGAGCTAGATTTCGGGCACAAGCCTAACATACCTCAAAGTGTCGGGTCACTCGATAGTAACTCCTATTCCGACTACACAAAGAGCACTTAATCATCGACTCTATTATAGCCGCCAAAGAGCCCGCGAAAATATAGAGTATAGAGGCATCCAAAGAAAAGTCTAAGAAATACTATCATACTTATATTAAGCCTATTACTTACAAAGTTGGTGATACAGTTCATTTACGTCACCATCATAAACAAAACAAGTCCTTATCTCCAATATGGAAAGGCCCCTATCGCGTAATCAAGTTGCTCTACTCATCAATTGCAAACATCATTTTGAAGAACTCAAACACACGTCTGAAAACATAGCCATAACTTGAACGAATCTTTCGTACTTCATAGTCTCTATTCTATTTCATCCTCGTCTATTATTCTAGGGCCGCGCTATCACGATGCCGAGCCCGCTTTACGTACGACACAAGTCCGCGGGAATCCTGGAATATACTTCGATCAACTCCAAGATCTGAAGTTCACCAACGATAACTGGGACGTCGACTTATTTAGATATCAGTCATATATACAACCTCACTTAGATAAGGTAGACTTTATGTTTGAAAGGGTCACAAATATTTGTACTAACTCCATGTCTTCAAAAATTCCTATTATTAATACTAATTCCTAAAATTAAAAAAAACTCGTCTGTTTCTTTTCTTATCTCTAATAAACCACTTCGTCGCTCAAAGCGACGGCTTATCGATGCAGATGGCTCAATATTAAAGACGCTCTTCGGAACTCTAGATTCTGCTGACGCGGTAAAAATCACCGACGCCATACATGAAGTACAGTCAGATGAAAGTAAACTTGCAACTCTTATGCTTGACAATATTTATGTTGTCAAATCTACAATAAGGAACTTTAACAGTTATGTGTCCAAGATTAGCGAAAACGAAAAGCGTTTGACCAATAGCTTTGACCTAATTGAGAAGTCACTTTCAGGTCTAACCAATACTAATGATAAACTTGAGATGAAAAGAAATTGGGACTTTTGTTAAATAGTTTAGAAAGTATCATTATCTCCTTATCATTCGATATTAATGATCTTAGTAACGTGATCTTATTTAGTAAGGTGAATATTCTGCACCCGACTGTACTCAGTCCTTACCAGTTGTTAAATGACCTAGAACAAAATAGAAATAACTTGCCTAAACATTGTGAATTACCG